>OX031056.1:25044776-26294776 GCA_943736015.1 Tridacna crocea
AATTTTCAGTCTTTTTTTAGCCACTTGTCGCCTTAATTTCTGGGGTTTCTTCTACACTGTACATTGATCACTTTGGCCCATTGAAAGTTTCAATGTACAGCATTTATAGTGGGCTGAGTTAGAAAAGCAAATCCAGTTAAGGGCTGGGGAGGGGGTGGGGCGGGTGCATCGAGGGTTGAAGGGAAGTAACTCTTGCAATCTTGCAAGGTGCTTGAAAAGACCAAAACATAGTCTTCTGCGGCCCCTATTTTCTTAAATGTTTGCCCATTTTCAGTGAAATCTGGCATGTGTGGATAGTGCAGGCCTGGCAGTTTGCCAAGGACTGCACAGCAGCCTTTAAAGAAGCCTTTAAATCCACTTTTTTGCCGTTTGTTTCACTGTTTTTTATCAACAAATTAGGGCGCCATTTTGGAGCGCTTTTGAAGCTCTCTGATTGGCTGTTGAATTTCTTAAGTCTTCTCTGATTGGCTGTTGGTAGCCATGGTGATTTTCTTAAAGCGTCTCTGATTGGCTAATTTCAGAGAGGGAAGAGATTTGATTGGCTGATGGGGGGGGGGGGGGAAATATCTGTTGATTCTTATTAACCTTTTACCACACAATGCCGCCTTTTAACACCCCTGAAAGAGAGGGCTTTTGAAAATAATCTGAGGAAAGGAGACAATGCAGGTTACCTGCATTTTCTCCTTTTCCCACAATGTTTTCTACCCTATTCAAAGAAACAATTGATTTTTTAGTTATTCTTACATCTTATTGTATCTTTATGGCCTGCTTCTAGATTTTTTTTATCGGAAAAAGTTTCCGCAACAGCACCCGGTTTCTTCTGAATTTTATATTTTCGCGCAGCGATTAAACATAAAATTGACTTTTGACTCGCTCGGTCCGTCAAAATTGGTTCAATGTTTTCGTGACCCTGGTAAGAAAACAGGGAGAAATTTTGTTTACCTTTCTTTGATTTGTACAACAGGTATCATATTTGCCTCCGAAAGTGTCGAAGTTGATTTTTACGATTTTATGCGCAGCACTTAACAGTCACGTATGGGTGAGATGGTCATCGTAACCAAATCAATGGCCCTAGTGAGAGAAAAAGAGAAAGAAAAATCCCTATAATTGACTTAAGCAAACAGTTGTCGTCTGCTATAAAATATTCCGTAAGTCGACTTTTCATGTTTTTGCGGATACGTAAGCGGCACCTGCGAGACCACAGACAACCTAAAAGGGTTTGTTGTCATGGTAAAAAAAGATTGCAGAAATAAATATACATTAAAAATTAAGTTCCTTTTGTTTGAACTATGCAACAAGAAGCAGTTGCTTCTGAAAGAGCCTTCTGTCATTTTTTAGCCACTTGTCGCATTATTTTCTGTGGTTTTCCCATGAGCGTAACTGGCACGTATGAGACGGTAGTCAACGTAACTGGGTTTCTTGTTGCGGTTTGAAGAGATTAGAAAAATTACACTTCAGTTGCCTTTGTTTCATATATGCAATAGGAAGCAACTGAGAGTTTTCTGTCTTTTTTTAGCCACTTGTCGCATTATTTTTCTGGGGTTTTTCGCATGAGCGTTACTGGCACATATGAGACGGTAGTCAACGTAACTGGGTTTCTTGTTGCGGTTTGAAGAGATTAGAAAAATTAACTCTTCAGTTGCCTTTGTTTGATATATGCAATAGGAAGCAACTGAAAGAATTTTCAGTCTTTTTTTAGCCACTTGTCGCCTTAATTTCTGGGGTTTCTTCTACACTGTACATTGATCACTTTGGCCCATTGAAAGTTTCAATGTACAGCATTTATAGTGGGCTGAGTTAGAAAAGCAAATCCAGTTAAGGGCTGGGGAGGGGGTGGGGGCGGGTGCATCGAGGGTTGAAGGGAAGTAACTCTTGCAATCTTGCAAGGTGCTTGAAAAGACCAAAACATAGTCTTCTGCGGCCCTATTTTCTTAAATGTTTGCCCATTTTCAGTGAAATCTGGCATGTGTGGATAGTGCAGGCCTGGCAGTTTGCCAAGGACTGCACAGCAGCCTTTAAAGAAGCCTTTAAATCCACTTTTTTGCCGTTTTGTTTCACTGTTTTTTATCAACAAATTAGGGCGCCATTTTGGAGCGCTTTTGAAGCTCTCTGATTGGCTGTTGAATTTCTTAAGTCTTCTCTGATTGGCTGTTGGTAGCCATGGTGATTTTCTTAAAGCGTCTCTGATTGGCTAATTTCAGAGAGGGAAGAGATTTGATTGGCTGATGGGGGGGGGAAATATCTGTTGATTCTTATTAACCTTTTACCACACAATGCCGCCTTTTAACACCCCTGAAAGAGAGGGCTTTTGAAAATAATCTGAGGAAAGGAGACAATGCAGGTTACCTGCATTTTCTCCTTTTCCCACAATGTTTTCTACCCTATTCAAAGAAACAATTGATTTTTTAGTTATTCTTACATCTTATTGTATCTTTATGGCCTGCTTCTAGATTTTTTTATCGGAAAAAGTTTCCGCAACAGCACCCGGTTTTCTTCTGAATTTTATATTTTCGCGCAGCGATTAAACATAAAATTGACTTTTGACTCGCTCGGTCCGTCAAAATTGGTTCAATGTTTTCGTGACCCTGGTAAGAAAACAGGGAGAAATTTTGTTTACCTTTCTTTGATTTGTACAACAGGTATCATATTTGCCTCCGAAAGTGTCGAAGTTGATTTTACGATTTTATGCGCAGCACTTAACAGTCACGTATGGGTGAGATGGTCATCGTAACCAAATCAATGGCCCTAGTGAGAGAAAAAGAGAAAGAAAAATCCCTATAATTGACTTAAGCAACAGTTGTCGTCTGCTATAAAATATTCCGTAAGTCGACTTTTCATGTTTTTGCGGATACGTAAGCGGCACCTGCGAGACCACAGACAACCTAAAAGGGTTTGTTGTCATGGTAAAAAAAGATTGCAGAAATAAATATACATTAAAAATTAAGTTCCTTTTGTTTGAACTATGCAACAAGAAGCAGTTGCTTCTGAAAGAGCCTTCTGTCATTTTTTTAGCCACTTGTCGCATTATTTTCTGTGGTTTTTCCCATGAGCGTAACTGGCACGTATGAGACGGTAGTCAACGTAACTGGGTTTCTTGTTGCGGTTTGAAGAGATTAGAAAAAATTACACTTCAGTTGCCTTTGTTTCATATATGCAATAGGAAGCAACTGAGAGTTTTCTGTCTTTTTTTAGCCACTTGTCGCATTATTTTTCTGGGGTTTTCGCATGAGCGTTACTGGCACATATGAGACGGTAGTCAACGTAACTGGGTTTCTTGTTGCGGTTTGAAGAGATTAGAAAAAATTAACTCTTCAGTTGCCTTTGTTTGATATATGCAATAGGAAGCAACTGAAAGAATTTTCAGTCTTTTTTTAGCCACTTGTCGCCTTAATTTCTGGGGTTTCTTCTACACTGTACATTGATCACTTTGGCCCATTGAAAGTTTCAATGTACAGCATTTATAGTGGGCTGAGTTAGAAAAGCAAATCCAGTTAAGGGCTGGGGAGGGGGTGGGGCGGGTGCATCGAGGGTTGAAGGGAAGTAACTCTTGCAATCTTGCAAGGTGCTTGAAAAGACCAAAACATAGTCTTCTGCGGCCCTATTTTCTTAAATGTTTGCCCATTTTCAGTGAAATCTGGCATGTGTGGATAGTGCAGGCCTGGCAGTTTGCCAAGGACTGCACAGCAGCCTTTAAAGAAGCCTTTAAATCCACTTTTTTGCCGTTTGTTTCACTGTTTTTTTATCAACAAATTAGGGCGCCATTTTGGAGCGCTTTTGAAGCTCTCTGATTGGCTGTTGAATTTCTTAAGTCTTCTCTGATTGGCTGTTGGTAGCCATGGTGATTTTCTTAAAGCGTCTCTGATTGGCTAATTTCAGAGAGGGAAGAGATTTGATTGGCTGATGGGGGGGGGGGAAATATCTGTTGATTCTTATTAACCTTTTACCACACAATGCCGCCTTTTAACACCCCTGAAAGAGAGGGCTTTTGAAAATAATCTGAGGAAAGGAGACAATGCAGGTTACCTGCATTTTCTCCTTTTCCCACAATGTTTTTCTACCCTATTCAAAGAAACAATTGATTTTTAGTTATTCTTACATCTTATTGTATCTTTATGGCCTGCTTCTAGATTTTTTTTATCGGAAAAAGTTTCCGCAACAGCACCCGGTTTCTTCTGAATTTTATATTTTCGCGCAGCGATTAAACATAAAATTGACTTTTGACTCGCTCGGTCGTCAAAATTGGTTCAATGTTTTCGTGACCCTGGTAAGAAAACAGGGAGAAATTTTGTTTACCTTTCTTTGATTTGTACAACAGGTATCATATTTGCCTCCGAAAGTGTCGAAGTTGATTTTACGATTTTATGCGCAGCACTTAACAGTCACGTATGGGTGAGATGGTCATCGTAACCAAATCAATGGCCCTAGTGAGAGAAAAAGAGAAAGAAAAATCCCTATAATTGACTTAAGCAACAGTTGTCGTCTGCTATAAAATATTCCGTAAGTCGACTTTTCATGTTTTTGCGGATACGTAAGCGGCACCTGCGAGACCACAGACAACCTAAAAGGGTTTGTTGTCATGGTAAAAAAAGATTGCAGAAATAAATATACATTAAAAATTAAGTTCCTTTTGTTTGAACTATGCAACAAGAAGCAGTTGCTTCTGAAAGAGCCTTCTGTCATTTTTTAGCCACTTGTCGCATTATTTTCTGTGGTTTTCCCATGAGCGTAACTGGCACGTATGAGACGGTAGTCAACGTAACTGGGTTTCTTGTTGCGGTTTGAAGAGATTAGAAAAAATTACACTTCAGTTGCCTTTGTTTCATATATGCAATAGGAAGCAACTGAGAGTTTTCTGTCTTTTTTTAGCCACTTGTCGCATTATTTTCTGGGGTTTTCGCATGAGCGTTACTGGCACATATGAGACGGTAGTCAACGTAACTGGGTTTCTTGTTGCGGTTTGAAGAGATTAGAAAAATTAACTCTTCAGTTGCCTTTGTTTGATATATGCAATAGGAAGCAACTGAAAGAATTTTCAGTCTTTTTTTAGCCACTTGTCGCCTTAATTTCTGGGGTTTCTTCTACACTGTACATTGATCACTTTGGCCCATTGAAAGTTTCAATGTACAGCATTTATAGTGGGCTGAGTTAGAAAAGCAAATCCAGTTAAGGGCTGGGGAGGGGGTGGGGCGGGTGCATCGAGGGTTGAAGGGAAGTAACTCTTGCAATCTTGCAAGGTGCTTGAAAAGACCAAAACATAGTCTTCTGCGGCCCTATTTTCTTAAATGTTTGCCCATTTTCAGTGAAATCTGGCATGTGTGGATAGTGCAGGCCTGGCAGTTTGCCAAGGACTGCACAGCAGCCTTTAAAGAAGCCTTTAAATCCACTTTTTTGCCGTTTGTTTCACTGTTTTTTATCAACAAATTAGGGCGCCATTTTGGAGCGCTTTTGAAGCTCTCTGATTGGCTGTTGAATTTCTTAAGTCTTCTCTGATTGGCTGTTGGTAGCCATGGTGATTTTCTTAAAGCGTCTCTGATTGGCTAATTTCAGAGAGGGAAGAGATTTGATTGGCTGATGGGGGGGGGGAAATATCTGTTGATTCTTATTAACCTTTTACCACACAATGCCGCCTTTTAACACCCCTGAAAGAGAGGGCTTTTGAAAATAATCTGAGGAAAGGAGACAATGCAGGTTACCTGCATTTTCTCCTTTTCCCACAATGTTTTTCTACCCTATTCAAAGAAACAATTGATTTTTAGTTATTCTTACATCTTATTGTATCTTTATGGCCTGCTTCTAGATTTTTTTATCGGAAAAAGTTTCCGCAACAGCACCCGGTTTCTTCTGAATTTTATATTTTCGCGCAGCGATTAAACATAAAATTGACTTTTGACTCGCTCGGTCGTCAAAATTGGTTCAATGTTTTCGTGACCCTGGTAAGAAAACAGGGAGAAATTTTGTTTACCTTTCTTTGATTTGTACAACAGGTATCATATTTGCCTCCGAAAGTGTCGAAGTTGATTTTACGATTTTATGCGCAGCACTTAACAGTCACGTATGGGTGAGATGGTCATCGTAACCAAATCAATGGCCCTAGTGAGAGAAAAAGAGAAAGAAAAATCCCTATAATTGACTTAAGCAACAGTTGTCGTCTGCTATAAAATATTCCGTAAGTCGACTTTTCATGTTTTTGCGGATACGTAAGCGGCACCTGCGAGACCACAGACAACCTAAAAGGGTTTGTTGTCATGGTAAAAAAAGATTGCAGAAATAAATATACATTAAAAATTAAGTTCCTTTTGTTTGAAACTATGCAACAAGAAGCAGTTGCTTCTGAAAGAGCCTTCTGTCATTTTTTAGCCACTTGTCGCATTATTTTCTGTGGTTTTCCCATGAGCGTAACTGGCACGTATGAGACGGTAGTCAACGTAACTGGGTTTCTTGTTGCGGTTTGAAGAGATTAGAAAAAATTACACTTCAGTTGCCTTTGTTTCATATATGCAATAGGAAGCAACTGAGAGTTTTCTGTCTTTTTTTAGCCACTTGTCGCATTATTTTCTGGGGTTTTCGCATGAGCGTTACTGGCACATATGAGACGGTAGTCAACGTAACTGGGTTTCTTGTTGCGGTTTGAAGAGATTAGAAAAAATTAACTCTTCAGTTGCCTTTGTTTGATATATGCAATAGGAAGCAACTGAAAGAATTTTCAGTCTTTTTTTAGCCACTTGTCGCCTTAATTTCTGGGGTTTCTTCTACACTGTACATTGATCACTTTGGCCCATTGAAAGTTTCAATGTACAGCATTTATAGTGGGCTGAGTTAGAAAAGCAAATCCAGTTAAGGGCTGGGGAGGGGGTGGGGCGGGTGCATCGAGGGTTGAAGGGAAGTAACTCTTGCAATCTTGCAAGGTGCTTGAAAAGACCAAAACATAGTCTTCTGCGGCCCTATTTTCTTAAATGTTTGCCCATTTTCAGTGAAATCTGGCATGTGTGGATAGTGCAGGCCTGGCAGTTTGCCAAGGACTGCACAGCAGCCTTTAAAGAAGCCTTTAAATCCACTTTTTTGCCGTTTGTTTCACTGTTTTTTATCAACAAATTAGGGCGCCATTTTGGAGCGCTTTTGAAGCTCTCTGATTGGCTGTTGAATTTCTTAAGTCTTCTCTGATTGGCTGTTGGTAGCCATGGTGATTTTCTTAAAGCGTCTCTGATTGGCTAATTTCAGAGAGGGAAGAGATTTGATTGGCTGATGGGGGGGGGGGAAATATCTGTTGATTCTTATTAACCTTTTACCACACAATGCCGCCTTTTAACACCCCTGAAAGAGAGGGCTTTTGAAAATAATCTGAGGAAAGGAGACAATGCAGGTTACCTGCATTTTCTCCTTTTCCCACAATGTTTTTCTACCCTATTCAAAGAAACAATTGATTTTTTAGTTATTCTTACATCTTATTGTATCTTTATGGCCTGCTTCTAGATTTTTTTATCGGAAAAAGTTTCCGCAACAGCACCCGGTTTCTTCTGAATTTTATATTTTCGCGCAGCGATTAAACATAAAATTGACTTTTGACTCGCTCGGTCGTCAAAATTGGTTCAATGTTTTCGTGACCCTGGTAAGAAAACAGGGAGAAATTTTGTTTACCTTTCTTTGATTTGTACAACAGGTATCATATTTGCCTCCGAAAGTGTCGAAGTTGATTTTACGATTTTATGCGCAGCACTTAACAGTCACGTATGGGTGAGATGGTCATCGTAACCAAATCAATGGCCCTAGTGAGAGAAAAAGAGAAAGAAAAATCCCTATAATTGACTTAAGCAACAGTTGTCGTCTGCTATAAAATATTCCGTAAGTCGACTTTTCATGTTTTTGCGGATACGTAAGCGGCACCTGCGAGACCACAGACAACCTAAAAGGGTTTGTTGTCATGGTAAAAAAAGATTGCAGAAATAAATATACATTAAAAATTAAGTTCCTTTTGTTTGAACTATGCAACAAGAAGCAGTTGCTTCTGAAAGAGCCTTCTGTCATTTTTTAGCCACTTGTCGCATTATTTTCTGTGGTTTTCCCATGAGCGTAACTGGCACGTATGAGACGGTAGTCAACGTAACTGGGTTTCTTGTTGCGGTTTGAAGAGATTAGAAAAATTACACTTCAGTTGCCTTTGTTTCATATATGCAATAGGAAGCAACTGAGAGTTTTCTGTCTTTTTTTAGCCACTTGTCGCATTATTTTCTGGGGTTTTCGCATGAGCGTTACTGGCACATATGAGACGGTAGTCAACGTAACTGGGTTTCTTGTTGCGGTTTGAAGAGATTAGAAAAATTAACTCTTCAGTTGCCTTTGTTTGATATATGCAATAGGAAGCAACTGAAAGAATTTTCAGTCTTTTTTTAGCCACTTGTCGCCTTAATTTCTGGGGTTTCTTCTACACTGTACATTGATCACTTTGGCCCATTGAAAGTTTCAATGTACAGCATTTATAGTGGGCTGAGTTAGAAAAGCAAATCCAGTTAAGGGCTGGGGAGGGGGTGGGGCGGGTGCATCGAGGGTTGAAGGGAAGTAACTCTTGCAATCTTGCAAGGTGCTTGAAAAGACCAAAACATAGTCTTCTGCGGCCCTATTTTCTTAAATGTTTGCCCATTTTCAGTGAAATCTGGCATGTGTGGATAGTGCAGGCCTGGCAGTTTGCCAAGGACTGCACAGCAGCCTTTAAAGAAGCCTTTAAATCCACTTTTTTGCCGTTTGTTTCACTGTTTTTTATCAACAAATTAGGGCGCCATTTTGGAGCGCTTTTGAAGCTCTCTGATTGGCTGTTGAATTTCTTAAGTCTTCTCTGATTGGCTGTTGGTAGCCATGGTGATTTTCTTAAAGCGTCTCTGATTGGCTAATTTCAGAGAGGGAAGAGATTTGATTGGCTGATGGGGGGGGGAAATATCTGTTGATTCTTATTAACCTTTTACCACACAATGCCGCCTTTTAACACCCCTGAAAGAGAGGGCTTTTGAAAATAATCTGAGGAAAGGAGACAATGCAGGTTACCTGCATTTTCTCCTTTTCCCACAATGTTTTCTACCCTATTCAAAGAAACAATTGATTTTTAGTTATTCTTACATCTTATTGTATCTTTATGGCCTGCTTCTAGATTTTTTTATCGGAAAAAGTTTCCGCAACAGCACCCGGTTTCTTCTGAATTTTATATTTTCGCGCAGCGATTAAACATAAAATTGACTTTTGACTCGCTCGGTCGTCAAAATTGGTTCAATGTTTTCGTGACCCTGGTAAGAAAACAGGGAGAAATTTTGTTTACCTTTCTTTGATTTGTACAACAGGTATCATATTTGCCTCCGAAAGTGTCGAAGTTGATTTTACGATTTTATGCGCAGCACTTAACAGTCACGTATGGGTGAGATGGTCATCGTAACCAAATCAATGGCCCTAGTGAGAGAAAAAGAGAAAGAAAAATCCCTATAATTGACTTAAGCAACAGTTGTCGTCTGCTATAAAATATTCCGTAAGTCGACTTTTCATGTTTTTGCGGATACGTAAGCGGCACCTGCGAGACCACAGACAACCTAAAAGGGTTTGTTGTCATGGTAAAAAAAGATTGCAGAAATAAATATACATTAAAAATTAAGTTCCTTTTGTTTGAACTATGCAACAAGAAGCAGTTGCTTCTGAAAGAGCCTTCTGTCATTTTTTAGCCACTTGTCGCATTATTTTCTGTGGTTTTCCCATGAGCGTAACTGGCACGTATGAGACGGTAGTCAACGTAACTGGGTTTCTTGTTGCGGTTTGAAGAGATTAGAAAAATTACACTTCAGTTGCCTTTGTTTCATATATGCAATAGGAAGCAACTGAGAGTTTTCTGTCTTTTTTTAGCCACTTGTCGCATTATTTTCTGGGGTTTTCGCATGAGCGTTACTGGCACATATGAGACGGTAGTCAACGTAACTGGGTTTCTTGTTGCGGTTTGAAGAGATTAGAAAAATTAACTCTTCAGTTGCCTTTGTTTGATATATGCAATAGGAAGCAACTGAAAGAATTTTCAGTCTTTTTTTAGCCACTTGTCGCCTTAATTTCTGGGGTTTCTTCTACACTGTACATTGATCACTTTGGCCCATTGAAAGTTTCAATGTACAGCATTTATAGTGGGCTGAGTTAGAAAAGCAAATCCAGTTAAGGGCTGGGGAGGGGGTGGGGCGGGTGCATCGAGGGTTGAAGGGAAGTAACTCTTGCAATCTTGCAAGGTGCTTGAAAAGACCAAAACATAGTCTTCTGCGGCCCTATTTTCTTAAATGTTTGCCCATTTTCAGTGAAATCTGGCATGTGTGGATAGTGCAGGCCTGGCAGTTTGCCAAGGACTGCACAGCAGCCTTTAAAGAAGCCTTTAAATCCACTTTTTTGCCGTTTGTTTCACTGTTTTTTATCAACAAATTAGGGCGCCATTTTGGAGCGCTTTTGAAGCTCTCTGATTGGCTGTTGAATTTCTTAAGTCTTCTCTGATTGGCTGTTGGTAGCCATGGTGATTTTCTTAAAGCGTCTCTGATTGGCTAATTTCAGAGAGGGAAGAGATTTGATTGGCTGATGGGGGGGGGAAATATCTGTTGATTCTTATTAACCTTTTACCACACAATGCCGCCTTTTAACACCCCTGAAAGAGAGGGCTTTTGAAAATAATCTGAGGAAAGGAGACAATGCAGGTTACCTGCATTTTCTCCTTTTCCCACAATGTTTTCTACCCTATTCAAAGAAACAATTGATTTTTAGTTATTCTTACATCTTATTGTATCTTTATGGCCTGCTTCTAGATTTTTTTATCGGAAAAAGTTTCCGCAACAGCACCCGGTTTCTTCTGAATTTTATATTTTCGCGCAGCGATTAAACATAAAATTGACTTTTGACTCGCTCGGTCGTCAAAATTGGTTCAATGTTTTCGTGACCCTGGTAAGAAAACAGGGAGAAATTTTGTTTACCTTTCTTTGATTTGTACAACAGGTATCATATTTGCCTCCGAAAGTGTCGAAGTTGATTTTACGATTTTATGCGCAGCACTTAACAGTCACGTATGGGTGAGATGGTCATCGTAACCAAATCAATGGCCCTAGTGAGAGAAAAAGAGAAAGAAAAATCCCTATAATTGACTTAAGCAACAGTTGTCGTCTGCTATAAAATATTCCGTAAGTCGACTTTTCATGTTTTTGCGGATACGTAAGCGGCACCTGCGAGACCACAGACAACCTAAAAGGGTTTGTTGTCATGGTAAAAAAAGATTGCAGAAATAAATATACATTAAAAATTAAGTTCCTTTTGTTTGAACTATGCAACAAGAAGCAGTTGCTTCTGAAAGAGCCTTCTGTCATTTTTTAGCCACTTGTCGCATTATTTTCTGTGGTTTTCCCATGAGCGTAACTGGCACGTATGAGACGGTAGTCAACGTAACTGGGTTTCTTGTTGCGGTTTGAAGAGATTAGAAAAATTACACTTCAGTTGCCTTTGTTTCATATATGCAATAGGAAGCAACTGAGAGTTTTCTGTCTTTTTTTAGCCACTTGTCGCATTATTTTCTGGGGTTTTCGCATGAGCGTTACTGGCACATATGAGACGGTAGTCAACGTAACTGGGTTTCTTGTTGCGGTTTGAAGAGATTAGAAAAATTAACTCTTCAGTTGCCTTTGTTTGATATATGCAATAGGAAGCAACTGAAAGAATTTTCAGTCTTTTTTTAGCCACTTGTCGCCTTAATTTCTGGGGTTTCTTCTACACTGTACATTGATCACTTTGGCCCATTGAAAGTTTCAATGTACAGCATTTATAGTGGGCTGAGTTAGAAAAGCAAATCCAGTTAAGGGCTGGGGAGGGGGTGGGGCGGGTGCATCGAGGGTTGAAGGGAAGTAACTCTTGCAATCTTGCAAGGTGCTTGAAAAGACCAAAACATAGTCTTCTGCGGCCCTATTTTCTTAAATGTTTGCCCATTTTCAGTGAAATCTGGCATGTGTGGATAGTGCAGGCCTGGCAGTTTGCCAAGGACTGCACAGCAGCCTTTAAAGAAGCCTTTAAATCCACTTTTTTGCCGTTTGTTTCACTGTTTTTTATCAACAAATTAGGGCGCCATTTTGGAGCGCTTTTGAAGCTCTCTGATTGGCTGTTGAATTTCTTAAGTCTTCTCTGATTGGCTGTTGGTAGCCATGGTGATTTTCTTAAAGCGTCTCTGATTGGCTAATTTCAGAGAGGGAAGAGATTTGATTGGCTGATGGGGGGGGGGGGAAATATCTGTTGATTCTTATTAACCTTTTACCACACAATGCCGCCTTTTAACACCCCTGAAAGAGAGGGCTTTTGAAAATAATCTGAGGAAAGGAGACAATGCAGGTTACCTGCATTTTCTCCTTTTCCCACAATGTTTTCTACCCTATTCAAAGAAACAATTGATTTTTAGTTATTCTTACATCTTATTGTATCTTTATGGCCTGCTTCTAGATTTTTTTATCGGAAAAAGTTTCCGCAACAGCACCCGGTTTCTTCTGAATTTTATATTTTCGCGCAGCGATTAAACATAAAATTGACTTTTGACTCGCTCGGTCGTCAAAATTGGTTCAATGTTTTCGTGACCCTGGTAAGAAAACAGGGAGAAATTTTGTTTACCTTTCTTTGATTTGTACAACAGGTATCATATTTGCCTCCGAAAGTGTCGAAGTTGATTTTACGATTTTATGCGCAGCACTTAACAGTCACGTATGGGTGAGATGGTCATCGTAACCAAATCAATGGCCCTAGTGAGAGAAAAAGAGAAAGAAAAATCCCTATAATTGACTTAAGCAACAGTTGTCGTCTGCTATAAAATATTCCGTAAGTCGACTTTTCATGTTTTTGCGGATACGTAAGCGGCACCTGCGAGACCACAGACAACCTAAAAGGGTTTGTTGTCATGGTAAAAAAAGATTGCAGAAATAAATATACATTAAAAATTAAGTTCCTTTTGTTTGAACTATGCAACAAGAAGCAGTTGCTTCTGAAAGAGCCTTCTGTCATTTTTTAGCCACTTGTCGCATTATTTTCTGTGGTTTTCCCATGAGCGTAACTGGCACGTATGAGACGGTAGTCAACGTAACTGGGTTTCTTGTTGCGGTTTGAAGAGATTAGAAAAATTACACTTCAGTTGCCTTTGTTTCATATATGCAATAGGAAGCAACTGAGAGTTTTCTGTCTTTTTTTAGCCACTTGTCGCATTATTTTCTGGGGTTTTCGCATGAGCGTTACTGGCACATATGAGACGGTAGTCAACGTAACTGGGTTTCTTGTTGCGGTTTGAAGAGATTAGAAAAATTAACTCTTCAGTTGCCTTTGTTTGATATATGCAATAGGAAGCAACTGAAAGAATTTTCAGTCTTTTTTTAGCCACTTGTCGCCTTAATTTCTGGGGTTTCTTCTACACTGTACATTGATCACTTTGGCCCATTGAAAGTTTCAATGTACAGCATTTATAGTGGGCTGAGTTAGAAAAGCAAATCCAGTTAAGGGCTGGGGAGGGGGTGGGGCGGGTGCATCGAGGGTTGAAGGGAAGTAACTCTTGCAATCTTGCAAGGTGCTTGAAAAGACCAAAACATAGTCTTCTGCGGCCCTATTTTCTTAAATGTTTGCCCATTTTCAGTGAAATCTGGCATGTGTGGATAGTGCAGGCCTGGCAGTTTGCCAAGGACTGCACAGCAGCCTTTAAAGAAGCCTTTAAATCCACTTTTTTGCCGTTTGTTTCACTGTTTTTTATCAACAAATTAGGGCGCCATTTTGGAGCGCTTTTGAAGCTCTCTGATTGGCTGTTGAATTTCTTAAGTCTTCTCTGATTGGCTGTTGGTAGCCATGGTGATTTTCTTAAAGCGTCTCTGATTGGCTAATTTCAGAGAGGGAAGAGATTTGATTGGCTGATGGGGGGGGGGAAATATCTGTTGATTCTTATTAACCTTTTACCACACAGTGCCGCCTTTTAACACCCCTGAAAGAGAGGGCTTTTGAAAATAATCTGAGGAAAGGAGACAATGCAGGTTACCTGCATTTTCTCCTTTTCCCACAATGTTTTCTACCCTATTCAAAGAAACAATTGATTTTTAGTTATTCTTACATCTTATTGTATCTTTATGGCCTGCTTCTAGATTTTTTTATCGGAAAAAGTTTCCGCAACAGCACCCGGTTTCTTCTGAATTTTATATTTTCGCGCAGCGATTAAACATAAAATTGACTTTTGACTCGCTCGGTCGTCAAAATTGGTTCAATGTTTTCGTGACCCTGGTAAGAAAACAGGGAGAAATTTTGTTTACCTTTCTTTGATTTGTACAACAGGTATCATATTTGCCTCCGAAAGTGTCGAAGTTGATTTTACGATTTTATGCGCAGCACTTAACAGTCACGTATGGGTGAGATGGTCATCGTAACCAAATCAATGGCCCTAGTGAGAGAAAAAGAGAAAGAAAAATCCCTATAATTGACTTAAGCAACAGTTGTCGTCTGCTATAAAATATTCCGTAAGTCGACTTTTCATGTTTTTGCGGATACGTAAGCGGCACCTGCGAGATCACAGACAACCTAAAAGGGTTTGTTGTCATGGTAAAAAAAGATTGCAGAAATAAATATACATTAAAAATTAAGTTCCTTTTGTTTGAACTATGCAACAAGAAGCAGTTGCTTCTGAAAGAGCCTTCTGTCATTTTTTAGCCACTTGTCGCATTATTTTCTGTGGTTTTCCCATGAGCGTAACTGGCACGTATGAGACGGTAGTCAACGTAACTGGGTTTCTTGTTGCGGTTTGAAGAGATTAGAAAAATTACACTTCAGTTGCCTTTGTTTCATATATGCAATAGGAAGCAACTGAGAGTTTTCTGTCTTTTTTTAGCCACTTGTCGCATTATTTTCTGGGGTTTTCGCATGAGCGTTACTGGCACATATGAGACGGTAGTCAACGTAACTGGGTTTCTTGTTGCGGTTTGAAGAGATTAGAAAAATTAACTCTTCAGTTGCCTTTGTTTGATATATGCAATAGGAAGCAACTGAAAGAATTTTCAGTCTTTTTTTAGCCACTTGTCGCCTTAATTTCTGGGGTTTCTTCTACACTGTACATTGATCACTTTGGCCCATTGAAAGTTTCAATGTACAGCATTTATAGTGGGCTGAGTTAGAAAAGCAAATCCAGTTAAGGGCTGGGGAGGGGGTGGGGCGGGTGCATCGAGGGTTGAAGGGAAGTAACTCTTGCAATCTTGCAAGGTGCTTGAAAAGACCAAAACATAGTCTTCTGCGGCCCTATTTTCTTAAATGTTTGCCCATTTTCAGTGAAATCTGGCATGTGTGGATAGTGCAGGCCTGGCAGTTTGCCAAGGACTGCACAGCAGCCTTTAAAGAAGCCTTTAAATCCACTTTTTTGCCGTTTGTTTCACTGTTTTTTATCAACAAATTAGGGCGCCATTTTGGAGCGCTTTTGAAGCTCTCTGATTGGCTGTTGAATTTCTTAAGTCTTCTCTGATTGGCTGTTGGTAGCCATGGTGATTTTCTTAAAGCGTCTCTGATTGGCTAATTTCAGAGAGGGAAGAGATTTGATTGGCTGATGGGGGGGGGGGGAAATATCTGTTGATTCTTATTAACCTTTTACCACACAATGCCGCCTTTTAACACCCCTGAAAGAGAGGGCTTTTGAAAATAATCTGAGGAAAGGAGACAATGCAGGTTACCTGCATTTTCTCCTTTTCCCACAATGTTTTCTACCCTATTCAAAGAAACAATTGATTTTTAGTTATTCTTACATCTTATTGTATCTTTATGGCCTGCTTCTAGATTTTTTTATCGGAAAAAGTTTCCGCAACAGCACCCGGTTTCTTCTGAATTTTATATTTTCGCGCAGCGATTAAACATAAAATTGACTTTTGACTCGCTCGGTCGTCAAAATTGGTTCAATGTTTTCGTGACCCTGGTAAGAAAACAGGGAGAAATTTTGTTTACCTTTCTTTGATTTGTACAACAGGTATCATATTTGCCTCCGAAAGTGTCGAAGTTGATTTTACGATTTTATGCGCAGCACTTAACAGTCACGTATGGGTGAGATGGTCATCGTAACCAAATCAATGGCCCTAGTGAGAGAAAAAGAGAAAGAAAAATCCCTATAATTGACTTAAGCAACAGTTGTCGTCTGCTATAAAATATTCCGTAAGTCGACTTTTCATGTTTTTGCGGATACGTAAGCGGCACCTGCGAGACCACAGACAACCTAAAAGGGTTTGTTGTCATGGTAAAAAAAGATTGCAGAAATAAATATACATTAAAAATTAAGTTCCTTTTGTTTGAACTATGCAACAAGAAGCAGTTGCTTCTGAAAGAGCCTTCTGTCATTTTTTAGCCACTTGTCGCATTATTTTCTGTGGTTTTCCCATGAGCGTAACTGGCACGTATGAGACGGTAGTCAACGTAACTGGGTTTCTTGTTGCGGTTTGAAGAGATTAGAAAAATTACACTTCAGTTGCCTTTGTTTCATATATGCAATAGGAAGCAACTGAGAGTTTTCTGTCTTTTTTTAGCCACTTGTCGCATTATTTTCTGGGGTTTTCGCATGAGCGTTACTGGCACATATGAGACGGTAGTCAACGTAACTGGGTTTCTTGTTGCGGTTTGAAGAGATTAGAAAAATTAACTCTTCAGTTGCCTTTGTTTGATATATGCAATAGGAAGCAACTGAAAGAATTTTCAGTCTTTTTTTAGCCACTTGTCGCCTTAATTTCTGGGGTTTCTTCTACACTGTACATTGATCACTTTGGCCCATTGAAAGTTTCAATGTACAGCATTTATAGTGGGCTGAGTTAGAAAAGCAAATCCAGTTAAGGGCTGGGGAGGGGGTGGGGCGGGTGCATCGAGGGTTGAAGGGAAGTAACTCTTGCAATCTTGCAAGGTGCTTGAAAAGACCAAAACATAGTCTTCTGCGGCCCTATTTTCTTAAATGTTTGCCCATTTTCAGTGAAATCTGGCATGTGTGGATAGTGCAGGCCTGGCAGTTTGCCAAGGACTGCACAGCAGCCTTTAAAGAAGCCTTTAAATCCACTTTTTTGCCGTTTGTTTCACTGTTTTTTATCAACAAATTAGGGCGCCATTTTGGAGCGCTTTTGAAGCTCTCTGATTGGCTGTTGAATTTCTTAAGTCTTCTCTGATTGGCTGTTGGTAGCCATGGTGATTTTCTTAAAGCGTCTCTGATTGGCTAATTTCAGAGAGGGAAGAGATTTGATTGGCTGATGGGGGGGGGGGAAATATCTGTTGATTCTTATTAACCTTTTACCACACAATGCCGCCTTTTAACACCCCTGAAAGAGAGGGCTTTTGAAAATAATCTGAGGAAAGGAGACAATGCAGGTTACCTGCATTTTCTCCTTTTCCCACAATGTTTTCTACCCTATTCAAAGAAACAATTGATTTTTAGTTATTCTTACATCTTATTGTATCTTTATGGCCTGCTTCTAGATTTTTTTATCGGAAAAAGTTTCCGCAACAGCACCCGGTTTCTTCTGAATTTTATATTTTCGCGCAGCGATTAAACATAAAATTGACTTTTGACTCGCTCGGTCGTCAAAATTGGTTCAATGTTTTCGTGACCCTGGTAAGAAAACAGGGAGAAATTTTGTTTACCTTTCTTTGATTTGTACAACAGGTATCATATTTGCCTCCGAAAGTGTCGAAGTTGATTTTACGATTTTATGCGCAGCACTTAACAGTCACGTATGGGTGAGATGGTCATCGTAACCAAATCAATGGCCCTAGTGAGAGAAAAAGAGAAAGAAAAATCCCTATAATTGACTTAAGCAACAGTTGTCGTCTGCTATAAAATATTCCGTAAGTCGACTTTTCATGTTTTTGCGGATACGTAAGCGGCACCTGCGAGACCACAGACAACCTAAAAGGGTTTGTTGTCATGGTAAAAAAAGATTGCAGAAATAAATATACATTAAAAATTAAGTTCCTTTTGTTTGAACTATGCAACAAGAAGCAGTTGCTTCTGAAAGAGCCTTCTGTCATTTTTTAGCCACTTGTCGCATTATTTTCTGTGGTTTTCCCATGAGCGTAACTGGCACGTATGAGACGGTAGTCAACGTAACTGGGTTTCTTGTTGCGGTTTGAAGAGATTAGAAAAATTACACTTCAGTTGCCTTTGTTTCATATATGCAATAGGAAGCAACTGAGAGTTTTCTGTCTTTTTTTAGCCACTTGTCGCATTATTTTCTGGGGTTTTCGCATGAGCGTTACTGGCACATATGAGACGGTAGTCAACGTAACTGGGTTTCTTGTTGCGGTTTGAAGAGATTAGAAAAATTAACTCTTCAGTTGCCTTTGTTTGATATATGCAATAGGAAGCAACTGAAAGAATTTTCAGTCTTTTTTTAGCCACTTGTCGCCTTAATTTCTGGGGTTTCTTCTACACTGTACATTGATCACTTTGGCCCATTGAAAGTTTCAATGTACAGCATTTATAGTGGGCTGAGTTAGAAAAGCAAATCCAGTTAAGGGCTGGGGAGGGGGTGGGGCGGGTGCATCGAGGGTTGAAGGGAAGTAACTCTTGCAATCTTGCAAGGTGCTTGAAAAGACCAAAACATAGTCTTCTGCGGCCCTATTTTCTTAAATGTTTGCCCATTTTCAGTGAAATCTGGCATGTGTGGATAGTGCAGGCCTGGCAGTTTGCCAAGGACTGCACAGCAGCCTTTAAAGAAGCCTTTAAATCCACTTTTTTGCCGTTTGTTTCACTGTTTTTTATCAACAAATTAGGGCGCCATTTTGGAGCGCTTTTGAAGCTCTCTGATTGGCTGTTGAATTTCTTAAGTCTTCTCTGATTGGCTGTTGGTAGCCATGGTGATTTTCTTAAAGCGTCTCTGATTGGCTAATTTCAGAGAGGGAAGAGATTTGATTGGCTGATGGGGGGGGGAAATATCTGTTGATTCTTATTAACCTTTTACCACACAATGCCGCCTTTTAACACCCCTGAAAGAGAGGGCTTTTGAAAATAATCTGAGGAAAGGAGACAATGCAGGTTACCTGCATTTTCTCCTTTTCCCACAATGTTTTCTACCCTATTCAAAGAAACAATTGATTTTTAGTTATTCTTACATCTTATTGTATCTTTATGGCCTGCTTCTAGATTTTTTTATTGGAAAAAGTTTCCGCAACAGCACCCGGTTTCTTCTGAATTTTATATTTTCGCGCAGCGATTAAACATAAAATTGACTTTTGACTCGCTCGGTCGTCAAAATTGGTTCAATGTTTTCGTGACCCTGGTAAGAAAACAGGGAGAAATTTTGTTTACCTTTCTTTGATTTGTACAACAGGTATCATATTTGCCTCCGAAAGTGTCGAAGTTGATTTTACGATTTTATGCGCAGCACTTAACAGTCACGTATGGGTGAGATGGTCATCGTAACCAAATCAATGGCCCTAGTGAGAGAAAAAGAGAAAGAAAAATCCCTATAATTGACTTAAGCAACAGTTGTCGTCTGCTATAAAATATTCCGTAAGTCGACTTTTCATGTTTTTGCGGATACGTAAGCGGCACCTGCGAGATCACAGACAACCTAAAAGGGTTTGTTGTCATGGTAAAAAAAGATTGCAGAAATAAATATACATTAAAAATTAAGTTCCTTTTGTTTGAACTATGCAACAAGAAGCAGTTGCTTCTGAAAGAGCCTTCTGTCATTTTTTAGCCACTTGTCGCATTATTTTCTGTGGTTTTCCCATGAGCGTAACTGGCACGTATGAGACGGTAGTCAACGTAACTGGGTTTCTTGTTGCGGTTTGAAGAGATTAGAAAAATTACACTTCAGTTGCCTTTGTTTCATATATGCAATAGGAAGCAACTGAGAGTTTTCTGTCTTTTTTTAGCCACTTGTCGCATTATTTTCTGGGGTTTTCGCATGAGCGTTACTGGCACATATGAGACGGTAGTCAACGTAACTGGGTTTCTTGTTGCGGTTTGAAGAGATTAGAAAAATTAACTCTTCAGTTGCCTTTGTTTGATATATGCAATAGGAAGCAATTTCAGTCTTTTTTTAGCCACTTGTCGCCTTAATTTCTGGGGTTTCTTCTACACTGTACATTGATCACTTTGGCCCATTGAAAGTTTCAATGTACAGCATTTATAGTGGGCTGTGTTAGAAAAGCAAATCCAGTTAAGGGCTGGGGAGGGGGTGGGGCGGGTGCATCGAGGGTTGAAGGGAAGTAACTCTTGCAATCTTGCAAGGTGCTTGAAAAGACCAAAACATAGTCTTCTGCGGCCCTATTTTCTTAAATGTTTGCCCATTTTCAGTGAAATCTGGCATGTGTGGATAGTGCAGGCCTGGCAGTTTGCCAAGGACTGCACAGCAGCCTTTAAAGAAGCCTTTAAATCCACTTTTTTGCCGTTTGTTTCACTGTTTTTTATCAACAAATTAGGGCGCCATTTTGGAGCGCTTTTGAAGCTCTCTGATTGGCTGTTGAATTTCTTAAGTCTTCTCTGATTGGCTGTTGGTAGCCATGGTGATTTTCTTAAAGCGTCTCTGATTGGCTAATTTCAGAGAGGGAAGAGATTTGATTGGCTGATGGGGGGGGGGGGAAATATCTGTTGATTCTTATTAACCTTTTACCACACAATGCCGCCTTTTAACACCCCTGAAAGAGAGGGCTTTTGAAAATAATCTGAGGAAAGGAGACAATGCAGGTTACCTGCATTTTCTCCTTTTCCCACAATGTTTTCTAACCTTTTCAAAGAAACAATTGATTTTTAGTTATTCTTACATCTTATTGTATCTTTATGGCCTGCTTCTAGATTTTTTTATCGGAAAAAGTTTCCGCAACAGCACCCGGTTTCTTCTGAATTTTATATTTTCGCGCAGCGATTAAACATAAAATTGACTTTTGACTCGCTCGGTCGTCAAAATTGGTTCAATGTTTTCGTGACCCTGGTAAGAAAACAGGGAGAAATTTTGTTTACCTT
Organism: Tridacna crocea; assembly: GCA_943736015.1. NCBI lineage: Eukaryota > Metazoa > Mollusca > Bivalvia > Cardiida > Cardiidae > Tridacna > Tridacna crocea. The sequence goes on from OX031056.1 coordinate 25,065,745, forward strand.
TCTTTGATTTGTACAACAGGTATCATATTTGCCTCCGAAAGTGTCGAAGTTGATTTTACGATTTTATGCGCAGCACTTAACAGTCACGTATGGGTGAGATGGTCATCGTAACCAAATCAATGGCCCTAGTGAGAGAAAAAGAGAAAGAAAAATCCCTATAATTGACTTAAGCAACAGTTGTCGTCTGCTATAAAATATTCCGTAAGTCGACTTTTCATGTTTTTGCGGATACGTAAGCGGCACCTGCGAGACCACAGACAACCTAAAAGGGTTTGTTGTCATGGTAAAAAAAGATTGCAGAAATAAATATACATTAAAAATTAAGTTCCTTTTGTTTGAACTATGCAACAAGAAGCAGTTGCTTCTGAAAGAGCCTTCTGTCATTTTTTAGCCACTTGTCGCATTATTTTCTGTGGTTTTCCCATGAGCGTAACTGGCACGTATGAGACGGTAGTCAACGTAACTGGGTTTCTTGTTGCGGTTTGAAGAGATTAGAAAAATTACACTTCAGTTGCCTTTGTTTCATATATGCAATAGGAAGCAACTGAGAGTTTTCTGTCTTTTTTTAGCCACTTGTCACATTATTTTCTGGGGTTTTCGCATGAGCGTTACTGGCACATATGAGACGGTAGTCAACGTAACTGGGTTTCTTGTTGCGGTTTGAAGAGATTAGAAAAATTAACTCTTCAGTTGCCTTTGTTTGATATATGCAATAGGAAGCAACTGAAAGAATTTTCAGTCTTTTTTTAGCCACTTGTCGCCTTAATTTCTGGGGTTTCTTCTACACTGTACATTGATCACTTTGGCCCATTGAAAGTTTCAATGTACAGCATTTATAGTGGGCTGTGTTAGAAAAGCAAATCCAGTTAAGGGCTGGGGAGGGGGTGGGGCGGGTGCATCGAGGGTTGAAGGGAAGTAACTCTTGCAATCTTGCAAGGTGCTTGAAAAGACCAAAACATAGTCTTCTGCGGCCCTATTTTCTTAAATGTTTGCCCATTTTCAGTGAAATCTGGCATGTGTGGATAGTGCAGGCCTGGCAGTTTGCCAAGGACTGCACAGCAGCCTTTAAAGAAGCCTTTAAATCCACTTTTTTGCCGTTTGTTTCACTGTTTTTTATCAACAAATTAGGGCGCCATTTTGGAGCGCTTTTGAAGCTCTCTGATTGGCTGTTGAATTTCTTAAGTCTTCTCTGATTGGCTGTTGGTAGCCATGGTGATTTTCTTAAAGCGTCTCTGATTGGCTAATTTCAGAGAGGGAAGAGATTTGATTGGCTGATGGGGGGGGGGGGAAATATCTGTTGATTCTTATTAACCTTTTACCACACAATGCCGCCTTTTAACACCCCTGAAAGAGAGGGCTTTTGAAAATAATCTGAGGAAAGGAGACAATGCAGGTTACCTGCATTTTCTCCTTTTCCCACAATGTTTTCTAACCTTTTCAAAGAAACAATTGATTTTTAGTTATTCTTACATCTTATTGTATCTTTATGGCCTGCTTCTAGATTTTTTTATCGGAAAAAGTTTCCGCAACAGCACCCGGTTTCTTCTGAATTTTATATTTTCGCGCAGCGATTAAACATAAAATTGACTTTTGACTCGCTCGGTCGTCAAAATTGGTTCAATGTTTTCGTGACCCTGGTAAGAAAACAGGGAGAAATTTTGTTTACCTTTCTTTGATTTGTACAACAGGTATCATATTTGCCTCCGAAAGTGTCGAAGTTGATTTTACGATTTTATGCGCAGCACTTAACAGTCACGTATGGGTGAGATGGTCATCGTAACCAAATCAATGGCCCTAGTGAGAGAAAAAGAGAAAGAAAAATCCCTATAATTGACTTAAGCAACAGTTGTCGTCTGCTATAAAATATTCCGTAAGTCGACTTTTCATGTTTTTGCGGATACGTAAGCGGCACCTGCGAGACCACAGACAACCTAAAAGGGTTTGTTGTCATGGTAAAAAAAGATTGCAGAAATAAATATACATTAAAAATTAAGTTCCTTTTGTTTGAACTATGCAACAAGAAGCAGTTGCTTCTGAAAGAGCCTTCTGTCATTTTTTAGCCACTTGTCGCATTATTTTCTGTGGTTTTCCCATGAGCGTAACTGGCACGTATGAGACGGTAGTCAACGTAACTGGGTTTCTTGTTGCGGTTTGAAGAGATTAGAAAAATTACACTTCAGTTGCCTTTGTTTCATATATGCAATAGGAAGCAACTGAGAGTTTTCTGTCTTTTTTTAGCCACTTGTCGCATTATTTTCTGGGGTTTTCGCATGAGCGTTACTGGCACATATGAGACGGTAGTCAACGTAACTGGGTTTCTTGTTGCGGTTTGAAGAGATTAGAAAAATTAACTCTTCAGTTGCCTTTGTTTGATATATGCAATAGGAAGCAACTGAAAGAATTTTCAGTCTTTTTTTAGCCACTTGTCGCCTTAATTTCTGGGGTTTCTTCTACACTGTACATTGATCACTTTGGCCCATTGAAAGTTTCAATGTACAGCATTTATAGTGGGCTGTGTTAGAAAAGCAAATCCAGTTAAGGGCTGGGGAGGGGGTGGGGCGGGTGCATCGAGGGTTGAAGGGAAGTAACTCTTGCAATCTTGCAAGGTGCTTGAAAAGACCAAAACATAGTCTTCTGCGGCCCTATTTTCTTAAATGTTTGCCCATTTTCAGTGAAATCTGGCATGTGTGGATAGTGCAGGCCTGGCAGTTTGCCAAGGACTGCACAGCAGCCTTTAAAGAAGCCTTTAAATCCACTTTTTTGCCGTTTGTTTCACTGTTTTTTATCAACAAATTAGGGCGCCATTTTGGAGCGCTTTTGAAGCTCTCTGATTGGCTGTTGAATTTCTTAAGTCTTCTCTGATTGGCTGTTGGTAGCCATGGTGATTTTCTTAAAGCGTCTCTGATTGGCTAATTTCAGAGAGGGAAGAGATTTGATTGGCTGATGGGGGGGGGGGGGGAAATATCTGTTGATTCTTATTAACCTTTTACCACACAATGCCGCCTTTTAACACCCCTGAAAGAGAGGGCTTTTGAAAATAATCTGAGGAAAGGAGACAATGCAGGTTACCTGCATTTTCTCCTTTTCCCACAATGTTTTCTAACCTTTTCAAAGAAACAATTGATTTTTAGTTATTCTTACATCTTATTGTATCTTTATGGCCTGCTTCTAGATTTTTTTATCGGAAAAAGTTTCCGCAACAGCACCCGGTTTCTTCTGAATTTTATATTTTCGCGCAGCGATTAAACATAAAATTGACTTTTGACTCGCTCGGTCGTCAAAATTGGTTCAATGTTTTCGTGACCCTGGTAAGAAAACAGGGAGAAATTTTGTTTACCTTTCTTTGATTTGTACAACAGGTATCATATTTGCCTCCGAAAGTGTCGAAGTTGATTTTACGATTTTATGCGCAGCACTTAACAGTCACGTATGGGTGAGATGGTCATCGTAACCAAATCAATGGCCCTAGTGAGAGAAAAAGAGAAAGAAAAATCCCTATAATTGACTTAAGCAACAGTTGTCGTCTGCTATAAAATATTCCGTAAGTCGACTTTTCATGTTTTTGCGGATACGTAAGCGGCACCTGCGAGACCACAGACAACCTAAAAGGGTTTGTTGTCATGGTAAAAAAAGATTGCAGAAATAAATATACATTAAAAATTAAGTTCCTTTTGTTTGAACTATGCAACAAGAAGCAGTTGCTTCTGAAAGAGCCTTCTGTCATTTTTTAGCCACTTGTCGCATTATTTTCTGTGGTTTTCCCATGAGCGTAACTGGCACGTATGAGACGGTAGTCAACGTAACTGGGTTTCTTGTTGCGGTTTGAAGAGATTAGAAAAATTACACTTCAGTTGCCTTTGTTTCATATATGCAATAGGAAGCAACTGAGAGTTTTCTGTCTTTTTTTAGCCACTTGTCGCATTATTTTCTGGGGTTTTCGCATGAGCGTTACTGGCACATATGAGACGGTAGTCAACGTAACTGGGTTTCTTGTTGCGGTTTGAAGAGATTAGAAAAATTAACTCTTCAGTTGCCTTTGTTTGATATATGCAATAGGAAGCAACTGAAAGAATTTTCAGTCTTTTTTTAGCCACTTGTCGCCTTAATTTCTGGGGTTTCTTCTACACTGTACATTGATCACTTTGGCCCATTGAAAGTTTCAATGTACAGCATTTATAGTGGGCTGTGTTAGAAAAGCAAATCCAGTTAAGGGCTGGGGAGGGGGTGGGGCGGGTGCATCGAGGGTTGAAGGGAAGTAACTCTTGCAATCTTGCAAGGTGCTTGAAAAGACCAAAACATAGTCTTCTGCGGCCCTATTTTCTTAAATGTTTGCCCATTTTCAGTGAAATCTGGCATGTGTGGATAGTGCAGGCCTGGCAGTTTGCCAAGGACTGCACAGCAGCCTTTAAAGAAGCCTTTAAATCCACTTTTTTGCCGTTTGTTTCACTGTTTTTTATCAACAAATTAGGGCGCCATTTTGGAGCGCTTTTGAAGCTCTCTGATTGGCTGTTGAATTTCTTAAGTCTTCTCTGATTGGCTGTTGGTAGCCATGGTGATTTTCTTAAAGCGTCTCTGATTGGCTAATTTCAGAGAGGGAAGAGATTTGATTGGCTGATGGGGGGGGGGGGGAAATATCTGTTGATTCTTATTAACCTTTTACCACACAATGCCGCCTTTTAACACCCCTGAAAGAGAGGGCTTTTGAAAATAATCTGAGGAAAGGAGACAATGCAGGTTACCTGCATTTTCTCCTTTTCCCACAATGTTTTCTAACCTTTTCAAAGAAACAATTGATTTTTAGTTATTCTTACATCTTATTGTATCTTTATGGCCTGCTTCTAGATTTTTTTATCGGAAAAAGTTTCCGCAACAGCACCCGGTTTCTTCTGAATTTTATATTTTCGCGCAGCGATTAAACATAAAATTGACTTTTGACTCGCTCGGTCGTCAAAATTGGTTCAATGTTTTCGTGACCCTGGTAAGAAAACAGGGAGAAATTTTGTTTACCTTTCTTTGATTTGTACAACAGGTATCATATTTGCCTCCGAAAGTGTCGAAGTTGATTTTACGATTTTATGCGCAGCACTTAACAGTCACGTATGGGTGAGATGGTCATCGTAACCAAATCAATGGCCCTAGTGAGAGAAAAAGAGAAAGAAAAATCCCTATAATTGACTTAAGCAACAGTTGTCGTCTGCTATAAAATATTCCGTAAGTCGACTTTTCATGTTTTTGCGGATACGTAAGCGGCACCTGCGAGACCACAGACAACCTAAAAGGGTTTGTTGTCATGGTAAAAAAAGATTGCAGAAATAAATATACATTAAAAATTAAGTTCCTTTTGTTTGAACTATGCAACAAGAAGCAGTTGCTTCTGAAAGAGCCTTCTGTCATTTTTTAGCCACTTGTCGCATTATTTTCTGTGGTTTTCCCATGAGCGTAACTGGCACGTATGAGACGGTAGTCAACGTAACTGGGTTTCTTGTTGCGGTTTGAAGAGATTAGAAAAATTACACTTCAGTTGCCTTTGTTTCATATATGCAATAGGAAGCAACTGAGAGTTTTCTGTCTTTTTTTAGCCACTTGTCACATTATTTTCTGGGGTTTTCGCATGAGCGTTACTGGCACATATGAGACGGTAGTCAACGTAACTGGGTTTCTTGTTGCGGTTTGAAGAGATTAGAAAAATTAACTCTTCAGTTGCCTTTGTTTGATATATGCAATAGGAAGCAACTGAAAGAATTTTCAGTCTTTTTTTAGCCACTTGTCGCCTTAATTTCTGGGGTTTCTTCTACACTGTACATTGATCACTTTGGCCCATTGAAAGTTTCAATGTACAGCATTTATAGTGGGCTGTGTTAGAAAAGCAAATCCAGTTAAGGGCTGGGGAGGGGGTGGGGCGGGTGCATCGAGGGTTGAAGGGAAGTAACTCTTGCAATCTTGCAAGGTGCTTGAAAAGACCAAAACATAGTCTTCTGCGGCCCTATTTTCTTAAATGTTTGCCCATTTTCAGTGAAATCTGGCATGTGTGGATAGTGCAGGCCTGGCAGTTTGCCAAGGACTGCACAGCAGCCTTTAAAGAAGCCTTTAAATCCACTTTTTTGCCGTTTGTTTCACTGTTTTTTATCAACAAATTAGGGCGCCATTTTGGAGCGCTTTTGAAGCTCTCTGATTGGCTGTTGAATTTCTTAAGTCTTCTCTGATTGGCTGTTGGTAGCCATGGTGATTTTCTTAAAGCGTCTCTGATTGGCTAATTTCAGAGAGGGAAGAGATTTGATTGGCTGATGGGGGGGGGGGAAATATCTGTTGATTCTTATTAACCTTTTACCACACAATGCCGCCTTTTAACACCCCTGAAAGAGAGGGCTTTTGAAAATAATCTGAGGAAAGGAGACAATGCAGGTTACCTGCATTTTCTCCTTTTCCCACAATGTTTTCTAACCTTTTCAAAGAAACAATTGATTTTTAGTTATTCTTACATCTTATTGTATCTTTATGGCCTGCTTCTAGATTTTTTTATCGGAAAAAGTTTCCGCAACAGCACCCGGTTTCTTCTGAATTTTATATTTTCGCGCAGCGATTAAACATAAAATTGACTTTTGACTCGCTCGGTCGTCAAAATTGGTTCAATGTTTTCGTGACCCTGGTAAGAAAACAGGGAGAAATTTTGTTTACCTTTCTTTGATTTGTACAACAGGTATCATATTTGCCTCCGAAAGTGTCGAAGTTGATTTTACGATTTTATGCGCAGCACTTAACAGTCACGTATGGGTGAGATGGTCATCGTAACCAAATCAATGGCCCTAGTGAGAGAAAAAGAGAAAGAAAAATCCCTATAATTGACTTAAGCAACAGTTGTCGTCTGCTATAAAATATTCCGTAAGTCGACTTTTCATGTTTTTGCGGATACGTAAGCGGCACCTGCGAGACCACAGACAACCTAAAAGGGTTTGTTGTCATGGTAAAAAAAGATTGCAGAAATAAATATACATTAAAAATTAAGTTCCTTTTGTTTGAACTATGCAACAAGAAGCAGTTGCTTCTGAAAGAGCCTTCTGTCATTTTTTAGCCACTTGTCGCATTATTTTCTGTGGTTTTCCCATGAGCGTAACTGGCACGTATGAGACGGTAGTCAACGTAACTGGGTTTCTTGTTGCGGTTTGAAGAGATTAGAAAAATTACACTTCAGTTGCCTTTGTTTCATATATGCAATAGGAAGCAACTGAGAGTTTTCTGTCTTTTTTTAGCCACTTGTCGCATTATTTTCTGGGGTTTTCGCATGAGCGTTACTGGCACATATGAGACGGTAGTCAACGTAACTGGGTTTCTTGTTTCTGGGTTACCTGTATCTTTATGGCCTACTTCTAGATTTTTCACGTTTTCGAGGATACAAAACCGGCACCTTTGAGACGGTAGTCAACATATATGGATTTGTCGTCACGGTATAAAGATATTGGAGTGAAATACATTAAATAGAATTACAATTCAGACATTCACCAAAAATAAGAAAAATATTATTGGAAAAAGTTTCTGCAACAACAACCAGTTGCTTCAGAATTTTACATTTTTATAAGGCATTAGGACTATGCAATAGGAAGTATTTTATTGGCCCTGTTTATCCTTAAATCTTATATTTTATTTTGTTGTTATTTTATGACTTGGGATTTACTTTAAAAGACAAGAGACAGAAAAGCCAATGGCCGGCAATTAAGCAATCACTGAAGCCTCAAAAATAGTCGATTTTGCTTTAGAGTGTTGTGACAGCTATGTACAGCCAAAGCCTTTCACCCCCGTTTCGTATTTTGGTTCAAACTTGGGAAGAAAGAACGGTAGAAATCACCATCTTGCACAATTTATGTGCGTATTGAGTTTTTTTCTTATCAGAATTGGATGAAAAAGTTATCTTTCTCTATTATTTATAGTTTTGACCCTGGCCAATTCGAAACTATAATCGAAACTGATGATATGTTTGCTCCAAATGAACAGAAAGTGAAGTGAAGACGGATTCACAGAAGTTTGCACGAAACAGGTTTAAAAAATTTCAGAAATTGTAGTTTGATTGGTTGATTGTTTAGAATTAATCGCCTTCTAAAAAGTTTATGTCATATGATGGCTGTGACTGTAAGTATTACAAGATAGATCTATTATAATTTTTTGCTGAAATTTGAAAAAAGATTTTGAAAATAGGTGAGAATTCCTGGCCGATTTCCTGTGTGCATTTCCACCATTTTGTTCCGTTATATTCATTGAAACCTAATAGAAAACCTTCCCCTCGTGGATTACCGATTGTGCCTTATAATTCACTACTGCCGTATATTGAATGATAAACCATGATAGAATGATTATTTATAAAACAACCGTCTAAGACTGGATCTATAACGAATGCTGACTAATACAGTCGATTAGGCAGTAGCGGATCTTGGGATCTTGGGGGGGGGGGGGGGGGGGAGGGGGGGCTTGAGGGGGGGGGACATGTTTCGGTAACACACAAGTTCGGTAACATAGACTTACAGAGTAAATCGATTGGATGTTTTGGTAACAAAGCAATTGTATTGTATTATTGTATTTATGTTCTGTGACGTTCTTTACACCTTTGACTTTGTTTTGTTCACACCTTTTACTTTTACACTTTTCACCCATTGATAGATAGGTTCCAACCTTTCATTTTTTCATTCCCTACTCTTTTTCGCTTAATAGGCATTTCCATATGGTCAATAAATACAGCATGAAATGGGTTACATAACAAAAATATTATTTATGAAAGATAATGGAAATTACAAATTAAGGTTTGAAATAACGAAGGTTTGATAAAAATACAGCCATGCGTCGGGTGTAAAGAATGTCACATATATAATTGCTTTGTTACCGAAACATCCAATTGATTTGCGCTATAAGTCTATGTTACCGAACTCGTCTGTTACCGAAACATCCGTAAATCTCTTGGGGTATAGCGGATAGGCCGTTGATTTTTTATCTATAAAAAATTCTGTATGTTACAGATAATATCTATGTGCCATCGAAAAGAGTGATATTTCCGCGATATGTTTCATGATGTTTATTCAAATTTAGATTGTCACGGTATTTTTATCGCACTAAAATCAAAACGAGGCAACCGGAAGTTTAATTTTTCAAGTAAGAAAAAAAATACAGCAGACGACGTCTCTAATCTAATTTTCAGGTATGTAAAGTCTAATTTACATTTTTTTTGTATGATGTGTTGTATAAATATGTATAATTTTACTAGAAAGAATAAGAAATTTATGTGTAACAGTATGATATCAAAAAATGACCTGAAAATAAAGTAGGCGATTCGGTCAGTAGCGGATCGGCCATGTGAGACGATATATAATCAAATCACTTGGAGGGACGAATGGGGGGATCTTCTCAAAATCAATGATGACTGTCAGACTGATGTCAAATGCAAATTGAATTTGATGTACATGTATTACTACGTGATTGATCGATAGCATGGTCTTTAATGCTGTTTTCAGTCGTTTCAGTTGATAACCCATTTAATTTTGGCACATATCCATCAAAATATTTTTTACACAATTATGCCGCTTTTTCAACTTAACATTTTTATTTACTTAAGAAACAGACTTTTACAAAAAACTAAACATTGAATGAGTAAGTACAACTTGTAAGAGCTCTGACAAAATTAGTTTGATGAAATTGAGCATCATTTAACGACCATTATTTTGTTTCAGGTACTAATGACTGGATCAGTACCATCAGGTATTTGTCTTCCTCATAACAGACAAAAATCTACGAGTTCTGTATGCAGTAGCCGTGAAACCATCATAATAGAAAACTCTGTAATTAAAGGCTACCATACGTTTAAAATAAGCCTCCACATACTGAACCAAAAACTAGGTTACGAGTGGACAGAGAGTATACCAATACTAATGATAGAGATGCTTGATCTGGTATGGATTCCAGAATTATCAACTTTTGATGAGACTCTACACAGCATGGTAACAGATCATCAAAGAAATCTGATTCTTTTTGATGTGGCAGGTTTAGCAGTAGGTCATGTGCCGTATATTTTGGCAAGTTGCTTTCGTGATTTATTGGATACTGGAGCAGATATATATGCTACTGCCATGGTGATCCAGTGCAAAGTTTTCCTCCATGGCCAGCCCTGTCTGAGAAAGGTGGTGGTGCAGTAATACCATGTTCATATACAATTACAGGGAAAAATGTACCTAAAACATTAGACTTGTTAAATAAGACACTGTCAACTGTGCCAGAAGGTAGTGTAATGAACATTAAAGGTGGGTATTTAGAATTTTTACATCTAACCAAATTAAAAAATATATATATCACTGAAATTCATATGAAAAAGTAATACAAATCATCAATAATTAAGATTCATGAAATTACTAAAAAAAATTTTTTTGATGGTATTCCCTTAAATGGCTACGTAGCCTCTTAAGGTATTTTTAGATATCGCGCCAAAAATCAATAAAGCATTTCTGGAATGCCTTGTGACTGGCACGTGACTCATAACGCTTAAATTCCATTACATAATAAACATGTAATAATTATTTTCCACAATGTCTTCTTCGGGCGCTATGTTTGAAACTTCGTCTGTGTATTCCTGTATGTAAATGAGCGAATTGATCATCTAAAAATAGAATGTGTCTCCTGTCGGTGTCGACCTGGGCTGAAGTAAATATCTAATTTTCCCTGTTGTTGGACGGTGTTCGACTACTGGGGTTTTATGAATGAAAATTAAAAGGCTTTGGGAGTATAAGGATGATTTTTTTGCATTTTTGTACAATTTTCGTCCCAAAATCTGAAGGGCCACCTTTAAGGTTAACCTTTAGAAAACTACATAAACTTATCTGTCATTTTCAGCCTAGACATATGAACCAATCAATAGCAATTTCATAATTTCTGGTGTTTTCATGCAGTGTTTCAGCAAAGTAAACAGCATAGATCAAAGATCAGGCTACACATTTCATACAGCCTGATCTTTATCTGCACTGTCTGCAAGGGCAACTATAGTTGTGAAAGGACCTGTAAGGGTTAGAACTGACCTTGGAATCCTCTGGACATACAAAGCTATTTATTTACCTCTTATCATTACATTTATTTTTGTAAACTCTTTACGACATGATCCTGGGTTTTAATGACAATGTGGCTTTCAAAAACATTGTTGGAAAAGAGAACATGTCAGTAACCAGAATTTTCTCCTTTTTCCACAATGTTTCTCCTATTTAACCCTCTGCCACACCATCAGGAGTTTTAACAACCCCCAGGAAACAGCATTTTGAAAACATTGTTTGAAATTAAGAAAATGCTGGTAACCAGCGTTTTCTCACAATGGTTTATATCCTTTCACTGACTAATCTTACCACCCAATTAATATTTGATTTGTCGTCTGTAATAAATGGTAAACCCACTATGTTAGAAAAAATCCTTTATATGGCACACTTTGTGAAATAACAAACAGGGAACTTTTGACCTACTTATATATTAATTTTTCTGCCAGCAACTCACATTTTGACTGACCATACAATGAAAAATTGTCGTTTTCACAATAATTTCAATACTTTTGACAGTTTGAATTCTATTCTAATGCATTCCAACACCCACATTGTAGACTTCTGGCCACCATTTGGGCTTTAAATTGATTTCTTTTTCTTTGTAAGGTTGTATCTTGTTATAATTTTATTCATTACAACAGAATAAGCAGCTACAGTGCCCTCAGATATTTTGAAATAACAAAATTTATCATAAATGTTGGGTTTGAAAAAGGAAAAGGTGATGTCCAAGAGTTGAAATTGCTCATAAAAAAATTTTAACTGTTGCACAGTTAGTTTTCTTACATTACACATTTACTTTATACTGATGAAGACAGATGATGCACTTACTGACAAAATATGTAGGGGCAAAGCTGTAATTATGATATCACTATTTGCTGAAATCCGTTTTAAAATCAAGTTTTTTTGTTTCTAATCAATTCAGCAAAACAGTGAAAGTGCTCTTCATGAGTAATTGCCTAATTATTTTTAAATATCACCAATATTAAGAGACCAAAATGTTCTTTAATACTGATATATCCATCTGTAACTTTATTTCAAATCTTTTGATTCACCTGTCAGCATATCACATTTGATTTGTTCTTACTATTTTAAATTTCTTCCTAATTGTATGAGGTGATATCATTAAACAGTAATCTTATGCAGTTAACCACTTTTGGTCTTTCATATGTGTTTCATGATTCCCATCCCCCCCAAAAAAACCTCCCATGCAAGTTGATTCGACTTCTGGGTAGTGCTGAAACTACGATTGAAACTGTCCAATATCAGAAATGGTTTTGGCCTGCATCTGAATCAAAATATTTATCCATGTGGCGATGAATTGGACGTTGCTCAGTGGTAAAGTGTTAGACCTGGAGGCTCCAGGTTTAAGCCTCACTGTAGGTACTTGGTTTTTCATGACAGAAAGACACTTCATGTTGAAATTGACAAAAAACATGATTCAACCAATTATTCAATAAACCTTGTGATGATATCTGGCATGAACAACTTCTGTTTTGTAGATTTACAGCAATTGAAAGCTTTTGGAGTGGTTTGAGATTATCCCTCAATCCCTCATTCCAAACTATCCGTTATTGACCTAATTAAGGTGATCGAAAAAGAAGATACCGTGTATCGTAAAACAATTTTTCATAAAAAGAAGTGGACTATTTTCGAAAGATCACATATTTTGCTATCGATTGATATCATTTATAATCCCATACACGATGAATTAAAAGTGCGTGCATCGATAATTTCGTTAGCGATCCGCTACTGCCTAATCGACTGTAACCCTTTCGAAAACGGCAAATTTTGGACCAGACCAAATTTAAAGCATTTTGCAGATGACAAATTAACAGTTGCTAAAAAATTGATTTTTCTATAATAGTGATAGGGTAGAAAAAAAATTGTGGGAAAAGGAGAAAATGCTGGTTACCAGCATTTTCTCCTTTTCCCACAGTGTTTTCAAAAGGCTTCTATTCCTGACCAGTAAAAACCAGGGATTGTTTGGGAAAGGGGTAATAGGGTGGAACAACAATTTTTTTTATTTTGAAATAGAAATCTGAAATTTCCACATACCAGGAGTAGGGTTTGAGAAGTTCAAAACACTAAACTTTTTCCTTATCGGACCAGCACTTTTTTTTTACGAATTTTTTAGTATGGTCTGTTGCAATCCGTTGAAAAACAACCAAATTATTTTTATGGGAAAAGTCATAAATTTTACCTCAAACTTATAGAATAAGTCAAATCCAAATTAATTGCTTTTCTTTCTGCATCAACCAGTCCTACTACCAATCCTCTACAAAGAAAACCAAAGAAGTAATGCCTGTACTTCAATCTTTTTTTTTTATTAATTTCTTTAACATGTGCACCGAGCACCAAATTTGCACAGAAAACACATAGACTTGATGGAAATCATAATATCAACATTAAACAGTTTAATCTATTAATAATCTATTAATAATCCCCCTCTCTCATTTTACTTATTCTAGTGTCTACAATTATACTTTAAAAATGAGCAAAATCTGCAGTTTTGTGCTAGTGTTGACAAAGGTTGCTATGGAAACCAAATCAAGACACAAAACCAAAATATCTTGTATGCAGCTTTTTCTAGCTGTATCAGAGATGTACAAGAGAGACGAAAGTCGAGAACGAAAGTTGAAAGCGGAGAAAGACAAGGGGTCGTCACAGCATTACCAACAATGTATGTAAAACTGATTCAAAATGGATATGTATAGCAATGCTCGACAGCCGAGAACGAGCCAAAATGAGAAAAACTCAAGGCTTGTTTATATGACCCTATGATGTATGTTAAACTGTTCCAAATAGTGTTAGCCTTTCAGAGCAATATTTCAGTTTCAGAGGATAAAAGTGGATAAGACAGGTCTATGATTTTCCTATTGCATACCAACGCACCACAGATAAACTGTTTCAGTCATATATTTCTGTGGATGTCTTCAAACAGTGCTGATGGCCTTCCAATAAACTGTTATTTGTGCAATGACTTGATCAACCGCTACACAGTATTGTCTGTGATAGCGGTTGAACTTCCTGTAAAGGCATGCATGTCGAACTTTAGTAGTTGTGCTGCATTGAATGGAGTTATCACTGATAGACTGTCGGGATAAATTGTTTCTACTAATAACGCACATTGATCTAGAAAAGGCAATATAGGCAAATTTCCAATTTGGCGCATTAAATGGAACTGCTCTGCGTCATTCTAGTGGCAGAGAAAGCCTGACTTAATATAGCCAACAGCATCCAAACAATCAATCGAGTTTTAAGTATATAAACAATGACAATGGCGATGTCCAGAGGAGCAATGTCCTTGATGTCCAAAGGAGCAATGTCCTTGATGTTTGTTTAGACGATGAATTTCGTGACTATTGGCATCAAAGGCACCTAAAGCTGCCTCAATTGTATGCCATGTGCCCTCCATATTTCACCACTCATCTATGATGGCTAGCGAATTTAACCTGCTTAATACATATAAATACTTAAATAGCTGTCTGTGTCTCATTTTCAACAGTTGATAAACTCTCATCGAAAGCATTCTATATATCGGATATGTTTGGAACCATAGTCATACTACGTAGAAGAACTATTCTACGACACAATTTGGAATTTGAGTGATTCTAACATATTGACAAAATGAAGAAATGTTTTTGGATTCCACCCGTTGCTTGAAAAAAAAAAAGCTCGTATTGTTGACATCATATTCGAAAAACATTTCTCCCAGAATAGTGTCATAATCATAATCCAATCTGATACGAATACCAAGAAATGCGATTTCACATAATTTCCTGAAGCCTATGCATATTCACAACTATCTACAAAATCGCGTGACAGTTGGCACAAAGTTTTGCTTAAATAAGTTGTTTGCATCTGCGAACATTCATTTCACAAGAAAATATAAATAATTATATTCTTTGTGAAAGTATACGTTTTGAAAGTGGTGATTGTGTACGTTATGTTTTCGAAACAGATCATAGGAACTTAATTAAAACGATAAGCAATGGTCGTACACAATCACCACTTTCAAAACATATACATGTACTTTCAAAATCAAAATCGGTATTTCCTTAAAAATTTGTATTGAATCGGTTTCCAAAACCGAATGTAGATCTATACACATAGAGCTATGCATCACCTATAATAACTCGTGCAAGGTGCCTTGAAACAGTCACAGATTTTATTAACAAGCTACACAGACCATTCACAATCACCACGTTCAAAACGTATACTTTCACAATCAAAGTACAGCTTTCAACATCATTTCAGTCATATCACGGCGACAGCTCGCATACATTTTTTGGGTTTCACCGGTACTAGGCTGGGGCTCTGAAGTGTCTTGCCTAATGACACTCCCGTTAAAAACCCAATGGATCCTGAGAGGCTAGACCCTTGGGCCTCCAGGTCAAGAGCCCAACACTTTACCTCTGAGTCACGCAGGATTCCCAAAATATTTAAGGCCATCCGCAGTGTTTCGAGAAACCAATTTTAAGGAGATATTTGTCCAAAACAGTTTACATGTATGGTAAACTTGTATGCCGTGGGATTGAAATCATCTTCACAAGCCAAGGTTACGATCACTATGTGGATCTTACCTTTGCTGATTGAGCCCAATTTCAAGATTCCTGCGATGCGACCTCTTTACATCATATTTCTAAAAGCCAATGAAATATTATTTTACAAACCTCTTACGAATACACATGAAGCGATAAGCAGACATCCATTTGGGTTTCCATGTTTACTTTCTATTCGAAAGGTAACAACCTTATTCTATTTTTATCAAAGATGAAATGCTACAAGCGATTTCATTCATTGCAGTTAGAGCTGGCTGCATCTAATGAAAAAGGGTATGGGGGAATGCAAAAATCAAGCTCGACCCGCCAAGGGTAGAGTAGCGTAGTGAATCATCAGCCTTGGCTTGCAAAGATGGATAGAAATAGGTCTTACCCTCTGAAACTGAATAATCTACGAAAAAAAGTTAACGCTATTTGCATCAGTATCACAAACCTCATTCCGTGGAGTGCATTTACATGACCCCTGGAGTTTTTCTACTTTTGGCATTCGTTCTCAGCTTTCGACTCTTGCTGTACATCTCTATTAGTGCTTCATATGTCATATTAACCGATGTTCACATAATTGTGTTTAGTGGTCATTTTATTGCATGAAATACGGCATATTCCAAATTTTACAAATGTGTTGCCACTTTGGTTGCCACAGTTACCTGAGCTAAAAACATTTTGACCTTTTTTATTTTTTCATTTGTGACCCAATACATTAGTCTATATGTCTAATACTGAAACCTTGAATCCTAGCTTTGCTGTTAGGAGATAATTGAGATAGCAATTTGTCAATTTAACCCAATACCACACAGTCACTACTTTTGATGCCCCTGAAAAAGACGCCTTTTGAAAACACTGTGGGAAAAGGAGAAAATGCTGCTAACCAGCATTTTCTCCTTTTCCCACAGTGTTTTCTACCCTTCCCAGAACAAATTTCTATTTTTCAGTCTCCTTCATTTTGTTGTCTGCAAATGCTTTCAATTTGGACCAGTCCAAAATTTTCTCGCGTGGTAATGAGTTGAGCCACCAGCAGAGGTGCAAATACATCTATTGTTCGTTGGCCATAGAAGCACATTCTGAAAGCTTATATTTACTTTTGCATTCTTGATATTGAAAGCCAATACATGGGTGATTATGTTGTGATAGCACAGCTCACCGGACTTTTGGTGACAAGTATGTTCTATTAACTTCAAAGTGCATAATTTTTCGAGTTTTAAAAAGGAAAAAATGTTTCTGGGGGCAAAAACTTTCAGTGGCCATTGCCATGGTAACAGCATGACAATAAAAGTTTCCCTTTGTTTTGGACTTTTGTGACTAAAGGAATCAACTGTGCTAACTTTTTTTGGTATTCTGAAAAAGTCACTTATCACCATTTCTACAGGGCCTGCATGATTCTTGGGGAGAATGCTATTAAATACTACATACGAAGACATAGCACCAAAACATGACTCAGTTTAGTATTTACAAATTTTAACAACATGATTCTGCAACTCATGATTGCACTGCTCCTTCTTCAGCACTGTCCAACTATTAAAAAACAGGACAACCTTTCAACAATCAATGGTTTCAAAGTCTACCCTAAAAAAAAAATGCTCTAAAACTGAAAATCTTTAAGATAAAGCTTACCCCAGAACTCTTTCCAGTACTGTAGCACACAATTATATACCAGGTATATCCCTTGCAAAAATACATGTCCAAAGATGCTTGATGACCCCTCGGTGTATAGCTTAACATGACTTGCTATCCCATGATTCACAGAATCCATGTGCCAATGCAACAGGCACAACCCTCCAAATAGATAACAAACACACACAGGACTCTTCACGCCAATAGAACATTTTGAACATTTAACCCTTATCCACACAATTATGAATTTTGATGATCTTTGGAAAGAAGCCTTTTGAAAACATTGTGGGCAAAGGAGAACATGCTGGTAACCAGCATTTTCTCCATTTCTCACAACGTTTTCTACCTATCACTAAACAATTGCACCATTTGAGCCACATTGATTTATCATCTTCAAAATTATGCTTTCAATTTGGATGGGGCTAAAATTTTGTCATCTGGTAAAGGGTTAAACTTTTAAAAACTACATAATGTAAACAGTCACTCCATCTACCCTTCACATTACCCTTTACTTTAAAACTACATTAACCCATTTTTATGACTTAGACGGAGTAGCATTTTGATAACATTGTTGAAAAGGGAGAAAATGCTGGTTACAAGCATTTTCTCCTTTTTTCAGGATGTTTTTTCTACAATGTCAAAGACAGAAATAATCTGTTGAGCTGCATTGGACTTGTTTCACAATAAAAGTAGAATAAACAGGTTATGAAGTGTATGAAGCCCAAATTTTTAGATTTGACCCTTTCCCACACAACAAAATTTTAGTTAAGTTTAACTCTTTACCAAACAATAAAATTTTAGACTGATCCAAATCCAAAGCACTTGCAGACTACAAAATAGACGTAATTCAAAAATTGAAATTTGTTTCCAGCAAGGTAGAAAACAGCGTGGGAAAAGGAGAAAATACTAGTTACCAGCATTTTCTCCTTTTCCCACGATGTTTTCAAAATGCTTCTATCTCAGGGTTGTTAAATCCAGGAATTGTTGTAAAGGGTTAAGCAAATTTATTATACATCATTGAGAAACAAGTTCTTACAAATTATATTAATCTTTCTTGATTCTGCTTCCTGGGAGCTACACTCACGCCGAACATGAGGGCCAATGAAAAATCCCAAAGTTGACACCTGCTCCCACATAACAATCTTGAGACCTTTGGCTTATGAGGCAGATGTTCTACCTCACAGACATCACAATAAAATTTTAAACTCATCTAAACTGAAATCATTTGCAGATGACAAATCCAATGTAGACTGTTTTCTTCAAAACTACAAAGAATTATGCAGAATTCTTTTTAAAAATGGGATTTTTATGCTGAGCTGCAGATGCAAGAAAAACAGTTAAATCCAAGAAGTAAAATTTCTGAAAATAAACAGACTTGTATTTAACTCCATGCCAGATGACAAAGTGTTAGATTTTGTCCTTAAAAAGCAATGATATTGTAGATAAAACCCTGAATGTGGCTTCAATAATGGGATTTGTCTCTGAAAAGGTAGAGAGCATTGTAAGAAAAGGGGTAAATGCTGGTTACCAGTATTTTTTTTCTTTTTCCTACAATATTTTAATAAGCCTTCTTTCTCAGGATCATTAAAACACAGGTTGTTTTGCTAGGGGTAAAGCAGCAGTTTGGAAGAGATGGTTTATAACTTGTTCATAAAATAATCAAGAATTTTCATTATTTTCATTATTATCCTATTTATTTTTTACACCTTACACACTGTTTTACAGATGATGACAGACTGTTGGTTTGGTATTGGAATGGTAGAATCCTGAAGGGCCTAGAGCTTATAAAATGCAACACAACCTGTAAACAGTATTTTCAACTGTAAACCTAGATACGACTCACACCAACTTGAGGAAGTAAGATCAACATATATAATACTATAGATCAAGATTAGACCACATAGAACATGGATCCATAAAGTGCACTATTTCATATAAATGAGGCATGCTCTTACAAAAGGAGACAAACCCTTTACCAATTGACAAAATTTTAGGGTGGAAGGTGAAAGCATTTGCAGATCGCAAAAGAAACATGACTCAAAAATTGAAATTGTTTTCCAACTGGTTAGAAAACATTGTGCAAAAAGGAGAAAATGCTGGATACCAGCATTTTCTCCTTTTCCCATAAATGTTGTCAAAAGGCCTCTATTGATTGGTAAAGGAATAATGCAAATATCTGTGTTCCATTATACCAGGCAAGTTATCACATAATTTGGGATTGATTGGTAAAGGAATAATGCAAATATCTGTGTTCCATTATACCAGGCGAGTTATCACATAATTTTGGATCCATAAAATTCATTTAGTCTAATGGATGATTGAATCTACAGGAAAAATGGTCCTAAGGCACACAGAAAATTGAATGATAGCAAAAAGTTTCAGCCCAGTTCAGTCTTCACATTTCGCAGAGGAATTAACCTGTTACCACACAATCCCTACTTTTGACAACTCTGAAAAAAAAGCCTTTAGAAAACATTGTGGGAAAGGGAGAAAATGCTGGTAACCAGTATTTTCTCCTTTTCCTACAAAGTTTTATACCCTATCAAAGCATAATTCCTTGGAGAGCTAGCATCAATGCAAGTTGCTTTTGCACATAGATTAGGTCAAGATCAGATTGCATTGAACTTGTAGTCTGATATTGAAACTGCACTGCCCACTATCTTTACATTTGTACATGTATGTAAGCCATGATCTGACAAAATGGAGCTTAATGCATCTTGGTGATCTGTAGAACCAAGCAAGCCATCACATACCAACTTTTTTACTACCAACTTAATCATGAGGTAGACTGAGCCTTTGACAGACAGAAAATTGACTAATAGGGAAAAGAATCAACCCAGGTCAGCCTGTGCAGATAGCACAGGCTGATCTGGATCAAAACTTAGTCAGCCGTAAGGTCAATTCTCTGCTTCTAAATCACATTTGCCCACTTGGGTGAATTGGTGCTGAGAGTGTCAGACTCATGACCTGGTGGTTGTGAGTTTGATACCCGGTTGAGGCGAACCTTCTTTACAGCGTATTTTCGTCTCTCACCTCTGCTGAAACATAAATGTGAGAAAAGTAGTTGGTGGCTCTGGAAAGAAAGTTGTGTTAGTACAGGTGTAAGAAAGTCAGGAAACACCTGTGTCACCGACTGCCATGATATGACCTTAGCTATTATAGTGGCGTTAAACCCCAATGCAACCAACCAACTAATCTAAACCACATTTGTGATCAAATGAAATATGTTGTAATTACAGCAAACACCTGAGGTCCTAGACCAGGCACAATCCCAAGTCAGTGCATATGCCCAGGTATTGACAGAGATGAAGACAAGATGTAATGTGGAATGGCACCCAATTTCTGTGTTTGCATATGACCAGTAAGTAAAGAAGGAAAAAAAGAACTTATCAAAAGTGCTTTCTTGAAATTTACTCATAACAAGCATAGTTAAAGATCATATAAACACATTTTAAGTATTTTTGTTTAACTCTTTACCACACAATCCCGACTTTTGACCACCCTGAGAAAGAACGCCTTGAAAAAATTGTGGGAAAAGGATAAAATGCTGGTAACCAACATTTTTTACCAATGCTGGTAATCCAAGATCAGACAGTATGCTCTATGCCTTCTTATGTTGATCTTCACTGTCTGCAAAAGAGCATTTATTCATACTAAGTAAGTAGCATAAGGGTTGATATTTTACCAGATAAAAAAGTTTCCTGAAAAAAGAATCACAATAAACTTAATATTTTTTCCTAAGATATATCAATCATGCTCGAAGCTGACATGGAGACAAAGTTATTGTGATAGCTGTATTGTCATCAGCAAGTGCTATCAAATAAGACCAGCCTAAAATTTTGTTGTTACCACAAAGAGTTGATCAGTAAATTTAGACAAGACTCTATATGAACAGAGTTCTTTAAAATCACAAAATGCCTCCTTGGAACAACTTCAAAACTATTTGGGGAATAGGAGAATTCATAAGGTGCTTGATGAAGGTGCTCCAGAACCATATTCAATTATAGGTACTATGAGTGTCAGTTGTAGGCACACAATAATGTAACAACACAATGATGGTTTTTAATGACCCTGAGGAAGAAGCTTTTGAAAATATTGTAAGAAAAGGAGAAAATGCCAGTAACCAGCATTTCACTCCTTTTCTCACAAAGTTTTCTATCCTATAAAAGCAAAATTTTACCATTTTAGCCACTTTGAAACTGTGGTTTACAAACACTTTCAATTCAGATAGGTCTAAAATTTTGCCATGTGGTCAAGGGTTAAATTATCGCAATAGCTACCTGGTTTCATGTGGCAGAAATATGCCACCACAGGTTTATCAACAAAAAGAAGCCTTGTTAACTACATGTACTACCAAGGGCCATGGTCTTTGCATGAAATATGACTGAGCTATTAAAATATTTACTGTAATGGAAGAAAACATATTCAAACTGCAGGTAAAAGAGTTTGTGAAGGGAGGAAGATAATGTTTTCTGGAGCACATTCAGTCACACCACGCTCCTGGAATGAAAGACTGCCTAGCTACCATTGTACAAAGCAAGAAGAAGGGGACAGGTCTCAAAAGTGTCCTTGGGAAACAATTATACATGTGTGGAACATTACACAGAAATTAAAAAAATGTGGAAGGATAGACTTTCCTGAATCTGTGTTTAACAAAAGTGTTTCTGGCGAAAGAAAGCTGCTTGTGCCTTAACATGTTTCAACACAGTTACAGCTTTTATGACAAAGGAAAAATCGTTTTGAAAACATTGTGGCAATAGGTAAACATGCTAGTTACCAGCATTTTCTCTATTCCCACAATGTTTCCCACCATGTTAAAGAAAAATTTATCTTTAGCTACATCTAAACTTTGTCTGCATCACAGTCTTTCAATTTAGACAGGTCTGAAATTTTGTTGTGTGGTTAAGGATACATTCTTATGGCTAGTGAGGATTGATTGATTGATAGACTGTATGGTGTGTAATGCCGTTTTTAACATTATTTCAGTTACACAGCAGCCTATCCATGCATTCCTGGATTTCTTTTACCAGTACTTTGCACAATTTTCTTTCCAAGCCACTGGCTGCTTTCCCTCATGATCATTGTAGAAACAATGGTCAGCAGTGGGAGAGGAATGAATCCTGTCTCAGTGACTATCATCAATCATTGGAAAGAAACTGCCCCTAGCCAGCGGTCATAACCAGGGATAAAACCCTGTACCCCGTATTCTCAAGTCCTGCTCATTACTTACTGGGCTACTATGGATTGGCAGCCAGAGAGTAAAGCCCTGTGAAAGTTGAAAATGTTTGAAATAGCTTAGAATTAGGTCAGATGTGTGACATAGATAAATTGCCAATAAATATTAAAGAAGCTCGAGGGATGTCCTCATTAAAACCAGATATGACCAGACCTCCAGATAGAGGGAGTGATTTTGGTTATTCCCCACTAAATCCTATGTTGTAGGTACTCATTAGAATTGTCTCTTTGAGACAATTCTAATGATATCCTACAACATAGAGCTTCAGAGAGAAATAATGGATTTAGAATACAATCACTCCTGCTTATCTGGAGCTCTGTATGACAGCATATGTTTACTTTATAAATTAATGCAGTGAAACTCGTTTTCTCTCTGTTGTAATCTGTGCAACATTTCAGCCATCTGGAGCAACATTTGGTATTAACCCTTTCCCAAATGGCAAATTTCAGACCAGACCAAATTGAAAACGTTTTACAGATGACAACAGTTGCTAAAAAGATGATTTTTCTATATGATAGGGTAGAAAACATTGTGGGAAAAGGAGAAAATGCTGGTCACCAGCATTTTCTTCTTTTTTCCACAATGTTTTCAAAAGGTGTCTATTCCTGACCCGTAAAATCCAGGAATTGTTTGGGAAAGGGTTAAGATGCAAGATGGAATGGGTGATAAACTGACTGAAAACTGAATTTTAAATGACAGCGAGTACATGTTGTATAGATGTATCATTAACTCTTTACCAAACAATCACTGGTTTTCACAAATTTTTGAAAGAAGCTTGATGAAAACATTGTTGGAAAAGGAGAAAATGCTGATAACTTGAATTTTCTCCCTTTGCCACAATGTTTTTTCGACGTTCCCAGAACAAATTTCAATATTTAAGTCACATGAATTTTGTTGTCTGCAAATGCTTTCAATTTGGACTAGTCTAAGATTTGGTTGTTTGGTAAAGAGTTAATATTTATGAGTATATATTATCTTTAAGACTTAATTCATTGACAACCATTTGACTGTCCAGTATCTGTCAGGCTGAAAAAGCAATCTTGTCAGCTATTCCTTTTCTTATAAAAAAAAAAACAGGGAGACCATTCTAAATTGAAAACAGTTTTGCAAAGGACAGTTTTGAATGTGGTAAAAACAGAGAAAAAAAATTAATGATGGAAAACATGGTTAACTCTTTACCACACAATCCCAATATTTAAAGATCCTGAGAAAGAAGCCTATAGAAAACATTGTGGGAAAGGGAGAAAATGCTAGTAACCAGCATTTTCTCCTTTTTCCTCAATATTTTCTGCCCTATCAAAGTCAGAAATCATCATATTACCAAGATTTGATTTGTTGTCAGCAGATGCTTTGAATTTGGTCCAGTACAAAAATTTGTTGTTTGGTAAAGAGTTAACACGTTTCCACACAATCCCAACCCTTAGGCCCGTAGGAGAAGGCTTTTAAAAACATTGTGGGAAAAGGGGTAAAATGCTTGATTGATTGTATGGTGTTTAACACCGTTTTCAACATAATTTCAGTTATATCATGCTTCCCTGGAGTCTCTTTAACCAGTACTTTTCACAATTTTCTTTCCAAGCCACTGGCTGCTTTCCAACATTACCATCGTCAAAATAAAATGGAGAGACAAATGGGTCCTCGGAAAGAAATTGGCCGAGCCAGGGATCGTGACCAGGGAACGAACCCTGTTCTCAAGTCCTGCACGCTACCGATTCAGCTACTGGGGGCTCAGCTGGTAAAATGCTGGTTACCGGCATGTTTTCCTTGTTCCACAATGTTTTCTTCCACATCCAAACCAAAAATCATCATCTTGGTTACATTTAATTTGTTGTCTGCAAATCCTTTGAATTTGGAACAGTCTAAAATTTTGTTGTCTATTAAAGAGTTTAAAAAAATGCACACCATGTTTTCAAGTCATTGTCCTCCAGGGTAATAAATCATAAGAACCTGCTTATTAATCCTTTACAACACAATTATGACTTTTAACGACCCTGGGAGAGAAGCCTCTTGAAAACAATATGGGTAAAGGGGGAAATGCTGATTACCAGCATTTTCCCCTTTCACCACAATGTTTTCTACCCTATCTAATCTAAAATAGATTGCACCATTTGAGCCACAATGAAATTGCCGTCTGCAAACGCTTTCAATTTAGAGGAGGCTGAAATTTTGTTAATTTGTAAAAGGGCTTAAACATGTAATTGATATTGTGAATCAGAAAAGAACGGGATGGTTATTAACTCTTTTCCAAACAATTCCTGGTTTTTATGATCCTGAGATGGAAGCTTTTTGAAAACATTGTGGGAAAAGAAGAAAATGCTGGTAACCAGTATTTTCTCCTTTTCCCGCAATGTTTTCTACCCTGCTGGAAACAAATTTAAATCATCCTCAAGTGCTTTCATTTTGGACCAGTCTAGAATTTTGTTGTTTGGGAAAGGGTTAAATTTCATCATTGTTCTATTGTCAGCTTACTCTATACACAGTATGCAAATTACCTCTTTGAGACACTTTTGTGAGCAGAAATATCTGCAAATTCAAGACTCTCATCATTAGTTTGGTTGGAATTCCATGTAGCAAAAATTTCCCTATGCATTATCTGACTCTTTAATGCGCAGTATAGACAGTATAGACAGTATAGACACAGGATCAGACTATAATTCTGCAGTCTGAAATGATCAAAAGGTCATGCATGACATGTTATGCTTTTATTAGCTCATCTTAGCACAACGTGCTAAAGGTGAGCTATTGTTGTCGCCCTACATCTGGCGTCTGTCGTCCAGCGTCTGTCAACAATTTCTTTAAACATCTTATTCTCCTAAACCACTGGGCCAACCTTGATGAAATTTGACAAGGATGTTCCTTGGGTGAAGCTCTACCCAAATTGATCAAAGAATTGAATTCCACCCATAACTCTGGTTGCCATTGCACCAAAAAGGAAAAAAATACAAAATCTTTGAAAACCTTCTTCTCTGACACTAGAAGGTGTAAAGCTTTGGTATTTGGTATGTGGTATCTCCTAGTGGACCTCTTCCAAGTTTGTTCAAATGATGCCCCTGGGGGTAAAAACTGGCCCCATACCGGGGGTCGCAAGTTTGACCATAGGAACATATAAGGAAAACTTTAAAAAAAATCTTCTCTTCTAAAACTTGAAGGCGTCGACCTTTGATATTTGATATGTAGCATCTCTAGAAGACGTCTACCAAGCCTGTTCAAATGATTCCCATGAGGTCAAAACTGGCCCCATCACGGGGGTCGCAAGTTTGAGCATAGGAACAAAGAAGAAAAATTTTAAAAATCTTCTCTGAAACTAGAAAGTGTAGAGCTGTGGTATTTGGTCTGTGGCATCTCCTAGTGGACCTCTACCTAGCATGTTCAAATGATGCCCCCTGGGATCAAAACTGGCCCACTCCCCGGGGTTTACAAGTTTGAGCATTGGTACAAAAAAGGAGAACTTTAAAAATCTTCTCCTCTGAAACTAGATGGCATAGAGATTTGATATTTAGTATGTGGCATCTCCTTGGGGACTTCTACCTAGTTTGTTCAAATGATCCCCGTGGGGTCAAAACTGGCCCCACCACAGAGGATACAAATTTTAGCCTAGGAACAAAGAAGGAAAACTTTGAAAAAACTTCTCTTCTGAAACTTGAAGGGGTAGAGCTTTCTCCCTGTGGACCTCTACCAAGTTTGTTCATATGATACCCCTGGGGTCAAAGGCCTGCCCCGGGCGTTACAAGTTCAAACACAGGAACAAAGAATGAAAAAATAATATTCTTCTCAAAAAGTAAAAGGCATAGAGCTTTGATATTTGATATGTAGCATCTCCTTGTGGACCTCTACCAAGTTTGTTCATAAAATTATGATACCCTTGGGATCAAAACTGGCCCAGCCCCGCAGGTCATAAGTTCGAGCACAGGAACAAGGAAGGAAAACTTTAAAAATGTTCTTCTCTGAAACTTGATGGCATAGAGCTTTGATATAAAGCTATAGTCTCAGGTGAGCGCTCCAGGGCCAATGGCCCTCTTTTTTGCATTGCACTTCACATGTTCACACAAAACCCTTATTGTTTAACCTAATTATCTATGCAGTCAAAGACAAATGTATAGCTAAAATGAAACCCTCCATTCGAAAGAATGAATCCAAATATAACTTCTTCTTAAGAGGGTGGATGCTGATTGGACTGTGTCTTACTGTCTTACTACATGTTTCTAATCGTGATCTACACTCTGCAATAGATCCCCACATCAGCATCAGCAGCTGTAAGGTGTAACTACTACATGCTTCTGATCTTGATCTACAACGTATGCGCAATACATGTAGATCCCCACATCATCATGAGCAGCTGTAAGATGTAACTACGACATGTTCCTGATCTTGATCTACACCATCTGCAATAGATCCCCGTATCAGCATCAGCAACTGTAAGGTGTAACTACTACATATTCCTGATCTTGATCTACACCGTGTGCACAATACATGTAGATCCCCATATCAGCATCAGCAGCTGTAAGATGTAACTACTACATGTTTCTGATCTTGATCTACACCTTCTTCAATAGATCCCCACATCAGCATCAGCAGCTGTAAGATGTATAACTATTACATGTTTCTGATCTTGATCTACACCTTCTGCAATAGATCCCCACATCAGCATCAGCAGCTGTAAGGTGTAACTACTACATGTTTCTGACCTTGATCTACACCATCTGCAATATATGTAGATTCCCACATCAGCATCAGCAGCTGTAAGGTGTAACAGTCAATGTTAATGTATTTTAACTTTGGGTCCTTTTCTTGAAATGTCCACATTTATGTAGGTGTACATGTGATTAACCCTTAACAAAACAATCCCTGAGAATGCCTTTTAAGACACTGGGAAAAGGAGAAAATGCTGGTAACCAAACAATCCCTGGTTTTTACAACCCTGAGATAAAGGCCTTTTGAATGAAAACATTGTGGGAAAATGAGAAATACTGGTAACCAGCAGTTTCTCCTTTTCCCGCAATGTTTTCTTTTTTCAATTTCTTACATATGTTGTCGTCTGCATGTGCTTTTGATTTGGACCAGTCTAAAACTTTGCTGTTTGGTAAAGAGTCAGGTGAGTTTAGTTGTCGTATACATACAAATTTTACTAGATTATAAATGCTGGTTAAGCAGTGATTATAGTGTATTGTTTGCAATAATTTTTCAAGGAATAAAAAGCATATACAGCTGTACATCTGAATTTTGACAATTAAGATCGAGGAAAGCATTGCAGAAAAAAGGAGAAAATGCGGGTTACCAGTATTGTTTACTCTTGCATGAAATTTTCAATGGCGTTTTTCCACAATGTTTGCACCGGCTTTCTTTCTTAGTGTCGGATGATTTCAGGCTTCAGAAAATATAAGGTTATAATCGGATAGTGAATATTAATAATGCCCTGTGGATTGTTTCCCCCGTTAATATATATTACTTCCACCAAATCACAAGGTGATTCCAGTGATTTCACATATCCTTGAGTGATTCCTCTAATTTTTCGAAGAACCGATTTCACCGATTTCAACAGTGATTAACTGGAAGAGTTTCTACATTGGCAGTGGCTAGAGATCCGGTACCGTACCTCTAGCCTATATTAAAGAAAGAAGGCGGATTCCTGAACAAAGAGACCAAGAAAGGTGTGATTTTCACAATGATAAATTTACTGTAACATAATTCATTTGAATCTGGAATCGCAACGGGTTGTAAAGAACAAGATCAATAAACAAAAACTGCAGTTTTAGCTTGGATTTACACCACCAAGATTCTCAGCCAGACCTTTCTTAAAAAAATGTTTCCTGAATTTTAGTGAGTCGTCGATGAAGTCCCTTTGTATACTTTTGGCGGCAAAAGAGTTAAGGATAATGATTGGAAAAGTCAGTGACATCATTTGTCCACAATGTTTCAGCAATACAAAAATACTTCCGTACAATCGCTTGTAAGTCGAAAATTTCATATAAGCCGTCTGAAAAAGCTTTCAAAATTGTTTGAAACGGTGAGAAAACACGTGGAAAAAGGAGACCATATTTGTTCTGTGATTTTGCACCTTTTCCCACAAAGGTTACTCCTTTGGTGTGTTTGAAACTCGAGATCGTGAAGTAAACATCTCAGAAATCAGAAAACATAAAAGAAGACTGCGCAATGAGAGAGAGAGAGTGCAAATATTGCTATATATGTGAACTCATACTGTCTACAAAATTGTATATATAATCTGCATACAACAAATTCATTTTTGGTACAGACGTACGTATCTATTTATCGCACTCAAACAGTGAAAAAAAAAAGTGGGAAAATGAGAAAATGCTAGTAATTTAAGCACCCTCCCCTTTTTTCCAACAACATTTTAAAAAGCTATCTCCCACAGGATGGTATTTAGCAACTTAGCACTATTTGGACGGTCATACTAAAACACGCCGTACCAGGAAAATACGCCAGCCGATATACACCTGTAGCTCAGTAGGTAGAGCGTAGGACTTGTGAACACAATGTCCTACAGGTTGTGGGTTCGGATCCCCGGCTGGCCAACTAAAAATTACTAATAGTCTTTCGGATGAGACGTTAAACCGAGGTCCCGTGTGACGGTGCTACACACCGAGCACGTTAAAGAACCAATTCTCAGTAGTTTCGTCCTGTATCCTTGCACTATCCCCCGTAACAACTAACCATCTTCTGGGGGCGTCGCTCAGATGGGCAACCGGTAGCGACGATAAATAAACGAAAATAATCAAAAAAAATACGCCGTACCATACGCCGTACGGATTAAAACACGCCGTACCAAACTGTGCAATATATTGTATGCTCTTTTTGGTATTTTTATATTGAAAATATATAATCTAACCTACCTAGCTATATTACTGCCCAATTTTTCATATTTGTCAACTTATTTGCCAATTTAAGACATTCTTTCATTTCTTTCTTGATGAATCCAAAGACTTCGATTTTTTCTTTTAATGTTACAGAATAAAGAACCGGTTATAATCATTAATCCTTTTCCAACAATGTTTATATAAGTCTTATTCCTCGTTTAAAGTACGTCTATTTTGCCACTTTTCTCTCCTTCTCCCACATTGCTCTATACCCTAATGTTCTATCCATCATTCTTTGATTGCATTATTTGTGTACATTTTTAACTCCTACTTTTGGTAAAATTGCATCCCAATTTGTTTACTTATTTTTCCCCTCACACCGTCTATAGTACGTCCATTATTTCACTTTTTCTCTATCCCCCCACAATACTATTTACGGTCAGACCACTTTTTCTTACTGTGAAAAAAATCTCTATGTTTTTCTTTATCTTACTATCTTTATTCCTCTTTTTTCCCCGGAACGCAATTAGTTTTTTTTTTTTTTCTTACAGCCTTATTTGTATTATATCCCCATATTGTATTGTATAATACTTGGTTGTAGTAAGAGATATTATGTTATGTTATGTTACGTAAAACCGTGCAATTGATTGGTAAAGGGTTAAAAGTTCTTTTAAAGAACTATACAAGTGTAAACGCTGGTAAATGGCAAGTGTGCACAATCATGTTTATCACACCTGATATGGAACTTCATTGTACCTGACACCTTTGACTCCTTTATAAAAAAAAGTTGGCATACTCCATTATCGAACCTAAAAATATCTAAACAAGCTTTAAAAAACCTATCTTTGAATCATTAGATGAATCCAGATTATGTAGATCTTCATGATAATTGCAACATTCTTGAATTTACCTTCCCATTTACCTTGCTTCCTTTTCATTTTAATCCATGAAACATCCGGTAACAGTGTATAACTTACTCATTTCACAAAAGATAAAATGAAAATCATCGATTCACCAAAATCTGATTGAAACAAATTTATCCTAAAAATCAATCTGTAGGAAACGAGTTCTCATGAGAATTCGTACCCAGGGTACCCTTCAGATTAGGGTACGAGTTCGGTTTAATCCCGTAGACTCGGTCTACTCCCATTTCGTCTACATTTTTTTTTTTTTTTTTTTAGTCAGTCCCATTTCGTCTACAGTCCCAGTTCGTCTAATCCCATTTTGTCTACAATAGGATATGTTTGAATGTATTTGTTTAAATCAACTTTGAAAATGAATTTAAATGACTCTTTAATTTTTTCTTAATTTTGTCTTGTCCAAGTCTGCAAAGGTGTTAGTATGTCAATAAAAACTATCAACAAACTTGCAGTACAAATTAAAATAGGATAATATCTAAATCATTTTTTGGGGTAAAAACTGGAAATAAATAATTTATAAGTGAAAAACATCATGAAAAAATAAAAGGTAGACAAAATGGGACTACTAGGCAAAACAAGTGTAGACGAAATGGGACTGTTGCGCAAATTTAAAGACGAAATGGGAGTAGACCAACTGGGATGTTACCAATCTAAGCTCAGGCTGCATTTTTTGCACATTGATCTTGTTCTTTACTACCCGTTTCGATTCTAGCGTTAAATGAATTAAGGGTTCAATATTGAATATTGCAATTATATTACAGTAATTTAATTCATCATTGTGAAAAGCACACCTTTCCTTGCTCTCTTTGTTCAGGAAATCTGCCTTTTCACCAGGTGTGAAAATTTTATTAATCTTCTATTTAACATATTTCTAATCCAATCAAAAATTAATTCCTAGACCGTTCTTGCACAAAACAACATCAAACATCAATTCAAAACTTGAATTCAATTGAAGGCTACCCGAAGAATTGAATAGAGCAAAAATTAATATTCTACTAATAATTTTTAAGTTGAATACAATTTATTTATGGTTCATAAATGTTTTCCGTACGGGTTTGACATCAAATACAACATACACTGCATGAGAAAACACACATGTTTCTTTACTTTATTTCTCTTTTTAACACATATGTACAAGGAAAAAAATCAACATACGGCATAAAAATAAAAGTTGACAGCATGGTGGTAAACTATCATATTTATTAGTGGAGGTACGAGTTCTCCAGAGAACTCGTACCCAGGGTACGACTTCTCTGGAGAACTCGTACCCTTGAGATTGGGGTAGAGTTCTCCAGGGTACGAGCTCTCCTGATACCACTTTAAGCAATTAAAGTTCACCTAACTAATCAACGCAATTATTACTTTTGCGCATCAATGCAAACTCGCACACTGTGATGGGTTTCTGTCATTTGATGTGGAGATTGATACTAAGCCATACTAATAACGATGATAATCAAAACTGAAGTAAACTGGAGTAAATTTTTAATTTCTTACATGTATCTACCAATACCGTACCTCTAGCCTATATCATAAGAAGGACTAGAGATACGGTATACCGTATCTTTAGACTCCGGGGCTAGAGGTGCGGCAACGTATCTCTAGCCACTGCTTTTATTTATGGTTCAGAAATGTTTTTCTTACGATTTTTACATCAAATACAACATTCACTGCATGAGAAAACATACACGTTAAGTTATAATTTATTTGTCTTTTCAACACACACACACAAAATCCACATCACATGCAGTAATGTTCAGCATAAAAATAAAGGTTGACAACATGCTGGTAAACTAACATTATATTTATTAGTAGGAGTACGAGTTCTCCAGAGAACTCATAGGGTGACAGATCGATGTTTCGGTAACACACGAGTTCGGTAACATAGACTTATAGAGTAAATCGATTGGATGTTTCGGTAACAAAGCAATTATATTGTATTTATGTTCTGTGACGTTCTTTACACCTAATGTATGGCTTTGTTTTGTTCACACCTTTTACTTTTACACTTTTCACCCACTGATAGATAGGTTCCAACCTTTTATTTTTTCATTCTCTACCCTTCTTTGCTTAATAGACATTTCCACATGGTCAATACATACACCATGAAATGTAGTACATAACAAAAATATCATATATGAAACATAATGGAAATTACAAATTAAGGTTTGAAATAACGAAGGTTTGATAAAAATACGTACAGCCATGCGTCGGGTGCAAAGAATGCCACATATATAATTGCTTTGTTACCGAAACATCCAATTAATTTACACTACAAGTCTATGTTACCGAACTCGTCTGTTACCGAAACATCCGTAAATCAACTCATACCCAGAGTACGACTTCTCTGGAGAACTCGTACCCTTGAGATTGGGGTACGAGTTCTCTAGGGTACGAAATCTCCAGGGTACGAGTTCTCCTGGTACCATATATATATATATATATATATAGTGATTTTAGGTAGCAGTACACGGTTGTCGGCTAAACTCGTCTCGGTCCGCCGTATGCCGACCTGAACTTCCTCAAACAAAGGTCTATTTAGTCAGCCTGAAATTATAAGGAGCACTTAAATGCACCAGTTCAATCCTAATTCTTTAGATTTTATCAATAAATCATGTTCAACTTGTGAAATATTGATATCAATGATCAATATAAGCAAGTGACATGGTCGGAAAAAAACTGAAAAAAATTGCCATTTTAGCCTATATTCCAAAATTCACAAAATCCAAACCCAGGAAGCTAGATCTAGCCTGAAAATGCCAAGCTGAATTGAAACTCCAAACAACACATAATCTGGGGATGAAATCCAAAATAGCACATTACCATGCTGTTTTTCCGCAATCTTTCGTGCCCTGACCCTACCCTTGTTTTTTCTCCGCTAAAAACAGCCGCTTGCTCCATGACCCTTCACTTTCGCATTTGGGGTCAAAACTATAGAACAAAGAAGGAAAGGTCATGACCCCCTGTTACACATACAAAACAAATGCTTCTTTTCCTTAATCTAACACAATTTATGGGTGTAATAACTACTCTTCTTTTCAAAATTGCATTAAAAACTACCTTACTCACTTATTTCTATTTTTGAAACCTGGCCAATTCGAAGCAAACTGTTTACTTGTGCCTTACCCTTCAATATCTGGTTCCTGTATGTGTTGTACGGCGCAAGGAAGCAGGGAACCAAAGTGACGTCAACAATCCGGAAGCTACAACTAACATGTATATTTTGTTATTGTAAAGTTGTATGTAGTGTGTGTACAAACTTCAAAATTTTCCCCTGAAAAATGTCTTTACATCAAAGGAGCAGTGTAGAAAAGGTATTAACTATCTATTACAGAGCCAGTCAGTTAAATAGATATAATATTTAGCGGTTTAGTCGTTTTTAGTCTTGTGAATAAAGTGCTAATGGAACTTTGAAGGCTTGACGAAATTTGCCATGCCACAAAATGGTGGATGTTTCGGTAACAGACGAGTTCGGTAACATAGACTTATAGAGTAAATCAATTGGATGTTTCGGTAACAAAGAATTATATACAGTGTTTATGTATCGTGACGTTCTCTACACCCAACGCATGGCTTTATTTTAAAACCTTAATTTGTAATTTTCCAGTATATTTCAGAAATAATTTTTTGTTACGAACCTCTGAACAATTTTTTGTTACGAACCTCCACAGGAATCGGACTTTTAGTTGGTGAAAATAGCTAAATGTCAGCCGAAGTGGTCACTCGAGATTATAAAATATACAAGGAGTGCAACGGATTTCCCATAAAAATTCGACACGACTGTCACCCAAAATCATCGCTGAAAATGGGGTCAAATCAATATAAGTCGACATAAACACACATCTACCGTGCTCTTAAATATCTAATCTGTCGATTTATTATGTCCCTACCTGCCGTGAATCACTCTTTCCGTGTCATTCATCGGATTTCCCTAGGGCGATATTTATCAAGAATCAGCCTCCCGGCGAAGCTTCCATTGTAGACCAACTTCCGGTTATCGGAGTGAATGAAAATGTCAGTTAACTTTTTCAAATAAATCACGTCAGAAAATTTTCGTAAAATTTCTGTAGGTACAAGTTAAATCTAAGAAAAATCATGTTATATTAATATCAAGAAAATCGATGCAAATCAAATATATATATAATTTTTTTGACTGTATGGGTATGTGTATTCTCCGGCCCCAATCAAAAATATGCCACAATTCCCGGCCCTAACGGCCCCCTTGCTAAATATTTTATTGGCGGGTACATTTTAATAAAATTAGCACCAAATTAAAGCTTAGGTAATAACCTTTCCAATGGTATATAGAAACTTGATTTATCATGCATATGTAGTTATGATAAAAGCGTTTGAAATTCTTCATTTTCTTTTTCCTGAAATGCGTCGTAATTTGTTAGTGATAAAATCTGGCCCCAGGTGCTAAATATTTCATTTATTTGCTAAATCTAATAAGATTAGCACCAAATTAAAGCTTAGTTAATAACCTTTCTAATGGTATGTAGAAACTTGACTTTCCAAGCATGTGTAGCGTTTGAAATTCGTCCTTTTATATTACTAAAATGTGTTGTAATTTTTTAGAGATAAAAACCCGGCCCCTATATTTAAAACTTGTTTTTCCCTTGATTCTAAGAAAAATTATATCGTAATAAAGTCCTTAATTTAAGCTCTTGAATGATATAAAGAAAATAAACATTGACACATGCATTTAGGGGCAATTAGATTTTTAACATTATAAATTTTTAGAAGGGAATACACTGTATTTCTATGTGCGAATCCAACAACCTATCCGGCCCCTATAATAGAAATTAAACTATTCAAACAATATAAAAAATTATGATATAATTTCAAAGTTCATATGAAAGCCTGATATCTAGGCTTTAATTTAGTAATATTTTGAGCATACACAATGAAAAGTAAAAGACTAAGCATAGGGGCCGGATTTGTGTTACTCATCCAATACCTGGAAGAAAATACAAAAATCTTATCTATTTTTGATTGACAATATTTCAGACAGTTTTGCAATGACCATATTGTATTTCATATCATATGAAAGTCTGAAATCTAGGCTTTAATTTAATACTTTTTAGAGCACAATACAACGAAAAATAAAAGATTTAGCATAGGGGCCGGATTTGAGTAACTCATAAAATACCTGGAAGAAAATACGAAAATCTTACCCACTTTTGATTGACAATATTTCAAAAAGTTTTGCAATGACCATATTGTGTTTCATATCATATAAAAATCTGACATCTAGGCTTCATTTTAATACTATTCTGAGCATAATACAACAAAAAATAAAAGAATTAAAATGGGGGCAGCAAGGGCCGGGAATTTTGACCCATTTTGACAGGTAGGGCCGGGGAATACACTTTGCCCATTCACTCCGATAACCGGAAGTTGGTGCACAATGGTGGATTCGCCGAGGCTGATTCTTGCTTAATATCGCCCTAGGAAAATCAGATAAATGACGCGGAAAGAGTGACTCGGGGCAGGTAGGGACTTACTAAATCTGCAGATTAGATATTTAAGAGCACAGTAGGTGTGTGTTTATGTCCGCTAATATTGATTTGACCCCATTTTCAGCGATGATTTTGGGTGACAGTCGTGTCGAATTTTTATGGGAAATCCGTTGCACTCCTTGTATATTTTATAATAGAGAGTGACCACTTCGGCTGACATTTAGCTATTTTCACCAACTAAACGTCCGATTCCTGTGGAACCTCATTCCATGCTGTATGGATTGACCATGTGGATTGCC
The DNA here is from genome assembly GCA_943736015.1 of Tridacna crocea. Classification (NCBI taxonomy): domain Eukaryota; kingdom Metazoa; phylum Mollusca; class Bivalvia; order Cardiida; family Cardiidae; genus Tridacna; species Tridacna crocea. The sequence continues at coordinate 25,101,698 of OX031056.1, forward strand.
TATCTTTCAAGCAAAAAAGGGTGGAAAGTGAAAAAAAAATAAAGGGTTTGAACCAAGGTTGGGCTGTTGAATCCAGGGGTGGTTTTAACTGGCAGTTTTAACCGGTTAAAACCGCCCCAGTCAATACTCCCAAAGTGGTCAATACTGGTCAATACTGGTCGATTGAATATTTGTAGTGGTCATTTGGAAATTTTACTGGTCAGATGCATTTTAAGTGGATAGTGATGCTATTTAGTGGATGATTTATTGTAGGTTTTTTTTCCTATTTTGGTTCCAAGGTTGGTTGAATTCACCAATATGAGAGTTGACTTTAGTGGAAAGAATGTTTTTCCCCTGCCAAGGCTACTTATCAGCTGGCTTTTGTCAGTTTTCCAAAACTCTATATAAGTTCCTAATAAGGTCTTCAGGTTTCATTTTTGACACCTTAAGTAACTGCATGATGATAAGATATTAACTTGATTGCATATAAATCAGTATTTCACACTTTAGGAATAAGGCCTGGTGTCAAGTATTCTACCCCAAATAGGTATACATGATTGGTCCTTTTTGTAATTTAAGCCACACCCATTGGGATAGAAAGGGGCAACTTTTACACCTTTTAACGTGTTTTGACAATAATGTAAAGGTGGAGGTAGACACTTGAATATGCTTCAGATATTGACATTAATGTATCCCTAACTATTGTTTAGTTAATCAGTCACAGCTTCTTTATGGGTACTCAATATGCCTATAGATTAGTGACATGTAAATTTCACAATGGTTTACACATGGGTGACACTGTTTTCTTCAATTTTACATGAAAGTTTCAAATTAGCTGCTTTTTTATGCTATCTTTGAACTTTTAAATAATCTAAAACCTAACTATATTTGTGCTGGTAGTGGGGAAGAGAAAAAGAGAGAAGATGCAGTACTATAAATAGATATCTAACCTATAAGGAATGATGATAAATAAAACTTCTAAAGTTCTTTGGTTGAAAAGAACTGACCTGCATATAAGTTAAAAGAGGAAGGTCAATCCAAACAACCTCTTCAGTTGACCAGCAGTAATGTCTTTTGAATTGTGATCAAATAAAAAAGGGACCTTACTGATAAAAACTATGATACTGATGATAATATGTAATATATCTTCAGTACAGGATTTAGGAGAGCTTTCAAGACTAGCTTAGAAACAGGACAGTTATCTAAGTAAGTGATTTAATCGACCCAATCAACCACTTCAATTGACCACCAATCGACCAGTATTGACCGGTTTTAACCGGTTAAAACCGCCGGCCCGGTCAATACTCATATTGACCGGCTTTTTGCCAACCTTGGTTTGAACCTATCTATCAACGGGAAAATGGGTGAAAAGTGCAAAAGTAAAAGGTTTGAACAAAACAAAGCCATACATCAGGTGTAAAGAATGTCACAGAACAAAAGCACAATATAATTGCCTTGTTACAGAAACATCCAATCACAGGAATTTGACATTCTATAACCAAAATAAATGATAAAACTTGGAAAAAAAAAATCTCCCGGGACCCCTATATAATATAAACACAAGGAATGCAACGTCTCGATTGCTGGCGCCAGTACATGACATGGCAACAGCCTTTCTCAACCAAAATCACCCATGAAACAAACATTGATCATAATCTCCTTTAGCCTAGCGATAGACAACACAATGTACCTGCGACATCCGGCGATACCTCAGTAGACACCTTTCAACCGGAGATATCCGTCATGTTTTACAACTCTATCCGAAAATTTTGATTCGTCTGGGACTCCATTCGCTGACGTTACAAGAAGAGCCAGGAAGCGTATTTTCGTATTACTTATTACTATCATTTTTTTTTCATTTTTAAGATATTTATGGACATCAAATGATACTAAAGATTCTTCTAGAATCAAATTCCTGTGATCCAATCAATTTACTCTAACATAGACTCTATTTACTCTGTAAGTCTATGTTACCGAACTCGTCTGTTACCGAAACATCTGTCACCCATTTCAACCATCCCTACTGACAAAAGCTTGCCCTGCCTTAGCTTTCATCTGAAATGTATATTAGGATCAGTTGTGATATGAACCAGTTATTATAGTTAAGTAAATATTAACTATGATGTCTAGCATCTCAAAACTACATAATCTGTGAAACAGGAGGAAAGGAAGTTTGGTCGTTCTCATTTGTCATGGAACTGGGCCAAGTTGGCAATCCCCGAAAGAAGGCCAAAACAGTCCCTGGGTTTTATTGCCCTGGGAAAGAAGTCTTTGTAAACATTGTGAGAAAAGGAGAAAATGTTGATAACCAGCATTTTTTCCTTTTCTCACAAGGTTTTATGATCTGCTGGAAACAAATTTCAGTTTTTGAGTTGCGTTTATTTTGTCGTCAGCAATTGTGTTCAGTTTGGACCAGTCTACGATTTTGCCTTATTTAAAATTTAGAAAATGGATATTCATTAGTACCATTGGACTTTGGTCTATGGTAGCAATATTTATTAATAATCAAACTGGTACAAAAATCTTAAAAGCAAATGTTGCATTGTATGAAAACAAATGCATGATTCAGAGTGTATGTTGTACTGCGCATGCTCATAGACTCCCGCCCTTGTGGGCTTCACCCACAGATAGTTATTTGTTAATAAACCGTTTAATCGAACACACACTCATGTTGTATATCAGCCACACTTGTGGACAACCAAAAGCAAACAACAAACGTAACATGGTGTCAGAACCTGGATTATAAATTAATCAGTGACCACGGGATTAAAGTCATTTGACGTTGAATAATAAGTTAGAATAATAAGGCTGAAAACAGACAACAGAACTCAGTTCACTTCCGAGCAATTTCGCAACTTCAGCAAAAATTGGCTGTTTACCCATGTGACATCTAGTCCTAATCACCAAAGCTCAAACGGATTGAGTGAAATTTACATGAAGCATGCAAAACGTATTTTGCGTAAAGCGAAGGATACAAATCGCGATCCATACTTGCCTTTACTAGAATATAGGAACACACCATTAGAGTGTGGTTACTCTCCAGCACATTAATTACTCTTGGGGAGGAGACTGTGATCAGTCTTACCGACAATGGATAAGCAATTATCACCTGCGACTGTAAATGTGGTAAAAGCGCTGGAAACTATGCAAAAACAGAAGGATAAATCAAAAGTCTATCATGATCAGAAAGCCCGATCTCTACCTTCACTGAAAATAGGAGATCTTGTCTGTCATATCTTTGTGATGTTTACACACAACACTTATCATAAGAAATAGATTACTGATAATTTATTTTTCTTTCTTTTTCAAAACAAAAGGAATGTTGCATTGTATGAAAACAAATTCATGATTCAGAGTGTATGTTGTACTGCGCATGCTCGTAGACTCCCACCCTTGTGGGCTTCACCCACAGATAATTATTCGTTAATAAACCGTTTAATCGAACACATGCTCATGTTGTATATCAGCCACGCTTGTGGACAACCAATAGCAAACAACAAACGTAACAGCAAGAAAGCATATTTGAGAAAGCGGAAAGATCCTTTGGATAGATCTACAAATATCATTAACAGGACACATTAGTTGAAACCAAGGGGTTTAAATTCAGTGAGCAGGACTGATAATCCGGAGGCTGGAGATACAAGCCTCATTGGAAGCACTGTTTTTATTTGTAGATGTGTCCACATGAAATTTGACATTCTACTGTGAAAATAACATGATAAAATGTGAAAAAATAAAATTCCCATTTATATATATAGTGGGGAGTATTTTTTTCACTTTTGATCATATTTTTTCTGTATGAAATATCAAATTCATGTAATGTGTTCTTGGGAAACACATTGCAAAGCCGTAACCTAGCACTGGTACTACTTTTTATTTTGTCACCAGTAAGACTGAGCTTACCATAATTGTTTTTAATACACAGAGTTGTAAGGTAATAAACTCGATACACTGACTGTACAATTTACTTAAAAACAAAGAGAATGACCCCTATATACCTACTGATTAGACATTTATTTTTGTATGAAATGTAAGCCAAAACATCAATTTCTGTTGCATTTATTTAGAAAAAGAAGCAAGCAGAAAGTGAGATGTTCAAAGGGGTGAAGGTTGATGACCTGATTAATGAGGAAAAAGACTACGAGGACAGTGATGATGACTCTGATGAGGAAATACTTAACATGAAGGACAGAGATGAAGATAATGATGACAGCGATAATGATGATAAATATTCAAAAAGCATCCAAAAAATGGTAAAAGAATCATTGGATGCTATAAAGAAGAATTCCAGGGTAACTGTAGATTTAGACGACAATGGTGATAATGATGAGGAGGAGGAGATTGATGATGGTGCTGAGATTTATGATGATGATAGTGATGATAACAATGATACACAAGTTGGCAAGTCTGGAACACAGGAAGCAAATGCTGGGGCAGAACATGATAAGGTTGATATGGAAGACAAAGAAGGTGGTGAAGAAAAAGGTAAAAAGTCTTTCCAGAAGATTTTTATCATTTCTTAATCATACTATCTGTTGTATTTTTACATGTAAATGTTGTTGCCCCAATTAGTAAATAAGTTGACATTTATCAAACAACAAAATTTTCGACCAGTGTAAATTGTTTGCAGACTACATATCAAAGGTTGCACAAATGATTATATTTCTCTAAGAAATGGTAGAAAACATAACGGAAAAAGGAGATTATTGTATTTTCGGGACAATAGGCCATGGCCTATATGTTTTAAAAAGTAGACATTTTCAAGGGTGCTAGCTATAAAAGGAAGCGGCTTATTCATTACATTGATTTTATTTTTCTTGATGGTCTTTCAGTGCAGCCTTTAAAAATGAAAATACATAAAAACCAGGTTACGATCACCCATGTGCGCGAGAATTTGGTGCACTTATACCTGCCTTTTGTCGGTTGAAAGTGCTTGCAGACTTCCAAATGTGTTAAAACATGTGACCCCTATTTATACAGGTTTTTTTCTTTAATGTAGGTTTGTGATAGGCTGTATGAAAGTCTGTTTAATCATTGCTTCTATTACAGTTTGTCCTCAGGGTAAAAGAAAAGCTGATGAAGAAGATTCTCCCAGTAACAACAAAAAACTGAAGATGGATTCTGGCACAAAGCAAGACTCTGGTATGAGCCTGTCCTCTTCACAGAGTTCCAGATAAGGGGGGAGTGATGGTATTCTAAATCCATTATTTCTCTGTCAAACGCTATGTTGTGTGTACTTGTTAGAATCGTCTCAATGAGACAATTCTAATGAGTACCCATAAGATAAGGTTTGGTAGAGAATTTTTTTTCTCAAATTTTAAGATCAAAATCACTCCCTTTGTCTGGAGCTCAGTTCTTGTATATTTTTAGTACCGTATGAACCAGACTTTAAACTTGTCATCATTGAAAGTATCAATTTTGCAGATGCTATGTATATGAGTCTTGAATGATGAGACTCATCTTAGAGAAGATAGAAAGAAGAGTTGGAATTGAGGAAAATGCATTATTTACTCTTGCCACAATCTTTCTAAAAGCTGCCTTCTTGGGATTTGTTTTAGTTCTTTATCAAACTGTAGAATGTTAGATTTGTCTAAACGTGAAGTGTGCTGATGAATAATTAAATGTTGCTCAAATGATTCACTTCCTTCTTCAAAAGGTTGGAAAGCAGTGTGGGAAAAAGAGAAAATGTTGTTTTACCTGTATTTTCTCCTTTTACTACAATGCTTTCAAAAGCCCTCTTTTTTCCATGGTTTTTTAAAACACTGGATTGTGTTGTAAAGAGTTAAACCCAGAGATTATTATAAATCAGCAAGGCTATCTTGACTCTTTTCCAGAGTAGAAAACTCTGGACCAGATTGCAAATTAAATATGGAGTGCGATACGCGAAAAGGGTCATTCAGACATTTGCATAAGTGTCGTCTCTGATCAGTGTGTGCAGTCTGCACAGGCTAATCCAAGACGACACTTCCTGTTTTTACGTCATTTTCTGTTTTGCACATGTCTACTGTAGCACAAAATCTAATGTAGTCGTAAAGTGCCGTCTCGGATTAGCCTGCGCGGATTGCGCAGGCTAATCCGGGACGACACTTTACGCAAATATCCGAATGCACCTTTTCGCGTGTTGCACTCCATATGACCCAAAGTATTAGACATGAATTTGAGAGGGTAGAAACGGTCCAGGAAAGAGGACAACGCGCTAGTGGTAATATTTTCTGAGTTTCTTGATGCTTCCAGGAGCTTTCATCAATCAACCAGCAGGCTATCTCTGAAAACTTTTTGATTCTTATAAGTTCCTTGACTTTTTAACAGACTATGATTTTCTGCTTGTCCAAATTGAAAGAATTTACTAATATCATGGCAAGTATCACATGTCTATGTCTTAGTTGGCAGTAAGCAAGTTGCTAGCAAGCAAACTGCTAGCATTTTGCCCCAAATGTTTTCAAAAGCCTTTTCATCCCTGGTCATTTAGTCATCAGATTGTGACCACATTCATTCAGTCTTGAACGAAGTTATTACATGCTGTACTGATTTTGTGAAAAAGAAGCCCTTAAAAAATTGAGAGGAAAAGGATGCTGGTAACAGCATTTTCTCATTTTCCCACAATGTTTTCTAAAGCCTCCTTCATAAGGAATGTGAAAACCTGGGACTATCTGGTGAAGAGTTTTCACTAAAAATACTTATAAGATATTTAGTTGTTATTTTAAGAGGAAAAATTACAGGGACCCGAGTGTCTACCCTGGGTAAGAATAAACAAAAAATTATTGCGGGGGAAAAAAAGGGACTCAAACTAACAACCTCCAAAAGCAGAGTTGGCGACTCTACTGCACTCTCTGACAACATCTTCTATATATGTACGTGTATGTGTTTACATCTAAAACGCTTATATTGTAACTTTATAGTATAGGAAATTATACAGTAGAATTGCAATTTCTGTAATTTCTTGTCTTTTGTAGTTATGTATGTGTATCTGTATCTGAGTTTGGGTTATTTTTGCATGTGAATGAAATTTGCTTTTTTCTTAAGATTTTTTAAACTTTTCAACCCAAATAGTATTTTGATCCTTTCATAAAGGTAATACCTATTTATTTTAGATGAAAAAAAGAAGAAACAGAGGGTTAGAGTGAAAAAGGAAAAAGTTGCTAAAGCAATTTGTGCAAGGTAAGTGGCAATTTGTTTCCTTGTACTCTCCAGATTTCCTCAACAGTGCGTTTGATGAAAAGAGATTATTTAGTTTGATGAAAAGAGATTATTTAGTCCTTTTCTAAACCAGATCTGGACTTTATATCCACTGTTCTACTTACTTTCAAATAATCCCTCTTGCTAGACTTTTTTTGGCCTCTTTGAGGTAGATCTCTGTTGAGAAGCTTTGTGACTAAAGGAAAGATTCTTCATGACAAATATGTATTAATCTGACATGCATCTTGACTAACTGAACTTTTGAAGACGTTTTTCACAAGAATACAAATGTTTGGACTTGTCCAAATGGAGATCAGTTGCAGATGACAAATTAGATGAGTCTCAAATGGGAAAAAAAGTCTGAGAAAAGGTAAAAAACATAGTCAAAAAAGGAAAATAGTCATCAGCATTTTCTCCTTTTCCCACATTGTATTCAAAAGCCTTTTTGGTCAAGGTTGTTAAAACTTGTGATTGTGTTGTAAAGGGTCAGAGTCATGGGATACAACTTGAGTCAACCTTTCACCAAACTTACTGTTTTTTTGTGTAGTCTGGCCTTGATCAACTCTGTGCACCTAGACAGTTAATTGGAGAGGTCATCATGGTTTGTAAATAAAGCGATATAAAAAAACGAGTTATTGGGAATTCATGATTTAATTTTATATGACAAACTTCAGAAAAGGTTTGTTATATTAATTTGCCTTGGCTGCAAATGACCTTTCAAATAATTGCAGTTTTTCACTAAGCAATGAATCTGAACAGAAGAAAAAAGAAGAAGAATATTGTTAAAAAAGAGAAAGAAGACCACAGGACAAGATCATGTAACTTGAAAACGCTGTAAGGAGGTCAACTGGCTGTCATGTAGAGCATATGATGTTTCTATGCGACGGCTTCTTTACTAAGTCTTGTTTGTTTACAATATATTGATATCAAAAGCCAATAAAATATTTGAAAACATTGATGCTGACCTCTCCTGGGTTCGTTTGTAAAGAAGCCAACTTGTTTAGATATGATTTTAGAGCTATCAAAGTAAGAATTCTACATATACATGTACTTCTGTTTCTGAAGGTGCAAAAAGCCAGGACATCTTTCATTTCTGTGTACTGAGCCAGAGGATAGAGCATGTAACCTGTAAGAAGCCCCCTTTATTTCTTTTGCTGTAAATGTGAATAAAAAAATCCAATTTCCATAAAGAAGCTTCTGAAAACACTATAGGAATTACAGAAATTTCTGGTATCCAGCAGCATTCTTCCCTTTTTTCTACACTGTTTCTCCCTCTTCAGAATACAGATTTTAGTTTTTGAACCATGTTTACTTTGTCCTCTGCATGTGCTTTGAATTTGGACAATTTTAGAATTCTATCCATTTTCCCATTACTACACAAAAATATTTTGAACTAGTCCAAATTGAAAGCATTTGCAGACATTAACATAATTGTGAATCAACTTTAGAAATTTATTTTGGGAAGGGTAGAAAACACCAGCATTTTCTCCTTTTCCCACAATGTTTTTATAATGCATCTTTTTCAGGATTGTTAAAAGTCGGGATTGTGTGGTAAAGAGTTAAAAAATTCATTGAGCAACTTGCACATCATTGCTGTCATGGTTATCATGTGACCTACAGTACTTTAGGTATTGTTTAACTCTGTACCTAAATACAAATTTTGGACTACTCCAAATTGAAAGCATTTGCAGACAACATCATAAATGTGAATCAACAATTGAAATTTGGTTTTGGAATGGTAGAGAACATAGTGGGTAAAGGAGAAAATGCTGAGAAGGAGAAAGGTGATGTTTGAAAGCAGCCAGTGACTTGGTTAGAATACTTTGCAAAGTACAGTTGGAAGAAACTCTAGGAAAGTGTTATCGGTGTACTTGTTCGTTTAATGATATATTGTTGAAAACAGTAATTAACAGACTTTGTCAAACAACAATGTATAATTAAGTTTGATAACATAAAAAAGGTCTTTCCATATTTTGTTATACTTATCTTTCCTTTAATGGTTTCATTTTGGTGATATTTCAGTAAATACCCTGTAATAGCCTACAATTATTGTTTTTTTTAGTTGTAATGAAGTGGGCCATCTCAGAAAAGACTGTCAAAAAGCAGGTAGAAACGACAATGAACTTAAGGATATGACCAACACAAGGTGTAGAAGGTAAAATTTCTGTCACTACTAAATAATGCAGAGTTTGTTGGCATAGTCTGTTGCAGATAGGACTTAATTCATTACCAAACGACAAAATTTTAGGTTTGTCGAAATCGAAAGCATTTGCAGACGACAAAATACAGGTGACTGAAAATTTGGAATTTGTTGTGTGAAGGATAGGAAACATTGTTGGAAAAGGAGAAAATGCTGGTTACCAGCATTTTCTCCTTTTCCCACAATGTTTTCAAAAGGCTTCTTTCTCAGGTTCTTTAAAAGTCTGGATTGTGCGGTAAAGAGTTTAACATCATACAAACAGTTCTACCAGGTTGCAAAAGTAGAGGCTTTAGAATTGAAAGAACTTGAAACATGGAATGGAAGTTGCTCACCTGATTAAAGTAGTCTTAATTAGGGTTGAAAACATTGTGGGAAACCCAGAAAATGCTAAATTTCTATCATTTTCCCCATGTTTTCAAAAGATTGTTTTTCTTAGGGTCAACAAAAGTTGAGACAGTTTGGTAAAGTGTTTGGAGAGTATAAATCTTTTTTAGCTGCTCCTTTTTATATATGCCCGAAGGGTCATATTATGTTATGGCCCCAGACTGTCTGTCCATCCGTACGTCTGTTAGCAACTTCTTGAGTGTGCAGCTTCTCCTACAGTTTTCATTGGAATAAGTCATAACTTGCCACAATGATGTGTAGTTAAGCATGTGACTCTTAAAACCTGACTTACTTTAGATATTTCTTGATTTTTACACATTTTATTGTCAAGCCCCTTTGAGCATTTATGCACTGACCTGCCAAGCTCTTGTGCTAATGCTTTGAAATGGCTCATTTGCTTTCTACACTTAGAAACAAATCAATCCAAAATTGGAAATTTACAAAGAATTTTGCTTTTTCCCTCAGGGTCGTTAAAACTAAGGTTTGTTTGGTAAAGGGTTGTGGACAGTGTGGACTAATGATCAGCCTACATATGATGTGTGGTAATTGATGTCATAACTCTTAATTAAATGACAAAATTTCAGACTGGTCCAAGTTGAGAGCATTTGTAGACAACAAAATAAATGTAACTGAAAAATTGAAATTTCTTTCTAGCAGGATAGTGAACATTTTGGAAAAAGGAGAAAATGCTGGTTACCAGCACTTCCTCCTTTTTCTCCCACAGTGTCATGAAAACCAGGGGTTGTTTGGGAAAGGGTTATGGTGACTTATTGTTCTGTTACAGATGCAAGGAATTAGGACACATTAAAAAAGATTGCCCAGATAGATGTTTTAGGTAAGTTTTACTGTTAGTGTGACTTGTGGGTTCACACATAGGGAGTGATTTTGATTTCAAAATTGAACACATTTATTGTTCTTTACTAAATCCAATGTTATGGGTACTTATTAGAATTGTCCCATAGATATGATTCTTAGAAGTACCCACAGTATGTGGCTAGGAAAAGAAATAATGGATTTAGAATATCATTGGTCCTGCTCATCTGGAGCTCTTATTCTTATACATACACATGTACATAAATTTGAAAAAAAAAGGTTCATGGTATAATCCTCAAGGCCAGGATTTCTGTTGTTTTGTATGTATCATCATGTCCTGGTTCTTATACAGGTTTACTCTTTTGAAAAATCTTTCTGGAACTATAAAACCTGTATTATGAACATTCTGTATATGTATCCCCCAATTGAGGTCATACACTCCCTCAATTCTTTAACATTTTTTATGCTCCCCGAAGGGCGAGCATATAGTCGCCGCTTCGTCTGTCCGTCCGTCCGTCTGTCCGTCCTTCCGTCTGTCCGTCCGTCTGTCCGTCCATCCGTCCGAAGCGATTTCTCCACAACCATTGGACCAAATTGGATGAAACTTCATATATAAACTCCTTGGGGTAATGCGCCGATATACTTTTCCCGGATTTTCAATTTGACCCTGTGTCATGGAAAAAAGGGGCTTAATGCAAAATTGCAATTTTTACCAATATCTCATTCAGTTTTTATCAGAATATCATGAAACTTCATGGTTATATTGTTTATGGAAAATCTTAGCATGTGCCCTTGCTATTTTTAATCTGGGCATTTTTTAAGTTGATGCTCTGTCATGGAAAAAGGGGGCTTCTTGCAAGATTCCAATTTTTACTAATATTTCATTCAGTTTTGGTCAAAATTTCATTAAACTTCATGGTTATATTGTTTTTTAAGAGTTTCACCATGTGCTCTTGTTTCTTTATCTATGTGTTTTTCAATTTGACCCTCTATCATGGAAAAAGGGGGTTTCTTGTAAAATGAAAAAGGGGCCCTAATGCAAAATTGCAATTTTTACTAATATCTTGTTCAGTTTTTGTCAACATTTCATGGTTATATCTTGTTTTACAAGTTTCAACATGTGCCCTTTGTTTTTGCAATCTATGAATTATTAATGCGCAAATACGTCTTTCCTGGTTTCTCAAATTAAGGCTGCATCACGGAAAAAGGGGACTTCATGGAAAAAATAGTTTTTCACTAGGTTCTCCTTTATCAGTGCTCAAACCTTTGTGAAATTTCAAATCTGAACTTGTTGGAATGTTGCCCAGGTACCTCTCTTCCTTTTTCTCAATTTCAGGCTGCGTCTCGGGGGACTTCATGTAAAAAATTGTTTTATGTAATATTTAATACATGACTGCTCAAAATTTCATGAAATTTCAAATTTTTAATTATTATTAAAAAAAGCCACAAACCACACACCCATTGTAATTCTTGCAATGATCCAATACTGTCTTATGGGAAAAGGAGGCTTAAAGGGGGCTTATTGGGCTTATTGTCCTCTACAAGTTTTTGTTGGCTATCTCTAAGATAGTAATTGCCTTTTCACTTCAAATTTTGGGGGGCATGAACAGGTTCTTCTAGGATAAAAGAAGTGAATTTATATCAATTTCTTATATTTTATGACAAGCACTTGTTCGGGGAGCATAACCCGTCTCTGACGGCTCTTGTTTTTTATATTTGTTCCTAAGGTTTATATCAACTCATGTGAGTAATAGCAGATGCTTTGGTGTGATGAATTTCTAAAGGAGCTAGGCTTGGTTTCAAGGAAATATTTAGTTGTAAACCTAGACATAATTTATTGTAAAGAACACACTTGTAAATTAATTTTTTGGTTTGACTGTTTTCGGATGAAACATTAAGTTTTTGTCATAGGCTTGCCCAGGATTGTTAAAAAACTGACCTTTTTTTTTTATTTCTCAGGCATTACAGAAGACACTCTCTTAAAAAAAAGAAAGACAAGATATTAAGTGCCAAAAGCAGAACCAAAACGTAATGAGCAGATACTGATCAAAATATGATTGACTTAAGTCTGCCCACCACTCTTTACTTCAGACTTACATGTTTTGTGCCTAAAGTTTAGCAATAGAATTGAGTTTCTAGAGATTATTATATGCACTAGCCATCTACCCAATATGAAGTGTCTCAAATATGAAAAATTCTGTACTTTGCAGATGTAATGAAGTTGGTCATGTTAAACAAAATTGTCCGAAGCTTGCTGAAGAATCTTGCAAAAGGTAAGAAATTATGTTATCCCAAAGAAACATTTTCATTTTTTCTCATATTTTTATTGGCATCAGTATGTGAATTATTTCCAGCATAATAGTGATAGCTGGTTTATCAATGAAAGTGGCATAAAACCTCACTCTAACCAGCAATCTATTTTCTTTCCAGGTGTAGCAAACATGGACACACAATCAAACAGTGCCCAGTGCCAGATTCAAGAACTTGCAATAGGTCTGTATAATCCTTACCAAACTTTCCCAAGGATAAAGAGAACTCCAGATAGAGGGAGTGATTTGGATTTGAAAATATTTATCATTCTCCACTAAACCCTATGTTATTGGTACTCATTAGAATTGTCTCATTGAGACAGTTCTAATGAGTACCCACAACATAGGGTTTGAAAGAGAAATAATGGATTTAGAATACCATCACTCCCTCTAATCTGGAACTCTAGATAAATGACTCTAGGGTGGGATAATGACTGTAAGATGGCAGGTTTTTGTTAACAATGCCTTAGAATTTTAAAAAGAGAGGTGATGACAAAATGAAAACATTGTTGGAAAAGAAGAAAATGCTGGCAACCAGCATTTTTCTTCTTTGCCCACAATGTTTTCTACCTTATCAAAGGCATTTTCCATCATTTGAGCTGTACTTGATATTTGTCTACAAATGCTTTCAATTTGGACCTGTCCAAGATACACATATTAATGTGTGGTAAAGAGCCCAACACAAACAAATGAAGATCATATTTTGCCTTTCCTGTGGAAAAATCTCTGTTTTTATAGAGTACCAATCCTTGGCTGGAGATTTTATCTATTTTGTATTGTGCACTTCTAGGAAAACCCATCTTGATTCTCACTGGAAACACTTAGTTTTGTGTTTTAAAACTTGATGTATCAGTTTGCTTTATATTTGTTTGGGGTCAGAACACAGAAGTGTTTTGATTCTGAAGGTCTGTTTTTTTCCCAGATGTAAAACCAGAGGGCATGTTGCCAGAGACTGTGACTGGCCAGACAATAGAACCTGCAGAGTGTAAGTTTATCCCATTTTATACAAACTCAGAGTTTTTAACTCTTTACCACACAATCCCAACTTTTCACGACCTGAGAAAGAACCCTTTTGAAAATATTGTGGGAAAAGGAGAAAATGCTGGTAACCAGCATTTTCTCCTTTTTCCACAATGTTTTCTATCCTTCCAAAAACAAATTTCAGTTTTTGAGCCACATTTATTTTGTTGTCTGCAAATGCCTTCAATTTGGACATGTCTACAATTTTGTTGTTTGGTAAAGAGTTAAGTCATGCCTCCCTTGGACCAAGCTATGCCTAGCTCAATAGCTATGTTGAAAAATGCAAATTTATCATCCAGCTAAACTATTGCTTAGTGCTGTTTACTTTGACGTGATTAATATTCTCTCTCTGCGGAACATTGATTCAACATTGTTTCACAGGGAAACCAGCATGTGGCTTGGAAGAGTGTAGTGAAAAGTATTTAACACACGCGGATAGTCTCCCGTACATTGACTGTAATATACGTAAAAAATTTCCATGAATGCCTTTATTTCTTAAACTATGCCATAGGACGTCATGATTAATACGATCAAATGCTTTTGAAAAATCTATAAATAAACAGTAAAATCTGCCGCCTGTTCTAGTTAGGTATTTTTGAGCAATTCCTTGTAAAGTAAACAAATTATCAATTTTATAAAATGCTACTGTAATGCATGATAAATGTACTGGTCTCTGTGACATTACTGAAATAGTTTTGAAAATGGTGTTATATACCTTAAAGAATTGAGAATGTCAAGATGACATTGTCCTTGATGTCCTTCTTTGCAAATTGTTTCATGTGATAAGTGTCTTTTTCTTAAAACCTATCTGTCAAGGACCCAGAACATCATGGTGTCTGGTATGTGACATTTTGTTTTGGTTCTATTACAGGTTTGTTCAAACTACTGGTATGTCCCTTTATTAAAACAAGAAAAGCAATATCTGCTTTGTATGTATATTATACAGGGATGAAATCTATGTTTGATAAAAGTTCTGTGTAGCATCATCTGATTGATGGTCCATCAATTCATCAAACTTGTTCAAAGTGTGAGATGTCCCTTTGCTCATCTTGCAGGCCATATATATTGTGACAGGATTTGCAGATAAAAGATCACATTCTCTTGAATTGTGTCTGTGCAATATCTCTTGAACCCTTTATCTGATTTTGAAAATGTTTAAGATTAGTGTCCACCTTGATAGGACAACATGCAGACCATTGGTTGCAGATCGAGGTCTTGAAGACTGGAATGATTGATTTAAGCTTATGATTTGCAATTAGTATTTAAAAACTGTACAATCAGTTTTTGTACATTTCAGATGTGATAAAGTTGGTCATTTTAAACAGAATTGTCCCAAGCTTGCTGAAGAATTCTGCAAAAGGTAAGCTATTTTGTTATTACCTGTCTCAATCACTGTCATTTTCAAATTAATTGAATGGTGACAAGGTAATTCATAGATAAACCTTCTGTACAACAAGCACTATTGTAAGTGATTTTGTGTGTTGAGAGTGTAGCTCAAGACTAACTACAAAGATGTAAGCAAATGAGCTATCACCAGCATATAACTGAAACTTTTTTTTAGTTTAGCTCTTTACACAACAACAAATTGAATTGTCCAAATTGAAAGCACATGCAGATGACAAAATAAATATAACTCAAAAATTGAAATTTGTTTCCAGCAAGGTAGAAAACATTGTGGGAAAAGCATTTTCTCCTTTTCTCACAATGTTTTCAAAAGGCTTCTATCTCAGGGTCATAAAAACCAGAAAATTGTTTGGTAAAGGGTTAAACATACTTTATAGCCATAATTTACATATGTATACAATTCATATTTATAAACAAACAAACAAAAAAGCTGCAAATGGGTTGAGCCACAAGTTTTAAAACTAAGTTACGCTGCTTAAAATTAAGTGATGTTGATCACATACAAGCAAAGACATTTAACTTTCAGGTGTAACAAACGTGGCCACAAAGATAGAGAATGCCCATTGCCAGATAAAAGAATCTGCAGAAGGTATGTGTTAGAGTTACCTATATATACAATCAGAAGTAAGTTAAGCATCACCAAAACTGATCAGCAATAGCCCATGTGCTTAGACTCATGCCCACAATTTGCCATTTCTGGGCTTCGGAAAGCTTTCTCATAGCCATCCTTTCATTTGGTTCATAAAGCAGCCTGTTACTTGTCTAGTGGGTGTGTACATGGCTTGAAAATATACCAAATACAAGGTTACATTAGACCAGAATGTGTCTTTTTGGATTAGCCTGCGTGGACAGCCTAGGCTGATCCAAGACTACACTTTACACAGATTTCCAAATGCCCCTTTACATAATGCAGGCCGTATATATTCTGACAGCATTTACAGATAGCAGATCATATTTGGTTCAGGATCAATATTTATCTCTTAGAGTATAGAAAACATTGTGTGAATAAGAGAAGTTTCGGGTCACTAGCATTTTATGTTATTATGTTACATCTTGCTGGTTATAATACATCACCGAAGTATGTTAAAGTTTCTTTTGGCTGAGGATGGCTTGTATAGTATATTGTCTTCAGTGGTTCAGAGAGAAAATTCTTTGCAAATAATATCCTGTTGGACAAGGTTGGTGTAGCTGATTAACGTTTTACATGAAGCTTTGTATTCAAGAAATAGAAGTTGGAATAAAAGTAAAATCCAAATATTCTGCAAGTAGAGCCCTGTTCAAACTTCATTCATTCAAGCGTGGGTGGATCTGTTATTGAGGCATTTCTGGTTCTGTTTAGTGAACACACAGAAAAAGCCTATCATGATTTCTCCCTACATTTGCAAGTATTTGAGCTTTAACTTATTACCAAAAGACAATATTTTAGGCTTGTCTGAATCGAAAGAATTTGCAGACGACAAAATGAAAGTGACTGAAAATTTGAAAATTAGTTTGTGAAGAGTAGAAAACATTGTGGGAAAAGGAGAAAATGCTGTTTACCAGCATTTTCTCCTTTTCCCACGATGTTTTCTAAAAGGCTTTTTTCACAGGGTCGTCAAAAGTAGGGATCGTGAGGTAATGGGTTAAAGCTTTGACCTGTTAGTACGGTTTTATTTATGCACTCAGCTGTGCACTACAGAACCATGCGGATGCTTGTATGTTTTCAGGTGTAGAACCAAAGGGCATGTTGCCAAAGATTGTAACATACCAGATATGAGAGCTTGCAGAATGTAAGTTTTTTTTCTATTTTAACTTTTTATTACACAATCCCGTCTTTTAGCAATCCTTAGAAAGAGAGCCTTTGAAAACATTGTTTGAAAAGGAGAAAATACCAGTAACCAGCATTTTATCCTTTTTCCACAATGTTTTCTGCCATTCCAAATCAAATTTCAATTTTTGAATAACTTTTACTTTTTCATCTGCAAATGCTTTCAGTTTGGACTAGCCCAAAATTTTGTCATTTGGTAAAAAGTTAACTCCACTTGCAGAAGGCCACAGAGCTTGGCCCAGTGACCATCATGTATTTGCCTTCTTGTCCATGTGTTTATTCTTGAAAACATCATCTTCTCTGGAACTAGCCATCCAATTTTCATGAAACTTCACAGAAATGGCCTTGCCATAGTGCTCTTTAGAATTTCTTCAAAGACTTTGATTCCAATTAAACTCTGGATGTCATGGCAACAAAATTGAAAAATATTGAAAATCTTCTTGTCCAAAACCATTAGAGCTAGGGCTACCAAATTTGGCATGTAACTTCATCAAATAGACCTCTACCAAGATTTTTCAAATTATACCCCTTGGGTCAAAATTACCCCTGGAAATGTGTTTGTTACTATTTACCTACGTCGATTATCAAACTTCATTTTGGCTGCACCCAAGGCATCAAAAGTGTTGAATAGACTTGTACACAGAAACTACTCCTAAAATCCTAGATATATCAAATTTACATGTTACTTCATGTAGTTGGCTTTTGGCAAGATTTATTATAATACTAGGTTAAGGCCTGAGGGGTAGTGCAGGTTACAAGGCTGATGTAGTGAAGTCTTCCTTTTGTGCATAAATTCAATATGGCTGAAGTATCAAGAGAAATGATGGATAGTTAACATTTACATGCCTTAATTATCAAACTACAATATTACACAACTGGTGTTGGCTATTTAACTCTTTACCACTCGAGGAAATTTTAGACTGGTCCAAATTGAAAGCATTTGCAGACGAAAAAATAAAGGTGACACAAAAATAGAAAACTGTTCTAGTGAGGGTAGAAAACACTGTGGGAAAAGGAGAAAATGCTGGTTACCAGCATTTTCTCCTTTTCCCATAGTGTTTTCAAAATGCTTCTTTCTAAGGGGCGTCAAAAGTAGGGATTGTGTGGTAATGGGTTAAATTTTTGTGGATAGAAAATATTTTTCTGTTAATTGATGAATGATCAGATGGGTTAAGTATTTCATGAAGTGAGGGTTGTATCATTTAGTTTTTGTTTCAAACTTTTATGGTACTGAAAAAAAACTTTTGTTAAGAAAGTTATGGAAATCTTATTATCAATGCAGGCTTTGTCAGAGTTCATTTGTATCTGGTGTGAACAATATTTGATTGAACCTATTTGTATTCACTGACATAGTTTTTGCAGGTGAAAAAAATGACTGGGATGGGTTAATTGGCTTATTACGGTCATCTCTGATATTATGTGTCTATGGCAGTGCCAAATAAGCTCTTGATACATTACTTGAACCCCTTACCAAACAATCCCTGATTTTTACGACACAGAGGAAGAAGCCTTCTGAAAGACATTGTAGAAAAAGGAGAAAATGCTGATAACAAGCATTTTCTCGTTTTTACAAGATGTTTTCTACTCTTGTGAAGTCATGTTTCAATTTTTGAGACAAGTTTATTTTGTCGTCTGCAATTGCTTTCAGTTTGGACAAGTCTAAAATTTTGTTGTTTGGTAAAGAGTTTTAAGCCAGCGGAGCAATAAAGAGCTGGTTTGGCCTTCTTGTACCTCTTCAAGCTGTAAATCTTATTCCAGTTTAATGTAGAAACAAAAATCAGAGCTACACTATCTTCTTCTTAAGAATATCTGTCTCATTCATGAGATTGCAATATCTGCAGCTTTTGTACCAAGTGAAACTGTCAATTTTGTTGTTTAGCCCTATAAACATATGATAAATGGTTGAGGGCAAGAAGTTCCATGGATATGCAGTTAGAATTTTAGCAAAAGAAGAAATTTGTTTTTCAAAGGCATTTTCTCTTTTAATATAGTAATTTTGCCTTTAATAAGAAATAAATCCCCAAACTTTCAAATAAATAAAATGGATTTTTCTGGCCAACTCAGAAAACACAGATATGTTAATTTTTTATTTCTTCCCATCAGAAAAATGAATCTGTAAAAGTCAGTTTAGATCTAGGATCAAGTTGAACTTATCATTGAAGGACTGATTGTTTTCTCTTTGTTTCAGCTGTAATGAAGTTGGACACATAGCTTTTAACTGTAGAGCAAGAGGGTATGGTCCCTTAATCATTTAGAGCTAATTACTTATTGATCACCTCTCACAGCAAAGGACTTTATTCTTTACTTAACAAAGCCTTTAGTTGTTTCCTAATTGAAGGCTTTTTCATGTGAAAAATTAAGTGTAATTTCTAAGTCTATTTGATTTAAAGAAAAAAAGCTTCAGTAATGAATATAAGTGTCAAATCAACTCTTAACCAAATGACAAAATTGTAGACCGGTTCAAATTGAAAGGACTCTCATATTACAAAAGGAACGTAACTCAAAAATTGAAATTTGTTTCCAGCAAGGTTGAAAACACTGTGGGAAAATGAGAAAATGGTGGTTGCCATTATTTTCTCTTTTGATTTTAAAAGGCTTCTCTCTCAGGGTCGTAAAAACCAGGGATTGTTTGGTAAAGGGTTAAGAGGGCATGTCTGAATGTATGGCTCATTAGCAAAACTGTAATATTAAATCAAGGGGACATTATTAGTTGTTCGGTCAGGTGGCAGGGGACTTGGAAACTTGTTCACAGCTGTGGTTAATCGTGTCGCCCCGAGCCGAAGGCGAGGTGGCGACATGATTCACCACAGCCGTGAACAAGTTTCCAAGTCCCCTGCCACCTGACCGTACAACAAATTTATTATTATGCTCCCCGAAGGGCGAGCATATAGTCGCCGCTTCGTCTGTCCGTCCTTCCGTCTGTCCGTCCTTCCGTCCGTCCGTCCGTCCGAAGCGATTTCTCCACAACCCTTGGACCAAATTGGATAAAACTTCATATATGAACTCCTTGGGGTAATGCGCCGATATACTTTTCAATTTGACCCCATGTCATGGAAAAAAAGGGCTTAATGTAAAATTGCAATTTTTACCAATATCTCACTCAGTTTTTGTCAGAATATCATGAAACTTCATGGTTATATTGTTTATGGAAAGTCTTAGCATGTGCCCTTGCTATTTTTAATCTGGGCATTTTTTAAGTTGACATTCTGTCATGGAAAAAGGGGGCTTCTTGCAAGATTCCAATTTTTACTAATATTTCATTCAGTTTTGGTCAAAATTTCATTAAACTTCATGGTTATATTGTTTTTTCAGAGTTTCACCATGTGCTCTTGTTTCTTTATCTATGTGTTTTTCAATTTGACCCTCTGTCATGGAAAAAGGGGGTTTCTTGTAAAATGAAAAAGGGGCCCTAATGCAAAATTGCAATTTTTACTAATATCTTGTTCAGTTTTTGTCAACATTTCATGGTTATATCTTGTTTTACAAGTTTCAACATGTGCCCTTTGTTTTTGCAATCTATGAATTATTAATGCGCAAATACATCTTTCCTGGTTTCTCAAATTAAGGCTGCATCACGGAAAAAGGGGACTTCATGGAAAAAATTGTTTTTCACTAGGTTCTCCT
Organism: Tridacna crocea; assembly: GCA_943736015.1. NCBI lineage: Eukaryota > Metazoa > Mollusca > Bivalvia > Cardiida > Cardiidae > Tridacna > Tridacna crocea. The sequence continues at coordinate 25,122,414 of OX031056.1, forward strand.
TTATCAGTACTCAAACCTTTGTGAAATTTCAAATCTGAACTTGTTGGAACGTTGCCCAGGTACCTCTCTTCCTTTTTCTCAATTTCAGGCTGCGTCTCGGAAAAAGGGGGCTTCATGTAAAAAATTGTTTAATGTAATATTTAATACATGACTGCTCAAAATTTTATGAAATTTCGAATTTTTAATTATTATTAAAAAATGCCACAAACCACACACCCGTTGTATTTATTGCAATGATCCAATACTGTCTTATGGGAAAAGGAGTCTTAAAGGGGGCTTATTGGGCTTATTGTCCTCTACAAGTTTATGTAGGCTATCTCTAAGATAGTAATTGCCTTTTCACTTCAAATTTTGGGGGGCATGAACAGGTTCTTCTAGGATAAAAGAAGTGAATTTTTATCAATTTCTTATATTTTATGACAAGCACTTGTTCGGGGAGCATAACCCGTCTCTGACGGCTCTTGTACTGCAAAATTTTACCCCTTCAAAGCGCGTTAAGCGAAATTTTCCTGTTTTATAATTTCACGAATCGAGTATGCTGAAGAAACAGAAATTCCCTTCTCTGTGCCCCAATTCAATGAAAACTGACGTCACTGGAAACTGACGTCACTAAAACGTGCAATTTGGTGCATAAATGTGCAGTCTGGTGATCGACCGACGCTGCCATTTTGGATGTTGTGTTGCACTTGAAGTGATGTTTACGGGGCACTCAAAAGGGAAACTGGTCGCATGGTTTTTGCCAGGGAACATGATATGTGTTTCCGGCATGTTAACCAATCAGATCACGAGAAATTTCTTTGCAGTATAATAATATTAGTTGTTTGGTCAGGTGGCTGGCGACTTGGAAACTTGTTCAAGGATGTGGTGAATCATGTTGCGCGAGCCGAAGGCGACAAATTTATTATACTGCAAAGTTTTACCTTTTCAAAGTGTGTTAAGTGAAATTTTCCTGTATTATAATCTCACAAATCGAGTATGCTGACAAAATAGAATTTCCCTTCTGAGTGCCCCAATTCAATGAAAACTGACGTCACTAGAACTGATGTCTCTAAAACATGCAGTTTGGTGCATAGATGTGCATTCCGGTGATAGAATGACACCACCATTTTGGGTGTTGTGTTGAAAATGTCTTGATGTTTACGGGGCACTCAAAAGGGAAACTGGCTTTATATGGCTTTTGCCAGAGATAATGATATATATTTTATGTTTTTGATATGTTAACCATTCAAATCATTCAGTATAATAAGTACTTATCTGCTGGTCTGAATTTCAGTGAAGTGTCATTCAACGACCAGGGATGGTGGTGAAACGAAGAAGAGATCCATGTAACAGAACATACAGAAAGTTGAGTGTAGAATGGACCAAGTTGTGTTAAACCTATACATAATCTTGATATTCCTTTCAGGATGTTGGAATGGAAACTTTTGAAAACATTGTTTGAAAAGGAAGAAAGTGCTGGTATTCAGCATTTTCTTCTTTTCCTACAATATTTTCTACAGTTTGAAAGACATATATCATGTTCTAAGTAACATTTACATCGTTTAGTGCTTTTAACCTTTACCAGATGACAAAATTTTAGCCCTGTCCAAATTGAAAACATTTACAGGCGACAATTTCATTTTGGCCCAAATGTTGCAATTGTTTATTGATAGAGTAAAAAACCTTGTGGGAAAGGAGAAATTGCTGGTTACCAGCATTTTTAGCTCCACTGGCCGAAGGCCAGCAGGCTTATGTCATGGCCCGGTGTCCGTCGTGCGTCCGTCCGTCTGTGCGTGCGTCCGTCCATGCATGCGTTAACTTATATTTCAAACATCTTCTTCTCTAAAACTACCCATCCAATTTTGATGAAACTTCACAGAAATGATCCTGCCATGGTCCTCTTCAGAATTCCTTAAAAGAATTTTATTCCTTCAAAAACTCTGGTTGCCATGGCAACAAAACTGAAAAATATTGAAATTTTTTAAAAATCTTCTTCTCTGAAACCATAAGGCCTAGGGCTACCAAATTTGGCATGTAGCTTTATCTAGTGGACCTCTACCAAGTTCCTTCAAATATTAGCCCTGGGGTCAAAATTGGTCCCACCCCTGGGGGTCACAAGTTTCATATGGGCTTATATAGGGAAAACTTTAAAATCCTTCTGGTACCTAGCCATAGGGCCTAGGGCTACCAAATTTGGCATGTAGCTTTATCTAGTAGACCTCTACCAACAGTGCCCAAATGATAGCTAAGAGGTCAAATTTGGCCCGGCCCTGGGGGTCACAAGTTTTATATGGGCTTATATAGTGAAAACTTTAAAAATCTTTTTGTACCAAGCCATAAGGCCTAGGGCTACTCAATTTTGCATCTAGCTTTATCAAGTGGTTGTCTACCAAAGGTGCCCAAATTGTAGCCCTGGGGTCAAATTTGGCCCTGTCCTGGGGGTCACAAGTTTTACATGGGCTCATATTGGGAATTTTGTAAAAATCTACTTATACCTAGCTATAAGGCCTAGGGCTACCAAATTTTGCATGTAGCTTTATCTAGTGGGCCTCTACCAGGAGGGTCCAAATTATAACCTTAGGGTCAAGTTTGTCCCCACACCAGGGGTCACAAGTTTTACATGGGCTTTTGTGATGAAGACTTTCTAAGTCATCTTGTTACTAACCATAATAAGGACTAGGATCACTAAATTTAGCCCTGTCTCATGTATTTTATGTTTTACAGGGCCTTTTATTGAGAAAACTTTGTGAAAATCTTCTTGTTTATAACCACACATTCTAGACCTGTATTATTTGGTATGGGGCTTTATCTTGTAGACCTCCACCAGGATTCAAGTAATTATAGATTTGTGGTCAAAACTGGATTTGCCCAGGGGTCACAACTTTTTTGTTGGTTTTTATGGAAAAAAATTGTATGCCCTCAGGTTTGAAACCAGTTGGCCAAATAATGTAATGTTTGGCTTGTAGTGTTTTTACGAATTAGCCAGTGGAGCGATACAGGGCCATCATGGCCCTCTTGTTTCCTTTTACCACAGATTTCCAAGGGTTGTCAAAAATGTGGTAAAGAAATAACTTAGGAAGGTCTAAAATTGTTCACCTGATAAGTAGTAAACCCTTTAAGGTAAAGATTACTGGTCCAAATTAAAGCATTTGTGGACAAAAAAATGAAATGTATATCTCAAAAATTGAAATTTGTTTCCAGCTGAGTAAAAAAAACCAGTAGGGAACCAGCATTTTGTCCCTTTCCCACGTTTTCAAAAGGCTTCTATCTCAGGGTCGTAAAAATCATGGATTGTTTTGTAAACATGCTACACCTACTAACATTTATCATTTCACACCATATCATTGAAAATATTCTGGTTAAAGGAGAAACTGTTTTAACAGGCTTTGCCTCCTTTCTTAAGTACATGTATTGATATTACACATTCGTATCCAGCAAATCTTTTGCAAACAAAGTTAAGATAATTACATATTATACTGCTCAATGACTGTATTCCAGCCTATTTCAAAATTACTAAATTGAATGAATTGAGTCAAGTCTTGCTGTTTGGAGTTTGGAAAGAGGATTTCATGCAACTGTAAAAAGTATCAATCCATGCGAGCCGGCACGACTACAGACTGACTCAGGTCACAATTTGTTGCTTTGGCAATTATTAATTTTTTTTCATGTCCAAGGACCATTCTACCTCATTGTTTAGTCACTTGTAGGACAAAATTTCCTATTTCCATAGATAAGGAATAGCGTTTGTTGTATAACCCTTTACCCCTTTAGGCATTTCTATGGTATCTCTAATTGACCCTAAATAGCAACAAGGATGAAGCCATTTCTTATGTGTATATGACACCTTTGGTAGCATACAAAACATTGTGACAAAAGGTGAAATTGCTCGTGACGAGCAATTTCACCTTTTGCCACAATGTTTTCCAAAGGCTCCTAAAAGCCATGCGTAGAAATGAGTATCTATGGAGTAAAGGGTTAAGGCACCATGGAGATACATTTAACTCTCTTTTCTGTGGGAGCCACTAGAATATAAATGACCTGTCTTGCAAAAAGGGGCCATCAATGAACTGCGACAAGTGTCGACCCTGGTCAGACTGCGCAATTTGCACAGGCTGACCAGGTTGACACTTTTCGCTTTTACAATATTTTCTATATGGAAAGAGGTCATACTGCCTTACTATACAATCATTTTTTAAATATGAACTATACCTAATTGACCTAAAATATCTTTGATGTTGTCATCTAATTGTTTTCCTGTGATGGGTCACATAAATACCTCACTTATTCCAGATCAATTTTTTTTTCATTAACTCTTTGGCAAGTGATCTTAACATTTTACAACCAATTGGAGATGGCATTTGAAATTATTTCTTAAACCTGAGGGGAAAAAGTGCTGGTTAGCAGCAATTTCTCATTTGTTTGTAACTAGCCTGCAGAGACAATATACCATTTGAGCCATCTGTTATCTGTTGGCAATTGATAATATAGTCAAGTTCATATTGTCTGGTAGAATTTAACTCTTTATCAAACAAGCCCTGTTTTTCATGTGGCTGTGAAAGTAAGCCTTTTGAAATCATGGGAAAAGGAGAAAATGCAGGTAACAAGTATTTTCTCCTTATCCAACAATGCTTTTAACCTCTCCCTAAACCAAGTTTCCATTTCTGATTCACTTTAGTTTTGTTGTCTGCTAATACTTTGAATTTGGACCATTCTAAAATTTTGTAGTATGGTAAACAGTAAAGTACTCTCCATTTTGAATGCATTTGCAGACAACAAATTTAATGGGTTTCAAAAGATATGATTTGTCTATATAGGTAACCAGTATCGTCTCCTTTTCCCACAATGTTTTCAAAAGCATCCTTTTTGCTTGTGGGGGGAGGGGAGAGACATATGGGGCAGTTTGTTAGAAGCTTCAACTATATACTAGAGAGATCATGTACTTAATTGTTGCCTAGGTGTGCAGTGTGTGCCTTAGTCTTCTTTTATAAGAAAAAAACCAAACTTTTAACTCATTACCAAACAACAAACTTTTAGGTTTGTCCAAATTGAAAGCATTTGCAGAAAACAAAATAAAGTGACTGAAAATTTGAAATTTGTTTTGTGAAGGGTAGAAAATATTGTGGGAAAAGGAGAAAGTGCTGGTTACCAAACAGTGTTTTCTAGAGGCTACTTTCTCAGGGTCATTAAAAGTAAGGATTTTGTGGTTATGGGTTAATGGTATGACCCTTAGGCTGCAAAGTGTGATTCAGGAACATTTTGCAAACAGTGCAGATCAAGATCTTGTATCTCGCCTGTCCAATAGGGGGATATTTTTCCCCCAAAAAGTGTATTTAGTTAAAGCAAAATTTGCCTATAAATTCATGTAGCTAATTAGCTGTTTAAGTGATAAGATCATGGGCACTGTACTGTTTATAAACATAAAGAGTAATTGGGAAAGCTTTTTCAGGAAATATAAATCAAGATCAAACTAGAGCTATCTATAAATATGATTATATCCCACACCAGCTCCTTGTTACAAAAGGAGGTCTTTGTTACAGAATGCAGAATGGTTTGTACAAAAGTAAGAGTTGAAAAAAGTGCAAGGGTAGATAATTCTGTACTAAATCGCAGCAGGATCATGAAAATCGCACATACACAACTTCACATATACCGGTATAAGAACCCTTTGTGTAAATTTGAGTTCAGTATGTGAAAAACTGTAGGAGTATTACTCCAGACAAAATTGTGTCTAAGGATGGACAGACAACCATGGCAATTTCAATATACACCCCTTCACTACGTCATGGGGGGTATTACTATGAAAAACATACAGTCTGAGTTTAGGATATGATACACTGCAAAATATTCTGACAAACTAGCCCAGAAACTGCAACTGTCTTCTTAATCCTTTGCCAGATCATCATCAGTTTTAACGATCTTGAGAAGAAAGCATTGGAAATTATTGTAGGAAAAGAAAAAATTCCATGGGAAAAGGAATAATGCTTGTGACCAACATTTCCTTCTTTTCCCACAAGGTTTTTTCACCCTTTTAAAGATGATACACATCACTTGATTCTCATGTAGTCTCCAAATCCTTGTAATATATATATAATGAACCTAAGATTATGATGTTTGGCAAGGGTTGAATTTCTTTAAAACTAAGTTACTTAAAAGTAATGGTTAGAATAACTGTGTGCATTATTTGAAGGAGAAAGACTGTGTTTTTTTAAGTATGTGGAATCATATCTGAACGTTGGGTATTGTATTCTTAAATTGAGAGTTTAAAGTCAATTCTATTGAGAAAAACAGACCCTGAAAATTTATTATTGAAATGATACACATTTGATGTTACATTTAGTTTGTTGTTTTAGTACTCGTATGTATTTTTTAGCTACAAATTACATGTATGTACATGAAGTATACTGGCTTCCAATCACAGACACAGACGACAATTTTACTAATCTTATTCTGCAGACAAATAAACAAGGTGCTCTGAGGGAAAGGGGCTTTTATGCATTGATGTTATGTGATATCGCAAGCAAACTGTTTTATAATGTGAATGTTGTTTTAAAATGGCTGAATCATGGTGTAGATTGGTCCTTTGATAAACAGAAAATTTGTCAGCAGCAAAAAGTTTTGACCCAGATCAGCTTGCATTGATTGTGCAGATTGACTGAGTTTCAATGGCACTGAGAAAGAACCCTTTTTAAAACAAGTGGGAATAGGAGAAAATACTGGTACATGTACCAGCATTTTTCTCACAAGTTTTTCAACCCATCTCAAAACAAAATTCGCTATTTAAGTAAAATTTATTTTGTCATCTACAATTCTTTCAATGTGGAAAAGTCTAGAAATTGCCTTTTGGTAAAGAGTTGTCAGAGCAGGATTCAAATTTATTCCAGATAAGGTATTGTATGTTACCTGATCTGAATCTACAGTGTCCACTCTAGTAGAGGAGCTGTTAGGGAATGAAGAGTGACTAGTTTAGACATGTCATGCTGGTTTTATCTGTAATCCTTTTCTTTGGATAATCCGTTTTGTAGATTCATAGAAGTACATTGTATGAAGTAATGTAACCATGGATGAATCTAATGTGTGCATGTACTTTTAACTCTTTACCAAACAACACATTTTTGGAGTGGTCCAAATTCAAAGCATCTTTAGACAACAAATTAAATCTTGTTAATATTATTTCTGACTTCGATAGGGTAGCAAATATTGCGGGAAAAGGAGGAAATGGCTACCAGCATTTTCTCCTTTTCCCACAATTTTTTCTACTTGCCTCTTTCTCAGGGTTGCTAAAAATCGAGATTGTGTGGTAAAGAGTTGAACAGAAATGTTTAGTTACATGTTAAGTATATTGATTTTGTCTTTGTACTTTTTTGTGTAATTGGAAATTGTTAATAAAATCTGCTTATATTTATGAAAAAGAAATGAAGGTTATGTTCTGTGAATACATTCTTTGGTTGTACTTTAAGAGACCTTTCCTTGTTTCAGTGCAACTTTTCAGGTAACTTTTTAACATGTGAAGCAGACTTTTTTCTTAGCATTAAATTTGTCTGTAAAAAGTTGAAAAATTGTGGGAAAACAAACTTTGGGGCATTGAGGTCTTGTTTTAATTCTGCTAGACTAGCCCCATACAGAAATAGATCATGTAGTAGTCAAGTGCAGTGTACCCAACCCATGTTCCTGTCTCCATTATTTCTTGGAGCTGTTGGTGTTATTTTACAAATTGGATTACTGTTTGAAGCATAACTTCCAGGATTCAAAACAACAGCTTTAAACTTTATATACAAATAGATCGAGTTGAAGATAAGTACAGTGCACAAGATAACTCTATCGTCATTATTGTTGGAGAAATTGCCCTTTTTTGTTTACAGAATAGGATTTTTGTCTGAGACATAACTTTTAGAAGCTATTGATACTTTTGTCTCAAGTATTTTTTAAAGTGGAAGCTCTTAGTTATTTAACAATATTTTTTGTGGGGAGCATAACTTCCTAAGTATGAAAAACTATCAGATATAAAAAGACCATCTTTCAATCTCTTTGAATTCATTGAAACAGCAAAAGATATCTATGGATGAGGGGATGTCTAGGGTGTTTTTGTCAGTGTTTCACTGATTATACGACAACAGAGTGTAGATACAAGGCTCGGTGCAATGAAGTTTTGTTTAGGTTGTGCAGGAGTTGTACCCAAGACGAGGGATGTGGGGAATATAGTTGTCCTTCAGACTGCTTTCTAGTATATTCTAAAATCTGTTTGCATAGTGAAAGAAGACCATGATAAGGTAAAATAAGAAAATAGAATACTGTCTTGACCAAGGCTATTTAAACCCAAAAGCAATATCTTTTCTCTACCATGACTATAAAAGATACCAACACATTGCTCGTTAAGCAAGCTTGTGAAATCTGTAGACTCTCAGGAATACAAAGAAAAATGGGTCCAAAGTATTGTGGGGAAACAAAAAAGAATCAGATGTAACTTTTCAGTTTAATTCACTTGCTTTTTCAACAGAGAAAACATTGGAAAAGAGGAGAAAATGATATTAGCCAAAAATGTCTCATAAATGCTTCTTAAGCCTCCTTTAACCTTTTCCAAAATGACAAATTTTACACTGTCCCAAACTCAAAGTGTTTGCAGATGACAAATTTGAATTTGATGAGAATGGCAGAAAGTTTTCCGATAGGCTAGAAAACACTATGGGAAAAGGAGAAATTGCTCATTATGAGCAATTTTTCCTTTTCCCACAGTGTTTTCTAAAGTGTTGTACTGCAGACACATAAAAACCAGGGCTTGTTCGGGAAAGAGTTACAGAGTAAAATAATGGTAAAGAGTATAATGTGATTTGGTACAGGAAAAATTAGTGTAGAAAAAGCAAAACAAAAGATGCAAGCATATCAATTTGCACAACCACAAGTTTTTGTATAACAACATTACCCTGAGGAGGCTTTTGAACTAGTTGTTTTTTAACCCTTTACCCCATAAGGCATTTCTATTATATCTCTAATTGACCCTAAAAAACAGCAAGGATGGAGCTGTTTCTTATGTGTATATGACACCTTTTGATAGCATAGAAAACACTGTTGCAAAAGGTGAAATTGCTCACCACGAGCAATTTCACCTTTTACCACAATGTTTCCCGATTATCCCACAAGCAATGCGTAGAAATGAGTATCTATGGAGTAAAGGGTTAACTGTTTACCAAACAGCAATGTTTTAGGCTTGTCCAAAATGAAAGCATTTGCAGACAACAAAATAAAAGTGTATGAAAATTTAAAATTTGTTGTGTGAAGGGTAGAAAACATTGTGGGAAAAGGAGAGAATGCTGGTAACCAGCATTTTCTCTTTTTCCTACGTTTCCTAAAGGCTTTTTTCTGAGGGTCTTCAAAAGTAGGGATTGTGTGGTAAGTGGTTAAAGAAGAAAATGCTAATAACCAGGATTTTCTCCTTTTCCCACACAATTTGTTCCTGCCTTGCAGAAACAAATCCTATAATTTAAACCTTGTTTAATTTGTGGTCTGCAAATACCTTCAATTTTGAAAGGTCTGCTGAACATACATGTATGTCTGTTATAAGGTCAGCTCTCAACTCTTAACAAAACAACAAAATCCTACTTTGGTCAAAATTGAAAGCAATATTGAAGACAACAAAAGAAGCATGACTCAAAAATTGAAACTTGACTCTGGACTAAATAGAAAACATTGTGGGAAAAGGAGAAAATGCTGGTTCTCCTTTTCCCACAGTGTTTCCTCATTAATTAAACAAAAATGCCCGAAATTCGTGAACAAGGTTTTTGAGTATTATGATAAGACTGAATTACAGACAAAAAAAAAAGTAGCATTTAACACTACACAAACAAACAAAACTCTTGTACATTGTTAACAAGTAGACAGTTGCATAAGCTGTGGATTCGTTACAAAAGAATTCTGTGAAAACACAATTTCTGCCACTTGGGCTTCTAAAATCTATGATATTCCCTGTAAGGAACCTGTTAAGTTCATTAAAAAATAGCCATAAATTGATATAAAATGTAATGGGAAAATAAATATCACAAGTAAAAAATAATATACAAAATTATAAACAAGGTAAGATAAAGTTAATAAACATCTTATTTATCACATTATGTTGATCATTATATCACTTTTCTAAACAAAGATTGGGCTTCCCCCCCCCCCCCAAAAAAAAAAAAAAATAAATAAATAAACAAATAAATATACGAAACAACTGATAACAATTAAGTAAGTGGTTATAACAATACTGATTGTTAAAATATCAAAATTTTGCAATTAAAATAAAAATGTTTGAACCACTCTTTTTTTATGTACTTGTATAAAACCTAAATTTGTGTCAATTGTCTAGATTTTACAGGTATGTATCCAAAATATTCTACCATAAATTTGTTTTGGTACATGATGAAAAAAAAAAGAGAGACACATGCAGTGAAGCATGTACATGTCCAAGGTAATGAGTCATTTGATCTTCAGTTGGTTAGTCATCTGTATAATTTCTAGCATTACATCTTTTGGCAACTCTTCAAAAGTCTGTGTTTTAACGACTGATGACATGTGGCCTTTCATATATTCCACACAACATTCACGAATATCATCTGCAAATATGACATGGACATAATTATATAAAAATAAGTTACATGAATGAAAACAACTATTTTTTATCTAACTCATTGCCCAATGACAAAATTTTAGGGTTTATCCAAAACAAAAGCATTTGCAGATGACAAAATAGAAGTGACTGAAAATTTGAAATTTGTTTTGTAAAGGGTAGAAAACAATGTAAGAAAAGGAGAAAATGCTGGTAACCAGCATTTTCTCCTTTTCCTGCAATGTTTTCAAAGGGCTTCTATTTCAGGATCGTCAAAAGTAAGGATAGTGTGGTAAAGGGTTAAGCAGCCAGAATGCTGCTGCAAACATTTTGGTGTTCACGAAGTAAAATGATATCTTAATTTATATCAAAAGAAAAAAGCAAACAATTTATTCACTTTGTAAAAGAGTTTTAGGATAAAAAACCCCTGTTAAAATGACTCAACATAAAATTATATATTCAACGTTTAACAAACAACTGCGAGTTGAAAAAACCTTAGCCCTTTATCACACAGTGACGACTTTTAATGAAAAGAGTTAACCTTTAGAGTGCAAAAAAGAGCCAACAAAATTTCTATTCCAGAAACGAAACCCTATAAAGAATAACTTCAAGGTCACTCTCTTCCAAAATGTTTCAAGGTCCGGCATGTTCCAGCAAAGCAAATAGTACGGACAAAATATCAGACTGGTCTTAATCTATGCTATCTGAAAAAACATAATTGTGAAAGGTACTTCAACTCTTTAACACCCAACAAAATCTTGGCCTGGTCCAATTTTAACCTTTTACCACACCACAAGATTTTAGACCTGTCCGAATTGAAAGCGTATGCTGATGACAGTTTCAGTGTGGCTCGCGTGAAATGAGTTTTCTTTGATAGGGCAGACAACATTTAGGGAAAAGGAGAAAATGCTGGTAACAACTATTTTCTGCTTTTCCCTCAATGTTTTCAAAAGCCATCTCTTTCAGGGGTGTTTAAAGTCGTCCCTGTGTGGTAAAGGGTTAAAGCAGCTGCAGATAACATGTCATATTAAATGATACTAAAAACAAAGTTTATCATTCAAATGGTCAAAAATATTGTGTGAAAAAAAGAAAATGCTGACCAGCATTTTCTTCTTTTCCAACAATGGTCTCAAAAGGCCTATTCTCAAGGTTCATTAACCCATTACCACTCAATCCCTACTTTTGATGCCCCTGAGAAAGAAGCCTTTTGAAAACACTGTGGGAAAAGGAGAAAATGCTGGTAACCAGCATTTTCTCCTTTTCCCACAGTGTTTTCTACCCTTCCCAGAACAAATTTCAGTTTTTCAGTCACCTTTATTTTGTCGTCTGCAAATGCTTTCATTTTGGACCAGTCTAAATTTTGCTCGTGTGGTAAAGAGTTGAAATTTGGCACTGAATGGTAAAGAGTTCAGGGTTAACCAATACATTTCAGAAATGTACCTATGATTGGCAGTCTACTTGTTGCTGCACAATAGATTTCTACCACATTGTTGCTGTCCAGGTTGTCACATATTGTATAAGCTGCCTTAGCTTTCAGACTGTCCAAACTAAACCGATCTGCAACTGCAAATAAAAGGAAAAATCTCCAAGCACTATATTTCTTATGCATTCAATATGTATCAAAGTATCAAAGAAAATATCCATGATTAACCCATTACCACACAATCCCTACTTTTGACATCCCTGAGACAGAAGCCTTTCGAAAACTTTGTGGGAAAAGGAGAAAATGCTGGTAACCAGCATTTTCTCCTTTTCCCACAATGTTTTCTACACGTCATAAAACAAATTTCAAATTTTCAGTCACTTTTATTTTGTCGTCTGCAAATGCTTTCGATTTGGACAAGCCTAAAATATTGTCTTAAATTGGTAATGAGTTAAACCTTAGCACACAACCCCAAGTTTCAACACACCTGAAGAATTAAGCTTTTTGAAATACTCATTTCAGAAAATAAATGAGAATGTAATAAAATCAGTACATCAATAACATGTAATAAGATAAATAGTAAATCTAATACACAGATGACAAAGAAATGTACTTTGATCAAAAGAAAGTATACATGTACATCCCAGACCTTTCTGCACATTCTGAACATTAATCCTTTACCATACAATGACGACTTTTGACCATCTTTGGAAAGAAGCCTTTAGAAAACATTGTGGGAAAAGGAGAAAATGCTGGTTACCAGCATTTTCTCCTTTTCCCACAATGTTTTCTATCCTATCACTAAACAATTGCACTGTTTTAGCCACATTGAAGTTGTCGTCTGTATATATGTTCAATTTTGAAGGGGCTAAAATTTGTCGTCTGGTAAAGGGGTAAGATGGTTGATCTACTCTGTCCCAAAAAGCAGCTGGAGTTATACCTAATCAATTTTAAGTATTGAAAAAAACTGACTGCTGAATTTCTGTCTACCCTGAAACATTATTTAACTCTTTACCAAACAACAAACTTTTAGACTTGTCCAAATTGAAAGCACTGGCAGACGACCACATAAAAGGGACTTAAAATTTGGATATTGGTTGGGCAAGGGTAGAAAACATTGTGAGAAAAGGAGAAAATGCTGTTTACCAGCATTTTCTCCTTTTCTCGCAATGTTTTCAAAAAGCTTCTTTCTAAGGGTAGTAAAACGTCGGAATTGTGTGGTAACAGGTTAGAAAATAATCTTCCCTTACTGTAATACCATCCTGTGACAGTGCAAAAATATGTGTTGGAGTTTATTTGCTAATTTTGACCAATCTACATACATTCAACATCTGATATTTACAGATGAATGGTATTTAGATATGTAAGTAAATTTGGATTGTTTACAGTTACAGAAGAAAGTATTCCTTACTTCTCCACACATCCACTAGATTCTCTGTCTTAAACAATGTTGGTATTTGATTGGTGTACAAGTAATACAATACAGCATAAAAGCCTTCAAATTCAACATCCCTGAGTGGTATAGGTTCCTGCAATTAAAGTCAATTCAAATGCAATAGCTGTTTACTTTTTTACTGCCAAACAAATAAACATAAACACCACATGCAGGTAACAATACATGTACTTGGTTGTAACTGCTTGTAGAGAAGGCAAAAATATTGTATCAAGATTCATTTCAAAAGAACAAGTCAACAAACTTTTTTTAAACTTATAGGCTTGAGTATGCTTTTACACTGCTCAGTTATTCTCCAAAACATTTAACTCAATTAACTGCCTCTTTTCTGGACCTCAGATGCCAGAAGAGGTCTACAGGGAATCCTACCTTAAAAGTGGCTGTTTAGAAGTTTCGTTTAGTACATAAAGATTAAATAATGCAAAGATAATGAGCTATCTATCTTAAAGGTGGGTATTTAGAATTTTTACATCTCATCAAATTAAACAAGAGGGCCAAAATGGCCCTGGATCGCTCACCTGAATTTTTGAGAGGACCATAGCCTTTTTGTTTTTGAAGGTATTGAAACACTGGAAACAAAATCATCATTTTGACAAGCAATTTTTAAAAGGTCACCTGTAAAACTCCTTTCAAAATCTGACCAACAGTTTCAGAGAAGAAGAATCTTCAAGAATTTCTTCATTTCCATATACATGTAGTGCAAGTAGCCCCAATTCACCAGAGTAAGGTTTCTCGACAAATCAAACTTTCACGAACAATTTTTGAAAAGGGTCACCCAAGGAATATCTCTCTGAAAATTTTCCAAAATCTGACAAGCCGTTTCAGAGAAGAATTTTTAAGAATTTCTTCATTGCCCTATAGTACAAGTAGCCCCCATTCACCAGAGCCATGTTTCTTGATGAATCAAAATTTCACGAACAATTTTTGAAAAGGGTCACCCAAGGAACATCTCTGTGAAATTATTTCAAAATCTGACCAGCCGTTCGAGAGAAGAAGAATTTCTAAGAATTTCTTCATTTCCCTATAGCGCAAGTAGTCCCCATTCCCCAGAGCCAGGTTTCTTGACGGATCAAAATTTCATGTACACTTTTTAGAAAGGGTCATCCAAGGAACATCTCTGTGAAATTATTTCAAAATCTGACCAGCGGTTTCAGAGAAGAAGAATTTTAAAGAATTTCTTCATTTCTGTATAGTGCAAGGAGCCCCCATTCACCAGAGCCATGTTTCTTGACGGATCAAAATTTCGCGAACACTTTTTGGAAAGGGTCACCCAAGGAACATCTCTGTGAAATTATTTTAAAATCTGGCCAGCGGTTTCTGAGAAGAAGAATTTTTAAGAATTTCTTCATTTCTGTATAGTGCAAGAAGCCCCCATTCACCAGAGCCATGTTTCTTGACGGATCAAAATTTCGCGAACAATTTTTGAAAAGGGTCACCCAAGGAACATCTCTGTGAAATCATTTTAAAATCTGGCCAGCGGTTTTAGAGAAAAAGATTTTTAAAGAATTTCCTAAAAAATTCCATTTCGTTGCCATGGCAACCAGAGTTTTTGACGGAATCAAATTCTATGAACAATTTTTAAAGAGGACCTCCCACGGAACATTCCAGCCAAGTTTGGTCCAGCGCTTTAGGAGGAGTTGATGTTTGAAGAATTGTTGACGACGCACGATGCACTGACGCACGACGGACGACGGACACCGGGTGATCCTAAAAGCTCCACTTGAGCACGTTGTGCTCATGTGAGCTAAAAATCTATATATCACTGAAATTTATATGAAAAAATAAAACAAATCATCAATAATTAAGACTCATAATATTACCCCCCAAAATTTTTTGACGGTGTTCCCTTAAACGGCTACGTAGCCTCTTAAGCTATTTTTAGATTTCCCACCAAAAGTCAATAAAGCATTGTGGGAATATCAAGTGAGTGGCACATGACAAATAACGCTTAAATTCCATTACATAACAAACATGTAATAATTATTTTCCATTATGTCTTTTTCGGAGGCTTTGTTTGAAACTTTGTCTGTGTATTCCTGTATGTAAATGAGAGAACTGATCATCTAAAAATAGAACATGTCTCCCGTTGGTGTCAACCTGGGCCATAGTAAATCTCTAATTTCTCATGTTGTTGGATAGTTTTCGACTACTGGGGTTTTATGAATGCAAATTAAAAGGCTTTGGGAGTATAAGGATGATTTTTTTGCATTTTTGTAAAATTTTCGACCCAAAATTTGAAGGGCCACCTTTAACATACCATACCTTAGTAACTGCTTCTTTCATAGCATCACAAAACATAGCCCTGAAATACTCTGATCTTGCCATGAGAATAGCTTTGTGTGCATATACTTTTCTGTCCCCAATACAGAACTGCACATCACTGAATTTTTCATTGTTCACCAGAATACTGAGCTCTTCTGAAAACTGCTCCATGCCAGGAGGTACAGCTGTAATTAAGACAAGGGGAGTCAGACTTTTATAAACAAGCACTTGAGTTAACTCATTACCAAACGACAATATTTTAGACTGGTCCAAATTGAAAGCATTTGCAGACGACAAAATAAAAGTGACTGAAAATTTGAAATTTATTTTGTGAAGGGTAGAAAACATCGTGCGAAAAGGAGAAAATGCTGGTTACCAGCATTTTCTCCTTTTCCCACAATGTTTTCTAAAGGCTTCTTTCTCAGGGTCGTCAAAAGTAGGGATTGTGTGGTAATGGGTTAAACAAACTCCTCTTATAGCCAGCCACTGTTTGGAAATTTTAAGAGGTCATTGGTATTAATAGCAATTAATTTTAGAAGGTCAGCTCAATTGGACTCCTTAGATAGTTGATCAAAACAGGTTATACTATACTTGTTAGGTATCTGGAATAAGAAAAAAGGAAAATTAAGGGTAGATGCCATGATTTAACCCTTTACCATACAATCCCAATTTAAAAGACTTGAAGACAACTATTGAAAACACTGGGAAAAGGAGAAAATGCTGACAACCAGTATCTTCTCCTTTCTCCACAATGTTTTCCACTTTTTCAAAGAAAATTTATATGCTTTTCCCTAGATGTACAGTTAATATTTTGCCTAATATTGCTTCAATTTTGACCATGCTAAATATTTGTTGGCTGGCTTGTAATGAGTTAGATCTAGATATAGCCTTCATATGAGGTAATTTATCTACAAAATACAGTGAAAGATTGCATGATGATAATAAAAATTTGGTGTACTTACGTAGATGTGTTTTGACCCCAACAATTTCGACAGCATCAATTTCCACCCATGTCCCAGCTGCAGAACAGTCTATCTCTATCCTGAGATCTGTGCATTTCATGTTTAAGTTCTGAAGAATACAGTTTAGTTTCTTTTCATCCATTTCTATTTCTTTGTTCTTTCTTATCATTAGCCCTTTAATACATAATATCACATTTGAATGACTGTCTACTAAGGAAAATATTAGAAAACTTCATTGCAAAAAGGAGAAAATGCTGGTAACCAGCATTTTTTACCTTTTCTCACAAATTTTTCTACCCTTCCAAAAACAAGTTTATTTTCTTTCAATTTCTGAGTTACATGATTTTTCTTCTTATTTGCAAATTATCGCATGTGGGACTGGTCTAAAATTCTTTTATGTGATAAAAATATTTGAGCTATTCAATTTTACATCTTACTATTATAGCTTCATCAGTAATGTGTAGGGCTGGAAATGTAAGGCTCATGAAATCTAATCAAAGCTTGGCAAAACCTTTTTCTAAGACTGATGATAATCATTGCAACTAGATTCCTTATTCAGTCACAATTAACAATTATTTCAGTGGTATTTTATTGATGTAATTTATATGTGACCTGCCACGCAAAAAGAACTATCTGGGATTGGGACAACACAGGGTCGACCCTGGCCAGATTGCAGATTGTGCAGGCTGACCAGGGTCGGCACTTTTCACTGTCATGATATTTTCTATATGAAAAGTGGTCATTCTACCTTACTACACAAAAATCTTTTAACTACTGATTTAAATTAACCTGCACTATGTTTGATCTATTTTCATCTAATTGATGTTAAGATTTCCCAGATTGTCCCTTTACGCATGACAGATCACATATTTGAGAAAGTAAAACAGAAAGAGGCTTATAACAGGGTATTTTGTGAAAGCATGGAGACTATTTAACTCTTTACTAAACAATCCCAACTTTTAACGACCCCAAGGATGGAGCCTTTCGAAAATATTGCAGGAAAAGGAGAAAATGCTGGTAACCAGCATTTTCTCATTTTCCTACAAAGTTTTCTACCCTGCCCAAAACAAACCAGTTTTGGAGTTTTTGAGCCACATTTCTTTTGTCGTCTGCAAATGCTTTCAATTTGGATCAATTTTGTTGTTTGGTAAAAAGTTAAAAATCATATGGGCTAGTGACTATCCACTGTAATATGACTGAAAACAATGGGTAACAAACAAAAATAAATGTTACTTATATGTAATGTATTGGAGTTTTTTGACAGCTTTGAATTTTCACAGTGGTCAGTGCACCTACGTATGTGTATCCTGGCTTCCTTACAACAATACCGACACAACTATCTTTCAAAGCCACCAATCTGCTTTTCTGGTTACCAGCATTTCTCCTATTCCCACAATGTTTTCAAAAGGCTTCTACCTCAGGGCCATTAAAAGTCATCATTGTGTGGTAAAGGGTTAAATCACCTGAAAGTTTCTCATCTTGCAGTCCACTCATTTGAGAAAACTGCTGCTGCATTATTAATTTCAAGTGTCATTCTTGTTTTTGCCAATATTTCACTTCATTGGCAATATCTGAATTAACATTTATTCAAACAATCAAAAGATTAAACACTCTCTATGGATAATAAATTCTTAGTCCGTTAACACACGATCCTGAGTTTTATCAACCCTGACAAAGACAGCTATTGAAAACATTGTGGAAAAAGAAGAAAAGGCTGGAAACAAGTATTTTCTTCTTTTCTTCTTTTTCCACAATGTTTTCTACCATTTCAGAGACAGAAATTAGCATTGCAGCTCAATTAATTCTTTCCCAAACAAAAAATTTCAGATTCTTTCCAATTCTAAACATCCGCAGACAATAAATCTAGGATTTATGTTATCTGATAGGGTTGAAAACATTGTAGGAAAAGGGGAAAATGCTGGTTACCAGCATTTTCTTTTTTTCTCATAATATTTTCAAAAGCCCTCTTTCTTAGTGTCGTGAAAACCAGGGATTGTTCTGTACAGAGCTAAATACATGTACTGTGTAGCCTGCAAATACTTTGAAAGCGTCCAGTCCAGAATTTTGTGGTT
Organism: Tridacna crocea; assembly: GCA_943736015.1. NCBI lineage: Eukaryota > Metazoa > Mollusca > Bivalvia > Cardiida > Cardiidae > Tridacna > Tridacna crocea. Next base: position 25,141,144 of record OX031056.1, read on the forward strand.
TGGTAATGAGCTGATATTGTTACATGTCTGAATTTCAAGACTAGGCATCTGATTGGCTGAGACTTTATAAATCAACCAATTAGCCCTGTTCTTTACAATTAGACTGGAATCAATAATGGTAAATTCAGCTGGAAATTTTACTGTAAACATATTAGCTCTATACCAAATGACAAATTATGTGGAACTGTCCAAGTTAACCCTTTCCCAAACAACAAATTTTTGTCTCTTCCAAACCCAAAGAGTTTGCAGACGACAATGTCAAATTTGATAAAAATAGCAGAAAGTTCTCAAAATGGGTAGAAAACACTGTGGGAAAAGGAGAAATTGCTCATTACGAGCAATACTCCTTTTCCCACAGTGTTTTCAAAAGACTTGTACTGCAGACACTTAAAAACAATGGCTTGTTTGTGAAAGGGTAAAAGTATTAAATACATCAGATTCAATGTACCGGTAGATTATATGATGGAAATAGCCTTTCAAGTTTAGAAAGTGTTCTGTTATACTAGTAGCTGCATTTTCTCCCTTTCCTACAATGTTTTCAACAGGTGTCTTCCTTCAGGTCTTTCAGTCTTGAGATTGTGTGGGATTAACATTGGCTTTTGAAGGGAAAAAAGGATTGTGGGAAATGGAGAAAATGCTGCTTAGCTGTATTTTCTCCTTTTCCTACAGTGTTTCAAACAGGCGTATCAAAAGGGGGTTGTTAAAACTTAAGATAATGAGATAAAAGGTTCATATATGCCAAACATACTGCAATAGGCGGCGAAAAAATTTTGGATTCTTGATAACGTTTGACACGATCTGTTTTCCATAGCACTTGCCAGTCGCCATCACCATCCCTTCTTGCCAATATTTTTTTCACTCCTCCTGCATTGTAGGTTTCATAAATGTCAACCTGCTCAATGTACACAGCATCTTTGTATCGAAGCTAAAATAACCAAAGAAAGATGTAGAAAAATCTGGAGGTATGCTGATCTTCATGAATTAAACATCTGGAGAACTTAGTTCATATAGGTTTATATTTTTCTGAATGAAAGACTGGAAATATACTAAAATCACCTAGAAAGAGAAATTATGCTTAACCTCTTACCAAACCTTTCTTAACCCTTTACCAGCCGACAAATTTTTAGCCCAAGTTAAAGGCATTTATTTTAGTCCAAATTAAAGGCATTTGCAAACAACAGTTTTAGTGTGGCTCAGATGGTACAATTGTTTATTGATTGTATAGAAAACATTGTGGGGAAAAAGGAGAAAATGCTGGTTACCAGCATTTTCTCCTTTTTCCACAATGTTTTCTATAGGCTTCTTTCTCAGGGTCGTCAAAAGTATGGCTTGTATGATAATGGGTTAACATTTCATGGAAGAGGACAAAATGCTGGTAACCCACTTTTTAAACAAAAGTTCCTCCTACTGTACAAAAGCAAACACAAACTGTTGAGTCGAATTACCTTATGTGTTATCTGCATAATGCTCTTAATTTCAACTTATTCAAAATTCTTTTGTATAGAGATAAAGGAATTCCAGGAATTGCATGGATATGTGCAATGGTTCTCATGACATTAATAATCAGACAAAGACCACTTGAACCAATGATATTATAGATTGTTTGGTAGACATAAATAACACTCTAATAAAGGTTAAACTTGAAGAAATAAAAACAATTATATGTTTTATACGTATGGAAAAGATTGCTATAAAAATACATGTATATCAGCATTTTGCTTTCTAAATTTTAAAAGGTGTTTCCTCAAGTTGTTACCATACCAGATACAGGATATAAAAAGCTGTACAAACAAACAGTTACCTCTAAGAACTGATTGGAATCAATTGTTTTTGAAGCCCAAGCCCCTGGGGTGTCACCATATCTGGGGTATACCTTCGGTGGGCCTATCACACAATCTGCACACCAACTGAAAGACATAAACAGTTCAATTATATCCAGAACAAAACTTGCTGATTCTTTACCTCCTACAGAACAATTATTAATCATACCACACAATCCCGACTTTAAACAACCCTGAGAATAAAGACTTTGGAAAACATTGTGGGAAAAGGAGAAATTGATGGTATAGGCTTCTTTCTCAGGGTCGTCATAAGTAGGGATTGTCTGGTAATGGGTAACATCCAAGTATGACAAGATTCTTTTATGAATTTATAGTCTAAAGGACAAAACTCGTACTAGTTTGATGCATCAATTTAGGAAGAGTGACCTCCCTTATTGTTGAACACTTTCATTCTTCTGTCTTTTTGTTTTTATGAGCTATATCTCTTTATCTGTAAGGCAGTGGCATTTTTTTTTTTTAATTAACTCCCGTTTTTCTAGCAGTCGATGTCGTGTTGATTTCTGGTTTCAAAGATCTTTCGGTATACTCCGCGACATGTTTGTCACCAAACGATGGAAAACATGCCATCACCTGTGACCTAGTTAGTATACGTTACTGTAGGTAAAGTCGATCTAGATTAATTTTTAATTTTTCTGATCACGTTTATTCATTAATTTACCAGTTCAATTGTAAAGATCGAGCAAATATTGTTGCTGAAATCTTACCTTCCTTATCAAACCAAGACTACAAATTTTCAAGAATTGGCGGTCGTTGTGTTTACAAAGTTATGTGATGCAATTCAAGGGAGACTACCGTATTGTAACAGGATAAGCTTGAAATCTTGAACTACTCTTACCTCTGCTTGATGCCATGATGTCTTCAAAAAAAAGAGATATCAATTGTCTAGGAAATATTTCTGAAAGTGTTATATAGCTCTACCGAACAATTTTTCTTTTGTTAATATCGATCGTCTTCACCAACCGGAAACTGTTCGGGTTCCAGTCTGTTATTTTTTTATAAGGGAGAGTAATCTTACTTTACAGCATCCTAAGCCTGTAAGAGTTTTCTCCCTTAGACCACTAAATTCTGTCTGCAAGTTTAGCGATCTTGAAACACACAACTATAATACCGGGAGACAAAACGGATTAAAGCACAGACCAATATACATTTCAACGTCACAGTCTTAAATAGGAAAACAGTCAGCCAATCTTTTCACTGCAGGTTTGAACCTGTAAAGATTTGTTTATATCGATCGTCTTCACCAACCGGAAACTGTTCGGGTTCCAGTCTGTTAATTTTTTTATAAGGGAGAGTAATCTTACTTTACAGCATCCTAAGCCTGTAAGAGTTTTCTCCCTTAGACCACTAAATTGTCTGCAAGTTTAGCGATCTGAAATATACAACTCTAATACTAGGAGACAAGATCGATTAAAGCACAGACCTATGTACATTTCAACGCCAGTCTTAAATAGGAAAACAGTCAGCCAAAGAAAATCTTTTCGCTAGAGGTTTGAACTAGTAAATTAGGTTGTTATCACTCCTGATAATCATGTGAATTAAGAAAAAAAGCGGCTGGTATGGGGGGAGACAAATAGACAGACAGACAGACAGACAGACAGACAGACAGACGTAGATAAATGTAGACCTGTAGCGGAAAGTGGTTAAGTTTTTCTCTACAATGTTTATCACGTGGACTGAATCTTTACCCGACAGGAGAATTTCAAACTTGTGAAATTGAAAGCGAAAATTGTAAACATCAAGTTAAACATTACAAAAATAACGAGATTTATCCAAGAAAGAGTAGAAACTATTGTGGGAAAATGATAAAATGTTTGTAACTCGCACCTTCTCCTTTCCCTTTTCCAAACTGTTTTCAAAAGCTTAAATACATATAGGCCTATACCGTACAGGATTTAAAGTCACAACTTTTTGTTTGTTTCGGAGTTTTCTTCTAGGGTTTATTTTCTTTTTCTTTATCATCCAAATAACGTTAGTAGAGAAATATTTCGCCATCCACACATATGTTTACAACCATTCTTATTTAACCCATTACCACACAATCCCTACTTTTGACGCCCCTAAGAAAAAAGCCTTTTGAAAACACTGTGGGAAAAGGAGAAAATGCTGGTAACCAGCATTTTCTCCTTTTCCCACAGCGTTTTCTACCCTTCCCAGAACAAATTTCAATTTTTCAGTCACCTTTATTTTGTCATCTGCAAATGCTTTCAATTTGAACCAGTCTAAAATTTTGTCGTGTGGTAATGGGTTAACTCTTTACCAAACGACAAAACTTAAGACTGGTCCGAATTGAAAGCATTTGCAGACGACAATTTCAGTGTGGCTCACGGATTGTGCAAATTTTATTCTGACAGGGAAGAAAACATTGTGGGAACAGGATAAAATGCTGGTTACCAGCATTTTCTTCTTTTCCCGCAATGTTTTCGAAAGGCTTAAATCTTACCCAGGGGTGTCGAAAATGTTCAAGATTGTGTGATAAAGAGTTGAGTTGTCAATCGGAAATCGATTAAAGAATAGAACGAGTCAGCCTAAACTTAAAGTCTAGTTTATTTAGCCATTTCCATGCAGGTGCAAGATATATGTTTAGAAAAAATGAAATCGGCCTACCTGTTTTGATCATATTCTGAAGAAAATCTTGTTACTTTCTCTACCCATTGTTTCACCACATTGCGGGGTTTACTGCCGCGTTCGTATGAACTGTATTCCTCATATGAAGGAGGCGGTTTCGCTTCAGAAGACATCTTATTTGAAGACTTTCCGATTCCCATTACACCTTAGACATTTTGTGTATTGGCTATTAGAAAATAATAATTTCACAGTGGTAAATCTACTGCAAAAATATTTCTAAAAATAGGCATTACAACGTCACAAACATAAATCTATTTAATGCATTGCCCTATGGTCGGTTGGCGCTAATATTGATTATGGCCAAGGTCATACGTAGACCTACAACTGGTAACCAATTGCAATCCTTTCCTTGATTTGAACCCATTTGCCACGGCAGATGATCTTCTCAACTATGAGAGGAAAGTCGACTTCGTTTCGGGTTCAACGATTAACTTTACGTACATATTTTGGACTAGCTTTCCCTCCGACTCACCCATCCTCTCTCTCCCATTCTCTCTCTCCTCTGTCTTTCTCCTGCATTCATACTTCTGCTACCATTTAAAAAAGATAAACGTTTCGGAGCTCTATTAGAAGATTCCCCCCCCCTCCCCCACCACGTACATGTATCAAAGATGATACATGGTAGTCAACTTTAAGCATCCAGTTGATTAGACTGCGTGGACTGCTCAGGCTGATGCGATACGACACTTTGCGCAAATTAATGTTCGAATGCCCCTTTTCTCGTGTTGCAAGCTATATGCATATCTTTGCATGGTATTGTGTGGTATTATGTGTGCATATGTCCCTGATCTTAGAGATGAGAAGATAATGGACTGGTCAACTTGATTAACTCTTTACCAAACGACAAAAAACTGTGAAAATGAGATGTTAATGATGATGATGATGAGAATTTCTTCTTTTTTATTAGATTGCGTGGACTGCTCAGGCTGATCCGATACGACACTTTACGCACATTTATGTTCCAATGCCCCTTTTCTCGCGTCAAGCATATCTTTGCGTGGTATTGTGTGTGCACATGTCCCTGATCTTAGAAACGAGAAGATAATTTAATGAACTCTTTACTAAACGACAAAAAATGTGAAAATGAGATGATGATGATAATGATGATGACACTTTCAAATTGGGCAAGTGTATGATTTTGTCCTTTAGAAACGATTAATGTTTTTGGAAAGTAGTGGAAAAAATCAGGAGGCCCATTACACTTTAATACAAAGTCTTTAATAGCGAAAAGAAATGTAACAGCAATAGAGTATAACAACAACAACAACAGGAAAACCATAATATCCTCTCAATCAAGAAACCCTTTGCCAAACAACAGACTGCAGACTTGACAAAATTGATAGTATTTGCATAGGTGGAACCACGATTTTTATCTTTGAAATAGGGGAAAACACGCTGTTCACAAGAAGCTTTGTCAACAGAGTTATTTGACCCTTTGCCACACAATCCACACTTTTAACTACCCAGTAAAAAGAAGCCTTTTGAAAACACTGTGGGAAAAGGAGAAAATGCTGGTAACCTACATTTTCTCCTTTTCCCACAATGTTTTCTTCCCTTCCTAAAAAAGATTTTAATTTTTTACACATATTTATTTCGTAGTCTGCGAATGCTCTTAATTTGGATTGGTCTAACATTTTGTTACTTGGTAAAGAGTTAAACATGGAATTTTTTGGTAAAAGTTACATGTAACTCTCAAAGCACCTTTTACAGCTACAATTACCTGTGCGGCCAGTGTTTATCAAGCATGCTGCTTGATCTTTGATGTACATTGTCTATTTTATTGATACAATGCAGACAAAAGCAACCATAACATACAATTATTTAACCCTTTCACAAACAAGCCCTGGTTTTTACGTGTCTGCAGTAAAAATCTTTTAAAAACACTGTGGGAAAAGGAGAAATTGCTCGTAATGAGCAATTTCTCCTTTTCCCACAGTGTTTTCTACAGTTTCTGAGAACTTTCTCGCATCTTCTCCAAATCTAAAATTGTCGTCTGCAAACTCTTCTGGTTTGGAAGAGTCCAAAATTTGTCGTTTGGGAAAGGGTTAGTCATATTTCTAGGATAAAGGGTTAGTTTGTGTTTATTTGACTCTCTAAAGGTTAAAAATAATATCATTGACTGACAACATTCTGCCAAAAGTGTGAAAGCTCAAAATGCATATGTATACATATAAAACTTATACCTCTTTTTGCACCTGCACCAAATAAAATACTTTTACCACATTAAAAAGCGAAACTGTTAGAGCACAAAAGCATATCAATGTTTTCTGTCTGTGAGAAATGCTCAAAGCATTCCAGAATCAAGGCCGTTACTGCAGAAATTATGTAAACCCTTCACCACACAATGCCAACTTTTGATGCTCCTGGAAAAGAACTCTTTTGAAAACATTTAAAACATTTTAGGAAAAGAAGAAAATGCTGGTAACCAGCATTTTCTCCATTTCCCACAATGTTTTCTACAAAAAAATTACACCATTAGAGCCAAACTGAAATTGTTGTCTGCAAATGCTATTAATTTTGACAAGTTTAAAATTTTGCCGTCTGGTACAGGGTTGAATTGAAGTACTCTACTTGTGTTGGTTGATCCAAGGCCATAATCATGCAACATTAAGCAGTCTGATCCTGATCTGGGGGTGAGTTCAACAGTGATCAAGCAACTCAGACTTAATGTCCTAAATGAACAAAACAGTTTATTGACTAAATCATCCAGAATACAAAGTTTCAGACTTGTTCAAATTGAAAGCATTTGTAGGCTACATGCCTCTTTTGGCATGTTGCAAGCCATATATAGAAGTGTGGTGTCATCCTAATCTACATTTCTGAAAAGTTAACCCTTTACCCCATAAGGCATTTCCATGGCATTCTAATTAACCCTCGCGCGTATCGGCAAGGATAAAGCCGTTTGTTATGTGCAAATGACACCTTTTGATAACATAGAAAACATTGTGACAAATGGTGAAATTGCTTGTGACAAGCAATTTCACCTTTTGCCACAATGTTTTCCAAAGGCTCTTACAAGCAATGAGTAGAAATGAGTATCTATGGAGTAAAAGGGTTAAACAGCCTTCTCATTGTCACAATGATGAACTAAACCACCAAATGACTGCTCCTTAACCTCATAAGTTTTAAGGACCCTGCATGACAAGTCCTTTGGAAAACATTGTGGCAAAAGAAGAAAATGCTAGTGAAATGCTGTAATCAATCAATTTTTTCCCCAGGACAAAGTAAATCAAGATCTGACTGCAAGTTCCATGCAGTATCAACTTGAGTTAGATAGTTTTCTAAAAACAATCTGGTAAATTACATTAAAGCTTTTTTTTTTTTAAACTTTTTGAAGATTACCATTCTCTATCATGCTTGCTACATTCCTTTTAAAACATTATGGGAAAAGAAGGAAATAGTAGTAACCAGACAAACAGCACCATTTATGAAATGTTTTAGGGGATTAATTTTGGACCACTTGATATGGAAAATGATCCTTTCCTTGTAACTCTTAACTAAACAACATCTTCGACCAGTTTAAATTAGAAGCATTTGCAGGAGACCAAATATATGTAACACAAAAGTTGAAATTTGAATTGGATTGGGAAGGATAGAGAACATTGTGGGAAAAGGAGAAAAATGCTGGTTACCAGCATTTTTTCCTTTTCTCACAATGTTTTCAGAAGGCTACTGTCTCAGGGTCGACAAAACCCAGGAGCATTTGGTATCGTGTTAACATCATGATAATGCCAAAATTTCTTATTTGTGTCTGTTTCAACAGGATAATTCCTAGACTTCAGACATTGTAAATCCAAAATAAAAATGCATTGTCTGTCAAGCAGTCTTTGAATAATGCCTACAGTTAACTCTTTACCAAACGACAAAATCTAGACTGGTCCAAATTGAAAGCATTTGCAGACAACAAAATAGATGTGACTGAAAAATTAAAATTTGGTTTTGGATGGGTAGAAAACATTGTGGGTAAAGGAGAAAATGCTGGTTACCAGCATTTTCTCCTTTTCCCACAATGTTTTCAAAAGGCTTCTTTCACAGGGTCGTTGTGTGGTAAAGAGTTAAAGCATTCAAGAGAAACTACTCAAAGTGCCTAATCTTTTACCAAACAATCCTATGTTTTAACAACACTAAAGGAGAAGGATTTTTAAAAGACTGTGGAAAAGGATAAAATGCTGGTATGAAGCATTATCTCCTCTTCCAACCATCTTTTATTACTCTTTCTGAAACAAATTGCAAGGTATAACTCTTTACTAAACAACAAAATTTTAGAAAGGTCCACATTGGAAGAACTTACAGACAACAAAATAAAAGTAACTCAAAAATTGCAAGTTATTTCCAGCAGGGTAGAAAATATTGTGGGAAGAAGCATTTTTCTCCTTTTCAGGCTATTTTTTCAAAAGGCTTCTATCTAAGGGTCGTTAAAAAGTTGGGACTGCGTGGTAAACAGTTATGCAACATTTATATATTGTCTGGAGTCAAAACGAATCTAGAATTTTGTTATCTGATAAATAGCTAGGCATATCTTAAACCTTGAGTACATTTTTCTTAAAAAGTTTCTGCAAATAGGCTTTAACAGAAATAATACTGATTACAATGTCTTACACCCACTCTTACATGATTACAAACATTCATTCATTCATTGCATTCATTCATTGTACAATTATACATAAAAATCCTGTCCAACTTTCTTTTCTCCAGTCTACAATATTCTACCTACATTATCCCATTACCACACAATCCCTACTTTTGACACCCCTGAGAAAGAAGCCTTTACAAAAACATTGTGGGAAAAGGAGGAAATGCTGGTAACCAGCATTTTCTCCTTTTCCCACAATGTTTTCTACCCTTTACAAAACAAATTTCAAATTTTCAGTCAGTTTTATTTTGTCGTCTGCAAATGCTTTCAATTTGGACAAACCTAAAATATTGTGGTTTGGTGATGAGTTATATAAATCAATTTCAAAAGACTTCAATATGGCCTGCAACACAGGAAAACAGGCCTTTTGACATTTGCTTAAAAAGCTGTTTCAGATCAGCCTGTGCAGTCCACACAGGCTAATCCTGGACACCACTTTATGACTTTACTCGATTTTGTGCTACAGAAGACTTGCACAAAACAAAAAATTACATAAAAATGGAAAGTGTCCTTTCAGACCAGCTTGCATGGACTGATCGGAGACTCACGCAACTGCCTGAATTCCTCTTTTCGCATGTTGCAAGAGATAGAGATGAATCAAAGTCTTGTCATCTAATTGGGTGTAATTTTTTCCCACGGATATTTTTATCCACATCAGTATTTAATTCAGGATATACACTGCATTTAATTCATTAATTGCATATTCATTGTGTAAAAATTCAATTCATTATGTCATTTATATGGAGGCCTGGATAAAAGCAAAAGGTGAAGAGCTGTTTATAATATCACTGTGAAATCCTTCCTCCCTTTTTCCATTTCAACACTGTGGAATCTGAAGTGTAGTTGAAGTAGTAGTAGTCATCAAAGGTTGTGTCCTTGTGAAATATTGGGGAGTAGTTTTCAATGGCTAGGGCCAGTTCTTGTTGATAACTGTCAAACTTGTGACCACTCTTCCGAGCTAGTAAAAAAGAAAAACAAACAGACATGTATAAATATGATTGCATGATGAAGATGTACAAGATATTTATGACAGAGAGAGTGCGAAAGAGAGTGCAAGAGAGAGAGAGAGTGTGAGAGAGAAAGTGAGAGAGAGGGGGGGAGAGAGAGAGTGTGAAAGAGAGAGAGAGAGTGTGCAGAAGAGAGAGAGACACACACTGAAAGTAATTCAAACATACATGTACATACCAGAAATGAAATTTTGAGGCTTGCCCAATTTTAAAGTTTTTGGAGATAACAAATTAAATGTGGCTACAACTGATAAAATTGGTATCTTAAGGGTCTAAAACATCACAGGAAAAAAGAAAATGCTGGCTACCAGCAATACCTTTTCCCAAAAATACGTTCTAAAAGATGCTTCTCCAAAGTAATTTTAACCCTTTCCCACCCAATGACGACCCTTGGAGAGTAGGCACTTGAAAACATTGTGAGAAAAGGAGAAAATGCTGGTTACCAGCATTTTCTCCTTTTCTCACCATGGTTTGTAAAGGTTTCTTTCATAGGCTAATAAACAGTCTGTTTTTTTGGTATGGGGTTAAAATGCAAAATCTAATGCTTTCAATTCGGACAAAGTGTACAATTTTGTCACATGGTAGAGAGTTAATACTTTACACACAAAGCAATCTTAGACTTGTCCGTTTCAAAAGCATCAACAACAACAACTCAAATGTGGCTTATATAACTGGCTCTGTCACTGAAAAAATGCTGGTTCTCAGCTTTTTTATATCAAACAACAAAACTATAGACTTGTCTAACTTGAAAGAATTTGCAGACAGCAAAATACATGCAACTTGAAAAATTAAAATCTGTTTTGAGACAGGTGGTAGGCATCGTGGGAAAAGTAGAAAATGCTGGATACAAGCATTTCTACTTTTCCTACAATGTTTTCAAAAGCATTCTTTTTCAGGGTTGTTAAAAAATGGGGTAATGTGGTAAAGAGTTTAATGTTTACATAAGGATTCTCTGTCAAAGCAGTTGAAACCCAAGATAGTGACTGTGATAAATAGACATGCAGATATGAGAATGAGGAATTTCATCCAGCATGGAGTTTTTTGTGTAGACGCAGTATGTCTTACCTTCACCAACAAAGAAATCTGCCATGTACTGGGCTACCCTGATCGCATCGGGACCGTGGTTTATATGGTATTTGACATTCCAAGTTGTCATTGGTTTCTCTGGGTGCCACTGTACTGCATATATAGGGTAGTTTTTAGCTGTAAGTAGTTAAAATCCATATGAGTCTTGCTCTTAAACCCTTTACCACACAATCCCATCTTTTAACGACCTGTAGAAATAAGGCCTTTGAAAATAGTTTTCTCTGGGTGCCACTGTACTGCATATATAGGGTAGTCTTTAGCTGTAAGTAGTTAAAATCCATATGAGTCTTGCTCTTAAACCCTTTACCACACAATCCCATCTTTTAACGACCTGTAGAAATAAGGCTTTGAAAACATGGTGTGAAAAGAAGAAAATGTTGGTAACCAGCATTTTCTCCTTTTCACACAATGATTTCTACCCTCCCCTAAACAAATTTCAATCTTTCAGTCACATTAATTTTGTCATATAAAACTGCTTTCAGTTTTTACTAGTCTAATATTCAGATGTGTGGTAAAGGGTTGAAAAAAAGAAAGGGAATTAACAAATAGTATTGACCAGGTCACCCTGTGCGCTCTGAACAGGCTGACCTGAATCAAAACTTTTTGCTCTTCGTAAATTTCCAGCATGATCAAGGACCATTCTACTAGAAAAAACAGTCGTTTTTGACACAAAATGGATTTTATTGGTCAATGATTATATACTTTGCATCACAGAGATGCGTTAACACCCCCTTTTGCAAGAGTTTGGTATATATTCATGACATCATTCTCTTATCTCACATTATAAATATACAACATAAGCAGTCTGACTTTAGGGGCAGTGTTTTAATTCCTATGGCACAGAGGTCATGTGCAGCTCATTAGTTTAGTAAACTAGGGTCCTTAGTTTGATCCTTACACCAGGCACTGTGTTTTACTCTGGGAGCCCCCTATAGCAAGGTACTTCACAGACCTTCCCAAGTGCTGGTGAAACCAATGAAAGAAATTAATTAGTGAGCTGTTGATTTGACACGAACAAAAATGTTGAAACTAGTGTAAAACATTCAATCAATCCTCATCTGCTGACTAACCAATGTGTTGGTTATCTCAGGCAATCAAAAGGCTCTTCCTCAGGGTCATTTAAAGATAGAATTGCATGCTTAACTCATTACCAAACAACAGAATTTCCGTTTGTCCAAATCGAAAGCATTTGCAGATGACAAAATAGCAGATGACAAAATAAAAGTAACTGAAAATTTGAAATTTGTTTTGTTAAGGGTAGAAACCAATGTGGGAAAAGGAGAAAATGCTGGTTACCAGCATTTTCTCCTTTTCCCACAATATTTTCTAGTGGCCTCTTTCTCAGGGTCGTCAAAAGTAGGGATTGTGTGGTAATGGGTTAAATATTAATATCTCAGAGCACTATACATAAAGAAACAAGAGGACCATGATGGTCCTATATCGCTCACCTGAGTATATTTGTAACTTATATGGTTTATCAAGGGCAGGCTATTAATTCTTTTCAAATAAGGCATACCCTGGGGTTTGTCACAAAAATATGTTTACAGATTTTCTTCTTTGTCTTTGGCTAGTGGAGCTAAAAGCTGCTGCTTATCATCAATTTTTCTCTTCACAGTGTCTTGTTCCCTTTTTGACTTGTAGTTTAGCCATTACCAGACGACAAAATTTTAGACCGTTCCAAATTGAAACAAATTGCAGACGACATTTTAAAATGTATCTAAAATGAAAAATAAGTGATCTATATGGTAGAAAAGATTGTGAGAAAGGAGAAATTGCTTGTTACAAACAATTTCTCCTTTTAAGATGGAATTGATTATAAAAATTTCCTTCTATGATTCCATGTGAAATAGTGTGCACCAGGGCACAGAGCCAAAATATGACCCCAAGGGGATAATTTTAATTCTTTTTATAAAGGGTCACTAGATGATGCTACATGCAAAATATGAATGCTCTAGCCTTTATGGTTTGTCACAAGTAGATTTTTAAAAGATTTCATTCTTTGTTTCTATGTAAAATAGGGTGCGCCCGCGCAGAGCCCAAATATGACCGCAGAGGGATAATTCTAGCAATTTTGGTAGAAGATTATCAGATTTTGCTACATAGCAAATATGAATGCTCTAGCCATTACCGTTTGTCAGAAAAAGATTTATTAAAGGTTTCCTTCTTTGTTTCTATGTAAAATAGGGTGTGCCCGGGCAAAGCCCAAATATGACCCAAGGGGAATAATTTTAATAATTTTGGTAAGGGGTCACCCAATAATGCTTCAAACAAAATATGAACGCCCTCTGCCTTATGGTTTGTCACAAGAAGATTTTTAAAGATTGTAAAATAGGGTGCGCCCGGGCAGAGCCCAAATATGACCGCAGAAGGATAATTTCAACAATTTTGGTAGAAGATCATCAGTTAATGCTACACACTAAATAGGAATGTTCTAGCCATTAAGATGTCACCAGAAGAAGTTTTAAAGATTTCCTTCTAAATTTCTATGTAAAATAGAGTGCGCCCGGGCAAAGCCCAAATATGACCCCATGGGAATGATTCTAACAATTTTGGTAAGGGGTCACCCAATGATGTTTCAAACAAAATATGAATGCTCCCAACCTTATGTTTTGTCACAAGAAGATTTTTAAAGATTTTAAAATAGGGTGCGCCCGGGCAGAGCCCAAATATGACAGCAGAGGAATAATGTTAACAATTTTGGTAGAGGATCATCAGATAATGCTACATACCAAATATGAATGCTCTAGCCATTATGGTTTGTCAGAAGAACATTTTTTAAAGCTTTCCTTCTTTGTTTCTATGTAAAATAGGGTGCGCCCGGGCAAAGCCCAAATATGACCCCAGGGGAATAATTTTAACAATTTTGGTAAAGGGTCACCCAATGATGCTTCATACAAAATATGAATGCTCCCGGCCTTATGGTTTGTCACAAGAAGATTTTTAAAGATTTTTTCCATTTTCAGCCATTTTGTTGCCATGGCAACCAGAGTTTTTGTTGGAATTAAATTCTTTTAACAATTTTTGTAGAGCTTCACCCAAGGAACATTCCTGCCAAGTTTTATCAAGATTGGCCTTCTGGTTTTGGAGGAGAAGATTTTTAAAGAAATTGTTAACGGACGGACGGACAGATGGACGGACGGACGGACGGACGGACGGACGGACGCCGGACGATGACCGGTCACAATAGCTCCCCCTGAGCACGTTGTGCTCAGGTGAGCTAAAAACTTCATCAAATTACCTTCAGCAGTAGATACGAACTCTACACCATTGTCATCAACGTTTGTTGACAAGACATGATAAAACTGATACAAAGCGGGAGTAGTGTAAAAAGTCTGAAAATGTACATAAAAAATGCCAAATATTATTAGGTCATCTAGCATTTTGAATTCAATACTGAAATCTATTGGATGAGTACACTGCAGAACAGATCTATATTTTGGATGAGGTAACAGCTGAACCAAAATATAGGCTGGTTCTGAAGTGTATTAATCTGACTGAATTATGTACTGTACATAGTGCATGTTAAATAACCTCCTTATTTCACACTGACCTACTGATTTTATAATTGACCACAATTAAATGTATTTGAGCGTTTTCATTAAGAAATATCTGAATCAAAAAGAGGATTTAAAGTAAATAGTAGTGATTTTTGACAATAGATTTTTAAAAGATTTCTTTTCCTGATATTCAGGATCCGCGTCTTTGACTTTCCTGGTGCTTTTATTTGATTCGAACCTCATGAGAAAATTTTGTATCACGAGACAGAAGGTCGAGGGAGATATCAGAATTTTCTCACCAAGCCAGAAGCAGTTACAGGCATCAGTCTACCTCACGACCCAGCTGGCTGTTAGACAATATTGATATTTAGATGAAGAGTTCTGTGATCACTTGCCTGGTATAATGGATCGCTGGGATGCATTAACCCTTTACCACACAATCCCGACTTTTAATGACCCTTGGAGAGAAGCCTTTTGAAAATATTGTGGGAAAAGGAGAAAATGCTGGTAACCAGCATTTTCTCCTTTTCCCACAATGCTTTCTACCCTATCAAAGAAAACTTGCACCATGTAAGCCAAACTGCAATTGTTGTCTGCAAATCCTATCAGTTTGGACAAGTCCAAAATTTTGTTGTTTGGTAAAGAGTAAAACCTTCATAGCATCCCTCATGTTTTTTTCTTAGTTTAAACATATCTATTTTACATCGATTGAGAAACAACTTCTAACAACTTATAGTAATCTCTTTCAATTCTGCTTTCTGGGAACTACACCATTACACATGCCAAATGTGTGGGCCAATGAAAAATATCAAAGTTGACACCTGCTGCAAGGTATTGAACTCAGGACTTTTAGGTTATGAGGCCGACTTTCTACCTCACGTCTTTTTCTTGCTTCTGACAAACATTTTTTTTTACTTTTGCTTCAGACAAACATTTTTTATTCACATTTTTTTGGTCTATAGCAGTTAAAAGTTGTCTTAAATCTTTACTGAATGACAAAATTTTAGATTTGTCCAAAAGCATTTGCAACATAAATGAGCCTCAAAAACTGAAACTTGACTTTAGAAGAAAACAATGTGGGAAAAGGACAAAATGCTGGTATTAGCATTTTCTCCTTTTCCTACAATATTTTCAGAAGATTTCTTCCTCTGGGTCATAGAAACAAAGGATTATTTGGTAAAGGGTTAATACTCTGAAAATGGACATAAATGGACTAAACCCTAAAGGAGTGATACCTAGTTTAGTTGCTTTTGCAGGCAGTTTCATTCAAGACCAGACACAACATGCAGTGTGATCCTAGATGTCATTTTCTGCATCTTTTTTATAAATCCTGCCAGAAACAACCTATATTTTCAAAAGGTTTTACATATTACACTGGGGACCAATAAGGTTATTCACAAAGGCCTATGAAACAACTCAAAGGTTTAGGAAATCTACTCCAAAGTTACATAAATACCTTAGTATTCACTCCATAATGATGAAAATTTTCAGTTACATCTTTTGTACTCAGGAGACCATAGATATTGTCAGGTACATTCTGGAATAATTTGCTGTCTCTGGCATCTATACAAAAAAAAATGCAACCATAAGTCTTTATGTAGATAAACATCACTATTAACCCATTACCACACAATCCCTACTTTTGACGCCCCTGAGAAAGAAGCCTTTTGAAAACACTGTAGGAAAAGGAGAAAATGCTGGTAAACAGCATTTTCTCCTTTTCCCACAGTGTTTTCTACCGTTCCCAGAACAAATTTCAATTTTTCCGTCGCCTTTATTTTGTCTTTTCAATTTGGACCAGTCTAAAATTTTGTTGTGTGGTAATGAGTTAAATGATAGACAACAGTTTAGGATTTGAAATATATTGCTGTAAGGATTTCTATGTTCTTGTAGTTTTACTTGGTGAGGTTTAACTCTTTACTGCACAGCAAATTATTAGACTTGTCCAAAATCAGGGAATTTAAAGAGGACAATTCAAATGCTTTTCAAATCATGATACTTGTTCTCAAATGGAAAGACAATAGCCTGGGAAAAGGATAGAAGGCTAGTTACATGCATTTTCTCCTTAATGCACAGTTTTCAAAATGCTTTTTCTTCCAAATCTTTTATCTTCTAGCTGGGTGGTAAAGTTTTCAGTGGTTTCAGAGTACATGTATACCAAGTAAGACTTAGGCTTGGCCAAACCTGCAACAATTTCAGAAAAAAACATGAAATTTGACTAAAAATATTAAGAAACTGATGGGATTTGGCACAGAGAGGATAGAACATAATGTGAGATTTTTCCCTATTTCCCACGTTCTGGTATTTTCACTTTCCAAAGCCCTCTCCCTCAGGAATTTGGTAAGGGGCCAATCTATATTGCATTACAACTTTATCATACCCTGACATAGGACTGTCAATCATGGATAAAGAAGAAGATAGATTTTGTGCAAAAATTATGGTCTTTCCAGCTTTCACATTGTGAAAGTTTACGTGAACTGTAAAGATTACATGTCAAGGTACTATTTAAATGGTATCCAATTCTGCTAAACATTTAATTTATACAACTTTTTTTCATTTGTAGCATATTTGCTAAATTTCATGTCATTATTATGTAACAAAATGGGAATTCCATCCAAGATCTAACCTTTTACCTGGCAATCTTATGTTTCAACAATACTGGAGAAGTAATCTTTTGAAAACATCGCAAGGACAGAAACTGTGATAACCAGTATTTTCTCCTCATCCAAAAATGTTTTCTACCCTTTCACACAAATACATAAACAATTTTGGACACATCAAAATTTTTGTAGTTTGGTAAATTTTCAAGTCAAATTTATTTTTGTCTTCTGCAAATGCTTTCAATCTGGACACGTCCAAAAGTACTGTTTGGTAAAGAGCTAACTAAAAGTCACAAAAAAGTTTTCACCTTTAGTAAAATTCAGTGGAACTGCTTTGTCATACAAAGGACAGTGAGTCAAAGGAACATGCCCAACAGTTGCCGTCATTAGCATTTGGAATCCCTGGCAGGTACCCCAGACAGGGAAGTAATCACCGCCGTCATTAGCCTGCAAATAAGACAGCAGCATCAGAGTTTATGTCAATCTATCTTTCTGGAGCACCATAGAAGAACAAGAGGGTGCTTTGGAAAGGTGCCTGCTCTGTTCAGAAAATATTTCTATAAATTTTAACATTCTTTTCAATACAGCTGAAAACTGGCAGGATTTGTCAGAGAAAGAGTTTAACCCATTACCACACAATCCCTACTTTTGATGACCCTGAAAAAGAAACCTTTAGAAAACATTGTGGGAAAAGATGAAAATGTTAGTAACCAGCATTTTCTCCTTTTCCCACAATATTTTCTATCCTTCCAAAGTAAAAATTCAATTCACATTTATTTTGTTGTCTACAAATGCTTTCGATTTGGACAAACCTAAATATTGTCGTTTTGTAATGAGTTAAACAAAAATAAAGGAATAGGTAAAAATGATATATACCAGTCTTTTCTTCTTTTTTTTCTCAAATTTTCTCAAACACATTTTTCTCTAGGATCACTTACAATATGGAGTGTATTTAAAAGTATTAAAGCTTCAAATAATGAAGAGAGGAAAATATTTTCCATTTATTGCCTACATTGCAGAAAATACCCAATCTTTACCTTTATGGCCATTTCATAAAACGCTTTGGCTGTCTTTCCAAACTCTGATGTTATCAAGTTTTCACCCCCACCAGGAAAAAGAACCCTGACAAAACAATGTGACATTTACATACATGTAGTACAGTAATTACAAATATTGGCACAGTATTGAAATATTACGATAATTGGGCAATGTTTTGTGAAAAAGGATCTAATTGCATTTGCTGGAAGTATCAAACCAGATAAGCATGTGCAGTCCCCTGGTTATGTCATCATTCAGTCAGTTGTTAAATCATTACCAAATGACAATATTTTAGGCTTGGCCAAATCTAAAGGATTTGCAGATAACAAAACACAGGTGACTGAAAATTTGAAATTTGTTTTGTGAAGGGTAGAAAACATTGTGGGAATAGGAGAAAATGCTGGTTACCAGCATTTTCTCCTTTTCCCACAATGTTTTCTAAAAGCTTCTTTCTCAGGTTCGTCAAAAGTAGGGATTGTGTGGTAATGGGTTAAGACACATTGGGTCTCATTGATCCAAAATACATGTAATATGCTGATTGACTTTGTATGATACATCATGGAAATGCATTGAGCTCCCTTTAACAAGAGTATGGTTTATTATACAGTTTATCTGTCAAACTTCTAGCTATATGGCCTGCAGCATGTGTGGAAAGGGGCATTTAGACATTTGCATAAAATGTTGCCTCGGATCAGTATGTGCAGTTCCCGCACGCTAATCCGAAACCACACTTTCTGCTTTTATGTAATTTTCTTTTTTCCTAAAGTGTACTGTAGCACAAAATCTAATGTTGTCATAAAGTCTATTTAGAAAAGTACCAGCTATGTTTTAATGAACAGGCTATGCTTGCCCAAAAAAGAGCAGGTCAACCAGCCCAGTTGTTATCCTTGATAATGCAAGCATCACTTAAATGCTCATTCTGCTAATGCAAAACTTTACAACCACCTTTGGGTTTAGATAACCTTTCTTCCTCAGGGTCTCTAAAACTAAGGATTGTTTGGAAAACTCTTTAAAAACCTTGGAAAGATGGCACTTTTGAAAGCATAGTGGTAACGGATGTTTCAAATCCGATCATTTGAGTCACATTTAATTTGCATATTCTTTCAAGTCTAGAGTTTCTTTGTCTGGTAGAGAGTAAACCATGTTCTACAAAACAAAATCAGTACCAAAGAAACAAATGAATAAATGAATACGGTAGCTGAAATATAGGGATCAGGCAGGGTTTGAACCTAGAACGCCTGGGCGAAAGGTCAATACAATAACCATGAGCTAAAGAGATATCTCCCTAAGCCATGCATGAAGGAGTGGTCTTCCATATCAATGTGAGCTAAGTAAGTGAGCTTAGTAAACTCTTTACCAAACAATCCCTTGTTTTCATGACCCTAGGAAAGATGGCTTTTGAAAATAATGTGGGATAAGGAGAAAATGCTGGAGAATCATGTGAGCTAATCTAGGTAACCCCTTTACCTAATAATCCTTTGTTTTCACGACCCTAGGAAAGAAGGTTTTGAAAACAATTTGGGAAAAAGAGAAAATGCTGGTATTTTCTCCTTTTCCCACATTCTGAGAACCAAACACTTCTCTGTAGTACTTTCCCATTTCGAGATCTAAACAATTCTCTGTTGTACTTACCCATTTAGAGAACCAAACAATTCTCGTAGTACTTTCCCATTTTGACAACCACACAATTCTCTGCAGTACTTACCTATTTAGAGAACCAAAAAATTCTCTGTGGTACTGCTTTCCAATTTAGAGAACCACACAATTCTCTGAAGTAGTACTTACCCGTTCAGACAACCACACAATTCTCTGTACTACTTACCCATTCAAAGAACCAAACAATTCTTTGTAGTACTCTGTTGATTCTTTCATTCTGAAATATATCGTTGATCCTCTTTACTTTGTGAATACTGATACATTCGTGAATCTATGTTTGCTATCAATATTTTTTGCCCACTGCTATATTTGGCTGCAATGAAACCTTTTACAGACGTAAACATTCCCGACAAGCTCCCTAGGCCAAAGAAAAGGGCCAAATACAGAATAAAAATGAAAAAAGTCTCATTTTATCGAAAAAAAGCAATTCCCTCAAATAATTCATCAGTTGTTTGTATATTTTGACATTTATTTACACTTTGTGCTGATAGTTTCAAAGTACAATTCAGAAAATGCATCTATGATAAGTTTAGATGCTGTGACCTTTAGGAATACCCCTTGAATGATGTCATTTTGACTGCATTTGGAATGACTCTTGTGTTTTTCTAAAATGATTTCCGAATGTATAGGAAATTGTCTGGTCAATTTCCGACAGTAATCAAATGTATTTTTAGGGTGATTTCACAATGACAGAATGAGTTAAGTGTACTTTCGCTTGTCTAAAAATGATTTCTGACACTCTCTGTCTATCAATATGCTGCAATTTAATCATTGCTTTGTTTGTCTCTTTGAAAAATAAAAAAATACCAGTAAGGATGACGAATCTTTGAAAAAAGGGCATAGATTAGTTGATCTATCAATATCAAGAAAGCTTGATTCATTATTTTTTATTCCATTCCAAACTCTTTACCAAATGAAAAAATGTCAATCCACCAATAACAAAATTAATGTTATTCATATGGTATTGTTTTCAAATATGTGTAAAATTGATGATGTCATTTACGACCTCATATGAATAGAGTTACCGTTTGCAAAGAAATGAACCGATAGCAATGACGCTTTCTTTTTGTTGCATATGCAAGGAAAAGTACATTTCTGATTTATCGGGCTTTAAAAAAAATCTATTCCCAGGGCTTCTGAAAATACTATAGATGAGAAAAGAAGAAAATCTGTAAACCCTTCAATGCTTTCTACATTATCGGAACCAGTTCCCTTATTTATCTCTTTACTAAACGACAATTTCTTTTATTGGACCGAATTCAAAGTATCTGCTGGCAATAAATTAGATCTTGTTTCTATGATAACTTCTGACTTTGATAGGGTAGAAAATATTGTGGAAAAATTGAAAAAGCTGGTCACCAGCATTTTCTCCTTTTCCCAAAACATTTTCTATAGGCTTCTTTCTCAGGGTTGTTCAAAGTTGGGATTCTGTGGTAAAGAGTTAAGACCACATTCCATTTGTCTACAACTACATGTTCAAAGTTAATTCTTTGATTTGGGAGGAGTCATAAGTTATGTCATCCAGAAAGATTAAAACATTGACAAAAGCATGAGCTTGACTGACCCTGAAAAAGGTAAGTTTTGAAAACATTCAGTGAAAAGGAGAAAATACTGGTATCCACCATGCCTTCTGCCCTACCAAAAAGAAATCTAAACTTTTGAGTCACAGATATTCTGCCATTTGCAAATGCTTTCAATTTGGACAATCACATTTAAACCCAGTACCACACAATCTCTACCTTTGAAGATCCTGGGAAAGAAGACATTGTGAGAAAAGGAGAAAATGCTGGTAACCTACAATGTTTTCTACCCTTCACAAAACAAATTTTAAATGTTCAGTCCCTTTTATTTTGTCATCTGCAAGCGCTTTTCATTTGGACAAATCTAAAATATTTTGGTTTGGTAATGAGTTAAAGATTTTGTTGCTTGGTAAAGAACTAAAAAAAGTAGCCTTACTTGATAGGAACCACTCTGGCCCCTGCAGACTGAAGATAGATCACATAGTTTGAAGGCAAGTATGCATCACCATAAAAAGGCACTTCATTTGGATCTGTATCTTGTGTTAGTATACCTGAAAATATCAATATATTACTTTAACCCTTCATCAAATGACAAAATTTTGGACTTGTCCTAATTGAAAGCACTTGCAGACGACAAAATAAACATAACTTGAAATTGAAATTTGTTTCCAGCTGGGTAGAAAGCATTGTGGGAAAAGGAGAAAATGCTGGTTACAGCATTTTCTCCTTTTCCCACAATGTTTTCTAAAGGCTCTTATCTCAAGGCCGTGAAAACCAGGAATTGTTTGGTAAAGGGCCAAAGCTGTCATTAGACCTAGATAACAAGACAAGCATGGTGGCCCTGTATTGGTCTACTTCCAAATAACTTGCAAATAAATATTTATTAAACTGCAAAGAAATTTCTCGTGATCTGATTGGTTAACATGCCTGTGACATATATATCATATACCCTGGCAAAAAACTTGTAAAGCAAATCTCCCTTTTGAGTGCCCCGTAAACATCACTACACTTGCAACATAATATTTAATATGGCAGCGTCGATCGATCACCAGACTGCACATTTAACCCATTACCAAACAACAATACTTTAGGCTGGTCCAAATTGAAAGCATTTGCAGATGACAAAATAAAAGTGACTGAAAATTTGAAATTTGTTTTGAGAAGGGTAGAAAACATTGTGAGAAAAGGAGAAAATGCTGGTTACCAGTAGGAATTATGTGGTAATGGGTTAAGCACCAAACTGCATGTTTTAGTGACGTCAGTTACCAGTGACGTCAGTTGTCACTGAATTGAGGCACTCAGAAGGGAATTTCTATTTTGTCAGCATACTTGATTCATAAGATTGTAAAACAGGAAAATTTTGCTCAACACGCTTTGAAAGGGCCAAACTTTGCAGTATAATAAATTTGTTGTACTATCAGGTGGCAGGGGGACTAAGAAACTTGTTCATGTCGGTGGTGAATCATGTCGCCACCTTGCCTTCGGCTCAGGGCGACATGATTCAACACAGCTGTGAACAAGTTTCCAAGTCCCCTGCTACCTAACCATACAACTGATAATGCTAGAAATGTAACTGGCACTGACAGACATGTAACTGAAATCTCTATTGCACTAATATTGCTATAAAATGTCATAGAGAAAATAAGCATAGTCTGCCAAAATGTCATGTTTTTTTTTCAAGTAGTAAAATATGAGGAGGAGCAGGTACAATCAAATATCATTCATATGAAGAACTCATGAATTCTTACAAAGAGTACTTCTGCATGAAGATTTCCTACAAAACAATAAGAATGGCCCTTTTGAACGGCTCAACAAAAACATCAACCCATCTCCTGCTGCAGGACCAATTTTTGAGTCAACAGGAATAACTAGAACAATCTTGGTACAAGTCCTCAATGTTATGCTTCATCAAAATATTTACAATTCTAGGCTAGATTGGTTTGAAATAAGCATATTTCTTGGAAGTTTTCTTTATATATCAGCTGCCTATATGAAAGTTGTAAACTTCAGGGCTGGGACAATTGTATGAGTCAAGAGTTGTATAATCAGTTGATTCCTGGTAAAGGTCCATTACATGAAGTTAATACTAAGTAGTACAGGCCTTAGCTAAATTGTTATGAAGAGAGGGTATTTAACCCTTTCTCAAACAATCCCAGGTTTTCACGACTCTGAGAAAGAAGCCTTTTGAAAACACTGTGGGAAAAGGAGAAAATGCTGCTAACCAGCATTTTCTCCTTTTTCCACAAAGTTTCCTGCTCTTTCCAAAACAAATCTAACTTTATAAATTACAATAATTTTATTGTCAGAAACTGCATTCCATATGGATTGGTCTAAAATTTTGTTGTTCAGGAAAGGCTTAAAATTTCCTCAATCTGAAGCGACTGTGACCTGTTTGACCCCTTACTGGGTCCTGTGAAATATGTGACCCCCATTATGGGGATAATTTTGACCACAGGGCTATAACTTGAACAACCTTGGTGGAGGTCCACTATATTACATACAGAATTTGGTAGCAGTAGGCCTAATGGTTAGATAGAGACAGAAGAAATGTTCTAGTTTTCTCAATTTAAACCCATGTAAAACTTGTGATCCAGATCACCTGTATGCCTATAATTTCAAGATTTTGGTATCAGTCTATTATAAGTAAAGATACATGTATGTACAATATTGGTCAATAGCAAACAGTAGTCTCTCTCTCTCTCGCACCCTCTAATTATCTTTTTTTGCATGCACTTTCATGCTCTCTCCCTTTTGATGTTAAACTGTAATCATATTTATTAATCATAGAAGTTATCTTGGAACCTATTTTAACAACAATCACATTAACCAAACATATTGCTGCTAAAAATAACCTTTTAAACAAAATAAAAGACAGCTTCATATATAATAACTAGCACGGGAACTCATCTAAAGCAGAGATATCGAAAAAGAAAACTCAAATAAAAATCTCACCTATTACAGGTCGTTCATTAAAAGCCTGTACTTGACCCCAAATTGAAATCAACAGAACAACACTGCTTAACACCGACATCCTCATCTCTACCTGAAAATATACAACTGGGGAAGATAAACAAAAGATCCTGACTTTTAGCAGCCATGAGAAAGAAACCTGGTAACTAGCATTTTCTCCTTTTTCCACAATGTTTTCTTCCCTTCCCAAAAGAAACTTCCCCACAATGTTTACTTCACTTCAAGTTTTCCATCACTTTTATTTTATCATTTGCAAATTCTTTCACTTTTGAGCAGTCTTAAGTTTTGTAGTTTAGTAAAGAGTTAAAAACATAATTATAGGATCATAGGTCCAAAAAGTATAAATGAGCCATATGCTGTGAAAAGGACCCTTAACCCATTACCACACAATCCCGACTTTTAACGACCCTGAGAGAGAAGCCTTTTGAAAACACTGTGGGAAAAGGAGAAAATGCTGGTAACCAGCATTTTCTCCTTTTCCCACAGTGTTTTCTACCCTTCCCAGAACAAATTTCAATATTTCAGTCACCTTTATTTTGTCGTCTGCAAATGCTTTCAATTTGGACCAGCCTAAAATTTTCTCGTGTGGTAAAGAGTTAATGCATTACTGTGATACAGTGTATCATTGCACATCACATACTTGGGGATCCATAGAATCCACTTTGTCTAACAACCTACTAAATCATGAGATAGACTAGTCTCTTGACAAGCAGAAAATGGACCAATAGAAAAAAGTTTCCGCCCAGATCAGCCTGCACATATTGCATGGGCTGACCTGGGTCGATACTTTTTGCTTTCACGGGATTTTCTTTCACGGGGTACGGACAAACCCCCCCTAGGACAAAACCCCCATGGACAAAACCCCCATACCCTTAACTGAAAATGCTGGTTACCAGCATTTTCTCCTTTTTCCAAAATGTTTTCTAAAATCTTCTTTCACGGGGTACGGACAAAATCCCCCTAGGACAAAACCCCCCTGGACAAAACCCCCATACCCTTAACTGAAAAGTGGACAAAACCCCCATGGTTTTAAAATGATTCTTTTTGTACCATCATTTTAAAGTTGAATAAAATTTACTGCTTTAAATACTTGTGGGGGTTGTAAAAAATAATGTTTTTGTATAAGTTAAATTGATTTGATATGAATTTTTTTTTCTTTAAATTGTGCTTTATGATCAAAAATGTGTTTTTTTCTTAAAATTTTGCTTTATGACCAAAAATGATAAAGCTACATGCCGAATTTGGTAGCCCTAGGCCCTATGGCTAGGTAGAAGAATTTTATAGTTCTCCTATATATGCCCATGTAAAACTGACCCTTGGGGCCAGGCCAATTTTGACCCCAGGGCTATAATATAAAGACATTTTGTAGAGGTCCACTAGATAAAGCTAAATGCCAAATTTGGTAGCCCTGGGCTCTATGGCTAAGTAGAAGAATTTTAAAATTCTCCCTGTATAAGCCAATAGAAAACTTATGACCCCCCCCAACCCAGGGCCGAGCCATTTTTGACCCCAGATAAAGCTACATGCCAAATCTGGTAGCCCTAGGCCTTACGGTTTCAGACAAGAAGATTTTCAAAGATTTTCAAAATTTTTCAGTTTTGTTGCCATGGCAACCAGAGTCTTTTAAGGAATCAAATTCTTTAAAAAAATTTCTGAAGAGGACCATGGCAGGATTATTTCTGTGAAGGTTCATCAAAATTGGATGGGTAGTTTCAGAGAAGAAGATGTTTGAAATAAAAGTTAACGTACGCACACACACATGGACAGTCGCATGGCGGACGCCGGGCCATGTCATGACATAAACCCACTGGCCTACGGACAGTGGAGCTAATAAAAAGCAGGGTTTGAAAACAGCTGTTTTCACTATTATATCATTCTATAAAATTTCCTAGGATTAAAAATGAGTATGATTGTACTGTGTTAGCCGAGCCACTTCTTCCTTTTGGACCTTCTTAGAGTTAATCTGAGTTATCACTTGTAAATAATCTAAAACCACTGTATTCTCATTACAAAGGGAGGTAATAATTACCTCCTTTTTCTGGAAACTAACAAATGTATCTACAAACAATTTCAAAGTAGACATCAAAGAAATTTCTGGTCAGTAAAAAACATGCAATGCAGGATTTTCCATGACGCACAAATCCTGTGTCAAAGATGGGATTTTACCGTAATTCAAATGACCCCCAAAATAAATAATAGTGCGTCATGGGTGACGCAACTTTCCAAAATCTAGATCATGTATGAAATTGAATAAAGTGTCATCCAAGTCTATTCTTGATTCAATGTCAGACAAACACCATTCTTTTTTTAACTACTGGGTGTATTTCAGATGAAAATGATTTTATGGCAATCCATAAATAGAATAAGACTCTTTTACGCATTATTGCCGTAATGTATATTGGTCATGTGTTGTACATATAGGACCAGTCAAAGTCGAGGTTAGGTTGTCTGTATTTCACAACATATTTTACACAACTTACAGTATATAAAAGTACATGTTACCACTGTACTGTTGAATTGAAAGAGTTTAATAAATCTAAATCAGATTATTAGTTGTGTTTCTGCATTTTGTTCTTAATTTTGATCCCCCATACTTTTTAGAAATCCCCTATACTTTTCAGAGTGATGGGGGACAATCCCCCACTATTTTCAAATCCTAGATCAGACATGGTACCAGTCTGTGCTGGTGGCCACAAATAATGTCATGACGAAGAAAACTGTAGAATTTTACTATTGTCTGCTTCCTACAACTGCCGATCAAGCCACATCAAGCTGCGATTCAGATGAAAATGTTTGGTTTGGCAAAAAGTGATATTGACCTTTCCATCAGAAATGACTGACCTTCTTTTCAATCTTAAAAGTTGGAAGGTGAAATGCATTGTAAATCGTGCTTGAAGTTGATGACGAAGAGATCCATTTTTTTTTTGTGGTGTCCGTGGTCGTGAGGTAGAGCATCAGCCTCATAACCTAAGGGTCCTGAGTTCGACACCTGGGAGCGGGTGTCAACTTTGGGATTTTTCATTAGCCAAAACGTTCAGCGCGAGTACTGGTGTAGTTCCTAGGAAGCAGAATCTAGAGAGATTAGTATAAGTTGTAAGAACTTGTTTCTCAATCGATGTAAAATAATTATGTTTAAACTAAAAACTTTTACCTCCTAAATTAAAGAAATGACACTAACCTAACGAGGAAGGGAGTCACATTGACACCTCCCCCCCCCCCCCCCAATTTTGAAAGCCGAGGTAAAACCCTGGCAAAGTATCATATCTGTATAAATAAGTATTTTTCGAATTCAAAACGGCAGAAGGTAACGATAGAAGACATAATGTAATTGAATTACGTCGTAATTCGTTGCACATGATGCTTTGTCACGATTTTTTCTTTGACACAGAAATCAGATGGGAAACCTATTAGGATGAATTATACAAATCTGCTTACCTTATTTGTTCTTATTGACTAAATCAGATGTATATCTCGGTTAGTTCACGTGGGCGTAACCAAAACAAAAACGGAAAGATGTTCTAGTTAATGTTCTTATGCTAACTGTCAAATCGAAAGTACAAGTTTTTGGCTTATTTGTTTATAAACAAGCAAGGCCGTGAAGTACAGTCAATATAATTTTGTTCCTTTTATTTGTGCTTCTTCATTGAAGGAAATAAAGTTTGTTTGTTTTCTTCATAGTAAAGGGCATTCGTGTAACAAAGGAACCTTTCCCATGTTGATGATGCACTGCTTGTGGTACGTTCATTAACATGCCAAAATTTCAAGTATATTTTCGGACGTTCGCTTCAGAATCAAAGTAGAATAGGCGCATTCGAATTACGGACGTTTCGTACCATGACGACTACGTACCAGTCATTTCGTAACACAAGTTGACCATTTCGTACCATAATTTATACCATTTCGTACCATTTTCTTACCACTTCGAACCTTAGTCAGTCCATTTGATTCCATGTTTTTCTTTTAGGATGAACTATGAGAAAGTTTTAATTTGGAAAAACCAACGTTTTTACGAGGTTAAAGAAAGTTAAACTGCACTTTGTTGAGCTATATAAATGTTTTTGTGCAGGGACCCCATCAAGAGTTTTCAACTCTGATGGGCTTCCTAGACAAGTATATTAACTAGATATGGTAGAGTAATCATACTGAAAATTAATCACATCATAAAGCTCGCTGCAGAAATATGCCTAAGCTCTTAACCAAACACAAGATGGTGATCCAAGCATGCAGGCATAAGCATAAAATAAGCCAAAAAGAAGGAAAACACAACAGTTAACTTTCTACCAGTGAAGTATAGACTAATCCAATTTGAGAAAAAAGTTTTTGTCTGAAAAGAAAATTAAAGCATCGTGGTCCTATTGTCTCCTCCTACCACAGTGCCCGGCCCCCCCCCCCCCCCGCCCCCGCCCCAGCCTCGATTGTGTAGACCAAGATTCACCAATAGAGAGCTAATGAAGCAATAAACATTCAAATCCAAGCATTGAACAAAATTTAAAACTAACTAGAACAACAAGAACATCTACAACTCTTGCCGTCCCATGCCCCAATCAGGCTCCGGAACTTGCTCAGATCTGTTACTTCGCCATAGTGTTGTAGGAGCGAGTTCCACAGCCTGGGAGCAGCGGGACGGAAAGAGTTGAGACCGTAACCTGTGGTTCTTACCTGTGGTATGTCAGCTGTACTTTTGTGTATATACCTAAAAGAATAGGAAGACTCTTTCATTCTAATTAACTCATGTAGCTAGGATAGATCGAGTTTGCTTTTATATAATTTTAAAAGTTTCTAAAGCCATTCTTCTAAGTCTCCTAACTTTAAGAGTTGATAATTTAGATTTTGATAATACGATTTCATAACTTGAAGAATAATCGTCATAGATAAATCTCAGAGCTCTTTTTTCAATATTTTCAATCTTTCTGGTGTTTGTTTCACCACAACAAAATGCCATGTTGGAGGACAAAAATTGAAGTTTGACATAATAAAAGAAATAGAGGATATTTGTGTGTTTTTTTTTTTTTCGGTGAAAGATCGAAATTATTTCCTTGAGTGGACATCGGTAATATTTTCACGAGTGGCGCAGCCATGGGTGAAAACATTTTACCGATGGTGTTCAAGAGATGAAATAAATTTCGATTTTTCGCCGAAAAAAACAAATATTCTATTTATTTCATGCTTTTAACCCTTTCTGGGAGGAGCTTTATCAAAATCCAGTACAGTTCTTTCCCATTATTCCCCGTGGCGTACCCATCCCGCATAGCAACACACTATGTTATTACGCCAAGCACGAGAAATGTAAGGTAATGACATCATATTTCCCATCTGGTTGTCAGGCACGCACAATATTAACCTAAGCAACCAGAACATGAAAATCCATATTTTCACTGGTGGTACCAGTGTAATATCGAAAAATATGCTCACTGCTATTTCTTGATATCCTACCGGAAAGCATGAAATAATGATAAATATTTAATAAATAAATGACATAATAAAAGAATGATAAATATCGCAGGTGTCCGATTGCCCCTTTTCGCGTAAAGCAGGCCAATTTTATCTGTACTTGCCTTCAACAACTAGAACCCCGCCAGATTGAAGATACATGCCATCAACGGAGATTTTCATTGCGTAAAATGAGGTATCATTTGCAGTTTTTCCCTTTATATGCAGAAATAACTTTTATGTCGTTTGCGGAATGTGCAAAACATACAGTAAATAATCAAAGCGTTGAGAACGCTGAAGTGGTATTTGTCAAGGAAACCCATTGTGTGGAAGTAATATTTTGAAAGAAACAGAGACATATTTTTCAAATATTGGCTTAAAAGTCAACCCACTAAGCAAATGAATACCTTTTCGGTTGAAAGGAGAGTACTCATGACAAAGTTTGGTTTATTTCCCTTGATCATTAGGCGGAAGCAGGAGTAACGCCCCTTGACAGTAGGATGCATGACGAATAGAGAGAAAAGTGCTGTTGATATATGGAACAAAATTAAGTATGTTCCTGAAAACTTTAATTTTGAAATACTAGTATCTCTATCCTTTTACATTTAATTTCCAACATTACAATCAATTACCTCGATCTATGAATATTCATGAGCAATGAAATGGAGTAGTGCGCAGTCACAGGACGAACAAGCCATGAAAGGAATTGGTTTTGGAACGAAAAAGCCCAGGGTCAGTAGGCAAATTTGTATCATTGCGCTAATAAAAGGCTATGAGCAAGAGAAACAATTTTCAATAAAAAATAAGTATCTCAATGATCGATGGCTTTTAATACCCCATTTCAAATTACATATCTGAGTGCCACCGAAAGACTCATTTGCCTGAGAAAAAATGAGTTTAACTGGATTTATTTCCTTCGGCTTTGCACAAAATAAGATACATTGTTATCAAAATTCAATCTTGAACTTATAGTGGTATTGTCTTCGACAAATACCACAAAAATGGAAAGTGTCGTTTCGGATTAGCCTGTGCGGACGACACTTTAAGCAAATGTCCAAATGCCCATTTTAAAATTTACGTGTTGCAGGCCATATGATTTTCTTTTCATTCTCTTTTTACTCCGCATTCATTATCGTCTACCAATAAAATGTGGGGAAAAAATTGCATAACTTTGGCCTAAACATAGCAGATCCCGTGAATTGAATAGATAGGTTTCGACTTATCTAGCTTGCATTTCATATAGAACGATAATCAGTCTCCTACCGTGTTGTGCATAAGAGGAACGCCGATAGAGAGAGAAGGGAAGAGAGAGAGAGAGAGAAAGAGAAAAAGAGAGAGAGAGAGAGACAGACAGACAGACAGACAGAAACGGAGAGAGATGGGGACAGACAGACAGACGAATTTAAACCCCAAATCAACTGAATATACGTACGTCTGTCAAAAAGCAACGACTTATAATGTAGATTCCTTGTTTTCTATGGCTAAATTTCAGAACTAATCATAAGAGCAAAGCTCTTTGTAAAGGAGGCTTAACTCTTTACCACATAATCCCTACTTTTAACGACCCTGAGAAAGAAGCCTTCTGAAAACATTGTGAGAAAAGGAGAAAATGCTGGTAACCAGCATTTTCTCCTTTTCCCACAATGTTTTCTTCCCTTCCTAAAAGAAATTTCAAATTTCAAGTCACTTTTATTTTGTCGTCTGCAAATGCTTTCAATTTGGACCAGTCCAAAATTTTGTCGTTTAGTTAAGGGTTAATGCATTTGAAAAATAACGACTCTTGTCAGCCTGCCCAGTCCTAGCAGGCCGACACGGACAGAGACTTTTCTCCGTCTTTAAATCTTCTGCATGTCAATCTATCTCAGGATTCTTTCGGTTGTTTGAAAAAATGATTTTATGGATCCTTTATTATGTAATGACGTACTTGGTAGCAAGCACCACGGTGATACATTCACCCTTTCCCAGACGACAACATTTTGGACAAACGAAATTGAAAGCATTTGCAGACGACAAATTAAATGTAATGAAAATGATAATTTTTGTCTATGAATGGCTAGAAAACATTGTGGAAAAAGGTGAAAATGCTGGTTACCAGCATTTTCTCCTTTTCCTATTGTGTTTTCAAAAACTTTCTTACCCAGGGATTATTTGGGAAAGGGTAAGCCCATTTTTACAGAGCATGGCTCAATTTAATTGATTGAGACAGCCAATCAACTGACTTGTTCTAAGAACTAGAACTGAATTAAGAAAAAAATGACAAATCCGGCACGGCGGTCTTATTAAAGGCCACCACCCTTGATGACGGTTAAGCGCCAAGTATATAAACCCACAACCTCCTTCGACTGACAGGAAATGCAGTCTTATATCTATTTCATAAGCGTGACTAAAAGGCAGACAATATACATAAAAAATCACATTTGAATGTTCTGTTTGGTCTGATCATGATCATGACCATGATCTCATCGAGTGGACACCATCGGTAATATTTGCCACGAGTGAAAATATTACCGATGGTGTTCACGAGATAAAATAAATTTCGATCTTTCACCGAAAAAAACAAATGTTCTATTTATTTCATGCTTTTATCCCTTTCTAGGAGGAGCTTTGTCAAAATCCAGTACATTTCTTTTCCGTTATACCCCGTGGCGTACCCCCCCCCCCCATAGCAACGCATTACAATATTACGTCAAGCGCGAGAAATGTAAGGTATATGACGTCATACTTCCCATCTGGTTGTCAGGCACGCGCAATTTACCTAGGCAACAAGAAAGTGAAAATCGGTATTTTCACTGGTGGTACCAGTGAAGATCGAAAAATATTTTCACTGCTATTTCTCGATATCCTACCGGAAAGCATGAACTAATTCCCCATATTAACCAGAAGCTGATTAAATAAACTCTATTTTTTTTTTCGTATAAAGAACAGTGGTGATGTTATTGACTGATAGATTGAAAACCAACAACAGCTTTAAATTTTCTGTCGGTCATAATATATATATATTTAGCTAATCTCTCTCATAAAACCTTCCAAACAAAGTTGCAGACAAAACTGGATATGAGGTATCGTGTCCTCGTAGATTACCATTTTCATATGCAATAAAACTTTTCCTGGGTAAACGAAGCGAACCGTTGTCAGTTAAAATAATTTGTGGAGTGACAAAAGGAGTTCCGAATGTTCCTGACATGCGCAGTGACTCGAACTTCGTGTTGGCGTCGAAAGTTGTCTCGCCACACGTAGCAATATCACTTGATTCGCATTTAAAAAGAGCACAGACTTGTAAATAATATTCCCCTTCCTTCTTGTGTTTTCCATCGAATACTCCGAGCGCATATAGGTCATTTAGTCCATTTGCCTTATATTCAAGTGTACAGCATAGCTCTCTTTGGCAAACTTTTAAAGTTGCAGAAGACTTACTCAATAAGACTATATGGTACCAGTCCTGAAATACAACTGCCATGAAGGGCATCTCCTTTCCTCGACTTCTTAAAGGGTGCCTGGATTGCTGGAAGATCAAGTCTTCATTGACAGTATAATCCCGCTGTTGTATGTCAACGTCGCTTATCAATAGTTTGCCAAATAAGGAAGTTTTATCGTAGTAAAACGTATTCGAACCATTTGGCGTAAAGATACCACTACCTTGGAATCGGAATACCGGAAGGTGAATATTGGCTGATAGAAGATTTACGTTGTATGCCATTGCCACTGACGAATGGTAACCGATAGCTGAGTAATATGGCATGACATCCATCCAGGCGGTCGGAAATGCGACATCGGTTATGTTGTATTTCGTCAACAGAGGAATCATTGGTTCGTGAAATATTATGTCGAAACAGGTAAGCATACCGAATCGCCCAAACTCTGTATCAAAGTAGACATATTCAGGCATAATAGGCTCATCAAATTGGTTTTCATAGAAAAGATTCTGCTTATGATATTTAGCGACTAGTTTACCCCTGTAATCGAAAGCAAGATCAGTGTTGTATTGATACTGTCCATCAGTTGGACAGTTAGGATCATCCTGGCTGCACTCTTTTGCGTCACCATAATTGGCTACCAAGTAAAGTGAATTTTCCTTAGCCAAGCAACTTAGAAAAACAACAACATCTAATGGCTGCGGAAAGCGAGTTGGTTCATCGCACGGTACCCACTGTATTAATTTTGGGTTTGGAATGTCTTCAATATAGTGTCGCAGGTGGCTTCGATTTCGTATAAAACCGTATATACCATCTTCTGGGAACACAATGATATCAACATTCTGAAATGTTTAAAAAATATTAGTAGTAAATACATAAAAATCAATGACGCATTTTTCTTTTTCCATTTTACTGTGGAGATCATTCAAAAGTGATGTCTAACCAAATGTCTGGCCGTACAGTCGGTAGGCTTTATGGGAAGTATAAGTCGTGCCATTTTGTAAATTGACCTATAAATAAATGTAGCATCTTAACACAAATGAATATTCTGGCACTACAGCCATTTATCAGCACTAAGGTAGGGACTACATGTACTATAATTGGCTTGCGATACGCGAAAAAGGGCATTCGGACATCTGCGTAAAGTGTCGTTCCGGATCAGCCTGTACAGTCCGCACAGGCTAATCCAAAATGACACTTTCGTTTTTATGTAATTTTCTGTTTTGCACAAGTCTACTGTAGCAGAAACTGTAATGTAGTCGTAATGTGCCGTCTCGGATCAGCCTGCGCAGACTGCGCAGGCTGATCCGAGACGACACTTTACGCAAATGTCCGAATACCCCTTTTCGCGTGTTGCAAGCCATATATGACAAAAGAGGATTTCTTTCAACTCTGTAAAGCATGATACTAGTTCCAAGTAGGTAATCATATTATTATGGATTAATAAAATCTATTTTGTCAAACACTTGACTTTCACTGATCTTTGGACATGCAGAAAATTGACAAATTAATAGCAAAACAATTCGAACCAAGTCATCTAGAACGTGCAGCAAACTGCTTTTTGCAGGTGCATTAAGAGCACTTTTTACAAGACTCATAAAATGTACATGCAGTTTTATTGGCACTGTCATCTCAATCAGGACACGAAATAGATACTTATGGGAACAGAAACTGAATCGAGATCACAATTTGGACATTTAATTACACTAAACTTCAAGTTGAAGAAGAAAAAAATACACTGCAGAATCTAAATCAGTATTCAAAACCTTCGCATACCTCTACGATTCAGCGGCTGAAGGCCTGTGAAAAATCATATGGAAAGAGATATCTACTTTTCCCACGCAATACTTTATATCTTGTTCTAGATAAAACCGTTGTCAGTTAAACAATATTTGATATTTTTAGTCTCGTACAAATGCTTTTGATACAGACGGGTGCAAAGTATTGTTATCCGGGTGGTAAAAACGTATATATGTAGCTTTGAAGCACTCGTTGATGACGTCGAAGTGCAGCTTAAATAGTTCATTTACCTGTGCAGCTGCTAACTGAGCTTGTTTCTCGTATTCTAGTAGATTCACCATCATTTGTCGTACTGCCTCAGTATGATTCGTTGCGACCACTATTGGCGTTATTACTGCATGCTCAAACACAGCTGCCCTATACTTTTCACGGACAAACTTCAAGTTTCCAATGGGTTGTTGCTTTGTCGGGCTACCAGGCAAGGTCAAAGCATCTCCTAAAAGCGTCACTGTGCCCCAAGTCAGCACAAGGAACGTATACCCTAGTATGGTTGCCTCTATCATTGTCTATTCCCTCTGAAACGATAAATTGTTCATGTATTGTCTCAGTAGGCCTGCATCTCCGCAGTTTTCAACAATTTTTCAATGAAATATAGTGAAAAGAGATCTTCTGTGTCATGTCTTTTTTGGTTTAACCAACACCAGATTGGCGGTAAAATTCTAACATTATCGTTTGCAAAAGACTTCAAAGTGACAATAGCCAACACATCTCCCTTCAGAAAACTTTTAGCCTTTACCACACTATTCATACTTTTAACAACCCTGAAGAAAGAAGCTTTTTGAAAACATCGTGGGAAAAGGACAAATTGCTGCTGACCATCATTTTCTCCTTTTCCAACAGTTTCCAACTCTTCAACAATTAAATTTCGGTTGATTGAGTCACCTCTTTTGGTACATTTTCATATATGCAGATGCTTTGAATTTGTGCTGGTCTAAATTTTTTTTTGTTTTTGTAAAGATTTATCAGAATCATTCGGTTGTAGGTGATAGACGCTGCAAGACGAAAAAACAGTCACCTATGTATGGAAATGGGAAACAATGATTCGTCTGTAGAGCTGGAACGAGACTATTTAAGTGGTACCCGTACGTTACGCTTTGTTGTATCAAGGGAGGTAACTAATATAAGATGGAAACGACTTAGGACGGCGTTAATTTGTCTGCGCATGTCATATTCTCCGAAGATTCGACTGTCTTATATGACGCATCACTAGCCCCCGAAAACCGACAGACTGTAATACACCATCTTGCATTCCGGATCATTCTTATTCACCTCTGTAGTGGGCTCAGAGAATAGTCCGTCATTACATGATACTTTCGTCACATGACAAGAACTCAAAATGGTGACACAAACGCCGGTGAAAGAAAGACCAATATCGATTACTTTGTGTGCTGTTTAAACAGCATACGGCCAATCAGACTAAGTGGAAGGAAATGTGACAAAGACGGATTTTCTGACAAGCTTAAATGTCTTTTAAGTAGCATAACTTTAATTGTATTTTAATCTTATAAACTGAGATCCAGTGGTGTGTCAAAACTGTTGGCATCATTCATGGGCGCAGCCATTTTTGTTAAAATTGGCGAAAGATTCTGATCGGTAAAGTAGCTCGAACTTGAAAAATAGTTCCATTGTATACAGGTAAATTCATCAGTTTGAATGCAGGTATAATGTATCCAGAATCATATTTCCTTTGTCTAATATATAATGTTACATATGAAAAAGTTAAACAGTAACAAAACATCTTTTTCTCGGTTTGACAAGAGTCTTGTCATTTAGCCCATTGCAGAGATGTATAGTGAGAGTATGAACGAGAACTCTAATCGGAGATTGACTGTAATATTACGCTCTATAAAGTAGCAATGTAGAAAATAGCTTTTATCAATAGGTTTGAGGAGAAATGAAACCTGCTGCAGCTTCAGATTTCTCTAAACTGCTGATCATAGCTGAGTGAATTGTTTTATTGAGTAAACTTATATTTTAGTTTGAAATTCAAAATAACGATTGTGGCTTAGGAAAGTGGTTCGGTTCTGTACCCAGGATGCCCAAATTAGATAGATGAGTATTTATAGAGTGCCATCTAGCGGGAGATAATGTACTCCCGCTAGATGGCATTCTATAAATACTCATCTATCTAATTTGGGCATCCTGGGTACAGAACCGAACCACTTTCCTAAGCCACAACCGTTATTTTGAATTTCAAACTAATATATAAGTTTACTCAATAAAACGATACCTCGTGCAATTCACTCAGCTATGATCAGCAGTTTAGAGAAATCTGAAGCTACAGCAGGTTTCATTTCTCCTCAAACCTATTGATAAAAGCTATTTTCTACATTGCTACTTTATAGAGCGTAATATTACAGTTTGCCCGCTTTCGGGGCTAGTGATGCGTCATATAAGACAGGTTGTATCTTCGAATATGATATGCGTAGACAACGAAATCTAGCAGGAATACAGATAACGAAACATATGTAGTTATGCATCTTGGGCATAATACCGTAAAACGCCCCTCTATAAATCGCGAAAACCCATGAAAATCAAAATTATGTGTCAAAAAATTGCAATTGGTTTATGGATTCATTTCGTAAACATCAAATACAATATTTTTCAACGGAATGAAGCTGAAACTTTCATTAAATTTCTTCTTTTAAGTCAAAAAAACAATACCACATGTAAGCATTGACTGTATAGCAGAGGGGCGTTTTATGGTATTATGCCGCATCTTGTTTTTACCTTTACAATGGATCTAATCCAGATTGTTTCTCGGTCACATAAACGGAAACAGCATTTTTGTTTCTGTAAAGGTTTTATTTGTTATCGTCGATCCTATGCTACATAACTTCGATCTTTCTCTCTCTTCTGTTGTGTTATTATAACACATTAGACTCCATTAAAAAATTCACCCACTGTATTAACATCAGACTAGATCTACACGTTAAATATTACGGTTTATAGGTATGTCCGATTATCGTTCATTTTTATCTCTGTTTACAAACTTAACTCTACACGCTTCACCGGGCGATACTTTCTTTTTTTTTTAATATACATGTCTATTTAATCGGGATATGAACACATGCCAAAACTTATCAGTTTGTTTTAAAGAAGTGTAACAACAAACGGTTTACATTTCGAAAAATTTCTAAAATCAAAGCAGATGTAGAAAATAAATATGGCTCAAATGATTTGTGTTATTTTTGAAAGGATGGAAAATATGGTAGTAAAAGAGAAAATGCAGGTAACCAGTATTTTCTCCGTTTCCTACAAGTTTTTCAAGAACATTCTTCCTCAATGTTGACATTCGAGACAGTGTAGCAAAGAGTCAAAACCAAAATAAGGGGGAATTTCAAGTCTTTAAAGTGACTTTAGCGACATAACAAGCCTATTTTAACCCTTTACCAAACGACAAAATTTTAGACAGGTCCAAATTTAAAGCACTTGCAGACTACAAAATCAACGTATATAGCTCGTGAATTTCTCACAGATTTTGAAATGACACCTAGTGCTTGGTGTAACAGCAAAATAGGAAATCTAATCATATCTAGATCTATTTCACATTACTTGTAGAGACTATATTACTGACCTACTTACTGATATTGATATGCTCGAATGAATTTCAAAACAGTGATTCGCTACAGGTAAAAGTCACTCGTGACAACTTGCCCGACTGTTGTCCTACCTATGCAGGGGCGGATCCAGGATTTCTTCGCGGGGGGGGGGGGAGGGTTTCAACTCGGTCAATCTCAGATATACAAACACGGACCCAGAGTACAAATCAGTCACCAATGAGTCGGAAGTCAATTAAAAAAGAAAAATCTCGAAATTTAGGACGGTTCATCCGAACCCCCCGAACACCCATGGATCCGCCAGTGCCATGTCTTATTCTTTGAATTGATTGAATTTGCGTTTATTTATCGTCGCCACCGGTTTCCCATATGAATGACGCCCCCTGAAGGCTGTTAGTATTGTTACGGGGGATAGTGCAGATAAAGGACGAAACCCATCCTAAGTTTCGCCTGGTTCTTTAACGTGCTCTGTGTATAGCACCGTCACACGGGACCTCAGTTTAACGTCTCATCCGAAAGACTACTAGTAATTTTAGATGGCCAGCCGTGGGAATCGAACCTCTTATTCTTCGAAGATGAAGATTCGACCTGCCTTAAATGACGCATCACTAGCCCCACCCGGGGTTACCCGATATAGGACAGTCGGAGGGTACAGGAACTCGGAGGTAAACAAAGATGGTAGAATAGGCTCGATGTTTATCCTGGTTTATTTTTAAAAGACAAACCCTTTCGAATATAAAATAATCGTATATGTTAAGTTTTGAAGCCAAATGATCTATAACCCTTATTAGTGTAAGCTTACAGGCCATTTTACAACGAAAAAAAATCATCTAAACTGGAAATTTTACTATTTTGAAACTCAGTTTCAGGACTAACCGTCTCATTGTAGGTCAAGGGGTGATTTGTCACAATACTCCTATTGGTGTCTTAAATTATAGCGTTTTTTTTAAGGATCTAAAGCATTTTCAGTCTCCAGTATGTAAAAAATTTGTTTTGAACCATATGAAAGTAGGAGGTATCGAATTTTTGGGTATGGTAATTCTCGGAGGTATGATATGATTAAATCGGGGTATCACCATATTCATGATATGGGTGAACTAACAGGACCCATATACTGAAGAAGGTGCTAGTTTGTCCCTGAACCTCAACAGGCTTTAATTCTACGAAATAGTGTCCTGTTTATTATAAGCCTATGAAATTATACCTTGTTATAAAACCTTTAAGCAAATATCTTGTCAAGATATTGCCGAAATTTCAATTTTACTTCCAAAAGTAATAGAAGGTCTTAAGAGTAAGTTCACGTGCATTCTTATGTACAATGAACTCCTAGCCTCTGGTAGATTGCCCTTCGATGATATTTGCCATTTACTCTTCCTTGATGTTGTTGAATGGGTTTCAACAGAGAATACATCAAAAATGCGTTCCAAAGTCCTTCAGACAGTGCAGTTCTGGAACATAGGAAGTCAGCTTGTTTATGAAAGAATGTTTGCATAAGAGTTTTGAAAGTCTTTTCAAGTCAGATATAAATGAATAAATGACAATACCGTCAATAAAATATTTTTCTCCCTTTCAACGGACAAACGTGTTCATGAAAGAAAGTTTGCATTAAGAGTTTTGAAGGTCTTTTTAAGTCAGATATAAATGAAAATACTGTCGATATTTTTTTTTTCTCCCTTTCAACGAACAAACGTTCGCAATGAAAATTCTCTATCAGACGTTTGATTCACAGTGAAGCTTTCTTCCCGAGCTACCACCTTTATTAAGCGACCAGCACTAAATTTCCCCATTCAAAAGCATAAAACTCTTAACTAACTAGAAAGCTTTCCAGGAAAAACATGTCGAGCCCGCGTGACTTTGACCTTTGGCCTACGTGAAAAAACGTTTCAAATGGCACATCTACTCATGATGGAGTACAATTGTAGAAATTTATATTGAAATCCATCCAAAATTGTAGGAGTTATGGTCCAGACAAAAATTTGACCTTAAGTGTGACCTTGACCTTGGGCCTACCTGAACGAATGTTTCAAATGGCACATCGACACGTGATGGAAAGTAATTGTGTCAAATTCTGTTGAACTCCATCCACAATTGTAGAAATTATGGTTCAGGCGGACGGACGCACGCACACACATACACCGAGCTGTCATTGTGACAACTATGTTTCGCTCAACGCAAGCGGGCTCGACAAAAATTGTGGTCGTTGAAAAAACGTTTTACGTATAAGAAGCTTCAACCTACATGTATGTTTTGGTACTCACTATGATCGTCTCGTCAAGATGATTTTCATAGGTACCAATAACACAGGATTTGGTTGAATCTCATGTAAACTTTTATCAATGGAAACCAGATTTGCACCTCTTACAAGGACAAACTAGTACAAATATACATTACAAAAAGACGCCTATGCAATATACATGTACAACGATTTTACAGCTCTAAAAGTGACCAATTTTTATTTGATTTTTATCCACAAATGAAGTTTTAGCATGTAGACTAGGACAGCCTCTATGAGCAGTTCTTATAGGTACACAAAGCCGTAATTAACAGCAAAAATATGAAATAGTAATGTGTATACATTCCAGTTTAATAAAGGTGGGATACGAGGCTGTCTACATAAAAAAAGACAAACTATCCTGTCAGTTACTCATCTACTTTCATTGCATACATTGAAAACTTACCTTCCCTTAATACCTACCTCTCCCTACCTACCTACTGACACATTCATATAATCTCACATTAACATTTTCAAAAACAATCAGCTCCTCGAGTTATTAAACCCATACCTCCGAGTTCACAAAATTACATATAGAAATTACTCCGAGAATTCCCGTATCAAATTTTGTGATACGTCGTTAATGTTTTTATGCATATAGAGTTTATCCTTATACATGAGTGCGCGATGACACTTGAGATCTGTAGTAAAATAACTAAATTTTGATTCAAACATGGCAGTTTGAAATGGTATACCGGTATTCGTTCAATATTAACCAGTGAATACGAATAATCTCGCTGCATTAACATAATTCCGAGATTAAAATAGTATATTATCTTTAATTGACCACATAATAAGAAACAATGATCATAAACTGTTTCATTATTATGTTGGCCAATAACCTACATCACCAATAATATCCGATTTTACTTTAATATCATACTATAAATGATATAATTCAGACGCTGGTCTACCATGACAATCTTTGTTTACCTCCGAGTTCCTGTACCCTCCGAGTGTCCCATGTCGGGTAACTCGGGGCGAGCCCCGATATCGGGAAATTGTAGTATTACGCTCTATAAAGTAGCAATGTAGAAAATAGCTTTTAATCAATAGGGCCAACGTTTGAGGAGAAATGAAACCTGTTTTAGCTCCAGATTTCTCTTAACTGCTGATCATAAATGATTGAAATCGTACCAGGTAGCGTTTTATTGAGTAAACGTTTATTTTAGTTTGAAATTCAAAGTAACGGTTGTAGCGTAGGAAAATGGTTCGGTTCTATACCCAGAATGCCCAAATTGGATAGATGAGTATTTATAGAGTGCTATCTAGCGGGGAATGATGCTCGCCCGACTCTGTAACTACCGGTACGTCTGATCTCGTCCGTATCAAGGGGATTTCCGGTTTTAAATAGGCCTACTGCCAGTCACACGCATGAACAGCTACAGTGATAAACAACCTGTCGCTGATAAATGCCAGCGTAATTGACAGACCGAGCTAGGAAATAAGTTGATTGTCATGGTAAATTTACTTTGAAAGATTCCCCTCGAAAATTGTAAGTAGTGTTTGATTTCTAAGTGTTTCGACTTTTCAAAAGGTAAAGCGGTTTCATCACTAATATTCCGTTACCTGGAACACTGAACACTGTCACTGAAGCCATTGTGTGAAATTAATGATTTGAAGGAAAATGAGAAGTATCATTCAAATATTTACTCGAAGGTTAACCTACTTACCAAATGACTGTCATTTTGGTTTAAGGGAGACTACTCCTGACAATGTTAGGTCGTTGTCTGTGCATATCATATTCTCCGAAGATTCAACCTGTCTTCTATGACGCATCACTCTCCCCGATATCGGGGAGACTGTAGTATTACGCTATACAAAGTAGCAATGGAGGAAATGCTTTTATCAATTGATACGTTTGAGAAAAAATCACGCCTGTTTTAGTTCCAAATTTCTCTAATCTGCTGAGCATAGCTGAGTGAATTGCAACAGGTACCTTTTTATTGAGTAAACGTTTATTTTAGCTAGAAATTCAAAGTAACAGTTGTAGCGTAGAAATTTAGCCCAGTTCTGTACCCAGGATGTCCAAGTTAGATCACAGGAATCGGACGTTTATTTGGTGAAAATAGCTAAATGTCAGCCGAAGTGGTCACTCTCTATTATAAAATATACAAGGAGTGCAACGGATTTCCGATAAAAATTTGACACGACTGTCACCCAAAATCATCGCTGAAAATGGAGTCAAATCAATATTAGCCGACATAAACACACATCTACCCTGCTCTTAAATATCTAATCTGTCGATTTATTATGTCCCTACCTGCCGTGAATCACTCTTTCCGTGTCATTCATCGGATTTCCCAAGGGTGATATTAATCAAGAATCAACCTCCCGGCGAAGCTTCCATCGTGCACCAACTTCCGGTTATGGGAGTGAATGAAAATGTCCGGTTACTTTTTCCGATAAATCACGTCAGAAAATTGTCATAATATTTCCGTAGGTACAAGTTAAATCTAAGAAAAATCATGTTATATTTATATCAACACAATCGATGCAAATCAATATATATATATATTTTTTTACTGTATTGTCTAGTTTACAAAGAGTAGAGACTAAATATAGAAACAATCCAACGCATTCGTTGGGAAAACCTTCATTCACTCCGATAACCGGAAGTTGGTGCACGATGGAGGATTCGCCGAGGCTGATTACTGATAAATATCGCCCTAGGGAAATCGGATGAATGACGCGGAAAGAGTGACTCACGGCAGGTAGGGACTTACTAAATCTGCAGATTAGATATTTAAGAGCACGGTAGATGTGTGTTTATGTCGGCTAATATTGATTTGACTCCATTTTCAGCGATGATTTTGGGTGACAGTCGTGTCAAATTTTCATCGGAAATTCGTTGCACTCCTTGTATATGTATAATAGAGAGTGACCACTTCGGCTGATATTTAGCTATTTTCACCAAATAAACGTCCGATTCCTGTGATTAGATAGATGAGTATTTGTAGAATGCCATCTAGCGGGAGATAATGAATGTTAGGATTGTTTTTGTAATGGTGGTCTCCCCAATAATTTTGAGTAGTCAGGAGTAACGTCCCTTGACATTATAATGCATGTTAGATAGAGAGAGAAACCATGTAAATTATATTGAATAAGATTAAGTTTCTGTTACATGTATATTGTTTTGGTTGTCTGGTAGCAGGGCAAGTCAACAAGATTAGTAGTTTTCTATTAGATGTTTAATCTATGCTACCTAGTTACAGACTGCTATCAGAGGAATGCATACAGTATAAAAGGGGTTAAAAACAGTAACTCTCACAGGCTAGTATAGTGTGCAATCAGAATGGCAAGGGTTATTTTTTCCGTATAACAGTTTCTACGTGCAAACTATGAT
This sequence comes from Tridacna crocea, assembly GCA_943736015.1. NCBI lineage: Eukaryota > Metazoa > Mollusca > Bivalvia > Cardiida > Cardiidae > Tridacna > Tridacna crocea. The sequence continues at coordinate 25,185,438 of OX031056.1, forward strand.
TTTAATATATCTTTCGACTCGAACTTATTCCCAAGAGTACAATCCATTACAGGGACTCGATCCAGTATTTATTTGCACCTTGTAAGTAAATATAGACAAGGTGTCGGACATGACCGCAGGGCACATATAACTGGATTCGAATTTTAGCCAATTACAAAGTCAATTTCGATTCAATTTTGTCATGAAATGTACAAATCAACGCTAATATAACCATAATCAATCCGTTTACCGAACACAGATCGAGATATCGAGCAAATTAGGGTCAATTTTGCAGGTCACAAACATGCAACTGGGAAACCACCACTCTACTTTCAGGGTTAAATGCCACATCCCAACCAATGACAGCCGGTTTTAGTACCATGCATCTATTAAAAACGTGTTAATGAATAACTTACAGACAATGGATTTCTTTTTTCGCCAAAGTCAACAAAATTTTCAGGTTTATAGTCTTTCAAATCGAAACCGATGCCATTTTGAAAAGCTTTCATCTGTATGTTTGGGAAGATTTCATTGGTCAGTTTTTTGCCTTCCACTTATTATCAAAGCCAGTACTTTTATAGTAGAACTAAATTGCACAACGGGGCGAGAGTGAAACTGAAAGTAGATTTCTGTATGGTAATTGGGCTTCTTTTGCTTTTCTTAGGGTATATTTCGAATAAAAGTTTTAGCTAAGTGAAAAAATAATCTAAAGAGTTTTGTATTTTCTTTAATACTCACTATAGTTAACATGAATTTCGGATTTTACAATTAAAAGTCAAAGCTCGCTATTAATGTCATCATAACTTGAATCCAGTAGTTGTAGTAAGACGGCCGGTTCCAGTATCAACCAATCAAATTTCGTTTTACAGAACGTCTTCTCGGTCAAGTATGGTGTTAATTTTAACCCATTACCACACAATCCCTACTTTTGATGCTTCTGAGAAAGAAGCCTTTAGAAAACATTGTGAGAAAAGGAGAAAATGCTGGTAGCCAGCATTTTCTCCTTTTCCCACAATGGTTTCTACCCTTCACAAAACAAAATTTAAATTTTCAGAAACTTTTATTTTGTCGTCTGCAAATGCTTTCGATTTGGACAAATTTAAAATTTTGTCGTTTGATAATGAATTAATTGGAAATTCGCTGCGATAAGTAATAAACATTTCGTTTTGTTCCCTGGTTGATCATTATGGAAAGATATAGTCGTCTGTAGGCTATTTATTATCCCGTTTTTATTATACATAAACATTCAAATACAAAGACCTTTGAAAATACCAGGACATTTTACACATGATTCAATGAAAACTAAATACATGTAGAGCCTATCGAAAGCACCTCTCTAGGTATACTGTCCAGGATAATCCGAGGCAAATACTTGATTAACCCCAGTTTACCAGACGACACAATTTTAGCCCAGTCCAAATTGAAAGCGTTTGCAGAAGACAATTTCAGTGTGGCTCAAATGGTGCAATTATTTATTGATAGGGTAGAAAACATTGTGGCAAGAGGACAAAATGCTGGTAACCAGCATTTTCTCCTTTTGCCACAATGTTTTCAAAAGGCTTCTTTCCAAAGGGCGTCAAAAGTCGTCATTGTATTGGAAAGGGTTAATGTCCTCTTTCTTAGCCGTCCTTGTATTTGAAAAGGTCGAATTTGTGCTAGATCTGCACTATTCTCACGAGAATCAAAGTTGCTGTGACGGATTGTTCAATTCCGGATGCAGAATAAAGGGCGACGTTTTGGCGGAAATTGTTCCAAAAGTTCGTGTACTTGTCCATATAAAGCTAAATTGCAATCTATTATTTTATCACAAATTCGTCGATTACTGTCAGATTGTAGGGATATTCTTGCAAGTCTGAAAATTACCTTCTTCACTGAACATTCTGAAATTTCGTTTTACGATGTTGGCCATTATTATTTAGGTCTAGTCATTTGTGTTTGTGGCGGAGACATTCGTCAATTTTATGGAGACCTATAACTGTCTATTTCTCTAACGTTTATAACTCTGAGCAAGGCTTCAACCCTTTACCCCATAAGGCATTTCTATGGTATCTCTAATTGGCCATAAATAAGAGCAAGGATAAAGCCAATTCTTATGTGTATATGACACCTTTTTGATAGGGTAGAAAACATTGTGGCAAAAGGTGAAATTGCTCGTGACGAGCAATTTCACCTTTTGCCACAATGTTTTCCAAAGGCTCCTACAAGCAATGCGTAGACATGAGTATCTATAGAGTAAAGGGTTAATAGTTTCGTTAAGGGGTAAAGTAGATCAGTAATAGCAGCCACAGATCTTTTAGTCTCAATTGCTTCTTGGTAACTCTAAAAATTTGGCCTGCAACACGCAAAACGGGACATATAGACATTTGCTTGGAGCGTTGTCTCGGGTCAGCCTGCGCATGCTGATCTTAGATGACACTTTATGCAAATGTCCTATGCCTCTTTTAGCGTGTTGCAGGCCAAATAACAACAAAATGTATTTCTTTCTACCCAACTCAAAGCTGTTTTTATCGCTGGTACTCGAACGACCAACATTATCAATTTCGTGCCATACCTGAAAGAGCTACAGATTCTTCGTAACCCTTTACCACGCAATTTTCTTGTTTTAACTACCCTGAAATTGATTACGTTTGAAACGCTGTACTGTAACTAAAGTGAAAATTTGCCGGTCGCTTGCATTTTCTCTTTTCCACAATGGTCTGCAACACACGAAAAGGGGCATTCGACACTTTCCGTTTTTATGTAAGTTTCTGTTTTGCGCAGGCTAAGCCGAGACGGCGCTATACGCAAATGACCGAATGCCTCTTTCCGCGTTTTACAAGTCACAATGATCTATTCTGGAGACGATTGTCATCATTTGAGTCACGATGGATTTGTCGTCTGCAAATGCTTTGAATATGGACAAATACAAACTTTTGTCGTCTGGTATAAAGAATAAATCAACAGTCAGTCAGATCTTGATATACATGTTTATTTTTCACAAAAATACCAGTCAGATGTCTGTCGTTATATCAACCTTTGACATAAATTTTTCGCATTCAAGTTAACACGAATTCTGTGAAAATATAGCTTAGACAAAAACCAGGAAGTTTTATCAACTGTTTACCTGCTAAATTAATTAGATCAAACGTTTAAGCCGATAGTAAAAACCCTATACATTGCTATTTCAAAGTTATTTTTTTTTTTTTTTTTTGAAAATATCCTTATAGGACAGTGTATATCTAAGATCAGACTTTCTGATCTTGGCTTGCATTCAAGTTCTGCAAACTGTCATTGAGTGGTGCCTAGCAGCCGAAAGGTTAATTTATAACCAGCATCCCTGCATCCTGAGAACAGGGGCCTTGGATCAGTAGGCCTAATTACCAACCATTCTAAGTTTCATTCTTAGCTTCAATCTGGATTTAGAAAATAGGGTAATTTCTGACTGGTTTAACCATTTGGTTTAGCCAATCAGAAGGTACATCGCTTTCCAAAGTTTTAAAACTAGGATTCAAATAAACCGACCGACCGATCGATCGATCGACTATCCAACCAACCAACCAACTAGTCAGTCAGTCAGTCAATCAATCAATCAATCAATCAATAGATTAGACAAGCAAATTTCGTCCGACATTTGTTCCCCTTATCACATCTTTTTCCTATGGTGCTGTTAACAACACGCACAATAACAATACTTGGGCTAAAAAAATAAATTTTATGCAATAGTCCATGATTAAGATACCGAAGATAGCTTCAGTCGTGACGAAACAGAACCACTGATACTGTAAAAAGAAATAAATGAGCAATCATTACGCGAGTCTGTAAATGACACTCGAGATATAAAGGGCCACTCTAGGAGCGATATGAATCAGTTTTGCATGTTAAAGGAAAATCACCTCCCAGTTTCGCATGTTGGGTCGTGATAACCTTGCACAGTAACCAGAATATCTGATTTCAAGTATTGAGCCCTTGGAGCATCACCCTTGGGCTGCAAAACGCGACTCGCTGACCTTTCGCGGACAGTGTAGATCAAGATCAGACTGCACAGAATGTGCAGTCTGATCTTGGATCTGCACTGTCCGATAAGGAGATTTTATTCCCCAAAACATACCTTTGAAATAGCAATACATGGGTTTCTTTTTATCGAAGCGTTTTATTGTTTATTTAGCAGTATAAAGGTTTACCTTAATCCTGCTCATAAATGAAATGAAACTTTAACTCTTTACCAAACGACAAACTTTGGTTTTAGACTGGTCCAAATAGAAAGCACTTGCAGATTACAAAATGAACGTAACTCAAAAATTGAAATTTGTTTCCTGCAGGGTAGAAAACATTGTTGGAAAAGGAGAAAATGCTGGTTACCAGCATTTTCTCCTTTTCCCACAATATTTTCAAAAGGCCTCTATCTCTGGGTCGTAAAATCCAGGGATTGTTTGGTAAAGGGTTAAAGCAGATAGTGGAACTTATTTTCTGAGAAAAAGAAATCTCTTTATCGGACTGTGTAGATTCAAGATCAGACTGCACGTTCTGTGCAGTCTGATCTTGATCTACAGAGTCCGCAAAAGGTCAGTTATTCGCATCACCAACCCAGGGGTTGAGGCAGATATAAATGCACGAATTCAGTTAATAGACAAACAAGCCTGTAAATCACTTCCAATCCCTATTCAAGCTGATTTATAAGACTGAAAAGATTTTGGCCAGCGTATATCGACCTTTTCAGATACATATGTAAATAGAATTCTCGGATAATAGAAAAACACTCATATATGGCTATTTCACATACCTTTTTCAGCGGAAGCATCTCATCGCATCGGATAGTGTTGTTTCAGGAATAAGCTGCATATTCGTTTTTGCAGTCTGATCTGTGTCTGCTCTGTTCTAAAGAGAGCATAGAGTCGCGCTAAACAGCCAATAAGTAAATCACATATCTTACATTTTGCGCAGACTGAAACGAATTTATATCCGCACCAAAATTGCATGGAACCACGTACGACATTTTAAGTATAAGGCTGCTAAATAACTTACATACGATTTCAAGCCAATGGTAAAACCACAAATCTTGCTATTTAAAACTCAATTTTTTGGAGAAAAAATATCTCTGTATCGGACAGTGTAGATCTAAGATCAGACTGCACGTTCTGTGCAGTCTGATCTTGATCTACACTGTCCGCAAAAGGTAAGCGAGCTGCGCTTAGCAGCCTACGGGTAAAGAGTCAATATAAAGAGCCCACCAAGTATTTCTGCTATCTAGGAAATCCAAGGATTGTCAATTTTAATAAAAACTTGCATAATCTCAAAATTTGCCTGGTTCAATTATTCGGTATAAATTCAATAAGCATGTAGATTTCTTTTTCGACAAGCAGGAGGGATTGATTTACAGATCGACAGTTCATGCATAAACCCATTACAGCACAGGCGATATTTACATATTCCAAAAACCGCCTCAACTCTTTACCACACAAGAAAATTTTAGACTGGTCCAAATTGAAAGCATTCGCAGACAACAAAATAAAAGTGACTGAAAATTTTAAATTTGCTTGTTGAACGGTGGAAAGCATTGTGGGAAAAGGAGAAAATGCTGGTTACCAGCATTTTCTCCTTTTCCCACAATGTTTTCTAAAGGCTTCTTTTTCAGGGGCGTCAAAAGTAGGGATTGTGTGGTATACTATAAGGGGTTAAGTAACTCGAAAGGCGTATATAAGAAGGACAGGGAATATTCCTTGGTGAATGATATGCAAAATGTTGTGAGTAACGAATAAGACAAATGGAGAGTACCTTTGCAGTAGTTCATTTCTTTTGACATAATTCCTACCGAGTGTCCAGTGTTATATAATTATGTCAAGATTCTGCTATTCATGAACCGTTACCGAGACTGGTTTCAAAGCATATACATTTTGAAACATAGGCTGACAACAGATTGAGTACATGTTGCTAAAGTGATCGCATTTAATATTGATCTGTTAGAAATCATTGTGGGGGGGAAAAGAAGAATTTGCCAGTCTAAAGTTTCTTCTTCATCAACACCATGAAACTTCGAGATTGTTTTGCAAAGGGAAAGATTGTGTGTGCAGTATCTAAGTTTTCACCGAAGTCCCTGATGCACAACTAGAACTCTTTTCTTCTCAAATGAATTAGCGGCACCATAAGGCCTCTCTCGTAGGAATAGAAGGAACAAATCTATCTAATTTGTACAGCTAACCTGCTTTCTAAAATATTTCCCATCAGATTAAATCCACACGTCAAAGGAATATAGATCTACTACTCAAAATATGACTTCTGACTTTTCTGTAATTTTCGTCTATTCTGTGTTGCAGTCAAATTGGCTGCCGACGACACACCACTAAATGAGTTCGCTGCATTTTCTCAGAATTTTTTTTTTTTTGAAATTGACATTACCTTAACAAAAACTGATTGGTCCCACACATAATTATGGTCTTAAACCTTTACTAAAGGACAAAATTTCAGGCTGGTCCAAATTGAAAGCACTTGCAGACGACAAAATAAACGAAACTAAAAAAATGACATTTGTATCCTGCAGGGAAGAAAACATTGTGGGAAAAGGAGAAAATGCTGGTTACCAGCATTTTTCTCCTTTTCCCACAATGTTTTCAAAAGGCTTCTATCTCGAGGTCGTAAAAAGCAGGGATTGTTTGGTAAAGGGTTAAGCTGGGCAGCGAACTGGGACCACTGGATCCGTTGACGAATCGAAACTTCGAGATTGTTTTGCAAAGGGAAAGACTGATTAAAATCAATTAGAAGCATAGTGTTACTTAAAACCAATCACATAATTCAAGTAATAGTTTTTTTTTTTATATATATATAAAAAGGGTTTAAATAATTAGATCTATTTGCAAGTAGCACTTCTGCAGTCTTTCATTAACATTCGAAATATTTTTAAAAAAGTCGCAAAAAGACAAAATAAATCTTATATTGGCAATGCTCTGTTTGAAGGTAAAAGAAAAAGGGATTGAACTACGTTAGCCTGAGCAGTCCGCGCAGGCTGACCGAGACCAAATATTATATTGATCTGTTAAATTTTGTGCATGTTAAGGGGTAATTTTACCTAGGGATTGTTAGGTTGTTAGAGTATATGTATTTTATGTACCGTGCTCATAATTATTTGACGACTTCCCGATATTATTAATGAAGAAGATATAGTTTCCCCATCCCCTTTAAGAGGGTAATCGGAAAGAAAGTATCAGGAAAAAAAGTATCGGAAAAAAGTATCTATTTTTGCTAGGAAAGAAAGTATCAGGAAAAAGAGAATCAGTTTCTGTCAAAGATGTAAAACTTTATCAATATTTATTTCAAATCATATATTTATGATTTTGATACTTTATGTATTTAATTTATGACATTTCAGCACACTAACAATGCTACTTATAGAAAGTTTCTCTATAAAAGTTAAAGATCAGTCAGAAATGAAATTAACTGGTGATTAAAGACAACATATTCTTACCAGTTTGGCGTAATCAATGACTTCATAAAAGTGAAAATTAGACCTTAATTAGGATTATACAGGTGGTAAATCATAAAAGTAAATAAATTACACAAATGAACAAGTCAAAAATATTTTAATTACTATTCTTATATCCCAATCGTTACTAGGTATCAACAATAAACACAAGTGTTTGCATATTTCTTCCCAATCTAAGGCCAGAAAAAAGGAAAAAACAAACATGTCTACAAATATCAATTTTTTCTTTACAAAGTCAATATAACCTTATGATTAACCAAATATCTACAACAAACAACATATGAACTTAGTCTCTTTTTTGGGAACTAATACTTTCTTTCCTGATACTTTTTTGTGATAGTTTTCATCCTGATTCTTTTAGTCCTGATCCTTTCTTGCCTACAATCTTTTAGAGCATCGGTTAGTTATACAGTCTCAGTTGTGGCATGAGGCCAGTCAAGGGAGGCTAGCCGGAAGTCCAAATCGAACTAGAACCTTTGAAAAAAAAAAAGAATTGTGTAAAAAAGAGATGGTGTTGGCAACCTGCAATTTTCTCGTTCTCGCACCGTTTATTTTAGATTTTCAAAAAAAAAAAAAGAATAGAAAAAAAAAAAAAAAAAAATCCAGTGAGTCACATTTAATTTGTCGTCTCCAAAAGCGAATGACTGATTAGAATTTTGAAAATTCGTTTTTGAATTTCTTCGGATTTGCCACATTATACCACAGCCGATATAGGTAGATTTGAAAGACAGAGGATAAGATCGGATTTTGCTGAATGTACCACTTAATCTTATATCTACACAGTCTATTGTTTTATTCAAACTATTAGCAGCGAAATTCTATTGCGTTGACTTGAGGGAAGACAAACTTTGCTTTTTCATATCCCCTGTAGATGAGACACGGAACTTTTGAAGCAGTTTTATTTTTTATCTGATTATGCAAAACTGTCTGTCTCGAGCTTTACATTTCTCCAGACAAATTACCTAGAATGACAAAACAACATACTCGTTTACCCTTCAGAAATACTTTTGACCCTTTGCTCAAAAACCCTGTGATACCGGTATACTGATCTCGGGAAAGAAGCCTTTTGAAAACATTGTGGAAAAAAGGAGAAAATGCTGGTAACCAGCATTTTCTCCTTTTCCCACCATGTTTTATCCTCTTTTTAGAGACAAACCATATAAATCATATGTGGTATGTAAACGTTTTCCTTTTGGAATAGTCTTAAATTGTGTTGTCTAATAAAGAGAATCGTAAAACTGGTTATTTTCGTCCAAAAGCAACACCTCGAATGTGTATTTTTGAGGCCCGCTGTATTTCATATGTCTTGAATAGCAGAAAGTGTTGATGCGAAATCATAAAGTATCATTCTTTGCAGACTAATCTTGATCGACACAGTCTACAAAATTACGTACGATCGTGCTCAGCAGTAAGATCCCTGGAATTAAATCGCCCACTTAGGCGTGAATTACATTTATCAATTCCGTCAGAAATGACGCAGTTATAAGCCGCATTTAATTCTGTTATGCACAGGTCATTCCTCTGAAAAAAAAAAGACTTCAAACATTATATAACCTTAAAATGTACAGCTGCTGACAACTTGTGAGAATGGAATCTGTTTATTCCAAGCAGATATCCTTCCAGAACAAGACAAGAAGATATTAAAAGACTATGAAAACGTTAGAAAGTGCTCCTTTCCCGTCTTTCTTTAACCCTTTGCAACAACTTTTTTGTTGTTTTTGAATGGTCTGAGCATACTTCAATGTGCAACTGTATAAAATTTTAAAATATTAGTAAATAGTTAAAATTAATTATTTGAAACGCACTTCATGTCTTGTGTAACGAGCGGATCAATATGAGCGAGTTCGTTTTTTTGTCGTCTTTTATGAGAGGTGTATGAAAATATGCTAGGCGCATCTTCGATCTTGCTGACCTTTTGCCAGACATTGAAGATGCAAGATCAGATAGCACAGAACGTGCAGCTTGATCCAGATCTACACTGTTCAAAAAGGAGATATTTTCCACAAAAGAATATGTGTACGATTTCATTTTACGGGATTTTGTTATCGGCTTGAAATTTTCATTTCACTTATTTAGCGAATTAAGGGTTAAGCCAATAACAAAAGCCTGGTTGTTGCATTCTGAAAGCCGCTGATGCCAGGCAGACGTCAATATCAGTGTAAAAGCAAGATAACACGGCAAAGTTCTTTGAAGTCTGATTTTGATCTACACAGTTCGCAAGTTACGACAAATCATGCCCATGCAGCTGTAGAGTGAAAGGGATAAAATCGCCAACTTAGGCGTGAAATACAGTTTATCATTCCCTTCAGAATGACGCAAGTTGTAATTTGCGTTTCATTCCTTATCTTCGCAAGTTACCTTTCCTCCCAGACAATACTTCAAACCTTGCATGACCCTAAATCATACAGATTTCTGCAAACTTGTGAGGAAGAGGAGCATTTGTTTGTCCAACCAATTGATGTTTTTTTCTTAAAAGGTTTTCCCTGAAATGACCTAACATATGACTAGATGTAATATATTTCATGTAGTATCGACATTTTAATTAATTAAAGAGTCAATGCCTACGAAACAATCTCAAGACTAAATAACCGTTAGAAAGATGTTCTTCATGATCATTTTTTTTTAAATAATTCTCACATTTTAACCCTTTACCAAACAAGCCCTTGTTTTTACGTGTCTGCAGTACAAGTCTTTTGAAAACACTCTGAGGTAAAGGAAAAATTGCTCGTAACGAGCAATTTCTACTTTTCCCACAGTGTTTTCTACCCATTTGGACAACTTTCTGCCATTTTTATCAAATTTGAAATTGTCGTCTGCAAATTCTTTGATTAATTTTCTTTAACCCTTTCCCAAACAATCCCTGGTTTTTACGGGACAAGAATTGAAGCCTTTTAAAAAAACATTGTGGGAAAAGGAGAAAATGCTGGTAACCAGCATTTTCTCCTTTTCCCACAATGTTTTCTACCCTGTTATATAGAAAAATCATCTTTTTAGCAACTGTTAATTTCTCATCTGCAAAATGCTTTCAATTTGGTCTGGTCCAAAATTTGCCGTTTGGGAAAGGGTTAATATCTTTATATTGAAATACATGTATGTTATGTATATTTCATGCTTTGTAGTTAACTGTTATGACCAATGAGCTTATATGCTTATGTGTCAAAATTAAAACAAAACTTCTGTTCTGTTCTGTATTTCAAATGGTATTAACATTTAATCAAGTGAAGGGCTAAATGCTTATAAGCATTTAGCCCTTCACTTGATTAAATGTCAATACCATTATATACTATCTTAGTTAGTTTAAACATATTTTATTCAACAGTATTAGATACAAATTTTACAAAACAAGAGGAAATACAAATATATGATAAATATACTGAGGAAAAGGATAAGAACGGAAGCTAAGCTTATAAAGTTCTTCTCCTAGATCCGGCTTAAGGTTATTATATTAGCATATCCTTACTAATCACTGACAAAGAACGCAATTGAAAGAAAAAGTTGTAAAACATAGTGAATATCCAAACGGTGTGGAGTGGTATCTTGAGATTAAATAACCGTGAGAAAGATATTCTGCAATATCATTTTTTTACAAGAAAAAAATATGATCGTAATCAGCATTTTCTTTTTTTCTTTTTCAACAATATTTTCTGCCCTTTTGCAGACGAATAATTTAAATTACGCTACATCATGCATATGTTTTTGGCGAATGGTGTCAAAAAGGGCAGGTCTATAACGCTTATAGTGGTCTGGTTAAAGAAGTCAGTAAATATGCTGATTTAACTCATTACCAAACGAAAAAAAAATAGTTTTGTCCAAATCGAAAGCATTTGCAGACGACAAAATAAAAGTGTCTTAAAATTTGAAATTTGTTTTGTGAAGCGTTGAAACATTGTGGGAAAAGGAGAAAATGCTGGTTACCAGCATTTTCTCCTTTTCCCACGATGTTTTCTAAAGGCTTCTTTCTCAGGGTCGTCAGAAGTAGGGATTGTGTGGTAATGGGTTAAATAACTTTTTAAACATATTTATCTTACATCGATTGAGAAACAAGTGCTTACAACTGATACTTATCTCTCTCGAATGCTTTAACTCTTTAGCTGCCAGTTCAATTACTTGAAACTTTCAAGCTGGTAGTAAAACCCGAATATTGTTATGTCGAAGCAACTTTTTGCAGTATGTGTATCTCCTATAGGACAATGTAGACCCAAGATCAGACTGCACGGCTGTGCAGTCTGATATTGATCTACAGTATGCGCAATTGAAGGTTCCTTGAGTCGTGTTTAGAAGCCTATGGGTTAAGCCAACCGGATCGTTGCATTCGAAAGGTCGCAAAAACCTTGAACTGGTTATCTACCACGTCGATTCTTCATAAAACACCATATATCTATGTGTACATCTATTAATTTCATATAAGGTCTTCAGTAAAAAGTTCTACAAAAGCTGAAAGTAGATAACATTCAAACAGCAACAGTGATTTACGATAGTTGATCGAAATCTGTCTGATAACGGTATTTACAGACATGTTATTGAGTCTTATACGTTAAGAAGTTCTAGAAATTGCATTCAAATGGACTCAAGATCGATCACTCAATTAATCCTTTTTGACGAAAAGGAAATAACGAGGATATATTCTGTCAATATGTACAACCAATTTTTTTAAATCTCATTTGGGTCTGACAAGAGAATCCAACAAACTATCCGACGCTGTAGATCCAAACTTAGATTGTGCAATCTGCGCAATCTTATCTTGGTCTACACTGCAGGCAAAATCTACGAATGTCACAAATGACAGTTGAAAGGGTTAAGCTTCTCTGGCACTAATCTGTCCCAAAGCTGCCGAAAGTTTAATGTAAAGCCAAGAAGAACGCATGTAACCGCCAACACACTGTATCTGATACTGGTCCATTTTCCAACAATGGGTCATTGAAGACTCTATTGCGACCAAAAATAAACAGGGAGTGTGTTAAATAGAGGATATTTGTTTTTTTCGGTGAACGATCGAAATTTATTTCATCGAGTGGACACCATCGGTAACATTTTCACGAGTGGCGCAGACACGAGTGAAAATATTACCGATGTGTTCACGAGATGAAATAACTTTCGATCTTTCACCGAAAAAAACGAATATTCTTTTTATTTCATGCTTTTAACCTTTTCTGGGAGGAGCTTTATCAAAATTCAGTACAGTTCTTTTCCGTTATTCCCTGTGGCATACCCCTCCCGCATAGCAACGTTACGTCAAGCACGAGAAATGTAAGGTATATGACGTCATATTTCCCATCTGGTTGTTAGGCACGCGCAATTTACCTAGGCGACAAGAACGTGAAATTCGGTATTTTCACTGGTGGTACCAGTGTAAGATCGAAAAATATTTTCACTGCTATTTCTCGATATCCTACCGGAAAGCATGAAATAAAGGTGGGTATTTAGATTTTTCACATCTCACCAAACTGAAAATTATAATACATCACTGAAATTTAAATGAAAAAAAAAAAAAAAAAAACAAATCATCAATAATTAACAATATTAAAATTACGAAAAAAGATGTCAATGGTGTTCCCTTAAAAGTCTAGTAACCTCTTCTCGCGCCAAAAAGAAAAAAATATAAAAAGGCATTGCGGGAATGCCAAGTGACGGGCACGTGACTAATGACGCTAAATTCCATAACATAGCAAACATGTAATTATTTTCCATCATGTCTTCTTCGGACGCTATGTTTGAATCTTCGTCTGTGTATTTCCGGTGTGTAAATGAGCGAGTTGCAAATGTAAAAATAGACCGTGTTTCCAGTCATTGTCGACCTGGGCCGTAGTAAATCTCTTATTTCTCTTATTGTTGGATGTTGTTCGACTGCTGGGGTTTTATGAATGAAAATGAAAAGACTTTGGGAGTATAAGGATGATTTTTTGTATTTGTGTAAATTTTCGTCCCAAAATCTGAAGGGCCATCTTTAAAGTGCATTTAAACCCACATCATATAGTTTAAAACGTATGGAAGTAATTATGAAGAAAACGAATCCGTTAAGGTACAGTCAATTGAAACGCAAGTCGCTTGCAGAAAATTGAATTTTGAACGCTGTAAAATTGCCTGGACGCTGTATCCTTTTCCCACAATGTTTTCTAAAGGCTTCTTTCTCAGGGTCGTCAGAAGTAGGGATTGTGTGGTAATGGATTAAAGTGGCATAATGGCGAAATTTGTGTGCGAAGTTAACCCTTTTCTGACAGTCGTTTTTGTGATCGCCCCTCTTGAAGAACGTTTTTTAGCTTGTAGTGGGAATAGAAAAATATGCCGGTGTAATGCAGAGAAATGACCCTCCCCTTCAAAATGATCCATTGGTCATTTCACTGGGGGCATTTCTCAACGTAGAATAATGACCCGGGTCATTCCTCTACATAGTGAAATGACCTCTGGATCTTTTTGTAGGGGAAGTCATTCCTCTGCGTTACACCGGCAAGAATCACTTTCTCTTCTTCCTCCAATGATTTCACAGTTTAACCCTTTAACAAATAATCCCTGATTTTTACGACCCTAATAAAAAACAGCTTTTTGAAAACATTGTGAGAAAAAGAGAAAATGCTGGTAACCAGCATTTTCTCCTTATCCCACAATGTTTTCTACCCTTCACAAAACAAATTTCAAATTTCCAGTTACTTGTAGTTTTATTTTGTTGCCTACAGATGCTTTCGATTTGGGCAAGCTAAAATTGTTTTCGTTTGGTAATGAGTTAAAAGATACTTTTCTTCATTTTAACTTTTAGATTACATTTGTTTTCTGCGAGCGCTTCCATATCGGTAGAGCCTGAAAGATTATCGTTTGGCAAATAGGATCAGTTAGTGCTGCATATGGTTTGTTTCCGTAAATTTTTAATAGGCAAATAACTTTCCGCTGTCTACATAATTGGCATAAACGAAGACCCTAATGAGTAGGCTGACCACACTGTAGACAAAACAATGTAGTTGGTGTTAAAATACCCACAATTATCTAGATCTCTTTTTCAAACGCATGCTATAGGCTCATTCTTTCTTAGGACAGTAATCAAATAACACTGGAAGTTCGCGTGCAAGAAGCCTTAACTCAAAATCATTGTGATCGTATAAGACTCCATGAGCAGACGCGTTTCTTATCTTTGAGTCTATCTAAACACTGTGGTGAATCCACTGGAGAGAGAGAGAGAGAGAGAGAGAGAGAGAGAGAGAGAGAGAGAGAGAGAGTGAGAGAGAGTTTCTACAAATACGACAACTAACCCCATTTCTGAGTTGCATTTATATAGTTTGCTTCTGCAAAAATAATTAAATCTCCGCAAATGCCTTGTGTTTAGACCTGTCTCAAACTTCTTGTTTAACTCTTTACCACACAATCCCTACTTTTAACGATCCTGAGACAGAAGCCTTTTGAAAACATTGTGGGAATAGGAGAAAATGCTGGTAACCAGCATTTTCTCCTTTTCCCACAATGTTTTCTACATTCCCAAAATCAAAAATCAATTTTTGATTCACATTTATTTGGTCGTCTGCAAATGCTTTCGATTTGGAGTAGTCCAAAATTTTGTCAACTGGTATAAAGAGTTAATAATAGTAAAAAAATGTAACTTCTTCATCGGAAGATAGCATTCAAGGAGAATGATGCGCTAAATAATTAAAGCTTCGCCATTTAGAGATACATGTAGCTTTTACAACTTTTTCATTATGTTCTCAGAGTGAAGTTTTGTTTAACCCATTTCTTCCACATTCAACTGCAATTTCCCTTTGCTTTTGATGAACCTTCTGGAATAAAGATTTTGAAAAGAATATGGGAAAAAGAGAAAATGCTGGCAGTCAGCACTTTCTCCTTCACCCACATTTTTTTTCTGTTTCGATACCACTCTCATCTTTTGAGTTATTCTTAATTTGTTTTCTTCCATTTTTTTTTTCAATTTGAATATGTTTCAAATTTGACGTCTAAAAGAATTAAGAATGACGATCAAGAGCAGCCTCCTGATCCTTGTAGCCTAATATTTATCTGCAATATTTTAGACCAAATCACTTGGCTTTTAATTTAGTCTTCCCTCTTTGACTTTGTTCAATTAATCATTTACGACCCTGCAGAAAAAAGCTTTTGTAACATTTTGGGAACAGAGATAAAAACTACTAAGTGGACTGTAACACACGAAATAGGGCATTCAGGCATCTGAGTAAAGTATCGTCTCAGATCAGCCTGCGCAGTCTCCACAGACTAATCCGAGATGAAAATTTTCATTTTTATGTTATTTTCTGGGTTTTTTATTCGTAAGTCTACTGCATAATAAAATCTAATGTAGACGTAAAGTGCCGTCTCGGATTAGCCTTCGCGGAATGCGCAGGCTGATCCGAAACGAAACTTTACGCAAATGTCCGAATGCCCCATTTGGCGTGTTTCAAGCCAAGTAGCATTTACACATCTCTACCTGCAATACTTTTAACGCTTCATAACATTCTATTACAAACAACGCAATTTCTCAACAAGAGTGTCATATTTTATCTGTGATAACTTTCGATGGGGGTGGGGATGGGCGGCAGGGGTCTCAGTGGCGGAGAGTAGAATTAGTAATCTAGAGGTCCCGAATTAATTATATCCTTTCGCGAAGCACTGGGTGTTTGTTTTTTTGCAAGACACCTTAGGACCAGCATAAATCTGGTAAAACTCAAAACGTATAGGTGAATACAAGAACTGTCGCCGTGACATAAATAATGTTTAAATCGCCATAATACATACATCAATTAATCGATCGATCAAAGGATCGACTGGTCGGTCAGCCAGTCATTCAATCAGTCTGTAAGTCAATTATTGGAATTGTAGTTATTGAGTTTTTGCAGCCTTCAATTTGGACAAATCTACAAAAGAAAAAGTTGTCTAGTGTAACGGGCGCACATAATGGTTGTTTTTCGGTGATAATTCTAATTTAGCAAGATGGCTGGAAAGCATGGCGCCAGTTTCCCCGTGAGATTGTATCATTTTTCTATAGTTTTGAATTTTAGTCTAATTTCATGCATAAGGAAAAAATCTTTTGGTTTGTAAAAGAAGCTTTTAGCTCTTTACTAGACTTAAAAAAAAAAAAATCCAGACTTGTCAAACATGACTGCATTTTCAGACGACAAAATACACTTGTTGGAATTCGTTTTCTAAACAGGTAGGAAACATTGTGAGAAAAGGAAAGAATGCTGGTTACCAGCATTTTCACCTTTTCGTCCAATATTTCCCATCTTCCCATGCAGTTTTCATAAGCCCGGCGGGTCTTTTAACCACTAGGATTGTTGATAAAGCATTAAACCCATCTAAATGCCATAATTTGATAGCTTCTTTTTCCTACCTCAGAACATTTTGTATAACAAGCTTAATGTTAGCAACTGCCACAGACCTCATACTTCTCTCACCACTGATCGTGGTTTCAGCAATACTTTTGAAGGAAAGCAGCCAATGGTTTTGGGAGAATCTTGTGCAAAGTTCAACAATAGAGAAAAAGGAGAGTATGTCCGCATCAATGTAATCTGAAATAATGCTGAAATGCAATTAAAAATCCCATGAACAAAACTAGTCACAAGCAAGTGTTTTCTCCGTCATTTAATTAGTATCAACGGTGTGAAGTGTGTTTTATTTTTGTTTAAGGTTGTTTGAACCCTAACGTTATTCGATCTCACGGCAGGATGAACGCTAATCTATATGCGGTTACATATAAAACTTTATTCGATGCTAAACTGTAATCATCCTTAAACTTGAAGTCTCACTTATGCCTAAAGACGATATGGCAATTTTGAAAGCAACCTCTGGTCTATAGACAAAGACAAAGACAACACTACACTTCAGAAGTTACGACAAATGGTTTATCAAATTAGAAGTGAAATTACAGTTACATGTATGTGACAGCTTGAAATTTCAAGCCCAGCTCGGTTGAACACGAAAAATGTTTTATTGGTATTGACCTTGAAGCAAAAGTCAGAAAAGAAATAACTTTATTGCAGCTGGAATCATCAATTCTTGAAAATGGCTTCGCCTGACGCGGATCGCCCTGACGACCCTTGTGCTGTTAGGTACCGAAACTATCTCGTGAACTGCAAGGTAAGCTTTACTACTGGCGTTGAATAAAAATAGAACCTTACGGAACTGTGAGGCTATATTTCCATTTCTTATTTACCCCTTTACCATTGAATTTCGAGTTTTAAATATCCTAGGAATGAAATGGTAACCAGCATTTTCTATTTATCCCGCTTTTTTCCCAATTCCCATTGTAAGAAAAATCCTATTCCTCTATTTTCTTTAAAGAATTTTGTTTAATGTTGTCTGCATTTATTTTTAGTTTGTACGAATGTCAAAGGTTTGTATTCTCTAGTAACCCATTACTATCCAATCCTGAGTTTTAATGACCTTCTGAATATTGTAGACAAAGATGAAAATGCTGGAAACCTACGTTTTCCTCATTTTCCTATAATGTTTTAACCTTTCCAGGAAAAAAATCCATCATTTAAGCCAAAATAAATTTTTCGTCTGTTAATGTTTTGAATTCATACAAGTCTAAAATTTGTCGTCTGGTAAAGAGTTAAACGGTACGTCTGGTGACCCCAGGTGTTGCTACAATGCGGAATAATAAAGTTGATTAGAATGAAAACTAGCCCTCGACAATATAGCATATAATCTGAACCGAAGATATATTTCCTTTCTGAAAAGTCTATTGTCCTTTATCTGTGTACATATATATAGGATATAAAAATAGAATTGAGAGAATGAAAAAACAGACCATTTTATCAACAATAGCAGGGCTCTTTTGTGGGAATATGGAAAAAAAATGTACTTTACATCAATTTTTTTTTCTCAAGCAATATCATAAAAATACCACCAAAAATCTTCGTGTAAAAATCTGTTCCAAGTATTTAATAACGAGCAACAGCGAGTTACGGGCGGAGCCCATTATAGATTGAGCCTATTACGGACGAAGCTTGTTTTGCGGTAACACCGTTCTAGATTTTTCAAAAATAAAATTCCGACTTCGTATTGAGTTTTAAATAGTTTAAATCTAGAACGGGGTGAATAATAATAAAAATAATAAAAACAGTGTCTTCCGGTTGATCGCGCACAGCGTCAAACGTATCACAGTCTTTATCGCTTTTACTTGATTATTCAAAGATAGGAAAAATAATCTACCGATCGGATGATAAGTTAAAAATCATTCTAATTTAAATGTGTAGTTTCCAATTTACTTTCAGCTTTTTAAACATCTCTTCTTGTATTAGGATACATTAAGTTCCACATTAGAAATTAATGACGTAATAAATCCTACTACTTTTAACGTCATGCACGAACCGTTATCCCGCGGAAAAATACTGTGTCGAAGAAATGACAAAACCTTGTATTTTATACAATTCAAAGTACCATTTATAAAGAAAGTGGAATTTAAAGTGGAGTCTAGATCCACCTTTTCTTTTCTAAAATATCTATAGATATCTCTAGATCTAGAATCTTGATCTATATTTATTTATACATGTTATGTTATGTAGTGGGATGATTCAATTGTTACACTTATAAATGTTTCCTCATTCCCTCAAAATAAAAACCACACTAACCATGAAGACATACGTTGTGAACCAAGTATACTTTGATAAGTCTCACCCTATTAGTTCAAAACTTCAGAATTTATCTAGAATTTTCCAAGCTGATATAAATAGGAGTAACTTATTTGGTGATTTTCTTTACTTGAACTTAGACTTGTGGCTTGGAGAATACGGAATAAGTAAAAGTGTTGGATTTATACTGGAATATAGATCTGTAAGTTGGAATTGTTCATTCTTTTAATAGGTTGCTCATATCTATATGCAAGTTACAACTATTGTCAATTTAGGTTTTAGGAACCAGGAATTTTGAAGTCTAAACAAACAGTGTAATTCCTAAGTTTTAGGGACTTATTCTATTTCTTGTTCTATGATTAAAAATTGTCAAAATTTCATTCAAACTTAACTCTTATTGTATACTTTTATTTTTTCATTAATAAATATTGATAATTGTTAAAAACTTGTTGCTGGTTTTCTTTCTCGTTACGGTTGGCTCGTAACAGAAAGACATCAGTACATAAAGAAAAAAGTGTTATGAAATGATTCTGTAATGGAATTACACCACATACACGGTCACGACACGAGTAAAATAGTCTACAAAGGAATAAACTGTTTTAAAACAATATCACAATTTTGAATTTCGTTTCGTCACTGTCGAATGATTTCTGGATCTTAATCGATATATGAAAAATATCTTATGGCTGCATGAATGTATCGAATGAGTACTAGCATTTTACTGGGTAAACCATAGAGACAGACATAACTAGCTCACCTGTAACTTATTCGTGAAAGAAATAATGTGGAAAAAAAAAGTATAATAACTTGAAACAATCTGTTTTATGATCAAAAGTACAAACAGAAAGGCTTCCCTCATTGAAATTAATGACTGTTTTTGTAACAATTTCTCTTCCAACAATCTAGTCTTCTTGCCCTCTTCGATTACTAACATGAATTGGAAGGATGATATATTCAGGTCAATAAAAGGAACAAGATAATAAACCCATTTCAAGCCCCTTCAATCGGAATATCTTTAAAAAATTACACCTTGCACATCCAAGATCAGACCATAAGTTGCAGTGTGATCTTGGATCTACACTGGGAAAATACTTACATGCGTCTGTAGCCAAAAGCAAATTTCCAGAGAAGGAACGATAATGGCTTATACTTAAGGGATATCCAAATGCAACACCGAACAACTTGCCAATAAATATTTGATAAAATTCTATGTACAACATGGCACAAGGATGTGTGATTAGAATCCAAATAAGGAAATAATGAAATAAAAATAGAGGCATCGCCATTATCTCATCAATGTCTAAACGATACTCCTTGTGCTATCTCATGGTCCCTTAAATCTGTACGAAAAGGCAAACTTTTCGGCCCTTCCAAACTGAAAATATTTGCAGGCGACGATTTAAGTATGGCTGACCGCTTTTCGCTTAATTGGTAGAATCATTGTAAGAAAAAAGAGAAAAATGTTGTTACTTCATAACCACCTTTTAGCCTACTGTGTCTGATAATGTCACAATGTTTTCAAAAAGCACTGATTCAAGACCAAAAAAAAAAAATATTTGACGACGGTAATACTTTTCAATTAACAAGCAGGATATTTTTACGTAGCGTTTACCATCCCCTTACAGTATAAACGACAAAGAAATATGCAATGATGAAGGGAAGGAGCAAAATCTTTACCGGATTATCCTGCAACACGGCATTCGGACATTTGTTTTAAGTGTCGTCTCGGGTCAGCCAGTATACATGATGTATATGTTCGGGGAATATCATCCAATCAGATCACGAGAAATTTCTTTGCGGTATATTAAAAGATTTTGTCCCATAATAGACTTGTACAAAAGCAGAAATTATTTAAAAATGAAAAGTGACGTTTAGGATTGGTCAGCGCGGAGTACACATGCTGATCCGAGATGAAACTTTACGTATATGTCTTAATGCCCCTTTTCGCGTGTTGCAGGCCATATATAAAACAACATTCTAGGGCGCACAAGTGTATTTTCCCATTTTCTTACATCCAGAACTGAACAAGGTAAACTCGTTATAACAGAACCCGTTTTCAAGTGAGAGGGGAATTCTAGCCCCTGTATGTGGTTCAAACGAGAAAGGAAACAACTAATTGAAATGATATAGATAACAAAACATTCGATTTCATATTGTATTTTCAAAGGATATATTCTGGTTAGGGCGCAAGTTTTTGCAAGGGTGTGGTACGGGCTTGGATGGAGACAGTCAGATAGATAAAAACAGGCTTCTGCGATTTCAAACTTGCATTGGAAGAAATGACAAAAACAATTGTTTGACATCTTCCAATTTGCCCATGTTAAATTCAGAAGTAAAATTGCCTTTTCCTCCAATGATAGGAATAAGTATCTAGACTAAAATGCGCTCGATACAGTTCCAACGTCCAGAATACGACTATCGGAGAAAAACGTGGCTATTTGTAGCTGCATACTAATCACCGAATCAATGTCAGATCATTTTAGTGGCTTAGAGCGGCCGTAGATGGACCATAGACAAAATTTAATCTGCTCGTCATTTCTATAACCCCGTGTGCTTGGGGGACGATGTAGAATTATGAGCAGTGTGTATAGCATATTCCTCGACTTTTCTAAATCAGCAGGTGGCTTGCCTTGTAGTTAAATTGAAAGTCATTCTTCAGTTATGTTCCTTGATTCCTCTCCAACTCTGCATTGGATGTCGCACATCTACTAACTCGTTCCGACTAGAAATAGTCAAACATTGTCCCATGAATGAAAATTTTACAGCAAGCGTTTAAACCTAAATGTATGAATTGCAAAAATTATCTGAAGTCAGAATGCAGAAATATATATTTTTATGATTGAACGTTTTTGAAAAAAATGGCAAACCACAACTCCGATAACACAAAAATAACGTGACTTCAGGAGAATAAAGCAATATAATTTGTCGCGAAATGGATGAATCGGGGAGAAAGATTGCGTCAAAATACCGAGGCAGGTAATATATCGATAAACAAAAGTACAGACACATCCGGTAAATTTGGATTTGAAAATCAGAGGTGGACAGTGAATTTTTGTCGCCAGGGGTTGCTTATCATATGGCACATCGAAAAAAATTCAAACAGTATAAAAACAATATTATTAAAACAGTGATTACGTAATCGCTGTTTAATAAAAGTGTTGCAAATTGCTGGCCAAAATAAATACATATACAGAAATCCTTTTCACGTCGTGGATGGATGGAAAAGGCTAAAATGCTAAACACCCGTCATTGTCGGGCTGTCGATCAAGGACAAGTGCCAGACACTGCCGGTGTAACGCAGAAAAATGACCCCCATTACAAAATGACCCCCGGGTCATTTCTCGACGTAGAAGAATGACCCATGGGTCATTTTTCGACGTAGAAAAATGACCCGGGTCATTATTCTACGTCGAGAAATGACCCGGGGGTCATTTCTCGACGTAGAGAAATGACCCATGGGTCATTCCTCTACGTCGAGAAATGACCCGGGGGTCATTTTGTAATGGGGGTCATTTTTCTGCGTTACACCGGCGTTCCTGTGAATGACGTATACAAGTTCATATATTTAATTACATGACAAAGTTTACATTGAGACCTCGAACTTTGAACTTGGAGCTTACCTGCAAGAAGCTGTATTTTTTAATGTGTAAAACAACCTTTGTCCTCCCCCCCCCCCACCCCACGGTTTTATTTTATTGTTGTAACTGTAACTTCTACAGAGTAAGATCCGCTAGTTCAAACCTACCAATCGTCCTGATTTCAACAAGCCATCTAATAGAATGATAGACTTCTTGTTCTAGTAGAATAAATGATCTTTAATTGCTACATGTACATGTGCTTTTTGGACGCCTGAAGGGATTTATAAGGCATAACGGTTTCATCGGCGAGCAAAAACCTTTTCCATAATGTCACGAGATGTTATCGACTTTATTTTTGCCACCTTTCTCAACCTTGTACCACGCAATCCCTAGTTTTAACGAGTTCGACGAAGAGGGGTTTTGAAAACATCGTTCGAAAAGGAGAAAATGCTGGTAATCAGCATTTTTCCCTTTCCCCATAATGTTTTCTACCCCTCTACAGACAAATTTCATATTTTGAGTATATTCGTCTGCCATTGCTATAAATTTGGCACCATCTATAATTTTGTCGTTTGGTTAAGAGTTAGGCCTAGACAAGCAAACAAAGCAACACAGTTAAAAAATGATAACAATAGAGTTGACCTAGAGAGAAAAGACCCAAATTAAAACGAGACAACGAAGAAAGGAGGAAGGAAACTGAATGAATATCCGTGTCAATCCGGGTAGTCAAAGGAAAATATTTTCTTGTAGTCATGTAATGAATAATGAATTCAAAATAAAAAGAAGCTTTTGTCAAATCTGATTTGTAAAGCCTGAAAAATAACCATGTTACTGAAGATTCCAGGCCAAATACCAAAGTGAAAAATCTGTCTTCTTGGGAACTTGATCGAATCAAAACATCACATCGTTTTATGTGAACAGAGGCTTATTTCTCTACGTAGAATTCTCCTGAATAATGACCCGGGTCATTCCTCTACACAGAGTAATGACTCATGGGTCATTCTGTACACTGTAAAAACAGATGTTTCACATTTGCACACATATTGAAACACTTTTTCTGTTACACTTTTTAAACACATTAATATAGAACGTGTCACATGTTCACTTCTGAAACACATGGCGTTCAGACGGGAAAACACTAGCGTTCCAGCTTTAAACACTTCACATGTTTAAAACTGAAACATGTGACGCGTTTAAAAGCGAAACACATCCCCTGTTACACTTTTTGAACACATGAACACTTCGGGTAAACACGTCCGTTCCCTTTTGAAACACATGGCGTTCATGCAGGAAAACATTAATGTTCCACTTCTAAACATGTCACATGTTTCAAAATTGAAACACGTAATATGTTTCACACAAATGGTGTGCCGTTTTACAACACCCTATTAAAGTCCTCTGCAGATGAAGGATGAACACTTCATGTGTTTCAATACCAGGGCTGCGTCTTTGGCCTGAATATAAAAGGGTGAGATCAGTAACATAGAACGATTAAAATTGTTCCCCCATTTATTAAAGATATGTCTAACAAATAAAATCAGTTATTCACCAAATCAAACCATTCCCATTACTGTAATTAGTTATCAAAATGTTTTTGAAGCACTGTCTACTGTAAAAATCATTAGGATATTCTACACCAGTTAAATAATAAAACCCCATCAAAATAGCCACAGCCAACACTGACTGTCAAAAGCAACTGCCGTGTTCTCAATCTGCACTTATTTCTCTTCAACTATCAAACTGGGTGCCCACAGTAGGGACTGGTGAAGATTTCAAAATCTGCTCAAGTTTCCTCAGTTCTTAAATCTGTAACAACCAGAAAGAAAATTGTGTTACTGTACGCAAAGCTCAACTATTCTTGCAATTTTGGTGTAGCAACATCACCCAAGCAACGTCTGATAATATTTTAGCTGAAAAACAACAACAAAATTCTAGACATGTCTAAATTAAAAGTATTCAATTTCACAGACATCGCCCCACCCCCTGCCCCCCACCGAAAAAAAAAACAAAATAAACGAGATTCAATAATTGGTTATGAGGGAGAGAAAGCATCATAGGAAAAGGACAAACATGCTAGCTACCAGTATTTTCTCCTTCATCCACATTTTTTTGAAAGGCTTCTTTCCCATGGCGGTTAGAAGTTTAGGTTTGTAGTAAAGGGTTAAGATTCCTGAAATTAGCTCTGGTAGCTAGATACTAATTAAAGGAACTCAACAATTCAAGCAATGTGACAAAGATCAAGCATATTGAACACTTTCCGCTCAAGTGAATTTCAGGCTTTATAGTGCTCAATTTTATTTTGAGAGGTACCTTAACCCTTTCCCAAACAATCCCTGGTTTTTACGGGTCAGGAATAGAAGCCTTTTGAAAACATTGTGGGAAAAGGAGAAAATGCTGGTAACCAGCATTTTCTCCTTTTCCCACAATGTTTTCTACCCTACCGTATAGAAAAATTATCTTTTTAGCAAGTGTTAATTTGTCATTTGAAAAATGCTTTCAATTTGGTCTGGTCCAAAATTTGCTGTTTGGGAAAGGGTTAAATAACAAAATAACAGCAAACAGATGAAAGGCTAAGAAAAATAAGAAACTAAGAAAAATAATCATTTGGCCTAAAATAATTACATATGATTTTCAAAATCAAAAAACCTCTGTGAGAAAGGATAAAATGACTGATACCAGCATTTTATCCTTTTCCCACAGTGTTTTCAAAAGCTTTCTCTATAAGGGTCAACAAAAAGTCTGAGCTTTTGGTTGAAGAGTTCAACTACCACAAATTTTGCACCATATTTTTCTTCATTTTAATGGTAAATGAACAATTGATATGTGCTTCAAAAGTTTGGAGGTAGATTATAAAGTGCTGTCCCTGCCAATAGTTTAATACCAACATAGGAACGTGTATTACAGTGCTTAAACTTTATGCAGCCTGGCTGTAAAATGGTTCGATAAATTAGAATACAGCACATACCTTGCTACCTTAGCAAAAGGTTTTGTCTTCTAACAATTTCCCTGTACATAGGCAACTTCAGACTCAATTGGTTGATCAGCACAGCCAAACAATTAGTGTTATCCACTCAGTGTTATCCACTTATCCTATACAAGGTGCATCATTATCCATTTGTCAAATAACCTGTTGTTTTCACCTGGGGAAGAAAACCATAAAAATATGAGAAAAGGATAAATTATAGCTACCACTTTTCCCACAATCTTTTGTAACCCATTCATTTATCTTTTGTAGCCACATCATTTGAAATTCATCTAATTTGTCCTGTGCAGATGCTTTACATTCTGGGAAATCCTACATTTTATCAAATGGTTTACAGACTTAAAACTTTACCACACAATGACTAATTTTAACGACCCTGAGGAAGAAGCCTTTGGAAAGCATCGTGGATGGTTACCAGCATTTTCTCCTTTTCCCCCAGTGTTTTCTACCCTTTACAAAACAAATATCAAATTTTAAGTTACTTTTACGTTGTCGTCTGTAAATGCTTTTAATTTGGACCAGTCTAAAATTTTGTCGTTTGGTAAAGAATTAACTCATTACCAAACTGGTCTGAATTGAAAGCATCTGCAGGCCACAAATTAAAAGTAGCTCAATGATGATTTTGTCTTTGTGAGGAAAGAAAACATTGTGGGAAAAGGAGAATATTCTGTTACCAGCATTTTTTTCCTTTTCCAATGTTTTAAAAGGTTTTTTTGCAGGGCTGTTGAAACTTGTGATAGCAATTTAGATTCTTACCTACAGAAAATTGTGGATTCCAAAAGAATTTTAAATTTAATGGTAAACAGCAATGTAATCTTTAGCTATATGTACGAACAACAATGTAACCTCTATGCTCAATCTTTATACTCAAAACACAACTAGACAGCAATGAGACGAAATGATCTGAAAAAAAAAATCAAATTCTAATTCTTGAATACTCCAATTCAATTTCTTATTTACACTTCTAAACAATGGGCCAATTAAATGAAGCATGAAAGGTATTACATAAAAGAAAGCTTCTGTGGTTAAACTTGCTTCTGCCATATCCTGTAACTTGTCAAAAAAAAAACATTGTCAAACCCACACAATCTACATGTATCAGGGTTTTCCCCTACTCGGACTCCTTATTCTTTTTAATTGGTACCCTCAAATTTTCTATAATATAGATCTATCCCCTAAAATTTAATCGTTTTCCTTCTTTCAGTCATGTAAATAGGATCAAATGACCCCTGTTTGAGAAAGTCAGAGAAAACCCTTGATGTATTTTACAGAAACCAAACAAAATTTAGTTTACTCACATTTACCATGTTTCTCAATCTTGTATCTGCTTCAAATAGGGTCTCAAACCACTTCATAACCGGTAGTGGGTAACTGGATTTTATCCTCTTTCAGTATGAGCAAGCATTGTACTTCAGCCAAAATCTGTAAAATTTGATGAGAATCAACATTTCCTGCAACCACTGAAAACTTTGTCCTTCGTTGGCTGTCACATTTTTTAAAATTTGCTTGAGTGAAATATGATTCCAAGAATAAGCTCAAAACTAAACAGAGATTTATTTTTTATTCCAAAGAAGCTAAATATCTACTGCGATACAGAAAAAAAACCTATCGATGGTAACAATCCTAACAGTATTAAATCAAAATCATGTAGAAAGAGTTATTTAATTGAAACGAAATCCCATTCCAAAAAAGACCTCCTCTTCTGATAAAAACATATAGACCTCTTTTTATAGAAACGTATGAGTAGTATTGTATTTTGCATGTACACATGGCCTTTTTGTTATTGGTCCATCGTAAAATTTTACTTAAAGCCACCCTTTTCCATGAAATAGCCTTTTAATCAAATGAAAAAAAAAAAAAAAAAAGATAGTGATTGCCTGTTGCTCATTATAAACAACATCAATATAAAGTTTCATGAAATTTGCCTAGTACTTATTTAAAGAGATGTTGGTAGATCTACATATAAATTGGAATTTTAAATCAAGCCCCCCTTTTTCAATACATGGCATTAAATTTAAGAAAAAAGAATAAAAAACAGCAGACTATCAAATAGGATTTTCATTTCCTCCCAGTTCGCTCAAGATTTTCGGTATTTCCACGCTCCAAAAATCTTTTAAAAAATGTCTGTGTTGTTTGAACTTGTTTCAGAGTCTACAGCTTTTCCCAGATAATTTAGTTATTTTTCACGTAGATTTATGATTGTTTGTTTATGTTCGGTTGTCAAATTACGACCTCTGGCAGACATATTTTAGATGACGTCAAACATGACGTCATCTGACATCATCAATATTATAATTATAGGCAAAACTATTTGCAGTTACAAGTTTAGACTTTACTATGAAACGGTTTATTCTCTGTTGAAGGGAGACAGATAACAATGAAATAAACACAAATTGCAAGACATTATTTTTTCTCAGATAGTTAACTCTGACGTTGCGTAGACTCTAGATACCTACATTATTATGGCTACGCACTGTAGAAAGGCGCCTAAAAGAAACTGCACTTTTCATTTGTGGATCTGCATCCACTTTTTAAATATTGCTAATTCTTGTAGATCTACAACAATACTATTTTGTTGAAAATGTCTTTACACCGTGTTCCTTGTGTAGATTCTATGCATACTTAAACAAAAGACTTTTTTTTTTCAAACTTACCCGCATCTGTATCTTTCGGCTTCAAAATGGCGGTTGTTGTTTCGTCCTAGGATAAATCGCCCAATTCGAATTTCGGCCCATAACAAATTCGCCCCATACAAAATAAATCCAAAGTCTAAACATCATTGTCAGTCAGTTGTAGTGGGACTCTTGTTTGATGCATAAATCGAAACTTTCGAATGTTCCTGTTTGATTCTATATTTAATGTCTATACAATTATCGTATGAATCGTGAGTTCATGGTTTTTTTTTCCTCTCTGAGTAAATGGTAACTCTGAATTGAAACGCCTAAGTGTGCATAATTCGCTGACAAGAGAACACCAGCGTTTCATAATGAAACACCCCTTACAGAATTTTGTGTTTGAAGTCATCAGAACTCACTCGTATCTATTACAATGAGATTTCAATATAATTAATCAGGAGTTGAGTTATTATGATTTACTTCAAATTTTTTAAACTTTAGCCCAAAGCACTGGTGTTTAATATCTGTACGCTGGCGTTCTGAAATAAACACACGCGTTTCATTACGGAACACATCCGTTTCAGTTTGAAACGGCTGTTTAATTAGTGAACGTCATGTGTTTCGGTATTGCACACCTCGAAACGGCAGTGTTTCGCTATGGAACACATTCGAAACGCGTCACGCGTTACCATTTTTTACAGTGTAGGGGAGGGTCATTTCTCTGCATTACGCCAGTGTAAAGCAGAGAAATGACCCCCATTACAAAAATGACCGGCGGTCATGCCGGGTCATTTTTCTACGTAGAGAAATAACCCATGGGTCATTCCTCTACGTCGAGAAATGAGACGTGGGTCATTTTGTAGGGGAGGGTCATTTCTCTGCATTACACCGGCGCTCAAATTTACGGAGACTGATATTTGTCCAAGCCCATGGCAAACCTAAGTTTCTAGGCTGAAGATGTCGGTAAACTTATTTATCCCAATACAAGCTGTCAGGAAAATTATTGACAAGGAAGTGCTAATCTTTTATTTGACATTTAGTATCGATAATTCCTCGGAAGTGTGCGATATCGCACTTGCACCTGCTGGTACTGACATTACATAACAATCTTTAGTCAAGTAATGGCGTAATGACGTACTTACATTCACTTCCATATTTCACTTGTCAAAATACGTTCTGTGTCCTCCTCATTCGATAGCATATCTGTCACGAGAAACCAACTGAAGAGTATGGAAATGACGGGAAGACCTTGGCTGTAATAGTATGACGACAAACCCGACCTCGATCTTGAGCCTTAGCCATTTTAGTGTAGCGCAGTGTTTTCTGTAACAGAAAGCCTTTTTTACAATGGATTGAAGGGTGTTATCCCTTTTGGTGTTAGCTTGTTATCAGACAAACGTGAAAGGATCTACGGACACTGCAACCACAGTCCAAGAAATGGCGTACTAGTTTAAATACTTAACTGTCATGGTAAAAATTAAATTATTTCAACCTAAGGGCTTGTTTCTCTTAAAGTACAAGATGTTGTAGATAGAAAATAATAGTGTATGTTCTATGCAAGTCAATATTTATTCATGTTATGAATATCGTTACAGTATGTAAAATGGCTCCAAGTGGACAAAGAACGACTTGTTTTTATATTGTTGACTTCTTCCTCTGAGGACGAAGTTTGTCTGTATGACTAGCTTAATAAAATCTCTTGTAGAAATGCAGAAAAACGAGTAGTGAAAGTCTTAAGAGTTATTTCTATAGATTCATTTACTAAAGCAGACGCGATTTTACATAACCATAATTAAGTTTATAATCATGTACAAATTCTGGATGTCTCTGGTTTTCCCTGCTCAGTGCTCAGGTTATGTTCTACATACTGGTACCTTTTTCATCGACTTGTCTCAAATGCGCTCATCAACAATAGTTTGCATCAGTTGACAAATCGCAAAAGCTATGTATACCTAAGGACTTTCAACTAATTGTCAGTGCTTCCTGTGAGTCTCGAATCCGGGGCATCCAGGTCAGGAATAATACATCTTACCACTAAGCTACGCAGGAGCCGTTTCTGCTTTGGATTTTACCTCTCCTCGACTGAATCTAAAAACAAATATGACTTAACGAACTGGACGCTATGTTTCTCTCTCTCTCTCTCTCTCTCTCTCTCTCTCTCTCTCTCTCTCTCTCTCTCTCTCTCTTTTCTTTTAAAGAAAGAACCTAAAATTTAGAATCTAGACAAGGAGTTTGATATGGAGAGATAGGCATATAAGTTCCCATGGGTATTCCGATAAATAACCAAGAAATGAGATACAGGGCAAGTCTACATTTTTCGTGTTAGTCTGGTCTTGATTCAATCTGTCAGAAAATAAATATCTGTCTATAATAGCATATTGATCCTGGGTCCGTATTCAACTACCATTCATAAAAACATTGTTGAAGTTTTTTTCTCCACAATTTTCTGAACTTGATAGTCATACACCTTCTGATTGGCTAAACCGAATGGTTTAGCCAATTAGATGTTGTGTTACTTTCAAATCTCGATCTTTCAAATATCGGAGGAACGAGTGTTTTTATGGATGGCTGGTGACAACGGACCATGGTCCTTTACTACAATATTGGAGCTCTTTACCACACGACACAACTTTAAACTCGTCCAAACCAAAGATATCTGCCTGAGACAAATTTGGTATGACCTAATTGACGATATTCGTTGATGAAAGCTTGGTTTGCTTTGGTTTGTATTGGAGTTTATCACCATTCTAACAGCTTAGTTCGTATCATGACGGTATGAGACGCACCCATTATGTTTCCTGGTTTTTCTCACTGCAGTACTGATATAACTCATTTCCAAAGCCACTTACTGCTTTTATTACATGAATCAAAGGTGAAAGCCGAAATAATCGCTGGACAGAAATTAGCCACAACCGGGTGTTGAACCCGTAAACGCCAGATACGCTAATCGCAGACCCATCTGGCCGGGAATGTCTTTGAAAGAGCAGAAAACATAGTTGAAAAGAGTTACAAGCATTTTGTCATATTGTTATCAGAAATGGCCATTCTTAGGAGCGTTCACACTTGGCAATCATGAACAGGCTAGATTACAGTCAATTTAACTTTGCAATCAGTCATTACAGAAAATCACCGGAAAACGATGTGACCCATCATTCGGTTGTTCATATTAAAATCACCGCAAATTGGGTAGTTTCTTGGTAAACATGCAAACGAAGTTGATTTCATTACCTTTTAGGCTTGATGAATTCTTTCAACCAATGGTCAATATGGTCGATATGCCAATGAATATATGTAAATGGTCAAACGGAGCATTGCTAAACAATTATACGGCATTTAGCGTAGTCGCTATCCACTTTGTGCTTTAAAAATATGCCATTTTCCAAATCAAAGTGAACAAACAATATGTGTTGGTTTTGATCTATAGCTTAGGTATCTGGCGCACTGCTGTAGATAAGAGACAGTACATAGATGGTAGAATTTGACTCTCCAGGCAAAAACCGAGGCATTATATGTCTCCATCCAAACAAAATGCACTTTGAAGCGGTACATCTAATTTGCATAATCATATGTCATCATTTACAGGGGAAAGGAGCTTGGCTTTTTACACTTTGAGGCGGTTAATCCTGTATTAGAACTAAATAAATAATGGATGAAATGTGGCCGTGCTGTGCATCTTGGAATATCCTTGGTCCAACTGGGGATTCGAAATGGGAGGACCTCGTCAGTAAATCTCTTTAATTCTTTGATGAATATGTATATCCTTTTCAATGCCAACAAATAGACACATTGACAAGTTAATCCTTAGACTGCTAAGAGCGACTCGATGACCTTTTACGGACAATGTAGATTCAAGATCAGACCGCACAAAACGTGCAGCCTGATCTTAGATCTACATTGTCCGATAAGGAGATATTTTTCATTTTTCTCCCAAAATAAATATGAAATGGCATAATTGGGAATTTACAATCGGTTTAAGAATTAAGGTGCATTTATTTATCAGCTTAACCCTTACCAAAGAACAATCCCTGGTTTTTATGACCCTGAGACAGAAGCCTTTTGAAAATATTGTGAGAAAAGGAGGAAATGCTGGTAACCAGCATTTTCTCCTTTTCCCACAATGTTTTCTACCCTGTTGGGAACAAATTTCAATTTTTTCAGTTACGTTTATTTTGTCATCTGCAAGTGCTTTCAATTTGCACCAGTCTAAAATTTTGCCGTTTGGGAAAAGGTTAAGAATGAATTGAATGGCCAGTTTCCAATTTCGTCGTTTCACGAAATAAAGTGATCTCAAAACGAACAAATTACAACTGTAGACGAGGTCTGTAATGAGCGAATCTCCGGAGTGTTGCAAATGAAATACGTTTCTGCTATAAGTCACCCATAATTCAGTTCATTTGGGAATGGAAGTAAATCATGAAGTTTCGATGGATCCAAATGAAAAGTGAGGAAACAAGGAATTAGTTTGAATAATATGTAATATTATATAGGGTTTGGAAAATATAGATGCACTTAATTGCATAACCACCCTTTAAATTGTTACCTGTTAGTAATTAAGATATTTCGAGGCAATCGGTAGACCAAAATATTGCAATATTGATTTAAGTGCATCTCGCCAATACGTTATATTTCTTTAAGTGGAACTCTTCAAGTTACAGAATCGTGTAGATGTATAACCGGGACAACGCGTAAACAAAAGGTCCATGGTAACAAATATTAATCAAAGGACTGATAGTCCTGAGAGTCGCCTGTGGGGTAATAGGTTAGAAGTTTTCACCCTTTTTTGTTCAAATCTGTTAAAAGCACTCAAGATACAAAATAACTTAACCACAAGACAGTATTAAATGCAAGCATATTTCTGAGTTGTCATCCTAGAATTCAAAATATCCGTATTCAAATTTACATTTAAAAAAATGTGGTGGAAATTAAAATTTAGGCACCAGGACCAGCTTTAATAAGTTCAACGTTTTTTACTCACAGACAACAACCCTTTACAAATAAAGACCAGATTATCTTCTGGTATAGGATCTAGTGACATACTTTTAGACCAAAAAATACCCTTTTGCAACTCACTCATATCTTATCTTAGCAGTCTGACAAAGTTTCATAAGTATTACACTGAACATAAATGGATTCTACAGCTCTATTACGGTTTCGTCTGATTTGACGTAATGACAACCTTAGGCTTTTTCTTTGAACCCCAGGTGACCTATATTCAGTTTTGTCAAAGATATTATTGAGCCAAACAGCCGGGCAATTTCATGATCATTGGACTGAACTGTAGCCTTTGGAGCACAAACAAATATTTGACTCGGTGACATGTCTTTTGGAAATAATTTGTTTTCGGTGTTGTCCACTTTGAGGTTTTGACCAGCAATGGACTCTATGAATGTGGCTGCTACAACTCAATAAAATCTATAACCCAACAGCATGATCATCAGCCTTTAATATTTGTCTGCGTTTTATAACGTCTCAGGGATTATAGTGCTTCCACACCAATCGAAAATTGTCTACATGTATATTGCTTTGGTGGAAATTAAATGTTTTCGATTCGCTTTATTACCCTTTACAAAAACCCTTCACAAGATTACAAACACTCCAATAAAGAACTTGTTGTTCGAGCGGGTAAATACTGATCTGTTCTATTATATTTGAGTCATAGCGGAGTAAAAAGTCAATTTCTCAGATTGCTAGTTGTTAGAACAGCATGCGTAGTGTAAAATTCAGATTTTGGCAGTTACAAAAGCACCCTGCGTTCTAGCACCTGCTGATGGCAAAGGCCGGTTCAGCAACTGATTCATAAATATGTAAATTCATAAAGATTTCCGTGGTGCAAATGACGTTTATACGTCACGTGATTACAAGATCTATATTTGTCGCAAAGCTACATTCCAGAAAACACCTGCAAAGCGATAACTTGGTACAGCCTAGAACCGTGTACATTGCATACGGTATGTACGATCTCTGGTGCACCTAGAGTGTGGGTGTGCAAAGTATCTAAAGTCTAGATTAAAGAGCTGGGAAGAAGCAACGTGTAAGAATGTCTAAGAAGGCAATGCAACCATTCCAAGTCGTTATAAATTCGTTATAAGAATTAGCCTACTGTTGGGAAAAAAAGCAATTGAAAGCTTCCATGTTAACTCGGCATCGCCTTTCGGCATCAATCATAGGTTGAGCGTTGAATTGAAATAAAGCTTGCAGTCAGGATTATAAGATTGTAGGAGTTAAGTGTACTTCTGACACTTCATTGCTCCCTTGATGGCTGTCGTCGTTTCTGTTTACAATGTCGATAAACTGACGTTTTTCAAGCCTAGAATGGGGACAAAACAATCAAGTGGATGAAAGTTTTGTGTCGACGCCTTGAATGATCACGCGGTGTTATGTCACCATTTTGTTGGCACTGCGGATATTTTACTTCAAGTTGCAATCAGAACAACAGCCACAAGAAAAACGATCGTATGACAAACAAATACAACGGTTCTGTCATTTACAGGGTTTATATAGATCTCGAGCATAAAATATACATGTATATAGTTCAGGAGTTTTGGTCCTTCCTCGAGAAATTAGAATTGTTGCTGTTATCATTTAAAACATCTTGTACTCTCAGATACATTTATGATGGAAAATGAAATTAAGGTAAGCCGCTCACTAGGTAGACAGTAGTTTAATGAAAGATGTAAGTACATTGTTTAGTTACTGAAGCTTTGATAAATAAGGTAATTGTGACCCATCACGCAAAAATGGACCTTCTGGGAACTGCGAAATTGATCATGAAAAACAAACGTGTTTCTCGTGCATTCCATAGAAAGATTTTGTTATCGCAAACTTGATAATTTCCTTTTACGTATTACTGCATTAGATATATTTTGGCAAAATTATATTTTCATTTTTTCCACTTGAGGTGACATATATAATTTAGTAAACGACTGAATTTGAAAAATGAAAATATGTCAGATAATTGCTTACACGTATCTTTCAAAGATTCATAAATCTACAAAATTATCGAAACTCGAGGAGATGTTCTTTTTATTATAATGCCAATTACTTTCTTATACTAAAATGAAGCCCGTATCAGGTCTTTATTTCAAGAATTCGTCGATGCTATTTTTCCGTTAAAAAAAACAACAATAAAAACGTATAATAGATACGCGTGAATTGGTATATATATATATTTTCCACATATTCTCATATATTTCTCTCGGTCTTCGTAACCCTAAAAGAAGAGGAAAAAGAAGGAGAAGGGGAAGAAGAAAAAGCAGGTTAAAGGAAAAGTTATGAAACCAAAGGAAGTCTTCTTTGCATTCAGTTATAAAGGGTGCGACTAAATGAGACCCAGTTCTTAGATATTGCCAACGATTTATGACACTTCATTGCTCCCTCGATGGCTGTTACTATTATTGCATTATCATAAACACTAGAACAGATTCGCATATATGTGGCCAGAAAACCTTCAAATTTCCATTATTGGTATAACGCGGGATTTTGCTTATCCGTTGATCTGAAAGGTCAAGCGGCAAGTCGGGACACTCAATTGCCTGAGTCTATTTACTTGCCGGATTATGAGAAGCATAATGGTAATTTGTCTGGATAGACATTTGTTGGTTATGGGAAAATTTGCTGCCTTGTTTTGTAGCATATAACTTGACCGATCAGTCCTGCTTTGAATGCGACATGGTAGGATTTGTTCCAGGGCCAGATTTCTCCATAGACGGGCACTGTTACGAACTGCACCTTTACATATCGTTAAAGTCATAGTAATCTGCATATTTTTACATGGTGAAAATGAAATGTACCTTTATTTTATAAACTTGCCTTTTTACATATGGACTTTAATGTGACTTTAATGAAAGAAACTATCGGTATTCAGTGACATACAAGCGATAAGCCAAGAGGGTTTAATGTCCACCAATGAAAATTTCACGGTAACGTATTAGATCTGTTGAGTTTCAAGGACCTGCTGATTAAGTACCACCAAGTTTGACTTCAGATCACTAGTTTTATAAACGGTATTTGTTGACAAAATAATCAGATGAAATATATAATTTATTTCATCAGCTTGTGGTTAATATGGGAAAGGGAAAGGTCCGCTAAAATACCTCGTAACTTACGGCGTTCGTTATTTTCGCATATCTTTCTCTTTTTCGGCAAATATTTGTCCCCGTATTAACCACAGACTGATGAAATAAACTCTATTTATTACAAATTTAGATTTATGTGATTTTACTTACATACGGTGCATGTTCTCGTGTAGGATTTTCCTCATCATGACTGTAACCGACATGGACCTATAATGTATTCAAGTTCCGCTCTTTCCATCAAATCCGGAAAAAAAATGTGTTTCTATGTTTTGCTATTGTATTTATTTCGTGATTCTTTTAAAATAAAATTTAACAGAAAATGTATATATAACAAAAGGAACACAACAACAGCCTGCATTCCTGTGTTGTCAGATCTGGGTCTGTATTCACCAACCATTCATAAGAACGTTCTTTGTCTTACCCTCCAGAATTTTCTACATTTGTAAGTAACACAACTTCTGATTGGCTATTCGGTTTAGCCAATCAGAAGTTGTATTAATTACAAATTTTGAAAATCTTGCAGAATAAGACTAAGAATATTCTCAAGAATGGTTGGTGAATACTGGCCCTGGTCTCAATGTGTTGAAAAGGTTAGAGTATCTGAGCACGCCTTCAGTGAAAGACTTTTGTACATGTGTGTGCATAAAGATTGATCCAGAACCACTCTTTTCGTTTGCTGTCTTCGATGCTCAAACTCTTACCATCCGACCAGTGTTTACATGACGACGAGAAATAAGAAGGCTTTTGACAACACTGTGGACAATGGAGCAAATGCTGAAAATCAGCACATTCTCCTGTTCCAGCAAAATTACTGCCCTTTCTAATACTACAATACAATACTTTTATTTAGTAATTTAGGCCTCCGGCCCACAATACAAATTTTTACATCTATTGCGTTAGTAATGCGATCATTTACGGTGCATTCAAATTGTTTTCTGCAACTATTTTCAATTTAAACCAGTCCAAAATTCTGTTGTTTGGTAAAGAGTTAACCTAACCATAATCATTTAACGCTTTGCAAAGCGACAGATTGTTAGGTTTCTCCGGGTCAAACGCATTTGCAGGCAACATAAACGATGGAATTGGTCTCAGAAATGAGAGAGAGAAAACATTGCAAGGAAAAGGAGAAAATGACTGTTCCCAACATTTTCTCCTTTTCCTATTATGTTTTCAAATATTTACTCATTCAGTGTTGTTAAAACCCGTGATTACGCGATAAACGCTTTAATTCAACCAATGAAGCTAAAATAGTGATCCATTTCGTTGATTTGTTCAGTTCAGCTGGTTAAAGGTCAGCAAAAGCAATACTTCAGTGACAACAACTATACATCAAAATAAAACCATGTTGGAAACGGCATTGTATGACCCGCATCTGACATCCCATATTTGCCATAAACGCTTGAAGAGCCATGCTCATGCATCGTTGTTAGTTGTTGCTGACAGTTTAGATACTATGTCAGTCTAGTTATATCATATTTGTGCAATAGCTTGGCTACTTTAGCCTTGGTTCCAGTCCGATATTTTTTTTTCATTTTCTGTAATTCAGATGTCATTTTGTCAAAAATGACGACCTAGTGACATTAAAAAACTAGATGCTGCCGCAGTCCATTCTCAAGCGTGAATTACAAAGAGAAACTGAAATTCCATTAGCTTTAGTTTGATCATTTCTTATTAGTGAGCCGTCTTTGAAAGAACTTGCAACAAAATGTCAAACAGGTTATTCACAAAGACTTTTGAGGATTCTTTAACAATGTCAAGGATTTTTGAATGTCACTATGTGTTTTTGATGGTACCTATCGGTTTTGGAAAGTCACTCGTATTTAAAATCGCCCTTGTAGAATTTGAATTGGTGTAAAATGGCGCGAATCTGTCGATTTCTACGTTGTTACATCATGCGATAAACAAACTTATAGTTGGGGCGGGGAGGGGGAGCAAAGGACTCGAATGTCCCCAGGTGGTAATGATAACGGAAGCGATAAACAGATACAGACCTGCCAATGATCTCTACCAGACCATGAATAAGAGATAGTTGTAGGAGTAATTCAGAAATTATGAACGCTTGGACCCAGGTTGGGCTAGATTGGCTTTGCAATTCTAAAGTCAGTTGTCTGCGCATGTCACAATCTTCAGAAATTCGACCTGTGTGCTATGACGTATCACCGGTCCCATAATTATGCTAGGGAAAAGTAGGGCTTACACCAAAGATATTACCCAAGCCTGTAGGTGCTATTTTAATAAATGGCCGATGCAAAGGTTACATGCTAGCTGATCACATCAGGTAGTGTTCCATTGAATAAACATTAATTTTCGTTTGAAATTCAAAGTAACGATTGTCGTGTAGAAAAGTAGTTTGGTTCTGTATCCAAAATACCCAAAATAGATGTGTATTTGTAGAATACCATGTAGCGGGAGATATTGTTTTAAGGTCTGTATTACTGTTTAAAGTTATATTATTGACACACTACGAGAGTTAATAAATCAATGACATAAAATTGGCATATATATGAGAGTTATGGGCCATGGACTCAACAAGTCATCGGTAAATAATTTGTAACATCGACGTTTTTGACAGGGCCATTCTGGCAATCGCAATAGCTTCCGTCTTTAATTTAATGTGGGAGTTGAGGACTGTAGACCTAAAGTCCCATTTCCGTTCCCTTGACATGTTTCTTTCATCAAGAAATCAGGTATCTAACTCTTAAGCTGCTAAGACCTCTCGTGGACAGCTTAGATCTGAATCAGACTGCAGAGTAGTAGTTGTACAGTCAGAGAGCAGTGGACTTGTTCACGGCTCTAGTTAATCATATCGGCCCAAACTGAAGGCGAGATGGCGACATGATTCACCACAACCGTGAACAAGTTTCCAAGTCCCTTGCCAACTGAACTTAAAACGAATGCATTATACTGCAAAGTTTCCATTCCAACGTTTGCTAAGCGTTTTCTTTTTTTTTTCGTTTCTATAAAAAAAATGAGTACACTGAAGAATTAGAATTTCCTTTCTAAGTACCCCAATTCAATGAAAACTGACGTCACTGGGATTTGACGTTACTAAAACCTTAGTAATACGTGCTTAAAACGAAGTGCAGCTTCCAAGGGCGCATAGTCTTGATGTTAATCTTGATCGACCCCGCCATTTTGGATGTTTTGTTGATATTGTAGTCATGTATACGGGGCTCTCGAAAGGGAAACTACTTTTAGTTTGATTTTACCAGTGTACATGATTATGTTTGGGGCATATTATCCAATCAGATCACGAGAATTTTCGTTGCAGTATAATAAAATTTTCTGTCTGATCTTAGATCTACGCTGTAGGATGAGAAGACTTTTTGCACCAAAAACTTCAGTTGATAATATCGGCTTGACAGTTTTATTGTGCTTATTTAGCAGGAGAAGGGCTTAGGTACAATATAGGAAATATTGGCTTAACCCTTTCCCAAACGACAAATTTTGGACTCTTCCAAACCAAAAGAGTTTGCAGACGAAAATATTAGATTTGGAGAAAATGCCAGAAAGTTCTCAAAAAGGGTTGAAAACACTGTGTGAAAAAGAGAAATTGCTCGTTACGAGCAATTTTTCCTTTTCCCACAGTGTTTTCAAAAGACTTTTGCTGCAGACACGTAAAAACCAGGGCTTGTTTGGGAAAGGGTTAGAGTGTGTTGTAAATAACCCCGGAAACAAATGAAATGTTACAAAGGCCGAAGGTATTTCTAAACCCTGACGATAAAGGTCCTATAAAACGAAATAAAAAAAAATAAGCAATTGTTCCTCGTATTGCATATTGCCAAACTGTAACGGTATCCTGAACATATTTCTGCTGCTAATTCAACAAAGCAGGATTGATAAATTTTTTTGTTTTATTTATCGTCGTCATCGGCTGCCTATCTGGGCGATGCCCACCCACTCCTGAAAACTGTTAGTCTTGTAAGGCGGGATATTGCAAGATACAAGAAAGAGAGCATCTAATAATACGAGTGGTTATTTAACGTTCTCCGTGTATAGCAACGTCACACCTCCGTTAAACTTCTCATCTGAAAGAATGTCAGCAATTTTAGATGGTCAGCCGTAAGAATGAAACCAACACTCTCAAGTGATTCAAGACTTCATGTTTACAAGTTCTACGCTCTACCAGATGAGTCATGCGAGCTGGTCAATCTAATCACACCTTCCTTGTATTTCTTTTAAACAATCATCTTGCAACTAAATAAGAGGGACCAATATTTGTATTTCCAAGTTTAGCCCTCAGAAAATTGGGTTTATGCTTGTTGAACCTTTAAAGTGCTAACCAAGGTATAGCTGTATTAACCGCGTATTGAAATAGTTGTCAAAAATAACTTTGAAATTGCAAGTTAAAGAGCTTTTCCCTAAGGTAAAATGTATATTTCATTTAACAAGAAACACACGTGTAAACAACTATAGAAGTTGGAACTTTGGAGCAGATCAACTAGAAATCAAATACGATTTGTATAGTTAAGCATCGTGGCATTTTTTTCTCCTTCGTTAATCATTTTTACGCAAGAAAACAGCTATGCGTTCTACCTTGAAATTTACTTTTCATTTGCCTTATATGATCGTTTTCTAGCCGTAAGTAGGATGTAAACCAGTTTGCAAATTAGGTCACATAGTCTTAGATTTGCTGTGGAAAAAAATATCCTTAACTTTCTCTCCTGCGATATTCACGTGTACAGACACAAACATCATAATAAGGAGCAGATTAAGAAATGAACATATTTGTACTACACAGCTTACACATATGTATTTGAGAGAAGACATAAGGAAGATATCAATAGTACTACTGAGAAAAAAAAAACCCGCTATTTTCTTTTTATAAAAGTGACACCGATGGCAGATTTTGACTTTATCAATTGAAACACTGTTTGGCGTGCAAAAGGAGAAGATTATAAAAGTGACACTCCCTATCACACTTACTCCTTTTGAAAGATGAATAGGTGTACACACCATGTTCATCTTCGAATTTTTGTGTCCAAATGTAAGAAGACCTGTTTATGAAATCAAAGTAAATTTCATTTTTACCATGTAAAAGTATGGCATTTATTATGACTTTAATAATGATAACGTCCTGTTCGTAAAGGTGCCAGCCAATGGTAGAAAACAACTCCTAGAACAGATCCTAGAACAATTCGTTTACCATCCAATACAGAAAGAGTTTACTACATCGAAATAAGAAAATGGGTTCAGAATGAGCTATCTTACTCTCCGATGACATGATATTGGAAGTTAAAACAATAGTCCTGTGAATTACATCATACTCGTAGCACTAATTAGATGCAATGTTTTCACTCCACAGTCTCGAACACCTATTTCGAATAAACACGAACGATAACAAAGTTTGTCTCGATCAATGGCGTCCCTGAAATCGACGAGCTTCTCAATGCATTTTTGCACACCTATATCATTACAACAAATGCAGTAACCGACACGTTTGGGGTTTCTCTGATCTTATAAATGTGTGTTGTAAAGGGTTATCCCTTACATTTTCAAGTTATAAACGGTGAAAATTACGCATTTGTTTTACTTTACAGGGTTTTTTACAAGCTTTTTTTTTTTTAAATCTCAAATGCGAACTCGTGTCAGATCCTTTGTATATATATAAAAAAATAAAAACCCTGACTTTTTTTTCACAAACACCTGTCTTTCTCTCCTCGGTCATTGTACAAGTTTCGTTTGAACTGAAACATACATGCTATATTTGAAAACACCAGAGTGTCCAAGTTATGTTTCTTTTATTGTTTTACTCTACCAGTAGCATGTTCATAATAACTGAATAAAAACCCCTATAAATTCGTTTCAATATTTCTATGAAGACAGGATTGTTTATGATAAAATGGGAATAAGAAAAGGAATTGCTTATTTCCTTGAGACAGAAATTGATATTTACGATAAATCGTGTCCGACAGTAGATTTTATAATACTGGTGGCACTGTCTGTGGTTTTCGATTAATCTTTAATCCTTGTTTAATGCAGAAAATAGCCATTGAATACAGCCATTATACGAAGACTGACCATGTATTATGCTTCAACCACGCTGTCAAAAATCATTATGGTGTGAACCAAAGCCGGTAATGGCTTTGGACTGTTTCCTGCTTTCAGATCAGTTCAACTTAAAGGCAACATCTTATGAATCTTTCATCAAGGTAAAAATCTGTCCAATTTCACGACATACGACTAATCAGTCTGCAGATGCACAAACGATACGGAATCGTTATTCCCATTCAAGTCAAGGGCCAGATATTGTAAAATTCTACATTTCTGATTTGACCTATCAACTAATGAAATCATGGGGACTTTGTTCTGTATTCTTCGAAACGTCACTAATACTAGGCAGACATTAGAAACCCGCCTCATTCTTCAGAGAAGAATACCTTTTTAATCATTTTTCTCGGAATAATACCCCCCAGTCATACGGGTAGGGTGCCATCGGTGCCACCACTTCTTATACACTATTCTTTGAAATCTGTGCAGGTATTGAGATTGTCCTCGACAAGGACCACTTAATGGAATCTGATATACTAACGTTAGTATATACCTATTAGTTTAAGGATGAAAGACTTCAAGGTTCTCTATGTATATAACAGTTCATGTCCGGTCTATGAACCTTTAACCCTTTCAGCGCCTGATCCGAAAATAGGAACTTTCGCGGACGGCAAAAATCGAGATCAGACTCTGGAGAAGGTAAAGTCTGATCTTAAATCTATAACATCTGCCTGGTCATTCAACCCTTTAAAACAAGAATGTATCAAATATTCACTGAATTATTCATCCAATCCTTGAAATATTTTGCGTTTACAAATTTTGGCCAGAACGAGATAGAGACATAAGGGGAAATTGTGTAATTGCCTGCTTATAGCCTGGTAGTGTCCGAAATAAAACCTTCGGGGAAACCCACTTCTGCATTGAGACGTACACATTTTAGCTCATCTGGGCATAAAGTGTTCATGGTGAGCTTTCGTGATTGTGCTGTGTCCGGCGTCCGTCGTCCGTCGTGCGTCGTCCGTTGTTCGTCGTCAACTTTTATCTTGTATACGCTCTAGAGGCCACACTTTCAGTCAGATACTCATGAAACTTGGTCAGAATTAATCTTGATGATATATTGGACGGGTCTGAAAATTGGTCCTGTCGAGTCAAAAACTAGGTCACTAGGCCAAATCTTAATAAAACTTGTTTACGTTATAGAAGCCAAATTTCAGTCCAATACTCTTGGAGTTGGTCACAATGTCTGTCTTGATGATATCTCGGCCTAGTTTGAATATAAGTTATGTCAGGTCAAAAATTAGTTCACTAGCTTAGAACAGCATTGTGTACGCTCTACAGGCCCTATTTTCAGTCCAGTACTCTTGAAATTTAGTCAAAATGTTTGTCTTGATGAGATCTAGGACATGTTTGAAAATGGGTTATGTCGGCTCAAACACCAGTTCACTCAGTCAAATCTTAGGAAACATTGTGTACGCTGTAGAGGCCGCCACTTTTCAGTCAAAACTCTTGAATGTTTGTCTTGATGATATCTCGGGCAAGTTAAAAAATGTGTCATATCGGATGAAAACTAGGTCACTAGGTCAAATCATAGCAAAAACTTTTGTGGACTCTTGAGGCCACATTTTCAGTCCAAAACTCTTGAAAGTTAGTCGGAATGTTCGTCTTGATAATATCTTACAAAAGATTGAAAATGGGT
This sequence comes from Tridacna crocea, assembly GCA_943736015.1. NCBI lineage: Eukaryota > Metazoa > Mollusca > Bivalvia > Cardiida > Cardiidae > Tridacna > Tridacna crocea. The sequence goes on from OX031056.1 coordinate 25,229,372, forward strand.
TATGCATGGTAAAAAGCTAGGTCACTAAGTTAAATCTTAGAAAAACCTTGTGCACCATAATTATAGAGGCCAAATAATCATGAAAGTTGAATGTTTGTCATACTGATATCTTGAATGAGTTTGAAAATGGACCACATCAGGTAAAAAACTTGGTCACCAGTTCAGATTTTTAAATGACTTTTGTAGCTCTAGACTCATCATTTTCTGCCCAACACTAATGAAAATTAGTCAGAATGTTTGTCAACACGATCAATATGATATTGAAAATGGATGACATTAGGTAAGAAGACATACACTCTTGAGGCCAAATTATCAAAAGGTGGTCAGAATTTTTGTTTTGATAATATCTACAAAAGGGAAATAAGCTATGTTTGGCTAGAAAAAGCTTGTGTACAAGCTGGATGCCAAGCCAAATTTTCAGTCCAATAATTATGAAAGCTTGGTACATTGCTTGTTGTAATATCACGAATTAACTGAAAAAAAGCGTTATATTTAGTCAAACTTCGTGGCCATCATGCCCCCCCCCCCTTGTTTTATTGGAGAGGTCATCAGACCTCTCCAACAGTGTTGAGTTTAAAAGGCAGACTGCCTTAGAAATTGCTGTCTAAATCCAATCTTTGTAGGGGAATTGTTCCGATACACAGTCTGTTTCGTCATGATTTTATAAAGAAATCGAAGTCTAAAAACTGAAATAGGAAATAGACGTGGTTTGTTTCTATATCGCGAATTTCAACAAAATTGTAAGGATTTATTTGCATATTTCCTTTCCAACAATTTTAATTTTGTATTACAATCTTAAATCTAAACAAAAAGAAGAAAATGAAAAAAGAATTTCGTTAAAAATAGATACGAACACAGCGGAAAAAATCACGTGACCTTAAAACGCGGAAAGAAAGTCATGTGACTTGACTTACATAAATTACAAGGACGGATGATACGGAATCCAGTTTTTGCCATCCACTTTGATGAATGTGTATTTACAACTGAACAGATTTCAACTACATCGACCCGTTTATTGTCTTGCTTGTTTCTTTACATGTACCTAGATATATTTAACCTAAAAGCATAAAAAGTATTAGAAAATAATGATGTCGACCTCTCCTGGCTTCTTTTTTAAAGAAGCCACTTGTTTCTAAGGCTATAATGCATACACCACTTTCTGTGTTTAGCATCAAAGCCGTTTTGGCACAACTGACCGGTCTTACATCAACTACCGTATGATTCATTTATATTGCGCGTAAAATTATCATTTGTGCTTAGGATAATATGTAGATCTCCCGACAAACACCACAAAACTGTTGGAAGGCATTCTGATGATGAGTTTTAAATGCGAGAAAACACTTAACAAAATTTTACTTTGTGATATCATTAGATGTTTGTAGAAGCATGGTAACCCTTGAAGCACCGAATAAACCAGAATTATTTTATTCTTTCCGGTAGGATATCGAGAAATAGCAGTGAAAATAGTTTTCGATCTTACACTGGTATCACCAATGAATTACAGATTTTGATGTTTTGTTGCCTACGTTAATTGCGCGTGCCTTACAACTAGATGGAAATATGACGTCATTTCCTTTACATTTCTCACGCTTGACGTAACATTGTAATGCGTTGCTATGCGGTAGGGGAACGCCACATACTGGATTTTGATATGGACACCATCGTTAATATTGTCACCCGTGGCTGCGCCAGTCGTAAAAATATTACCGATGGTGTCCACTCGATGAAATAAATTTCAATCTTTCATCGGAAAAAAAAAACCCAAATATTCTCTATGATCGTTTTGTCCCCATTCAAGGCTTGAAAAACTAGGTTTATCGACATTGTAAACAGAAACGACGACACAGGCTGATAGTCGCGTATTCAGTATCATCAAAGAAATGTCTTAATTTAAGCTGAGGGAAATTATTCCCCCGTCTCAGTAAATATTTTCCTCCTGCCGAAAATCCGGTTAACTGACTTGTCGAGATCACTAGTTTTAAAGGAGGAAGTATGATATATAATTTATTTCATCAGCTTGTGGTTAATATGGGGAAATATTTGCCTCAAAGGGGAAAGGTACGCAAAAATAAGTCGTGGACTCGTTATTTTCGAGTGCCTTTCCCTTTTTCGGCAGATATTTCCCCATAATAACCAAAAGCTGATGAACTAAACTCTATTTAATGCTCGACCAATAATGATAATTCTTCCCACATCGTGGTTTTCTTTTCAACCACCTCGAAGGCCTAGATCGAATATGTACGAACGATAACGAAGGTTGTCTCGATCAATGGCGTCCCTAAAATCGACGGGCTTCATGCTTTTTCGCACTCGTATGTTAAGGCAACCAATGCAGTAACTGACACGTTCGGGTTTTCTCCGATCTTATATACTTGTGCTGTGATGGGTTTTACGTTATATTATCGAGTTATAAACGGTGGAAATTACCTATTTTTTGGACTTTCAAAGGTGGCCCTTCAGATTTTGGGGGCGAAAATGGTATAAAAATGCAAAATAAATCATCCTTATACTCCCAAAGCCTTCTAATTTTCATTCATAAAATCCCAGTACTCGAACACTGTCCGACTACCCGAGAAATTAGAATTTTACTACAGCCCAGGTCGACACCCGAGGGGAGACACGTTCTATTTTTAGATTATCAATTCGCTCATTTACATACAGGAATACACAGACGAAGTTTCAAACATAGCGTCCAAAGAAGACATTATGGAAAATTATTATTACATGTTTGTTATGTAATGGAATTTAAGCGTTACGAGTCACGTGCCAGTCACTTGGCATTCCCGAAATGCTTTATTGATTTTGGCGCGAAATCTAAAAATACCTTAAGAGGCTACGTAGCCTTTTAAGGGAATAACTTTTTTTTTTGTAATTTTATGAATCTTAATTATTGATGATTTGTATTATTTTATTCATATGAATTTCAGTGATATATATATTTTTTAATTTTGTGAGATGTAAAAATTCTAAATACCCACCTTTAACCCCTATCCTGCCAAATAAAAACTGTTGACGATCACACAAAAACATGTTGCTAAATGTACGGGCTTTTTGCTGGGCTTATAGAACCCAAGCTACCGATAAAGCAACGGAGGGTGTAGAGCAAGATCAGACTGCACGTATGTGCAGGCTGATCTTGCTGTACACTCTCCGCAAAAGTTATCCATGGTCACGAACGGCAGGATAAGGGTTAAATGTAAAAGTATAGCTAGGTAATCTGAATATAATACTACTCTGCATATGCAGACGCTTGAAACTTTGTACATATGACGGGAAAGAACTTAATCTTCCAACCTACCTTCAAGTAGGATTTTATGATTATTTGGTGGAATTGTTTAAATGTTGGTATGACTACACGATAATAACAACAAAAAGATCTTAATGAAAACATTATCGGAGGTAATAAATTCTATTATATTTCAAATTGGATTTGTTGAGACTCTTGCGAATTTATCACCACATAAAGAAGGTGTGTTCTATCTCTTATTAGGTGCGTAAAATCTGTGAATTAAAAACATTTACTGGCAAAGGGTTGATTTTCGTTTTTTCGGATGAAAATTATTTCTTGACATCAAACAAAATTGTTGTTAGCCATGCGTCCTACCGATTCGTCCTACCTTTCGACTTTCACTGGGTAGGTTGATAGGTAAAATGTGAAAACGAGTTATGGAATGACGAAGCGTTAATTTTATTACAGGTGTGAATTATTTCTTGGCGTCAAGCAATGTTGTTGTTGTTGTTGTAGATTCATGAAACTGCTCCTCGGCCTTTGGCTCATTCTCTGATGTTCAGATCGGGGTCTAAACGACTGAAAGGGACAACAATGTATCGATAAACAGGAAAAAAGGTTTACTTGTTCCCTATATAAAATATATAGGGAAAAAACTGTTTTTGAAGCATTAATTCAATACTGAAAGAATCAAGAAACGTAGAGTAACGTTAATTGCAATATCCTGCAAACACGTTGATTAGAATCAATTAGATTCCGTTAAGAAAGAAAACCTACAAGGGTCAAAATAAAGGTAAAACCTTTTTTTTTCCAAACACGTTATTATATGGACTGAAAACACGAATAACGCAAAACAAGTCGCACTTACGTAAAAATTCTGGTAATAACCCGTTTTAAAACACGCACTAACGAGTTCAAAAGTCGTAGTTACGCGAAAAATGACGTTATAACGTGAATTTAAAACATGTAACATGTTAGTTCCGCGAAAAAAAAGTTTCACTAGTGCTAAAAAAAATGTAATTACGTGTTTTAACGCTTCTTAAAGTCGCAGAAACGCGAATGGAAAAATCGCAGTGGCGCCTTTTCTTTCAACTGTTTTCGTTATGATTTAGTTTCATGAAGTCCCTTAGAATCTCCCGATGCAAATTTGTGTGTTTTGGTGGTGTATTACGCCACTTTCAACAATATTCAGATCGCATCAGAGCGTAAACTTTTTTTCCGATCTTTTTAGGATTCATCAATATTTATTAACCTGCAGCTGCTCTGTTCCCAGCCCCCAGACGGCAGCGGAGATCGAATCAGGGTTTGTCATTACAATTCTAACCAAGAATCCATGGAAGATTACATTAAGAAAGCTATACATCATGATGATTTTTTCCCTTAAAGAATGCCGACTCGATGCGCACATGGTCAATATCTCGCTGAGCTAGTTAGATCAGTTTGTAATATACAAGGGTTAAAACAGAATGGCTCGATTCAACAGCTCAGTCAAATTCTTTTCGGGGATTGATGCAAAAGGTTTCATTCCTCTTTCACTGTTTGTAATCTTTCAAAGATGCAGTGGCTTGCAAATAATGTTGTGCAAACTACTGGTTGTTATTAGCGAATTTTTGGTGAAAAAACGGAAACCAGTAAAGAATAGATAAATGCACTTCCGCGGCTAAATAACAGAAACAAAGCTAAAAAGGATGTCAAAACAACAACTAAACAATCATTTTCAACAATCTTGTCAAAGTCTAGGATAATGATAGTGAGAGCCAACTGTTATCGGTGGAATCCATGTTCGATCTCATCTGCCACTGCTAACCACATCTGACAATTAAAGGGCAGATTATAGATGCAGACTTAATGTTAGTGATTCTTAGAAAGGCAATGAATTAGAAAATGGTTGCTGTGATGTGACTTAAATAATGCTGGAACAAACAAAAAAACACAACAAACGCAATTCAGTCTTTATCGGGAAATTCGAGTGCATATCAATGAACTTTTTGCACATAGATGTAAACTGTTCTCATCTAATGATGAAAGAGAGAATTAAAAAAAAAAAGTAATAACATGTTACTGCGAGTTTTCGATTCGGTAGCCGATATTACTAATTTGTTACGGGAGACCACTCCTTCCTGCATAGCCTTGTCCCGATTTAAGTACAGTACCTAACTACTGCGTTGGGGACCTATTTCTTTGGCTCAGTGGTTAAAGAGTATTGGCCTTTCGTCCGGGCGTTCTAGGGTTCGAATCCTGTTCAGTTTCGTATTTCTGCCATGCATTTGTCCATGGGCTTGTCCGGGATTGGCCATTGAGCCATTAAACCCATTTGTTGTCCAAAAACGGGTTTTCTGCGTAATAAGACTGAGTTATCAATAAATGATGATTTTGAGAGGTGATATGTTACAGGAGACCACTCCTTCATGTATGGCTTTTTCTCTATTTAAATACAATGTTCTGCGTTAGAGAGATACCTCTTGGCCCAGTGATTAAGGTTTTGGCCTTGCGCCCGGGCGTTCTAATGCGTTCAGGAGATATCTCTTTGGCTCAGTAGTTAAAGTATTGGCCTTTCGTCCGGGCGTTCTAGGGTTTCTTTGTTACGGACCTTGTTCGTAAGAACTTTTAAACGCGTTATTACGTGTTTTAAAACACATTATTACGAGATTTTTTCACGTTAGTACGATTTTTTTTTTGTGTGTGTGTAATATTGCGTGTTTTAATTTCACGTAATAACGGATTCTTCGCGTTCTTACGACTTTATACACGTTGTCTGCCCATGTCATGTTCTTCGAAGATTCGACCTGTCTGCTATGATGCATCACCCTTCCCCGAATATCTGGGAAAAGTAGGGCTTATGCCGAAGCTATAAGAGTAGTACCGAATCATGTAGGGACGGTTTTAATAAATGGCCGATGCACAGGTTACATGCTAGCCGATCATAGCTGAATGAATCGTACCAAGTATCGTTTTATTGAGTAAACCTTTATTTCAGTTTGAAATTCAAAGTAACGGTTGTTGTTTTGAAGAATTAGTCCGCTCCTTGTACCTAGAATGCTCAAATTAGATGTGTTTGTGTATTTGTAGAATGCCATCTAGCGGGAGATATTGGCTCTGTGGAAATTTATACCCAATGCCTTAATAGGTCGCATAGGGTCGTCTTCATCGACCAGTCTTCAAATGCATTTAAGAAGGTCAAAGCTTGCAATCAGATTGGTTTAGACTGAATATCTCAGCCACTTAGATGGCTTGTCTTGATTTGAATGAGTACAATTTTTAGAATTTTTTCGACATAAAAACACAGGGCCCGTATCTATTAGCCACACTGAATTGCATTTTAGCCTTGTTTTAGATTCAAAGCATAACAAACACACACACACACAAAAATTGATCGGCGAAACTTTTAGTTTAAGCCTATAAAAAAAAATCTACAACATACTGAAATTAACCCATTACCACACAATCCCTACTTTTGTCGACTATGAGAAAGAAACCTTTAGAAAACATTGTGGTAAAAGGAGAAAATGCTGGTAACCAGTATTTTATCCTTTTCCAATAATGTTTTCTTTCTACTCTTCAAAAAACAAATTTCAAAATTTCGGTCTCTTTTATTTTGTCGCCTGCAAATGCTTTCGATTTGGACAAGACTAAAACACTGTCGTTTGGTAATGAGTTAAGAAAGATTTTGAGACTATGATTTATGCCGAAAAATGCTGATAAGAATGGTTGGATACGGCCCCTGGTGTATTTCAGCGCGAAAGAATGTGTGGACAAATAGTCGAGGGCCTAGGATAGAGGGTGAAAATATAAAACACGAACTTTCTAGTATCTGTCACTTTTTATATGTTTATTGCTCAACCATAATCAGACAACAATTGGAAGTATTTAACCAACATGAATATAAGAAGAAACGAATTTCGCCCGTAATTCTAATCAAGTGGAGAAACATGATCGAACATAAGAAATAACTAAGTATCGAAAATGTTCATGACCAAATACCAGCAAGGTTATCGTTCAGGTTTGAGTCATGACCCGCATCTATAAATACTTAACTATCTAGCTATAAATTTATTTTATTGATAAAAAATTATAGTAAAATAATTACGAATAATTTAAGTAAATATATATGTATAGCCAATGATAAACGTCAGAGTAACAAATAAATAGGAAAGAATTTTTTAGAATAATTAAATTGTTTAGGTTTGAATCCATATTATACTTTTCTCGAACTCTTTTGGTCCACAGATGCAGGTAAAAGCTACATATTAAAACTATTAGTACTCGTATATATGATAAAACTTTGTAACTGTATTGTACAATTATTTTTGTTATAGCAACAACATTGTATAATGTTGCAGACTTGCAGAGTTATGCTAATTAAATATTGATTGATTGATTGATTGATTGATTAATTATAAACCAGCCTTAATCACATTTTTGTTCTTATTCTCAAAACGTTTCTAGATTTAAGGTAACGTAGCTTGTGAGTGGCTTAACGATTTGGTTCAACGATCTGTGCAATCTGTAAACTGTAAATGAAAGGTCTTTCAGTCGCCCTTAACTGCATGCCTATTAGTCCAGGTATCTTGTCGTAAATCTAGTTCTAGTTAAACATTAGTATCAGACAGCGGACGACGTAAACCAAAGATCAGACTGCACCTTTTGAGCATTCTGGTCTTATATGTCGTCCGCAAAAGCTATTTTAGGCGACATTGGCAGGAAAGGAGTTTAAATGGTCTTCTTTTGGGTTTTATGCCTTTTCAACAGTATCGAAGTTTAGGCGAAAGCTCAGTTACTTATGCCCCATAAGCAGGGTTTAGCCCACCTTTGCTAGCCAAGGTGTAATGGGGATCTGCAGTACCAGGACTATAGGCACTCCCTCGTGAGCATACCCCCATACGGGATTATGGGTAAGAAATCCAACACTGAGAAATACAAATCAAGTATTTCGTCCCCCCTTCGGCCTTGGCCAACAAGAAATGCCTTAGGACAAAGTATTGCTGGCACTCATCCCAGTACTGGTGCCAAAAAACCAACAGACGTATAAAAGTATAGCTGCAGCCATGGTACAAGTAAGGTATTATTTAACTCGTTACCAAACGACAAAATTATAGACTGGTCCAGATTGAAAGCACTTGCAGACGACAAAATCAAGGTGACTCAAAAATTGAAATTTGTTCTGGTAAGGTAGAAAATACTGTGGGAAAAGGAGAAAATGCTGGTAACCAGCATTTCCTCCTTTTCCTACGATGTTTTCAAAAGACTTCTTTTTCAGGGTCGTAAAAAACAGGGCTTTTTTGGGGAGGGGTTAACCCTTCGTCAAGCGGCAGATCTTTAGACTCATCTGTTTTGCTGTTTTGGAATTCAGCTGCAGGCGAAAAATCGAATCTGGCCAAAATTATGAGGTCTGACTGTGAATAGATAGAACAAATTGTTGGGAGATGGAAAAATGCAGGGTACTGGGATTTTCTTCCTGTTTGACCATATTTACTACATTGCTGTGTTGACTACCTTATCAGGGACAGACCTCTTCAATGAGCCACATTGTGTTTGTCGTGTGCTAATACTGAAGTTTATTTATTATATACCTATCAGTGAAATCCTGGAATTTCCCAGTGTAATAAATTTTGATATCATCACTAGTGACGTTATCAACTTTCACTTTCACTTCCTGCCGTAATTTGAGAACTACTTTTTTTTTGACAACATTTTTTTCGACTTTCAAACCCAAAATTACAAATAACGATGTTAATGAGGTATATAATAAATAAGATAATCAACTGGTTATTTTTGATATGAAAAATATCTCACTCGGACACGTCGTAAGGCGTTAAAAAAACTCGTGCTGCGCACTCGTTTTTTCAACGCCTAACAACGCATCCTCGTGAGATATTTTTCATATCAAAAACAACCAGTTGATTATCCTCTATATATCAGGTCCCGAAAGAGTTAAATAAGTCGCAGAGTTCATTGCAGGTTGAGTACTGTATGGCGTTTCAAATGGCCGATCAACGATAAGTCTTGAAATTCTGAATTAAAGAAGTATTATTGCTGAGGTTAAGTTTTATTTAGCTAGTCCATAATGGCATTTTTGGTATTATACATTTCATACTAAGTCTCCTACAATGCAGCTCGACAAAACTAAAGGTTTGGGCTATTCTAATGTTATAAAGTTTCAGTTGAAGTCGGTGATGCTGCCATGATGGCGCAAACAAACTGCACTTGCAATTGTAGATGAGAGGTAGTCTCCATAGTTCCTGTTTACCAGTTTGGATGTGTTCCTTTGGCAAATATCCATCGACTGCCAAATGTCACGAAGTCCTACAATAACACAAAGCTAAATTTAGCTTTAATACAGTTTTATTTTAAGTCGGCGAGGCTTCCATGATGGAACGTTCACACTGCCGTTGCCATAGTTGAGGAGTGGTATGTCCCGTAGGTCTTGTTTTCCACTTGGGTTGTGTGCTTTTGGCAAACACCGACCGATTGCCAAATACCCCGGAGCCCTACAAAGACACAGAGCTTTTTCCTTTGATATTTTTTTTTTTTCTTAAATCCACATTGATTGTCATGTATGCCTTTGATATGTAATCAGAGCTGCAGATAAAGGGAGTCAATTTGATTTCAGCCTTGAAAATATAAATTATTCTCCACTAAACCATATGCTATGGCTACTCATTAGAATTGTCTCATTGAGACATACAGGGTTTGGAAGAGAAATAATGGATTTAAAATTCATTACCACCACTCCCTCTTATCTGGAGCCCTGGGTAATCATGGAAAACATGGTATAAGTATCAGGCATTAAAAGATGTGGCTCGTGATCTCAATCCACAGTACTTGCAACTCGGGAGCTGTGCCATCTAAACATTTTGGGAAAAGAAGACATTTTTCTTTCTCCCATTATGTTTTTAACCGTTGAAAAATAATTACTATCATTTGGGTGATTGAAAATGTCTGCATGTGCTTTTAATTTCGACAATCCTTAAATCTTGTTGCCTGGCACAGGGTCTGTGCTTTGTGGCTTTCCTCTCTCAACAGGAATGTATTTATGTTTCACTTCAAACTTCTTATATAAAACATATTGCAAACAATAATCACGGAATGTTTGTGAGAGCATAAAATTGATTTACAGCAGCAAATAAGTTTTGAATTATATGTACACGCCAGCGAATCATGTGAAACTTTAACCCGTTACCACACAATCCCTACCTTTGACGATCCTGAAAGAAGCCTTTAGAAAGCATTGTTGAAAAAGGAGAAAATGCTGGTGAACAGCATTTTCTCCTTTTCCCACAATGTTTTCTACCCTTCACGAAACAAATTTCAAATTTTCAGTCACTTTTATTTTGTCGTCAGCAAATGCTTTTGATTTTGACAAGCCTGAAATATTGTCTTTTTATAATAAGTACTACAGGACTCACTAGTAATCTATGGGTACATCTAAATATTATTCTTTAAGTTAAACAAAATAAGGCAAACAATAACAACAAAACATATAGATCTGCTACAGCATCATGTTAGAGTTGATCTTATCTAATCAGAGACTATGGAAACTCTGTGGGTCTATAACGGGATACCGCAACTTTCATTATCTGACTGTTATATGAATAACACATTGGCGACTTCCCTAATATATAGTCTATAGTGAAGCAAGTGTGCAACGAAATCGAAGAATATTTGACCCCGTCCCCTTTCAGAGATAAAATTTCACAAAAAGCACATTAGATGCTGGTGCAGATGGGTTAACAAATATTTTTTTTATTATATACCCTCTCGTTCGAAAGTTCTAAACGGCTCAAGATTGCGATTAAGAAATAGCCCTGATCGAAAAATCTTTAAAAAAATCCAAATTTTCCGGATCGCTATGCCCTGACGTCACACAGTTTATTAACCCACACTAGATTATAATTAAATATTTAATTTGAAGAAAGATCTAATTTTTGTTGATGTTTTGATGGAATTATAGAATTAACATTTCATCTGTTACTAGTATATCTTATCCTTTCATCCGATCTAATTTCGAGAATTTCATCATTTATTTCACATTTTTTTTCAATTGCGTTTACCGTTTATTAGTTAAAAACTTTGGCGAGTCTTTATATAGTAAACTTACGTCCGTTATAGGCCTAATTTACTGGATCATTATGAATCGTGTGACGTATGTGCAAGGTGATCCTAATGTGGAAGCTTTTTAAACGGTTTTAGATAAGGGCAATTCTTTTATAGTAAGAGCCGTTTGGAAATTAAGAAGGTCAGCATACAGAACAATATTCATTTGTGAACCCATCTCCGCCGTAAGATAATTTTTTGTTTTCTTTTCCGTTTTGGTTAAACATTGTCCCTGAAAGGATACAAGGGTCAAATTGTCTTCTATTTCTTTGCACATCTTTTCCTATTAAACATAATATACAGGAAGTCGCAAATGTACTATTTACAGCGACGGTATTTAGATTTCCGCGGTAAACAGACGATGCACCAATATGCTAATTAGTAAGCGTTCGATTGTCGACCTAGGAAAGCTTTTGGATTCCATGATAGACCTATTGAGCTTCAAAGGATTTTGATCTAATTGTATTGACAAGTACCCTGTTGTCGACACATTCTGATGTCTAAACCACCTTCCTGCTGTCATGGGTTGAAATTTGGAGACTGTGGACAAGAAAAACTTGTTTACTCATATGTGACCCATCACGCAAAAAGGGACCATTTTGGAATTCTGAACGTCAGTTAGATGAAAACAGACCAACGATAGTGTAGGTCAGTTGAGGTTGATATTTCAAAAATAATTGTTTAAAAAGGTACAATGACCACTTTTCACGAAGAAAATCTCATTAAAGCGAAAAGTGTCAACCCTGGTCAGTGGTGCAATTTGCGCAGTCTGACTAGAGCTGACACTTTTCGCAGCTCCCAAAAAGTCCCCTTTTGCGTGATGGGTTACATTTAAGTCCACACTGATGTTGATCGCTACATTCATCGCTTTTCTATAGATAAATTCAGTCATATAGTGGCCATAATTTCTTTACTAAACCAAATTGTTCGTCTTGCCCATATTGAAAACCTTTTCATGCTACAAATAATACATGGCTCAGATGAAAGAATTTGTCTTCGATGGATGCAAACCAGTGTGGGTAATAGGAGAATATGGCTGATTACCAGCATTTTTCTCCTTTTTCGCAATGTTTTTCCAAAGTTTTCTCTCAAAAGCTGTCGTTATTCAGAATAGTTTGATAAAGGGTTAAATGCAAGCAGCCTAAGCAAATTTAATTTTGGGAGAATACGAGTTGAAGGCTGCAGAATAAAATACGAGCTTCTGTAATGCTTTATAAATATCATTTGGAATTTTAAGTAGATGGGGTGAAATATTTCTCCTGTCATAAATACGAAGCCAGAAGCGTATCAGAAGTTGTGTTCTTGATGCGATTCGTCTGTTACATAACAGAATGGCGTTCGGTATAATACATGTATATATCACAAACACTAGACTGTAATGTTCAAGTAAATGAGTTCAGCAGCTTATAGCATTTTTTTCTGTTCAGAAATCGAACAACTCGTGAATTCTTAAACCCCTCTTTTTTTCTTCAATCTTAAATCAGTCAATCTAGACTACCGGACGCTTAAAACTGAATAATACACTAGTCTTGTGCTTTAGATAAAAAAAAAAAAGAATCAGGTTGTGACGCATCGGGTGCTTAATAGTCCTTTAACATAGGTCGAAACCTTTATAGTGGTTTATTTATTGCGCCTCATAACTCACAACGTGGTTTATTGGACGATAAACCACGATAGAAAGAATATTATTTCGATTCTAAGATGGCCAATTCTTAAAGAAAGGAAAACAAGTTCAAACTTGGAGTAAACACGTGGATGAAGATTATGTTCCTTTGAATAACCTACTTATTGAATGACGTCACTCGATATAGAATGACGTCACTCTGCATGGCTATCGCCCTCGTGGATTATTTATTGTGCCTCATAACTCATAACTGTGGTTTATTGAACGATATACCACGATAGGAAGAAGATTATTTCTTAAGTAAATGTTTCATGCAATGTTTCATGCATGGAAATAGCAATCAAAAAAGAAAGAAAAAAAAATAAAATAATGAAATCAACAATCAAATACAATGGCACAGTACAATAACATAAGCACACTTAAATGCTGCAAAAACAAATATACCAACAAACATACAGCCAAAGAAAATTACAGTAACACTTTTGTTGTTGTTTTTTTTTATTAGAGTCAATTTCAGCTTTACCTCACCCACATCCGATTGTCTGACGTTCTGATGTGCGACACAGTTAAAGAAATTCACTTTTTTTTTTTCATATAAGAATAGGCACTTTGTACACATATAAACTGATGCAGTTGATTTTCACATTTAACTGTAACAGTTGTTGACAATTCCGGGCACTTCCTTTATAGGAACTAACGCGTAAAGAGTACTCTGGCGGGACAATGTTGTACATGTGGAACGGCGATGGGCAGAGTAAATGGGTCTTGTTGTTGTGACGGAGCCTCGAGCATTTCTCTGATCATAACATTGATAGCGCAGCAGAAACCCGCTATCTCTTCTAGAATCCTTTCCCTCTTTCAAGAGCAATAGGGCTGCAATAGAAACAAGTTGAAATTGTTTCTTTCTTTAACGATGATTCTAGTTTGCTTAAAAATTACTACATTTTTTCCCTTCTCGTTTGTGAAAGTGAAGTGATCGGCAAAACTTTTCCGTTTAACAAATATTTCAGTGGTGTTCTGGAAAACAGAGGATTTGATGCATCTCCATGAGGCGTTATATCGTCGGTTTACTTCAAAAACCTCGTAACTACAACTTGTTTCAAGTTGTAGTTACGAGGCTTTTGAGGTAAACCGAGGATATGCAAAGCCAGACACCATGATAATTGTTGATCCATTAAATCAATTTTGTATAACATCGGACTGAACGGTAAGGGAGAAATGTTTTTTGACAGACAGAAAGATCTGCTAATAGCAAAAGCTATCAACCAAGTTCCTCCTGCGCAGACTCCAAAGGCTGACCTCGGCCGATACTTTTAACAGATCGATAGGTGAGTGCAACACTATTCTAAGTGCCTGTACATTGTACAGGCACTTAAAATGATGTTTCACTCGCCTATCGAGATGCATTTAACCCCTTTTCACAGTGTATGGCTCATTTTAAGGTCTATTTTTCCCTTTTTTCGCTTTGTTGATAGATTCTTAAAGAGACCGAAGCCTCGCCAATGTAATATCTAGGTGTTTACTACATAAGAAATAAGATATAAAAAAGTACTTTCTGAGTATACAAGGACTAATAACATGTTCTCTACGCTCACAGACGAAAAGGGTCCAGGATAAGAGTTTTTTTCGGTCGATCATTAAAGCTTGCAACACGCGAAAAAGGGATATTGGAAATTTGCGTTAAGTGCCATCTCGAATCAGCCTGCACGGACTCTTAAGACAGAATTTTACAACTACATTAGATTTTCTACTACAGTAAGCTCGTGCAAACCAGAAAAAAAATACATAAAAACGGAACGTGTCGTTTCGGATTAGCATTTGCGAACTGCGCAGGCTGATCCAAGACAACGCTTAACGCAAATGTTCAAATGCCCTTTTTTGCATATTGCATGCCATTTGGTCGTCCACAGCACTTGTTAAGCGACTTATATATGGGTTTTAACATTCAAATATCATAGACAATTGCATATTCAAGAATACTGTGATATATTTCTTTTTTTTTTTTTCATAATTTTATAAATCTTGTAATCTTTTATCGTGATAATCATATTTGTTTGCACCATGAAGAATACTCAGTGCCGAATATGTTGAACAAGACACCCTATTTGCATTTTAAGACCGTTTTTCAGCAGTATTTTCGTTCTCTGAACTCATGTGGTGCACAATCTGATGCATATATTTGGTGTTTCCTTTCTAGAACTATGACACCTTAGTCGCCAATAATTTGGACAAAAGTAAACGGTTAGCAAAAAGAGGGGATACATTTTCTCTGACAGGATAAAAGTTGGTTTGGTCGGATCTAAAAGTCTTAGACTCTTTCCAATTCCGACAAAGCTATTTATGCTCGTCTAATGAGATCAGTCGTGTTATTTAAATCCAACATTCAATATAATACATACGAAACTAGTCATTGCCAAAATAAAACAGAAGCACTAATAGGGAATAAGGAAATACAATGCGAACTGACACAAATCTAAGCCAAAGATCCATTCAAAGCATACGCTGCTAAATATCAGAAGAAAGATAAGCAGTCAAAATTCTTTGACAGAGAACTCAGCAGTTTGGTTGAACCTGAAGCCAAGCAAATAGATTTTCTAGTGCAAAAAATACAGGCTTCAAAAGAACTGCTATCTGATGGACAGAGTTGTTTATTGCCAAGCAGTATTCCTGCTATTCGTTATTAATTAGAAGTAAAGAAAATCTGCAATATTTTGGAGCCATGATATTGATTAAAATTCAACTATTCAGTTGTATGCCGAATGATTGGAGAAAACTCAATATCACTGATATACTATGTGCCCGTTACAAGTGAACACCTTTGTTCGAAAATAATGTCAACTAATGTTATCAACTCTTACATGTTCATAGAAAATATCCCAATCTATTTCAACCCTTATGCTGCCAATCACGACTCACTGACCTTTTGCAGACAGTGTAGATTAAGATCAGACTGAGTCCCGATTTCGAGAACATAAATCAGGTTAGTTTTATTTTTAAGAAACTAATGCGAGCAGTGGTTAAAACATGCCATAGAGCAAACTGTACACGCCATGCTCTTTGAAGAGGGGCTCAATACATCTGCAAAATGTAGCGATCCTGGACAGCCTGCTCAGACCACGAAGCATTTGCTATCTGTCAATTTCGTGAATGTCAAAGATCCATTCTAACTCATTATTCAGTTCACTGCTAAACCTAATAGATTTTATGGACCCATAGTTATACGTTGACTGACATGGTATAATGCATCCCCCTTTTTGCCAGAGCATGGTATCTACATGGCTTGCAACACTCGTAAAGGGGCATTCGGGCATTTGCATAAAGTGTCGTCTTGGATTAGCTTGCGCAGTCCGTGCAGGCCAATCCGAAACGAAACTTTCCGTTTTTATGTAATTGTCTATTTTGTGCAATTCTACTTTAGCACAAAATCTAATGTAGTCGTAAAGTGCCGTCTCAGATCAGCCTGCGCGGACTGCGCAGGCTGATCCGAGACGACCCTTTACGCAAATGTCTGAATGCTCCTATTCGTGTGTTGCAAGCCGAATATAATAGTATGCAGTCTAATCTACAGGACAAATGAAAGTAAAATTATACCTCTAGAGACAACAAGTGACAGCTGCATTGGTAAATGCACAAATGCGTTAACAAAAAATAAGCAAATGCTAGAAGAAATAAGTACTGTCGCTATTCGAAGCTTGTCACTTTACAATGCAAATACTTTTAAAGCATGAATCACAATTAAGTTGTTTTTCGTGTGTACAAGATTTATAAAGAGAACTGGATAAACGGATTAAGATTTGACTACCTTTTCCAGGCACTGTAAATCAAGATCAGACTGTGCAATCTGATCTTCTATCGACACAGTTCGTTTTTATGGCAAAATATTTTAGGGGAAACCACGGAGATGGATTAAGCCCCCTTTTGCCAGAGCGTGGCTCATTTTAACGTTTTCTCTGACATTCTTGAGAATGAGACAATAAAAAAATATTACATTGCAGAGAAATTTCTCGTGATCTGATTGGTTAACATGCTGGGAACGTATATCATGTTCCCTGGCAAAAACCACGTTAAGCCAGTTTCCCTTTTGAGTGCCCCGTACACTTCACTATACGTGCAACACAACATCCAAAATGGCGGCGTCGATCGATCACCAGATTGCACAACTATGCACCAAACTGCACCTTTAAGTGAATTCAGTTTCCAGTGACGTCAGTTTTCATTGAATTGGGGCACTCAGAAGGGAATTTCTGTTTCGTCAGCGTACTCGATTCGTGAGATTATAATAAAGGAAAATTTCGAGTAACGCGCTTTGAAAGGGTAAAACTTTGCAGTATAATAAATAATTATATTCATTGTACTGTCAGGTGGCACGGGACTTGGAAACTTGTTCACGGCTGTGGGGATTAACCAAAGCCGTGAACAAGTTTCCAAGTCCCCTGCCACCTGACCGTACAACTAATAAAGTCATACCATGTGAAAGGGGGCATCAATGCAACTGCAAAAAAAATGGACGCATCGAAACATTGGTCAAAACTGTGTGCTATTTGGAATTTTGAAAGTCCCATCCTTCCTCATAATTCATTTGGCTGTTTAAGAAATAACCTTCTTTCTATCGTAGTTTATCGTTCAATAAACCACAGTTCTGAGTTATGAGGCACAATAAATAATCAACGAGGGCGTCAGCCCGAGTTGGTTATCTCTTGCGCCTCATAACTCACAACGTGGTTTATTGAACGATAAACCACGATAGAAAGAAGCGTATTTCGATTTTAACATGACAAACTCTTAATCAAAGGAAAACAAGCTGATAATTACAGTAAAAACGCGGATGCAGATTAAATTCCGTTGAATAACTTACTTACTTACTTTACACAGCATGACGTCACTCTACACAGAATAACGTCACTCTACATAGAGTAACATTGATTTTAACACGATTTCGTTGCACTGTCGATTTTATGTATCCATAATTCTGTGATAATTTGTGATAATTTACAATTCATCATGGGCGAACATTAAACACCCTTCTCCCAAGGGCATTGCTAAATTTACCACGAGTAAAATTCTTGCTATCAATGCTCAAATATCCAAGGTAAAATAGATTTTATACATGACTCGCAACCAGATGAAAATATGACGTCATTTACATAACATTTCTCGCGTTTGACGTAATATCGCAACGCGTTGCTATGCGGAGGGGGTACGCCACGGGGAATAACTGAAAAGAACTTTACTGGATATTGATAAAGTTAAAGGGTTAAAAGCATGAAATAAACAAAATATTATTTTTCTTCAGTGAAAGATCGAAATTTATTTCATGCTTTCCGGTAGGATATCGAGAAATAGCAGTGAAAATATTTTTCGATCTTACACTGGTACCACCAGTGAAAATACCGATTTTCACGTTCTTGTTGCCTAGGTAAATTGCGCGTGCCTAACAACCAGATGGGAAATATGACGTCATATACCTTACATTTCACGCGCTTGACGTAACGTTGCTATGCGGGAGGGGTACGCCACGGGGAATAAGGGAAAAGAACTGTACTGAATTTTGATAAAGCTCCTCTCAGAAAGGGTTAAAAGCATAAAATAAATAGAATATTTGTTTTTTTCGGTGAAAGATCGAAATTTATTTCATCTCGTGAACACCATCGGTAATATTTTCACTCGTGGCTGCGCCACTCGTGAAAATATTACCGATGGTGTCCACTCGATGAAATAAATTTCGATCTTACACCGAAAAAAACAAATATCCTCTATGTATTTCATCTCTTGTACACCATCAGTAATTCAGAAGATTCTTGAGGATAAGACTAGAATTTTCTAAAGAGATCGTAGAACGAATGAATAAAGTAGAACTTTGGGATCATCAAGGATCCATGGAAAAGAAGAGTACAAGTATATGCTTTCGTTCCTATCCGTTTTGTAGCATAATTATTATTTGATCTATATAATTTTTGTAATGGCCTTATCATATTCTTGTAGATCTATATAGAATGATATGAATAAAATATTTTTAAACTAATGCTCTCAAGAAGGTTTGGTGGCTATTGTTCTAGATCTATAATCATGTGATGACACAGAAATGCATCAAACTCCCATTCGTCAAAAAACGGTTCACATTATTAATTTCATATGTGTGCAGTCAAAGACAAATAAACAAAGAAACTTTTATATGTTACCCTCGGGACATTCGTTTTCACAGAATGTGCGGTATATAAAATTATCCTATTGGGGATAATCGTGTCCAAATATCTCTATATAATGAAATTAACCCCCTCGCCAAATATATAAAATCGACGAGTAAGAACATTTACAATCTAAAGAAACCTTGACAGTTTGTATTCTAAAGACGAAGCTAAAATACCGGACGGTACATATCTAGAAGTAGACTGCAGACTCTGTAATGTGGTCTTAATCTACACCTATTGCTAAAGCCCCGTTTTTTTCCTATGGATCTAAAGGGGCTAAAATCTTGTAGTATACACATGTTTTAACGTAGGTACCGTGCACATGTAATTCTTTGACTTTTAAGAATGGGCTCAGTCTCGAGCGATACTGAAGATGGCATCCATATCTTTCGGGCAATATTAACCCCTTTGGGTGCTAAGGGCTACTCTGTTGCCTTTTTGCGGACAGTGTAGATCAAGATCAGACTGCACAGAACGTGCAGTCTGATCTTGGATCTACATTGACCGAAAATATTTGTACTTTTGAAATAGCCAAATTAGGAATTCTTTTTATATATTATTGGCTTAAAAATTTCATTTCATGTAATAAGCAGGATAAGTATTAACTAATAGCACTGGACATTGTTTTCATACAAAAACAGCCATCTGATTGGCTAAGACGTAAATTTACCTCGCCGGCTTTGATAACTAGATTAAAATTTCGAATATTACGTAAAATCGGATGATTTGTGAGTAAGTCCAGCAGAAATTCTTTAATTAAACAATAAATATTATTACATAGCATAATAGTTTCGGAGAGGGGGCACATTGCACCGGAATAAAATTGTTATAAAAAGCAATATATCACTGGATTACCCATTCCAACATAGAATTTATTCCGAATTGCATATTACTAAGCAAGTTACTATAAACCAACGAATAAACAAAATGACTAGTGCTACATTTTACAGGATGAAAATAAGATCAGCGTATTAATTTTGCCCGTTCCTTACCTTGTTTAAAGTTTTCATTGAATCCAGCGTAGATCAGAGGATTTAAAGCGCTGTTGGAATAAGCAAAGCAACCAGCCAGAAATTTGATTGTAAAATACCATTCGCCAAGCTGGAAACGAATACACTGAATTATGTAAATTCGACTGAAAGAAGCAAACTTTAGATAGAATTCAATTTGTTACTTTCCGTATACGACATAGAAAAATCCAATTTCTGGCAAAAAAGATTATCTTTAAATATTGTTTTCTTTAACTCTTTACCAAACAACAAAATTCCAGCCTTGTCCAATTTGAAAGCACTATCAGACGACAAAATAAATGAGACTCAAAAATTTAAATTTGTTTTTGGAAGGGTAGAAAACAATGTGGGAAAAGGAGGAAATACTGGTTACCAGCATTTTCTCCTTCTCCGGCAAGGTTTTTAAAAGGCTTTCTTCTTAGGCTCGTGAAAACCTGTTATTGTTTACTAAAGGGTTAAGCACTGCATTGAGGCATTACTGTACAATTTTGGTCTAATATTTACAAATGTCAAAAGTAGAATTTATTCCAAAGCAGGGAATTTTAACAATACTGTACCCTTATATCGTTTTAGCCTTAGGCTCTCATAAATATCGAAGAAGAGGAAGTGAAAAAAGAAAAGTGCAGGGGACTCGAACCGCCCACCTTTTAATTCATCGTAGTGTATAACTTCGACAGCAGGATCCTGAGGATATATAACCTGCAGGATGCTATGCGCAACAAAATGTGCTTTACGGAAAATGTAGATCAAGATCAGACATGCGGTCCGATCTTTGATCCACAATGTCCGATACGGTGTTATCATTCGGTCGAGATAGATTTTGTACTCGCATGTTTATCTTACTATCTGCTAGAAAATTTCTAATTAATTTTTACAGCTCTTCAGCTGTTTATGCCAACTATGAGATATCAAAACTCATGAATTATGATCGGCGTAAGTGCACTTTCGAAAGGAAACACATTAAGAATTTTTATGGCTAATTTGATTTGGGAAAGCCGATTTATTGACAATTAAGCATTAGGTTCTAAGAGCGACTCACTGACCTTTTGCGGACAGTGTAGATCAAGATCAGACTGCACAGAACGTGCAGTCTGATCTTGGATCTACACTGTCCGATGAGAAGATGTTATCACCCAAAGCATAACACTGAAATAGTAATATTTGAGTTTTCACTTCTGATTTAAGAATTTCATTTTAGTTATAAAGCAGGATAAAGATTAAAAGACGTTTTTACTTACTGCTTTCCGTTCTGTTCGGAGCTCACTGTAGAGAAGTGACACTTGGTAAGGCAACCAGCATATCCCAAATACGGACATAATCGTAACCAGCATCGCAATGACCTACAAAATAAATTTACATCCCTGTCATTCAAATTAGCTGAAACCTTAATCAAACAAATGCGAGTTTTAATGTTTCACTGGGAGTAGGGTTTTTGAAAAGATGCTTTCTGCTTTTCCAAGGTTGTTTCATACCCTAGCAAAACAAATCCGTTTTTTTTTTAAACTCGGCATGGTATTTGACGCCTGTCAAATCAAGGCTTTGAATTGCACGTTTTGTGAAGTCTGATCTTGATCTACGCTTTCCGCAAAAGGTCAATCAGTAGCACTTAGTAGCCTAGGGGTTAAAATCTAGGACTAAGAGTGCAAATCTGATTGATTGGTGAATATGGGGCATTGATGCCAAAACCTGTTTCTACACTAAATGTGTCACGTCATGGATAAACGAGTTCAGCAGTGTGGTAAATGTTGATTAATTGGTATCGTTGTTGGGTTATGTGATGGTCCGTCTTCGACCGTGTTGCTAGCATTCCCAATGGTGATGTCCTTCAAGACAATTCACTTCTTTCAAAGACATTTTTTCTCTTGGGTATCATATCTTAGGACATGGCGTTGCCGTATTAGGCAAATGATTTTTTGCGTGTGTCGTTATTACCCAACTGGGAATTATGCCTATTGGTAATTATTTTTTGTCTTTGCTTTTTTACCGAGTGCAATCTACGTCATAAACAAATAGCATAGAAGTACTTTTATATTTACTACTAGAGAGTAAAATGTTTCTTGTTTTCATTTCAACAATATCCTAAAATCATTGACCATTGACAAGTACATGTAAGCTATATGATAACATGATTTTATCCCCCTGTAATAGTTACCCGGTAAAATTAGTATAGTAGGAGAAAGCACATAACAGCAAATTATCTTATATGTGACCCATCACTCAAAAAGGGACCTTCTGGGAAGTGCGAAAAGTGTCAGCCGTGGTCAGACTGCGCGAATTGCCCAGACTGACCAGGGTTGACACTTTCGCTTTAATGACATTTTTTGTGTGCAAAGTGCATGGTCATTGTACCTTGTTACACAATAAGAGCCGCCCTCTTGCAGAACATTTATCAATAGCAAAATGGTTGGACCCAGGTCAGCCTACTCAATCTGCGCAAGCTGACCTGGGTCGATACTTTATAACACTTTTTCCCCGAGCTTGGGGGACTCAACCTGTGGTCGAATTATCAGGGCCCGTATTCACCAATCATTCTTAACATTCTTTGTCTTATTCTCCAAAACTTTCTACATTTGTAAGTAACACAACTTCTGATTGGCTAAACCATTCGGTTTAGCAAATCCGAAGTTGTGTTACTTAAAAATCTAGAAAACCTTGGAGAATATGACCAAAAATATTTTCAAGAATGGTTGGTGAATACGGGCCCAGATTTTTTACCTTTCTTTTTGTTTTCTGCTGCGCTTTCATACCAGCATCTACCCGCTCTCCCGGAATCGTGTTTAGTCGAAGCTTGCGTATGATCACCGAATAGGCTATCGTCATGGCTATCATTGGAAAAAAGTAGAGCACGCACGACATGAAAGTGAAGTATCCAGTTCTACCAGGCATGTAATCCATCGTCACGTTTCGTTCCGGGTCAAAGGTCTTCACCACCGGCCAATCATCGTCGCACCATCTTTCCGTGTGATCCATCCATCTTCGTTCTTTTAACTTGCGAAACACCAACAGCGGCGAGGCGATGGCGAAGGAGCAAAGCCAAATGAGTAAGATCGAAAACCTCGCTTTTCTTTTGGTCATGTGTGCTTTTAGCGCAAAGACTATACCAAAGAATCGGTCGTAGGCAATTAATGTGAGGGACAGGACACTGGCCACCAGACATAGCACTGAAAATAGAAAATCAGAATTTATTGCTATGACTTCTTTTCTCTCAAAGACAAAATTTCAGACTTATCCATTGAAAACAAGTAATTTAGCTAATCAGAAGTTGTGGTAGTTTCAATTTTAGGAAATTCTGGAGAATAAGAATAAGAAAGTATTGAAGAACAGTGTATGAATACGAACCAAGTGTTTCGGTTCAAGCTTAAAATTTTTAACCGTTCTTTTATAGACACGCACTGGAAGAGCATTAATCTTATGGCATCCTTCAAGGTTCAATGGTTGAAAATAAAGTTCATTGAAACTCGGGAAAAAAAATCTTATATAAAGGGTGATTTAATAACAGGTGGTATACATAAAAATCAGACTGCACGTTCTGTGCAATGTGATCTGAATTTATTCCGTCCACTACAGTGCCTGATTTCGCCTATGTCGCTGAAAAAATGCTAAGTCAAACCTAATGCTCAATGACGTTATTCGTACATGCGCTTATTTGATTGTCCTGAACAAGTAGGAGCTACAGGAAATGACCTGCAACACGCAAAAAGAGACATTCGGACATTTGCGCAAATCCCCGTCTTGGATCAATTACGTTGAAACGTATACGCGTGTATTTGTAATATTCTATTCGGGCTGCAACACGGTAAAAGAGGCATTCGGACATTTCCGTAAAGCGTCGTCTCGGGTCAGCCTGCGCAGACTAATCGGAGACGACTATTTCGGTTTTTATGTATTTTTCTGTTTTGTGCCAGTCTTCTGTAGCACAAAATCTAAGGTAGTCATAAAGTGCCGTCTCGGATCAGCCTGCGCAGACTGCGCAGGCTGATCCGAGACGACACTTTACGCAAATATCCGAACGCCCCTTTTAGCGTGTTGCAGGTCAATATATATAATAGAATACCATAAATATACGAGTATACGTTTCAGCGTAATTATTTCTTAGACACGATAAAGTTACAGGGATTGGCAACACTGACGTCTTATCTTTTACTGACAAATAAATCAATTCGTCTTTTCCAAGGTCCTTCGACTCCAAATAGACAATATCTTTCTTAGGTTTGGTCCCAGTTTAAACTATCTGTAGATCAAAGATCAGCCCTTCTTTTCTTTTCAGCTTCATCTTTACCTTAATCGTTCACAAAAGAATCTGAATAAAGTCATGGCGAAAAAAAAAAATCATCTAGTTCTTCCCATGAAGTGTTTGTTTACAAGTGGCGCAATTTTCGATCGCATTGTTTTTCAAAGTCGTATTAGTTGGTATTTTCTAAAATTAGTAATAGAGATCACACTGTGATAAAAGTTGCTTAACCCTTTACCACACAATCCCAAGCTTTAAGGACTCTTTGAAAACACTGTGTGACAAAGAAAATATGCTGGTACCTAGCATATTTCCTTTTCTCACAATGCTTTCCGCTCTTCCAAGAATAAATTACAAGTTTTGAACCACGTTTGTGATGTCGTCTGCTAATTCTTTCGATTTGGATACATCTAAAACTTTTTCATTTGGTAAATAATGAGAAAGCGTCGACAAAACCGACTCAAAGTGTTTCAGGAAAAACTTCGGTAACATTTTACCTTTACAATACAATCCTGAATTTTAACAACCTGGAGGAAGAGGTATTTTATAAATATTGCAAGAATATGCGAACATAGTGAAAACCACCATACCCTCCTCTTCCAATAGTGTTGTATGGCTTTTAACAGACGAATAACGTTACTGTAACATTTCGTAAAAAAATAAAAAGAGTCGTCGGCAAATACCCTACGAGCGTAAGTGCACACGTCCAAACATTTCATCTTCTGATATAGGGTTAATTCCCCCCCCCCCCCCCCACAAAAAAAAACCCAACACAGGACAGGATTGTAAAAAAGAATCCTTAAAAAAAATGTATTGATAAATAACATGAACTGAAGTTTGATACGAGACTGCACCTGAAAAACAACTTCCGGTAGGGCAATCCCAAATATTATCAACTCTACAAAAGCAGACCTCACAAAGTGTCGTTAGAAATGGAGGAAAATGCTAGTTAACTAGCATTGAATCCTTTTCCTAAAATGTTTTATACTCCTTCAAAGATCAAATTCGCAAATTCATAGTTTGCGTCACATTTAATCTAACGTCTGCAAAAACTGTTTATTTGAACAAGGCTGGAACCTTATTTTCTAGCCACGTGTTAACCCTTGGGCTGTTGAGCGCGGCTCTATCTGACCTTTTGGGCACAATGTAGTTCAAGATCAGACTTCACAGAATATTCAGTCTGATCTTGGATCTACACTGTCCGATAAGGGGACATGGAATGGCAAAATTTGGCCTTTTAACTAACGACTTTAAAATTTATTTCATTTTACATTGCAAGCTAAGTTTTAAGCTATAGTTGCTTTAAAGGGGGTCTGGCGGCACTTATACAAAATGTCTTGTGGCAAAAGGTTACACAGTGTATTTACTCATCCCACTAGATTAGTTAATTGAAACTGTCAAGCAGTCAGTGAAACCCCAAAAAATGTTATCTCAAACATATTTTGAAGAAAGATATTTTCTCATACAGTGTAGATCCAAGATCAGACCTCGAGTTTCGTTCAGTCTTATCTTTTTAAATACCGTCTGTCACAGCAAATACAGTTGGGCTTAGCAGCTAAATGGTTAATTTACGAGAAAGGATGTAAGATGAAATGGAAGAGAAGAGGTGAAAAAGATCATGTATACCAAAAAATGTCAATAACTTTATGACATCAACTGTCATGAGATATTGAGTCGATACACAAATCATGGCACATAATTATACTCACTCTCCTATATATTTTTCTTAAAAGGCTGTCCAATTTTGCTTTATTTCTGCATGCAGAAACGAGCTCTGATAGAACCATTTTTGAAATAAAATCCATTTTTGATTTCAAAAATGGATTTTATTGCAAAAATGGTTCTAACACAGCTCTGTTCAATGTTCAAGGCAGTTTAAGATCAATGTCTCCCTCATGATTAAGTCGATTGCTGAAAAAACAAGAGGCCATATGAATCCCATAAGTATGTAATCGCTTGCTTGGTATCATGGATCACGCAGATGCATTTAGCATCTTTTTGCCAGAGCAGGGCTCTATTAAATTTGGCAACTCTAAATTAAGTTTTATCATCTGACTTTCGTTCCAGTGACTGGAACTTTGATGGACCGTACAGTTGGATATTATTAGACTCAACGATATTAAGGTGTCTCTTGGAACAACTGCACATTGTTTGCATATTCAGACTATCGAAAAGAAAAAGAAACCCCCACGTCGTCACAAGAAATCATTATAAATTGTTGGAAATGCTCATATATCTTGTAATTTTTAGATCTGAGCTAAATAAAATTATCTGAATTGAAATTAAATTTGCAACGAATGATGTAATTGGATATAGATAAGTGAAAACTAGAAATGATGGCATATTTGTGATAAAAATAGTTAAAAGAAAAATTGAGATCACCAATCAAAATGCTTCATGAATAATTCATTAGAACGAAGATTTGCAGTATTCTTTACATTTCATGTTGTGAAGTCTAAAGAAAAAGAGTTTATTTCATCAGCTTGTGGTTAATATGGGGAAATATTTGCCGAAAAAGGGAAAACTATGCGAAAATGACGACTACCATAAGGCACGAGTTATTTTCGCGGACCTTTCCCTTTTGAGGCAAATATTTCCCCATATTAACCACAAGCTGATGAAATAAATTATATATTTCGTCTGATTATTTTGCCAACGAATGTCCCTTCTAAAACTAGTGATCTCAAGTAGAACAAAAAAGTAGTTCCAGTTTTTCGGCAGAAGGAATACATTCACTGTGAAATAATTATCCCCAGCTTCAATTACGATATCTCTTTACCCATAATATTTCCAAAAATAGATACATGAAATATAATATACATGCATATGTCAATATTGTGAGGAAAGGAGAAAATGCTTGTCATCTGCATTTTCTTCTTTTCCTACAACATTTTCTTCTTTGTAAAAAATATTTCCGTCATTTGAGTGTTTTTTTTTCTTTTTATTATTATTTAAATATATAAAAATATATTCTATTGCGACGACTCTAAAGTTTAGCTTTCGATAACAAGTTAATTTACGTGACAGGTATAACTAAAGGAAAACAACAACAAATTTTCGCAATATATAGTTCAAACGTGGTCGCTAATTATCTTCACAGGAGGCAGATTGAATTTTTTCTTCCAGTTTCCGGAGCATGAACTTCGTATTACAATTATGCACCTGCTCTTTGATATTTCTAGAAGTGTTCATTTGTCTTTCATAAACATGTATCTTTAAGTCAGATGAGTCCAAGTCATGCGACAGTAGCTTGTACCCATAGAAATGAAAATTTCCGTAAAGTTGTATACATTTCCCAAATCATGTGAGATACATATGATCTGGCATGAATTGGTTTTTGAAATTAAAAAAAAAAAATATTAAACGAGTCTACAAAAAATGTTACTGAGCCATCCTTTGACGAGCTTGATTACATTTTTTGTGGACGAGTGTAATAAATTTTTACCTCAAAAGCCAATGAGTGTCTGATTCTTTTTATCACATTACTGTATAACAAGAATTATTGACCAAAATGTGTTAAACAAGAGGCATACGTGTATCATGTGTATAGAAATTTACATGAAGCCGGTGCGCTTACTTTGACAGGTACATTACAAACAAATTTGAAATAGTTACGAAGGAACTTGCATAATATTGATTTTTGTTTGAGCCTAAACGTGATATTAAATTACCAACTTTATCATGCTAAAACTTTTCACCGCTAATTTCCTTCAGGAACCTATGTCAGCAATATTTAAGACATGAAGCGTATAATTACAGAGTGTTGACCAAATACAGCACTATTTTCTTATCTCACACGTGTGTGAGACAAGAAAATTCGTTATCGCTGTATTACATTGAAAACAAAGAGAGTCATGTGATAAAAATGCAATCTGAAGTCACGTGTTCAAACCACTCAGACTCGATCCAGTTTTTTTTTGTATCTTGTAGTTAATATAGACAAAGGGTCGAACTTGACCGAAGGGTAGATTTTACCGGATTCTGCAGTAGTATTCGCGCCAAGCGTACACGTGAGAGGCTAATGAAAAAACCAAGTTGACAGTCGCTCCATGGTATCGAACTCGCTACCTTTTGATTACGAGGCCGACACTCTATCGTGCGACCACAGAAACCACAAAAGCTTTGAAATGTCAAAAAATTGTCACTCTTTTTATTTTAATTCAACGTTTGAACTTAAAATTTCATGTTCATCCAGCAACAGACTGTCGTACTATCCCACTTTGGAAAATCTTAAAGCTCCATGCTACTTGCAATTTTTTTATCCGAATTTTCTCAAAGACGAAAAAACGTTAAGGTACATAAGTGAGAAAAATCGAAGAAATAACTAGCAGCAAACTCACCAGGTGCTTTTGTTTACACAGATTTCACTGTAAAAAAGCCTACGGCACAACAGAATTGTGGAGGGAGAGGGAGAGACAGATGCCGGTGTAATGCAGAGAAATGGCCCTTCCCTACAAAATGACCCGGGTCATTATTCTACATAGAGAAATGACCCCAAAATTCATTTCACTACGTAGAGGAATGACCCATGGGTCATTTTGTAGGGAAGGGTCATTTCTCTGCATTTCACGTGCGCAGAGTGGGAGGTAAACAAAGTACAAAGATGATATTAAAAAGCAGCATAGAACCAAGCGACGGAAATACTGCGGATTAGGTATATATTCTGCACATACTATTTTGGATCTAAGACAACCCTTCAGTATGCAAATACATGTACATCCCATTTCCGTTTTTCGGGTCTTTCTTCGAATATGTTCAAAGGAGTTTACTGCAGTACCCTATTTATTAAAACGTTTTTTTTTTTATGTAAGCAACGTTCTGGAATCTGTTCTGAAACCACTGTGTCCTTATTCAACAATGCCTTACTTTTGTTTCTTTGTCCTCCTTTTTTTCATTAAAAGGATATTTGGCTTGAAGTCACGATACATCATTTAAGGATTGACAATACTGCATTTGTTAATTTCCTGGATTCTGTTTCGGCCTAACAGGATAATGAGTCTGTATAAAATGTATTTCTAAGATCGTCAGGATATAATGCGGCAATCGGAGTCTGATCTTTGTCTATGTCGCTGAAGTGGTTCAATCTATAATTAGACTTTAATATTGCGGTTTAAAATTTGTGATACCAGAAAGACTTTTATGTCATTTGGTCTTTATCTACCCTGCCAACAAAAAGCCCTTCAGTAAAGCTTTTCCGTCTATATATGAGTTTTTTTTTTCTCTTCTATGACTCAATAAAAGTTAAACAAAAATCGAAGGAATAACACTAAATTGTTGTAGAGACTGGTTGTTGAATAAGGACCCTGCATCTTGTCGTTAAATTGACTATTTCTACAACCGTCTCTACAACAGAAGAGTGGAATAACGCAATCAAAGTTTTACGCCTCAAATATAATTATATGAAAGATATCTTAATATGAAGATTGACTTCCTGGTGGAAGCATGCTAAATAACAATCCTTTAAATAATTGCTTTATATTCCCCTTTTTTTCCCCAACCCCGTGAAAGAAACCTTGTAAACACATCGTGGAAAAAGGAGAAAATGCTGGTATCTAGCATTTTCTCCTTTTCCAATGATATTTACCATTCTGTAAAAGACAAATATCTTCAGTTTAGTCACGCTTCATTTGTCGTTTGCAATTGCTTCCATTACAGAAGAGTCCACAATATTGTCGTCTGGTACAAAAAGGGTAACGTCAAACCCGTCCAAGACGAACTTACAACAGAAGACATTTAGAACATCCAAGTATATAAGGAATAATCAGCCAGGCATTGATACATAGTGCATGTAAAACTATCCACGGCAAAAACTCCTTATGAACGATTTCTCCTTTTTCCGCAGTGTTTTCAACAGCTTTTTTTCTGCAAACCTCCATACAAATCCTCTGCAGCTGGTAATGTGTAAATGTCAATCTATCCTAAAAGCATTCGTCAGACCGTTATAAGACGGAAATAGAGTTCCATACGCCATGTCAATCACAGGCCCAAATTGGAGAGGCTCCTTTTGGGTTCAAAGACTTACTCTTGTAACGCAAGTGACATGAAAACTTCTTTCGAAAAACAGTCCAAAGACATCCTGAAAGAGTTTTTACCTTTATGTATGATAAAAGAAAAAAAAAAGATGAGCGATATACATTCAAGATCAGATTGCATGTTCTCGAACTATGCCGTCGACAAAAGCCCTTTTCCTCGCATAAGGCGCAAAAATAATGAGAAATATCTCTCAACCCAAAGGCTTCAAAGGGTGACTCAAGGACTTTTTGCAGACAGTATATATCAAGACCAGACTGCACAGAACGTGCAGTCTGATCTTGAATCTACACTGTCCAATGAGGATAAGTATAATCATACATCTTTGAAAAAACAATATATGAGTTTTTAGTATTACCCCGAGGACTTTATTTCACTCATTTGGCATGTCCAGGATTAAGACTGTCACCACTGCTTATTTTTGAATTCTCTTTTACCGTGACCATTCATATACTTATAAATAGGCACAACATAGGTTTCAATGCAGAATTTTTTCTTTTTTAATTTGATGACCTCATTTTCTATGTAACTATGTCACAGATTCTTTGGTTCGTCACCTTCGCAGCGTAAAGTTAATTCCATTTTTGTGGGGTATGAAACATGCAGTTAGATGTATTTTCTTGTATGGCAGTTTCGATTCAAAATCACACAAGCAGTTAAAGTCAACTTTGTCGGAAGGTATATATACATGTATCAATAATTATAAAGATGAAGTTTATATTTAAAAGTAGTAAGTTTATTTCTATCGTAAAACGATAATTTTCTGTCATCCACCGGATGCAGGACACAAAAATGAGACTATAACATAAATTATCAGAGAACACCCGA
Source organism: Tridacna crocea (assembly GCA_943736015.1). Lineage (NCBI taxonomy): Eukaryota > Metazoa > Mollusca > Bivalvia > Cardiida > Cardiidae > Tridacna > Tridacna crocea. The sequence continues at coordinate 25,260,606 of OX031056.1, forward strand.
TATAAATTTTCAGAGTGAACATATTTCAACACCAAATAATGTAACTTCACCCTCTTCTGACGACTAAAACTACAATAAAACTAAAATCAGACTGAAATTTATTGTATAGCCTTGACTAGGAAAGCGGATAGTATAGATCAAGATCAAACTGCACGTTATGTGCAGTTTGATCTTGATCTGTACCGTCCGCAAAAGCTTAAGATTACTTTCACCAATGATGCTTAAAGAATTCGTATTCATTACGCCCTTTCTTTGAGGCGGTAAATCAAGGACACAGCTGCAGTCGAGTTAAGTGGCATTACAATGCTATTACAATTAACCTATAGAGAGATGAAAAACTGAAACAATCTCTTTGCAATCTTTTTGTGTTGAGGCATATAAAAATGGCTTGAATATAGCAAATTCAATGCCTTTATTAACATGGTCCACAACCTCTTCTACCACTTATGCCACCACTAACATACTACCACCAGTGTAGTCTGGCGGCACTATTATGTCACCTGGTAAAGGTTAAACCAGCTGAACTTTAGCTAGAATCTGGTATCTAACGACGTTTCCAGAGTCTGAAAAACGATAATGCAAGAAAAAAGCACACACACACACATACAAATATCTAAATGCTGTAAGAGCTAGTCCTGTCTTATACTGGCCCCCTTGTATATGTACATACACAAGTGGCACAAAATATCCGCTTCGGCGCGCTAAAACTACAACAGCCACCACCATTAATACTACTACTACTACCGCTACGACTACTAAATGGCAAAATAATAAATACATGAATAAATAGATAAATAAATAAATGAGTAAATAAATAAATAAAAGAATAACTAACTGACTAACTAACTAAATGAATAATTGAATAAATGCATAAATAGCATTCACAATAGGTGATTAAAAGAAAAATGCTAAAAATAAATTAAGGTTTAAAATTTCCTGAAAGCTAAATTCTCATACGCGCATCAATTTTTTGTTCATTTAGAGTTGGCCACTAAAGCACTATAATCAGCTTTGTTTAAGACTATGGTACACGACAACCTGTCGCCATCTTAAAAAAGTTACAATCCTTTCTAGTTCAGTTTGAACTTTTACGGAGCAAGCCAGGATTTCAACGATGCCGTATTAAGAATCTTTGAAAGCACTGGAAGAAAAGAAGAAAATGTTATCACCGCCATTTTCTCCTTTCCAACAATGTTTTCTACACTTAAAGTGAAAAAAAAATGTCATTAGTTGACGCAACATTCTATGTGTAGTCTGCAAAGGAAGCAGGTGGCAAGGGCACTCTTCAGTCGCGTCTTTAATTCCTTTTATTTTAATGGGCCTGATTGGGAGATTACTTTGTTTTTTATTTTTTTTTACTACAAAGATAATATTATGGTCTTGGGATGTCTTGGATCTCTTGGGATAGTATCTCAACTAAAACTGCTTGGAGTGTTTTTCAAGTAGATACATATGCATTTCTCTGATCATTGAGAATATATTTAATTTAAACATGATCAACTTAAATATGTACCATAAATCCGATTTACATATCGCAACATCATTGACGGAATTAAGGACAAAACATGGCAAAACATGCAACAGTATCTGTTTTGCGGATACATACAATTACAGTTAGTTATCTAGCAAGGGAGATAATTTGAGCATAATGTAACCCGGACCTACGAGGACAAATCTTAAGATGTATTATTCGATCAAATATTTTAGAAAATTCTCTTTATGAAGGTTCTGTGGAAAGATACTCTCAAAGGCATGTGATATACTTCAGAAAAGTGCTACGGTATCATTGTTTCTTTCTACTAAGGACTGTTCAGGATTAACTCTTTACCAGACGACAAATTTTCAGACAGGTCTAAATCAAAATCATTCGCAGAGTTTTTATGCAATTTCCAGTAAAGCACAAATCTGCTGTAGCACTAATACTAACGTAGTCGTGAAGGATCACCTAGAATAAGCCTGCGCGGATTTGATAGGCTGATCCGAATGCTTCTTTTAGCGTAACTCAAGCCATTTATATTTGGTCATCATCTCCAAACATATGTGATCTATCACGCAAAAAGGGATAATCTGGGAATTTTAAATATCAATAAGATGAAGAGATCAACGATAGTGCAGGTCAGTTTAAGTTGATCATTTAAACATGATTGATTAATGTCCATTTTTTATACAGAAAATGTCATTAAAGCGAAAGGTGTCAACCCTGGTCAGCCTACGCAGTTCGCAGTTTCCAGGAGGTTCCTTTTATGCGTGATGAGTCGCAGATATATCAGGATTGTATCGTAAGTACCGCCTGGTAGCTCATTTGGTAACGTATGTAAGGCTTAAAACCATAGGCGGAGTGGTGGAACACCCAGCTCATTTCTGATCATTTTCTTTCCAGATTGATTGATACCTGTTGCTCCTGTCTCAGCGGTGATTACTTTTGTGACAAACCTATTTGGCTATGAACCCAAATATCATGGGACAAAATTGTGCGGAGTACTAAACTACCGAAAAGTAATGTCATTAAACTCGTAAGCGCACTGGCCTGCCCGGTATTTGAAATAAAAATGAAAATAATGTTGAACACCGTACAGAAAAAATGGTCGGTGGCGTCGGTGAATGAGTATAGTGATCACATTGCCTTAAATGTGCACACCGGAGTGTAAATTGAGATAGCCCTTGGTGTGAACACGAGCTGTTCATCTCTGTCTAACAAGTTTTGACAGTTATTAGAGGGCAGTTAAGTCCTACAGACGTAAAACTACTTGGATTCAGGGAGCTGTTATAACAACGAGTCTGGAATTCAAATGTATTCAAATGTGATAATCAACAAAATTGAAAAAGTGTAGAAATGACACAGATAATGAACCATAGATGTAATTTTTTCAGTTGACTTGTCTGCACCGTTTTGGTATATAATGCAATAGATTTGTGACAGATACCAGATTTGTAATCTTAAGCATAAGCTGTATTCTAACAAGCTCAATTTGTATTAAAGTGACTGACTGACTGAAACATTTTATTTTACAGAATAAGGTTCACAGGGTGGTTTGAAAAAAAAAATGTTCTGCCTAGTTCCCCACACACGTTTTTCAGTATCTGGTCTAGTTATATAATATATAAGCCATGCTCTGTCAGAAAGGGGGCCAGTGCATTTGCAAAAGCATCGACCATGCCGGTGTAATGCAGAGAAATGACCCTTCTCTACAAAATGACCCATGGGTCATTATTCCACGTAGAGAAATGACGCCAGAGGGGTAGAATAGCGATCATTCCTCTACGTAGTGAAATGACTTCTGGGGTCATTACTGTACGTAGAATAATGACCGGGGTCATTTTGTAGGAGAGGGTCATTTCTCTGCATTACACCGGTTTACCTGGGTCGAAACTTTATGCTTTTGGTCAATTATCTCCATTTCAAAGGAGCAGTATATCTCATAACTCAGTTTCTGTTATACAAGACGGATTTAGTTGACTCAGGGTTCAGAGCCTGACTTGCATAGTATAATACTTGCAGAGATACATTAAGCACCCTTTTGCCAGAACATTCTCAACATGCTACAACGATAATAACAGAAAATAGAAGTAACAATGTATTTCATTTTATATTTGTGACCCGTCACACAAAAATAAATTTTTGGGAACTACGAAAAGGATCAACCCTGGTCAGACTGTAAGAAATTCCGCAGGCTGGCCAGGGTTGACACTTTTCGCTTTATTGACATTTTCTGTGTGAAAAGTGGTCATTGTACCTTGTTATACAATTATTTTTTTAATTACCAACTTAAACTGACCTGCACTATCAATCATCTGCTTTCATGTAATTAACCTATTACCACACAATCCCTACTTTTGACACCCCTGAGAAAGAAGCCTTTAGAAAACATTGTGGGAAAAGGAGAAAATGCTGGTTACCAGCATTTTCTCCTTTTTCCACAATTGTTTTCTACCCTTTACAAAACAAGTTTCAAATTTTTAGTCACTTTTATTTTGTCGTCTGCAAATGCTTTCAATTTGGACCAGTCTAAAATACTGTCGTTTGGTAATGGGTTAATGTACAGAATTTTCAGATAGTGCCTTTTTGCGTGATGGGTCACATAATTTCGTGTATGTGAGCTGTCGCCGTGATATGACTGCACAGCTGTTGAAACGCTGTAAAACTTAATCTAAACATTCGATCGATTCATGCATGATCTTTTCTCTGAGAAAAAAGTAATGATGTTCTCTTACATAACTATATGGTGCCATAATATACCTGGGAAAAAAAAAAACATCGACTTAGACCCTTCCAGCTGACCTGGGTCGAAACCTTTTGCATATAGTAAATTTCCTGAGCGTTATGGCTCAGTCGGTCGAATCACATAATGGATTTTACGGATCTGTGATAAAGTGATGACTTGCTTGGTATTTTACATCACGGGGATGCATTACACCTCTTTTCCCCCAAGAGCATGGCTTATTTATTTCCGGGATTCTAAACGTTGATAAGCTAAGTGCAATGGGACGGATAATCATGGATTTGTCGATAAAGAGCTGAGAAAACTGCACATTTCCGTTTTCTATTGGGACTTGTGTCAAATATACCTTCCTTCTTTTCTGTCAAAGCAACGCACTTTTGAAAACACACCATGGCCACATCTTTCTGTTGTTGTTGTTATGCAAGTGTTTCATTAAAATGACTATTCTTTACTCATGGAAAAATATTGTTATTTATGAATTTGATAATAGAGTGACTGAAAGACTGTTTAGTTTCACTTTTAGTACAAAATACTCGTTGGCCTTCCATTGAGGTTTGTCAAACCACTACTATGGTTATAACTCCAATGTTGCTTAGCCTGGTTAATTCACTTTTATGGATAATGTGGATAAGATCAGACTGCACAGAAATGTGGTCCGATCTAAGATCTGTATGCCTAAATGCAGTGAGATAAGACCTTCAATTCATTATTTGTAAATTTATCATCGAATGGAAGCTATTAGTCATTTATATTTCAAAAGCATTTTGGGCTTAACTCTCTTCCAAACGAAACGTTTTAATCTAATCCAAAATGGAAGTATTTGCAGACGACAAATTGGATGAGACCCATATCATGGTATTAATCTTTGATTGGTTACTAAACATTGTAGGAAAAGGACGTATTGCTGGTTACCAGTATTTCTACTTTCCTCGCGGCGTTTTCGAAGTGCTTTTTCCTTTAGGGTAAATAAAATTCATTATTGTGTGGTAAGGATTTACTTAAACTCTTTATTAAACAATAAAAGTCTAGACTAGTCCAAAATTAAAGCAGTTGTAGACGACAAAATAAATGGGACTCAAAAATTGAAATTTTATTGGGAAAGGTAGAAAACATTGTAGAAAAGGAGAAAATGCTGATAACCAGCATTTTCTCCTTTTCCAACAATGTCTTTAAAAGGCTTCTTCCTCAGGGTTATGAAAACAAATAATTGTTTGGGAAAGGGTTAAAGAACCCTTTTAATTACTTTCACTGCAGAAATTAAGCCAAGCACTTGTAAACTCCACACTAGCACTTGTAGCACTGTGCTATTATTTGGCCCCAATCACTGGAACATAACAAAGCAGCTCTGCTCTGTTCTTATTACCACTACACCAATATCAACAGCCCTGCTTTGACAGACAAAAAAAAAAATGAAATGCATTAGAGTTTTAAGTACATCATCCGTCTTGGGATTTTCTTTCAGAGTAATTTACAGGACATTTTCCCAAGGTATTGGAGCGATGCCATCAACCCGTGTAATATCAGTGCCTAATTTATCTGCTTTTGATGCAATGCTAGTGATCTATTTTAATTTTCATTGAAACTTCAAGTCCGCTAATTAAGTTCAAAAACTATCAAACTTTACTACAAAATCCAAAGTTTAAACCAGCTTAGGGAAAAAAAAAAAGAAAACATTTTGGGAAAAAAGACAAAATACTGATAATTTTTCAATAGCTTATCGGCGGTTTACTTTAAAAGCCTCAAAACTATACAGCTTGAGACAAGCTGTAGTTACGAGGTTTTTGACGTAACCCAACGTTATTTCGGGTAAAAACGGGGCTTCTTGGTAAAAAGCTTAAAATAGCATTTATTTATTTTCATTCATATTAGTTTCCGCTTCACTATCAGACAATTAGAATAGTCAAGGTGAAAAAGAATTTAAAAAATAGGCTATGATGAAAGTCTTTTGAGATAGCAGTAGCCCCTGCGGCCTAAAGACGCCATCAAAAAGGGTCATCTGCTGACTGCATACATCGAAAACGTGCAAGCTGATTTTACATCTATATCTCTCTTTGTTTTGTCATACCAGAAGAGTAAAAATTGTTCTGGGTATCTGTAGGTTGTATCATGAGCCATCATAAAATATCCAGTTTGCTGGTATATTATGAAATTGTAACCCATCACGCAAAAAGGGAACTTCTGGGAACTGCAGAAAGTGTCAACCCTGGCCAGACTGCGTCAATTGAGCAGGCTGACCAGGGTTGACAATTTTCGCTTTAATGTCACATTCTGTATGAAAAGTGGTCATCGTACATTATTGTTCACTGATCTTTGAATTACCAACAGCATATTTGTAAATATTTAGAAAATGAATTTTCATCAACTGCCAATACACCGTGTAAGTAAAAGAATAACTTAAGCAACGGGAAATATTGCTCATTCTGAGAAAAAAAAATCATCTTTTACCACATTGTGTTCAAAGATATTCAGTTGCTGCATCATGACGGTCTTCTATATATTCGCTAGAATTCCTTTATAAACAAAGGTAATGTGAGACTACTGCAATGCTGTATATTTTCAATGCAAACGGTTCCTGATTTTAGTCCGAGCGCTCGTAGGCGTGCATGCTGTCTCAAGGGAACAATGAACACTATCTGCCAGTCTTAATTGTAGATTTCAAAACTACGATTTCCGGTTATTTTGATTGTCAAGTTGTATCCGACAGGCACGAAAATGAGCGGTAATTTAACCTTTTTAGTAAAAAATATATATAACCATGCTCCGGCAAAAAGGGGGCTTAATGCATCTCCGTGATCCATGACATCTTGCAAGTCATAAATGTGTTATGGATCCATGAAATAAATTCTGTACAACTGCCGACTGAATCACCAGGTATATTGGTTCTTTGAGATGCAAAAAACTAACTCTTTGCCAAGCGAAAAATTTATAGAGTGGTCCAAATTGAAAGGATTTGTAGAAGATAAAATGAATGTAAATGATAATGGAAACTTGATTTGGGAAGGGCAGAAAACATTGTGGGAAAAAGAGAAAATGCTGGTTACCAGCATTTTCTCTTTTTCCCACAACGTTTTCAAAAGGCTTTCTCTCAGGGTCGTCAAATGTCGTCATTGTGTGGTAAAGTGTTAACCAATATAAGAATATTCCAGCCAAGGCCTACCTGCACGAGTTGTGCAGTCTGACCTAGTCGATACTTTTTGCAAATAGGCCTACATTAAGCCCCCTTTTCACAGGTAATTTTTTTTTTGGGACAAAGAAAGTATGGTATACACCCAAGAGTAAATTGCACGTTTTTATCATAAGCTTTGCTGTCTGCAAAAGCCAATGTTTTCGCCTTTTGGCACACTGGTCTGTGTAAGCTCATATCCTGCGTCTTATAATAAAGCTCATACCCTGCGTCTTATAATATCTAAGATAGTAAAAAAGACCTGGTAACAAGGACAAGGATCGGGCCACATGTCTGTGCAGTCCTTTGCTGGTCACATATCCTTTCTTTTGCACAATCATTTCACATTATTTTTGCATTATACAGAGAGAGAGACGGAGAGAGACAGAGACAGAGAAGAGAGACAGACAGAGAGACGGACAGACAAACAGAAAGGTAGAAGAGATAGAGAGACAAAATAGATAAAGAGAGAAGGGGGACTGCGAGAGGGAACTAAGAGAGGACAGACACGAGAGAGACATGAGAGAGGGATAGAGGGAGAGACTGACACAGACTGTGAGGTCGATGGCAATGGTTCATTAAGCCAATTAGTCACCTGTCATAAAATGAGACTTCGCGAAGAATAGCTGGCTGTCGGGGGCCAGACATTCTTGGAAAATTAACCCTTTACCTAATAATACGACATGTTGACAGCTTAGGGGAAGAATGGCTTTAAAGCATCGTAGGGGAAGGAAAAGTGCCTGTCACAAGAATTTTGTTACCACATTGCCAAGCGTGAAACCATCAATTCAGCCGAATTTCCTTAGGCTGCTTAGCGCCACTAACTGGCCTTTGGCGGAAAGTGTAGATCAAGATCAGACTGCACAGAACGTGCAGTCTGATCTTGATCAACACTTTCCGATTACGAGATATTATTTTCTTAAGAATGAACGTCAAATAGCAATAATTGAGTTTTTACTATCAAACTGAAAATTTTACCTCAGGTTTTTAGCAGGATGGGAGTTAGGCCAGAATTTTTTTTATTAGTTGATTTACGGGATCTTTTTTTCAAATTTAGGGTCGGGGGGACGAAAAAAAAAAGCTCTAAAAATGTTCAGTCGATAAAAAAATATATAAAAAAAGAGATTTTTCTTTTCATTATTTTTTTTCCCTACCAATACCGCAAGAAACTAAAAATATAACTAGTGAAGTAAACCAACAGTCTGTATTATAGTTACATCTTTCAAGTTACCATAATTTTCCTAAAAATCTATTCTGGATGCCTTAAAAACTGTAATGACCACCTTTAATAGTGTCATGCCACAGATCAATGAGGTCCAAAGACACATACAGAATTTAGCAAACATTGAAGATTCTGATCGAATTTGCTCCTTTATGAGAAGTCTTATCTGACTCTACAACGTTTGCTGCCAAATGAATTCTTAAAACTTTAAGGCTCTTTATGAATGTCTGACAAGAAAAGAAACAGAAAGTCGCTCTTTCACAAACCACAACATTAGCTAAGAAGTTCTGAAGTTCCAATAAATTTAGCACAATTTTACAGAAACAGTTCTGGAAATTCATTGCAGTGAATCTACAAAAAACAGACATTTTTTTTCTCATAATGTTTTCCTAAGTCGCTTCTATTGAGGTCGTTATGAAGTTGGCATTGTTTGAGCTCCCAAAACAAAACAAAAATAATTGAGCTATCACTAAATGTGACCACAAACCAGCTCCTTGTCACTAAACAGCTCTTTGTCACAGAATGCAGAATGGTTTAGTACAAAAGAGTTTAAAAAAATTATATATTACAAAGGGCTATAACTCTGAAAATAGTGGGAAAAGATTTATGGTTCTTGCACAGTGCACTTTACTTTGATGTGATTCAAAATCATATGAAGTTTGAAGTGACTACAGGGTTCGAATTTCATTTTTTTATCCACTTGCAAATTTTAGCAAGTAGCTTTTATTTCCACTTGCAAAATTAAAACTGGACTCGCATTTTTGTTTTTGAAGCTCAGCTTGCCTACCTATTGTAAAGAACGAATGGCCAGTACAAACTGTTCAATTCTATTCTATTACGTAACCCTGAGACAACAACCAAACAAAAGGAACGTTAATTGACATTAAAACCCTCATATAACAATCAATTCAATTTCAGTTGAATTTCTGTTCTAATGCGAGGTTAAATTTCTACAAAACTTACACTGGTGGACTAGATCTATTTTGTAAATGAAAAACGGACGTGTCACATCCGAATATCTGCGTGTCCGGTAACTGGTTTAGCGAGTCCACCACGTCCGACTTGCTTTTCGTTGCTATTTGTGAGTAATAATTTATTTTTTCATAAAAGATTGACAAATGTTTTTGTTTCAAATCAGAGATTGAATTCGCCAGTGTTTTCCGTATAAAAAACGCAAAACCTCAGTATCGGCTGTGAGTGCAGACGAACGCACTTGCCTCACGAAACTCAGGTAACGAACGACAACTCGGAGGCTTCAATGGCGACATGTAAAATTATCGACATCCGTCGAAGGGTGTTCTCAGTGCAATATCACGGCGGGGATTCACGTGACACAACAACAACAACAATGACCGTTATTTGAAAAAAATCCCCGACTTCAGGTAAGAAAATCTTCAATAATTCCGTTAATACGTGACCGATTGGAATTTGGTTTGGAGCAGAGAAGGCGGAAGGACTCCGGGGATTTGCTTGATGTGTTAGATTTTTCAAAAAAACACCTGATAAAAAAGTTATTGACGAGCAAACAAATTATCCAGGGTAAAAAATTTGTTTGCTCGTCAATAACTTTTTTATCAGGTGTTGTTTGAAAAATCTAACACATCAGGCAAATCCCTGGAGTCCTTCCGCCTTCTCTGCTTCAAACCAAATTCCAATCGGTCATGTATTAACGGAATTATTGAAGATTTTCTTACCTGAAGTCGGGGATTTTTTTCAAATAACGGTCATTGTTGTTGTTGTTGTGTCACGTGATTCCCCGCCGTGAATATGACCGATGTTTAACCAGATCAAAAAGAAGTACCCTTTTTTTGTATTCACATACTGTATGGAATTTAGTACATTCGGTAACTGTTCTTCAATAATTTGCACTCGCATTTTTTTGCAAGTGCTTGAAATTTCAACTCGCATTTTCCAATTCTGGCTTGCATTTTGCGAGTAAATATATGGGAATTTCGAACCCTGGACTAGCTTTTGTACTTTGTAAGTTATGCTCCATTTTAAAAATCCAAAGTTACAATTAACAAAGGGCAATAACTCTAAATGTAGCTGGAACAGAGTTATAGTTTTGAAAACTGCACTTCTTGTTAATGTGGTCCATCTGTATATGAAGTTTGAAGGTACTAGCTTCTACACTTGGAAAGTTATGACCCAGACAAAAATGCAAATTAAAATTTACAAAGGGAAATAAATGTGAAAATAGTGGGAATATAGTTATGGTACTGGTAAAGTGCTCTTTGCTTTATGGTGATCTAATTATATATGAAGTTTGAAGTCACTAGCTTTTGTAATTAAGCCCCAGATAAAAATCCAAAGTTAAATATACAAACAGATATAACCATTAAAATAGTGGAAAATGTTATGCTTCTTGTACACTGCACTTCTCTTTAATGTGGCCGATCTGTACATGAAGTTTTTAGTTACTAGCTGTTTTATTTTGGAAGTTAAGCCTCGAACAAAAATCCGAAGTTTGAAGTCACTAGCTGTTCTACTTTGAAAGTTATGCCAAGCTTTTTGTGACACATGGATGGACAGACATGGTGACTCCAGTATACATCCCCCATACTTTGTTTATGGGGGGGTATAAGCATGATAAAAACACATAATGTAGTTAAATTTGTTTGAATCTAGAAGCAGACTTGTGCTGCAAGTAGACAGTATCCCTTTCTTGAACCTAACAAAAGAAAGTATGTGATGAGAGAATTTCTGTATGCCCTCCATGGAAGAAAAGAAGTTGAACCTAACTATCCCTTTTGGATATGATTTGCTATATCAAAGAAAGACAATTAGTAAGGGTTTCTATCCTGGCGTATTTGTTGACTGGCGTATTTTGTTTTTGATTGCCTATGACCCCACTGATGCAGAGTTACACTTAACTCAAAACTCTAACATTTCTCATCAGATTGCAAATAGTGTCCAGACTGGTAAGAAGAAAAAAAAACTTCTTTATGCCTGTGATGGGGACCACAATCTTGATTCAAAAACATGATAATGACTTGTTAAAGTTTAAAAGAAAGTTAAGATCTATAGAGATGTAATCTGTTAGTCAATAAACTAGCTGATAAGGAGGAAAAGGTGTAGAGTATTCTAAAAATAGAACACTCCACTGCATATTTTGCTCGAGTTGCCGACATGAGGAAGGCAAAAGATCGTCTTCAAGATTTTTCTAATCCTTCACTTTACCATTATAATTTATTTAAAATATGTTTGGAAAAAATATCTCCAGCTGTAAGAAGTGGTAATTCAAGTTTATTTTATGACTATTCATGTTTTGAGAATCAGTAATGATCGATAGTGTGACGTCATTTAAACAAATATGCAGACGCTTTACCTGTGGGGAAAAAAGTGTGATTTTCGTAGGGTGGATTTAGCGAGTTAGTAACAGGTAAGGATCATAACACTCTGCTGTCTTGTCCAAATTGATAAAGTTAATTAGTGATAACCTGTCATCCTTTGTCTTAGATTGCGGATATTTCATGAATATAGGCCTTTTCGGAACTGTTTGTTAGGCGAAGTTTTTTCGCTGTGAAAGCTTGATGATGCAAATTTGAGTCACTGAAGACGACTTTTTCACCCTGTACCATACTTCCTCAAGTTCCTGCTTCAGTCTTTCTCCACTTATCTCGTGAGTTGAGACAAAAATGTCAATAAAAAATCCTTTCGACACTTATTTTCGCCAGTTAAAGAAAAACTACAACTGGCGAAAATGGCGATAAGCAGCGTTGGTCCCGCTGCTGCATGTTACTGATCTTCGTATTGGAAGGTTATATAGGTGACAAGACGGATACCAGTTTAAAAGTTTGGGTTGACGTTTGCTTTAAATACAGATTTTTTTTGACGAAACGAATAATGGTTAGGGTCGGCGGAAAAAAATTTAAAAAATCTTTTAGAACCTTCTTATATTTTTTTTCTGGTTTTGGGAAAATTGCAGTCGGCGGGTTTGTAAATCAACTAATAAAAGAATTCTCGCCTTAATGCTAAGATTATTAACAACTATAAAAGTTTGTTGCTTCGAAAATATTTAGCCCTTCACAACTCACCATTTGAACGGCACGGAAGAGAAATACTTTTAAAGGCATTGTGAAAGAGAGCGAGTTTGCAGCTAACAGCAACTTCTCGTTCTGCTTCAGTGTTTACAATTCTTTCAAAGACTGTTAATTCAGCTATATTTGTTTTTGTCGCCTGCAAATGGAGTCTAATATTTCGCGTCAGGTTAATATTAATGGTTGATCTTGTACGCGGTTTGACAATTGTATCCGTCAAACCACAGATTTAACTTTTGACAATCAGTCCCGTGTTCTAAGAATCCTTGTGGAAATCCCATAGAAAACACTGTGAGGAGAAGGTGAAAATACTGGTTATCAGCATTGTCACACTTCCCCTCACTTTTTTTCTATCAGACAAAACTCATCATTCAAGTCACTTCAATTTTTCGTCTGCAAATCCTTTCAATATTCTCAAGTCTGAACATTCTGTCATTTGGGAAAGAGTAAAAATATACAGCTTTTAGTTCGTGAGAATTGTTCGGATTTATTGACAATGTCTTCTAGACTAACCATTCTATTGCCCCAATTTGGGTGTTTTCCTGACGAGCAATTTTTGTCTGTCTTTAAAAGAGTGGCGCTCATGGAAGGGGTTAACCCTTTCCCAAACAATCCCTGGTTTTTACGGGTCAGGAATAGAAGCCTTTTGAAAACATTGTAGGAAAAGGAAAAAATACTGGAAACCAGCATTTTCTCCTTTTCCCACAATGTTTTCTACCCTATCATATAGAAAAATCATCTTTTTAGCAACTGTTAATTTGTCATCTGCAAAATGCTTTCAGTTTGGTCTGGTCCAAAATTTGTCGTTTAGGAAAAGGGTTAAATAAATTCATAATGTCTTACGACAAAATGAATCATGAAGCAGAATAGTCCTTCAACATGCAGTAAATTTACAAATAGCCGAAGTTTTCGATCCAAGACAGCTGACATCGGTCGATTCTCTTTGCACGCCCTTAAAACCATCTCTTCACAGGATATGGCCCAACTCTTTATCAAACGACAAAAGTGTTGGAAAAAACATCGAGGGAAAAGTAGAAACCAGCTCTTTTTTATCCTGTGATATTTTCGAAAACTTTTCTTTTGTTCGGGATTCATGAACACGGGCTTATTTAAGATAATGATGAAATTGCGACAGTTGGTTCCTTTCCAATGTTAGGACATGCTAACATTTAACTCTTTACCACACCAGAAAATTTTAGACTGGTCCAAATTGAAAGCATTTGCAGACGACAAAATAAATGTGACTCAAAAACTGTAATTCGTCCTCGGAAGGGTAGAAAACATTGTGGGAAAAGGAGAAAATGCTGGTTACCAGCATTTTCTCCTTTTCACATAGTGTTTTCAAAAGGCTTCTTTCTTAGGGGCGTCAAAAGTAGGGATTGTGGGGTAATCGGTTAAATCAAAGTTAAGCAGACTAAATATCAGATATCGTCGGTTTAGTTCGAAAACCTCGTAACTACAGCTTGTAATAAGCTGTAGTTACGAGGTTTTTCGAAGTAAACCGACGATATCATTATACACATTCTGTGCAACCTGATCTTATATTTACACAACAACCCGAAAAAGAAAAAAAAAAAAACCCTGAGTCATACTATTAAGGACATAGGCCCACTTGTCAACAGGCTACTGTCTAAATGACTGCAAAGACGGCAAGTCATAAACCTATTCTTGGAATCTATTATTAAGTTAGAAGAAAAAAAGACAAAATTACGTCTAGATCATATCAAATAGCTTCACACATTTCCCACTCGCAGACGACATTGTTCGTCCTGCAACAGATCACATTTATTTTGAAGACGACCAATTTACCCTTTTGTCTCATTTTATCACATTTTTTCACACTATTATGTACATGGAGGATATTTGGTTGTTTTTTTCTTTCTTTTTTGTTAAAGATCGAAATCTATTTTATCTAGTGAACATCATCGGTAATATTACCGATGATGTTCACTCAATGAAATAAATTTCGATCTTTAACAACAACAACAAAAAGATATCCTATTTTATTTCATGCTTTCCGGTAGGATATCGAGAAATAGCAGTGAAAATATTTTTCGATCTTAAACTGGTACCACCAGTGAAAATACCGATTTTCACGTTCTTGTTGCCTAGGTAAATTGCGCCTGCCTGACAACCAGATGGGAAATATGACGTCATATACCTTACATTTCGCGCGCTTGACGTAATATTGTAATGCGTTGCTATGCGGGAGGGGTACGCCACGGGGAATAACGGAAGAGAACTGTACTGGATTTTGATAAAGCTCCTCCAAGAAAGGATTAAAAGCATGAAATAAATAGAATATTTGTGTTTTTTTTTTTCGGTGAAAGGTCGAAATTTATTTCATCTCGTGAACACCATCGGAAATATTTTCACTCGTGGCTGCTCCACTGGTGAAAATATTACCGTTGGAGTCCACTCGATGAAATAAATTTCGATCTTTCACCGAAAAAAACAAATATCCTCTATTTATATTTATTTATTTCATGCTTTTAACCCCTTCTGGGAGGAACTTTATCAAAATCCAGTATAGTTCTTTTCAGTTATTCCCCGTGACTTACCCCCTCCGCATAGCAAAGCATTACAATATTACGTCAAGCGCGAGAAATGTAATATAAATGACGTCATAGTTCCATCTGGTTGCGAGTCACGCGCATTTTACTTTGTTAAGTCGAATATAAGAATCCTTTTCCCACAACATTTTCTACCCTTTGTAATGTATGCGCCACATTCAACTTCTATCAGCTGTAACTTCTGTCAGATAAGAACGAGCCTATTTTTTTCATTTTCTAGAAAAAGGAAAATTAGATTTGCACCACAGATTCCAAGTATCGTTATGGTAGACAATCTAGTATACAAGGATGAAAGGAATCGGTCAGCTGCTATCGCGATTTTACTTGAATTATGGTGAAAACGTTACATCACCCCTTTTAACTCTGAAACAAACCATAAAATTCAAATTCAAAACATTTGCAGACGACAAATTAAAAAGATGACTTTTTGCTTTGTTTTTGATGGTTGTCAGAATGTTCTCCTTTTCCAACAATGTTTTCAAAAGCCTTCTCCTACAGGGTCATTAAAACTCGGGATTGTGTGATAATGGGTAAAGCTCTCACCAGACAACCCAGTGTTGAAACGTCTCTGAGGAATAAAATCTTTGAAACGTTCTGGAAACAGAAGGAAGGACTGGTTACCATCAGCTTCTCCTTATCCTATAATACTTCCTTTTACTTCAAGCTTTCCGATAGGTTATCGAGAAATACCGGTGAAGTATTTTTCGATATTTCATCGGCGTTACGACCGGTGAAAATACAGATTTTCATATGCTAGTTACCTAGGTAAAATACGGGTGGCTCACAACCAAATGGACTTATGACGTCATTTATCTTACATTTCTGGCGCTTGACGTAATAATGTAATGCGTTGCTATGCATAGGGGGTACGCCACGGGGAAAAACTGGAATGAACTGTACTGGGTTGTAATAAAGTCCCTCCCAGTAAGGGTTAAAAGCATGAAATAAATAGAAAAGATCGAAATTTATTTAATCTCATGAACACCATCGGTAGTATTTTCACTAGCATGGCTGCGCCACTCGTGAAAATATTATCGATGATGTTCACTCGATAAAAAAAATTTCTTTAACAAAAAAAAAATCTATTCCGTAGACAGTCTTGGTGGACAAACCAACGGCTTTTGCAGACGGCATTGATCAAGATCATAGTGCGCATTTAGAGTAGTCTGATCTTGGATATACATACTAGGTTTGCTTAGTCGAACCTATGAGGTAAAAAAAACTTGTTGAGTTCACGGCATTCAAATCTTGGCCATCGAAGGTGAGCATGAATAGTAGACTTCCGTAGATGCAGATGCATTAAACCTCCTTTTCACAGAGAAGGCCGATTTACTGGGAAAAAAACACGTGATTCTCAGAATTATCTTTAGTTCGCACGCCATAATGTATGCAGTAAAAGTAACCCATCCCCTGTTTTAACCGGGCCTTGATGAAGAAGTTTTGTTGTATACTTAATCTTGTATTTTCGCCTATAGAGCTGATAGGATCCATGTTATTTGAGAAATCATGAGCAATTGTTAAGAGAAAGGCTTTGCAGATGTATTACTGTACTACAATCACGTCTATTGTAAGACCTAAGAACCCTATGAATCTGTATCCTGTGAATAAAAACGAGAAATCAAATATAACCACCAACCGTTCTACTTACTAAATAATAGATGGATGAAGAAAGCGTAAAAAAAATGATTCAATGATTTGAATTTCGAAGGGTGCAGAATAAGATCAGACTTCATGAATGTCCCAGCGGTTATCTGACTATCTATTCTCTTCAAAATGGACAAGGAGCATCATGGTATAGCAAGGTATGGGTTCAATCTGAACTCCGCCAAATCAGACAGATCTTCATCATTAGTCTGGAAAGCGTGACTTACTGACCTTTTGCTGCCAGTATAGATCAAAGATCAGACTGCACAGAATGTGCAGTATGATCTTTGATCCATACTGTCCAATAAAGACATAGCTATTTTACAAAAAAAAAACCCCTTTAAAATGGCAAGATTTCTGTTTTTTTTACTATTGCTTTAACCCTTCCCCAAACGACAAACTTTTGGACTAGACCAAATTGAAAGCATTTGCAGACGACAATTCAACTCTTGCTGAAATGGTGATTTCTATCTATGACAGGGTAGAAAACATTGTGGAAAAAGGAGAAAATGCTGGTTACCAGCATTTTCTCCTTTTCCCACAATGTTTTCAAAAGGCTACTATTCTAGACCCGTAAAAACCAGAGATTGTTTGGGAAAGGGTTAACCCATTACCACACAATCCCTACTTTTGACGCCCCTGAGAAAGAAGCCTTTTGAAAACACTGTGGGAAAAGGAGAAAATGCTGGTAACCAGCATTTTCTCCATTTCCCACAGTGTTTTCTACCCTTCCTGGAACAAATTTAAAATTTTCAGTCATTTTTATTTTGTCGTCTGCAAATGCTTTCAATTTGGACCAGTCTAAATTTTTCTCGTGTGGTAATGGGTTAAAAGGTTCGTTTTGCCTACTTAGCAGGATAAGGGTTAAATTTATTTGAAAAATGTGAACTAAAATAATATTTTCTTTTATCTCCGGACTCTGTTTGATACAGTTTTCTCTAAAGACCAGATTATATGTATTTCAGTTCCCTACATTATATGGAAACCCAATCGCAAGTTCATGACATTGTTGGAATTAGGCTTCGGGGGATAACAAACCTACAAAATTGAGATAATTGACTTAGATGACTAGTCATATGTAGTTATCATTATTCTTATGGAGAAAATGACTAAAGTTTTTTCTTTGATCAAACAATGTGTATTTCAGATAATTGAAGAATACATCCATCAGACACATAATGATATTTTGAGAGAGAGAGAGAGAGAGAGAGAGAGAGAGAGAGAAAGAGAGAGAGGGAGGGAGGGAGGGAGGGAGAGAGAGAAAGATTTAAAGTGCCAGGTCCTTTCATGTAAGATAAAATAGAAAAAAAAAACAGCGTAAGAGAAATCTCTCTCTCTCTCCCCTCACTCGATACTACCAGTGTACGTATCTCTCAACTCAAAACCCCGTGTGAGATCTGTAATTATCACAGTCTCTGCATTATAAGAATGATGCGAGTATTTTAGTATTTCAACTAAACTGGTAGCCTGTTATCGATCTGACCGTAATGGGAGATAGAAAGGGCACTAGTTAACAACATTCGAGTCAACAACTTTACTTTTGTAAACAGCAAAGGCCAGTAGCGCCGTCGGTAGTGTTAAAGGTACAGAGGATATGACCCTGTTCTTAACCCATTACCACATAATCCCTACTTTTGACGCCCTTGAGAAAGAAGCCTTTTGAAAACACTGTGGGAAAAGGAGAAAATGCTGGTAACCAGCATTTTCTCCTTTTCCCACAATGTTTTCTACCCTTCCCTGAAAGTTTCCAAAGAGCCGAGACCGGCAGTTTTGTCGGTTGCGTAAAAAACTTACCTGAAACTTTCAAGCCGATCGTAAAAACCCAAATTTTGCTATTTCAAAGGTATATTTTGGGAAAAAGATATCTTCTTATCGGAAAGTGTAGCCCCAAGATCAGACTGCAAGTTCTGTGCAGACTGATCTTAGTCTAAACTGTCCGCAAAAGGTCAGTTAGTCGCCTTTAGCAGCCTAGGGGTTAAGGCCTATTGCGAGAGTTTCGTTCTTTCGAAACCAAGCTCAGCAAATTTCGAATAGATTAATGATGGCCATAGTGACAGGATTCACTCCTCTCTCATCAGTGATCTTTGTTTCGAGGGCAGTGGCTTGGGAAGGAAAAGGTACGAGGGACTGGTATAACAAAGATTTTGGTCCGTGAAGTTGGCTCAACGCTCAGTAATCGACATTCAGCTCAGCACCAACCTTGTTGAGCCAGCTCGACATTCCAGCTCATCGGCCAGCTCAACAGCATAAAAAAAAATATATATAATATATATGTGTGTGTGTGTGTGTGTCAAAATCAAAGTCCGTTGAGCCAGCTCGACAGCAAAACTACAAGATGCATGTCCATTGAGCCAGCTCGACATTCCACCTCAACCGCCAGCTCAACAGCTAAAATACCTATACATAAGTTTCAATCAATGTCCGTTGAGTCAGCTCAACATTCCGCCTCAAACACCAGCTCAGCACCCAAAATACATAATAAATTATATATGTCAAAATCAAAGTCCGTTGAGCAAGCTCGACATTCCAGCTCATGCGGACATGGATGTAGTGTTTTTGCTGCTGAGCTGGCTTTTGAGCTAGAATGTCGAGCTGCCTCAACGGACTTTGATTTTGACATGTATATGTATTTTTGCTGCTCAGCTGGCCCTTGAGCTGGAATATCGAGCTGGCTCAACAAGGCTGGTGTTGAGCTGAATGTCGATTACTGAGCGTTGAGCCAACTTCACGGACCCCAAAGACTTTTTAAGGTATGGTTTTGTGCGATAGTCGCTGCAATATAACTGCAATGCTTTTGATAACGACGCTCAACTCCACACAAACAAACAGTCGTCGTCAAATTGGTCTATTGGAGGAAGAAATATTTTGTCTACTGGTGGAACAGAGTTAATCCTCGGTTAAAAAGCCCCGAACAGTCAAACAAAAAAAGGCTTTTGATCTCCAGACGGTGAAGTATTGGTACAAACGAATTAACAAACGCGTGTAAACCCTATACAAAACAGTCCTGTTTCTTACCACACTCTGGAAATAAAGCTCATGAAGACAATGCGGAAAAAGAAGAAAATCCTGGTTTTTCGGTTTATTTTGGGTTTTTTTTGTTTTGTTTTCCCATAAGGTTTTTGACTCTTTTTTAAAATGATTCCATTATTTGAGTACTAATGAAGTTGTTGCCTGTGTACGCTGGACAAGGCTAAAATTTTGACTGCTGGTAAAAGTTAATCTAAACATTGCTTATCATTAAAAAACTGAACTGTTCCCATCAGTAAATGGAAAGTGGATGCCGTAATTCCTTTATAAAATATCAGAGAGGTTCAACGATCCAGTTAACCCTTTACCGTTTTTACGACCCAGAGAAAGAAGCCTTCTGAAAACACTGTGGGAAAAGGAGAAAATGCTGTTTCTCCTTTTCCCACAATGTTTTCTTCTACTGTTCTAAAGTCAAGTTTCTTTCACTTTTTGGGTCATGATTATTTTTGTCATTTGCAGATTATTCTTAATTTGGACAAATCTAAAATTTTGTCGTTTGGTAAAGAGTTTGGTAAAGAGTTAAGTGCTCTTGGAATTCTTACCCTAATATTCACTTGCTGAAATAGGACAGCTATATAACTATAGCTTAACAATACCAGGATGAACCCAGAAATATGGGTTCGAAGATATTTTGGATGAGATCTTGAAAACAAGTTAATCGCACTCTCTCTGTGATCATGTGTTTACAATTACAGGCTGAACTAAAGACGATAAAAATAAGATTCCAAGAAAACAGTAAAACAATTGTTGTTAACCTTCCCTACTCACGTTGTACTTTACCCTCAAACTGCTTTAAAAATAATAATAATAAAAAAAATAACTTCATCCAAATGTTTTTAAAATCCAAATATCGTGGATTTTAAAGGTGATGTCACCGGAAAGAAAATATAGAATCGCACATGTGGATCAAAGATCAGACTGCAGGTTAAGTGTAGTCTGATCTTTACTCAACATCGTCCGCAAGAGCATCCCGACTTGCCGTTTGCATCAAAGAGTTAAAGGAGCAGTGTGAAACTCATCGTGACTCTAACACCTGTAGGGTATAGCAGTGATTTTTATTTGTTTGTACGGTGTTTAAAGTCGTCTTAAATATAAATTTACATGTGGTTATATCGTAACGGTATGTGCACTTATCCATGCTTTCCTGGATTTCCTTTTGTACCAGTGTTTTGTAAAATATACTTTCAGTGCCTTTTGCTGCAGGTATAACGATAGTTGAAGCAATAAGCACCGGTGAACGAGGAATAGACTATCAACAAAGATTATTGGAACTTGAACCCATGACCTTTCAAGCCCAGAACGTTACGAACTACCGAGCTCTGCTGGTAACAGGTCTTAGTACACACTCCCGAATCATTTTCTGTTGCATTCCTACAGTCTAATAAAAGATTTAAAAAAGACATGTGAATATACTGATTGGATAAACCGTTGGTACAAAAGAAGACAGATCCAGTAATTTTGCAATAAAAACGTTTTGCTAAGCTTGTACATAAATGGTAGCACCGTTCTCGTATATTACCGTCATTTATCACATAACTCTCCTTCTTTTCAATGTAATACAGCCATTACGAATTTTCTTGTCTCAAACACGTGTGAGATAAGAAAATAGTGCTGTATTTTGTCAGCACTCTGTAATTATACGCTTCATTTCTAAAACATTGCTGACCTAGGTTTCTGAAGGAAATTAGCGGTGATAGTTCTTGTCATGATAAAGTTGTCAATTTAATCACTGTTAGACTCAAACAAAAATCAATGTTATGCAAGTTTTTTCGGAACTATTTTCGTTCGTATACCTGTCACAGTATGTGCACAGGCTTCATGTAAATTTCACTACAAATGATACATGTATGCCTCTGGTTTAACACATTTTGGGCTATAATTCTCGAGATTCAGTAACGTGAATACACTCGTTGGTTTTTAAGGTAAAAATCTATTAAACTCGTCCACAAAAAAGTTATTTTTGTGGACTCGTTTAATAAAATTTATCTCAAAAAACCAACCCATGTCAGATCCTATATACGTATATATGGGTCCGGAAATAGGCCCTCACCGAAACAAAAACGTCCACATTTTTTACCAATCCCTTTTAACTTTTTTTAAATCAGAAAGTAACTCTTTCACTGTTAATGTATCACTGGATAGCTTTTGCGAACGGCATGGATCGAAGATCAGACTGCACAAAACGTGCAGCCTGATCTTAGATCAACTCCCGCCGCTCTTGATGCCATTTTTCTGAACAACAATGTCATCAGTTTCGATGAAAAAAAAATAAGTTTAGACTCCTGCAGAATCTATTTATTTCGCAGTGAAAGAGCTAATCAATGAAGTAGGTACAAAACGCTAATCTTAAGTGCTTCAGCTACGCTGAAAACGGTAAGCCATCGTTAACAGGCAACAATGGTATTTACCCTTATCCTGCCGAATAAGTATTTTGACTTTTTTTTTTAAGCCGATGGAAAAAATGGACTGACTATTCCAAATGAACCTTTTAGGGGAAGTATTTCCCTAGCGGACAGTGTAGATCCAAGCTAAGACTGCACGTTCAGTGCAGCCTGATCTTGATCTACATTGTCGGCTAAAGGTCGGTGAATCGCGCTTAGCAGCTCAAGGGTTAACGTGTAGCAAGAGTATTACTACCCGACTGGGTTGATGAGTTAATTATTATACCACTAGGAATAATTACTGCTAATCGGATGTTAGACACACACATAGAAAGATAAAAAACAAACCCACGTCGTATCAA
Source organism: Tridacna crocea (assembly GCA_943736015.1). Classification (NCBI taxonomy): domain Eukaryota; kingdom Metazoa; phylum Mollusca; class Bivalvia; order Cardiida; family Cardiidae; genus Tridacna; species Tridacna crocea. The sequence goes on from OX031056.1 coordinate 25,283,238, forward strand.
TCTCGTTCAGTTAGCTGCCCCGATAATTCCTGAGACTGATTGGTTGGTAAATGGATGGATGAATGGATGGATGAATGGATCTATAGATGGGTGCGTGGGTATATCGGTTTGTGGGTAGGTTTGTAGGTAGGTAGGTAGGTAGGTAGATAGGCAGGCACGCAGACAGGCAAGCGGACTCAGACAGGCAGGTAGGTAACAGGTAGGCAGGCAGGGAGGTACATAGGTAGGTAGGTTGGTAGGTAGGTGGATTTAAAGGTTAGTTGGTCATTTGGGCTGGTTGATTTGTTGCTCGCTCCGCAGGTTGGTGATTTTGTTTGTTGGAGGTTTGGTTGGTTGGTTGATTGGTTGGTTGGTTGGTTGGTCGGCTGGCTGGTTGGTTAATTGTTCGGTCGGTCGATCAATAGGCCGGTCAATAGCTTGGTCGGTCCTTTGATTGATTTTTTACGTTTCTTGCAACATTACTTCAGTTATATCATGGCTTCATCTGTCTTTTTTATGCATGCTTTGCATTTCGCCAGTACTAGGCTCGATCCCTGAAGCGTCGTTTTCAAGGCTAATTCAAATAAAAAATCAGCGAGCATTTTTGGAAAATAGGTTGTTTCACAAATGACAACCTTGAGACATAGGTGAGATCACTTGGCAAATGAGATGTACAAACAGCGTTAATCCATTCATATCATTATCTTCACATACATGTTTGTAAAAGATCAAGATTCGGCTGCTCAGAATAAGTGGTCTATTCTTAGATTTCAGTTGTCTTTTAGAGGTTGAATGGTTTATCATATTAATCATTATTATCTGATGTTCAAACGAAAGGTATTCCGTCTTAATTTTGTTCTCACGAAAGGTATTGCCGTTTTAAATTTGTTCTCACGAAAGGTATGCCGCTTTAAATTTGTTCTCACGAAAGGTGTTGCCGTTTTAATTTTGTTCTCAGGAAAGGTATTGTCGTTTAAATTTGTTCTCAGGAAAGGTATTGCCGTTTTAATTTTGTTCTCACGAAAGCCATTGCTGTTTAAAATATGTCCTCACGAAAGGTATTGTCGTTTTTAAATTTGTTCTTACGAAAGGTATTGCCGTTTTAGATTTGTTCTCACGAAAGGTATTGTCGATTTGAATTAGTTCTCAAAGGAAAGTATCATAGAAGCTCTCTTTCTGAAGTGTGGTTTTAATCTTCATTTCTCACAAAACGTGTTTTAAAAGTAATGGGGGAAATGGTTTCTTGGCTATTTTAAGAATATTGTGAGATTAAAAGAAAATGCAGTTTCTAAACGATATTTTCTACCATTTCAAAAGCAAATTTAGCTTTTTATTTCTTGTCTTCAGATGCTTTCGATTTGGAAAAGCTGAAATTTTTCATTTGGAAAAGATTTAATTCGTTACAACACCATTTCGATTTTTAACGACCCACAGGAAAGTCTTTGAAAAAATCTGTGAAAAGGAGAAAATGCTTGTGACAAACATTTTCTTCAATTCTAACAATGCATTTTACTCTTTCGGTGGCAAATTATATTATTCTAACCGAATAAATTGATTTGTCAACAGCAAGTGCTTTCAATTCGGACAAGTCCGATTTTTTTTCAGACGGTGTTGGGAGGTATTGGAACATTTTCAGACGGTGTTGGAGGTATTGGAACATGAATATTTACCCTCTTCTGTGGTTCAGTATGATAAGATATACAATGGAAACCCTAAGTGACCATGCAAGCAAATGCCTGCAGGGTTCCGTAAAATAAACATTTTTTTTTTTGCCAATCTCAGAAAACAATTTATTCATCTTAATGCAACGATAGAAAGGAATATATCAGAGATGGCAACCGTCAGAATAAGGTCCATGGAGGACGAATCTGTCCTCTGTTTCAAGAAAAATAGTTCCTCATATATCAATGAACAGACGCGTCTGGCTCATTCGATGTGTGAAAATAACTCGTGGATTGAAAATCTGTGCTAGCCAATTACACAAACAATGAAACTGAGAATTAAATGTCATAGAAATGGGTGTAGATTTAAAATTAGTCTCGTTCGGAGATTGTGTCGTATTTGAAAAAAAAAAAACACGGTCTTGTTCATAATATCTGCACGGCAGATGAAAAGGAAGAGAAACACCACGAAACACCCCAAAACAACTCTAAGACACTAGAAAAACACCCCAAACCATTGTTATTTCACCCAAAGTTTTTGATATCTAAAACCACATGCAAATGGCTTAGATATATGATTTTATGGAAAATAGTCACGAAATGGTTCAAACAAAAAAAAAAAAGAGTTGTCAACCCTCAGATTAATGAATATTTGATAAGTTTCTTCATTAAAACAACATTTTCGTGGGCAAATTTCTACTGTCACCTTCTATTAGTAGTTTCAGTACTTTGATCTTTACTCTCATTCCTTTAAATATATTTAGGACAAACTGCTCTATTCAAATGCCAAATAGAGCAAACCCAAAGCGAATTTGAGATCTCTGACCGAGGTCTACATTGTTCGTAATCTTATGCATCTACAGAAAACACGGGTTAATCGGTTAATTCCGTTCCGAAACAATCTTATTTTACAACCGAACTGCCAAGTCGATGGTATTGCGTGCGCGATTTATGTTTGGGTTATTTTGTATAATCCCGGTGATATTTGTATAGTCTCGTGCGCTTATGCAAATAGCATGAGGATATTATCTGCCGCCATGCAATGCACCCATTGTGATGAAGCATGAATTGCAGTATTAACTTTTTCAACATACACTATATTAACTCGATCGTTTTTCGACCGGGTTAAAAATACAATCTATCTAAGTAAGCCATCTTCTCTGATTCATGATCAGACTGCACGTTCTGTGTAGTCTGGTCTTGATCTATGTCATCCGCAAAGCCACTATTTCCAACTGAGGTGCTTTACCCATTACCACACGAGAAAATTTTAGACTGGTCCAAATTGAAAGCATTTGCAGACGAAAAAATAAAGGTGACTGAAAAATTGAAATTTGTTTTGGGAAGGGTTGAAAACACTGTGGGAAAAGGAGAAAATGCTGGTTACCAGCATTTTCTCCTTTTCCCATAGTGTTTTCAAAAGGCTTCTTTCTCAGGGGCGTCAAAAGTAGGGATTGTGTGGTAATGGGTTTAAGTGTAAACCATGATATAGTACTGTATATAAATTCTTCAACGCAAGGGACTGACAACTTCTGAAAGATAAATAACTACAAGTTTGCATTCCCTTGTGTACTTTTTTTTCAAATTATCACGAATTATAGGGTCACTTTTGTAATTTCATAGCTTCAAGTGCAATTATTGACGCGTAGTAATATCAATCTTGTTATACTTGTTTATCAGAATACTCGAAGTTTTTCTTGGGCTTGAGACCGAGTAAGAAATATACCACGGCAGGTTTAGATTTTTTACACTGTTGTGAATTAAAGCCTTGATTGAAGAGCGTCAAGATTAGGAAATGGCAGAAGTTTATAAGCGTTCAGACGTTTCCCCATTTGAGGAGTGATGGTGCCTAGCCATCCTAGCTTTCCCCTATCTATGTTTCTATGGCACTGATCGTGGTAAAATTAATAAGTCTTTAGATGTGTCAATCTTACTTAGAGGACTATAATTAGAATGACAGGTTTAAATTATTAATGATATTGTACAGAATGCGTGCAGCCAATTCCTATTCTAAAGGTTCAAGGTCTGGGCATTAACCTCAACACACGAACTATGATGACGAGACGTGACTCTTGAGGACTTTGTGTGGACAGGAGTATCATTTTCACACTTTCTGATTAGCTGGGTGACCGACTGTTACAGTGCTTCAGACAATCAGAAAGCTATTCTTGGAATTTAGAGTTTGCATAGTTCTGCCCTTTGCTTAATACGGAACAATGCCTTAGAAGGACATTGATAGTAAAAAAAAAAGTAAGCGCTCTTATTTCGAGAAAAAGGAAAAAGTGATTGGAATCGCGTGTTTGACAAAACCTCACCTAGACCAAATCGCAATTAACTAATTGTTGAAGGGGAGAGAATTTCCTTGCGATTTAGCCAATGGTTTATTTTGGATCGAAGCTCCAAATTATGTGACATGCACCAGCGTAAAGGGGATTCGGATACTTGTATAAAGTGTCGTCTCGGATCAGCCTACGCAGTCAGCGCAGGCTAACCCAAGACGACACTTTAGGACTAAATTAGATAATGTCCTACAGTAGACTTGCACAAAAACAAAATCACATAAAACAGAAAATTTCCGCTTCGGATTAGTTTGCACAAGACCAGGCTGGCCTGCAATACGCGAAAAGGATTATTCGGACATTTGCATAAAGTTGTGTCTCGGATCAGCTTGCGCAGACTGCGCAGGCAAATCCGTGACGGCACTTTACGACTACATTGGAGTTTACGCTATGTACAGTAGACTTGTACAAAACAGATAGTTACATAAAAAACGGAAAGTGTTGTTTCAGTGTAGCCTGCGCGCACTGGGCAGACTGACCCTTGATGACATTTTACGCAAATGTCCGAATGCCTCTTTTCGTATGTTGCAAGCCAGGGTTCACCAACCATTCTTGAGAACGTTCTATAGTCTTGTTCTCTAGCATTTCCTAAATTTGAAAGCAACACAACCTCTGATTCGCTGAAGCGTTTGGTTTAGCCAATCAGAAGATGTGTTTTTTTCAACGTTCTTAAGAATGGCTGGTGAATACTAACGAAGGCGGCATATGCTTCTGTCTAGTCAGGTTTTACCACTACATAGATAATGGTGCATGTCTCTGAGCTAAATAATGACAACTCAGACCTTAAGGATAATAAATGACATTTCTCCAGATTGAAATTTTATCCTATTATATTGTATTTCATGTGTCTATTTTTAGAAATTTTACGGGTAAAGAAATGTCGTAATTTAAGCTGGGGAGAATTATTTCCTCGTCACAGTGAATAATTTCCTCCTGCCGAAAATCTGGAACTTCTTTTCGGTTATCCGGTTAATTGAATTGAGATCACTAGTTTTAAAAATGACATTCGATACAAAATAATCAGAGGAAATATAATATGTAATTTATTTCGTCAGCTTGTGGTTAATATGGGTAAATATTTACCTCAAAAGGGAAAGGTCCGCGAAAATAACTCGTGCCTTACGGCACTCCTTATTTTCGCATACCTTTCCCTTTTTCGGCAAATATTTCCCCATATTAACCACAAGCTGATGAAATAAACTCTAACTATGTTATCAAATTAGGACGCACAACGTGCTACTTACCTCGCAAAGATTTCTTCTTCGTCAAGATACTCTTTTCGTGTTAGTCATGTTTTTTTTTTTTGTAGTCTTACAGTAACATTTTATGATCGTGGACTAGTTATAGAAGATCTTGATTATCTCAGATCTATATGTCTTCCTGGTATTATACCTACCGGATGCTCATTTGCAATAAATATAGTTTCATTATCCAATAATAAACAACAGCGGGAATTCTGCAGACTGCCTTGTAGTGCATTCATTCGTTGTGGTTAAAGTTATATAACAGTAAGTTACCGAATTAGTTTTGCTTTAGGCTTCAGAATACTTCAGCACAAGGAATTCGATTGCATACACAAAAGCCCAGCTCAAGTTAGACAGTAGGAAATAAACGAGGTCAGTGTTCAATAGATCGTAAGGTGTAATCGTGCTTGGACCAGGTATTGACCGAGAATCGGTTAAAAACGGTGAAAATTCTTTCCTCTATCAGAGGGGAGGATCTGCTTGGATTATGTGGGAGAAGAGCTATCGACCTCGCGCTGAAGGCTTGGAAAAAAAATTGTTCCTGGGCCCGTATTCACCAACCATTTTTGAGAATATTCTTAGTCTTATTCTCCAAGGTTTTCTAAATTTGTAAGTCCGATGGTTTAGCCAATCGGAATTTGTGTTACTTACGAATTAGAAAATTCTGGAGAACACGACAAAGAACGTTCTTAAAAATGGTTGGTGAATAAATGGTGTTTCCAATTAAAGCCAGATATGCAACACGGCTATTTTTGCCCTGACTATATCGCGATGTTACAAGGACATGTAAGCATCTTTTGAATGGTCAATGTGAATGCTCACTAATAGGAAAAATGCTCATATCCTTAAATATTACGAAGCCCAACCCTTTACTAAACCATAAAGCTTTTACACTTGCCGGAAATGAAGAAGGGCATGCAGAAACCATATGGCTTGCAACACGCTAAAAGGGGCAATCAGACATTTGCGTAAAGTGTCGTCTCGGGTCAGCCTGCGCAGTCCCCGCAGGCTAATCCGAGACGGCACTTTATGACTACATTAGATTTTGTACAACACTAGACTTGCGTTAAATAGAACATTTCATAAAAATGGAAAGCGCCGTCTCGGACTACGCAGGCTGATCCGAGACGACACTTTACCTAAATATCCGAATGCCCCTTTTCGCGTGTTGCAACCCTTATCGGGTGAACAAGAAAACGCTGGGTACAAGGATATTCTCCTTTTCTAAAAATATTTTCAAAAGCTGTCCTCCCCAGGGTCGTTAAAGGTATAGGGATGCTGTGGTAAAAAGGAATAAGGGAATTCGTTATTAGGAGAAGATAAGTGTGTGTGTGGTTTTTTTTTTCGTCAAAAACTGCATTCAAACCACAATTTCTACAAATGAGATGGATAATTGTATTAATTAACCAAACAAATACAATTAAATTCGTATGAATGCTCCTTAATAAATGTCATCAAACGGAACCCAACTTTTTTTTCTCTGAATTAGAGAAAACCAGAGGAAAAAAAATAACAAAAGATGAAACAGGAAAAAAAAAACGTAATAAAGCTTGAACTTACTCATTTACACTTGTTAATACCAAACTCGGTGTTCCCTCTTAAGCATTCATTACAATATAAATATGGTTGAAAATTGTTTTAACGGATTTAACAACAAAGTCAGAAAGGCTTGTTACCTTGGTAAATAAATAGATTTATGTTATGTTTGAATTTCTTTAGCTCTTTTCAATAAAGAAACGATATAAATGATTAATTCACTGCGATTGCTGTTTTTGTGATTGGTATGGTGGCCGCCATTATTTGCGATCACGTGACTAAAAGTAATTCCACTGGAAATTCCTTAACTCGGACACGAGGCTGGATGCCGCTACGGACTCAGAAAAGCTATGACGAATAAAAGCCATACAGCCCACTATCTTGTTAGATAAAATATTTTTATACTACCCTATGATATTGGTACACTTTTCAGTGTCAATTATTCCTCTAAAAAAGTTTAAAATTGTGAAATACATTTTCTGTAATAAGCATTCGAGATTACTGACAATATTGAAATACTCCACCATGCCCATTTGGTACTATGTTCCTAGACTGAATCTGAACTCATTATCCAAATGGCTAATTCAAAACGAATTAACTCTTCGAAACAAATTTTAACAGACCTAAGGAAGAAAGCTTTAGAAAACATTATGTGAAAAGGAGAAAATGCTTGTGGTCACCATTTTTCTCTTTCTTCTAAAATGTTTCGTAAAAATTCTGATACAAGTGCCCTTGGTTTGAGCACTATTGATTTCAATTCTGACAAGTCTGACCTTTTGTTGGCTATCTAAGAGTTAACTATCTATCACTGGTGACACTGAAAAGAGAAAACAGTTCAAGGTAAAGAGAACTTTTAACTTTCTCTTTAAGATTTGAGTTTTTGTGAAAAAAGTTTTAAAAAATCACTCCTTTCCCAAAAAGTTTAAAAGACACATCTATTTTAGGGTCTTAATTCAAATAAGGATATAATAGCAAAATTCTTCAGTGTCATCTACGTGTCATCTTTGTCTGTAGAATTCTTTCGACCGGCTTTTCTCTTAATTATTCCTGTTTCTCAAAGAAAACTTGGGACAGATTGTAAAGAAAGGGTGTCAGAACGCTCTTTTACTTTCTAAGCTAGTTTCAAACCTCACTATGTACCTTCCCGTTTACTAAAAAAAAGAAAAGTGAACTCAGTCAATTCCATTCATTTTATCGACATCTTTAAAACATTTTCTTTCTGACGGAATAAATCGATTCCAGGTGTAGACGGTTTAGTTTCCAAGTTCAGACTGCACAGAACGTGCAGTCTGAACTTGGATCTAAACTGTCTACATACTTAACCCTTTACTCCATAGATACTCACTTCTATGCATTGCCTGTAGGAGCATTTGGAAAACATTGTGGCAAGAGATGAAATTGCTCGTGACGAGCAATTTCACCTTTTGCCACAATGTATTCTATGCTATCAAAAGGTGTCATATACACATAAGAAACAGCTTCATGCTTGCTGTTTTTTAGGGTCAATTAGAGATACCATAGAAATGCCTTATGGGGTAAAGGGTTAATCAAGCCATTTAGATAAATAGTTTCAATCTAGTTTCAATAGATTTCATTTTAGACGTGGAATAAGGTGGAGTCCATAGACAGAGCTAAAAAAGGTGATGATGGTATAGCCTTGTATAACAGTGACAGCTGTAATACTTCATCTTGCATTCTCTCGTTCTGCAGACCATACAGGTACCTATGCAAGCCAGGAATCATTTTTAAACATCGGCATCGATTTAAATCAAGATTGAAAAAATAGAATTGCTTTTCTCAGATAGCCAAGATGTAGATAAAACTAAGATGAAAGAATAATTCAAATCTGCTAAGCTTTTCTGATTAAAAAAAAGAAAGCCATAACGAAGCAATATTTCTCATTTATTTTCTCTTCATCCAACAAAATCATTAGGATTATTTGTTACATTCATCCTTAGACTGCTAGATAAATCTAAAGAAGTTATCATGGCGGGAGTATAAAGTACAAAGTACGTGTACTGCAATTTCCAAACAGATCAACTTATCATGCTAGACGGTGTAGATACAAGAAAGTTCCATACCATTAACCCTAATCCTGCTAAATAACTGAAATGAAATTTTCAAGTCGATAGTAAAAAAGCCAAATGAAGTTATTTCAAGGTTAGGTTTTGGGGAATACCATCTCTTTATCGGACAGTGTAGATAAAAAATTTGACTTCACGCTCTTTGCAGTCTGATCTTGATCCATACTGCCCGCAAAAGATCAGTGAGTCGTGCATAGCAATCTAGCGGTTAACAAAACAGTTCTTCTTTCGACGCAAAGTAAATAAATAGACCTATTTCATTTTCCACGGAAAATGAGAAAAAAAATCTCAATATGTCTAGCCAAAAATACAGACGATGTCGGTCCAAGAACGGAGTTTTTGTTTACATATTCTGATCTTGATTTATGGTCCACATTTTTTTTTTCTTTCAATACAGCTTTGCAAGGATTACAAAAAGGAGCATAGCAGTCTAAGAGTGGAAGGCTTAAAGGGATTAAAGACTGAAAGGTAATTAATGACAGGCTATAGGGAGCTTATTCTTCCAGAGAAGGGGAAATGAGCAAGTTTCAATCATATATTTGACAAAACCATTGAATGGTTGGTTGAAATACTTCCATGTAGCTATAAGCACGCCAAAAGACATTGACTTTATAAGTTTAAAGATACACCCTTAAAAAATGTAGAAAAAAATGATAAACTGCAAATTGGCTCAAAATTTAGTAAGCTGTCTAAAACACTGACATTATCATTATATAATTGGCTTGCAACACGGTAAAAGGGACATTCGGACATTTGCGTAAAGTGTCGTTTCGGATCAGCCTGCGCAGTCCGCGCAGGCTAATCCGAAACGACACTTTCCGTTTCAATGTACTTTTCTGTTTCATGCACGTCTACTGTGGGAAAAATACAATGTAGTTGTAAAGTGCCGTCTCGGATCAGCCTGTGGGGACTGCGCAGGCTGATCCGAACGGCACTTTACACAAATGTCCGAATGCCCCTTTTTATGTGATGCAAGTCATATAGTATAAAGGATAAATGACATTATATATGCATCGGAAATCTTCGATTCAACATCACAAAGGTCACAACAGTGATTTCTTCGATGGCCTCCACAAAAACAATTCCAATTTCTATCTGTCGTAATCTATGCAACATTAGAACCCCTGGATTTAATATTTGGCATGAAGAAACATGCATAATTGATAAAGTTGAAATGGGCTAAAAAAGCTGGCTGAAAACAAGTCCGTATTTACTGACCATTAAAAAAAACATAAAAAGAATGGCTGAAAACGAGGTCCATATCTATCAACCATCAAAATACTGATTGAAAACGAGGTCCGTATTCATCAACCATTAAAAGAGTTGGCTGAAAACGAGGCCCGAATTCACCAACCATTAAAAAAAAGTGTGGCTAAAATACGAGGTCCTTATTCACCAACCCCTAAAAAAACTGGCTGAAAACGAGGTTCGTATAAACCAACCACAAAAAAACTGGCTGAAAACGAGGTTAGTATAAACCAACCATTAAAAAAACTGGCTGAAAACGAAGTTCGTACAAACCAACCATTAAAAATACTGGCTGAAAACGAGTTTCGTATAAACCAACCATTCTTGAGACAATTTACAGTATTATCCTATAAGATTTTCTAAATTTCAAAGTAACATTTCCGATCAGCTTAACTAGATATAAATCGTTTAATCAATCAGAGATTGTATTACGTACTAATATAGAATATTGTGGAGAATAAGACGAAGAACGTTCTTAACCCCGAGCCTGCTGACTCACTAACCCATTGCGGACAGCCTAGATAAAGAACAGACTGCACAGAACGTGCAGTCTGATCTTGTATCTACTCTGTCCGATAATAAGATATTTTTCCTGCAAAAATACCTTTTTAAAAAGCAATATTTGGATTTATACAATAGGCTTAAACGTTTGACTTCTTTTATATAGCAGGATAAAGGTTAAACCATTACCACACAATTCCTACTTTTGATGACCCCGAGAAAAAAAGCCTTTAGAAAACATTGTGGGAAAAGGAGAAAATGCTGGTAACCAGCATTTTCTCCTTTTCCCACAATGATATCTACCCATCACAAAATAAATTTCAAATTTTCAGTCACTTTTATTTTGTCGTCTGCAAAAGCTTTCGATTTGGACAAACCCCAAAATTTTGTCGTTTGGTAATGAGTTAAGAATGGTTGGTGAATACAGGCCCTGGTGTATCTTAAAGTATATAGTATATCTATTTCCTTTGGAAACCTACATACACTGTAGAGCAATTATTGCACAACCATGATACTGTATCAAAAATCTTAACTGGTTCTAAATCAAGATTTAGGTTAAGATTGCCACGGTGCCATTTATAAATCAACAGTGAGCACAAGTGGCACTTGAATATTTATCGTTCTCTTCTAAAAGCTTCATATAAAAACGCAGATGAGGCACTGATTTACGACCTTTCCTTACATCCTTTACTAGACGACAAAGTGTTAGATGATAGCTGAATTTTGGCACAGACGACAAATTAAAATGCGGCTCAAAATGATTTTATTTGTTGCTGAAATGTTAGAAAACATAGTTTAAAATGTCGTCTCGGATCAACCTGCGCAGTCCATGCTGGCTAATTATAGATCAACTTACGGATGAAGGTTAAATGTGAAAATATTGTGGTAAAATACGTATTATCAATTTTTTAAAAATGATTTATTGGCAAATATTCAATTAGTAGAATACGTCTTATGCGTTTTTCGACAAAACTACATATAACCCCGAGGAGAGGCTTACGAGATAAGTAAGAGTAATGCGCTCTAACGTCTATATCAAAGCACGTTAATGCTCATTGATCTCTAATGCCCCTTTTTTTTCTCAGATCGTTTTTCTTATATTTTCAAAGTTTCGTGATTGATGTTAAGTTTGTATTTTCGTTCTGTGGTTAAGTCAATGCTATCTCAAGCTCTAATAATTGTCTGAATGTCCCCGGGGAACCTATGAGGGATTTGAAGGTTTCGAGAAAATGCTTAAATCATTTATTAGGAACTTTTTTTATCGGAAAGATCTAATTCTATTCAATATGCATTATTTTGCTTGTTTAGTGTTTCAGGCACTCTGATACCAAACGTCAGATTTCGCCTCGGTCCAATCAAATAGATTATTCAGTTATGCCTATCACTTTTTTTTTATTCTTTGCTATAAAAATATTTAAATATAGTCTTCTCCTTTACATTTCTTGGTTTTTTCAACCCATTACCAAACGACACAATTATAGGTTTGTCCAAATCGAAAGCATTTGCAGACGGCAAAATAAAAATGACTGAAAATTGGAAATTTGTTTTGTGAAAGGTATAAAACATTTTGAGAAAAGAAGAAAATGCTGGTTACCAGCATTTTCTCCTTTTCCCACAATGTTTTTTTTATAGGCATCTCCCTCAGTAGGGATTGTGTGGATTTTAAAAGTTTGTTACATCACTAAGAAAACTTTTGAGCTTTTCAATTGGGGTGAATACGTACATAATTATATTTAAAGTTTATCAAGGTCACGTTTATGGTAGTGGACCCGTAATAGGCCTAGTGCAGCATGGCATAAAATTTCTTGACAGTTGATAAAGACAGATTTGTACAGATATAATACTTTTGCACATTTTTAACTGACTAGAAATTTCTTTGATGTCTATCTTGAAATTATTTGTTGATACTTTTGTTAGTTTCCAGAAAAGGGAGGTAATTGTCATATCCACTCGTAATGAAAATATAGTGGTTTTAGATTTATAAATGATAATTCTAGGAAGGACAAAAATGAAAAAGTGGCTTGGTGAAGGTAGTACAATAATACTCATTTTTAATCTTAGCAAATTTTCTAGGATACTATTATAGTGGAAATAGCTGTTTTCTATTACGGGTCCAATACGTTAAAAGAAAAATAATGATTGTGAACAGTGATACCAGTATTGAAACATACAGCATTATACACGGCAAGCTAAAAGATCTGAGTGATTTTCTTTGATACGTATGAATCTGAGCGCACGAAACAGAGAAAGAAGCATGCAAAAGTAGTTCCTTTCGTTTAATATGGATAAAGATCTCATTTTTACAAATCAAAAAGCGCAAAGATCGATGATATTGGAATTAATATACTCCCTTAACCCTCTAACGGTCAATCCCGACTTTCTACAACCCTGGGTAAACGGACTTTTGAAAACATTGTGCTGAAAGCAGAAAATGTTGTTAACCAGCATTTTATCCTTTTCCCCACCATGTTTTTTTCTGTCTTATCAAAGACAGATATCATTACTTATTTAAACTGAATTTGTCGTTTGTGAATGCTTTCAAGTGGGACCAGAAATTTGCAGTTAAGAGCTAAATGATTTTTCTGCAGGCGGCATTGTATACATCTGATTTCAATCGCCCTTGGAGCTGAATAGGGTAAATTTAGCAGAAGACTGGCTGATGCCAGACTCATACCGGCCAATGATCACATTCAGTAACAACTTTCGATTGTAAAAGAGATATAGTTTAACCCATTACTCCATAGATACTCATGTCTATGCATTGTTTGTAGGAGCCTTTGGAAAACATTGTAGCAAAAGGTGAAATTGCTCGTAACGAGCAATTTCACCTTTTGTCACAATGTTTTCTACGCTATCAAAAGGTGTCATAAAAAAAAAAAAAAAACGGCTTCATCCTTGCTGTTATTTAGGGTCAACTAGAGATGCCATAGAAATGCCTTATGGTGTAAAGGGTTAATCAATTGGTGCACAATCACAGGCCCTTTAAATTATTTAACACAAAACAAATTTTGAAAACATAAAAGTCTGTTGCAAGAGGAGAAATTGGTTACTAAAAGCTATTTCGCTTTTCCCAGAGTCTTCTTGTATGTGTCATTTTAAAAACACTCTTCCCGTTCAATAAAACATCTTGGACCATGCGCCTTCCAGTGACTTTTGGGTTCAATCCTCAAATGAAAAACTAGGTTTCTCTATGTTTTATGGATGTTATATATACATCTAAATGAAAACTTTAACCAAGAGAAAACAATGAGGGAAAAAGCGATTGCTGGCGATGTTACTTTTCAATTATTTTACATAATACAAAACAATTTCAATATTTATGACCCATCACGAAAACAAAAGACCTTCTGGGAACTGCGAAAAGTATCAGCCCTGGTCAGACTGCGCGAATTGCGCAGGCTGACCAGGGTTGACACTCTTCGCTTAAATGACATTTTCTGTATGAAAAGTGGTCATTGTACCTTGTTATACAATCATTTTTTAATTAACAACTTAAACTGACCTGCAATGTCTTTGATCTGGTTTTAGATGTACAGAATTCCCAGATAGTCCTTTTTTGCGTGATGGGTCACATTTATATCCAAGAACCTCTTGTGCCGTCTATGTTTTTAAGGATACTTCTTGTGTTGAAGCTTCTAGACCTTTAGGAGTTTAAGGAGGAGTATTTATGACTGTACCTTTTACTCTAGTACACCATTAAGCAACATAAACAGTCAATTATAAATACAAAAATGTGTTTGTTAATAATTCCAGGTATGAGACATGATTTAAGTTAATGGGATGGTTGCATTCTTTACACAGACCTAAATGATATTTACGACTGAGTGCATTTTGAGAGGCTCTCTAATAAGTTTGTTCGCTTCTTCCCTCATGGATATGACTTGTTCTTCTTGCATCACATTACTTTCGAGATTGCTGTTATGAAAGGAGAAATTTATCGTGATCGTGATCTCTACAATTGCCATAATGTTTTGTCCTCATATAAGTAGAATTTGTATCTCTGTCGTCCAAAATAAGCCCCTTCCTTTACCTGTGCCGTTGAAAGTGTAAACTCTTTACCAAACGACAAAACTGATAGTGGAAGAAAAAAAATCATCGTGAAAAATAAGGGAAAATATCATGAGAAAATTTACAACTGTTGCCGAAACCCGGTGCCCCATTTTGGTCCTTTCATAAGGGACAAAGCTGTGGACTTGTGCGACCTGAAAGCAGTTTGGCAGACAAGAAATCAAATGTAATTTAAATGATGAAATTTGTTTATGAAAGTATAAAAAAAGAACGTGGGAAAAAGAGAAATGCTAGTTATCGGTATTTGCTCCTTTTTTGCATGACGTTTTTAAACGCTTTTTTCGTCGGGTTTCATTCAAACTCGGGCTTAGAGATCAACGATGCTTTCAAAATATGCCTACCACAGGCCAATACACTGTAGAAAGGTGTTTATTAGGTGCACCGATATACCTGTATGACTTGTACATGATTCAACACTGTCGTAATGCAGTGAGATTAAGACTAAAATTTCACAGAAACGAGAAAAGTAAATCTGAAATGAGATTTAACCCGACATTTGGATTGCAAATGTTTGTTACCGTGGGCTTGAATTCAATCTCCTGCAATGCCTTTCTTTTTTCAAAGGTTTGCAGGTCGTTATTACGAAAGGAGTAAATCATTGCATCACTAGCAACTGACTATTGCCTCGACTTTGTTTCCGCTTCGAAAGTTTGTCACTGTCTTTGTTGGCCAGAGGGTTATCAGGAAGGCATCGAAATGTTTGCCTACATACTTGAAATTACGTTAAGTATCAAAAACATATTGCCAAAAAGCTAGTACTGTACGTGGAGTTGTGTTATGTAGAAAGTCGATTGAAAAGGGTTGTTATCTGAGGTCTAATTTCATAACTGCATATACAAAATTCATCAGTGCACATATGGTTTTACGATGAAGTACTTATCTTTACAGAGTTAATAGTTCTGAGGGTATTGAAATTAGACAGACTATCTGAAAAAGTGATTATGAATTGCAATCGCTCAAAGTTCGCTGAATATCAGTTTTCTACTGACTTTCTAGCAGTCATTCTAAGATGCTCGATGCTAATTCTCGAAATAAATACCCGTAAGAGAAAATTGCAGCTAATAGTTCTTCCTTTTGGTTTACAATTACAGCCTAGCAGAGTAGTAATTGCTATTCAGAGGTTTGATTTACTGTTCTTTCCCATCACTGCAAGCCATTTAAGTTTTGCCATCGTTAAAGGCATGGATAAAAGAAACACGACGTTTGTCCAACTCTCACTTGGTGCAAATGTTTGAATAACCACGAGGACCGCTAGTACATGCTCGTCAACTATTTATCTTTGTCTTCAATTTTCATTTTGCATTCACACCACAGTCGATTTTAAAGATCAGCTGAAAAATGCCATTTTTGTAGGACAGATTGATCTGCACTAATTTCAGCTATATTTCTAAGCTGAAATGGCACAAAGTAAGGCGCCACCATTTGTTACTGTTGAGCTACTAAATTTTTGAAAAGAAATACTTGTTCCTTAACTTATATTTACATTCCAATGTTTAGACACACAAAACTGGCCAACTATTTTTGGATGATACTGGGAGAATTAGATAAATCTGGTTGATACTGGGTTTTGTATGGTTAAGACTTAAAATGTATGCATTGCACGCATAGATTAATTAGGTTAATATTGGGCGCCTTATGGCTAAAGCTTACATGTACGGATTTCATTTTGTAAAGATAAGCTTCCCAACATGCCTTAGAAAAGCTTCTAGGGTTGTTCCTAGTTTTTGAACCCACAAGTCCTACCCAATAATCCACCTACCTTATATAGAAATCGACATCACAACGCAGTGATGATTTACGGGGCGACGCTTCTTTAATCGTCAACAATACCCATATCATCAAAGCGCGTAATTTACACGTACCGTAGAATTAACAAGCGCCCTAATGAGCTTCTCCACTATGCTACATAGAAATGAAATAGATGCAATTAAGCGGAAGTAATTTATCCTCTTGAAGGTCGAACAATCTTATGTTCTTATCTCACTTTCCTGTGATATTTTCAAGTGACATTTTGTGCCATTTAAATCCTGAAACGGTGACTATCTGCATAAAAAGGCTGGCGTATAAATGAGCATTACCAATACGATATAACATACTATATTTGAAGCACCGCTGAATAACATTTATGCCAATAAAGATATAAATGCATATATAGTTGTAAATGCTTTCAATTTTGATCAGTTTTAAAATTTTGTGGTCATGTAAGGGAAACTATAATTTCTTGTTTAGTTATGTTGTGATTGCAATTGAGGCTATCAATGTACCCCATGATGTCTGTGAACCAAACGTTTTGATATTTTCTCCCCCAGAGCCTGTGGCTTTCTTTTCCGAGATATTCAGTCTCGATACCTGAGCCCGTATTCACCAACCATTCTTAAGAATGTTCTTTGTCTTATTCTCCAGAATGTTCTACATTTGTAAGTAACATAACTTCTGATTGGCTAAACCATTCGGTTTAGCCAATCAACAGTTGTGTTATTTACAAATGTAGAAAACATTGGAAAATAAGACTAAGAACATTCTCAAGAATGGTTGGTGAATACGAGCCCTGATTTGGTGTAAAAGAGTTGGAAGTCTTGTTGCCGTGATATCACGTCAAAAAGCCCACTCCATTTATTTATATCTTTTGTCGATTGAGCTAACCATTATTGGGCTTAGCGATGCTCTGCAGTGCCATACTGGTGGATACTTCCACGTAACAAGCGACGCCATTGGAGTTTGACTTAGGATGCCATGTTTAAAAATGCAACAGCACAACAGGTAAAAGAGGATCCCATTTTACCAAGACAGGTGTGACGACCTAAACAGACCCAAAGGTAAAACATGATTTACAAGTTCGTTGCGTTCCAGACTGAAATACAAGGTTCAGATGATAGGATGTCAAACACCATGACTGAGCTTTCATAGAAACCGACTTGTTCTAGTATTCTGTTGATTTGCCATACATTTGTTGTCACTATACCTATTTGTTTTGACGTAGTACAATATTCACCGGCGACACTAAGTAATTATTTCAATCACCCCTCGGAATTAATTTTGACGAAACCAACTACCTGTTTTATAAGCTCGGACAGATGGAAAGGTGCAAAACTGTTGTACATGCGTTTGAGTGAGTGGTCAGGGTCGTTGCTTCATATCACTGAACTAGTCTTACAGAAGGCTTGGCGTGAACTCGCAGATCGTGGCCATTCAATTATCCAATTGCGACTTCGAGAATATTTACCCATGGTGCACATTCAGATCATTATGAACAAATCGCTTTCAAACTTTAAAACCCAGCCGGGCAGCTCAGTGGTCAGCGTTTCTGACACGAGACCTAGTTGTTGTGAGTAAGATATGAGGTAAACCATTTTTCGCCTCTCACATAAGATGTAAGTGAGCAAAGTAGCCTGCAACTTGAAAAGGCGTTTGTGTCAGTACTTGCGTGAGAAAATCATGAAACACATACGTAGATGGACTGACCGGCGGAATATTACCTAACCTATTAAAAAGGTGTTAAACTCCAATATTAACGACGTACAGGGTGTTTCATGATATCTGTCCCCTTTCTAAACCATTATGGTTTCGTTCAAACTTAACACTTAACTGAAGCGAAAACGTATCTGCATAGCAGACGAAACAAATTTTATATTGATATATAATTTGCATTAGTACCTTTGAAAGTGTCAATCTTGCCTGGCGTCAATCTTATAGATGTTCAATATGACATCCGTTTTGGGCAATTACGACGTCAAGTCTTTGTCTGAAATTATTGATCACTCTTCATGTTTCCTGGCCAATGGAGCGGATCTCACTCCTGATAGCACTCTTAATGATGAACTGTAGAATTTGGGGAACTGAGAAACCTGTCACTGCAGACTTTTATATGGAGAAACCTCTACATAGTGAAAAAGCTACTGTCTGGGCAGCTTGAGTGTCAACGGTATCGTTGGTCCGTTCTTTTTCGAAGATGATGAAGGTAAAGTTGGAACTATAAATAAGGATCGCTACCTTAATCTCCTTAAGAGGACATTTGTTCCTGCACTGAAGAGAAAGGGAGTTAACACTTACAGGATATGGTTTCAGCAAGATGGAGCTGCTCCACACACCGCTGCAGACGTGATAGACTGACTGACAAAAACCTTTGGTAGAAGTTACATCTCCCTCAAGACTGATTAGGAATGGTCGCCACACTCACCTGATCTGAGCCTCCTTGACTTTTTCTTGTGGGGTTACTTGAAGGACAGGTTATACAGACCCACACCAGCAAATACAGATGAACTTAAGAGTGCCATCAGGAGATAGATCCGGTCCATTGGCCAGGAATCATGTAGGAACGTGATGTAAAAAATTGTTGGTTCGCGCTTAACTATGAAAGCCCGACTTTTCCGATGTTTGGGAGAAAATGCTGATTACCTTAACTTTTATCTTTTCGAACATTTTTGTCAACCCTTTCAAAGACGATATCATATTGTTTACTAGATTCAACTGAAGTAATTTTGTAGTCTGCTGATGGGTTAATTGAAGAACGAGTTTTGACTATTCGAGCAATCACTTTTGGTGGAAAAGGGTTTATGAGAGCAACATTTTCTATAGCTGGGTACACAAAGTAAAACTCGAGAAACTAAACTTATAGCCAAAGGAACAATATGGGGACCGATGGCACGTTCTGGGAAATCTACGCTAAAATCGGATAACTACGCAAAAGTAATTGGACAAAAATGTGTTCAGCACGAGGCAGTGACAGGAAATCATTGATTCTTCACCTATTTGCCGACAGAGCTTTCAACGTATGGTAGATAAGTTAAATTATACGCCCATCATTTAAAGTTTCACTAAGGTGATTGACACAGCTGAAGGTTCAATCAGAGGGCACCACTTTTCATGACTGTTTATGGAAATATGGAAAATATTCACAATTTAGTCATCTAAAACTACATGTATAATTAAATGTATAATTATGTTCTTTATGTCTTATTATATGATTTCAACAAAGCTCAAGAAGGGGTTAATAGGTGGAAATACAAGTCAAATGAAATTACTAAAAATAAGAATTAAAAAATAGATCAGAGCAGACAAAGCTGGATATTGTTTGAGTTCAAAAACAATATGGGTATGTATGAGAGTCGATATATGATTAAATAGAAGGGAATGGTGCTGTGGCAAATGGGTTTCAATGAGTCTTTATGCTGAATTTTACCAAGCAAGCCATCATATAATTATGGATCCATTAAGCCCAAGTTGTCTGACAACCAAGTGTATGTTGAGGAAGAATGGTTCTTGGACACGCAGGACGTTGACCAATAGCATACAAAGCATCGTATATTTCGACCAGGTCAGCCTGTGCAGATTACATAGACTTACCTGGGTCGATGTTTATTGGAGATGCATTATTCTTGCTTTTAAACAGAGCATGGCCACTTATAACAGGTCAAAATACATTATGAACCATGCTCTGTGAAAAGGGGGCTTAATGCATCTGCGAAAGGTTTCCACCCAGTCAGCCTGCGCAGATTGCGCAGGCTGACTGGGTGGAAACCTTTCGCTCTTGTATAAGGTTTGTTTGCCAAATGACCAATCTAACTCACGGTAAAGTCGGTATTGAAAAAAAAAGTGGCCCCTATGGATCCATAATTAGGTGATGACTTGGGCTTGTATTGTGTATACATAATGGAGATGCATTAAGCCCCATTTCACAGAGCCCGACTCATACACTTCAATTAGTGAAGAAACCACATAGAAAGTGTGGTTAATTCTCAATCGCTCCTTCAAAACTGCAGTGACGGCACGAAGGGGGTATTTGTCTCTTTTTAAAAACCCATTAGGCGTTTCAACCATCAGATTAATGGAAAGATGTAAGTTGATGATGAAAAATTGTATTATCATAAATACAAAATAAAAAGATAACAAGACTTGATCTGCAAGATCTACCAATGCCCTCCTGGCTGACAGCTGGTGATGGTGTCCACACGAAGAGCTAATGAAGGTATTTGTCTCACTCTCGAAACCCATTAGGGTTTTTAACTATCAGATTAATGGAAACATGTTAGTTGGAGATGAACAACTGTATTATCATAAATGCAGAAAATAAATGGTAATGACATGACGATAATCCGCAAGATCTACGAGTTGCTACGGTTTTCTCCTTTTTTTCAGAAATTCAAAACCATTCTTTTTATTAGTGTAAATACGTAGGAGTGTGAAGGCGTATAAGGTTTATTTTGAACGAATTTGCAACCTTTGCCAATGGGAAAAAAAATTGTCGACCAATCCAAAAACATCCAAATGTCGTCAGTTCCACGAAAACTGGCAACGGCTTGTTTACCTTGTGTAACAATCACATTTTAAGGCACATGACTTCTTGGGAACCAATGAAACGGACTAAACTTTCTGTCTGTCTGTCTGTCTGTCTCCAAAATATATACACTAATTACTTGTTACACGTATCTTTCACAATAACAGATCGAATTGGACTCATAGCGCATGGTTTTATCGACACCACGCAATAATTGAATCATCGTACCAGTAATCAAACTAATTGGCTTTTCCTACAAAATCTATCTTTGTTAATGGGTTATCTTCCGGGGCAAAAAACATCTTTCTATAAATACGGGTTACTGATAATAGTTCGACTCGTACAATATTTTTTGTGGTACTTTACTGCTCTTGACAGATGGCTCAGCACTACACCTTCATTGATTATGTCTTTGGCAGTATGCACCTATGGGTATCTAACGTTTTTTTTTAAATTAAGTCATTACCAAACGACAATATTTTAGGCTTGTCCAAATTGAAAGCATTTGCAGACGACAAAATAAAAGTGAATGAAAATTTGAAATTTGTTGTGTGAAGGGTAGAAAACATGCTGGGAAAAGGAGAACATGCTGGTTACCAGCATTTTCTCCTTTTCCCACAATGTTTTCTAAAGGCTCCTTTCTCAGGGGCGTCAAAAGTAGGGATTGTGTGGTAACAGGTTAATTAGAATTACCTACCTCACAATTTCTTTTACCAGTACAACTGTACTTCTCAAAATATTCTTCCAGAGCCTTCAGATGCTTTCCAGCACCAATAGTGTCCAAATAATAATCAGTTGTAAGATAGGAATGAACCCTGTCGCAATGACTATCATTAATCCTCTGAGAGAGATTGCCAGAGCAGACTGAGAGTATTCGAAATTGCGATCTCCTTAATTTCAAGCCGAGCGACTGAGTAATGATGTGAAATAGACAAGTATGAAAAGATCATTGTACATAATGGTGGTTCCATATTAAGTGTTTACCTCTCGTCAAAAATATAGATTAGGCCAAATTTAAAGCATTCACATATCGTTGGTTTTCTTCGAAAACCTCGTAACGACAACTTGTTACAAGCAAAGGAATATTTTACCCGATGGTCGGGCCGGTCTCTAGACAGAGTTGATGCAATTGATGCGACGACGCGATTTGATATGATGCCAAATTATGAAAATGTGTAAAATCCTTTTCTTTATGTATTAAAGAAGTTAAACACGATAGAAGCCTCAAATCTAGGCTCACAGGAAGTTAGTAGGGAACTGCTTGCACACATCCTTCCCGTCCGTCCAAATAGAACTAGTGTTGATAAAAATTTGTGTCCGAGTTAATTTTTGAAACATCCCTGACGAGGTCAGGATAACTTTGAGGACGATAAATTGAGCTAAAGACTAGATAAAAAATGTATAAATCTATATACTTGCAAGATGCCTTGAATAGCAAGTTAAAATAGCAAAAAAGGGAAAAGATACGATATCCTATCTGTTGCAAGTTTTTGTTTTTTTTCCATGTAAAATCAGATCGCCAAAATAAAAAAAAAAACATGTGTCTCTTTCATTAACCCTTTATCAAACAATCCCTGGTTTTTAAGATCCTTAGCTAGAACCCTTTTGAAAACATTGTGGGAAAAGGAGAAAATGCTGGTGACCAGCATTTTCTCCTTTTCCCACAACGTTTTCTACCCTGCTGGAAACAAATTCCGAATTTAGAGTTATATTTATGTTGTCGTCTGCAAGTGATTAAACTTTGAACCAGTCTAAAATTTTGTCGTTTGGTAAAAAGTTAAAGAGGTAATGAGGATTTTATATTGCCTGAAACACGTAAAAGAGTTTCATTCGGAGACTTGCATAGTGTCGTCTCGGATAAGCTTGAGCCATCCGCGCAGGCTAATCTGAGAACACACTTTACAACTACATTAGATTTTGTCTCGCTGTAGACTTCCGCAAAACTGAAAGTTACGGTAATTGTGGTTTCGGGTTTGCCAACGCAGAGTCCCAAGGCTGACCTTATACAAAACGAATTGCAAATGCCAATATTATATGGAGTGCAACACGCGAAAAGGTGCATTCGGACATTTGCGTAAAGTGTCGTCCCGGATTAGCCTGCGCAGTCCGCGCAGGCTAATCCGAGACGGCACTTTACGACTACATTAGAGTTTGTGCTACAGTAGACTTGCATAAAACAGAAAATCACATAAAATCGGAAAGTGTCCTTTGGATTAGCCTGTGCGGACTGCATACGCTGATCAGAGACAACATTTTACGCAAATGTCCGAATGACCCTTTTCGCGTGTTGCACTCCATATGGCCTGCAACACGCGAAAAGGGTCATTCGGACATGTGCGTAAAGTGTCATCTCGGATAAGCATGCGCAATCCGCGCAGGCTTATACGAGACGACGCTTTCCGTTTTAATGCAATTTTCTGTTTTGCTCATGTCTACTGTGACACAAATTCTAATGTAGTCGTAAAGTGCCGTCTCGGATTAGCCTGTGCGGACTGCGCAGGCTGTTCCGAGACGACACTTTATGCAGAAGTCCGAATGTCCCTTTTCGCATGTTGCACACCAATTATCCTGTTCCAGCACTGTTTTCTTCCATTTTGACCATGAAACTGACCATTTGTCGTCTGAAAATGCATCCACCTTGACCTTTTCTACTGGCAATCATTTCGGACGGAGTTGATAACAAATTTGACAAAGGTTGCCGCTTGCCGTTCCTTAGGTTGTTACACGTTTCATAAAGGACAAAAAAAATTATAAACACATCTTACCTTGCGAAAAGGTGTTGAATTTACAGAAGAAGCTTCCAAGTACCCAGTTATCGTCATTTAGATTATTGACCAAGTGTACCCAGGTGCAAAATAATGTCACCAAAATATCTGCTACCGCCAAATTGACGATGTAAAAGTTCGTTGTTGTCCTCATCTTTTTGTGACGTAATACCACGATTATGATGAGAGAGTTCCCGACCAAAGAGAAAAAGATGATCATTGCAAATAAATAAGATTTTAGCACAATCTCGTACAGTGGAAACTGTTTAAGTTTGACTGGATACGGTATTTCTGTGTAGTCCATATCTTCTACACTTCCATTGTCATAATAATTAAAATTGAAATACAGATCGTAATGGTCATTGGAAACAAGCGTACTATAATTTTCCTCCATTTTTATACCTAGGCAATAAATTTCGCACTATTTTTCACATAATCCGTTGTCTTCAATTTTGATTTTTGGATTTCTCCACATTTAATACTAAAATAACTAAGTCTTACTAATTCTTCAAGTCTGAAGAATATTTAGAAATTACCATAATCAATCCACAGCATTTGTTATGTTCGTCATTAAACATAAGAGGAAGTCATATTGTATTTCAATACACAATGCTTCGCATAATCCGAAGTAATACATAGAATCTTGAGTAAAAATTTGAGCATGTTTCAATTACCAAGGCTTTAACAATCACTTGTTACAAAAATATTATCTTACAAAAAGAAAACTGAGAAAAGGACAAGCCAACATGTGCTAAACGAACGCATCGTTTACCAGTAAGCGTATTTAGTATCCGTTAGATAACTTCTCACTGACTATCATAGAGTTTTGGTACTAATATTGGTTCTTCAGCGATCGCGCGTTTCTCTTCCCTTCTTTCCGATTGTGGTCAGTCTTGAGAAATGCAGTTCTTATCTGTGAACAAAGAGGGCCTCTGTCAAAGTAAAAGAAGATTTTTCAAAAGTTGCTCCTACTAAAATGGCTCAGGCTTACGAAATTATGTTATTTCAGTTGTTCTCGAGAGTGTATTTGACTTCAATGTCACGTATGACAAACACAGCCTTATTTCTCTGTGGGAAATGCTTAGAATCATTTTCTATTGCCTGAACATGACTGTTATTTCACCGTTTTATACAATTGTTTACAATAGTCTATTCCTGCAAGGTCACAAACAAGTGTATGTCCATTGTTTACCAAAAGTAAAACTAACACAGAAGAGGAACTTCGCATTACGAAGGCTTTTTGCCCAGGCGTGAAAAGTGTCCCTCCAAAAACACATTCATTTCATAGATACTTTTTACACAGTCGACTCTGTTATATCATGGGTGTAAGTCGTCATTGGTTAATACACTGAACTTGCATTGTCAATTATCTTAACCTTTTCCCAAACAATCCCTTGTTTTTACGGGTCTAGAATAGTAGCCTTTTGAAAACATTGTGGGAAAAGGAGAAAATGCTGGTAACCAGCATTTTCTCCTTTTCCTAGTATGTTTTCTACCCTATCATAGACAGAAATAATCTTTTCAGCAAGAATTGAATTGTCATCTGCAAATGCTTTCAGTTTGGTCTAGTCCAAAAATTTGTCGTTTGGGAAAGGGTTAGAGCCTTTAAGTCGATCATTTGTGTGCCCGCAAAAGTAGTAAGGTTTTCCGGTATGAATATTCAGAGTTTGTTTGAAACTGTTTATACTGTTATGAAAAACTAAATGAATTTAATATATTTTAAGAACCGTGAAAAAAATACCTAACTTCTTTAAACCTACGAATGATTAGCATTTTTTCTAAGAAGTGCAAAGTGAAGGCAAGTACACATATTTTGGGACACCCTATATATGTATCACTTAATAGCCAAAAGAAGCACAAAAGCCAATTAAGTATGTCCAAACATGATTAAGGATTTCCAAATAGATCAAGTGCGTTCGCTTCAGTTTAACATGTAGGCCAGAGCGAATTAAAGAAAAAAATTGTGTACTAAATTTCGTGTCACAGATTTGTACGTGATCGAGTTACAGTCTCAAAACTTACCAATTTTGAAGAGAAATACGTGTCCAAAACTAGCGTTGCCCTATAGAATGTCACAGTCTCAGAGAGTGAAGAGCAGACTGATTAACAGATATATACCTGCAAGTAACGAAGCATTCTTACAAAAGAAATATGGATCATGTGATCCAACCAATTAAGTGGATCCCATGTGCTAAAGCAAAAGTCACGAGTCGGTTAGTTCAACCCTGACAGTCAAAAAATGAAGTTCAATGTGAGTCTTCAAAAGAGACAAGTAGTTAACTTATGGATTTGCAAAAAAGAAGATATAGGCCCTGGAAGAAAAACTTTGCAAACTAGCATAATAAAACGATGACCTGCGAAAAAAAAAGCTTTCACAACAAGTACAGAAGAAAAACTTATCTACTATGTGAGACTTCAGAAAAACCTCCTTTCCAATATTCAAGAAAAGACAGACAAAAAAGTAAACACGAGTCATGAAAGTACAGGCCCTGGAAACGGCACATACAGTACACATTACTATTTTTGCAAATGGAGCTGATAATAATCTCCCTTTGAATTGAGGATATAGTGATTTTAGAATTGAAAACGATAACTCTATGAAGGCAAAACCTCCAAAAGTGGCTTACTAAAGATGCTTCAATAATGATGAATTGTAATGATATCATATTTTCTGAAGTAAAATTATGGTGGAAATAGATGTACCGCTTCACGTTAGGAATACCTTAGTTAAACGTATCAGTTTCCTATACGGTCTTTAGGGAAGAAGAAAAAATCTTTACAAATTTTACCGAGGGGAGTAAAATGTCAGGAAATTTGTCATGTCTTTTTATAATTAGTCTGACCTATTTGTTACCACATTCTAGCGGTCTCTCGGCCTTTTCTTGACAACATTGGTGCCAATCTTTTGTAGTATGACTTTTCCAGTTATCCTTTAAGTTTAGTTTCGATAGTGCGGTTAAAACTTAACGGGACCATCATGCAAGTGAGGTAACTTGGTTTCAGAGCTTTGATGAATGTTTCAGTCATATCCCGTAAAGAGCTGGCAAACAATTAGTTTATCCCGGGGTTAGAAATGAGTTCTAGAGTACATAGACTGGTACCCCCGTACTTGTATAACGTAGTGGTAGGGGAAGGTAATCCTGACTATTGATGGCATTTCTAAAGGTCTCAGTAGTGTCCAACTTATAAACAAACTGATTTTATAATAAAGTATATTTCATTTTTACCATGCAAAAATATGTTGACTATTATGATTTTCACGATAGGTAATGGTGCAGTTTGCAAAAGTTCCAGTCAGTGGTAGAAAAAAGGAATTTTGAAACTATTTCGATTCTACCATGCCACATTTTCTGGTTGTTTACATTGATGATCACCGACGATTAATAGCGGACTTTTCGTCGTAAATCTCTGCAGTGACGTGTTAGTGACGTTAACACCACGTGACCATTCAACGAGTCCAAACAAATCCTTAATTCACTGATCGTTTTGTCCCCATTCTAGGCTTGAAAGCGAAAGTTTATCGACATCGTAAACAGAAACAACGAATAGGCTGATCATCTTTCTATTCATTCATCATCAATACAGGAACAGTTTACAACGTCTAACTAAGAAAACATATTCAGAATGAGCAGTCTTACTCTCCGACGACATAATGTTGGAATTGTAAACAGTATTCCTGTCTACTACGTCATGTAGCTCTAATGAGATGCAATGTTATCACCTGACGTGCTCGAAGACCTAGTTCCAATATATATACAAGAACCATAACGAAGTTCGTTTCGATCAATGGCCTCCATGAAATCGACGGGCTTCTCCATGCATTTTCTCTCACTTATGGCAACCAATGCGATTACCGACACCTTCGAGTCGAGTTTTCTGCGTTCTTATATATGTACGCTCGTACATGTTTTGATGGGTTATCCATTATTTTTTCGAGTTATAAACGGTCAAAATTACCTGCTTTTGACTTTGTTTAAAGTGGTTTTATACATCGTATCATTTATTTCAGCCCTGCATACAGGACGATCAAAAGGTGTAGTCAGATCTCTGATTTATAAACTGTCCTTTGTGTTAAAACATTCTGGCCAAAGGAACCTAGGTATTGTCCCGATAGGTTTTATTTCTAGACGTAAAATGTCCAACATGTTTATACGGGTCTCTAAGGGACAATATCCTTGAAAGTAAACTGAAAAGAAGATACTAGGTTAATTGGCACTTTTCGTAAAAATGGCCAAAAAGGAGAGCAAGGCTGGAATTATTAAAGATAGATAAAGTCAAAGTTGGCTTCCATACATGTTGAGTCATACTTTGGTCCACACTCTGTGCTTATCTACATGTATGAACAGTTTCTGTGATGAGGCATAAAATGCCTACTGACTGAAGTCTTCATGTCACTGAATAGTATCTGACAAAATAAGGGTTATACGTAAACTTGTAAAACTGTAAGGTATTGGAGGAACGATTGTTCTTTGAAAGCGGCTGAGAATTCAGATTAAGTTTCACATGTTAAATGCTTGTGATACCAAAAAGCTCAGGAGGAACCATATGACAATATATTTATACTCCGAGACTGTGGTACATTTTTAAGGAGTACTGAATGTAGTGTGAAAGAAGAAAGCGCTGCAAAACCAATATTGATACTCATTATCCCGCAGTTATTTAGAGAACTGCAAACTGCAGGGATCAAAAAAAGTCTAGTGTAAAACAAACATGACAAAAATGAGGAAAAGTTCGTCCATATTTATTAGCACTATTTTGCTACAATTTATCATTCATGTGTTTGTCCTGAGCGGTCAAATCGGGTTTCCTTGTATCGTTTAACCCTTTACCACACAGTCAGAAAAAACGCTTTTGAAATCATTATGGTAATAAGCATGTTCTCCTTTTTTCCATAATGTGTTCAATCATATTGAAGACAGAAATATTTCAGTTCTATTTATTTTGTCCCCTGCACATTCTCCCAGTTTGGTCTAGTCTTGAATATTGTTGTACGGTAAGAGTTAAAAGTAAAATAGGACAACTTTAGGGTAGGATAAAATCCGAAATAGTATGTTAGTCAGAATGTCTAACACGATATCGGACAACGTAAGTCAATGACTAGAAACAACTTGTGTGCAGAGTTGTTAAAGTTGTCCTTTAATTTTAGAACTTCCTATTATGTTATGCAACAACGAGGTCCACATGATCAAACAAGCACTGTAAAAATTTAAGAGGCCACTTTTGGGAGGTGTTTTGGGGGTGATTCATACGTAAAATTATTGCATTTATTTCTTAAATGCATGTACTACTCTATGGGTTGTGCTGTTTCCTTCACTGTGTTTGATGCCTTTAATCAGGTTCACACTTCAAACAAAGGACGCAGACTGAACATCAAAACCAAATATGTCAAAGAACTTTGTGTGACCTCAACAGGAAGCAAGACTCTGGCATGTAGCATGCAGGTGGTTAACTTCTATCCTTACTAATTGATGGAACATGCTACCTGTCTATGATGGATTAAATCTTGGTATACTTTGTGAAAATGCAGGCGAGAGTAACTAAAGTTAGACATTTATTTCATTTTACTGCTTTGAATTCACTGCAGGAGGAAATCAAATCTTCAAATTCATTGTCACGGTATTCTTGAATAGACATCAGTTACGCGGACAAACAAACAAAGAAAGACTCAAAAAGTACTCGACAAAATATTCGCCTTGATACTTTTAGTTTTCTGGTCCATTTGGTGACTGTGTTTGCCTCTATATACGTCTGATCAAGACCTTAATTTTTGAGCACAGAGAGCAAATTTTAAAACTTTATGTAGATAGATATCTCTTTCTCATTGCACTTTACGGCGAAGTTTCTTTTCGACAAGTTTTTGTCTCTCACCTAAGATGCATGCGAAAAAAGTAGTCAGTGGCTTTGGAACGAAAGTTATGTCAGTACTGGTGTAAAAAAGCCAGGAAACACATAGGTGCGTCACTGACCGCCATGGTATGACCAAAGCTGTTAAAATAGCTTTAAATTCCTATAGTCAAACACACTTAGTCTATTTAAAAGTATGAATAGTTGTACTGGGCATTGAGATACAATTTAAAAGTTAAGGAAAGTATCACAGAAGTAGATAAAGCCTTTGGCTTGTAGTTTTCCACCTGTTTGTCAGATCACTAGGAATATAATATAAAACTTGAGTACATCAAACTTTTTAACTATATACAAGCCGAACTGTCATCAACCGCTGGAAGTTAGCTTTGTCTTGTTCCATTACAAGATACAGACAATGAAAGACAATATTGATACTAATTCGGCATGTGAAAAGATTTATCGAGATGTCAGGTCGTAAATATGCCACGGAACGCTAGCAGAAATGGACTTGGCAATGCGCATGATAAACAGTGGATAAAAGATGTAGGAGTACCAATGTAAATTGAGCATTTCTTAATTTGTACCCCTCTCTGATGGAAGATTGTTTTTTTTTAATATATAAGATAAGGGCTACCGACAGGTGTAAGATATGAATACCACTGAAAATGTTGTGAAAAGGGAAAAATTGCCTGTGGTCATCAGTTTCTTCATCTAGTACAATATTTTTAAAACTACTTTTTTGCATTAAAAAAGGCCAGTTAGTTTCTGAGGTGGTAGAGAATATTGTAAAAGAAAAGGAGAAAAGGCTGGTAATCAGCTCTCATTCTGTTTCACAGCATTTTCAAAAGCCATCTCTCCAGTGGTTGTTAAATTTGAGCATTATTCGGTAAAGGATTATATAAAGGAATTATCACATAGTTTGGTGCGTCAAACCATTCTATTCACATTAACATTGATATTCCTTTGAATTTAAGAGCTTGTTGAATGTTTACAATGACTTACAGTGTGCCTAGATGACGGGATGTTCATTTCTCTTGACAGAAAATTTGCTAGTGGCTTTGCGTTTACGCCACTCCAAAACAAATCTTACTACTTTCACATACATCAGAACGATACATCCTTCTATCGCTCAATTGGCATCTTAAATGGCAATCCTTTTACTTTTTTTGGTGTTTTGACAGTGATATATAGACCGACATATGTATAAGGGTGTTCCATTGCCATTTTTAAAGTTTTTATTCGTTTTACCCTTTGGACACGCAGCACATACAATACTATTAACTCGTACTTTCTATCTTAGATTCCTTCTTTTTCGACCGATAATGATTGTAATGAAAGACCGATAATGATAGTAGACCGAAAGCTGAGCATGCTAGTAAATGTATGTTATATTTCGAACACACTGAACAAAGGACAATGACTTGATTATAATGGTTCTAGTAGCTTTAAAAATGTGAAAGAAATCGCTAAAGAACAGTGTCCGTATCGACAAACTATCCTTAATTACAATCCTGGTATTGCTTTGAAGAATTTTCTAACTTCAGAATCATCTTCTGATTGAAGCTTTGTTTAGCCAATCAGAAGTTGTTTCATCTCTAAATCTGGAACATGACTACCGATGGAACTAAACATGGATGGTGATTAAAGGCCCAGGCCTGAAGAAGTTTTTTTTATGTCCGCAAGATGGCGTGTCAATAGATCTCAATTAATCGTCTGCTTGATCTCACACGAGTCGTAATAGGACAAATCTATCTGCGGTAGAATGGATAAAATATCATGCAATGGAATCGATGTTTGCTTCAACTTTACGGCTTTTTGAGACATGTTATTTACGTCTAGGATGTCTACTATTAGCTCTTATGATGAACATCAATGTCAGTAGGTGCTCGTTTGGCGCCATATCGTAACCAACAAGTATTGACATTTTTCAAGCCGTAGGCGAAGACTGCGGCATTTGTCGACAGCATAGAATAAGATAAGACTATACAAAATGTGAGTATGATCTTAGATCCATAGCTTTCGATTAGTAAGTCAGTAAGTAATATGAAATATTTCTGACTTTCAGAGTGATGTATGTGAATCGTGCTTAGTGAAAATGGAGCCCAATGCAACTGCAACAAAAGTATGGACCAAGGTCAGCCTGTGCAGTCTGCGCAGGCTAGCTGACATGGGTCGATACATTTTTTGCAGGTTACTTTTTTTCTGCATGTCCAAGGTCCATTCTACCCCTGGTATCAACCTTTTGCTGGACAAAATGGTTTTCATGGATCCATAAATATACAATAACTTGTTTGGTAAAATCAATTACGAAAATACATTAACCATTACCAAAAAATCCCTACTTTTGACGACCTTGAGAAAGAAGCCTTTAGAAAACATTGTGGAAAAAGGAGAAAATGCTGGTAACCAGCATTTTCTCCTTTTCCCACAATGTTTTCTACCTTTTACAAAACAAATTTCAAATTTTCAGTTACTTTAATTTTGTCGTCTGGAAATGCTTTCGATTTGGACAAGCCTAAAATATTGTCGTTTGGTAATGAGTTAAGGCCCCATTTATCAGAGAATGGCTCAATTTTAGGCCTGACAGAGATCGAGTTATACAGATAGTGCCAACAGTTTTTCTGATTACAATAAAGAGAGTGTTATAGCCAAGTCTTTTTTTCAGTGTCCGAATCTGTTCGTTCGACTTGTTATTTTCTGCTTTATTACACTCGCCATCATGTACGCACAAAGTCTACTGTCAGGAACAGATTCTGTTGAAACTTTAGAAGACGGTCAGAATCTTGAAGGATTGGAATTCTATTGAAAATTAAATAAAAATTCAACGATTTTTGTATTACGGAAATGAATCGTATGACTACTGGTATATGTCTTTGTCTTCGCACTGAATACCTTATTCGTCTATTTTACATTTGGAACGCGTTTCATTGAGACTTAAACCCTGTTTTATCGACTTGGAAGCTAAAGTATTATAGAATGATAAGAGAAGGTCCCTAAGTCCCTAAAAGTATATGTTATCCTGCAAGGTTTGGAAAATTTACCAGACGATGCTTTTCCATGTCGATCTATTGACAGTTTCTCCCATTCCAGAAGAGTATCTTTTTATTCTATTGTTAAGACGCCGATTGCTTAGCGACAAACTAGTGTGAGAAATTTCTAACGTTAAGCGCTCATTATATTGTTTGAGAACTCTTTGACATAACGAGATAAATAAGAAAGACCAAAGCATGTACCAAAATAAAGATAGAAAGGAAAGAGAAATTCTGTATTTCTTGAAATAATTCACTGTGTCAAACTCAACGAGAAATTTTCAAAGGGATTTATCACCTTAATATCCAACTCGGTGTATTAAAATGCAATAAATTCGTTCGGAAATACCATAATTGTATCAAATGTAACTATCATTTACTTTTATTTATAAGGCCGATCATATGTTTATGGTGATGTTATATTGCTCGCAACACACAAAAAAGGGCAATTGGACATTTGCGTAAAGTGTTGTCTCGGATCATTTTCCGCAGTCCGCGCAGGCTAATCCGAGAAGGTACTTTTCAACTTCATGTACATTATTAGTTGTATGGTCAGGTGGCAGGGGACTTGGAAACTTGTTAACAGCTGTGGTTAATCCCCCCCCACCCCCATGATTCACCACAGCCGTGAACAAGTTTCCAAGTCCCCTGCCACCTGACCGTACAACGAACAGCGAAATTTTCCAATTTTATAATTTCACGAATCGAGTATGCTGACGAAATAGAAATTCCCTTCTGTGTGCCCCAATTCAATGAAAACTGACGTGACTGGAAAATGACGTCACTAAAGCGTGCAGTTTTGGTGCATAAATGTGCAGTCTGGTGATCGATCGACGCCGCCATTTTGGATGTTGTGTTACACGTATAGTGATGTTTACGGGGCACTCAAAAAGGAAACTGGTTTTATGTGGTTTTTGCCAGGGAACATGATATAATGTTCCCGATATGTTAACCAATCAGATCAATAGAAATTTCTTTGCAGTATAACAATAGATTTTGTCCTACAGTAGACGTGCGAAAAACAGATAATTACATAAAAACGAAAAAATAAAAGTCTAGGATGAGCCTGCTTGGACTGTGCAGGCTGGTTCGAGACGACACTTTACGAGACACTTTACGCATATGTCCGAATACCCATTTTCGCGTGTTGTAGGCCATGTAGGACTATCTACCTCCGTATCAGGACAATTGTCCCCCGGACAATTGCCCCCTAAACAATTCCCCCCGGACCATTGCCCCCCGAGGACAATTACCCCCCCCTTCAGGACAATTACCCCTCCCCCAGAGTATTGCCTCCCGAGGACGGAATTGTCCTCGGGAGGCAATTGTCCGGGGGGGGGGGAATCGTCCTAGAATCATCTACCTCGTGGGCTAACGGTTTTGCATAAAATTTGAAATAGGGCGATTTGCACAGTTCAGTCTACTAAACACACTACTTTCTTATACCCATATCAAGAAATTGTAAGCGAAACTTTTAACCGAACAAAACTAAGACACAGACCATTTTTTCTTTTAGAATAATCAATCTACGTTGTCCGAATGTCCTTAACTTTCATTTATCTCAACTAATTATTGTCTTAAAATTATCGTAGGCGAAATACTTATTGCTTGTTGAACCAGCTTCAACAATATGTAATTTATGCCTGCAATGATACGAGTAATTGATTTGAATTGAATCGTTCGCCAAAAAAGAACAGTACAGGATTTCCCCTCCCCCACCCCCCTCCCCGTTTAAAACGTTAAAAACATGAAATAAATAAATAGAATACTATAGTATTATCTCATAAAATCATCCGTGTTATTTTCACGAGTGGCGCAGCAACTTGTGGAAATATTACCAATGATGTTCACGAGATGAACCAAAGTTCGATCTTTTACCGTACAAAACAAATATCCTCTATATATATTTAGTATAATGACGGTTTATAGTCTAAAGCTTCATTCAGATTTACCCCTTCCATGCTTGTGATCAAGAGGCTTAGCCAACAGACATTTTTCTGGACAAAATTTCCTAGACAAAGTTCAGAAAGAGCTATTGTACTTACTCTGACGTCGTAGTTAGGGCTGAGTCCTATATCCTGCACTAGGACTCTATTTCCTGTTTCAAGACTCTGCAACCACCAACAACTATCTTTTCCAGTCGAGTCGTGTTGATGACAGTTTTTGTTTATCTGGTGATGATGGACAGATATAGATTAAGTTGCCTTGTTTAAAGTATTAAGAGAAAATATACCGTATTTAGAAGTCAAATTACGATAAAGACAGCAAATGAAGATTGAACTATTGAACTATTGGAAAAACACAAGAATTATTAATTCAAAACCCACTGTATGAAAGAGTACAGTAAAGTACGTTTACGAGTAAGTATTGTAGTCTGAAGGGTTAGTTTTAGGTAAGCCTTTAGAATAATCAGACAAAGTGCGCACAACTATATTAAAATGCGCGGAACAACTGCGTCAATGAATGAACGGTGCAAAGTTCACTTGCGGCATATGTAAGCTTGGTGGCAGCTTTGCTCTTTTCCCTGTACTCATTTTTTAGTGTTTGATTGTTGAATTGAGTTTGCTCAGCAATTCCCAGAAATCAGTTACCTTTGCACATCTTTTAAAGAGTTCGGAAGATATGGAGCAGACAAAGAAAGTTTTATGGCAAAATAGGACAGACGGACGGACGGAGGCTATACCGAGAATCCCCTACCGCGTTCGGCGGGGGAGGGGGAAAGGGGTGGGGGGCAGGTTAGAATTATGTGACTACGACTTAGACAATAGACATCAGAGTTTATCAAATATACGACTATTTCTAAAGGATGATATGTATTCGCCTAATGTTCTGGAAGACGGAAATGAATTCTGGGAAACTAGAAATTGTTTCTGTAACAGGTTTCAATAAGACTGCAGGATATTGTATAACATTTCATTGAACTGACACAAACAGATGCTTTCAGGGTATTACCCTCTCAGATTATATAGCATACTTTTTTGTGGCAGTAGCAAACGTGTTTTTCTTAGTTGAGGGACACCTCTTTAACTCTCCTCCAACCATTCGCAGTTATATATGTATCTTTCGAAAAGTCCGCCCACAAATGCGTGCCTTCTGATCTCACTCCACGTACACTCTCTAAAGATGTGTCAGAGACTGCAGTCATAAGAGCCTATTTCGAAGCTGATTAACCAAATCTATTCGTGAAATCGTCATCGTTTAATTCTTAACTCATTACCAAACGATTTGCCCAAATCGAAAGCATTTGTAGACCACGAAAAAAATATGAACCAAAAATTAGAATTTTTTGTTTTTGTGAAGGGTAGAGAACATTGTGGGAAAAGGAGAAAATGTTGGTCACCAGCATTTTCTCCTTTTCCCACAATGTTTTCTACAGGCTTCTTTCTTAGGGTTGTCAAAAGTAGGGATTGTGTGGTAAAGGGTTAAAGACAGCCGTGTAATGGGTAACAGTTGGTGCATTGATGTGTTTGAATGATTTGGAGAGGCACAATCATACATTTCTGTCTGAAGAATATTAACTGTCAAATACATATGTTTGAGACTTAAAAATAGCAACCCCCTGCACATGAAGAGACTGTAGCAGAGTCATAGCAGAGTCATTAACAAAATCTATGAAGCGATCGGTGTGGATCCAAAAAATATGGAGAGAAATACTTGTTCCTGCATGCGCATACGGTACACTTTTCACGCATGAAAGACAAAAATCTGTTAGCAAAGTATTTCCTCATACGTTAGCAATGTTTAATTTTAAAAGCACTTCGAATATGACTATAAACGAATACAGCCACCCTCTTTCAACAGTTGAAAATAAAAAAGTATAACAGTTGAAAATAAAGAAATATATATACTCAGTTTCATAAGTAAGTGTGCACTTAATTTTCTTGTATTCTTCGTCGCATGTTTTACTGAAGACCAGCATAATTTCGTATCATAATATTACTTCAGAGTCTGTAGAAAATGCCAGGTTAATCACATTTTGACCAGCAGAAAGTTTAAGTTAAGTTTTTGCAGTTCAAATGAGGCTGGTATTAAAATCATTAAAGTTGTGAAGTGCCGTCTTGGATTGTTTCAACCTGTAATTACGAGCTTTTTTTAAGTAAACCGACGATTTCTAATGCAACACCAGGTAATTTGGGACTAACCATCCACAATAAAAGGCACTTAGCCGCTAAGGCGAATCTTTCCATATTTGTCCATTAATTGTGCACCGTACTGTCTTAATGCCGTCGTAAATTTTCCTGTAGCAAACATAGAGCGCTATAATGACTCTCTCTTTCGTCGGTTTAATCGGCATTGTAGCGAAATGCAATTAACTGTTTAGAAACAAACATGACTAAAGGCCAATTATCAAACTTTTAATTTCCTAATGAGATTACAGTAGAATTTGCTTATAATAAGTAAATCTCGGAGAAAAAAAAACTGGCGAAATTGTTCATGTTTTGGGACTATTTTGTGTGGTTTAGGGAACGTAAAACAACTCGAGTAAAGGATTAACTGAGCAGGATATTTTTTGTTATGTTCGGCATTTAATTTGAAAATGTATGTATTTCAAACGAAGGGTTATATAGATTATGCAAGCAACATGAATGTTCAAATCCTAGTTGTATCATTTTTTCCATCATTGTTAGTTTACTGATAAAAATATCGGAGCGACAGTTTCCTTGCACTGTGTATATAGAGCCGAATTTACTTGTCATTCTAAAACGTCGTCATTCTATCTGAAGTGACGTAATTTTACATAATTATTATTTAGTTGGTCATGGCCGTTTTGTATCTTTGCCCTCCTTTTTCTTTTTAATTTTTGTAAATGAAAGTCACTTGACGTTTACGACAAATCGTCATTTCCCGCTATTCGACTAAACTGAGGAAGAAAAATACTCAAGGATTTGCCGTTGTTTGATTAAAATTGACAATTATTGGACTATTTGAAATGTTACCAGTTAACCCTTTCTTCCCGAGTTTAACTATAAGGTCCTGAGTTCGATACCCGGGAGCCTGTGCCAACTTTGGGATTTTTCATTGGCCCACACATTCGGCGCGAGTACTGGGGTAGTTCCCAGGAAGCAGAATCGAGAGAGATTAGTATAAGTTGTTAGAACTTGTTTCTCAATCGATGTAAAATATATATGTTTAACATATATAAATCAAAAGACTTTTAATGTTGAAGGTTGGTTTACAACTGGCAGTCGTTGCATAGGAAATGGGATTGAAAGTGAGTAGAATAATATTGAAAATATTCGAAGCGATTGCGGCTCCAATGCTTGATGCTTCATTCTTCTCAGCCGGATGAAAGAGAAAATATACGAATACAACGGTGCTTTTTGTGCAGTGCTAGATGACCAATGATTCATTGCAATTTTGATTCATTTTTGCGGTATTTGTCGAAGAATTATTAAATTTTGAAGACCATGTATCGTAATTTGTGTAAAGCCGAAGAAAGCATTCATTTGCTTAGAAGGCTGACTTTTAAGCCAATATTTGAATGATATTTCCTGTTTTCTTCCAAATAATTTATTCCATACAATTGCTTCCGTGACATATACTACTTTAGCGTTTTCAACGGTTTGATTATTTTTGCAGAATGTGGAGTTGGGTTTTGGTTTGGTAAATAACAGATTTTTGTCAGGATATATAATCAGCATCCAGTGGTGTACACCAAGTTTTTTTCTGTCTTACAGTATACAGAACGTGAAGTAATACGATAAAAGTTATTCTAGAAATCAAAATAAATGTCGTTGAAAATATTGCCCCCCCCCCAATTCCATTTTCAAGAGGCTACACCATTCAAATGCCTGTCGGTTGAAGTAGATAAGAGTAGACACTTTTTTTCCAAACTGCAATTAACGACAGGTAAACGCAAAATATTATTTGCCCTATTCTTCGTGGAAATTATGAGCACTTAACAAAATGTAATAATGAAAATATTCCATTATCATTAAAGATGAAATAGCCATAATAACTCGAGTACATGAAGTGATAAAAACGATGATTTTTGTATCTGATACAATACACAGAAAGCCCATCAAATCAAATTTCAGATTTTTTTAACGCTACCTGATGCCTACCGCAATTTTACGACAACCCGTCATTCAAAGGACTTGGAGTCCTGAAAAGTGGATTTTTGCTTGGTGATATGATTGGGTTGGATTAAGCAATGGCGTAGAGTAATGAACAGAGAGTTATTTCATACGAATATAATACATACATACATACATACATACATACATACATACATAACGTTACATACATATTTGAATCATCCACTATGAAAAGGACTTTCAATTCATATGCCAAAGTATCGATTCCGATAAGCATGTGCAGTCCGAACACGCTGACCTGGATCGAAACTTTTTACTACTGCTTTCCAAGTGTTACCTGTTGACTTCATGATTTTTATCATCATTATTATCATTGGTAGTAGTAATGATAGAAGTATTAATAGTAGTTGCAGTAGAGATAGTATTGCATCGAAAAGTCCAGCTTGTCAGATTCTGTTAAGAGAACTCTAGTCACATTTATAGTCATAAATCATCCTAAGCATACCGGTGTGTCCTGTACTCCGCTATGAAAGTTCAAGGCTTACGATGCCCGTTTTCAACCTGAAACAACATGTTTTGCGTTACACAGGAGCCATTCTCTAGCAAAAGGGCGGATTTAATGCATATCTCTGATGCTTTCGAACAAGCAAGCCATCGCAGGATTATAACATTTTATTCAATAAATCTATTTTCGAAAAACTAATTGAATCTTGAGCTACGACATGCATAAATGTTTCGACACAGGTTAGCCTGCACGGATTACTCCGAGCATGTCCCGCACATAAATGTGCAGGATATGTTGTGTACAAGTACATCGTAAAAGTCTGTTCATTCATATTCTTCGAAGATTTGATCTGTCTGCTATGACGCATCACTCCCCCCCCCCCTTTCCCCCCTTTTTTTTTGTGTGGGGGGGGGAGGAATGGGATTGTAGTAATACGCGCTATAAAGTAGCAATTAAAAAAAAATGGCTTGTTCAATACGTTCAAGAAGAAATCAGTCCTGTTTGAGCTTCAGATTTCTCTAAACTGCTCATCATAGCTGAATGAATCGCACTGAGTAGCATTTTATTGAGTAACCGTTGACCAGAATGCCTAAATGTGTATTTGTAGAGTGCCATCTAGCGGAAGATAATGAGTTCATCATTTTCACACTTAACCCTTTCCCAAACAATCCCTGTTTTTTACGGGTCTAGAATAGTAGCCTTTTGAAAACATTGTGGGAAAAGGAGAAAATGCTGGTAACCAGCATTTTCTCCTTTCCCACAATGTTTTCTACCCTATCTTAGACAGAAATCATCTTTTCAGCAAGAGTCGAATTGTTGTCTGCTAATGCTTTCAATTTAGTCTAGTCCAAAAGTTTGTCGTTTGGGAAAGGGTTAAACTTTGCAGTTCTACAACTTGGCCTGTTGTCCTCTTGAAAGATAGTGGAAATGAGTGTCACTGGACTCTGAACAACCTACATGTAGCAACTTTGAATGTGTTAACCTTTTGGCTGCTAGGCGCGGCTGGCTGACCCTTTTGCGGACAACGTAGATCAGATTCAGACTGCAAGTGCAGTCTGATCTTTGATCTACACTCTCCGATAAGGAGACATTATTCCCCGAAACATAACATTGAAGCAGTAACATTTGGGTTATTAACCCTTTCCCAAACGACAAAATTTCAGACTGGTCCAAATTGAAAGAACTCGCAGACGACAAAATAAACGTCAATCAAAAACTGAAATTTGTTTCCAGTCGGGTAGAAAACATTGAGGGGAAAGGAGAAAATGCTGGTTACCAGCATTTTCTCCTTTTTCCTCAATGTTTTCAAAAGGCTTGAATCTCAGGGTCGTAAAAACCAGGGATTGTTTGGTAAAGGGTTGATATTGAAAACTTGCTTTTAGTATATATAGCATGATAAGGGAGAATTGTTGACCTTAATATATTGTAGTTTATCATTACTGTTGTTGTTATTATTAACGTTATTAGTACTACTATGTTATTTGCAGTCACATTTATAGTCATAATTCATACTAACGTTGGCAAAGTTCCTGCTCTCCGATTTCAAAGGTTATGGGTACTGTCCTAACCCTTTCCCAAACGACAATTTTTGGACTCTTCGAAACTGAAAGAGTTTGCAGTCGACAATTTCAGATTTTGAGAAAATGGCAGAAAGTTGTCAAAAAGGGTAGAAAACACTGAGGGAAAAGGAGAAATTGCTCGTTACGAGCAATTTCTCCTTTTCCCTCAGTGTTTTCAAAAGACTTTTACTGCAGACACGTAAAAACCAGGGCTTGTTTGGGAAAGGGTTAACAAACAAAACAATATGTTCTGAAGTGTACAGTACGTAAAGTTAAACTTACATGTAGATCTTAAGTAGGAGAATATTTTGCAGTAAAACCTTTGAAATTTGAGTGAGGTAAATTTTTGCGCGAGCGATTAATATATATAACTTTTTCTCTACTATGCCAAAATTACAGTTTTGATGAACTTCAGAAAGATGGAAAAAATACTGGTAACCCCATTTTCACCTCTTCTCACAATGAATTCAACATTTAGCAGAAAAGTTCCATTATTTGACCAATATTTACATGTAATTCATCGTCTTCAACTGCTGGTGATTTGGACGTTTGCAATTTGCTATTGCGTGGTAAAGAGTTGGATATCGTCTTAGATTGTAACAGCTCGAATGAAAGTAAACTATCAAAATGTAAAATGTCCATCGCATCACGTCATAGAGGGCTTTTTCTCATCTATCTCATGGCGTTTTAAGACCGATGCAAGTATCAATAAATGCGACGTAAGCCAGTGAACAGTGTCATCAACATTATCAAGGAACAATTTTTATCTCTCAAGAGTATTACAACATTTACGTCAAATTCAGACGTATGCCATTTTCTATTACTACTGGAAAAAAGAGGCATCAAAAATAACACGCTTGAATTGAGAACAGCATTTATTGCTAGCGATGACGGAGATTAGCAGTTTAATGACGCGTTGGAGTCATTTGACACGAATTCTATAACGCTGCTTTTACAAAACGCAATTTCAAGTAAATGACAGGAGTTTGCTTTATTGGCTGACAAGTATAGTCAGTTAACAGGACAGAATCATTGAACTGTGTGGTTATATATATATCGCGCGGACAGTTCAGGTTTTAACCGAAAAAAGTTTGTAAATATCTGAGAAAGCCAACATGTCTCTTTACATAGATGTTTATACTAGTAATATTATCTCTGTGCCCATAGATAGCTGGCCATCTACTCCTATGATCTAAAGAAACATATAAGAAACAGAGACATCATTCCATAGACATACGAGGTACCTTCAATAAGTTTCCAGACTATTTTCGTATGGCTACTTTTTTATCGAACGCACATTCAACTCTAGTGTCCTTTAACCCTTTACCCCATAAGACATTTCTATGGTATCTCTAATTGACCCTACAGAACAGCAAGGATGAGGCTGTTTCCTATGAGTATATGACACCTTTTGATAGCATAGAAAACATTGTGACAAAAGGTGAAATTGCTCGTCACGAGCAATTTCACCTTTTGCCACAGTGTTTTCCAAAGGATCCTACAAGCAATGCGTAGAAATGAGTATCTATGGAGTAAAGGGTTAAGTACTCTCTTCTGGCTGCAGTATACTTATTGTACCGTTCCACCAACTTCTGGAAGGCCACCTAGAAGTCCTTCGGTGTTAACGTGTCAACAACCCTCCTCACAGCTTCTCTCACCTCCCCAGTTGTCTCGAAACGACTGTCTGTGAGGTTTTCCTTGACCTTTGGGAACAACCAAAAAGGTGCAAGGTCTGGACTGTAGGGAGGGTGAGGAACTGCCGTGATGCTCAGTTGGAAACGAGGATGGAGTTGTGGATTGGTGCATTCTGCTGGTGTCTGAAGCATTCCATAAGTTTCTGTAATGATTTTTTCCGAGTTTAACACAAAAATTTATTGCGTATCCTTCTTCCAAAGTGTCCTCTCGCCCAGACTGCATTTTCGAAAAACATCAAATGTGACGATCAGCGTTTAGTAAGGTGTGTTCCAAGTCCTGCTGCAGCTGTCCCTTTCAACTTGAAATGATGAAAATATGTCTTTCATCAGATATATAGTAATAACATACTTCAATTTCAATAGGCTACAATGATTTTAAATGCCTCTACAAAAAAAAAATACTGGAAATTTATTGAAGGCACCTCGTACTTCCGAGCACAGGTACATTTCATTCACGTTATCCAGATACATTTATCCTATTATTATTTTAACCCTTTCCCAAACGACAAATTTTTGGACTAGACCAAATTGAAAGCATTTGCAGACGACAATTCAACTCTTGCTGAAAAGATGATTTCTGTCTATGGTTACCAGCATTTTCTCCTTTTCCCACAATGTTTTCAAAAGGCAAACATTCTAGACCCGTAAAAACCAGGGATTGTTTGGGAAAGGGTGAACAGTTAAGAAGCTATATGTAGCATCGTGAGATTATCCCCAGACAGAGCGTAAAGGCAACTGAGAGAGATGTTGTTGTTGTTGTGTTCCTTTTTTGGCCAGGGTATGGTACTTAAAAAACAACTTACTTTTGGATGCAATCCATTCTGAATATTTGAAATACATCGTTATGGAAAATAATTTGTTGCTACAGGCCTCTTTTGTCAGTACCTCATACAAAATACCCCGGGTACAGTTTGCTAACGTGATGAAGAACGAATGCAGTTTACTGGGCTTTACAAAAATATAGCTCTGAAAAGAGTATTAACACGTCTTCAAAAAGTATCGACTCGTATCGACCTGCGCAGTCCGGGCAGACTCAGGTGAGTCTAATAGTAAAATTTCTTGTATGTCCAAAGACCATTCAACTTGATGACTAAGTCGGCTGTTATACAGTATCAATCATATGGATCCATAATTATGTGACGACTTGCTTTGTGTAGTGCATAACCGATATTATCCTTTAACCTGCTTTCGATAGAGCGCTGCTCGTACGTTAAAATTGTATTGCAAAGGGGGCTCATGTAATAGGCATTTATTTCGGTCATTCAATATACATTGTGGCTCCACTTTGGGATACAGATATCCCCAATATGGCTTGCAACACGCGTAAAGAGGCATTCAGCCATCTGTGTAAGGTGTCGTCTCGAGTCAGTCTGTACAGTCCGCAAAGACTAATCCGAGAAGACACTGTACGTCTATATCAGATTTTGTCATACAGTAGACTTGCACAAAACAGATGATGACAAAAGAACGGAAAGTGTCGTTTCGGATTAGCCTGCGCAGACTGCGCAGGCTGATCCATAACGACACTTTACGCAAATGTCTGAATGCCCCTTTTCGCGTTTTGTAGGCAATATAGGGGATATCGATATCACAAATATATGCATTAAGTTTGTTTTTCTTTGCTGCTGTTGTTGCAGTTGTTGTTATTGTTGTTGTTTTTTTTAACGTTATCACAAGTACTTTTCATAAAAGTGCATAGCAGGTACAGTACTTCATATTTTGAAAAAAAAATAGTGGTTTTTATTCAAGTGCATTCCGATTACAGCACTTCATCTTCTCAAGAAACCTTAATTCTTTTTCTTTGAATTAATGTGATCGGTATATCCTTTCTACTTACATAAATACCGTTCCCTTCACAGTTTTGAGAGGTCGTTGATTTTGAACTTAGCAACACAGAATTACACTGAAAAATCAAAGCGCTAAAAGCACTGATGGCTAGAGGTAAGTCCAAAGTGCATATTTGCGTATAATAATTTGTATTCAACCATAAACCGTCCATTTAAAAAGTTTGTTAAAAAAATCTTTTGTTTTATACTGCTTCAGATTTTGATTTTTCATTCATTCCCAAACGCTTAGATGTACTGAGTGAAAGAATCCACTACACATACCATTCTTTCCAAGCGCAAAGTGCATTTCGTGTAGTCCATGTGCATAGCGGTACTGGTAATAGTTAAAAAAAGAGGTATGAAATGATTTTCATCACTCCTTAATCACGGCAGGGAATCACGTGACACAACAACAACAACATTGACCGA
Source organism: Tridacna crocea (assembly GCA_943736015.1). NCBI lineage: Eukaryota > Metazoa > Mollusca > Bivalvia > Cardiida > Cardiidae > Tridacna > Tridacna crocea. Next base: position 25,327,861 of record OX031056.1, read on the forward strand.
TATTTGAAAAAATTCCCCGACTTCAGGTAAGAAAATCTTCAATAATTCCGTTAATACGTGACCGATTGGAATTTGGTTTGAAGCAGAGAAGGCGGAAGGACTCCAGGGATTTGCTTGATGTGTTAGATTTCTTAAAAAACACCTGATAAAAAAGTTATTGACGAGCAAACAAATTATCCAGGGTAAAAAATTTGTTTGCTGGTCAATAACTTCTTTATCAGGTGTTTTTTAAGAAATCTAACACATCAAACAAATCCCTGGAGTCCTTCCGCCTTCTTTGCTTCAAACCAAATTCCAATCGGTCATGTATTAACGGAATTATTGAAGATTTTCTTGCCTGAAGTCGGGGAATTTTTTCAGATAAGGGTCATTGTTGTTGTTGTTGTGTCACGTGATTCCCCGCCGTGTTAATACAAGAGATCTGGCAAAGCTCAATATAATAGATAAATCCAAGACGGCACTTTCCGTTTTATTGTAGTTTTCTGTTTTTGGGCAAGTCTGCTGTTGCACAAAATCTAATGTAGTCGTAAAGTGCAGTCTCGGAATAGCCTGCGCGGACTGCGCAGGCTGGTCCGTGACCACACTTTACGCAAATGACCGAATGCCCCTTTTCGCGTGTTGCAAGCCAATTATTTTTTGTACAGAACCTGGTTGAAATGGAGACAGCATTGCACGGGAATGGCAAAGAAAATCAATGATGTAATTTAAGCGTCTTGTTGGGACAGTCTACGAATTTTTGGCGCCGTCACACAAGCAAACAGAGAGAGAGTAGACGTTTAATGACTATCCAACGTATTGGACGCCCTGTTTAAGCTCTTGGGCAAATGAAATCAACTCATGTTCACTCATGGACTTATCAGCTCAATATTTTCATACCTGTTTCATTTCTTCGCGAATTATCTCACTATACATGTCACTGTGATATAGACACTAATGTTGTTGAAATCCCAGGAATCATTTTCTTTAAACCACGTTATGAGTTACGAGACGCAACAAATCAACCACTGGGGCTGTCGCCCGTATGGATTATATGCCTCATAACTAATAAATGTGGTTTATTGGACGATGCTTAAGATAGAAATAAGATTATTTCTTAAATACGAAATATCTGTAGGGTTTATTTTTAATGCTTTTTTTCACAATACACCAAAATCATTTAGAGAAAGTTTAGGTATTCATTTTTTTTTTAAGATCTGCGTCCGGCGTCATTTCACAGACTTTATTTGTTTCATCCATGGATGGATTGTTTCCCCTGGATTATTAATTTTTGTCTAGTTTATTCATTCACACACTGATTTTTATGCGTGCTGACCTAAAAGCTATGCTTATATTTTTAAAGTGTGAAGGTATGGAATGATTAATATTGGGGGAGTCAGCATTATGCATTTATTTTAGCTCAAAAACACGCGAAAATGGGCATTCGGACATTTGCGTAAGGTGTCGTCTCGGATCAGCCTGCTAAACCTGTATTAGGAAATTGGAAGAACCTAAAACCAAGAAAGAAATATCTTTAAAAAAAAAATTGACGACGTAAGAGGCACTGGCGAATGAATATTCAAAGTCGTTTGTTGTATAATATGAAAAGAAATGATTGAAAACAGTTCTGAATGTAGCCCCCTTATAAATTATTTTGCATATGGTTCAAGGCAGAATCATCAATAACAATTAAAAATGGGAAAGTATGCTTTTGTACAAAAATGGAGCACCTATCGAACATCGAAGATTTGGCGTTATTAGGAGGCGAGGTTTTATCATGCTTGACCACACCCACCTACTCTTACTAGGAGTAATTTAGTAGGAACTCAGTTTCTTAGCTAAGAATGCAATGAAACCGATCGTTCCCCTAGGTATGCATAGTTATTCACATTGCGAACTGAATCACCAAATTCAAGGAATAACTTTTTTTTTCCATTGTAACAAGAAACTATATTTGTTGTTTTATAACCCGTAGCCTGCCGACGCAGTTTGTGTTTGGTTTTACATCGGGAAAAAATGGTTCTAAATCATTTACACTAAACAAAATAAAAAACTGGCAAATGCCCATTGCTATTAGTTTATCAATATGATTTATATTATTGATGTTGTGCCAGAATTTAACATCTGCATGTCCATAAATTACAATTTTACATTGGTAAATGTGATCACTACGTGATTTCTTTGTCATGAACACTTTAAAAATACATTGTCGGTAGATTTCTACTGTGACCTTTTTTTTTAGCAGTTTTTTAATATATATGGCCAATGACAAAAAATGAGTAATAGTTCATTTCCTCCCAGTCCTTAATGTAGGTCAAAAGTGAGATCATTCACTCCGCCGAATTAAAGTGCTTCTGACTTGCGATTTCTTTTTGTGTCACTATTTTGTCGTGCACACAACTTCCAACCTTATGGATTGACCATGTTTTTGTATTTTTGTTTTATTGTTCTCGATTTCGAGATCACTGTTTACGTTCAACCATACCAAATTTAAATTGCTTCCGTGCTAGGTGCTTATCCACGCCCTGCAGCAGACCATACTTCAAAGTGTTTATGTATATTATGAAATACACAAAGGGGGGGGGGGGGTTTGTAACAGGGAGGGTTTAAGAAGATAAGGGTTAGAAACCTATACTGTTTCATGGCTGGTAATAAAAGGGGTAGTTATTCTTCAATAACTGTGCCTAAACACTTATAAAGAGAATTCGATAGATATGATTTTGGCGTCATTCTTTCGGTATAATTGTGATTATAACCCCCAGTGGGATTGGGGGCATAGTTAGTAATGTTTCTATTTGTTTGCGAAATACTGTAAAATAAATACATCGCAGGTACACATAAAACTCATTTTATTGTCCAAATAAAACACAGTCTAAATCTCGGGGGCAACGAAAATGTTATACTTTTTTCGCATCATGATACATAATTATACAGTAAGATACTGGTACTTCGAACACCAGAAGGAGCTGAAACACATTCGAAAACCCAGTGTGCCAATAAAATATCAGAAAATATCACTTGTATTTTCAATATCGGTTTAGGTTACTCTTCACAAACAATTTCGTATTTTAACTCTTTACCACTGTAGAACGGACAAAATGTAGAGTTGTCCAAAACGAAAGTATTTGAAGACGATAACATAAACGTGCCTCAAATAAAACAAAATGTCTTTGCTTTTGAAAGGGTAGAAAACATCGTGGGAAAAGGAGAAAACGCTGGTAACCAGCGTTTTCTCCTTTTCCCACAATGTTTTCTAAAGGTTCCCTCCTCAGGATCATTAAAACTCGAGTTTGTAAAATGGTGAAAGGTTGAGAACCCTGAAGAATGAAGCCTTCGATTATACTTCATAATTTTTTTACTACAATTTCAAAAACAGATTTTATCGTTTGGGCCACATTTGATGTTTCGTCTACAAATACTTTGAATTTGATTGAGTCTAAAAATCATGTCGTTACTTTAAAGTTTAAACCTTCCTTCTAAAAAAAACAAACAAACATATAACAAATCGAGCCAGTTTCAAAGCATCTATTATCTAACCATCAACTTGTTTTTATTTGTATTTTTGATAGAACATACTGTGCAAAACATCCTTTGTTATACAAACGGACGGTGATCAAAGAACCGAACAGCTATTCTGATTTTTACAAAATTGGCCTGCAACACGCGAAAAGGGGCATTCGGACATTTGCGTAAAGTGTCGTCTCAGATCAGCCTGCGTAGTCCACGCAGGCTAATCCGAAACGGCAATTTCCGTTTCTATACACTTTCTGTCTTCCACAAGTGCATGCGCGGATCCAGATATCTTTCTCAGAGGGGTCCCACCGAAAAAACTATCGTCTTATTATAAGATACTTTGATTTCCGGATTTCAGTGGAGGTAAGCCGTTTACAAAAAAAGTCAACGTTTCCAGTTCTAACTATGAGGAGGTCTTCACATTTAGAACGTTTTTTCAAATTTAGGCCTGTATTTTACACAAATGCTGTGCAATATCAAAACAGTACCATTTCACGAATCCGATAACCACATTTTTGCCAAAATTCCAGGGGGGGGGGGGTCCGGACCCCCGGTCCCCCACTCTGGATCCGCCCATGAAGTGTACTGAAAAACAAAATCTAATGTAGTCACAAATTGCCTTTTCGGATTAGCCTGTTTCACGAAAGTCTACCGTTGGACAAAATCTATTATTATACTGCAAAGAAATTTCTCTTGATCTGATTGGTTAACATGCCGGAAACATATCATGTTCCCTGGCAAAAACCACCTTAAACCAGCTTCCCTTTTGAGTGCCCCGTAAACATCACTTCACATGCAACACAACATCCAAAATGGCGGCGTCGGTTGATCACCAGACTACCGTTGTCTGCGCATGTCATATTCTTCGAAGATTCGACTGTCTTATATGACGCATCACTACTAGCCCCGAAAGCGGGCTGACTGTAATATTACGCTCTATAAAGTAGTAGTGTTGAAAATAACTTTTACGTATCAATACGTCTGAGGAGAAATGAGACCTACTTTAGCAACAGATTTCTCTATACTGGTGATCATAGTTGAGTGAATTGCACGAGGTAGCTTTTTTATTGGGTAAACCTTTTTTTTTGTTCCAAATTCAAAGTAACGGTTGTCGCGTAGGAAAGTGGTTCGGTTCTGTACCCAGGATGCCCATATCAGATAGATATATCAGATAGATGAGTATTTATAGAATGCCATCTAGCAGGAGATAATGCTAGACTACACATTTACGCACCAAACTGCACGTTTTAGTGACGTCATTTTCCAGTGAAGTCAGTTTTCATTGAATTGGGGCACACAGAAGGGAATTTCTGTTTCTACAGCATACTCGATTCGTGAAATTATAAAACAGGAAAATTTCGCTTAACGCACTTTGAAGGAGTAAAACTTTGCAGTATAATAAATTCGTTGTACAGTCAGGTGGCAAGGGACTTGGAAACTTGTTCACGGCTGTTGTGAATCATGTCGCCACCTCGCCGAATAATGTAGTCGCAAATTTCCTTCTCGAATTAGCCTGTTTCACGCAAGTCTACCGCTGGACAAAATCTAATGCTGATGTTAAGTGCCGTCTGCGGGAGACGACACTTTACGCAAATGTCCAAAGACCCTTTTCGCATGTAGCAGACCATATAATGTATATCAATGAAATACATTTAAGCCGCTTTGCTTGAGCTTGTCTTATATATTTGGCACTGAAAGTGGTAATTTGTCAAAGATTTATTATCAAACAGTCCATTGCCCTGAAAATATTTTGTTGTATTTACCGCGTCGGAATTCAGTGACAAGAACGTTTTGCACGCTACAAGAACGGACTCTATGTACGATTTTACTTACATGCTGTCATTTCCAGATCAGTTTTGCCCATTTCTGTCCATATTTGTTATATAACAGCATCCTTTAGTTTTATATCCAACACCAAAGGAAAACTCAGACGAGGCCCTCTGACTCAGAATTAGAGAGAAATCCTTGATAGCCAGGGACGACCTGGCAGTAGCGAGGAGAGGCCAAGAAACAGGTACAGATCAGAACGACTGAAAAACTTTGATAAAGGCCCAATACCCAACCATGAAGAGGAGAAAGTACATGTAGGTAGGTGGGTGGGCAAACGAGAGGCAGGAAAGAAGGAAGGAAGGAAGGAACGAACGAACGAAAAGTAAGTAAATATGATAGTAAACATGTACAAAAGTCAGTCTGATATTACAATTGTATCTGTCAATAACGTCCGGTGTGGCGGACGTATGTCAAACAGCATAGGCGAATAATTGCAGTGGTTGCTTCGGCTAACAAGAATATCAACCTTACTAGACGCAGCTGTTAAACCATGTTTACAAGAAAATATTGATTCATAACATCAGTGGCTCCGCAAATCAGTTGTTTCTAAATTAAGGTACATTACAGCATTTCAAATTGACTAAAGTAAAATTTTGCAAAACTCGGTGAGAAATGAACTGGGAAGTCCTAAACAATCTTTAGAATACAACTTAAAACTTAAAAAAAAAAAGAACCAATCATGATAAGATATAATCATAGCCATTCCTCGGCGTAAATTAACATAATTTCAGTTAATTGAGAAACAACACAAGAAAATAGTATTAAAACTAGGTCCCAAATCACGAACTTGATATTAAAAACTGGGCATGAAATGACTAAAGTGGGTACGAAATGATCGAAGTGAGTACGAAATGACCAAAAAAAAATAGGTGGGTACGAAATAACAAAAATTGTACGAAATGGCCGAAGTAGGGAATGACCTAGTTACGAAATGACTTGAAGCCGTGTAAACAATATGCCTGCCTCCATAGGTACTTTTCAAAACCGAATGAAAATATAGTTCCCGCCACTCATACAGCGCCACAATAATGAAATGAAACAACTGTTGCTAAAGATTCTCTCCAATTTGGCTTCAATTAATCGTATATGTTTATAAATAAAGCGTCAAAATAAATTTGGAATCAAATGACTTACTTAGGATTTGAACTAACTAAATTGGTTAGCCATTGACAACACGACTTAATTTCAGACTTAAACAACTTTTTGACTTGTCGAGTTCATTCTGGCTCAAAGGGTAGAAAATCTTTTAAAGGTAAAAGCTTGGAGGCAGCTGGTCTCAAGTGAAAAAAAAAACACGAAAAATAGGACAGAAAGGTACAGCGATTAAGTCGTAAATTTGGTAATCCACGTCAAGAAAGACAAACAAATCTCTTTCTTATCTTTACATTGAAGTAAAATGATGATTATGGTTATTGAACCACGGTCCTAATATTTCATCTAAAATTTGTGACCCATCACGCAAGAAGGGACCATCTGGGAGCTGCGGAAAGTGTCAACCCTGGTCAGACTGTGCGAATTGCGCAGGCTGACCAGGGTTGACACTTTTCGCTTTAATGACATTTTCTGCATGAAAAGTGGTCATTGTACCTTGTTACACTATCATTTTTAAATTATCTGCGTAAACTGACTTGCACTTTCATTGATCTTTTTTCGTCTAATTGATGTACAGAATTCCCAGATGGTCCCTTTTTGATGGGTCATATTTGCTATTTAAAGCCTTTATTGAAAATTACAACGTAGTGAAGAATGAAAATGGTCAAATATAGGAAGCATAATGAAGATTCTTTTTTTCACATACCTTTTATGACAAAAGTATATAATAAAAGCTTTTTTTTTCAATAGTAAGGCTTATTGTTCACTCTAATATATAGACCACAAAAGTTTATTGTACCTTCTATACCTCACACGGCTCTCTGATTGTCCGAATATTATATTCCCAGGTCATAATTAGGTTTTAATTAACAAATGTCACCACTTGTCCCACTCTTACTTTAGTCCATTTAGCCCTAGAGAGAAAATTCGTATTGATAGCACAGAAGCACTGTGTGCAGTATTTTCTAGTAGCCAGGCAAACAGGCAGACAGGAGCGAGCTTGCGAACGGTCAGAAATGCATTTGTCTTTAGTTTAGTTTAAACATATTTATTTTTATATCGATTGAGAAACAAGTTCTTACAACTTATACTAATCTCTCTCGATTCTGCTTCCTGTGAACTACACCATGCAGGACTCGCTCCGAATGTGTAGGCCAATAAAAAATTCCAAAGTTGACACCCACTCCCGGTTATCGAACTCAGGACCTTTAGGTTATGAGGCCGGCGATCTACCTCACGACCATGGACACCATGTCTTGCCCAACATTATACAGTAGGTCATGTAAACTGTCTTTTTTTCCGATGGTATTTCAACAACAAGTCGCTCATAGCCCTGCATCAGCTCATCCAATCATTCGTTTACTTAGTTTGAACTAAGGAATGGGATACTGCAGTGCCATTTAAGCGACAATTTGGAATCGCAGACAGGATATTTTACCTGCAAACCCAACGCTTTCACCACGAAATTGGAATATTCTCCCCTCGGTATCGATATTCTTTCGGATTCTTGTGACAATATATATTTAGGCCCAAGGATTATCGTGGATGCGACAAAGTCATAAAATGTTAACAAACTCATTAAATTTAAGTGTTTCTTATTTCGATCCTGGAAATAAATGTGATAGAAAGACAAAAGGTCTAAGTTTATTACATTGGTCCGTTAATTACTTTTTCGAAAAATAGCGTTGTTCTAGAGTAACTTTACTCAACTATTCAACCTCGTTTCAATCTTATTTATAAACAATATTTATTGCCTTGTCACCTGGCCTGATTTAAATCTTTTTTCTCGACTGTTGAAAAACGATGTGTCACAAGGAGAAATTTAAAGTAAAGATAGCTATCACACCAACTACTTTACATTTATTCTTTCTTAATAACAAAGTCTAGTCTGGTCTGTATCAGGGGCAATCAGACATTTGCGTAAAGTGTCGTCTGGGATTAGCCTGCGCTTTACGACTACATTATTAGTTAATTGTACGGTCAGGTGTAGGGAATTTGAAAACTTGTTCACGGCTATGGTAAATCGCCGAAGGCGAGGTGGCGACATGATTCACCACAGCCGTGAACAAGTTTCCAAGTTCCCTGCCACCTGACTGTAACTTACAAAGAATCTATCACACTGCAAAGTTTTACCACTTCAACGTTTCTTATTCAAATTTTACCTAATTTTTAGTTTAAAAGAACGAGTACGACGCAGAATTTCCCTTCCAAGTGCCCCAATTCAATGAAAACTGACGTCACTCGGAATGACGTCACTGAAACCTTGGTAACACGTGCTAAAACGTGCAGCTTGGCGTTTAATCTTGATGTTAATCTTGACTGACGCCGCCATTTTGGATATTGTGTTAATAGTGAAATCAGTGATCACGGGGCTCCCGAAAGGGAAAATGCTTTTACGTTGGTTTTGACAGTGTACATGATATACATGTATATGTTCGGGACACATTATCCAATCAGATCACGAGAAAGGCTTCTTTCACAGGGGTGTTCAAGTCGGGATGGTGAGGTAAAAGGTTAACAATAAGCTAGTCGTAACTCGTGGTGCTAATTACGATAGTATTAGCTTATCCTTCTCCGCCACTTTTGTTTTAGTCACTATTTCTGTTAACCTCAGACTTATGTTTTGTCTTCTTTTTCTGTTTCCTTCTAATTTGTGACCTGTCATGCAAAAAAGGACCTTTTTGGAACTGCAAAAAGTATCGACCCTGGTCAGACTGCGCAATTGCGCAGTCTGACCAGGGTTGACACTTTTTTGCTTTTATGATATTTTCTGTATGAAAAGTGGCCCTTTTACCTTGTTTTAGAGTCATTTTTGAGCTATCAGCTTAAATTTACCCTCGCTGTCTTTGATCTTTTTTTATGTAATTGATGCGCGGAATTCCCAGATCGTCCCTTTTTGCGTGACAGGTCAATTGCATTTGAGGTTCAGTTTTATACGCCATAAAAATATGTATTTTCTACACTTAATGATTGTTTTATCTGTAATGCTACAACGTGTAAAAGAGGAATAGAAAATGCAAAAAAAACCATAAAATAGTTTTTTTTTCCACACAACGAAATAAATGCTCACACGCGTATAATTAGAAAGGGCTATAAATTATCAGAGACTGTCGCCATTTCCCGAGAATTTTACAAAATTTATGGCTTTTTCGCTAAGATGATTTTCTTTATTTATAGGCATGTTTATTTCGGGAAGATTTGGGGATTCAAATTAGCACCTGAGGTGGAATGGCGTAATGGTAGAAAGCATCTGCGTGTTTTTATTTTCACTATCGATAGGACCTTGAGTATCTTTAGCGGATAGCGAAGATTATTTTCAGGCTGCACAGTATGTGCAGTATGATCTTAATGTACTTTATCCGTTGCCTGATGTAAAATCATAACCACAGTGTATCTTCCTTTGCAGAGGAACTATTTCTCCGGACCTCGAGTCTTTTTGGTTTGTTCAGCTGGAAGCGAAATAGTGTTAGCGTTGTATTGGAAAAAAAGAGCAGTATAGATTATATACTTTTCCTTTTGTGCATAGAGCTTGTTCGAAATCTAATGGCTGACTGACAGAACAGATCGGACTGAATAGAACGTGCAGTCTGATCTTGGATTTACATTATTCCATACGGTTCGATTTTTCTAGCGAACAACGTAAAAAGCTAAACATTTGCTTATTTACTTATGGCTTCAAATTTTCATTTTATTCATTAAACATTGTAAGGGTTTAAATCTTTATCAAATGACAAAGTTTTAGACTTGTCCCAATTTTAAGCATTTGCAGACGACAAAAATTGAAACTCAAAAATTGAAACATGACTTTAGAAGAGTAGAAAACATTGTGGGAAAAGGAGAAAATGCTGGTTACCAGCATTTTCTTCTATTCCCATAATGTTTTCAGAAGGCTTCTTCCTATGGGTCGTAAAAACTGGAGATTGTTTGATAAAGAGTTAAACCGTTAATACCAATCAAGTTGGCAGTATTTCTTGCTGCAACAGTCAGCAATAAGAATTCAGCATGCAATGGGCAGAAACTTCTACATCTTCTGACAAGAATGATCATTTTCAGACCACTAGGGTACAACTACAGAGAGATAAAAGAATGGAAGCGTGGTTTTCTGCAGTCAAATTACTCCTGAGAAATATAAAATATTCTCATACATCTACTGCAACACCGCGTGGGTATATTTATGTCCTGCAACACGCGAAAAGAGGCATTCGGATATTTGCGTAAAGTGCCGTCTCGGATCAGTCTGGGCAGTCCGTATAGGCTACACCGACATGATACTTTCCATTTCTACGTAATTTGTCTGTTTCGCGCAAGTCTCCTTTAGCACTAAATCTATCATACTTCTTAGAAAGTTCTCTTGATCTGATTGGTTAACATGCCGGGAACATATATATCATGCACCCTGGCAAAACCCACGTAAAGCCAGTTTCCCTTTTGAGTGCCCCTAAAACATCACTACACTTGCAACACAACATCCAAAATGGCGGTGTCGGTCGATCACCAGACTGTACGTTTATGCACCAAACTTCACTTTTTAGTGACGTCAGTTTCCAGTGACGTCAGTTTTCATTGGATTGGGGCACTCTAAAGGGAATTTCTATTTCGTCGGCATACTTGAGCGATTATAAAAAAGGAAAATTTCACTTAACGCTCTTTGAAAGGGTAAAACTTTCCAGTATAATAAATTTGTTGTACGGTCAGGTGTAATGGATCTCTGAGGTGCATTGAGCCCTCTTTTGCCAGAAATATTGTATAAATTTGAATATATTTGCAACCATCATAAAACTTAAACAAAAGTCAATGAGAAATTACATCTGTGAAAAGTATCGAATCAAGTCAGCCTTTTCTTGAAACAAACTGTAGTTACGAGGTTTTTGAAGTAAACCGACGGCAAAGATGCATTAACCCCTCTTTTTTTAAATCGAGCATAACTCACATGCTGTCGGCTAACCGAATGAAATACTGTTGAAAGGCGCCTGGCACCTGTATTTGCATAAGCGATCTCCTGAAATTATGATGATCAGAGCAGGACAAATGAAGGATGTTATAACGATCAGTGAAAGAAAACGTATAGGTTAGTTGTATTGTACGCCAGATAAAGACAGTACAGAAGTTAATTATGTCTTCTATATATGGCTTGCAACACGCGAAGAGAGGCATTCGGACATTTGCGTAAAGTGTCGTCTCGGATTAGCCTGCGCAGTCCGCGCAGGCTAATCCGAGACGGCACTTTACGACTGCCTTAGATTTTGTGCTACAGTGGATTTTTGCAAAACAGAAAATACAATGAGTGCGTATAGTGCCGTCTCGGATTAGTCTGTACGGACTGCGCAGGCTGATCCGAGACGACACTTTACGCAAATGTCCGAATGCCCTTTTTCGCGTGTTGCAAGCCATATAATGCCATTGAAATCGTGTTTTTTTGTGTGTGTGTGGTGGAGAAAAGGCGTGGGGGGGGGGGGCGGTTGGCGCGGGGTTATTGAGATCTGTATTGACTGGTTGACAAAGACTGAAAGGATAAAGAGTGACAATGACCACTTTGTCTCTCTCTTTTTTTTTTTCTTTACCATTGTTAAATAAGCAATCGTGGATAAATATATATCAATTATTGTAATTGTAGATTGAAAAGATGTTTTGGCACAGAATATAGTACGTAAATACATCCACGGTTTCTTAATGAGCCATTGGCTGCTTATTGTCACCTAGTGACTTATTGCGCACAGTGCAGATCAAGATCAGACTGCACATAACGTGCAGTCTGATCTTGAATCAACACTGTCCGTAGAAGAGACTTGTTTACCTCTAGAATACCTTTAAATAAGCAAAAGTTTAGTTTTCATTAAAGGTTTGAAATTTACACTAAACCCTTAACCACACAATGACGACATTTGGCGAGCCTGAGGAAAAAGCTTTTTGAAAACAACCAGCATTTTCTCCTATCAAAGAAAAATTGCTTCATGTGAGCCTCTACAAAACTGTCGTCTGCAAATGCTTTTAATTTGGACAGGTCTAAAATTTGCTGTGTGGTAAAGGGTTTACCTATCTAGCAGGTTAACTCATTACCAAACGACAATATTTTAAGATTGTCCAAATCAAAAGCATTTGCAGACGACAAAATAAAAGTGACTGAAAATTTGTGAAGGGCAGAAAACATTGTGGGAAAAGGAGAAAATGCTGGTTACCAGCATTTTCTCCTTTTCCCACAATGCTTTCTAAAGGCTTCTTTCTCAGGGGTGTCAAAAGTAGGGATTGTGTGGTAGCGGGTTAAAGGTGAACGCTTATCCTGCTACGCAACTAAAATGAAATACTTCATTCGATAATAAAACCCAAAATACTGATATTTCAAAGTTATCTTGGGGGTGCGGGGGTGGGGGAGAAATATCTCCTTGTCGGACAGTGTAGATCCAAGGCCAGACCAGACTGCACGTTCTGTGTAGTCTGATCTTATCTTAATCTTGATAATGATACGCAAAATGTCTTACAGCCGGGCTTAACAGCAAAAGGGTTAATATTTTGTGTACTGACCGTGGCGGAGCGGTATGGATAAGCATAAACTATTAGAGACAAAAGATAACGAATTTGGCATTTTTTTCTGAAAAAAAAAATAGCCCCTTTTAACTTTCTCCGTGACAACATTCATTTCGACATTGTAAAGTATTTTGCAGACGACATGAAATACAATTCTAAGAAAATATTATGGTAATGTAACCCTTTACCAACATTCTACTACTTTCTACCACTCTGTGAAAAGGGCCATTCAAACCAGTGTGAAAAAGAACAAAAAAGCTGGTAATTAGCATACTCTTCTATTCCCACAGCGGTTTCTACCCCGTGAAAGCCGAATTTTACGTTTCGATTTACGTTTAAAATATCGCTCACAAACGCTTTAAACCCTTTACAAAACAGTCCTAGGTTTTTACGGTCCTCAGATAGAAGCCTTTTGAAAACATTGTGGGAAAAGGAGAAAATGCTGGTAACCAGCATTTTCTCCTTTTCCCACAATGTTTTCTTCCCGACTGGAAACTAATCTAGATTTTTAATTACCTTTATTTTGTCGTCTGCAAGTGCTTTCAATTCGGACCAGTCTAAAATTTTGTCGTTTGGTAAAGGGTTAATTTGGAAAAGTTTTATTTTTGTCGTTGGTAAAGCGTTAAAAGTACATTTAAAAAAAATTCAAACTCTTTTTTCTTGTGTTCTTTAAAAAAAAATGATTGTTTGACAAGGGTTTAACTCATTACCAAACGACAACATTTAAGACTTGTCCAAATCGAAAGTATTTGCAGACGACAGAATAAAAGTGACTAAAGAATTTAAATTTGTTTTGTGAACGATAGAAAACATTGTGGGAAAAGGAGAAAATGCTGGTTACCAGCAATGTTTTCCAAAGGCTTCTTTCTCGGGATCGTCAAAAGTAGGGATTGTATGGTAATGGGTTAGGAGTAGCAATTTGGGACACGGTCCATGACGTTTGGCGGGCGGTGCCTTTTGTCCTATAGTATGCTATTGTTCATTGTACGTATAAAAGGTAATGCCAATCTTATCGGGCCCGCATACCTCCTCTGGCTGTACATTGACAGTCGTAAATAGCAAAAATTGCGCTCTTCGATCTCTAGAAAAAAGATGGAAGCGAAAGTAATCTGGTGTTTTGTCCTGGTAGTGATTTGCTTGGCAGAAGCACGGGGTCTTAAGCGACAAGACAGCAGATACAACCATTTTTTCGAAAGCAGCTACCCAGGGTACTCTAGCGATAGCTACATGTATAGCTACAGCAGCAGTTTCCCGGGCTATGGTTCCAGTGAACTTCATGGCTTCCCTAGTAGTAGCTATGGTTTCACTGACATCTATGGCTTCCCTAGCAGTAGCTATGGTTCCAGTGACATCTATGGCTTCCCTGGCAGTGGCTACGATTTCAGCTCTGATAACGGATACTACTCTAGCTCGTATGGTTACAGCGGCTATGGCAGCGAACAGGTTCTCTTTCTATTTATTCAAATTATCGAAAATGCTGAGATGTTTATGTACAGTGACCGTAAAACCAGATTGTTGCATATTGTAGGTTTTTTTTTTTTTCAATCTGTTACGCCGTTCTGTCTGGCTCAGTGGTTAAAGACATGATTTTTGTAAATCAGAAGAACTTGGTTGGAACCCGTGTTTATCTGTTATTATTATTATTATTATTATTATTGTTGTTATTATGTTAAAATTCATGAGTCTATTTTAGAAATGTTATGGGTAGAGAAATGTAATTTGAGCTGGAGGAATTATTTCTCCGTCATAGTGAATATTTTCCTCCTACCGAAAATCTGGAACTACTTTTTTGTTCTACTTGAGATCACTAGTTTGAAAAGTGACATTCGTTGACAAGATAATAAGAAATGTAATATATATTTTTTTTCATCATCTTGTGGTTAATATGGGGAAATATTTGCCTCAAAAGGGAAAGGTCCGCGAAAGGTCCGCGAAAATAATTCGTGCCTTACGGCACTCGTTATTTTCGCATACCTTACCCTTTTTCGGCAAATATTTCCCATATTAACCACAAGCTGATATTCCCCATATTAACCACAAGCTGATGAAATAAACTCTATGTCATCTTCATAATAAAATACTTGTTTTTAAGATTTATGATTCGAACTGAAATGCATTTCAACATCGACTTTGTCTACTTTCGACAGCTTTTGTTACTTAATGACTGTAATTTTCATTCACGTGCATACTTGGCTGAAAAAGGTAAAATAATAGTTCGGTATATATGTTGAAAGAAAATCCATATTCCGTTGGTGTAACTTTAGTTGTAACCGCATCATGCATGGAATATATAAAATTACATTTTAAGTAGGTTAGATCTCTACTGCTCTGTAGCTTAATTAGTAAAGTCACCGTCTTTGGCTTTGAAGGTCATTGGTTCGAGTTTCTTTAGATGTTTTTACTTTCTTAAGCCTTATTTCTTTATTCATTTGTTTATTTATCTATTTATTTATTTCAGTCATACGGTTATTACGGTTATGGTAAGTACACAATTTTAATGTTCTATATAGGTAAAAGAGAATTAAACATTTTGATGAACATGATCAAATTTTGACATGTCTACAATTTTCTCGTTTCGTAAAGCGTTAAACCTTCCAAACAGTCCGTATTTTTTACGACCCCGTGAATGAATACTATTGAAAACAATTTTCGAATAGGAGAAAATGCTGTTTGCCAGCATTTTCTCCTTTTCCAGCAATGTTTTCTATCCTGCTGAAAACGAAATTCAATTTTTGAGTTTCGTTTATTTTGTCGTCTGCTAGTATTTTAATTTTGGACAAGCCTAAATTTTTTTGCTTTTGTAAACAGATAACGGTAAAGCACCGAACAGACCTAAAAACACTTTAATCCAGAAATAAGACCCAAATGGCTGCGAGCCTTAGAGAAGATGGCAGTATGATCTTGATCTACAATGGTCATAAAGTAACTTAAAATGCAAAATGGAATGCAAGGGTCAAAGACTTTATCCCACGAGGTGGCCTAATTAACTCAGAATAGGACATCGTCTTCATTATCCCATTACCACACAATCCCTACTTTTGACGCCCTTGAGAAAGGAGCCTTTAGAAAACATTGTAGGAAAAGGAGAAAATGCTGGTAACCAGCATTTTCTCCTTTTCCCACAATGTTTTCTATCCTTCACAAAACAAATTTCAAATTTTCAGTCACATTTATTTTGTCGTCTGCAAATGCTTTCAATTTGGACCAGTCTAAAATATTGTCATTTGGTAATGGGTTATAGCGTCGGTTTACTTTAAAAACCTCGCAACTACAGCTTGTAACAAGCTGTAGAACTTTACGAGGTTTTCGAAGTAAACCGATGATAATACCTTAGGAAAATGGTATCAAACTTCTTAGACATATTTCCTATTTCCCCAAACATGTGCGTTAATTAAAGTTGCTCTAAACTCTTTTGCAGAAGACCACTTTGAAACTCTCGATCCAGTCCTAGTGAGTACAAGGGTTTCTGTTTTTACGTGTGCCTGGGTGTGTGTGTCTGTCTGTCTGCCTTTTTAAAAAAACTGTCTGTGTCTGTCTGCCTGTCTGTCTGTCTGTCTGTCTGAAAATGATTACCAGACTGAAAAAGATACATTCACTACGCTTAAGTGTAGGGCGAAATATTTTTTTTTGCAGAGCCTTATGACTGTCCATTAAAATTTTGCAAAAGGAGCCTTATTTTTTTCTCCTGGGCAATAACAGCTTTCAATTTGGAAAAAAAACGGTAGAATATTCATGCTGACAACCGGCGTGATCTCCTTTTCTCACGATGATTTATAGCCTATCGAAGACAAGCTCTTTCGTGAGCTTTAAGCATTTGGTCTTCGAAGGTGTTTGGAATATGGACAAGCCCATCTTCTCGAGCCAAGGATACTAACTCCACTTTGTTCGTTACGTACCTTGGCCGCTCGCCTCTTTAAAAATCGAAACTCCCGCTGCGCCACCTATCGAATATCACAAGTTGCGTAACCTTTGCTGATGTTATTTCTGACCAATCAAGATGCTCGTAAAAAATTTGTTGGGCAATGCATCAAATATGGCTGCGCTTTCGGAATCATAAGATCAGAAACAAGACGAACAGACATACGATAATCCGCATTCATTTGGTTGTAGAACCCGACCTAATACTTCACATAAATGATGGTAAACTATAAAAAACTTATTAAATATCGATCGTCTACTCTTTTTTGGCAAATTTTCGTCATAGACACGACAACTTTCGTTTTTGATGGGCGCCGCCATTGTTGTTCTCTGTTTTGCGAAAGATTTCTTGTTACGAATGGTTTGATTGGACGCGATGGGTTTTGAACGCATCCAATGAAATGGCGCAGCGGGAGTTCGATTTTTAAAGAGGCGAGCGGCCAAGGGTACTACCTTAGTATCCCTGGCTTGCAAAGATGGGACAAGCCCTCAAGTTTTATTTTCAGGTGAAGAGTTCATACACGACTTAAAATAACGTAAACTGATAATTTACTGATCCCCTAACTTGATTGTCTATTTCTTAACACTTTAACAAACAACAACACTAAGTCTTCAGACTTGTTCAACTTGACGATCTTTCCAGATGACAGATGAAATGTGGCTTAACATAATGGGATTTGATGGTGAAAGGTTGGAAAATATTTTTGGAAACAGGAGAAAGTTGCTATTAATATTTTTCTTTATCCCATTTTTTTTTCAAATACCGTCTATATCAAACACGCTAATTCTAAAGCTATTAAGCGCGACTCACGGACGTTTCGTAGAAAGAGTGGATCATGATCAGTCTGATCTAAGATCTATACTTTCCGATACGGAGTTATCATTTGCCCAAAACATAGCTTTAAAACAGTAATATTTTGGAGTTTCAATGCCAAATTCCATTTTTGTTAATTAGGAGGACAGGGGTTAAAACTGAATACTTATGTATACACATGTATATTAAATATCTAATAGGTCACTTAAAAGAAATAAATTGAATTCTTTACCAACCGACAAAATTTTAGACTGGTCCAAATTGAAAGCACTTGCAGAAGACAAAATAAATGTAACTCAAGAATTGACATTCTTTTCCAACAGGGTAGAAAACATTCTAAATAGTTATTATGTGTAGAATACAAATAAACATAATTCGCTTGCAACATGCTAAAAAGGCCATTCGGACATTTGCGTAAAGTGTCGTTTAGGATCAGCCTGCGCAGTCCGCGCAGGCTAATCCGAAACGACACTTTCCGTTGTCATGAAGTGTTCTGTTTTGCGTAAGTCTGCTTTGGCACAAAATGTAATGTAGTCGTACAGTGCCGTCTCGGATCAGCCTGCGCGGACTCCGCAGGCTGATCCGAGTCGACATTTTACGCAAATGTCCGAATGCCCCTTTTTCGCGTGTTGCAAGTCAGATTATGATAGTACAATGTAGTAGCCATAGGGTAATCTACATATTTTATTTTTCAGGTATTGGATTGTAAGTATAACACTATTTAACCCTTTACCCCATTAGGCATTTCTATGGTATCTCTACTTGACCCTAAAGAACAGCAAGGATGAAGCAGTTTCCTATGTGTATATGATACCTTTGATAGCATAGAAAACATTGTGACAAAAGGTGAAATTGCTCGTCACGAGCAATTTCACCTTTTGCCACAATGTTTTCCAAAGGCTCCTACAAGTAATGCGTAGAAATGGGTATATATGGAGTTAAGGGTTAAAAAAAAGTTTTACACGGTTTCAACTGCATAATTTTAGTTATTGAACGACTTCTTGTTTCCAAATTCTTAATTCGGCTGCTGCTCTCACTGGAATAATGTTTCGAGTCGCTGGCTACTTTCCCGCTAAAAGATCATTTGGACAATTTCATCTTCCGCATTTATGTCCTCATAACGAAATACACAAGATAATATCGTCAGTTTACTTAAAAAAACCCTCTTAACTACAGTTTGTTACAAGCTGCAGTTACGAGGCTTTTGAAGTAAATCGAAGATATATTTAACCTGCTAACGTTACCATGCTGATGTTTTAAGAACACTGCGGAAAAGACGGCTTCGAAATTATAGTTGAACAGAAGAAAATGTTGGTAGCAAGGAGTTTGTCCTTTTTAAACAACTGTTTCCTGCCTTTTGGATTCATATCACTTGTCTGTCTGTCTGTCTGTACGCCCGTCCGCCCGCCCGTCTGTTTGTCTGTCTGTCTCTCTCTCTCTTTTCTCTCAATATCTACCTGCACCTACACCTACATACCAACATACCCACCAACCTGCCTTTTGCCTGCTTGCCTTACTGACCTAACTGATCCTAGCCCACGCGACCCAACCCGACCTGTCAACCGTAACATAGGTCTCTGAAATTTCATTGATTTATTAAGGGGTAAAGAAATGTTCGTTATCGGACACTAACTATAAATAGCACATTAGGTGGATTTCCTCTATATACAATATAGAGGGAGTCGCCTATTTGCGAAACGGTGAAAATTGGGGTAAATATTCCATGATGTACAGGCGATGCACCAATGAGTACAATGAGAAGAAGGACAATTTCTTATTGTTCCGTGATAGACCAATAGAACTTCAAAGGCTTGTGTCCGTACATACAATCATTTGCATTTTTATTTTCAGGTTTTTTTGAAGCTTTGAACCACGAGAAAGATCTCAACTTTTACATATTCGCAGACTGTATGTCATATTATTCATAATATACTAGCCAAGCTTTGTGAAAAGGTGGTGGGGTGGATTATGTAACGGCAAAATATAGATTATCGTCTTATGTCAGCCTGCACAATCTGCTGATTTTCTAAGCGGCAATTTTCTACAGGTCAAAAGACCAATATACTTCAGGATTTTTTGACAAAATGAATGTTTGTATCCGTTTGTATAATGTGACGGCTTGCTCTGTACATTACACCACTTTGATGCATTTAACCCCTTTTGCCAGAGCGCGGCTTATTGTTTTTTTTTAAATTATTTGCTATAGTAAAAAAAAAAATACCGAGTTAAACCTGTGTAATGGAAAACAACTATTTCCACTAAAATATCATCCTGCAAAATAAGCTATAATTAAAAATGAGTATTACTGAACTACTTTCACCGATTCATTTTTTCCTTCTTTCAATTATCATTTATAAATCTAAAACCACTATATTATCAATTCAGAAACAGATAATAATTACCTCCTTTTTCAGAAAACTAACAAAAGTATCAAAAAATAATTTTAAGACAGACATACACGGAATTTCTGATCCATTAGAAATGTGATATTTTTAGTTCACTTTTCTAGCAGGATAAAGGTTAATACAACATATTTTTTAATCTTTCCTCACAGGTATGTATTACAATGGGCTCGTTCCACCAGGTAAGCATAATTGGTTGTCTAATGGGGTACGGATGGGAGACTCTTACTTCAATGAAAGAGAATATATTATACTTGAAACTAATAAAGAAATGAAGATTGCATTACATTTGTATAAGGTTAAAGCTTTGGTTAGAATAAGTAGCAAAATTTTGACAGTGCAGATCCAAGACCGTTCTTAGTCCATTTGATCGCCTGTAGCCTGGCATTCAAGTCCTGCATTTAACACTTTACCACACGAGAAATTTTAGACTGGTCCAAATTGAAAGCATTTGCAGATGACAAAATAAAGGTGACCGAAAAATTGGAATTTGTTCTGGGAAGGGTGGAAAAACACTGTGGGAAAAGGAGAAAATGCTGGTTACCAGCATTTTCTCCTTTTCCCACAGTGTTTTCAAAAGGCTTCTTTCTCAGGGGGCGTCAAAAGTAGGGATTGTGAGGTAATGGGTTAAGCGATTGGAATTAACAAGGTACACAACTACATCAAACTCAGAGAAGTATATATGGGTTATTATTTGCCCTTCTTTTGAAATACAAAGTCGTGAAATCAGACATACAGAACATTGAGAACACAGAATATTTGTTTTGCAGTTTTACTTGATGTTTCTTTTTTTTATGAAAATGGTCTATTTGACGGACTGATAATGTCCAGTCTAGATCGTCTATACCGTAGATTTCATGAAAAGCTCTCTAGGGCTAAGTAGTGTCTTGCTTTTAACCCTTTACTCCATAGATACTCGTTTTTACACATTGCTTGTAAGAGCCTTTGAAAACATTGTGGCAAAAGGTGAAATTGCTCGTGACGAGCAATTTCACCTTTTGTCACAATGTTTTTTATGCTATCAAAAGGTGTCCTATACATATAAAAAACGGTTTCATCCAGGCTGTTATTTTGGGTCAATTAGAGATACTATAGAAATGCCTTATGGGGCAAAGGGTTAAGACATTCACGCATAAGTTGGGCTGCTAAGTGGGTAAGAAGACGGGGTTTCCTGGTCAAAGATCCCACGCCTTCAAGAAAAAAAAACCCTGAGCTACAGACAACCCGACGTATTTATTTCTACCACCATCATCGTTCGAATCCGGCGAACGCAATGACTTTTCATTCTTTTGAAGCCAAGTAAAGAAATCATAATTGTCGTCGATGATTTATAAAGTGCCACAGTGAAAAAATGTACTGTTGTTCACGGCATACAGCAAGATCAGAGATCAGAATGTGCAGTCTGATCTTTGATCTATAACGTCCGATTAGTTTATCTAAACATATTAGATAAAAATCTAGCCCAGGTTCACTTAATTATGTTTTCAGCAGCAGAAAAAAAGGTTGAATTTTATTTTATTAGCATGGACAGAGTTAGACCTCATATCTCAAATGCAACTGAGATAAAGTTGTTTGAGTTTTAGGTTCAGCCATAGGACTGTTAAAGTATGAATTGTACATTTGTCTGATCTTGATCTACCTTTATAATTTCGGCTACCTTATATGGCCTGCAACATGCGAAAAGGGGCATTCGGACATCTGCGATTATATAAATGTTTTTACCACACGGTTGTGTGGTACTGAAATAACCTTCGAATCACTGGGGAAACTCACATCTCAAACTCTTATCATTAATAAATTAGATAGAAAAAAAATGTCAATTTTCAAATTTCAGATTATAAAAAACGTGGCTTCAAGCGTGCTCCAGTGTCTTCAGACGATGTAAGTTTATTGCTTCTCATTGCAGGCCTATCATAATCATTTCAGTAATGTAGAGTTCTCTGTCACTTTTGAACAAATAACTCCGTGTTGTAACGACCCTTTGTAGCGGAAGACCCATTGAAAACATTGCGGGGAAAATGCTTGTTACCTGAGTTTCCTCAGGTAACAAGTCTGTACATTATGCAGAGTGAAATTCAATGATAATCTTAGTAAGGGAAGTATTGATTTATTTATGTGGTCCTTAAATATTAGAAAAGCGCGTAAATTCACCAATCAACAAGGTCGATCAAGATTGGACTTTGATCTAAGAATAACTGTTATACTTATGCTTTTTGCTTCTATAGCAACTACATCTCTCAAGCCATGGTCAGTATACACCAAGCATTCTGAAGATTACTCTAGGTCTTGTACTGACCGATTTTTCTAAATTTCAAAGTAACACGGTTTCTGATTGGCCGTACCAAATTATTTAGCCGTTTAGAAGTTGTTTCTGTGCTTTTTTTCCAAATCTAGAACATTCTTGATGATTAGACAAAGAATATTCTCCTAAATGATTGGTGAATACGGACCCATAACTGAATGAATATGGTCCTCTCCGTTCTTGCAGTCGACAGCTTTTGAAAACAGTTTTCGGAAAGGAGCAAGCGTTTGCAATGTTCAAGCAATCACCCGTAGTCCAACAAAAAATATATACTGTTATAGAAAAAAAGTTTCCTCTCCGTCACATCTTTACCATTTAGTTCATTGGTTAAAGTTTCTACTATGCCTAATCAAAACCTTGTCAGTAATGTTTAATTATGGTTATATCCTATCCTGTCCTCCAACACTTTGTGCTTCTATATTAAACAGGGTAAGATGGACAAACCGGAGGATGATGGCGAAGACGACAAATGTATGTAAATTATTTCCTTTATCAATCCCTTATCCTTCAATCAAACAATTCCTGGTTTTACGTCCCGGAGGAAAACCCTTCTGAAAACATTGTGGGAAAAGGAGAAGATGCTGGTAACAAGCATTTTCTCCTTTTCCTACAATCTTTAATACTCTTCTAAAGTCCAATTTCAATTTTAGAGTCACATTTATGTTGTCGTCTGCAAATGCTTTCAATTTGGACCATAGTTCACAATTTTGTCGTTTGGAAAACGGTTATCGAACAATAAGCAGACAAGAGCAGCTGTGAAATTGTAATATTAAAATCATACTTAAGGCATGCCACTTGGAAAAGGGGGGTGGAGGTTTAATGCATCTGCAAAAAGTATCGACCGAGATCAGCCTGCACAGTTCGTATAGGCTGGCCTGGGCAGAAACGTTTTGCTAACAGTCAATTTCCTGCTTGTCAAAGGATTTGTCTTCTCCATGATTCAGTCATTTGTTAGGCAAACCGGATTTCATAGGACCCTAATTAGTTGGTGACTTGCTTGAAAGAATGCATTACGGAAAAGCGTTAACCCATTACCACACGATCCCTACTTTTGAAGCCCCTGCGAAGGAAGCCTTTTGAAAACACTGTGGGAAAAGGAGAAAATGCTGGTAACCAGCATTTTCTCCTTTTCCCACAGTGTTTTCTACCCGTCCCAGAACAAATTTCAATTTTTCATTTACCTTTATTTTGTCGTCTGCAAATGCTTTCACTTTGGACCAGTCTAAATTTTTTTTTGTGTGGTAAAGAGTTAAAGCTCCCTTAGGCCAGAGCGGGCACATTTTCGGACTGAGAACGACCGTTTCATTTACATGTATTTTGCATAACAAAGGTCTGCGGACACGGTGGTGGATCATCTCTCTCTGCCAATGACTATACGTTCTGCAACACGCGAAAAGGTCCATTCGGACATTTGCGTATAGTGTCGTCTAGGATTAGCCTGCCCAGTCCGCGCAGGCTAATCTGAGACGACACTTTACGACTTTATTAAATTCTGTGCTGCAGTACACCTACGCAAAACAGAAAATAATATAAAAACGGAAAGTGTGGTTTCGGATCGGCCTGCACGGACTGCGCAGGCTGATTCGGGACGACACTTTACGCAAATGTCTGAATGACCCTTTTCGCGTGTGCCAAGCCATACATGGGCTGTATGTAGGATATACTCCAAATTTTAACCTCATCTTTTAGTACCCAACCAGTCAAAGTGATTGAGTGAGGCAGGGTATCAGACGGGCATCTCTGTAATGTATGATTAAAACGGTATAGATCTAGAATGGTCTATAAAGATGGCCCCGAGTGGTCGCGAAAGGTAGAAATCAAAGTCAAATCTTTCAATCTTTTTTTTTTTTCAGGCGACAAAGCGAAGGCTATTCTCGACACGCTGTGTAAGTCATTCGTTTATATGAAGCTATTTTTCCTTACTCAAGGATTTGGTGGCTGACAAAAATGATCGTCTAAGTTCAAGGATTTACTAGAGATTAGCAATGCTGATGTGTCAAATTCTCTAACCCTTAAAGGTGGCCCTTCAGATTTTGGGACGAAAGTTTTACAGGAATATAAAAAAAATCATACTTATACTCCATATAAGCCTTATAATTGTCATTTATAAAATCCCAGTAGTCGAAAACCATCTCACAACAAGAGAAATTAGAGATTTACTACAGCCCAGGTCGACACCGACCGGAAACATGGTCTATTTTTACATGGACAACTCAAACCGGAAATATACAGATGAAGCTTCAAACATAGCGCCCGAAGAAGACATTACGGAAAATAAATACATATTTGTTATGTTACGAAATTTCAGCGTCATTTTTCACGTGCCAGGCATTCCCACAATGCTTTTTTTTATTTTTGGCGGGAAATCTAAAAATACCTTAAGAGGCTACGTAGGCTTTCAAGGGAATGCCATCGAAAACAATTTTTTCGTAATTTTATGATTCTAAATTATTGATGATTTGTATTGTTTTTTAATATAAATTTCACTGATATGAATATTTTTTAATTTGGTGGGATGTGAAAATTCTAGGTACCCAACTTTAAGCTGCTAAGCACGTTTCACTGACCTTTTGCGGACAGCGAAGATCATGATCAGACTGCACAGAACGTGCAGCCTGATCTTGATCACCACTGTCCGAACAGGAGATACTATTCTTTAAAGCATAACTTTGAGACGGCCATACTTAGGATCGTACAATCGACTTCAAATTTGATTTTAGTTACTTAGCAGGTTTTATGGTTATAAAAAATGTTCTCAAAATATTTGTGATCCGTCAGGCCGAAAAGGACCTTCTGAGAACTGCTAAAAGTGTCAACCCTGGTCAGACTGCGCGAATTGCGCAGTCTGACCAGGTTGACACTTTTTTCTATAATGACATTTTCTGTATGAAAAGTGGTCATTGTACCTTGTTATACAATCATTTTTGAATTATCAACTTACACTGACCTGCACTACCGTTGATGTGTTTTCATCTAGTTGATGTACAAAATTCCCAAAAGGTCCCTTATAGCGTACTGACTCACAAATCAATTGTCATCTAACACAGCGTTAACCCATTCGCTGCAAAGTATGAATCTATGCACTTCTGCAAACGTAATAGATCAAGATTAAGCTACAAAGAACGTACTGGGGAATGTCTCTCCTGGTTATCTTATCGTGGCACTATTACTATTTATACTATTTACCACACGAGAAAAATTTAGACTGGTCCAAACTGAAAGCATTTGCAGACGACAAAATAAGGGTGACTGAAAATTTGAATTTTGTTCTGGGAAGGGTAGAAAACACTGTGGGGAAAAGGAGAAAATGCTGGTTACCAGCATTTTCTCGTTTTCCCACAGTGTTTTCAAAAGGCTTCTTTCTCAGGGGTGTCAAAAGTAGGGACTGTGTGGTAATGGGTTAACTCGTTACCACACGATCCGGAGAATTGACGACAGTGAATATGAGGCACTTGCAAAACATTTTTGGAAAAAGAGAACGTGTTGGTAACCAGCATTTTCTCCTATTCCGATCCCGTGTTCACTGATGTCAAACGTAAATCAAGCCAAACACATGTAACTAGCCGTCTGTACTTCTTCCAATTTTGTTCAGCCTGAAATTTTGTAGAATAGTAAAGAATTTAATAAATCGTCTGCTTACTTAAAAAAAAAAAAAACTCGTAACTACAGCTTCTTTCAAGCTGTAGTTACGAGGTTTTTTAATTAAATACACCCACGAAATGTATATTTTACAACTATCATAGGCGAGATGGAGGAAGAGGAAGAGAAAAAAAGGGCGGAAGGAGGAGCCATCGGAGAGATTGACAAGGTTTTGAGGGAAACATGTCCAGGTATGGATAATCCATATCTATAATCCCTTTTCATGTTGTTTGTCTTGTTTTATTGGAGTCGACCATTGCAGTGCATTTAATCTTTATATCCTTGATTAATCCTCGCTGCAAGTACTGGTAACGTGGGTGTGTCCTGAATATGGCAAAGCAAAAGCCTTGCACAGTATGGTTAACTGTAGAATCGCAAGAAGATTTCAATGAATGGTCACCATGATTTACCTAACCCTATCTAAAGACTGACAAGCGCGACTCGGTGACCTTTTGCGAACAGTGCAGATCAAGATCAGACTGCACAAAACGTGCAGTCTGATCTTTGATCTACACTGTCCAATACAGACATATTATCAGATCAAAAAATATCTTTTAAATATCATACGAACAAAGACCGCGACAAAGAATTAATGAACGAATCCGTAGCAGGAATACAGGGATCGGGGAGGATTCGAACCTATGTTGCCCGCACGAAAGGCCAACACTACAACCTCTGAGATGATTCTCTCTACTGCAGTTGTTAGGTGTTGTATTTGAACCGGGATGAAGCGCAGAAAAAACACTGAAATTATAACATTCGAGTTTTTATTTCCGACTGCAAAGCTTCGTTTATTAACTTTGTTAACAGCTATTAAAATTATGAATTGCTTCTGTCAACTAAATTGATTGATTGATTGACAGATTGATT
Organism: Tridacna crocea; assembly: GCA_943736015.1. NCBI lineage: Eukaryota > Metazoa > Mollusca > Bivalvia > Cardiida > Cardiidae > Tridacna > Tridacna crocea. The sequence continues at coordinate 25,354,739 of OX031056.1, forward strand.
GACCGATTGATTGATTCGTCAATCGATCGTTCGACCGACTGACGAACGGAGACAGGCTTACTTACTGAGGAACTACTGAATAACTTTTTAAGTTCAATCGACCTACCGACAGATACATAATTATGTAGAATACCAGCAGGCTTATTTTATGGTTTACGAAATTATTTTTCGAACTGAAAATTATTTTTCATACTGACTATTTTTTTTACAGAAAAAGCTGAACCTCAAGATGAGAGTGGATCAGCTTCTGAAGTCATATCTAGCTCAGGGAGTGCACCCAAAAAGTCCCTCGTCCGACAGCCTCATCCACAGAACAGGAATGCTGGAAAGGTCATGCGCTTGATTAATAGTAAGTAAAGTTACAGTGGTCGTGTAACTCTTTAGCAGACAACAAAATTTTGAACCTGTGAAAACAGAAATTATTTTCAGACCACAAAATAATTTTCATTTCAGAAATCAAGAATTCTTCAGAAAAGGGTAAAAATCATCATGGAGAAAAATAGCCCTTTGAAAACATCATTATGAAAAGGAGAAAATGCAGGTAACCAGCATTTTCTCCTTTTCATAACGATGTTTTCAAAGGGCTATTTTTCCTAGGGTAGAGTGATATTGACATAAATTATGAAAACGTCCCGATATACTTGTGCCAAAGAAATGAGTCATGGTGAAAAAGTGGTTTATGTATTTGAAATGAGTGTCGACCCATATCAGCCTGCACAGCACTCTTGGTAAAATGTCTGTATGTCTAGGGTCATTTCTATCTTACACAGGTTTCACCAGACAGATAAAAAAAAAAACAGATCTAATGGTATCTGCTTTTGAAAAATATCAGTCCCTTGCCATTCTAAAAGCATTTGAAAACGATAAATTTCCTATAGCTCAAATTGCTGGGATATATTTTAGAAAGTGTAGAAAATATTGTTTACCTGCATTTTCTCCTTTTCTCGAGATATTTTGATACCTTTATGGCCGGGTTCATAAAAACGCAGGATTAATTGATGTGTTAATCAGTTGTCATGTTTACTTTCAGTGCTCAAACATCTCAATTAAAGAACGAAAAAGAACATGGAATCCGCCCCAGCCAGACCGACAACGAGTACAATTAAGATTACGGACAATGGAAATTCCTCTCTCTCTTTCAGAGATCTGTATATACATGAAAGTTTCATTTTTTTTTTCATTTTTGTTCTTCTAGATTTTTTCCAACATAATTTGACAGAACAAATGATGACTTATTCACTTTTGGTATAGCAGCGTTTTCTTTTTTTGGTCATTCTGATTCATTTGCCTGCATTATTTATTTTAGGAAATGCATGAGATCATAATTACCGGTGTAAGTATCTTACAATTAATGTTGTTTCCGAAGTTTCTTTGTCTTTGAGGTCAGTTTTACTCTTTACCACAAGAGAACATTTTAGACTGGTCCATGATTGAAAGCATTTGCAGATGACAAAATAAACGTGACTAAAAAATTAAAATTTGGTTTGGGAAGGGTAAAAAACACTGTGGGAAAAGGAGAAAATGCTGGTTAAAAGCATTTTCTCCTTTTCCCACAGTGTTTTCAAAAGGCTGCTTTCTCAGGGTCGTTAAAAGTCGGGATTGTGTGGTAAAGAGTTAAAGAAGCAACCAAGCAACTAACAATGAAACGATATACTTCTCGTTTCTACTTGTTGATTAAGCTGGTGTTAAAAAGAAGATAAAATTTAATGATAATAATTTTCTGTGAAAAATATTTTTTTCTATGTGTAAATGTACTCCGTGTGTGCCTAAATAAAAATCTATCTTTTGCAGATTTTTTTTTTCATACCTACACGCCCCTTTCCTTCCCTTCCCTCAAGCCTACTTTTTTTTCTCTTCTTTCTTTTTTTCTGGGATATGCCTGAAAAATTACACTTGGATGCTTACGATACACTCCGAGCTTAGTTAAGCTATGTACAACCACTATATATATACGGATTTGTAGAATTTACACTCTGCGATTACCTCGAAGTAGGAATTTTTTTTTTTTTGTCTGTTTTACAGAAAACATTGATGATTAAAGACTTATTTTAGATATTTTAGCAGGATAAGAGTTAACACCCCAAATGTGTACATTTGTTCGTTACTGGGGATTTAAATTTGCAATGGTCAAAGAGAAGACAATCGTTTTCCATTGTCGATCCATGTTATAAGAAATTGAATAATGGAAAGGGCATTTATTAAATCAATCCGTACGAGCCATCTTCGAGGTTTAATAATGGCTGCCACAGTGTGGCTCATTTGTATTGACATTTTTTCTCTTAATCTTAAGAACTGAAGTGAAGAATGACTACACTCTACATGTTGTGTGCATGTATGCCAATGTGTACAAACACCAAGAAAACCTTGAGGATAAAATCCTTTCAGTAAATTGCTTAAAAAGATTCGCCTGTAACCCAACCTTATGTGTTCAATGGGGACCATTCCAATAAGTTACTGAATTATATCCATCAGAAATATCGTCAGTGTGCTTCCAAAACTTTGTAACTACAGCTTGTAACAAGCTGTAGTTACGAGGTTTTGGAAGCACACCGACGATATAACATTTGATAAGTTGCTGAATTATATCCACCAAAAATATAACTAGTTTATCTCAAGTGGAAGCACACTGAACGTGTTTCCACAATCTACCATATAATCCCTTATGTTAACAACCCCGAGGAAGAAGCCTTTTTATAACATCGACAGGAAAGAGAAGGAAATGCTGTTTTCTTTTTTTCCATAATGTTTTCAACCCCAGTAAACACAATGCCATTCGAGTCAGATTTAACTAATTAACCCTTTCCAAAACAATCCCTGGTTTTTACGGGTCAGGAATAGAAGCCTTTTGAAAACATTGTGGGAAAAGGAGAAAATGCTGGTAACCAGCATTTTCTCCTTTTCCCACAATGTTTTCTACCCTGTCATACAGAAAAATCATCTTTTTTGCAACTGTTAATCTGTCACCTGCAAAATGCTTTCAGTTTGGTCTGGTCCAAAATTTGCCGTTTGGGAAAGGGTTAAATTGTCGTCTGCAAATGCTTCCAGTTTGGACAAGTAAACACTGCTGTTGCAAATATACGATAATATTTAAATTACCGCATTGCTTGAGGAGGCCCATGGTATTCATGTACCTAGTAGTTTATTTGTTTTTTTTTTTTTTTGGGGGGGGGGGGGGGGTTCAAGATCAGAATTTATATCATCGAGTGAACACCATTGGTAATATTTTCACGAGTTGCACAGCCGCTTATGAAAATACTACCGACGGTGTTCACGAGATAAAATAAATTTCGATCTTTAACAAAAAAAAAAAAATATTCTATTTATTTCATGCTTGTACCCCTATCTGTGAGAAAATTAATCAAAATCTAGTACAGTTCTTTTCACTTATTCCCTGTGGCGTACCCCTCCTCATAGCAAGGCATTACAATATTACATGAATAACAAACAGATCAAACTCCAAGTGTCATTTTGAAAAAAATATTTTAATCCCGACTAGTTTCAGTTATTTCAAACCTTTATAAAGGGACATATTGTTTGTTATTAAATGCTTATGACATCAACGTCACATGACTTCAACATCAACGACGAACAAAAATGGCAACGACTGTGGCATAAAAAATATATACATGTATATATATAACATATATCGACAGCTTTAGTATATTTAACACAAACAGGGTCCAAGAAGATGCAAAACTTCCAGGAAAAAGCAATTTTAAACACGCCTGTAATAAATGTGATAAAAGAAAATAAAAGCTATATGACACTAATACTTTGAATTTTTTACCATTGTAAAAGTTTCACATATTCAAAGCATTTGTTGGTGACAATTCAGTTTGCTTAATTGGTTGGTGCCATCCTTGAAAGAGCAGAAAACATTGTGAGAAAAAGGAGAAAATAGTGGTATCCAGCACTTTCTCCCTCACCCACAATGCCAAAAGTTACAATATTACGTCAAGGGCGAGAAATGTAAAGTGAATGACGTCATATTTCCATAACGTTGCACGCATTTTACTTAGGTAACTAGAATATAGATATTGGTATTTTCACTGGTCGTAACCAAGAAATATCAAAAAATATTTCACCGACATCAAAAAATATATCACCAATATTTCTCAATAACCTAGCTACCGGAAAGCATAAACTCTTTCATTTGTTACGAGTACATGTAATTTGGTTTTTGGCAACAGTGTTTCATAACTTTTCTGCGTGACATGAAAGTTGTCAACAGCTTGTAAGGAACTGCTTTTTGAATGCTTAAATATGTATTTAATCATCCTTTACAGAAAACTAAATCATTCTCAACTTTCGTTTTGAGCTTCTATACCTTATCTGTACCCTAAAGTAACAGAAATAAATAATTATATCCCTGAATTGATGCTTTTGGGAAAAAAAATAAAACTCTAAAAGACAAAAAAAGTACCCATAAAAATGGAAAGGCAGCATCACGACTAAATTGTTTTAGACATTGTTTTTTTTTTTCTCTACAGTAACAAGATCATGTTGACACCTGTGCTGTAGGGGGTAATTGAGCGTTATATTTTTTGTCCAACAAATAATCCAGCCAGCTGTCAGGTAGGAATGATCTCACACGAATCAACCACTGAAACAGATATAAGTAGTAGGTCTACCATTGGTTGTTTTATAGGAAAAGGCCTAACCCTTTACTCCATAGATACTCATTTCTACGCATTGCTTGAAGGAGCCTTTGGAAAAAATTGTGGCAAAAGGTGAAATTGCTCGTCACGAGCAATTTCACCTTTGTCACAATGTTCTTCTATGCTATCAAAAAGTGTCATATACACATAAGAAACAGCTTCATCCTTGCTGTTATTTTGGGTCAATTAGAGATACCATATAAATGCCTTTTGGGGTAAAGGGTTAATCAAGGATATAGTGGTCAACAAATTTTAGACTCCTTCAGGTTTCAATAATCTGCAGACAAGCAAATGCAAAATGGATTGAAATCAGTTGAGGTTCTCTCATATAGTAGAAAACATTTATAAAACGTTGGAGAAAATGTTTGCTACTAGCACTGTGTTTCTCTTTTCAACAAATTGTTAGTTTACTTCAAAAACATCCTTACTATAGCTTGTAAAAAGTTGTAGTTACGTCGGCTTTAAAGTAAACTGACAAATGGCTTTTTAAAAACCATCATTTCAGAGTTGTACAAATACAGAATTGTGTGATCAAAAAAGGGTAAAAAAATAAAATGAAAAAATGTGCCACACCTAGGTAAAAGAGGGCTTCAAACACCTTCATAGTGTATCATCCCAAGCAAGTGATCACAAAATGATGGATCCATAAAATCCATTTTATCTAATAACCAATTCAGTTGTAAGGTAGGATGGTTCTTTGACATGGAGAAAACTGACAGCCAGAGAAAAGTATCAGCCCATGGCAGCCTGTACAGGCTAAAAATGGGTTGATACTTTTTGCAGATGCATTAAGCGTGCTTTTCACAGAGCATGGCCCACATATTTTGACTGGTTTTCATTCTGAAAAAGATAAACAACCTTTTGAGGTGAAAAAGCATGAATGTAATAAGTGTATACAAGTATATAAATTTTTTTATTGGAAAAGAATTCCAACTCATAAAAGTATCATTTATATTTACTACTGAAGTAAAATTATTCACTAATACTACACAAAAAGGACGGAAAAAACGTTGAGCAAAAAAAGGCCAATTGCTATTTATCTGTTTCCAATGCTTTCCACACTTTTCAAAAGCCTATCCTCTTTTCCAGATACGCAATGTTGTCTCATGTAATACTTGTCAGTCTGTTTTTTTTTTTTTTATACAAGTGTAAAAATAGCATGCAGAGTGTTTGGCTAATTTGATCATTATTCTGTAACTCAATTTCTACTTAACTCTTTACCACACAATCCAGACTTTTAACGACCCTGAGAAACTCTTTACCACACAATCCAGACTTTTAACGACCCTGAGAAAGAAAGCCTTTGAAAACATTGTAGGAAAAGGAGAAAATGCTGGTAACCAGCATTTTCTCCTTTTCCCACAATGTTTTCTATCCTTTCCAAATCAAAATACAAATTTTGATACTTCTTTGTTTTATCTTCTGCAAGTGCTTTCAATTTTGTCGTTTGGTAAAGAATTAATTCTTTACGGAACAACAAAATTTTGGATTAATTTATAAATATTGCCAAATAACAATTTAAACATAGCTCAAAAGATGTAATTGTTGTTGAAAGGATATAAAACGTTTTGGGAATAAGAGAAAATGATGATAACCAACGTTTTCTCCTTTTCCCAAAATGTTTTGAAAGCCTTCTGCCTCAAGGTCTTCGAAACTTGGGTGATGTGGTGAAGGGTTTAAGTCATACTTACATTATTGTAATCTATCAGCTTACAGCTTCCATTGACAAGGTATCGAATGCTTGGATTTGTATTAATTATGGCATCTTCCATGGCATCTATGACTGGAGCAGTTGTTTTAGCAGCCTCTTTTGCTGCTTCTACTGTGCCAGTGTAAATGGATTCAAAATATTCACTACCGTAAGTTTTCTTTGTCTCATCACTAGCATTGGCCCACATTGCATCCATCTCCCCCCTCATCCAGCTCAACTGTCAAAGTAATACAGTATAAAGCTTAACAAATGACATTCATACCGATTTCAGGTCAACCAAAATGAAGATCAAGGGAAAGAAGCCTGGACATTACCTGATAGAAAATTAATAGAATGTATTCAAATAATGATCACATTTGCTTTTATCTTTTCTTTCAGTACTCTTAGAAGCTGCAAACAAAATATTTGGGAACTCTCCTAACAGAAATTAGTGTACAGTTAAGGTTGACTAGAGTCACGGAGAGAACTTTAATTGTGAAAACCTAGAGTTTTGGGATTAGTCTTTAGACAAAATCACCAAAAACTTAGTGCAGGGTTCATGTAAGCCCTTGGCCTGCCCCTCCCCCATCATCAACTTTAAGGGTGATGAATATATTTCAAAAAGAGGCCTACATCTTGAAATGTTGATGTTTTGAGTTAATTTTTCTTGCTGTTCAATCCACCATGGACTGATAAGACTCTCATGTTCAATGTTGAAGAAAATGTTTAACCCTTTACCAAACAGCAAAACTGTAGACTGTTCCCAATTGAAAGCACTTGCAGACAACAAAATAAATGAAACTCAAAAATTGAAATTTGTCTCTAGCAGAGAAGAAAACATTGTGGGAAAAGGAGAAAATGCTGGTTACCAGCATTTTCTCCTTTTCCCAGTTCCCACAATGTTTTCAAAAAGCTTCTATCTCAGGGTCGTAAAAACCAGGGATTGTTTGGTAAAGAGTTAAATTATAGCAGAAACAAACTTTGATACGGTTTAACAGAAATTGGGGATATACAGTACTTAACAAGCAAATACCTTTAATCTGACAAGAAATAAAAAAAAAAAAGAATACAAAGGAAAAAATCAATTTGCAAGTCAAAGGAACAGAAAAATCAACACACTAAAACTCACAGTCTTAGAACTCAACATGCCTGTGGTACCTCCAAAATCTCCTGGTTCTATTATGACGACATTGACTCCAAACTTGATCATCTCCAGTCGCAAAACATCTGAGAAAGCTTCAACTGCATACTTAGTAGCACCATACACAGAGTTACTGGGTAAACAAATTCTTCCTTTGGCACTTGTTACATTGACAATCCGTCCTGTACATTAAAGGCAAACTTCTTATTCTTTAAAACAAATTTTTCTGCAAACAAATTAAACATCTATCTGGAATTTAGATAATCAATATGCGTAAAGGTTTGATACATGAAACAAATGTCAAAAAAATGAGGCAAAAGAATGATTTCTTCAAATTTCTTTCCGCTACATTGTTGGGATTAGATTCTATTTTCAACATTTACATTACACACTTTTGCCCCCAAAAAAGGAATACCAATAACTGGTAATAAATCACTTCCAACAAAGCTGATCCACAAAAGACATGACCACCAATAAAATAATTTTTTTGTGAAGAACCTACAGTGTTCTTCAATTTACCATTTTCTATTTAGCGTTTCCTATTTAGTTAACCAACTGCAGAAAATTACAAAAATGCAGAAGGAATCATACAGTAGATTTTAACTATTACATGCACAATCCCCTATTTTGACCCTTTACCCCATAAGGCATTTCTAAGGTCTCTCAAATTGACTCTAAATAACAGCAAGGACGAAGCCAATTCTTATATGTATATGACACCTTTTGATAGCATAGAAAACATTGTGACAAAAGGTGAAATTGCTCTTGATGAGCAATTTCACCTTTGGCCACAATGTTTTCCAAAGGCTCCTACAAGCAATGTGTAGAAATGAGTATCTATGGAGTAAAGGGTTAATTAACTTCAAGATGAAAACTTTTGAAAACATTGTGAAAAAACGAGAAAATGCTGGAATGGACAGTTTTTAATAGAGGGTTCTCTTATTCTTTCCCGCTGCTCTTTGTTTTTCCCAGCAGTCATTTAGTGCAGCAATTGTTTTTCATATCTGTTGTCTTCAAGTTGCTCAAGTTCATTCTATGTACAGTGACTACTCACCTTTGTTTCTTCTGATGTGAGGAAGGAAAGCTTTGGTGACCTTCACAACGCCTAAGTAATTAACCTCTGAGACCTTTCTGTACTGATCAATGGTGCAAAACTCTATGTCTCCCACAAAATTAAGGGCAGCATTATTTACAACAGCCCATAGCCCTGGCAAAAGTACATAAATAATACATCACCTTTTCAAACGAAAAAGTCAGCCTCATCTTAAAGCAGCAGTGAATTAATTTGGCTATTAACTGGTTACCAGACAAAACTAGAGCTATCACTCAACGTGATTGTACCTCCCACCAGCTCCCTGTCACAAAAAGAGGTCTTTGTCACAGAATGCATAATGGTCAAGTACAAAAGTAAGAGTTGAAATAGTTCAAGGGGAGATAATTCCATAATCAACTGTAGCAGGGACCATGAAAATTGCACATGCACAACATCATATATATAGGAACCCTGTGTATAAATTTGTGTTCAGTATGTGAAAAACTCTTGGAGTATTACTCTACAGACAGACAGACGTACAGACAGCCATAGTGATTCCAGCATACCCCATCCACTACCTTGTGGGGGGGGGGGTTATAAAAATGCCTTTAAGTTAGTTTGTGCTGAGAGCTTTTAATATTTAAATGCTTTTTAAGAAATAAAAAGATGTACAAAGTTGACTACTTATTAACTCTTTACCAAACTACAATATTCTAGACTGGTCTACATTGACAGCATTTACAAAATAAAAGTGACTAAAAATTTGAATTTCTTTTGTGAAGGGTAGAAAATACTGTGGGAAAAGGAGAAAATGCTGGTTACCAGCATTTTCTCTTTTTCCCACAATGTTTTCTAAAGGCTTCTTTTTCAAGGTGTCAAAAGTAGGGATTGTGTGGTAATGGGTTAAACAGACTGTCCTAGCTTACTAGATAGTACCTTTGACTTAACCCATAACCACACGCTAAAATTTCAGACTGGTTCAAATTGAAAGCATTTGCAGACGCCAAAATAAAAGTGACTGAAAAATTGAAATTTGCTCTGGGATGGGTAGAAAACACTGTGGGAAAAGGAGAAAATGCTGGTTACCAGCATTTTCTCCTTTTCCTACAGTGTTTTCAAAAGGCTTCTTTCTCAGGGGCGTCAAAAGTAGGGATTGTGTGGTAATGGGTTAAGGTAGTAGATCCCAAATATGGTGGATATTTCCACCATATCATCCTACAAAATTTGCTACGATTAAAAATGAGTGCTATTGTCCTTTCTTAGACGAGCCAGTTTTTCCTTTTTTTATCCTTGTAATTATCATTTATAAATCTAAAACCATTATAATCTCATTACAAAGGGGGATAAAAATTACCTCCCTGTTCAGGAGGCTAACAAAAGTATCAAAACATAATTTCAAAATAAGACATCCAAGGAATTTCTGGTCGGTTAAAAATGTGCAAGAGTATTATACCAGTATAAATCCATATACATGTATATTTGGTAACCAAAATTCTTTTTCATATTGCACTAAAAGCATTAGGGCTTTACAACCTTAAATTATTCACCATCTGCCACAATAAATTTGATACCAAGCAGTCATTCAGATTAAAAATCAATATATATTTGGTTTAAAAGTTTTCTACATCTTCTTTCCAAAACCATGATATATCCTCTTCTTGAGAAATGTGACTTTTAATTTAAATAATGTACACAAGCTTTCGGCGGTACAACAGCCTTCTTCTAGTGTGATGCTGTGATACAATGCCTGAAGTAATCAGGTTTGGTTTGGTTTGATTACTGCAGCTGTAATGCAGAAAAATGACCCCCATTACAAAATGACCCCGAGGTCATTTCTCGACGCAGAGGAATGACCCATGGGTCATTTTTCGACATAGAAAAATGACCTGTGTCATTATTCTACGTAGAGAAATGACCCGGGGGTCATTTCTCGACGTAGAGAAATGACCCATGGGTCATTATTCTACGTAGAGAAATGACCGTAGGTCATTTTATAATGGGGGTCATTTCTTTGCGTTACACAGGCATTGTATCACAGGAACACACTAGAAGAAGGCGGTTGTACCGCCGAAAGCTTGTGTACATTATTATAATTAAAAGTTCTTTCCAAAACAACACATGAATGTTTACACTGGGAAAAAAAATACATGTTTACCATTTAAACAGACTTTCCTAGCATACTCTACAGCACTTTTGATGGATTCATCATCTGTCACATCTAGTTTGATGACATGTATCCTATCACAGTCACTCCATGTTTTAAGTATTTCAGCACCCTCTCCTCTGTCATCTAAACAACCAGCAATTACAGTAAATCCCAATGAGTCCAATCTCTTCACCAGCGCATGGCCAAATCCTGTACAAGAGAAGGAATCTTGCTGTGTAAGTATGTTTATGCCTATCTACGATTATGTCTAACACCTCTATGGCTTAAAGTTTATCAAGAATAAAACTGAAAAAAGGCAAAAAAATAGTAATATATTTCAATTTCCAGATAATCATTCAATATCTCGAACCTCTTTCATTCAAGAAGATACAACTTGCATATGACACATGACAGGTATTTATTTTTCTTTTTTTTTAAGGGGGAGGAAGGAAGGGGACGCAGGGGTTGTATATGTAGTAGACCACTTTTGAAAATCATTGTTTCTTGAAAATCATTGTTTCAAAAGGAGATATTTCTCATAATGAGCAAATTCTCCTATTGCATCAATGTTCTCAACTCAAAAGGATTAATGTATTACACCTAAATACATGATTCACTTACATAACTTAGTCTCAATTTATTTGTTTTAATTATTCATCAAATTATTTTCTTTTCAAGTTGTCTTTTAAAAATTGGTTTTAAGAGTTCACAAGTATTTAAAACAAATACTTGGACATTAATATTGCTTTAATATTTCTTTTGTCCCCGACAACCCTATATGTGGCTAGCAACATGCAAAAAGGAACACTCAGACCCTAGTGTAAAGTGTCATCTCGGATAAGCCTGTAAAGTCCACACAGTCTACGTGGACTGCACAGGCTGATCTGAAACGACACTTTACACAAATGTCAGAATGCCCCTTTTTGCATGTTGCAAGCCATGTACTAGTTAACCCTTTCCCAAACAACAAAATTTTAGACTGGTCCAAAATGAATGCACTTGTAGACGACAGAATAAACGTTAACTCAAGAATTGAAATTTGTTTCCAGCAGGGCAGAAAACATTGTGGGAAAAGGAGACAATGCTGGTTACCAGCATTGTCTCCTTTTCCCACAAAGTTGTCCAAAGGCTTCTATCTATGGGTCGTAAAAACCAGGGATTGTCTGGTAAAGAGTTACAATGTAAGTAAAACGTAAAGCTTTGCTTAGTTCTACATCTGTACCTGTATCACATCCTGTAACAACAACTCCCTGTTTATCCACAGTGATAGCCTTATATGTCAATTTCTTGTATATTGCGTTGATACCAAGAAACACTGTGACAGTGATGAGAGCAGCTGCAACAACCTTCTGTACCACAATAAATGGCAGTACTGCTAATACTGCAAGGTAAAGCGCCTCAAATGAATGAAAGGCAAGCACAGTCTTCAGATTCATTTCCCACACAGCCCTGAAAATAAGAATGGTGTCCCCGTGAACAGGAAATAATCTATTATCCATATCACAAAAGGAAGAAAATGAGTAAAAAAGATTGCTTGACAAGCTACAGATCATTTTAATCAAACTTTACCAAACCATCTAGTGTTTTTCAAGATCCAAAAGAAGAAGCCTTTGAAAACATTGTCAGAAAAGGGGAAATGCTGGTAAGAAGTTTTTGCTTTTTCCATGTTGTCTACCATCATAAAAAACATATTATTTGATTTTGAGTCACAACTAACATATCAAAGCGAATGGCCTCCTCCTTGACTTGTAACTGTCAAAAAAGCTGTAAAAGATTATGGATATCTCCGGTGAAAAGGTGTCTACTTAAGGATTGCTGAATGTCACTGGTACATTTTGCTGTTATCTGTTACTAGTGTAAAAGCAATTGTGATCACTTCACTTTGTTAGTGCATTTGGGTGGGTGGGGCATTTTTGTGTTGTTGCTGGTAATCTAGCCTAGCCGAGTATGCGTTGCTTTCCTTGTGTTTCTTTACATATAGGGGTGTAATTACTTTCATATTTTATCATATATCTTTATTGAAGAATGTCAAATTCCTATGGTCAAACTTTTAACGCAGTTTTCAAATCAGAATTTGGGTGTTATTTTAAGCAATAAAGGTGGGTATTTAAGTTTTTTGCATCAAACCAGATTAAGAAATATATATATCACTGAAATTTATATTAAAAAAACCCAATATAAGTCATCAATAATTAAGAGTCATAATAATTATTACCCAAAATTTTTTGGGGGTGTAATGGTGTATTTCCTTAAAAGCTATGTAGTCCCTAAAGCTATTTTTAGATTTTGCGCCAAAAACCAAACAAGCACTGTGGAAATGTTAAGCAACTCCCTGTGACTAATGACGCTTAAATTTTATAACATAGCAAACATGTAATTATTTTCCATAATGTCTTTTTCGGACACTATGTTTGAAGCTTCATCTGTGTATTTCCAGTATGTAAATGAGAAAATTACTCATGTTAATAATGATGGATAATGATATCGAGGTATCTGATGCTTTTTCCCTAACGTCAATTGTATTTGCCTAAAAAGAGAGATACACACAATGTAATTTTATTATGAAGCGAATTATAAACTTAGCCACATGTTCTGTGATATGCTTCATTATTTGTTTTGTCTGTTATATGCTTCATTATTTGTTTTAATCATGTAAGGCAAATTTGAAATAAAGCAGAATTAAGAATTATCATCAAGATGGTGAAAACAATATTTGTAGTAATTTGTGGAAAGATGACAGATAAAATCACTATAAAAATAATGGGTACATTTTGACCTCACATTGGGAACGTTTTGACTCCACTTTGTACGTTTTGACTTCAGTTGGGTACCTTTTGACTCCACTTGGAAGTTGGGTACGTTTTGACTTGGGTACGTTTTGGTTTGGGTACGTTTTGACTGTAAACCGTTTTCTTGAGTTTCAGTCACCAAATTAATCCAATTTAACCGATACATACGCACAATTTCTCTTCTTTCAAAAATGTCCTTCTTGTAGAGGGGATGCTCCTTCCTCAATGATATGATGATAATAATTTGTTCTTTGTAACTTTTGCCTAACCAGCAGACAATCGGTTCAGCGTAACATTTACAATGGTGTATGTTGCACTTGTATGCTAAAAAGAAGCTTAATATGAGTAGTTTTACGTGTCTTTTATTCAACTAGATAGATCTAGCTGAATGAAAGATGATTGAATTTCTCTTCATGAAACGAATCCCAGAAGAAATTATGCTTTGAATCCGGTGAAATGCTGAGATTCCTCAACGAGGAAAGTCTTACAAGAATAATAACTCTTTCTTTACTTACCGTCCTTTTCATACTGCATTACCTCTCTTCAATAGAATGAAAACAAGACTAAACATCCATCAATCCCAATTTCGTTTTGATGTGTGACTAGATTAGTTGTCAAAGTTATATAGCTTGAAATACTAAGAGCTGTGGGACGACACCAAAGTCTGAAAGCCCCTTTTCATGCCTTGCAGCCCAATTATAGTCGCGTTTTCAACAGCTAGTCGATTTTAATTATCATCTTTTACAAGGATGATTCAAAGTCATCTGCTGATGATAAGTTAGAGAGCGGGCAAAAAGTAAAATTACCACTCGTCGGTTTGCTTCCAAAACCTCGTAACTACAGCTTGAAACAAGCTGTAGTTACGAGGTTTTGGAAGCAAACAGACGCACTGTCAGTTCGAGTAATAAGACTTACTCTGGCAAAACAGGATTTTATATTCGCCTGCAGAGCGCGAAAAGGCGTATTCGGGCATTTCCGTAAAGTTTCGTCTCGGATCAGCCTGGGCACTCCGCGTATGTTAATCCGAAACAACACCTTCAGTTTTTTTTTTAAATTAAATTTTCTGTTTTGCGGCAAGTCTGCAGTGGCACAAAATTTGATAAAGTCGTAAAGTGCTGTGTCGGATTAGCCAGCGCGGTATGCACAGGCTGATCCGAGACGACATTTTACGCAATTGTTGCAAGCCTTATATATCTGCATGATGTCTTTGCAAATATATTAGACTCAGATCAGCCTGCTCGGACCACACAAGCTGACACGAGTCAAAACTTTCTGTAGATGCATTATGACACATTTTCTCAGAACGTGGCTCTAATAGAATGAGGGTTTCTTCCCCAAGATAAACTTAACACCTAAATATTGCGATTTAAGAATTCTTTTCTGCAACATAACACTCATCCTATGGATCGTAGAGATACAAGATCAGACTGTAGGATCAATGCAGTTTAATCTTAAGCTACTCCGTCCGGAAGTTCGCACAGAAGTGCGCTTAACAGTCGAGGGGTAGAGGCCTATTTTGGTAGAATTTCTTACTAGATATTCAGCGGTCTATATCAAAGACCACACTGAGGTAGGCCAACTGTCTTGACCTGGGGTAACCATAATTTTAACCCGTTACCACATAATCCCTACTTTTGATGCCCCTGAGAAAGAAGCATTTAGAAAGCATTGTGGGAAAAGGAGAAAATGCTGGTACCCAGCATTTTCTCCTTTTTCCACAATGTTTTCTACCCTTCTCAAAACAAACTTCAAATTTTCAGTCACTTTTATATTGTCGTCTGCAAATGTTTTCGATTTGGACAAGCCTAAAATATTGTCGTTTGTTAAGGATTAGAATCCGTTACCAGACGACAAAATTTTAGCCTTTTCCAAATTGAATGCCTTTGCAGACAATTTCAGTGTGTCTCAGATGGTGCAATTTTCTTTGAAAGGGTAGGAAACATTGTGGGAAAGGGAGAAAATGCTGAATACCAGCATTTTCTCCTTTTTCCTCAATTTTTAAATGACTTATTTCTTAGGGTCGTTAAAAGTCGGCATTGCGTGGTAAAGGGTTAATACTAGTGTTTGTGGTCTTCAGCTTTAAGTTTTTTTAATTAACGCACACAGCTTTTTTATCTTGCCTGGAACATAGAGTCTGGGCTTTTTTTAATCATTTTGCGGAATGGGGTGTTTCAATTTCCCCCAAAGGATGTTTCTATCTCTTGAAAAATATATAAAATATATTTTCATTCACCTCGAACGCCGCTCCCCCGCACCTCGAACCTTTGTCCTTAACCCTTTTAGCACACAATGCCGACTTCTGACGTTCCTGGAAAAAGAAGCATTTTGAAAACATTGTGAGAAAAGAAGAAAATGCTGGTAACCTGCATTTTCTCCTTTTCCCTCAACGCTTTCTGCTCTATTAACCCTTTACCCCATAAGGCATTTCTATGGTATCTCTAACTGACCCTAAATAACAGCAAGGATGAAGCTGTTTCTTATGTGTATATGACACCTTTTGATAGCATAGAAAACACTGTGACAAAAGGTGAAATTGCTCGTCACGAGCAATTTCACCTTTTGCCACAGTGTTTTCCAAAGGCTCCTACAAGCAATGTGTAGAAATGAGTATCTATGGAGTAAAGTTAAAGAAAGATTACACCATTTCAGCCACACTAAAACTGTTGTCTACAAAATGATTAATGCTTTCAATAAGGCTAAATGCTAAATGCTTTCAAATTGGATAAGGCTAAAATTTTGTTGTCTGGTAAAGGGTTAAAACTGTTTCAATTTGTCTAAAGTAGCCATGAGGATAACAGGTCAAGGGTTTAATGGAATGATGTCACACTGAAAAATGACAAATCAATAATGTAACATTAATGGTTACAACTCACTGTTGATTGTTTTTTGTTGCTTTTACACGCGTATTGAACAATGTCCCAGTCTGTCGGAAAATGGCTTTGTGTATGTTAGCCTGGCTGACTGCTTGTCTAAATTCCTGTCAAACCGTCTGATTGTCGGAATTCTCTGAGTTATTTTGTCTGTATTCTTATTCCCGTCCCGTTGTTTGTCTGTCTGTCTGTCTGTCTCTCTCTCTCTTTTGCTGTCCGTCTGTGTGTCCATCTGTATCTCTCAACCCACACTTTCGCTCTATCTGTCTGTCTGTCTGTCTGCCTGCTTGCCGGCGTGCCTGCTTGCTTCCCTGCCTGCGTGCCCGTCTGTTCGTCCGTCCTTCCGGCCGCCCGTCCGTCCACCCGTCCGTCTCTCTCTCTCTCTCTCTCTCTCTCTCTAAAATACTGATCATGTGATGAGATTTGTCTTTGAAAGGGTAGAAAACATCTCGAGAAATGGAAAAAAAAAATTCTGTTCATCGGCATTTTCTTCTTTTTCCACAACGATATCAGACGTCTTTTTCCTCAAGATCGCTATAAGTTTGGTAATGGTGTCAAAGAATAAAACCCCAACTAAAATCTGGCTCGCGTATTTCACTGAGGTATACATAAACATGAAAAGGTCATAAAAAAAACATTTTTAATCTAGCCTTTTCCGGAAATAAAAACATGTCCCGGAATTATCATTAATCCTTTCCCAAACATGCCCTGGTTTTTACGTGTCTGTAGTACAAGTCTTTTGAAAACACTGTGGGAAAAGGAGAAATTGCTCGTAACGAGCAATTTCTCCTTTTCCCACAGTGTTTTCTACCCTTGAGGAGACCTTTCTACCATTTTCATCATATTTTAAATTGTTGTCTGCAAACTCTTTCAGAAGAGTCTAAAATTTGTCGTTTGGGAAAGGGTTAAAAAAAAACCTCAAAATATGATGGCTATAATTATATAAAAAATGGTGCATTAGCTCTCTAAAACCGTCAGGGAATTTTAATATCTAGTAGGCTTCGGGGTTATAACCATCAAAACAGATTTTATTACATAGTTTTAAAAGGCACGCTTTATCTAGAGTACAATATGCCCTATTTCTACTTAATTGTTACTTGTATGAAAAATAGACCCCTACCTACTGTCTCCAAAGAAACTCTAACAAAACGTTGACTCCCGTTGATTTAACCCATTACCACACAATCCCTACTTTTGACGCCCCTGAGAAAGAAGCCTTTAGAAAACATTGTGGGAAAAGGAGAAAATGCTGGTAACCAGCATTTTCTCCTTTTCCTACAATGTTTTCTACCCTTCACAAAACAAAAGTCAAATTTTCAGTCACTTTTATTTTGTCGTCTGCAAATGCTTTCGATTTAGACAAACTCTTTCCATGTACTCGTTCGTCTGTCCCTCCCTCCGTTTCCCGTGCTCCTATCATCCGGCGGTGATGGCAACTACTACCTAAAGGCAGAAATTGCATAGATATCCTCGCTACATTTTTAAATTGTGTTATTTTATTGTTTCAGTTCTAATACCCAAGTGGAAACATTTAGAAAAATTAAGATACAAACACAAAGAAAATGACAAGAACTAAAAAATCATGAATACAATAGAGTGAAACGCAAGATTCCTTCATGTAAATAAAAAATAAATATACTCACGTAAGTTTTAATGATAAACTTTTATTATTGAACGATTTGTAAACATACGCGGAAAGTAGAAAATCCTGGTTATCAGCATTTCCTCCATTTCACACCATGTCTTCGGGGTCGTTAATCACGTGATTGTTTGGTGATAGGCATATTTAGCATTACATGAATTAATGGCTAATTTAAATCTGTATGAGAAAATGCTAGGGTGATGTAATGTCAAGATAGTTTGGCCAGAAATCATAATGTTAAAGAAAATATCGTGAGACGTAAGTTTAGGATAAAGATCATCTGATAGTACAGTCTAGTTTCAATCTGCTCTTTCTGCTAAGTCATCCAAAGTTGACCTTTGTGCAGAGAGTGTTGAATGGCAAGTTTTATTTATCTTAGTCTGTGGTTAGCGGTTTTGTAAGGTACATTCAAATGAAATGAGCCGTGCCTTGTAATAAGATGGGGCTCTAATACATTTGCAAGAAAGTATCGATTCATGTCAGCCTGCGCGGAGTGCGCAGGCTGACATGAATCGAGACTTTTTGCTATCTGTCTTTTTCCTGCATGTCTCAGGACCACTTTTCCTCAATCTTCAATTAACTGCCAGTCATGTGAGCAGTATAGTGATTTTTATGCATCCATAACTTTATGATGACCTGCTTGGTATGATGCATCAAGGAGAATTATTAAGCCCCCTCTTTGCCAGATCAAGGCTCAAATACAACGTAGGTCTACACATACAACGGGTATTCCTAACGTCAACCTGCTTGTCTGGCCGTTGTCCCTACATCGATGCTTCCTTGTTCATATGTCTGTATGTCGGTGTCTCTTCCGGCAAATTAATCTTTGTGTCTTTCTGACTTACCACACTCTTCATTTTAAATTGTGGCTTGCGGTTTTGTAACTTTTTGTACCACTTGTATTGGTCCGCCAGTCTGACTGCTGTCTTTATTCAGCTTCCTTGTTTGTTCATGAATGGCGCCATGGCAAAGGGGAGTTTGATGAGTTCTTATTATGCAGTATGCCGAACAAATCATCACATAAGTAGGGGCCCACATGATCTATTTTGTCAAACAATAAACTGAATTTGGAGGTAGAATAGTTCATGAACATGCATGAAGTTTACAAACAGAAAAAAATGTCTTGACCCGAGTCAGCCTGCAAAGTCAACTCAGGCTACATGGATAAATACATTTTACAGATGCATTAAACCCTCTTTCCACATAACATGACTCTTATCTGTCTGCTGAAGCATTGATCTCTCACAGTCCGCCTGAAATTGATGGCTTTGATCGATTGTGGGGTTAATTGACTTAGATTAAGTTAATCTGTTTCCATAAGTATTCAAACTGTTCACATGGACAGTTCATCTACTTACGTGTTTCAAGGGTACAACAAGAATCAGATTGTGCCTGGCTTTTAGGCAAGTACACTCAATTTTGAGTGATGCTGCCGACTAAAAATCAAATCAGGATTCAAGATTATACAAAACAACGTCGTGTTTTGACAACCCTAGGGAAGAATGTCGTTGAAAACCTAATAGGTAAAATAGGCAATAATGGTAACCAGTAAATTTTCATTTTCACCGTCTCTAGGTGAAAAGCCATAATTTATTCCAGATGATAAGAGGGATTAATGGTATTCTAAATTCATTATTTCTCTTCCAAACATGAAGTTGTGGGTTCTCACTAGAATTGTCTCAATGACACGATTCTAATGAGTACCTTTAACATAGGGTTTTGTGAAGAACTATTATTATTTTCAATTTTGAAATAAAAATCACTCCGTCTACCTGTAGTTCTGGTTATATAATAAAAAAGATAGTCTGAATTTCTTTTCAGTTTGGACAAACCTAAAATTTCATCTTTCGGTAAATACTGTTAAAAAATTACGATCCATTGCTTCCCGTGCCAAGAGACAGACCCGTTTCTTTTCCCTTTTCTAATTTGTAACCGGAGATGTTTTATTTTGGATTCATTTGAAAATTTTGACTTCTTCACATCTTTTCAGAATGTGTGTTTGTCTAAGACACAAAGAACAACGCCAGTACTTT
Organism: Tridacna crocea; assembly: GCA_943736015.1. Classification (NCBI taxonomy): domain Eukaryota; kingdom Metazoa; phylum Mollusca; class Bivalvia; order Cardiida; family Cardiidae; genus Tridacna; species Tridacna crocea. Next base: position 25,374,741 of record OX031056.1, read on the forward strand.
CAGTGCTTTGATTTTAAAGTAACGACTCATGCTGCAGGTGTTTAACTTTATGGCTGATAAGTAAATGGACACAAAATATAGACTAGATAAGGCCACAAAAATATTGATGAGCACTCTGAAATAAACGACTAGATCAATCAAGTTTATTTTGAAGATTCAAATTCTAATTAATTACATCTATATATAAATTCACACCGTTTTGTTTCCTCAAAAACAAAAATAACTTTTGTCTTCACCCGAGTCCTGCTTACACTATTTTACCTCTGATGATTTGAAAACGTAACAAGCATTCTCTTCCTACTAATTTTTATCTTTCGAGTGGCGAACTCTTTAACCCATATCCTGCTGCGTGAATGAAAAGAACTTTAACCCTTTACCAAACAATCCCTACTTTTTACGACCCTGAGAAAGAAGCCTTTAGAAAACATTGTGGGAAAAGGAGAAAATGCTGGTAACCAGCATTTTCTCCTTTTCCCACAATGTTTTCTACTCTGCTGGAAACAAATTTCAATTTTTGAGTTATGTTTATTTTGTCGTCTGCAAGTAGCTTTCAATCTAGACCAGTCTAAAATTTTGTCGTTTGGTAAAGAGTTAAAGCCGATAGGATAAACCAATTTGTTTTATTTCAAAGGATTTTTTTTTTTGGGGGGGGGGGGATAAGTCTATATTGGACAGTGAAGATCAAAGATCTGACTACACGTTTTGTTCAGTCTGATCTTGCGCTGTGTGCAATAGGTCATTGAGTCGCGCTTTGCAGCCTAAAGGTTAACTCATTCCCAAACGACAATAGTTTAGGCTTGTCCAAATCGAAAGCATTTGCAGACGACAAAATAAAAGCGACTGAAAATTTGAAATTTGTTTTGTGAAGGATAGAAAACATTGTGGGAAAAGGAGAAAATGTTTGTTACCAGCATTTTCTCCTTTTCCCACAGTGTTTTGTCAAGTCTCCTTTCTAGGGAATGTGTGGTATTGTTTTTTTTTAAGAGGAGGAACTATAGGTATCGAAGGTTTTAGAAAATACTGTGGGAATGGGAGACATTGCCTTTCACAAGCTTTATATAGTGTTTTTTTTTGTGTAAATATTACAGAAGTAAACTGCCACAATAAGTTTGTTTTTCTCTCGGTAAGGCCACGTATCGTCCTAAATATACGCTTGTACACTGCATCCACTCACCACGCGACATTGTCTCTAAAATCTGCATTGATTTTATTATCGTTTTTCCTAGTAAAACCCGGTGCATATTTTATAGCTTACACCGAAAATAAATCACTGTAAAATTGTAAAACAGCAAAAGGCATTTCTTCTAGTCTTAATCCCTAGGCTGCTAAAGGGGGATTTGCTGACCTTTTGCGGCCAGTGTAGATCAAGATCAAAATTCACAGAACGTGCAGTCTGATCCTTGTTCTACACCGTCTGATGAAAGGATATAAAGGATCTGACATGAGTTGGTTTTTGAGATATAGAGGATAATCAACTGGTTGTTTTTGATATGAAAAATATCTCACGAGGATGCGTTGTTAGGCGTTGAAAAACGAGTGCCTGACACTCGCGTCCGAGTGAGATATTTTTCATATCAAAAATAACCAGTTGATTACTCTAAAATATTTATTATATACCTTATTAACTTCATTATTTGTAATTTTGCTTTTGAAAGTCGAAAAAAATGTAGTCGAAAAAAAATGTAGTTCCCAAATTACGGCAGGAAGTGAGAGTGAAAGTTGATAACGTCACTAGTGATGATCGTTGTCTGCGCATGTCATATTCTTCGAAGATTCGACTGTCTCATATGACGCATCACTAGCCCCAAAAGCGGGCTGAGTGTAATATTACGCTCTATAAAGTAGTATGTAGACAATAGCTTTTAACAATACGTTTGAGGAGAAATGAGACCTACTTTAGCTCCAGATTTCTCTAAACTGCTGATCATAGCTGAGTGAATTGCATGAGGTAGCGTTTTATCGACTAAACGTTTATTTTAGTTTGAAATTCAAAGTAACGGTTATAGGGTAGGAAAGTGATTCGACTCTGTACCCAGGATGCCCAAATCAGATAGATGAGTATTTATAGAATGCCATCTAGCGGGAGATAATGTAGTGATGATATCAAAAACTATTACACTGGGAAAATCCAGGATTTCTCTGCTAGGTATATAATAAAAAAAAATATTAAACGAGTCTATAAAACTGTTATTAAGCGAGCTTATTAACATTTTTTGTGGACGAGTTTTTATTTTTACCTCAAAAACCAACGAGTGTCAGATTCTTTTTATCACATTACTGATTAACAAGAATTATAGTCCAAAATGTGTTAAACCACAGGCATACATGTATCATGTGTAGTGAAATTTAGGCGAAGCATCTGCACTTACTTTGGCAGGTACATTAAAATAGTTTCGAAGAAACTTTCATCTATATTAACTTTTTTGTTTGGTTTCTAACAGTGTTTAAATTAACAACTTTTTCATGAGATATTTGACCGCTAATTTCCTTCAGAAACCTGGGTCAGCAATGTTTTAGAAATGAGGCGTATAATTACAGAGTGTTGACCAAATACAGCACTATTTTCTTATCTTACACGTGTGCGAGACAAGAAAATTCGTAATGGCTGTATCACATTGAAAAACAAGGAGAGTTATGTGATGAATTATTCCCTGAAACATAGCTTTGAAATAGAACTATTTGGAGTTTTACTAACGAATTGAAAATTTTATGTTAGCTATTTAGCAGGATAAGGGTTGACAATTCTTCACTTTTGAGCTAAGTAAAAGCTAATCAAACTCGAACATGATCATACAAAATGTAACTACGACCACTGTGTATCATAATGAAAATGAACGGTACTATTCAAAAAGGCGGTTTCATGCATCTCCGCAAAGCATTAAACCCATTTCCACACAATCCCTTCTTTTGACGCTGCTGAGAAAGAAGTCTTTAGAAAACATTGTGCGAAAAGGAGAAAATGCTGGTAACCAGCATTTTCTCCTTTTTCCCACAATGTTTTCTATCCTTCACAAAAGAAGTTTCAAGTTTTCAGTCACTTATATGTTGTCGTCTGCAAACGCTTTCAATTTGGACCAGTCTAAAATATTGTCGTTTGGTAATGGGTTAAATACTGGTATACATGTCTATACCAAGCACGTCATCACATGATAGGGGGTCTAGAAAATCCATTTATCATAGCAGGTGACTCAATCTGGAAGTAAAATAGTCCTTCGGTCAGCAGAAAATTTGCGAATAGCATGAATTGTGCATGTTCCAATATTTCGGTCGATACTTTTTTGCAGATGCATTTAGCCCCCTCCCCCCTCTTTTTTTTTTAACCCTTTTCCCCATAAGCCATTTCTTTGGCATCTCTAATTGACCCTAAATAACAGCAAAGATGAAGCCGTTTCTTATGTGTATATGACACCTTTTGAAAGCTTAGAAAACATTGTGGCAAAAGGTGAAATTGCTCGTCACGAGCAATTTCACCTTTTGCCACAATGTTTTCAAACCTACCAGCAATGTGTAGAAATGAGTATCTATGGAGTAAAGGGTTAAAGAAGCATGGGTCGAATATGGCGAAAAAGGGCATTCGGAGTTTCGGACGTATGCGTAAAACATCGTATTGTATCAGTCTGTGCAGTCAGCGCAGGCTCATAGAGTTTTACCATTCCAATGCTTGTTAATGTAATTTTACCTGTTTTTGTTTTAAAAGATTTAGTACACTCACGAATTGGAATTTCCCTTCTGAGTGCCCAAATTCTATGAAGACTGACGTCACTGGGAAATGATGTCACTCAGACCTTGGCAATACGTGATAAAAACTTGCTGTTTGTTGCATAATCTTGATGTTAATCTTGACCAACGACGTCATTTTGGATCTTTCGTTGACAGTGTAGTCATGTATATGAGGCTCCCGAAAGGGAAACTGCTTTTGCGTTGGTTTTGCCAGTGTACATGATACAGTATACACTGTAATGAACTTCGAAACGGCCACTTTTAGTCGTAAGCTGTTATTTCCCCTAGACCTTTTCTCGCGTCCACTGCCTATAAAAGAGTCAGATTATTTGGTTTCATTTTTTGCAGAGTAATTAACCGGTCTGAAAACATATTTGAGCCCAATTCTGAAGAGAATTTATTCAATTTTTATCGCAGAAAAAAACTTACTTGTATATTCACTCAACATTATAAATTACAAATTAAAATTTTGAAAACTTCATACTTGGTTTTTTTTTATTATATTTTTCACATAAAATGATTTTCTTGTTTTTTTCTTTTTGCTTACAAAAGTTTAGAATTTAATGCTTCTCTTTTAATCTGTTTTATCTGGTATAGACACCACGCATGCGCAAACAAGTAGTTTTCCTTTTTTTGAAGAAGAGAGACCTTCTGTTGGCGAAATCGAGAATCTTTTCATCACAATACCATAGTTAACGTCCAGATATTTGTCATGATTTGTTTTTATTAACTTTTCTTTAACTTCCTCCAATTTATAGGAGAAACAAAAAAGACCATTTAGAAGTTTGTTTCAGTCTATATTTGAAGCATATTATTCAGTCAGATAACGAGTTCTGTGCAGTATAATAATATAAAATGTTCTTCAGTAGACTTGTGCTAAAAAGAAAATGACATAGAAACGGAAAGTGGCGATTCGGCTTTGCCTGTGCGGACTGCGCAGGCTGATCCGATACGACACTTTACGGAAATGTCCGAATGCCCCTCTTGACATGTTGCAAGCCATATATGAAGCATTCTTTAGTTTATAAAACACTGGTGCATTGTAAATTTCGAACACTTTCCGCTAAAATGTCTTTTTTTTTTCCTTTCAAGGAAGAATCCCCGGTGTCAAGTAAATGTAGATAATCTCGAGGTTGATTAATTCAATGCATTTCTCCCTAAATAAGTTTAGCAAATGGCATTCTAAACAGACTTTACGGCGACTTTTGTTTTCTCCTAAAAACATATAAAATTTAGTCCCGTCGTTTTCACGTTATAGCCCTTTGTGTGAATTCACTATCAAGGTTCCATGAACTCTCAACGTTTCAAATTCAACTGTGCTTAGTCTGTCATCCTGCCAGTGTGTATTATGCGGAGAGTGTGGTTCGAGATCAGCCAGCATATATGTAATCTGACCTTGATTTACACGTTCCTTGTCTCAGTTGATAATGCAAGCTAGATCTAAATTAGAGTTAAGCAATGTCACTCAAATTCATGAAATCATCCTTTCTTTTGATAGCATTGTTGAAGGGTGAGGAACAGCTTCTTGTTTTCGAAAAATACGAAACTGATATATAAAGTATGAAAAAAAAAAACTCAATTATTAAAGCTCTTTATGATTTGCCAAACAATTGGTTAAGCCTATGAGAACAAGTAGGCTAACTGTCTTTTTTTTTTCGAAAAAAAAGAAAAAATGACTGACTTTTTCATAGGTAGAAAAGAGCATAAGCATCTCTGGGCCTGTATTCACCAACCATTCTTGAGAATATTCTTAGTCTTATTCTTCAAGATTTTCTACGTTTGTAAGTAACACAACTTCTGATTGGCTAAACCGAATGGTTTAGCCAATCAGAAGTTGTGTTGCGTACAAATGTAGAAAATTCTGGAGAATAAGATAAAGAACGTTCTTGAGAATGGTTGGTGAATACGTGCCCTGGACTTCGAGACTCCTTACACCAGACACATTCTTCAAACACGAAGCACCGTTCTGAAAGAATCTTTGAAAAGACAAAATTTTAGACTTTTCCAAATTGGCAGAGGACAAAATAAAAAAAAAACCTGACTCAAAAATAGAAACTTGGCTTTAGAAGAGTAGAAAAAATTGTGGGAAAAGGAGAAAATACTGGTTACCAGCATTTTCTCACTTTCCCACCATGTTTTCAGAAGGCTTCCTTCTGGGGGATAAACATTTGCATGTTTTGCAAACCATTTAGATCAAGATCATAATGCATGTCCTATCTAGTCTGATCTTGACGGAAGCTTTTCAATGTTTTTGTGAAATTATGTGAACATACTACTTCTGGACTTGTAACAACCCTGCTCAGTCTTCTCATGGATTTGTATTGTAGAAGTTCTGGGTTTGAGTGTTACTGGTAGCGTTGGAGCTTGAGAGTGTTTTTAGATAAAGCACACACTGCACTAAGCTGAGTAAAAGCAATGAAACACACGAAAAAAACGAATTGCTGTAGTGATACAAAACAAAAGTCTAACGATATTTCATTTTGGTGAAGACTTAATCACCGTTTGAATAAATAATGGAATAACCAGAAAATATAGAGCTTGAAAGCGGGTCAAAAGTTTACGGGGAAGAAAAATATAAGAATATTATATTTACCGAATTCGCAGCGATATAACTATGGATGGACATCAAATCTATTGCCGTCATTATTTTCTACTCTGACCCTTACCATGACGACATTTTATGGAGATCTGTCTCATACCCACTCCCAGCCTTTAAAGGAAAAAAATAATTAAAAAAAATGGTCTTCAATGAGGATTTCTTCGTTTAAATTTTAAAGATTTTTATAAAGGTGCTCAAGACTGCACTTGAATGGTTTTTCATCATGTGAAATACTAATGCAGGGAAGCAGCAAGTAGGTTGAGAGAATGAAACACTTCTAAAAGACTCCACGGAGCATTGATACGTGGACTGACCATCAGCTGGTTGCTGAACGGGTAACGAAAGCATTTAAACTTTAACAACAGCTAGTAAAATTTCTATAGTCTCACTAAACCTCCAAAATGATTTATGACTGTAAAATTAAGTAAAGCGATAGAGGGAAAATCATCAGTGCAGACAAGAAAAACAAAAATAATGGGGAGGAGGAAGCATTCATACATGCATTTTCTCAATGGGCTATATGTAGCCTCTTGCGATATTTTTAGATTCAGCTCCAGAGCCTTTCAAAGACTTTTGGGAATGTCACTTGACCATTGCTCGCGTTGATTACAATACGAAGATTCGTATTCAAATCAGTACAATGACGTCATATTTGAGGTAATAAAAATAGACTGAGTTACACTGAGACTGAGTTGCAAATCGTTTTTCGGTATTTGAACGCATAGAATGAATGGCTGTAACAATATATAGCTATTTATACCAGAATACCAGCACATAGTTTTATTAATTTTGTCGGTGATACACAAAAAATGATGATTTACGACAATAAAGTTAATAGATCTATCCCCTTTTAAACAACAAAACAAGAACAAACGATCAGTTTTAAGAAAGCTGTAATTTGAAATGGTCGACAAACCAAATAAAATCTTACCTGAAAAAAAAAACACACACACACAATAAATATCGGATTCTTTGTATCAGATAAAGTTCTGTATCTCAAGAATTATAATTCATTATGTGTTCAAAAGTATGCCTCTATGTACATTGAGTATGTATTGAAATTGAGATGAAGCTTAATCGCTTCTCTCTGTGTACACCACGGAAGAAAACTAGTTCCAAAGAAGCTTGCCTTTTTATATATAATTTTGTACACATATTTCATAAGAGTTTAGTCACTCTAAGTACATGTAATTTTGACATTGAATCACACAGAAATCTTGCATAGCAATATTTCAGAAACGAAGGATATAATCCACAGAATTTTGGCCAAGTACGGCACTATTTGCCTATCCCAAACGTGTGTTGCCTAACAAAATTTGCAATCTTTAACTGAAAATGGGGATGGCTCTGTAATAAACCCAAAACTTTAAATGAAAGACGTACAGCATTAAGCTCAAAGCATTCTTTATTTTCCCGTTCTACTAAACTAAGATAAATGGTACGTAACACTATATCCTGGCGCCCGAAGGTTCGTTCAGCCAAATTTGCATATAACTGATTATTAAATAGCATGAACCACTCCATTTTCAGACATTTTTGTAATTTGACACTTTGTTCCAATGGTCTGCGGGAAATTTTGGAATTACGACAAAAATCAATTTCTTTGAAGTGGTTTTTGTATTTCTTTTTAATTTCAGGACAAATTGTTTGCGATGGAATTTTTAACGACATCGAATCTTTCCTCTTTGAAGTTAAAATGACATTAACCCTTGACCACTCCATCCTGAGTTTTAACACCTTTCTAAAAAAATCTATTTGAAAAAAAAATGTCGGAAATAGAGGAAAAGAGACACAGATTAAAGAAACTAGGTTTGGAGCACAACACAAAACATTGACAGACGGCGAACTAAAAGTGATTCACAAATTTGTGTTTGGAAGGATGGTCTGCATTCAATTTTGGACTGGTTTAGGGTATAGGGTTTCCTCTCTTGGTAGGAAGTTAATACGTTACCACTTTTTTAAGCGTGGTAAACATCATTCCAAACTTAGTTTCTTTAATCCTTCTCTTTCCCTGCAGCGTTTATAATTGATTGCCAGACAACAAAACTTTCAAATTGCAAAATTGAAGCAAGAAAATCATTTTTTGAAAAATTATTTTGCAAAGGATAGAGCACATTGCTGGCAAAGGAAGTAAATAGCCGGTGCGTGATCTGATGCTGTAAGTGAAATCTGCTGCTCTGGGAGAGAATTCTAAATAGGCCTAACTATATATCTATGGAAAGTAATGCTGCGTATGTCTAATCAAGGAGCTCACCACACACTATTTATAGCAACACACGCCCACTCTTTGAAATTCTGCTATATCTTTAGAAAGAAAATAAAGTGACCTTCGTCCTCTTTTTTTTTTCTTCGCCATTTTCCGACATGCTAGCATACCAAAATAGCTTAACATGTTTCCTGTTATTTTAGGTTGCTCATCCCACTATCCTTTGCCTTTATCAATCAATCCACAGTTTGAAGATCCTAAAGGTTAAAAAGCTTTTAAAAACACTGTGTGAAAATGAGAAAATGCTGGTAACCAGCATTTTCTCATTTTCCCATAATGTTTTCCATCCTTTCAAAGATAATTTTCATAATTGCTGTCTGCACGTACTTTTAAATTGGATTATACTAAAATATTTTCGCTTAGCAAAGAACTAAGACAAGTCTTCAGTGTACCAAACTCCACTTTCAACTCTTTGTAGATAATGTCGATCTACATTGACCCTTAATGTGCTGTTTCATTCAACAAATCGAATACAAACATAATCAGATTGATAATCTCAGACAGAGGTGTGAAATTTTTGTAAAAGTGTAGTCTCGGATCAGCCTGCGCAGCATTTTACGAGTATATCAGATTTTGTCCAACAGTAGATTTGCGCAAAACAGAAAAAAAACTACATAAAAACGGATCGTTTCGTTTCAGATTTTTTTTACGAATGTCCAAATGCCCCTTTAAGCGTGTCACAGGCCATTACTGTGAATCAAATGACTGGATTTGTCTTACAAAGGACAAAAAAAGAAAAATATTTAGGAAAGGAGATAGGCATAACGTTGAATTTAGAGCGATTTCTCATTTGCACAATATTTTCTATACCTCAGTGATGTTTAAGCCAGTGGTTGGTAAATGGTTAATAAATCATATATTCTAATTATTGTTATGGGAGACCACTCCTTCCTGCATGGCATACTCCCGATTTAAATACAATACCTGGCTACTGCGTCAGGGAGATATCTCTTTGGCTCAGTGGTTAGGGTATTGGTCTTGTGTCCGGGAGTTCCGGAGTTCGAATCCTGCTCCGACCCTTATTTCTGCCATGCATTTATTCATTTGTTTCTTTGTTACGGACTTCGTTCGTAAGATGGGGGCTCGTCCGGGATCGGCCATTGAGCCATTAATCCCATTTGTTGTCCAAAATCGGACTTCCTGCCTAATAAGGCTTCGAGTCATCAATAAATGATGACTTTAAGAGGGGGTGTGTTATGGGAGACCACTCCTTCCTGCATGGCATACTCCCGATTTAAATACAATACCTGGCTACTGCGTCAGGGAGATAGCTCTTTGGCTCAGTGGTTAGGGTATTGGTCTTGTGTCCGGGAGTTCCGGAGTTCGAATCCCGCTCCGACCCTTATTTCTGCCATGCATTTATTCATTTGTTTCTTTGTTACGGACTTCGTTCGTAAGATTATCTTGCTGAAGAATACTCTAAAGATATTTTGAAAAAAAAGAAAACGCAAAAAAAATCCGGAACCTTATCGGATGGTAGGCAGGTATTCCAGATATAAATTTTGTCATTGATCTCATTGCCAAACAGCAAAATGCTAGCCTCGTCAAAACGGAAAGTTTTTGAAGAGAACAAAGAAAAAAAATGAAAGTTTTCGGAACAGTAGTAAACTTAATGAGAAAAGCAGAGAATGCTGAATACACTTGTTGTGATGAAGGAACTAAATGTTCCTGCGATTAGTTCATCCCAAATGTTGTTATCTGATTGTCAATCAATGAGATAAACAGGAAGAACTGAAACGCCGGTCAACAACCGGTAACAATGGTGTCAAATCACAGCAGAATCAATCAGAGTCAATTATGCCGACATTCTTTCAAACACGGTCCGTTCCGGGAACTGTCAGGGACAGTTTCTTAGAAAAGAATACCAACATACCGGTAAAAAAGTCACAGGGTACAGATTGTTTATTTATTCTAATAGAATTTCAAATTAGATCTTTACACTCTCGTGGATTATTTATTGTGCCTCATAACTCACAACTGTGGTTTATTGAACGAAAAACCACGATAGAATGAAGTTTATTTCTTAATTCTATCGTGGATTATCGTTCAGTAAACCACAGTTGTGAGTTACGAGACGCTTCGTCCTCGTGGATTATTTATTGTGCCTCATAACTCACAACTGTGGTTTGTTGAATGATAAACCACGATAGGAAGAAGACTATTTCTTAATTGAGTGATAACATGTTTGATATAATGTATTGGGAAGATACACTAAACCCCCTTATTCCCAGAGCATGGATCAAACGCCTTTGTTGAAAAAAAATACGAGTGTTAAGCTTTATTGCTTAGTAAAGAGTGACACCAGACGACAATACATTAAACTCTGCAGTAATAGACAAGAAATACTTTTGAGAAAAGCTTTTCAATAAACTGCCATTATCAGGCAAATACGGATCCATTTTCCTAGTTCTGAAGGATGTCGGCAAGAGTCTGTGTGTGAATAAAAACATACCCAAAGGAGCGCCAAGTCCAGACGTGCACGGTTTTTCTGCGTCGTATAGGTTTTCCGCTTTCCAAATGGTCGGCTTTCTTCGTGTAACTTCTGCAAACGATCATCACATAACGTAACAATATGTGATATGACGTTGCGTGGCGTGCTGCATCGTGACGTGACGTGGCGGAGCGTGGCGTAACGCTTCATTATTAGTTGTACAGTCAGGTGGCAGGTGGCGACATGATTCACTACGGCCGTAAAAGTTTCCAAGTCCCCTGCCACCTGACCGTACAACGACTTTTTTACTTCATGATTTTACAATTCTAACGTGTATTCTGCGAAATTTTCCCGTTTTCGCAAATTGAGTACGCTGATGACAGAGAATTTTCCTTCTTAGCGCCCCTATTTGGTAAAAACTGACGTTACTGAGAACTGACATCATGATACCTTGGTAACGTGCAGTTTGGTGCATAAACTTGATGAAGTAAAACTTTACGTTTATAAAGGTAACACAACACGTGACAGCTTAATACATCAACAAATCAACCGTTTATCCTTTATATTATATAGTCGTCGGTTTACTTCAAAAACCTCGTAACTACAGCTTGAAACAAGCTGTATTTACAAGGTTTTTGAGGTAAACCGACGATATGAAAAGTTCACGTATAGATGAGATTTCTTTTGCTGAAAATACCCACAACATTCCTTGGAATAGAACACGAAGCAATGGCAAACTCTGGGAAAGCAGCTTTACTCGAGGGACTGTTTGATTGTATGCATTGTATTATACGATTGCCATGCGTGAGTTACTTAAGAAATAATCTTCTTTCTATCGTGGTATATCGTTCAATAAACCACAGTTGTGAGTTATGAGGCACAATAAATAATCCACGAGGGCGATAGCCCGAGTGGGTTATTCATTGCGCCTCATAACTCACAACGTGGTTTATTGAACGATATACCACGATAGAAAGAAGATTATTTCGATTCTAACATGGCCAATTCTTAATGAAAGGAAAACAAGTTCAAATTAAGAGTAAAAACGCGGATGAAGATTACGTTCCAATGAATAACTCACTCATTGAATGACGTCACTCTACGTGGATTGTTGCAGATTTCACCACGTTTGCCTTGCACTGTGTTTATAGAGCCAAAGTCGCGTGTCATGTTAGAATTTTACTTATACTTTGCACATTATTCTTCTATAGTATTTATAAGTATGTTCAAGTGAGCTTTAAAGTCACTCTAAATATATGTCTTTTCAGATTATTTTGTATTTTGGGCCGGTGGCCTTCTATATGTTGAATAAACTATTTGTATTTGTATTTGTATATAGTAACTAACTAGCTCTTTTCCCACAAAACTATAGAAATATAATCAAAGGTGAAAGAGGAATGAATCCTGTCGCAGTACGATAATCAATCCTCAGAAAAAAATTGCCGAGCAGGAGATTCGAATCAGAGACCTATTAGTGTCATACATTGTACTTTACCATCTGAGTTACATGACTCGGACTGCTCGATAGTAAAAGGTTAGCTTTTTACCAAACGGCAAGATTTTGGACTAGGCTAAAGTGAAAGCATTTGCAGACAACAAAATAAACGTGAATCAAAAATTGAAATTTGATTTGGAAATGGTAGAAAATATTGTGGGAAAAGGAGAAAATGCTGGTTACCAGCATTTTCTCCTTTTCCTATAATGTTTTCAAAAGGCTTCTATCTGAGGGTATAAAAAGTCGGGATAATTGGTAAAGGGTTAATGCATGAGCTGAGTCCCATTAATTTATGGGTTTCAATATCTATTACGATGGGTTTATGATAATACATGTTGAAAAAATGTGGTATACGGGCTCGTCTACGTAACAATCGTTGTAGCAATATTTTATCGTTATGAAATCATTGAATTAAACTAATAATGTGTAATAAATAAAAAAAAAAAGAAACCCTGAGCAATGCTCTGTGAAAAGGGAGCTTAAAGCATCTACAAAACCGTATCGACTCAGGTCATCTAGCGTAGTCCATACAGGCCGACCCTGGCCGAAACTTCATGCTATTGGTTACTTTTCTGCGTGTCCACGGACCAGGGGCCAGTTTATCCCTTGACTAAGTTGGCTGTTAGACAAAATGTGACTTCATAGATCCATGATTAGACGTGACAGTAACGATCTCCATGTTTGTTTTAGACATGATAAATAAGATAATTGTACATTGCTATAAAACAGACCGTGAGACGTTTTCTAACAAAGTTCTGATCTTGATCTTAACAGCCAAATCTGCATCTAAAGCTGCTCTTAACTTTGTAAATGCATACAGAATTGAATATGCTAAATACGTTGTCCCGCTTTTCCGGAAACATATTACCTCCCTTGTGACATGGCACTCGAATCGTAGACTGGCAAAAATGTTACAATTATTACAAGAGAAAAAGAAGACGCAAGAGCGTCAAAGGTCGCCCGAAAATGATTTTTTTTTTCTTTCCATTATTAAACAAATATGCAGTCAAGAGAATATATCCGACTTCAATTTTTTCAGTTATTCTTCATTTGAGAAAAAAGTAGATATTGTTTTCTAATAAATTGACATGACAATAGTGACCTACATTGTCATATAACCAACTGTCAAGATAAAGTATGGGTTTTCGAGCTGGAAAACGTTCAAATGCCCGATTTACATTTTATGCTACTTTTATGTCTATTTTCAATTTCGCCATCTGAGAATAACTGCATAATGAAAAAAAAAAATGCGACAAATATATTTTTTCAGCCATGATTACAAAAATATTGTATTTCGTTTATAACTGGAGATATAATTGGTCAATGACTGGAAATAAAATAAACGCATTTGAAACCATACGTGGTTACCAAATACTTTACTTTACAACTTATATTATAGTAAATTATATTTCCAATGCGAATTCTGTTTTTCCATTGCGCCTATCCCGCGCGATGGAAATTTGAAATGAAGTTTTATTATCTGGGTACTCAATAGGTATTGGGAAAAAAGTTTCAGTTTATTTAACTTATAACTTATAACTTAACACATAATCTTTATTTTGCCCATCAAATGACAAAATTTTTAGAACAATCCGAAATATCTGAGGACGGTGTAGATCAAGATCAGACTTACCAAAATTACAATCTGATCCTAGATTCACCCAACGTAATGTACCGGTATATAAAATGATACATGTAACCAAACCCGATCAGTGAAATATCTGAAGAGGGTGTAGATCAAGATCAGACTTACCAAAACTGAAGTCTGATCCTAGATTCACGCAGTCTAATGCATGTCAGCTGATATATAAATCAAGTTATTATCCATTTTAAAATTCGATCTGAACTTTAAGACCTGTGTTGGGTGCATTATATTGTACTAGTTCGAACTTGGTAATTTTTCCATTTCCCCTTCTGAGATTACCTGCTTAAAGAAGGAAATATTGTTACAAATATTTTTTTTAACAGTAAAAACTTTATATTTCAATATTCCTGCAGATATACCCTAGGAAAGATATACGAGTACAAATACACACGTTTGAAATCATACATATTTACTTTATATAGTAACAAATGTATAATGTCTATTGCGTACAAGTTTTCTTTTCCATTGCGCCAGTCCCGCACAAAGTAAATTTAACCCTTTCCCAAACAATCGCTGGTTTTTACGGATCAAGAATAGTAGCCTTTTGAAAACATTGTGGGAAAAGAAGAAAATGCTGGTAACCAGCATTTTCTGCTTTTCCCACAATGTTTTCTACCCTATCATAGATAGAAATCATCTTTTCAGCAAGAGTTTAAATTTCGTCTTCTAATGCTTTCAATTTGGTCTAGTCCAAAAGTTTGTCGTTTGGAAAGGGTTCAAAGGTTTTAACATTAGTACTTATAAGCATAAAGAAATTCTAATCATTTTCTTCAATTAACTACCCATAAGAAAATACGTTAAAGACCTGTAACACTTTAGGTACAATATACTGTTGGTAAATTTTTCATTTCGCCATCTAGGAATACGTGCATAAAGGAAAAATATCACTACAAGTACATTTTTTTCAGCGGTACAAAACCATAATTTTTGGTTTTTACTTGTAAATTACCTTTAATGGGTAGAAAAAATCAAATCATTATTGTTATTCTATTTAATAAACAGGCATGATATATTTCCATGCGTATTTTCTTTTCCATTCCGTCGATTGCTCTAAAATATTTCCATTCCGCTCTTTAGGCCTGCCGGTAAAGAGTCATTATCTCCCGCTAGATGGCATTCTATAAATACTCGAATCATCGAAGAATATGACATGCACAGACAACGGTAAAGAGTAGGAGCAGTTCTGCATTTCCATTGGTTCCTAAGATCATGTGACTGGACGAGTTCATTTGCGTTAAAAATAGATGGATTCTGCACAAGAACATTAATTGTTTCACAAAATGTTGCGCAGACCGTTAATAATTCTTTCACGATTCTTTATCGGTTTAAAAACAAGTAAACAACATCAAAAAGGTGAAGAAAACCCCACACAACAATTTCACATACATTCACACCTATTTTACCAAATTAAACCTGGCGAATATGATGAAAGATTTTAACCGGACGTACCTACACTCTCCATGAACATCTCTTCCGAACTATATTAAATATAAGGTCGCCGGCTTCTGCCGGGCGACCAACAAGTATCAGCTGACAGCAATCAGTATAGAGAATTCGGCTTTCAATTGGTTCGTTTGTACTCACTATTAAACAGTTTCTACACAAACCTGTGTTTTGTCTGGTCTCAGAAGGAAAGCCATTGGTATGATTGTGGAGACTGAAAATATGCCGGTAGCGGCAATTCCCCCTTTCGCCACATTGTTGTCTACCTATCAACTCCAGAAATCATCATCTGAGCTGCACTTAATTCGTTTTCTGCGGATGCCTTTTATTTTGGCCGGGTCCAAAATGTTATCTTCTGGAAATATTATACTAATTGTACGAGCGGCAGCACTTTATCTTTTATTCGGTTTTTAAAGTACTTATACGGAGGCAGCCATATTATTTACTCCTCTTCCGACCATTTCGCAACTCATTCATTTCGTACATAAGCCATATCGTAACCACCTTTACTTTTTATCTTGGTCATTTTGTACTCACTTTGATAATTTCGTAACCACTTTGGTTATTTCATACCCTGTTTTTAATTTTTAGTCGGTAATTTAGAACCTGGTTTTAATACTATTTTCTTGTGTTAGTTGTCGAATGACAATTGATTTTGTATATAGCTCGACAACTGCTTTTGTACACAGCTCCAATTGAAACTCTGTTAAATTTCGCCGAAGAATGGCCAAGGTTGTGTCTTATCATTATTTGTTTATTCTTTTTTAATTTTTAAATTACATTCTATAGATTGTCTAGGACTTCTCAGTTCATTTCTCACCGACAAATTTACTTTGGTCAATTTTGAAATGCTGTACATAATGTGTCTTATTTCAGAAACAACCGATTTGCGGCGCCATTGATGTTACTCATCAACATTTTCTTGTATATTTATTGAGCAGTGGAAATATTCCAACGTTGTTTACGGAGGACAACTGTTCAAGATACGAGAATTAGACCATGTAGGTCTTAGATCAGACTGCATGGCCTAACAATAAAAAAATTTAGTCACTCTCTCTCTCTCTCTCTCTCTCAGAGTGAAGCAGATTTGTTTGCTCACTTTACGATGGACATGAATAATTGATTCTTTTCAGATGCATGCAATCAATTACGTTGCAGAGTTATCTAATCACTGTTAATGTGATCAAATGCTCTTATATTGTCTAGTTTTTAAGAAAATTTATCTGCCATAAAGATAAATTAAGTGTAAATATAGGATGCTTATTTATATGTTATCGAGTGTGTTGATTGGTTTGATTTCTTTTCAAGCCTATAACAATAAAGCACAGGTCCGTATATGAGCCGTGCTCTATGAAAAGGAGCCTGAATGCTTCTGTAAACAGTGTCGACCAGATCAGCATGCGCAGTTGCATGGGGCTAATATAATGCCAAAAATATTTGCATTTTGCAAATTTTTCGCTTGCCAAAGGACTGGTGTGCCTCATAAATTTGTTCGACATCATCGATTTGACTTCTTTACCACACAAATTTAGACTAATCCAAAATTGAAAATATTTGCAGACAACAACATAAACGTGACTCAAAAAATGAAACTTGACTTTCAAGGACACCAGCATTTTCTCCTTTTCCAACGATGTTTTCAGAAGGCTTCTTCCTCAGGATCGCGAAAACCAGTGATTGTTTGGTAAAGGGTTAATGGGTTATCAATAATGTGATGACTTGCTTGGTATCATAGATCAAGGAAATGCACTAAGCCCCCTATTTGCTTGAATATGGCATAATTATACGATTGAAATTTAATATCTACATTAGACAGACATGTAACAAACAAAAAGGCTTAAAAGGGATTTTTTATTTGATTTGTTTCATTAATACTACCCTGCATTCAATCGCATTATAGTAAAATCACGCCAATATACTATTAGTTTTATATTACCATGTAGGTGCATGTGTTTCCAGTGTATTACCAGTACAAACCTGGGCCTCTGCACAGCTTGTTGTTCAAGGACTCCCACGTGACTAGCACCATCGGAGAAAATAGAATATACAAGTTCAATGCCCTAACCTTTTTCCTGTTAATTAACCCTTTCCCAAACGGCAAATCTTGGACCAGACCAAATTCAAAGCATTTTGCAGGTGACAAATTAACAGTTGCTAAAAAGACAATTTTTCTATAATGACAGGTAGAAAACATTGTGGGAAAAGGAGAAAATGCTGGTAACCAGCATTTTCTCCTTTTCCCACCATGTTTTCAAAAGGCTTCTATTCCTGACACGTAAAAACCAGGGATTGTTTGGGAAAGGGTTAACAGACATGAAACTTTCAACCCGATTTTAAAATCCCAAATTTTGCAATTTCAACGGTATTTTGGGAGATATCTTCTTATCGGACAATGTAGATCCAAGATCAGACTGCACGTTCTGTGCAGTCTGATCTTGATCTACGCTGTCCGCAAAAAGTCACTGAGTCAAGCTTATAGCAGTCTAAGGATTACACACGGAAAGTACTGCACCCCGGTTTAGTAGCTTTAGCGACTTTGTTGATCCAAGATCAGGCTGCACAGAAATTGCCGCCTAATCCTGGACTGACACTATGCAGTACTTTATACTGCATATGAGCCATGCCCTGGCAAAATGGGGCTTAACACATTACCAAACAGCAAAATTTTAGGTTTGTCCAATTCGAAAGCATTTGCAGACGACAAAATGAAAGTGACTGAAAATTTAAGATTTGTTTTGTGGTGGGTAGAAAACATTGTGGGAAAAGGAGAAAATGCTGGTTACCAGCATTTTCCCCTTTTCCCACAATGTCTTCTAAAAGCTTCTTTCTCAGGGGCGTCAAAAGTAGGGATTGTGTGGTAATGGGTTAATGCATCTCCGAGATCCATGGTACCAGTCAAGTCATCACATAATTATGGATCCATAATATCTACTTTTTTACAACAACCTACTTTATCATGAGGAAGACTAGTCCATGATCATGCAAAAAATTGACCAATAGCAGAAAGTTTCGGCTCAGGTCAGCCTGCGCAAAATGCGCACCCTGACCTGAGCCGATACTTTTCGCAGATGCCCTAAGCCCCCTTTTTCACAGAGCATGTCGCATATTTTGAACAAGCTCACAACCTTGAAAAAGCAATATTTTTGCGGTTTGTCTTTTTTTTCTAACTGAAAAGGCCATAATCATTTATCCTTTACCCAAAATATCCCAAATTTTAAAGACTCTTAGAAAGACAAAATTTGGAAACATTATAAAAAAATTAACATAAAATGCTGAAAAGACAAATTACATGTTTTGGGTACAAAATTTTACATATTTTTCAGACAATAAATATCTTAATATAGAATACATAACTTAAATATGGAAAACATTTAAAACGAGATGGAATATTGCAACTTTAATCACGCCATATTTGAGTTGTTACTTTTTTTTTTCTTTTTAAATTTTGACAGGCTAACATTTTATCGTCTTTTAAAAAGTCATACCGCAATCAAAGGGATAACAGCTTGGCCACAGAAGGACCCATCACAGCCGAATCTGTACAGATAAACGTTACGCGTGCATGATCAATAAACACAAAGTTATAAATGAGTCCCACAGGCAAAGGGAGTTTAATGCATTTCCTTGAGGCATTTTAAGTTAGGCTAATCATCTCATAATAATAGATACATAAAATCATTTTATCTGACGCAACTATGAGATAGAATGGCACTTGGACATGCAAGAAATTAAGAAATAGCAAAAAAAAAAAAGCAAAAAATGGCCAAAAAGTTTCGATCCATGTCAGCCTGCGCAGATTGCGCAGGCTGACATAGGTCGAAATTTTTTGCAGACCCCTTTTTACAGAGCACGGCTCAAATATTTCATGCAGTAAATGTCAGAAAGGCCATTGTAATAATCATTAGCTAAATTGCGTATGACAGTTATTTGAAATTGATTGTTTTCTTGAAACGACTTTCAATCTTGCACTTTTTGATGACTCATTCACAACAAGCATTACAAAGCAACAATGCGTCTCTTCGTACAATGCAGGTAATGGACTTTCAATTATTGCTGTCCCGGAAACGGACGTTTTAAATTACTCAGTTTTTTTTCAAAGCGAGTTTGAAGAATATGATAAGGGAAATCATGAGGAAATAGATAAATAAATAAATAAATAAAATAAATGAATAAAGCACAGCTGAAAGAATTGCTGAGACTGTAATTAATGAAAGGAATGAACATGAAATATTTCGAAATAATACAATACCTTACTGACGAACATTTGACAATTTTACGTTCAGCTAACAAATGAACCATGCTCCGGAAAAAAGAGATTTAGAGTGCTTTGAGTTTTCGTCAGTGAAATGTTACACCAACGAAAGGCCAACAGTCTTTTTTACTTCTTACGTCAATGTTGGGGTTTGGCCTAAGTCAA
Source organism: Tridacna crocea (assembly GCA_943736015.1). Classification (NCBI taxonomy): domain Eukaryota; kingdom Metazoa; phylum Mollusca; class Bivalvia; order Cardiida; family Cardiidae; genus Tridacna; species Tridacna crocea. The sequence goes on from OX031056.1 coordinate 25,394,757, forward strand.
ATTGGGACTGTAAAAGCGCGCGCTCGTGTTTGTAATATAATGTTACATAGAAAAGGTAGCCATCTTTTGAAGGGAAACAAAACAGAATATATAGAGGATATTTGTTTTTTTCGGTGTAAGATCGAAATGTATTTCATCGAGTGGACACCATCGGTAGGTAATATTTTCACGAGTGGCGATCTTTCACCGAAACAAACAAATATTCTTTTTATTTTATGCTTTTAATCCTTTTTGGGCGGAGCTTTATCAAAATTCAGTACAGTTCTTTTCCCTTATTCCCCGTGACGTACTCCTCCCGCATAGCAACGTTACGTTTAGCGCGTGAAATGTAAGGTACAATGTGTATGACGTCATATCTCCCATCTGGTTGTTAGGCACGCGCAATTTACCTAGGCAACAAGAACGTGAAAATCGGTATTTTCAATGGTGGTACCAGTGTAAGATCGGAAAATATTTTCACTGCTATTTCTCGATATCCTACTGGAAAGCATGAAATAAATGTCAATCTATAATGGTTTTATGTGACGGTAATTGCAGGATATTGTGGAATTTCTATCATTAAATCTTGTAACTTATGAAAATAATGCATTGGATAAAACTGGCTTCTTAAAGTCAAATTCGTGTATAAGGCAAACGAACTATTTGTATTGTAAGAAAGTCTTTCTTGAAATCTTTCAGCGCACAAAATAAATTCATTAAATATTTCTAGCCAAGCAGAAAAACAAAACACAAAATTCTTGTCGTTTATTATGTTTTTATATTTCTTCCTTGAAAAACTAGTATACAGAGTCGAACAGTGTATATTAAGTATCAAACATTCTGTGCAGTCTGATCTTGATCATCACTGTCTGCAAAAGCACATTGGGTCTTCCTATGCAGCAACCTAAGGTTTAACCCTTTACCTGATATGCCAATTTGAGGCTCTTCCATTTCAGCTGCAAATAAAGATATGATGTCAAAAATATGGACAAATGAGGATACAAATACCTGGTTGAGTGGAAAACATTGTGGAAAAAGGAGAAATTGCTCATTACGAGCAATTTCTCCTTTTCCCACAATGTTTTCAAAAGCTGTCTGTTGATGATACGTCAAAGTGAGTATCTATGGAGTAAATGGTTAAGAGAAAAAAGAGTACAAATAAAAACGTCTATTTCCTGCTGAACAATTCCTGTCAAGTTATCTAACAAGTCTGCCTGTTTCAATTAAAATAATTCGAGAAAAATGGGAACAATTTCTTATTTATTTTCTACAGAAACAGTTTAATAAATCATCTATATAAGTATTCAACGTCTGTTTTATCCTTCGAAGCTTTTCATATTTCTATTTGAGAGGGATGGGGGACATCTTCGCAAGCCAAGGCTGACGATTCACTACGCTACTCTACCCTTGTCGGATCGAGCTTGATTTTTACATTCCCCCGGTACACTTTTTCATTGGATGCAGCCAGCTCTAACTGCAACGAATGAAATCGCTCGTAGCATTTCATCTTTGATAAAAACAGAACAAGGTCGCTACCTTTCGAATAGAAGGTAAACATGGAAATCCACGTGGATGTCTGCTTATCGCTTCATGTGTATTCGTAAGCGGTTTGTAAAACGATATTTCATTTTAGAAATATGATGTAAAGGGAGTATTAACCAGCAAATAGAGGGCGCATTGTAGGAATCTCGAAGTCGGGCTAAATCAGCCAAGGTAAGATCCACGTAGTGATCGTAACCTTGGCTCGCGAAGATGGATGGGGGAGAAGGGGGACATATTTGAGCTCGCTCATCTTGAGCGTCCCCTTTCGTGCGGTCTTTATCTTTTAGACAATGGAAATAAATAGTATAGAGATTAATACCTTTTAAAAAAGAACATGGGAAAATTGATAAATATTTGAACAAATTTCAATACTCGCAGCAAATATATGAAATAACGAGTAGGTTAGTTGAAGCTTTCTTAAAGCAACATCAAGTAAGTATTGAAAAAAAATCAAGTTTTAAAGCGCAAAACAACACTTGGTATTTTACCTAGGTAAATAAGTACACTAAAGGTTCCCAATTACCAGTCTTGGCCAAAGATATGTAATATTAAGCTTTATATTTAAGAAAGGGGCTTTGCGAGTATCTGTAGCAATTGGCTTCACCACCACAGTCAAAGACGTGCGATTTATGGTATACGGCTTCGTCTTCGTCATCAGGATTTTTAGATATCCACCGTAGACACGTTCCATGTGACTTCATATTCATTAACAGAGGTACATGTCACTATTATTATGGCTTTGTAGTCACTAACAGAGTTCGCAGGCATCGCTTCCACCAATAATTCTAAATATTTGTTCATTACATTAACTCGAAGGCAATCTATTTGACAGCATGAGTCTACCAATCAGATGGCGTGTCTTGAAATTCAAAAATTAGAGATAATTGATCCACAAATGATAACTGATGGACAAAAAAAGCGTTCAATAACCACTTTAAATAAAGCCATGAACTTGGATCCCAATTTAAGCCATTTCCATTTTTGATTTTATTACGAGCTTAAAAAGGTCTGTTTAACTCTGTGCTTCTAACTTGACCCTTATCCTGCTAAATAAGTTAAATGAAAAATTCAAACCGTTAGACAATTTCCAAACAGTAATATTTCAACATATTTTTCCGAGAAAGTCACTGTAGGCTAGATCCAAGATAAGACTGCATGTTCGGTGTGGCCGGATCTTGATCTTCAGTGTCTGCAACAGGTCAATGAGTCGCGCTTAGCATCCTATGAGTTCATATTCAATTATTTAACTCTATAAAAGCCGACGAACTTTTACAGAGGTGATTGTCTGTTTCGATTTCCTCTTTGAGCGATTATTTCCTTTAGTACTACATTAATGGATTGACTCCCACGCATTAAGACTGAAATAGATCTTTTTACATCGTCTATTTAACGTTTGAATTCTTGGCCAAACCTTTGATGATTCTGGGTCTAGTTTAGATCAAGATCAATCCGAGGAGAAAACGCAATCTCATATAGGGTGTTAACTGTGAAAAGGTGTATGATATATTTTGGCCGCCCAAACTGGTGAAATAAGATGTAGATCTACAGATAGATGGATTGGTTTAAATTTCAAGATTGAAAATATTAGTAATTCTTCACTAAACCCTATGTTATGGGTACTTATTAGAATCGTCTCAATGAGACGATTCTAATGAGTACCCACAACATAGGGGTTGGAAAAGAAATAATGGATTTAGAATACCACCATTCCCTCTTATCTAGAGCTCTGATGGTCTTTTCAATTGACGTAATCTCTCTTCCAGATGACATTTTAAACTACCAATTTCTTAACAATGCCATTGCATAACGAAAAATCAATTATTACTCCATTAAAGAGATTTGTCTTTCAAAAGCTGGATAGCGTTTTTCAAAAATGAGAAGATGTTCGTAACCGGCATTGCCTTCTTTTCAAAAAAATGTTTTTAGAAACTTTTTTCCTCAAGATCGGAAAAGCACAGGGGCCATTCGACAAAAGGATAAAGGATCAATCCTGCTTTTATTGCACTCGAAGGGTTAACAGGTTTCGCGTCATAAAGTGTCTATAAATAGTTTCCCAGAAATCATTCTCACCTTATACCTCCTGCAGAGGAAATTCTCTTCGTCTTCAAGAAAATAACTTTTGAAAACATTGTGGTAAGAGAAGAAATTGCTCGTCACGAGCACTTTCTTCTTTTGCCACAATGTTTTTTATTGTGTAAATCTTATACGCTTTTATTTATTTGGATTATTTTCCATTTACACTGCCGTTTCCAAAGTCGTCTTCAGTACATTTGCGTCATGAATTAATGACCTAATGTTAACGATTCAATGATCCTTTAATCTCTTTCTCCTTATTTCTAATCATTCACCCTTCACCCATGTGTTTAATTCTTTACACAATTATCCCGTGTTCAAACGACTTCGACTTCGGAAGTTTTTAAAGCATTGTAGGAAAAGGGGAAAAGGCTGAAATATTTTGAAAGAGATAATTAACCGTACGTGCTACGTTTATTTTTTTTTCGTTTGCAAAATTAATGATCTTTTCAATTTCGCCAGCCTATAGTATAGTCGTCGGGTAGAGCCAGTGTCTATAAATAGTTTCCCAGTGTAATAGGAACTGAATGGAACTTTTTAAAGGCCTCTCTTTTGGACAATTTAGGGGGGAAATGCAGCAATTAGGTCAGTCACTTGTCCCAAGCTATTGCTCTTCCACCCAATTGCTTTCTGTACCGCTGAAGAAAACAAATCTCTGAATTCACTGATTTAAATTAGCATTGCACAGAATTATATATTAGCTGCTAATATATATAATGCTTAAATGTCTTTAGCCAAGACACAACAAAGTTCCAATCTTATGAAATCGAGATGGCTCGTGTATTATGACTTGTGAGTGACAAAAAAAAGCTAAAGAATACATAATAGGTTGCACCACACACGTATTTGAAAGCCAGGTGAATGTACATGTGCCATAGAATATTCAATAACCCATTCCGTTACCGTGGTAGTTATCCTCTGAAAAAAATCGGCGTCCGGGTTTGCCACTATTCCTATTTCTATTTCACGTCTAGGTAAAAGACTAGAAAGTAACACAACTTCTGATTGGCTAAACCATTTGGCAAATCCAATCAGATGTGTTACCTTAAAATCTAGAAATTACTTGAGAATGCCTCTTGAAATGGTTGGTTAAGACGAACACAATATAGAGATTTATTTACTGCACTATGTCCATGTCAATACAAGAACTTTAGACAAGAGATGTCACTCCGGACTACTTTAACTGAAATAGAAAATGCTTGATATATGAAGTCTGGCGTCTCTTGCAATATTATGAAGTCGTCCATCGACGACGGCTTCGTTATTCTTGAATGCCCTAGAGTTCACCAGTACGTGTCGTGGCTCTAAATTGTCTATCCCAACAACCCAGCGAGGAGCGCCACAATTCTAAAGACTGAAGGAAAAAAAGGGACAAAGAATAACGAAACTCTGTAAATCTTATATATCTCATCCTCGGAACCCAGGTTTAAATATTACGTTACTCTCCATGCATTACAGAATGAATCGAAACTGGATCAACGAGGATGAAAATATCTTTGCCAACCCTTGAACTTCTAACTAAAACGGTATAATTGAAAGTTGAACATAAAGGGTATAATTGAACGTTGAAGCTAATAATTTACATCCAGCTGTCACAAATTCTATGACTGACTCATTCCTGGAAAAGTTCCACGAAATCGAACTGTGTGGATTCAAAATCGGATTGCGCAGTCTATCTATACAGTCTGGTCGTGCTCTACATGTGTTACTATACAGTCCTCAAAAGCGCTCTGCAGCCCAAGGGTGAAAGCAAAGCTGATGGAAATCAATAGGATAACTAGTAAATCATATCGAATCAATTAGTTTCAATTATACATCTTGGAGACCAAGAAGCCGAGAAATATTTATGATGGCTTTTCCGTGACATTAGCACATAGATTGACTTTCAATAGTGTGCTATCGTTTGGCGCCACAGACACTCTATATTCATTGTTCTATCAGGCATAAAATTGCAGCTCCTATAACACCTTCACTTGTAACTTTCCGCGGATGATCACTGCGTCTTGCAGCTGACCACTAACAAATATGAGAAATTGTTTTAAAAAAGGGTGCCTCACTTAATTGTGAGTGTGCTGGGTTACAACAGTATAGGTGTCATGGCTCGCCTACGGACATTCCCAAGGAAATTTCGCTGCTTCGAATGAGAACCAAACCCAATGCCTTCTTGGGACTGATTTTGTAAAACCGACCGAAAGAAATACATCGATTCTTTGAAACAGAACTAGCTGAATTTGGCTTAATTCGCCAGGAAAAGACCAGATATAAAACTTTTTATTGGAAAAGCTCTGGAAAACCTGGCTTATTTGTCAATGTCGGATACCATAGAATATTGACTCGTTTGTCAAAGAATTTCAATATTCCGACTTCAACTGAATAATAAGATTTCGTTTATCGAAGAAATTTATCGAAATAATCATAGGGTATATGTACATTGCACAAAGACCGCTCTCGAAAAGCAACTAGACTATGGAATCTATTGTGTGACTGATTGTCGTGATAAGTCCCATTTTGATTGTGAAAGGGCTTTAAGGCGAGTGTTATTTTCTCTCCAAAAATTACTGTCCCCATCAAACATAATGTCAAAAAACATTGGTGTGTCAACAACCCCAACAATGAACGACGTCGCAAAACACGAGTTGTACCAAAACAAGCGCCAGGACCCGAATTCATCGGCCATTCTTCACTACTTTCCGAGTCTAATTGTCACGAATTTTCTAAAATTGCAATGCACCACAACTTCTAATTGGCTTTAACTAAAGAGTTTAGCCATTCAGAAGGTGCATTACTTTCAAAATATTGATGCGATTTTACATGGTTGGGGAGCATAAACAATGAAACGGTAACGCCATGGACTATTATAACCGAATGCAGCATATACTTTTTTGTCAGTTTAACACATTTGGTCTTGTAGACAATTTCTTGCACACCATTACAAAAAGTAGCGCTCTGACGTTGCCTCATTTTGACCCTTTGTTCCTATTCATTTTCGTGTAATAAACCACAAAATCTAAGATCATTCAGAAATCATGTAGATAGTTCAAACTTGTAAATGATCGCTTTTACATATCCTTTGCTGCACTATTTTTCTGATGGTAACGATTAAACTCGTTTTACAAAAGAACAATACTATGTGTTGACTACTCTGAGAAAGACTGCTTATACAATATCACAAGAAAATCTGAACGCGCTCGTTAAGTATATAAGCATTTTATCCTTTTTTCCCACTATGTGTTCTATCCTTCGCTAGAAATATCTTGTCATTTAAACCACATTTTTTTTGCATTTGATTTAGATCATGAAACGTCTATATGTTTCTCATATGGTAAACAACCTATGAAACTGGTGAAAACGACAAATACAAGAGTCATAGTCTGGCTATTAAAGGGGGTTTAATCCATCTCCATCTCTGCGATGCATGATATAAATGTGACCCATCACATAAAAAGGGACCTTCTGGGACCTGCGAAAAGTGTCAACCCTGGTCAGCCTGCGCGAATTGCGCAGGCTGACCAGGGTTGACACTTTTCGCTTTGGTGACATTTTCTGTATGAAAAATAGTCATTGTGCCATATTATATAATCGTTTTTGAATTATCAATTTAAACTGACCTGCACTATCATTAATCTGTTTTCAACTAATTGATGTACAGAATTCCAAGATGGTCCATTTTTGTGTGATGGGTCACATTTAAAATCATCACATAATTATAGATCTAAACGACCAAATTTGTCTGACAAACGACATGCTTAAACTTGACTATTAGCGGAAAGTGTCTGCCTAGACAAGCCTGCCCTAACTGTGCACACTGACCTGTTTGATCACTTTTTTGCCGATGAATTAATTTCAGCGCAAAATATGTATCGATCTTCTTAGATTCATGCTTTCTTTCAACGGCTGAAAATACAATTCATTGAAACACAGAAAGATCGATACTTTATAATCATGCTGGACTGATGGATGGTATACATGCAAGATCGGGTTGCTTGTTCAGTTCAGACTGATCTTGATTATAGCCGTCCACATAAGCCGTTTTCCCTCCCGGCATTGAGAGTGTTGAGAATAAAGGGATGTATTAAAAGAGAAAAAAATGTCCATGTCACCAACAGGACGTACAACAGGAAAGTCGACATTGATTTTCTTGACAACGTCTCCCTAGGTTTTATACTCAATGGATTAGCTCGCCCTTTAGGAGTGTCCGGAAAACGTGATACTAATGGCTTTCCTTCCTTCTGCTTTAACGCCTTTTGATTGGTTATAAAGAATTTCGGATAGTTGAAATTACGAGCAGTAGATTGCAAAAAAATCCAGGCGTTAATAAATTGCGCTATTTTAAGACGTAAAAGGTCTTTGTGAAAATGACAGAAAGGACAAAAAAACTACAAGGAAAGGAATCAGCCAGTTTCTAATAATACAAGATAAATTAGGAAAAGGAAAACAAATAGTTTTCAATGGAGTATATATATCGTAATTCGGCTCTCGCAAGTTTTCTGTGTAAAAAAATTACTAACCTATCTCTATATGGCTTGCAACGCGCGAAAAAGGGCATTCGGACATTTGCGTAAAGTGTCGTCTTGGATCAGCTTAATCTGAGACGGCACTTTACGATTACATTACAGTTTGTGCTACAGTAGACTTATGCTAAACAGAAAATTACATAGAAACGGAAAGTGTCGTTTCGGGTTAGCTTACATAGACTGCGCAGGCTGATCCGAAACGACACTTTACGCAAATGTCCGAATGCCCCTTTTCGCGTGTTGCAAGCCATATAGAAACCACGGGATTACATCGGATACAAAGATGTCGCTTGACCTTTCGGATCCGGATTAATTACAAACAAGACAGGTTTATCGATCAAATTGGGCTTAATTCATTTCCTGACGTGTATTAGATATTTTTGATAGAGTGCTCGCCACTTTATTCTTCACCAAACAATCTCATAACTCATGTTCCTGAAGAAAAAAGCGATTGAAAACGATGTGGCAAAAAGCTGGTTACCAGTATTTTTTTTCATTTAACACTGCGTTTATACCGTTTTAAAGGTGGCCCTTCAGATATTGGGACGAAAAGTTTACAAAACTACAAAAAAATCATCCTTCTACTTCCAAAGCCTTATCATTTTCATTCATTAAACCCCTGTAGCCGAAAACCATCTGACAGCTAGATAAATTAGAGATTTACTGCAGCCCAGGTCGACACTGAAGGGAAACACGGTCTATTTTTACATGAGCAACTCGCTCATTTACATACTGGAAATATACAGACTATGCTTCAAACATAGCGTCCGAAGTTCTAGACATTATGGAAAATAATCACATGTTTGTTATGTTATGGAATTTAATAGTCATTCGTCACGTGCAAGTCACTTAAGATTCCCACGATGCTTTTTTTATTTTGGCGGGAAATCTAAAAACAGCTTAAGAGGCTACGTAGCCTTTTAAGGGAATACCACCCAAATTTTTTTTTTGTAATTTTACGATTCTTAATTATTGATGACTTTTATTGTTTTTTCATATAGATTTTATAAACATATATATTTTTTAATTTGGTGTGATGTTAAAATTCTAAATACGCACCTTTAAAGAAGAATCCCATTGTTTGAACTTTATCGTTACAGTTGTGTGCACATATTTTTATTGGATAAGTCTAAAATTCATCATCGGGACTTCAGATAAAGGAAAAATGCCGAAACTTTATGCACAATTCATTTGGAAGAAGTGACATATTTCTCTTCCAGATGTTTTGATTGCATCATGTTTCTCATTACCTCCTGCAGACGGAATTTCTCCCCTTTCACCAGGTAAGTTTGGAAAACAGTTATGACTGGAGAGACATTAATTTTCATTCAAACAGATGGATTTCAAGGACTGCATATTTCTGCAAGCCTCAGCATCGTGTATAATCACTTTATCTGTGATGTGTGAGCTCGGCGTTCTCATTAATGCGCAGCGGGATCACCGAAAGGTCGCCAATGTCGCATAGTAAAGTCTTCAGCGTATCAGGAGGTGCAAGCACAGAGGTCGATGTGCGAACGCTATGGTTTTCGGTGGCTCCTACATGGAGATTACACGGTATTCTCTGAGACATAACAGCGTCTTTATATTGTGGTTACACGACGCGTCATTTTACTGCGAGCACAATGGAAGAAACTGTCATGGCGATAGGTGCTTTTCTTAGGTTCAACCTTTGCATCGCAGAACTGACCATATGCTAAACAAAAAGAAAACACACTGTCAAATTTAACATTCATTTCACCATGGCTGATGTAAGCCAGCAAGCCGGTGTAATACAGAGAAATGACAATCCCCTACATTACACCGGCCAACCACTTGTGTACGGACAGATCAAGCAGATGCAGGACATCAATAACGGAGTAGGTCTCGAAGGGGAATAATGCTTAAGAAATAATCTTCTTTCTATCATGATTTATTGTTCAATAAACAACAGTTGTGAGTTATGAGGAACAATAAATAATCCAGGAGTGCGATAACCCGAGTGGTTTATTCATAGCGCCTCATAACTCACAACGAGGTTTATTGAACGATAAACCGTGACAGAGAGAAGATTATTTCGATTCTAACATGATCAGCTCTAAAGGAAAACAAGTTCATACTTGCAGTAAAAACGCGGTTGCAGACCATAATCCATTAATTAACTAACTTACTTTATACAGAATGACGTCACACTGTATGGTGTGCAACACGCGAAAAGGGACATTCGGACATCTGCGTAAAGTGTCGTCTCGGATCAGCCTGCGCAGTCCGCGCAGGCTAATCCGAGACGGCACTTTACGACTACAGTAGATTTTGTGCTACAGTAGACATGCACAAAACAGAAAATGGCATTAAAACGGAAAGTGCCGTCTCGGATTAGCCTGCGAGGACTGCGCAGGCTGATCCGAGTCGACACTTTACGCAGATGTCCGAAGGTCTCTTTTCACGTGTTGCAGGCCAGATTATAGAATGACGTAGACTTTTCCATATTCTCGTTGTGGTTATAGATCTGAATTCACATGTCATGTTAGAATTTGGTATCGACCAATAGAACCAGGACGACAGCAGAGACAGCTGCACCATGGTTGGTAAAACCGGGACTTGCCCGAGCTGCAATATGAAGACAAGTGCCCGTAAATGACTATCGATGAAAATTCATACACCATGAGCTTCAGCAAAAGGTCTCTATTTCTAAGCATCTCGTTTCAATTTTAACCCGTTTAGCATTTATATTGACAGGTGCCCGGTGTTTCAAAAAAGTTGCACCTGCAAGCCAATCCTCGTTCCTTTGAAACAAACATGGCATGAACTGTTTATAGCTGAAGTATCAAAGTGTCTCGCGTGAGCGGGAATTGATGATAAATTGTCCTCTGCAAGAATCACCGATAAGTGAAAGTGAAGCTTACATATTATTTGACTCTAAACATATAAGGAATCTTATCTAATCATAGAAAATAAATTGTCGAATGATTTGAAGCGTTGCTTTGTCGCACCTTCCGAAAAGACTGGATACAATGACTGCAAGAGAGAAATATTCACACATAGACGAAGGCGATTGGATTAGTTGCCCTTTGTAGAGATTATTGCATTTCTTTTCTGCTACGTTTATCAGTTCTAATAATACACACAAATTAGTCTGCAAATATCAGTTTAATCAGGCGTTTTTGGCCGTAGATGAATAAAATATTAAAACTGACATAACATAAACTTCGCATGCAATCACAATATGCTAATGCTCTTCTTGTGACAGTCATTCAGGAATCTTCTTCATTATTTTATTAACTTTGTCGTAGAATTTTGAATTTATAACGCTCGATACCAACGCTAACGTAGAAAAGAAGATCAGCGGTAAGAGAAGAATTAGTCATGTCGCAAATGACTATCACCAGACCTGGGAAAGAAATTAGGCTAGCTGGGAATTTGAACCAGCAACCCGTGTTCTCGATTCTTACATTCGTGTTTATGTATTACATAGAGTTTATTTCATCAGCTTGTGGTTAATATGGGGAAATATTTGCCGAAAAAGGGAAAGGCACTCCGTAAGGCACGAATTATTTTCGCAGACCTTACCCTTTTGTGGCAAATATTTCCCCCCATATTAACCACAAACTGATGAAATAAATAATAAATTATATTTCATCTGATTATTTTGTCAACGAATGCCACTTTAAAACTAGTGCTCTCAAGTCAATAAACTAGATTTTCGGTAGGAGGAAATTATTCACTGTGACGGGTAAATAATTCCCCTCGGCTTAAATGACGCCATTTCTTTACCTATAAAATTTCTAAAAATAGACACATGAAATATAATATTATTTCTATCAAACTCGTTGACTAACGTTGTATATCAGTCAACTAGTTTGATAAAAATGATAATACATATACAAGAATCTGAGATTCTATTTATCACATAAAACGAATGACAGTCTAAAATATCCTGCATGATCACTTTCAGTTTCTATACCGTCCACGGGTCCATTTTTACAATTGTAGTTTAGTTTCAAATGTGTAAATGCACAAGTAGATAGTTCTTTAACATTTACACCGACAGAAGAATGGACTAGCTTATAAAGAAGTCAAGTGTACCTATTTTGGCAACAATATTGATCTTAGAGACTTTCGCTGCATTTCTTGGTTCTTAATCAAACATAAAATTCAAAATACTTTTCACGCGTATATATAAACGTCCTATCGACAGTGAAGTCATTTTCCCCGAAACGATACAAATTATAGCTCAAACTGTGGTTGGTCTCTCTGGCTTGATGTCTTAAAACCAATTAGAACCGGGCCCCAGAAAACGATAATACACTAGTGTATTATCAAAAATAAGAAATGGGTTTGATACACTGCCGGAAATTTTATGTGATAAATCTGTATAAGCCTTTAGCCCTACACCACAAAAACAATTCCGATTATTAAATACCACAAGGATTAATTAAATGATTGATTGATTGTTTTTTTTTTTTTATCTTCGTTTTCAACATTATTTCGGTTATATATGCGGTGGTCAGTGCACCTATCCATGATTTCATGGAGTCTCTTTTACCAGTTTTCCACACAATTTTCTTATAGGCCAATTGCTGCTGGCTGCTTTCCCACATAACCATCATCGAAACATTGGTCAGCGGTGAGAGAGGAATGAATCCCGATGCGATGACTATCACCAATCCTAGGAAAGTAATTGGTCAACCCACAACCTTCTGTTCTCAACTCCTACATACAACCGACTGAGCTACCAGGGCCCGTATTCACCAACCATTCTTAAGAACGTTCTTTGTCTTTTTCTTCAGAATTTTCTACATTTGTAAGTAATAAAACTTCTGATTGGCTAAACCGAATGGTTTAGCCAATCAGAAGTTGTGTTACTTACAAATTTAGAAAACCTTGGAGAATAAGACTAAGAATATTCTCAAGAATGGTTGGTGAATACGGGCCCTGCTGGGCTCGGCAAATACGACAAGGAAGAACGATTTTAATATATTGTTGGAAGAAAAGGAGAAAACGACGTCAAGCAGTATTTTTCCTTTTCTTTACCTATTTCTTTGCGTTCCGAGACAAAGTGCATCACTTGAAGAAAATATTGTCGTCTGCAAATTGCCTCGGTTTGGACAAATCTGAGACTTGTAGTCTGGTTAAGAGCTATGCCTTAGACTGATAATAAAATGATATGGTCGTTATGCTATGCAACTCAATCAAAATGAATATTTCTTTTTTTTAAGTTAGCTGAGATTGCAGAAAAAAAACAAAACATGGCACTCTGTAATGGTTCAAAGGGGTAAATCACCTCAGTACCTTTTCTTTAAAAAAATTCTATGCCGCATGTATTCATTGACGTTTTCTAGATAATTTAATTTTCTGAAAACTTGATAACTGCACAAGAAATATCTATGAAGAAAATGGTGTAAATACATTTGAAATGCCAACGAATCTGAGAATCTATAATTGGTATTAGTTCGTGCCGACCAGTTGGTCTATCCATTTGTCTGCCACTCTTTCACTCACAGGAGTTCAATAAATAGTTGATAGTACCGGAAAGCACTGTCTGACCCGTTTCCTGTGTCATTTACAGCTTCACAGATTTCTGTCAAGTCAGAGAATTTACTGTTGAACTAAGTCAGTTCGGTTATTGGTATCATATACGGTTTATGAGAAATAAACAACTTTACAATATATATTCGGTTTACTTCAAAAACCTCGTAATTACAGCTTTCTTAAAGCTGTAGTTACGTGCTTTTTGAAGTAAACCGACGATATATTCAAACCTATGACAAATGCTGAACATGAAAAGTGTAGTATTCACAAGATGTTTTCGCCACTTAGTATATTATTGCTGTGTAAATATTTAAAGTCTCCACGGAAAAAATAGCTAAGTGATCTGAACGCAAATTATTTATTTTATGTGTGTTTTCTTGCAAAGGTTTTCAAATAGATTTTTTTTTTTTTGTTTGGTTGACCGTCTGATCTCTTTTTTTTTCTTGCCGTTCAAAATGGCCCATTTTTCGCCCAAATGGGGCTGAAAGCGTTAAGTAACATACCCGCAAGGATCGAATTTAGATTTCCTGATTACAAATCCTGCAAGTAAAGTTTCTGAGCCATGGCAGAGCGCATTCATATCAATGTCCACGGGAATGGACAAAAGCCCACTGGGACAAAAGCCCACTAGGACAAAAGCCCACCAAGACAAAAGCCCACTGGACAAAGGCCCACTGCTAACTTTTATAGGGGGGCGGAACAAAAATCCACTGCTTATAAAAAAGTGTTGGAAAATCTTTTATTTTTTAAATCATTTTTGTTAGAAAAAACACATTAGGGGTTTACTGGTCAAAATGAACTAATTGCCGTTCTTTCTTCTCAATGTTTAATTCTCTGCAACATCTACCATACTCATAACAACCATATGAAAGAAAAATTTTGAAAAAAATAAAATGTGAGAAAAGGAAAAAATGCTGGACTTTAAAAGAAATATTTGTGAGCGAAAGAAAAATGTTGCTTAGTGGAATTTTCACGTAATAGTTTCTACTTTCTTAAAGATAATAAACATCATTTATAAAAAATGTTTTAATTAAATACATGATTGTCACTTAAAGTGGGCTTTTGTCCCAGTGGACTGTTGTCCTAATGGTTTTTGTCCTAGTGGGCTTTTGTTCCCCTTCCCCCTCCCCTCGCATATCCATGGCCCTAAAAGCTGGGCTTGGTTTCTTTTTGACATCGCTTTGTTGCATTATTCTTGATTGTTATATCAATGATTTTAGGTAAAACTTAGAGCTTAATTTGGAAGATTTCGGAATAAATAAAAACCTCTTTAAGAAAAGATATCACACCTTGTGCAGTTATATGCATGCATGTATTTTTCTTGAACTATTAAGAAATCAACTGATTTGCGATTGCCTGACCGCTATTTTCAGATTTATTAAAAGAGCTTTACAGGAAGCAGCACAATAAGTTTTACATTAAGTTCTTGTTACCAGAAAATGTTAGACTGTTTAAGGTTTGAAATTGTGTGAATTTCGCTATTCATGAATGTAAGAAATAGGCTAAGTACCATGAAAGATCGGAGCACAGGATCGCTTTGTGTAAAATAAGCGAAAAAAAAAAACCACACATATCTTTTTGCAGATGCATTAATCTTCTTCCACAGAGCATGGACTTTAAGTTGCTGTTTTGGCTGTAATATTCCTTGAAATATCGGATACTAAACAAAGATCAAAGCAATGAGGTGAAAAACATAAGTGTTATTTTTTAAGTAATGAAAATCAGGAAGAGTATTTAACAACCATTACAAAGAACATTTATGTCTTATTCCTAAGATATTTTCGGAAATTGAAAGTAATACAAGTTCTAAATGGTTCAACCACATGGTGTATCCAGTCAGTGGCTGAAGCAAATGGTTTAGCCCATCAGAAATTGTTTTACTTTCTTAATATAGGATTAGATCTTGAAGGAAATCAAGAACTGTTGATGAATACGGACTCTGGTTGTAAAAGGATTATTTTATTGACCCGAATTTAATCTGTGTCATAATTTTGAAAAGTTAAAATCTGGTGAAAAAGAAAGAAGAGGCTGGAAAAATATAGTGTTTCAGTTTCTACACTTTTCGGTACCTTTTTTTTATAATCAAACATTAAAAATATTATTGTAACATTCTTGAAGGACAAAAGATTTTGAAAAAGAAGTAAAAGGATGTGTCTGGGTTCTGTCTAGACTGTGATAGGAAATATGATAGCTGCAGCAGATTATCTTGATATTTGTATTGTTAATGCATGTACAGGTGCAGTTATGTGACCAACCTCAGATTTAAATCTTTGTTCTCAAAACGCTTGCCGGTCAGTCCTACCAGCGCCAAGGGCAAAGACAATGACTTTTGAAGACGGCATACATTCATATCAAATTGCACAAACGCACATTGTGGTCTTGAATCTGTATCGTCCGCATGCCTAGTCAGAGTGGAAGGATAAAAAATGTTCAGAGTTGCAATGGATTATGTTTTGTTTTCTTTCTTGGAAAGTGCTCGTATTTATCAGTTGGCACTGAAAGAGTTCAGCATAGGTATCATTACGTATTTCGTCCGTGTTATTGATACTTTGAGCATTTATTTTTCTTTCAACTGCTTAGCTGATTTTTCTTTTGCGTGGTCCACGTTATATTTCTCTTCCTTATCGGAGCACTTGGCGGTGAATTGTTTTTGACACTTCAAGTGCTGTTATTTAAATTAAAGGCTGGGCAGCCATACCAATGTAAGACTATACGGAGATTGTTTGAGCACACCCATAATGCAGTCAGATAAAATTGCTGGAACTTATTTTTAAAAAGGAGATTATGCATAAGATTTTGATGCACTGTCTAGACAATTATTTTGTTATAGGATAGGTATACTTTTTAACTGAGGCATATTTATGAGCCTGCTTTGGGTAACAGCTGAAATTACTGTAGTGGACTTTCAGTTCAAGTCATGATCAGGGATCAGGGTCTTTACTTACAAATCAACCTAAATTGCATCCCACTCTTCATTCTAAGACAAACCATCTGGTTGACTTAGACCGTCGTGTCTCAATACGGAAAGCATGTGCGCCGAGAATTGCAACGTTTTACTTTTCAATCTTACTAGTATTTGGCAACTGTATAAAGTCTGCAAGACATTTTCAGTGAGTCATGAAAACAATTTTACAGGCTGTTCTGATATCAATAAATAGGCAGAAAAATAACTTTAAAATCAAATCGGCTTCCACCGGTCAAATTGATTTCCTGCTATTAAAGGATATATCCTGTTTTCATGCCGATGTCTACGCTTGTACTCTGTAACCAACTGGGAATACTAATTTTACTTTCGTGGTAATATTGTTTTCGAAGGGAAAATCGTGCAATTTACCCATATTAACATTATTGGTTGGACTAATAACGTTGGTATAGGGTTCAGGCGCGTCTCTGTTATTTAAGGCTTAGAGTCAATATGATCAGTTTCTGTGTACGACTGATATTTCCTTTGAAAACAGCGACTTCACAGGACATGCAAATCGAAACGAACCTTTATCCTCATTGTCCATATCTTTTATCTAATAGTGACCATTTCGTCTCCGTTTGGATTGGACCTTTGTTGCTAGACCGAAAAAGAAAAAGAAAAACCGTGTTGTTGGTATCAAAATAGTTCAAGTTTTATTGTCATTGAAGCAATCAAAAGTATTAGAACACCAAATTGCTCGAACGGGTATTTTCAGTCATGGGGGGATTAATTATTTTTAACAGTAATTTTGCCAAGATAGTTTTGAATATATCGGATGGGATTCATAAAATATCACGGAGTGTGCAACCTTGATTTGCTCTCATACCAAGAAAATGATATTTAAAGCTGAACTTTAAAGATAATTTCGTCAGGTTAATGTTTTATTGCAGCATGATGCTTGAGCAAACGACTTACATCGTTAAAACATGGCAAAATTTTAGACCTATCCAAATTAAAAGCATTTGCAGACGACAATTCCAAAGTGACTCAAATGGTGCAATTTTACTTTGATAGGGTAAAAAGTATTGTGGAAACAGGAGAAAATGCTGGTTACCAGCACAGCATTTTCTCCTTTTCCCACGATGTTTTCAAAGGGTTTCTTCCTCGGGGTAGTTAAAAGTTGTTATTGTATGGTAAAGGGTTAAGAAAGATATGCCTGTGTATGTTGCATCTAGTTTTTTTGGAAAGGCTCATGAATGTCTGTCATTCAAATGACACTTTTTGGTATTTTGTACATAATTATTTTTTCGTTTGAACAACTAAATAAAGCCTAATAATCTAAACTCGCGTCCATAGATGGCTATAGAATTATCAAAGCACCGAGTGTATTGGCAGACTGACAAATGTTGAATATGTGGCCTTTTTGTGGCATTTTAGTAATCCTGGATTCTTTTTGGATTAAAATGTTAAAGAGTCAAGGATTTTAGATAAATGTAGTTCAGTGTTGAAGGCGATTGATTTGTAACCGAGAGGCTGTGGGCTTGATCTTCACTTCGACACGTCACTGTAGAGCTGCAGCCTAATACTGTTGAAAACAAGACAAGTGGTAAATAGTTGACCTGTAGTCGTGCTTTAACTTAAACATCGATAAAAAAGGCATTAAACACTGAATAAATATTCCAATAGAAAAACAAAAAAACTAGAGAAAGAACTTACCCCTACGTAGCTAAGCACGACTCCGTGACCTTTTGCAGACAGTTTTGATCAAGATTAGACCGTGCAATCTGATCTTGTATCCTCGCTTTTCTATAAGGATATATCTTATTTCACCAAAAATACGTTCGAAATAGCAAAACTTTAAGTTTTTATGGTCGGGTTGAGAGCTTTATTTGATGATATTTAGCGGCTTAAGTGTAAAATTGCTATTCCACCTATGTTCCTCCAGTTATTGACAAAAAGTTTATGAACAAAGAATTTAGATGAACAGAAGATTGTATAAAGCCTATTCTTTCCAAAAATCTCGTCTCGGAAATGTCAAACGACCATGCGTGGGATATTCTGTCTTTACCTTCACTTCTTGCCAGACGACATTTCAGACAATTCCATATTAAAGAAATTTGCAGACAACAAATTAAATGTAGCTAAAATGATACGATTTGTCTTTGATATGGTGGAAAAACCTTGTAAGCAAAGGAGAAAGCACTGATAACAAGTTTTGCTCCTTTTGTACACAATGTATTTCAAAGCTTTTGCCTTCAGATTCGTAAACCACGGGATTGATTTGGTATAAGATTAACTCTTACAGCTCTGACTGAATGAAATGGATATTTTAGTATGTCTGAGGGGCGAAATACATGTTAATCTGAAATATTGTTTTATGCTTATACCTTACAAATAATTGGTATTGTGAACCTATAATTAAAACTCCCACTTTATGCAGTCTTATTTATTTCTATGATATAGACAATGCGACATACAGATGTACACAGTGTGTTAAAGGTAATTCCAGCTGACATTTTCAAAAGAAATTGTTTCATTCATAAGAAGCCAGCTTAGGCTCTTTTCTCCCTGTCTATTATTCCGATCCGATGCAAAGAAATTTACCCGCGACTTCATCCGCTCATTAATAAACTATTGCCATTAAAGATATCCATACAATTTTCTGTTTTGTCAGAAATAGATCTACTTCTGAAATAGAATGATAGGTTTTCTGAATTCGTCTCTTAATGAATTGATGGAATTGAAGAAAGCCGTAGTACTCTAAACTTCATTTGACCAATTCTGCTTTGTTTTCCGCTGTGTGAACAATAGAACATGCCATATGAATGTATTTGTCTTACACATTTATGGCATAATATATAATAGTTTAGACTCATTCAAAACACCTTTAGAGGAGAACCTAAACTTCACTGAAATGATGTGATTTGTTTTTGAATACTGCTCGAAGTAAACATTGTTGAAAAAGGAGAAAATATTGGAGCATTTTTCATTTTCGCTACCATGTTTCTAAGTTCTCCTGCCACAGAGGTTATAAAAGACGGGTATATATGGTGAAGGATTAATTTAGAATGTTAAGCAAACCCCTCAAAGGTTTGCTTACTGTGTGGACAAAGATAGGTAATTCAGGTTCGAACCCTACCTGTGTAAAACAGTCACACAATATTATGGGTTTGGGTCCATGCAATGGACAGATTATAAAGATCAAAGGTACTTGCTTTGAACTACATGTAACGCGTATGACATCTTGCCATTATAGACCATGATCACACTGCACCTGTACTGACCTTGGTTCTATATATCCCACTTTTCATGTAACGTCTTTTCTTTCTGCATGACATTTTTACTACAAGTCACGGTATTCAGTAAATATACCTTGAGTCAGTGTCCCTTTTCTATTATGATGTGTTATGGTTTTATTTCATGCTTTCCGGTAGGATATTGAGAAATAGCAGCGAAAATATTTTTCGCTATTCCCCGGGTACTACCAGTGAAAATACCAATTTTTATATTCCAGTTACTTAGGTAAATTGCGCGTGACTCACAACCAGAGGGAAATCATTATGACGTCATTTATCTTACATTTCTCTCACTTGATGTAATAATGTGATGTGTTGCTATGCGGGAGGGCACGGGGAATAACTGAAAATAATTGCATTTGATTTTCATAAAGCTCCTCCCAGATAAGTTTAAAAGCATGAAATAAATAGAACATTTCGTTTAATCCTCTATATCTACTGGAATCTGTCCACAAAAAAGACCATAATGAAAGATTTAAGAGAATTACTGTCATACTATGGTCTTCCAGCAATTATTAAAGCCTTTAAGAATGTAAACAATTGTATTTCTTTATGTTCAGTGAAGAAAAGCCTGGTTATGAAGGAAAGAATCTGTTAATTAGGGAATGTAGATCCACGCCCGTGACTTGTCATGTGCTTCCGACTTGCCGTGTTTCTGGCTTGTATATGGATTCATTAAACCCTACACAACAAAACTCTTGTGTATGGATTCATTAACCCCTACACAACAAAAGACTTGTGAAGAAATCCATTCATGCTTAAAAGAACGCACAAACAATGTGGCCTTCAGCAAGCGAAGCAGGGCATTCGAATATTCCTTAAAATGTCGTTTCGGATCAGCCTGCGCAGTATGGACACACTAATTCCAAACGACCATTTCCATTGTTCTGTACTTTTCTGTTTTACGAAATCTTCAGGCTATGTAATAATGCATTTTCGTCGCTTTTACAACTAGAATATTCAAAATGCCCGCAAAACAGCAGTCTGCTCTTGATTTACTGCATCTGCAAAGCACGTTCGGCTTCCAGATTTAAGCGTTAACATGTAACTTAAGCATTCCTACGCCCCTGACATTTTTTAAAATTATTTGGGAAAAGGAGCATTCATTTGTTTCAAACTAATGCTTTTTCCCTGCAGTGTTTTCCATGCGATCCAAAGAAGACAATATGCTTTATTCTTCTCATCGCCATTTTTTTCATGTTTTCCCTTGGTGTGTATGTATAATCTTTATAGCAAATATTTAAGGAAACTGTCTGCGGTTAACATTTTTTCGATTTTCCCAAACGAGTTGCATCGGCACATTAGGGAAAGTTAAGATTTCAAAATACAGAAGTGCACCTGGCAAACCTCGAGTGAGTCGTTGATCAAATTGCTCAGCTATATTACAATGGGTGATGTGCACATGGGTATACTTCACTGAACTGCATAGGTTTACACAGTTTTATGTCATGAATTTAGATTTACATATCACCTCTTCTTCACCCGAAGGTATGAGCTGTCGAAAGGCTATGCAACTACTTGTTAAAGTCTTAAAGTTATGCAGTTCAATAAACTTTCTTTTCAGACTTGGAGCATATTTACTTTAAGTGCATATGCAAATTTCGTGCCTACGCTGTCTAAAGAAAATTTCACCTGAAATAGATTGCTTTACTATTCTTGAAATTGTAAAACTCCGTTTGTTGTTGTTGCTGCAGCTAAAAGATCTTAGCCGTGCCTCTGTAATGCAGAGAAATTACCTTTCCCTAAGAAATGACCCATGTCTAGGATTACTCGTTTTAAAACATTAGTTAAGCCAAAATAGGTAATTTTCACCGTTTATAACTGATTACAAATCATAATGCATGTATGTAAGATCGGAGAAAACCTGAACGTGTCAGTACACAGGACTGAACATTGTCATCGGATAGTAAACTTGCTCATTCTGAACGTTTTCTTATTTCGATGTAGTAAACATTTCCTGTATTGATGATAAACAAATAAAAGACGATCAGCCTGTGTCGTTGTTTCTGTTTACAATTGATGAAGTTGGTTTTTCACGCTTTACAATGGGGACAAAAGGATCAAGTGAAGGAAAGTTTTGTTTCGGCGTGTTAATTGAATTATCACGTGGTGTTTACGTCATTGATACGTCATTGCAGAAATTTACCACGAAAAGTTGGCTAATCAATTTTTTTTTCTGCCATTGACTGGACATTGTACGAACTGCACCCCTGAATATCGTTTAAGTTATAAAACTAGCCATATTTTCCCATGGTAGATCTACCGATGAAATTTAATTTTATTTTATAAACAGGCCTTTTTACATTTGGACTTTACTGAGACTTTAAAACAGAATTAAAGTGTGCATTCCTGCCGTGTGAAAACCAGAAGAACGGCTGATTACCAGCAATTTGCCCTTTCCCACAATGCATTCTAATCTTATAAAGAAATTAAACCATTTGGGCCACAGTGACTTTTTTGAATTTGAACTAGATTTAATTTTGTCCCAAAGTAATTAGCACGAAGCATGAACGCAGATCAGTCACAAAAGAAAAACAGATAGTTCCTAGTAGTCCGGCAGCCAAGGGCTCGAACCTGGATCTGCGGTATATAGAAAATATTTTGTGTGGTGTTGGTAGGTGATACATTCCTGATTATGAATCCGCTTGGCGGGCATCGCCGCCCGCGGGGAAATCAATATATTCAAGATGGCGTCCAAGATGACCGCCGTCATATAGAGAATGCCGTTTTTTTAGGAGATAACTTTTAATAAAGGTGCAAAATATTGCATAAAAGACGCTCTTTTCAACTAATTCAACGTCTCAAAATCTCTAGAAATATTTGTGTTGTACTCAAAAGTTGTTTCGACCATCATAAATAAGTTTTCCCAAAGAAAAATGGCGGCCATTTTTGGAGAATCCGGGGAAATAACATAGTTACACCCCTAAAATGGATAAATCATGTACACTGACCTTTCTTTTTAGATAAAAGGTTGTCCATTTCGGGGTAAATAATGAAACAGTGAGTAAAATTCAATATTTAATCTTTTTAGATGTAACATGTTTTGAATAGATAGACGGGTCACGTCTGTTTGTCCTTTCGAATCGTCAAAAAAAATTGGTGTATGTAGGCATGAAACAGAGGAAGCAAAATTAATGAATAAATGAACACGCTTGATTTTGAGGTGAAATGGTTACATCATTAATAATATACGTAAATGCATGATGCAAGATCAAAGTACTAATAGTGCAGTATGTCAAATTCAAAGTACTGAAAGTCCCAGCACTTAATCAAGGTTTTCACCAAGGCATCTTTTTTTCAAATGAATTACGTTGTGTTGTGCGGTATATGGTTCATACAGTTACCATTAACTTTTTCTTTTTTGCTCATTACCTCATAGATCCGATGGCGCAACAGAGACGCGAAGCGTTACATCTGCATCTAAGGGTACTGCAAGGCATCTGTGCTTCACATGAGCATTTGATTAACTTCAAAATATCTGGAATTGTCCTAAAGTTCAACAATTAATGACAAATTACTTGAAACATGATAATGCCATTTACATGGACCTTGACATCAGTAAAATGATATTTGGTTACACAAAAAATTTAAAAAGCGCTAAAAACATCCTTCTCATTCTTTTTAAACTGTATATTTATAAATGTCGAACATCAAAAAACACACCCACTCTAACCGGTGTTGAAAACTTTATATCTTATAAATATAAAATTTTCAAAAAAGTTGCTATTGAAACAAAAAACTAGAGGAATTCGAAAGAAACTGGAACGATTTTGGATCTTTTCTTAAAGAATAATAGGTAAATAGCAACTTTATTACTGTTCTATTTTATTTTATTTTCAAACGCTGGGAAGATTCGACCTGTTACTATTATAAATTACTCTTTACATCTTTTCTTCACCATTCTATTTTCTCCTTTTTTCTTCACTCTCCGCTTTTTTTTTTCACTAGTTTTTTTTCTTCACGTTTTTCTATCACCTAAAAATATTTTTTGTTCCTTGTTACGTGTATATATATGTAAAATGTCAGAGATTGTAAGATGTGGAGAGGGATAGATCCCCGACCCTCCTACATCATTATACGGGGATTATAAGCAAAAAAAAATGTATCATCCGAGGCATCTGATTTTTTTTTTTGAAACATAGTTGGTTCAAGAGAAAGTAAACTTTAAAAAGTTCCTTTGCAATGCTATTCGCGAATATAACTGAATTAAAAACGGGGGATTGTTGTCAATCTATTGAAATTAAGTGAGTATTAAGGATTGAACAATTTGATAATAAAGCAAATTTGCTTCTGCCAAAACTACAGCCCTTCAAATGACGTGACGTTTAAACACTGGGTACAAACCAGTGTTTTATGTAGCCGCCCTTTGTTGCAATGCATTCTACGCACTGATTTTGCAGGAATTGCTTTAAGATTTTCACTGGAGCCTATGGAATAGCAGTCCATATGTGAGAAGGGTCTTTTTGTAGTTTAAGCGCGGTAACCGTTTGGTTGGGAAGGGCCCGGCGATGCCGTTCCATAGTGTCCCTCAAAGATTCCTTTGGTGAAAAATCTGACGATATAGGCAAAGGAAAGATATGAATATTGTTTTGTTTTGTCTCAAAAAACTCCTGGCGCGGGTAACCTGTATACAGTCAAAACGAAGAATTGGATGATTACGTCCCAGCACTGTAGCGTATGGAGACGTTAAGTTACTATAGAAATGCACAGATGGGGTCTATGAATTACAGCTTTTCCTCCCAAAAGGATCACAAATACTCTGCCAAAAAACATTCGTTGAACAACACGTTGGTCTAAGTATTTTTCACGGGGACATGGATGGACACGACGTTGCCAACTGTACTGCCTAAATGGAAACGAGACTAAACAGAAAGCAGAATATTTGCCCAAGTTTGTCTCCTAAATCGAATACGCCGTCTATATGATGACGTAATATAGGATGTATTGGAGGCGTATCGGGCATATGCCGTGCTCTTGTATGGTTTTCTGTCAAATTTTAATAGTTTTTTCCACTGGTCGGCAAGGAATTAAGGATGTTAGGGACATTTAATGCTCCTATCTGAAAGCGATTCTTAGGAAGCTGTTGCCGCATATGGATGTCTTTATGTCTTGACATCATAGGGAGTCGCCATGATCTCTAAGCATCTGGAACGCTGCCTGAATATTTGTAATGTCTCCATACAGATTGTAAGGTATTTCTGTGCACATAGAATCGTCTAGCAGCCTCAATTTGTGCTTGCTCTGTTTCAACCATGCTAAAGCCTCGTCGACGTTTATTTTCGGATAGACATGGCATCTCTAATTTGCATAAAAACCCAAAACAATTTTGTTTTTTCTGACTCTCACAAAGGTACTCAAAGACTATCAGTGATTAGAATGATAAAAATTCTTGAAAACTTTGCGATCGCACGTAGAATGTACGTTGTTAAAACTAACGTCTGAGAAACAATGGCGTGTGGTTCCACGGAAGAACTCACACATGATTTGACAAGTCTATTTGAGGTCAATTTATATAATGGCTGTTCCTTACCTACACAAGTCTATTTTATACCTCATTATGAAATGCACAGGAACTTTTTTCCTCTAGTATATAAAAAGAAGTATAACTTTTAACAATAAACAGGATATGGAGCTTATAATTGGATGCTATGATAGAAGATATCTGAATATATTCGTAACAGTGATAGACAATGTAGGCTATATCCTCGCTATCACACTGATCAACGTGAGACGCGGACACCATGTGTTCTCGGTACACCAGATCGAATTTTCCATGGAAGAACCGGAGGGGGTGTAAGTATTTTCATTTTTATGGACCTGATTAACCTAGATAGAAATGTTGATTTACAGCAATGTCAAGACGAATGATTGATCTGTATACACACATACTAGGGAATAATAATACCATCACATAAGCGAGCTGTGGCTTTATGAGCAACTGGGCTGTATACGAAGACTATTATGTAGTGACATAATGTTTACAAAAATAGTCTTCGTATACAGCCCATGCATCGAGTTTCAGGCAGAAATATTGATGATTTAAACGTTGGTGTCCAGTTACCACAAGCCTTTTCTGATCTGGTGTCCATGTACATACTCTGAAAATGAAAATGGTGTCTTGTTAGCATATTTTCCTCTACCCAGGTCCATTCAAAAACTTATATCTTCGCTCTGAATGGACATTTCTAAGTGAAATTTTGTGTTCCTTTAGGGAATACATTTATCTTATCATACAAACTTGTAAAACGAACAATGGTTAGGGGATTTTGTCCGAAAATCGGCAACAAACTTCAAAACAATAAGACCCCAGTTGCTCATAAAGCCACAGCTCGCTTATGTGATGGTATTATTATTCCCTAGTATATGTGTAAACAGATCAATCATTCGTCTTGGCATTGCTGTAAATCAACATTTCTATCTAGGTTAATCAGGTCCATAAAAATGAAAATACTTACACCCCCTCCGGTTCTTCCATGGAAAATTCGATCTGGTGTACCGAGAACACATGGTGTCCGCGGCTCACGTTGATCAGTGTGCTATATAGGGATTAGTATCAGAGCACGGACTATCGTAGTATTGGTTTACTAGCGTAAAAATCAAAACAGCATAAGTCACTATTACGTATAGAATACACAATTTTTAAAGGTAAATACTTATATTTCTCCTTAACTTTGTGATGTTCGTAGTTTAAAAAAAAATGAAATTATTTTAAATGATAAATCTCTATTCAATCGCTAATTTGTGGGTAGATTATAAAAAGAAAACGATTGATAAATTGTCCAATTCAACATTTTATGTTTAGTCATTATTTTAAAACTGAAAGTCTCCCTTTCATAAAGTAATGCTATATTACAGTTTTCATGTGCACATTTGTTATTAAATTTTGTCATTAAATAAGGTTTTAAACTCTTCAAGTGAGAACAAATGAATGAATAAAAATTAATAAACAAATAAGAACAATTACTGTTCACTGTGACAGACAATATCCTCATTGAAAAAAAAAATCCGTTGAAAAGTGCATTTCGTAACGCCTCAACCGTGTTTTTGGCTTAATCAATTTATTTTTTCTTCAAACTATTTCAAATATCATGTTTAGTTGTATTTCAGCGAATTCTAATAAAATAGCAAGTTGTAGGACGATTGAGTCTACCGTTATAATGTTATATATCACATTTTGACATTCTGGCGGCCATCTTGGACGCCATCTTGAATATTTCGAGTTCCCCAAAGACGGCGATGCGCCGCCATTCAAATTCTTCAACTAGAAGGTCTGGTGAACTCAAACCACCAAAAACATTTTCTATATACCGCAAAACAAGGTTCGACGAAAAATCGCTACTTGGCCGCCGGACTATAGATATCGTGGGCGTAAACGGTCTTTAGGTAGTTATATGTGTTGTTTGGTAGCTGTTCTAACCTTTGCCTATATCAGAGCTTCCTCGGACAACTGTCAATTTTTAGTGGTAAGAAATTGGAAGTGGGGAAAAAAGTTAGTCTCATTAATCAACGATTTACGTGACAAGAATGTCTAACAGTGTTTGTCAACACTGAGAGATATGTCGGACAAGTTCAAATTTACATTAGACAAGCAGAGCGAGAATGGAAAGTCTCTGTAGCTGTTTCTGTGTCATAGACCGATACAGTGGCTTTTGAGGACGACATTTATTGAGACTTGGCTGCGTGCGAAGAACGTGTTGTCTGATACTGAATCTGTACCGCCTGCTTAAGTCTATTAGATAGCATTCTTTGCGGCCATCTTTGTATGGTGCTTTCTGCCGATTAACACTTACAGTGCTGAATTAATATAATGGACAGCTTTAACCCTTTACTCCATAGATACACGTTTCTACGCATTGCTTGTATGAGGCTTAGGAAAACATTGTGGCAAAAGGTGAAATTGCTCGTGACGAGCAATTTCACCTTTTGTCACAATGTTTTCTTTGCTATCAAAAGGTGTCCTAAACATATAAAAACGGCTTCATGCTTGCTGTTATTTTAGTGTCAATAAGAGATACCATAGAAACGCCTTATGAGGTAAAGGGTTAAGTATGAAAAGAATCCAAAGTACCAAATGTTCATTGATGTTATGGCCAGAATACGCAAGAAGATAGCAGACAATGTAGATCCAAAATCAGACTGCACGTTCTGTGCAGTCTGATCTTGATCTGCATTGTCTGCAAAAACAACTTCACTTGGTTCCAGCACTTTATGGATTAAAGAGGTTTGTATATATAATATGCAACGAAAGAAAAATGGTTTGGGCCCCTTTAAAAAAAGGACAAAGAGAGCTAAACTTGGTAATCAATGCCTTGTAAGTCGTCGAACCCCTTTAGCTAAGATTTTCAGTCAGAATCCAAGCTCGGATTTATGATAGTAATAGCGACAAGATTTATTCCTCTCTCATCCGCAGTGTAGTACAGAAAGTATGCATTATATGAGGGATTCTGTACAGGACAGTGTGTCACTTGGGTGTTAAAAATTGTGTTCACACGGTACATCAAGCTGGTGCATTTCATTTATTTTCATAGTTGTTATGAAATATCCACATCAAGTTCCTTGTTTGTTATGTATAATAGGTTAGTGCACTTGCATCGGAAAATATTGTGTTGAGCGAGTTCTTTTGGCAGAGTTGCCCGAGCTTTCGAGGGCAAGTACGCTGAAGGAACGTCTTCGACACAATATATTCCCATACAAGTACAATAACCTTTTTATTATATACTTTGATTTTGCTGACATATTTCACCTGAATTAACAATGTTTTCATCAGATTCCTCATTTATTTAGTTTATTTCAAAATTTCAAATGCGATCAAAGTCTGTTTCGTCAGCCTATCGTGGTCCATCATGCTTTTAATAAGAACTTTGTATTAAAAAGTTCGTAAAACATGTCTAACGCTGAAAAGTTTCAATATGACGACCGTTCACATCTTGCTTTTTAGAGAAATGGCGGGTTTTTAAATATACAACTGTACTTAGCAACGCATTTAAGAAAACTCTAGACTATGTAATATAATCAAAGTGTGCACTATTTAAGAAATAATATTCTTTCTATCGTGGTTTATGGTTCAATAAGCCACAGTTGTGAGTTATGAGGCACAATAAATATTGCACGAGTCAGAGTCAAAATAACCTTCATTCTATCGTGGTTTATCGTTCATTAAACCACGTTGTAAGTGATGAGGCGCGATGAAAAAAAAAACACTTGAGCTATCGCCCTCGATAAACCACGATAGAAAGACGATTCCTTCCTAATTTTACCACACTTCCGTTGCACTGTGTTTATAGAGCCGAAAATCACGCGTCATGTTAGAAAATAGGTTAATGCACTTGTATGGGAATATATTGTGTTGAACGAGTTCTTTTGGCAGAGTTGTCCGAGCTTGCGATGGCAAGAACGCCAAATGAACTAGTTCGACACAATATATTGCCATACAAGTGCAATAACCTTTTTATTATATACTTTGGTATTGTTTTTGGTATTCTTTTTTTTTATTCTTATGAATTACGTTGTCACTCTCTGTTAAATATTTGTATGTTATTTCTTTGTATTATTGACCGGTGGCCCTGATACTGAATAAACTGTCTATGTCTACGATATAATTCTGAATAAAGTAAAGCCATGTAAGCAATTTATTCGATGAAATGTAATCTCTTCCGACATTTTCACTCTAAGTATGAACTTGATTTCCCTTCATTAAGAGTTTGTCATGTTGGAATCGGAAAAACCTTCTTATATACATGTAGTGGTTTACGTCCAATAAACCACGTGGTGAGTTATGAGATGCGATTAATAAACTAGATCTACTTGGTCTATCGCCCTCATGAATTATTTATTGTGCTTCATAACTCACAACTGGTTTACTGAACAATTCACCACGATATAAATATGATTATTTCATAAATATCTACCAAATAAATGAAAAAGGCAACTGCTTGGTTTACTGTGTCAGCACAATCTTTAACAGCCACTACACAAAATGAAAAGTCACCTACACCGCTTACTTCCGGTTCTACACTCTGCATCTAGGAACATGTTTCGACTTAGTGTATGATCCAAAAAGAACAGTGACCGGCACTTTTGTGTAGGAGTGTAAATCCGTAACTTGTTATTGACAGGGAAATACATTGTATCTTTGCTGCGGAACCAATCCACAAGCCATGAGATCATATTGTTAAATTGTACAAAAATGCAGTTAACCAAATTGCGGTCGGATTTAAAAGTACAAAAGCGGCACTCGCAGACTGTCGATCAATATCAGGTAAATGTATAAAAACTACATCAACGGTCGGGTATGGCACAATTATGAGCTTCTTTCCTATTTAAAAAAAAGAAAAAAAAAAAACAGTGGATCTTACTAAAAAAGGCACATCTGTTCTCGTTTGGAAAATAGGGGAAGCTGACTCTTTCCATCAAATAGAAATACTATCCTGTAATATTTTATGAACGTGGAAAAAATCAAGATTTATGGTTAATTTCGAATGAAGCGCAGTCATGATTCTGCTACATAATCTGTGTTTCGTCAATTTCTCACTTCATTTGTAATATTGTCCCCTGTATTTATGAAAGTCATCTCTGTGAAATTTCAGTTACAGGTTTCTAAAATATTTTCCTTCAATGGATAGTTTATTTTCAAACTTAGTAGACCACGAATAACTGCGGCTTGTAAATTCAGTCAACTGGGCAAAACAATTATTGACACAAATTGTAGCGAAAGTGTGTTTCTTCTGACGGCCGACCTTACCTTACAATATTTGAAAAAAATACATGAAGTGAAATGGCACTTTTTGCGGAGTTGTTTTTTTTTTTCAGAAAAAACAAAACAGCTTCAAGTTCGTTTGTCAAAATACCTAAAATAAAAACCATGCTCGTACTTAAATTTTGCATCGCATTCACTTAAATGAAGGAAATTTTTAATACACAATTAATTTCAACTTCTACCTGGTTTTGCAGGTTTTTTTTCTATGGGGTGGGGGTGGGGGTAAACAAAACAACCATATAAGACATGCTTATCAGAAAATACAACTTAAATGCACTATAAAGTCAAATATGAGGTGTTCATATATTCACATGTTTTTTTTCAATGGTAATCTAAAAAAGAAAAAAACATACACACACGCACACAAAACAATCGATTCCATGTTCGCTTCCCAACAATGCATCAAAAATACATTCATCGAAATATTTGTTAAAATTGCTAACATGGTTTCGTGACCACATGATACCAGATGGTGCAAAGTTTTACATAAATTGAAAAAGAAATCCAAATTTTTACAATCTTCCTTATAATAAATTATGGAGATTTCTGGTTTAACCCATTACCACACAATCCCTACTTTTGACGCCCCTGAGAAAGAAGCCTTTAGAAAACATTGTGGGAAAAGGAGAAAATGCTGGGAACCAGCATTTTCTCCTTTTCCCACAATGTTTTCTGCCCTTCACAAAACAAGTTTCAAATTTTCAGTCACTTTTATTTTGTCATCTGCAAATGCTTTCAATTTGGACAGTCTAAAATTATTGTCGTTTGGGAAAGGGTTAACTCCCCAGTCTGTTATGCACGAAACGAATCCCTTTTGCGGACACTGTAGACAGACACCCAGCAGAACCCTAGACAGAACTTTAAACTACCCTGTCAGAAACTTTACAATAAAACTATTTAACAACTTTACAGCAAAACCTGAATTTGCAATATTTTGGCAACATTCCAGTCTGAAAATATTTCTTTCATTTATTTGGTGCTTCAACGGTGAATGTATGAATATCTAACAATAGTCAATCATTTTGTTTCTGGGATATTTCACTGTCATCCTGTGATGCCAACGGTTTCATCAAAAGTCATATTCCACAAAGCAATTTCGATCTGCTGTAAAGTGATCTCCCCGTTTGCATTATATAGACTTGTAATTCAGTGGCATTACTCAAAGGATATGACTGTATTTTACAACGCACTATAGATACCCAACCTGTTCATATCGTGTAAAAAATGAAAAACTCAAAAAAGCATTTTCGTTCAAAGAAAAAAAAAGACATATTCATACACCACTGGTCACCCTCACCAAATGAGGCACACGTAAGTGCTTCAGGATTTAAATCATTTTAAAATGCGCCATTTAAGGATATACTCATCAAATTTAGAACGTTTACAGGAAAGTATTAATGCATAATATCAATGGTGCTGCAAATCATTTGCTTTTTAAATAGGGCACATAACAGCGAGTTATTTTTTTACGCCAAGGGCATTGCTTGAACAAACTTCGTAAAGGTCCACGTGGTGATACTACATGACAAATATTTAACCTCTGAGCCATCTGGGATACGATCTAGTTTTTTAACGATCTGTCAATGAAAGTACGATATTCTACATGTTGAAAAACAAAAAAAAAAAGTCAGTCCAAATAATTTTTACGCCAAGGGCATTACTTGAACAAATTCGTAGATGTCCACGTGCTGATACTACATGACAAATAATAAAACGCTGGGCCATCTGGGATACGATCTAGTTTTTTAACGATCTGTCAATGAAAGTACGGTATTCTACATGTTGAAAGCCACAAAAAAAGTCAGTCCAAATAAAAAAACATAGTTTGTACGGGTCGATCTAGTAATGACAGAACTGTATTCTTCCATATCGTCGGAGTACTTCCAAATCCTCGTAACTACAGCTTGTAACAAAAATATAAAACACTGAACCAGTCCATATGGTAAACAACTTGGCTACGTCCACGGGAAGATTTCAAAAGCGAATAAAGATATAGTCATTTCACTACGTTGAAGAATGACCTGTGGCATTATTGTACGTAGAGAATTGACCCTCTTGGTCATTTCTCTACGTAGAATAATGACCCTATGGGTCATTCCTCTGTGTAGAGAAAAGACCCTTGGGTCATTTTGATGGAAGGGTGTTTTCTCTGCATTACAGCATCGCTCATGCGGCACCACAATGAAAGTTTTTCACAAAGATAAATCACTTAATTACACTTTCGGAGGATGGAAAGGGGTAAATTCACGAATGCTGACTCGTGTAACGACTTCGGACGGTAAATTACAGAAAGACAGGACCCGATACACTCGGGGTTTTGAAAACATAAAGTATTTCCTTGCATTTATCAGAGCAAATGACATTTTGACAAGACGCTGTTCCACAGAGCACACAAAAAAGTCGTTAATAACCATTTCAAAGAATACAAGGGGTGAGACATATATATATTGAAACGGGGACAATATATTACTATTGATTTTATATAACCAGTAACGACTTTGTGAGAAAATAAAGCGAGACAGAGAGAGAGAAGTACATCGTCGGTTTACTGCGAAACCCTCGTGACTACAGCTTTTAACAAGCTGTAGTTATGAGGTTTTGGAAGTAAACCGACGACATTCAATATTCATATCTGTTTCCGAAAATTTATGTTTGTCAATTAAATTCTATCGTATTTGAAAGCGCTTTTAGAAGTGAGCTTTGAAATTTCATAGGTCTAACTGCAAGAAGTGAGAAATATATCATTTGAAAATTTCTGAAAGTTCAGAATAAGTTTTATGGTTCTCTAAAATACATCTTATTATCTAGAGGATCATAAAATTCTAGACAAAAACAGTTTTTCCTGGTATTTTTACTATTACAACGTATAAATCAAAGGGAATATAGATGAGTGCATTTTAATCTGAACAAAATGACGTTCTCGTATATGCCAACTGTATCGCTAGATAATGACTGGATCATATTTTACACGATCTTCGGCTTGGTTAATGCTCTCGTATCCAATTACTGCATCATCTTTTTTTTTGCATTCGTTCAGAAGGCTACTGCAATACTTCTGTAACGTATGTATATACAAAAAAGTTGGTTTTTTTTTTTATCATTGACTCCTTTATTTTATCCCAATGTGTTACTAGTACTGGCAATTGGCAGTATAATAACGCACTGAAACAGTCAAATAAAAAAGACACGCTAAAGATCACAAAGTGTATCCCCCAACACTATCCAGTATATTTCAGAAATCCATCAGATACATATTTCATATTGTATCTTCAGATATGTGTTGATGTCGTACCATAAGTAATTGCATCTGCTTTTTTTAGTTGTACTAACAAAAAAATGCGATAGTACAACTTAAAGATACGTCTTTACGGCCAGAGAGTAAACGCTGCTAAACTTTGACGATGATAAAATCTAGTCAGCTGTGTAAACGTAAATAAAAATCAATTAAATCAATATAATAAGGGTAAAGAAACCGTAGGTATTTGTCGATTTAAACCGGAAACAGTGTTTTTTATGTTTATGTCTAGCTACAATAGATTGAAAACATGTTTTATCTGTCGTGATCTGAGCAATCTGGCTTCCATTAGGGGCAATATCTGGCATGAAGACACAAAAGTGGCTATAGTTTCATTAATTAAAAAAAAAAAAAGGTTCAAAACCCGACTGAATATGAGTTAAGATGTATGTTTAAATGAATTAGATAATTAATGCTAGATTACCTCAGAAAATATCAACTTCATTCTGCCTGTATTGAAAATAGAACTAAAGCATGCAGAATTTATGAAGTAGTCAGGCTTAGATTGAATTTGAATTGATAGCTAGAATAAATCATCTGATTACTGCTTAAATATACTCCATTTATCTAACTTAAGGTCTCTCATAGACATATGAGCACCTATCCTTATTCTTTATAGGATCTTCAGCCTATAAAAGATTTTGTGTAAAAATGTAAGCATTCCTGAAAAGAAAACGGTAAAATATACTATATACCGCTTTGAAGAGGTTTAATATTTTCAAAATTTTCATCGGCCCATTTATCCAAGAGCCTTATCCCGTGTCAGCTGTCGTTTTTAAAGAACAAACTGTCGTTTTCCGTGGTGATTTAGTTTTTTTTAGATTTCCAGACAAATTTCCGATACACTGTCTGAATTTGGAGACAAAATTTGTTCAACAACACGTGAGGACGAAATTGTCAATCAGACAGGACATTTCTGTATTATTTCAGAGGTTTATTAAGCTGTCGCTTTCACGTGGATTTCCGAAACGGCTTCTTGCAGTACATTCACCTTATTTATGAATTTTCAAATGTAGTTATATTACAGATCTATAACGTCTATGTGATTTTTATATCAGGAAAGAAAAGCCGATTGTAAAGAAATACTTCCATTTTTTTCACAAATCTCTATGTACAGTGCCTATAGGTATTTACTTAACATGCCCTTCCAATTCTTTCTCTAATGCATGTTTTGCACCAGCGACTAGTTCGTCAAGATTTGACGAACATATAACTGGTATCGTGCCTTGCGAATCACAAATGTATGTTCTCATGAACTTTTACGAGGAATATGATAATTAGCGCAGACACATGTTAGTTACTCATGCAGTAACTTTGTAGACATGTAGCAAGAAGAAAATGAAAGACGCAGTCATGTAGGAGGCTAAAGGTGAACTTCATCCTCATTTAAATTCACGGCAAGAAGCAGACGAAAAGATTGTTCGAAACAATTCAAAGTGCAATCACGCACCTGCTTTCAGCTAGATATCTCCTGCATTGTCTCGCACAAAGAATTCTGACAAGCACACTCAAGGGGATTTTGTGGTCCTGCTTAGAATTTACCTATTTGAGCTTGTCTAATTTTGTTTGAAGTTATGCACTAGCATTTCGTTGATGTGCACCAATCCAAGCACTTTGGGCGATTCTTTGACCAGGACCTTCCCAAGCCACTGGCTACTTCCTCACACAAATGTCATCGTAAAGAGTCTTCACCAGTAAGAGGAACTGAAAGTTAAGCCATTCCTGATTAGCAAAACAAAACAGTCTGACCAATCTGAAACTCTTTTACTTTCTCATCTAGAATCAGACTAACAAAGCAAAGTAGACAACTTGTAAATAGAGTCCTAAAGCTGATCCGAACCGTTTTTTTTTTTTCTTTTGTTTCATCAGACCGTCCCAGAAAAATGATCACGATATTTCGAGATTTTGCCTCCCAATGATGTTTCAAAACGGCCACCAAGATGGTTGTATTTTAATTTTTGTTCACTGCAATGAGCTTGAAAGGCATAACTGAAAAAAATTAACAACAACAACAACAACAAAAACTGGAATAACAGTGGTTAGTTCCATTTAAGCCATGTACGAGGCACTGATGTGCGAGTGATTATAGCACATTTATAATGGACTTTAGTAGTGTGTGTGTGATTTTTTTTCCGCAGTGTCACATTGACATTTGATTAATTGTATTGTATTTAATGCTGTTATCAACTTTATCTCAGTTATATCGTGGCAGCTAGAGCAGCTATCCGTGCTTTCATGGTGTTTCCGTTACCAGTGCTTTGCACAATATTCTTCCCAAGTTACTGATTGCTTTCCCACATCACCATCGTCCAAACAATAAGCAACCGTGAAAGATGTCGCAATCAATATCAGTCCTCGGAAAGAAATTGGCCGAACTTGGAATTCGAAGCATTGACACGTATTTTGTCTAATATCGTCTGTTTACTTGTTTCAAGCTGTAGTTACGAGTTTTCCTTTTTTTAAAGTAAACTGACGATATGTAAAATGAGTGAAAGTTGAATTTGGTTAGATCTACATTGTTTCGTCTTACGATTAACTCCTCTTTTTCACAAAAAGTATTTTACAGGTGCTTTCACGCTGTATATTCATCCATTTAAAATCATGTATGCGTACACTCACACGTTGGGAATTCTGCTTTTCCTCTCTGTAACACTAGCCCATCTGAATCTATAAAAATCAACTTCGTCAATCTCAGAATAGAAATTTTCACTGATCTCCATATGAGTGAAACGTTTATCCCCAAATGATGGTATAACTAAATCTGTCGGAGGCGATTTGTTGAAAGGGGGTTTATTGCAACTCTGTGACCCATGTTAGCCTTAGCGGACTGTCCATACTGACCTTGGTTAATCTTTTCTAAGATGACTTATTGAAATCCATTTTCTTACACTATATCTCACTTTTTTTCGCTGAAATCTCAGATTGAATAATTAGAACAAAATTTGAAAAGTATGAAAACGTACTTTTAAAACAAAGGGGAAAAACGCGTGGCTGCTTTCCATTACACGATCAAGTAAACCTAAATACCAAGAGTATTTTACAAGAAATTTGTAATTCTATAATTCTATCTAAATTCTTAATTGCCAATTCACACGGACGTAACAAATTTCTCTGATTATCTTATTTCAAACAATCTCGAGAACAAAATTGAACTTTGTAACAACCATATTGGCTTCGATATTTGTCATTTTAATTTTTCATTTCGGAGAATAATGAAAATTTTGTGGGACGTATTCATAATTCGGCTGTTTTCGTTATCAGTTAGCTTAGAAGTAGTTTTTAACCCATTTCGTCTTCATTTTATAATACCATAGTCACCCTTGTACCTCAATGCTGAACGCTGCCCCAGGCGGCTGCAAGACTGCACATATTATGATGGATAGAAAATGTATTTCACGTTTTGAAGGCCTTTATAGCAGTAGCTGTTTTCTATCCGGGGTCCGTATTTACCAACCTTTCTTAAGATCTCTTAGTCTTATTTTCCAGATTTCACAAAGTGTGAAAGTAACACAACTTCTGATTGGCTAAACCAGTTGGTTTAGCCAATCAGAAGTTGTGTTACTTTCACATCCAGAGAATCTATGAAAATAAGACATAGAATATTCCTAAGATGTTGGGTTTTTGGTTAGACCGTCCTCCCAGTAGCCAAATGTAAGTAAAATGACGAAACTGGTAGTCATTCCAACTAGGTAACTGATAAGTAACTGATACGTGACAATCATTATCTAAAAATAATCGAAACTATATGTCACGAGAAACCAAACAGTCAACGAAAAATCAAACAGTTTGAGAAAACAGATTATCTATAGGCTAAATGATTGTTTCTTACTAGAATGGTGTTATTATGTGAAAGCAAATCCCAAATGACTACGGTACTATTTAAATACTTTTACAAAAAGTACCTTAATTTATGAAAAAAATGATATCCGCAAAAGGTCAGTGACTCGCGCTTGGCAGCCAAAAAGTAAATAACTTCCCATGATGCAACGTGTAGAAGAGGAGTATCATTTGTGTGTGTGTGTGGTTGTTTTAGTGTTCTTCTTCTATAGTTGCCGTGAAAATAATCGAGATCACATATCCAGATTTGAATTATTTAGTTTATTTTGGCTAAAGTTTTTATCGAAAAGGTCATTAAGCCTTTGTATCTCATTTAGCTTATGCCTATATACGGAAACCATATTACAAAAATTGTTGAAGAACATATAATTCAAAAGGGTAAATGCACTTTTACAGCGGAAAATAGCCTGTTTCTATTATTATATATTTAGATAAATACTACTAATATTTGTAAGATACATAAATGTTTTTGTTATTGGCCGATGGCCTTCAATTATTTAGAGTGTTACCATTGTTATTATTGTCTCTAGTAGAGACTAGTAGGGCCAGCTATGTTGCCGTTTCCACGGGTTTTGCACTGTAGAACTGCAACCTAATGCTGTTTAATGACAGGACAGACGTAAAATGTAACTTGGCTGAAATAAGGGCTTTATTCTTGAATGGATAGAACCCGCTGGTTTTTACTTTTCCTGTACAACAGTATATCAAACAGACATTACGTCGGTGTTAATAAAACATAAGATTGCTTCGTGAAAATCGAACCGATATTGTCAAATTCTGGAATTTATATGAAGACATGGTAAATGAAACAAAAAATGATAATGAATTTTTCTTAAGAGTAACTTTTCGATATCTTTTTCACTTTGAATCCTTATTTATATACTGGATACATTTTACGTCTGAAATACATCTTTTTAACACCTTCAGACTCTATAGAGAATCGAATAGTACTACCTATTCCAGCGCCGTACATAGCTAATAAATATGCAACGTCACTGACCTTGTATTTTCTCCATTTTAACTAGATAAAACGTCATTGCGTTAAATTTGCTCTAGTATTTATCTCGTTCACAATCTTCCTGTGGGAAAACTTGATTCAGAAGGTGATACATTTACGCTGAGAGCAAGTGTACTTTTGAAAGTATAATTATAACAGAAATAAGGGTGAATTGTCTCAAGAAAAGAGTGCTGAGGAACTGGTGGTTGTCACCGGAGTCTAAATTATCGCGTGTTTGAAGTGGAAGACAAATACAGAACTAATATCCGTTGTAAGATAATGCGCGTGACACTCTCCTCCAATCATTTTATCTGATTACATGGGAGTCGCAGATGTTATTCTTTCTGTCACTGCTGCGTATTTGTAGAAATTGACGTCTAAACTTTACGAGACAGAGAATAGTCAAAAAGATGTCGTTGAAAAAGTTCATTACAAGTCTTCTAGTTTTCTCGATATAAATTAATTCTATCTACAATGTTCAAGCTCAAAAACCACTGAAAATTGTCCATATTTTAAAGTTATATTGACCCTCATCTGGACAATTGTGATGGCCACGTTGCACTATCGCATCTTAATCCGCCTTTTTCTGATATCAAGTATCATTCGTTGTCCACCAAGCACTGACTATTTTGGTTTATCGATCTAAATTAGCAGCTATCATTTAACTAAATACCAAACGACAAAATTTTAGGTTTGTCCATATCAAAAGCATTTGCAGACAACAAAATAAAAGTGACTGAAAATTCAAAATTTGTTTTATGAAGGGTAGAAAACATTGTGGGAAAAGGAGAAAATGCTGGTTACCCACAATGTTTTCTAAAGGCTTCTTTCTCAGGGTCGTCAAAAGTAGGGATTGTGTGGTAATAGGTTAAATGTAAGATAGATTTATTTTGGGTATCTTACGACAAAGCACTGCAAAACCTGTACCTGGCAACCAAAGAGCATCAAAAACAAACGTATATAGGCAAACGCTATGATAAAAATGTATTCGTATCGAGGGCGAAGTAACCGATAAGATCGAATCGAGCCCATGTTTCGACATCCAAGAACTTTCCTACAAGACAAAAAGACCCAGTAACCATGTATTACAGAGTGTTCAGATTTCATATTAACAATGAAAACTAATTGACGAAATATAGTCGCGGCCGGAAAAACACCTTCTGTATGTTCTAAATGTTCACCTATACAGGTTACCAGGTAAGTGGGACTGTCGAAAGGAAAGTTAATGTTTAGTTATTTAGGGGTATAATAAAATTATGTCGAAGTACCTGATATTGACAATAGATTTCTCCTACAATATTCAGTTCGTGATAGTATAATGTGCGACACATTTCAAGTGCAGAAATGTCAGAAAACCTTAAAATCAAATTTTGATATTCTGTATTTTGTTATTGCGCCAACTTATCAACAACTCAACAGAAATTGAACGATACTCCGATCGAGACTAAAATTTAAATGACAAAAAAAAATTTGAAAGAAATTATTTCTAAAAGGATATAACCAGAAAGAAAAGGGTTCAAATTCCTTGGAAAAAAATACAAAACGTTCACGAAGTTGTCCAAAGATGCCATACAAGTTATCAATCAGGTTTTTCATTTCCCCGTATGGAAAGCAATTTTGCAAGCTTTTTTTTTTTTGCGCATTGAGGAGTAGTTTAGATGCTGTTTTTAAGACAGTGTCAGATCAAAATCAGGATGAAAGAAAAAAAGCATCTTGTCCGATCTTGGATCTTTTCGTGATATGTCCTAGACTGGAAAGCTTTAAATCGGAAAAACTCTGTCACTTTAAATACCGATTGAACACGTTCGTTTTTGCAATTTTGATGATCGAAGAATTAGGTATTATTAAAGAAATATTTCGTTCCTACCCAAACTGTGAGCCAGAAAGAAATTGTATTACATAAATAATATCATAGGACAGAAAAATCATTTCATCGCAAATCTCATATTAAAATTAATTAGTGTCATTTTGAACTTAGATAGGAACTTCAGATGACCTGAAACTGATAGAAACATGTTCCTAAATTAATACCATATTCCTTTTCAGTTTGTATTGCATTCAATGATATTGTCAGATATTCCTCCTAGCGTGCACATATTTAGATAACAGCGTAAAAATATCCTTCCCAGGACAAGTTACATACTTTTTCAATGGAGTCTACATAGTTCATTTCATAGGGTCCGTGAAGTTGGCTTAACGCTCAGTAATCGACATTCAGCCCAACACCAGCCTTGTTGAGCCAGCTCGATATTACAGCTCAACGGCCAGCTCAACAGCAAAAATGCTAGATCCATCTCCGTTGAGCCAGCTCGATATATCAGCTCAACAGTAAAAATACTTATACACATGTTTCAATCAATGTCCGTTGAGCGAGCAGGACATTCCAGCTCAACCACCAGCTCAACAGCAAAAATACATTATATATGTCAAATGTTTTAATCAATGTCCGCTGAGCCATGTCGACATTCCAGCTCAACCACCAGCTCAACAGCAAAAGTACATATTTACATTCCAAAGTAAAGTCTGTTGAGCTACCTCGACATTCCAGCTCAACCACCAGCTAAACAGTAAAAATACTTGGACATATGTTTCGATCAATGTCTATTAAGCAAACTCGACATTCCAGCTCAACAGCCAGCTCAACAGCAAGAATACATATATATGCCAAAATCAAAGTCCGTTGAGCCAGATCGACATTCCAGCTCAACCATCAGCTCAACATCAAAAATACATATATATATGTAAAAATCAAAGCCCGTTGAGCAAGCTCTACGTTCCAGTTCAACCGCCAGCTCAACAGTAAAAATACTTATACGTATGCTTCGATCAATGTCCGTTGAGCCAGCTCGAAATTCCAACTCAACGGCCAGCTCAACAGCAAAACTACATATGTCAAAATCAAAGTCCGTTGAGCCAGCTCGACATATGTATTTTTGAGCTGGCAGTTGAGCTATAATGTCGAGCAGGCTCAACATGGCTGTTGTTGAGCTGAATGTCGATAGTTGAACGTTGTGCCAACTTCACGGGCCACATTTCCTAAGCTATGTAGCTTTGACATTTTATTTTTCACCTCAATCTTTCTTTAATTAGTGTGTCTTAAACTGAATATAAGGCAAGCAATTTTGACCGAGTTAGCTATACGAAACATAGAATGGAATATTTCATTGGTCTGCATTTCTGTTCTAATGGATTATGTCGAGATGTGTCTGTAAAGACCCGCGTGTAGGATAAATACTGACTCGAACATCTTTATACAGAACGAGATCCGATCCGACCACATTGAAATGTATACTATAGTAACAATATTCTCATCATACACCTTTTATTCATCATTAATAATAACAAAAAAAAAAGTGAAATGAATCAGAGAGTCGAATTTTTATGGATTTAACGGATATGCCGAACGTGAATATGTGTACATAGAAGTACTCTTTGAAGATGTTCTTAATAGAGTGCATGGTTGTTACGGAAAAGAAAAAAAAAAACTGCACAAAGTATGGACTCGTATACATGATTCGCATATTGTATTATCACTTAAAATCTCCCAAAAATGAGTACTAAACCCATGTTTTTTTTTGTTATCCACTGGCGTATTATTTTTTTCTTTTTGATGGTTAATTGAAAGTTTTGAACGCGAGAAGCCGATGAAATCAACCACAGCATGTGGCGGATTTTGTACTATTTTGCCATTTCCTAGGAAAGAGACGTAATTGTTGTTAGGACGAATATTTGGGATCTGATTTTGGAAATGGAGGCACGACTTGTTTCAAGCAATAAGATATCTTGAATTGAAATCGGGAATGAGAATTAACTTTTGAAGGGCTGGTAAATACCAGTAGTAAAGTCAGTCCACCCCTACGTAATTTCAACAATACATAATTAGACAATCGCAAAAGTCTTCATCAGATTACTAA
Organism: Tridacna crocea; assembly: GCA_943736015.1. NCBI lineage: Eukaryota > Metazoa > Mollusca > Bivalvia > Cardiida > Cardiidae > Tridacna > Tridacna crocea. Next base: position 25,437,373 of record OX031056.1, read on the forward strand.
CAGATATCAACTGAGAGAGAGAGAGAGAGGTGGGGGAGGGGGAGGATAAGTTAAGAATGCAGGAAAGTATGTGCATGTGTACATACTCTACAAGGAACCAGGGGATTGCTTCGTTGATATTCTGTAGCGTGCAAAATTGCTTTCCAAACAAGGAAATTAGAAAAGCAATTAATAACATCTATTGCACCACTGCAGATCGAGCAAAAAGTTTCATACGATGATTGTAAAGAGAAGTATCCTTATATATGCCAAGTGATTCGTTTTATGTAACTCTAGACGCCAACCTCTTGGGCTCACCTAAAATGGAAAAAAATGCAGATATAAAAGTACACCTCAAGTGATGAAAAAAAAAGGAGAAAGAAATGTCGGTAAAAAAGCAAATAATGGTTAAAAGAATTTACCCTTTTCTGACAATGTCTCCGATAGCCTCTTACAGTTTCATGAAAACTCAGCATGGTGTTGTAAAGGGTTAAAAAGTTGCTTTTTTTCTTATCTCCCTTGTTTTATTCACTGGTTATTGCAATTTTTTCAAAAACAATTTTGCAAATTCATTTACGTCTTCGTTAAAGCTTAGGCCTATACTGCTTAATTAAAAGATTTTTTTCCCTATCACATTACCTACCTTGTTTTTGGTGTAAGAACGTAATAGTCGCCACGAATTCTTTCTTGAAATTTGTCTTAAATGGGAGTTTTGACCAATCCTTATAATTCTGCCCATTCCACACCAATATTTAGCCTCGCTTTTATCAAGGAGCTTCCATTTTGAAATACTGCCATTCCGACGATCTTAAAAGTAGCTGCGCCGATGTAAACTGACCAGTAGCAACAACAACAGGCACTGTAATAAGCAACTGTATTCTACACATTTCTAGTGACAAAAATAGTGTAAGTTTATTTTCTAACTTGATCGATCATTTTCAACTATAGTTGAAAATGATCGATCAAGTTAGAAAATAAACTTACACTATTTTTGTCACTAGAAATGTGTAGAATAGATAGATTCTGATAGAAAACTGAGACTTGTCTTTTTTATAACTGGCTTGTAACACGCGAAAAAGGAGCAGGCTACTCCGAAACGACACTTTCTGTTTTTAGGTAATTTTTTGGTTTGTGCGAGTCTGTTGTAGCACAAAGTCTAATGCAGTTGCAGAATACTGTCTCGGATAAGCCTGTGCAGAATGCACAGGCTAATCCGAGACGACACTTTATGCATATGTCCGAATGCTCCATTTCGCGTGTTGCAAGACACATTGTGGCTTGATAAAATACTGTATACACTATATGCATTCTGGTCGTGTATCTACAGAGTGTAAGACTTTTCGAAATATTCTCGTAAAAAAGCTAGACGACTGATAAGCATAGGTCTAAAATCTGAAAGTTCCATCTCATGTATTAAACCTCTTGGCCAAAAAATCCCTTTAAATAGTTACAATAAGGATTCCTCTAATAAGAGTCAGGGCCGTGAAAACCCGGCATTGTTTGGTTAGGGGTAAACGCCCCATCTGAGAGACTATTTTAGATGTCCAGCCTTGGGAATCGACCAACACCGCCAAGTAGCCCGAGATTCATTGATTATAAGATTCGCGCGTTTGATACGCCTGAGCCGTTGGGCTGGTCAACATCTGCGAAAGTTAACGTTATGAAATTTCTTGGGATCTGATTGGATAATATGCCCCTAACATATATATCATGTGCAATGGCAAAACCAAAGTAAAAGTAGATTTCCTTGCGGGAGCCCCGTACACATGACTACGCTATCAACACAACACCTAAACTGGCGGCGTTGGTCAGCTCAAAATAAAGATCAAGATTATGCACCAAACTGCACGTTTTAACACGTCGGTTCCCACTGACGTCAGTTTTCATTGAATTGGGGCATTCTGAAGGGAAATTCTACTTCGTTAGCGTAAAAAAAAAGAGGTGAAATTCGCTTAATAAACGGAATGGTAAAACTTTGCACGATAATAAATTCGTTGCAGGATCAGGTGGCAGGCGACTTGGAAACTTGTTCACAGCTGCGGTGGATCATGTCGCCTCCTCGCCTTCGGTTCAGGCCGACATGATTAGCCACAGCCGTGAACAAGTTTTCAAGTCCCCTGCCACCTGACCGTACAACTAATACTGTCTACGAGTATGTATGATTAACGTCAGTGATGGGATTGTCCCTCTCTGAAATTTCAAGATTGACGACGTGTCTGTCTTTTTTCCATCGTTTCCGGATATAACCAGATTGAATAATTTCACGAGAAAAAGCAATTTGACACATGTATCATATTTCTTAGGCAAGACATGGGCAAAATTGACTTCAAAGCTAAATCGGTTTCTTCATCCCGGATTTATTATCACTTCTTCTCCAGTTATTTTATGGTAATTCATTTCTGTAACCCTTTCAGATCCATTTATAGCAACTCGCCTTCTCTCAACAGTTGAGGGTGCAATCCACTGGCAGCCAAAAATATGTTTGTCTCTAAATAGATGGACAGAATAGCATCGAGATCAGACTACCCTTTCTGTCGGTTTGATCTTGCACTATGCCGTCCGCAAATCTTGGATATGGTGCTTCTGGGATTCATTCTCTTTTTTTGTTCGTTGTTAAACAGACGATAGTTTGGTCCTACTAATTTCGAAAATCATTATAACATATCGTCCTTTTGTTATTATATGTTATACCTTAATTAATGTATCAGAACTAGATTACTAAATGTGCACTTGTTTTAAATATTCCAGCAACGAAGCCCTTTGAGGTGATACTATGAAAAGGCTGTCCGTCTGTATGCCTGTTACTACACGTCCTTCTTTCTCCTCTTACTTCTTGGTGTATTCCCCTGCTATTTTAACGGAAACCTTCCGTGGCACACTGATACAGAAGTTACGGGTCTTTATTTTCCGCATCTGTTTGAAGTGACGAATAGGTGGCTGTGCCAGTTTTTATTAGCTCACCTGAGCACGGAGTGCTCAGAGTAAGCTATTGTGATCACTCACCGTCGCCGGCGTCCGTTGTTCTTCCGTACGTCCGTCCGTCCGTCGTCCGTTCACATTTCCTTTATACACTCTAGCATCTACAAATATCAACCAATCAGCACCAAACTTAGTCAAAATATATATGACCATAAGATATCGGATGAGTTCGATTATGGGTGTAATCAAACCAGAACATCTGAATTTATTTGCCCTTGAATTAGAAAAATTGCTATATTTCACATTTTTTACACTCTAGCATCTACAAATATCAATCAATCAGCACCAAACTTAGTCAAAATATATTTGACCATAAAATCGCAGATGAGTTCGATTATGGGTCTAATCGGACCAGAACTACTGGAGTTATTTGCCATTGAATTCGAAAACTGTTATATTTGATTTTGCTTACACTCTAGCATCTACAGTTTTTAACCAATCAGCACTAAACTTGGCTTAAATGTGTATAACGATAAGATCTTGGATAATTTGGATTTTGGGTCTAATCAGATTAGTACGACTGGAGTTTTTCGTCTTTGAATTCGAAAAAAATGCTATATTAAAAATTTTGACTTTGATTACAGTCTAGCATCTACAATTATTAACCAGTCGGCACCAAACGTGGTCAAAATATGCAGGACCTTAAGAACTTGGGTAAGTTTGATTATGGATGTAATCGAACCAGAACAACTGGAGTTATTTGCCCTTAAATTCGAAAAAATAGCTATATTTCATTTTGTTTACACTCTAGCATCTACAAAGATCAACCAATTATTTCCAAACTTGGTCAAAATATACATGACTGTAAGATCTCGGATGAGTTCGATTATGGGTGTAATCGAACCAGAACAACTGGAGTTATTTGTCCTTGAATTCGAAAAAAAAATGCTATATTTGACTTTGTTTACAGTCGAGATAGTATCTACAAATATCAATCAATCAGTCCCAAACTTGGTTAAAATGCGTACGACTAAAATGTCAAATGATTTCGATTATGGGTGTAATCGGACCGGAACCACGAGTTATTTGCCCTTGAATTAGAGAGTTCTTTAGAATAGTTCTTTGTCCGGAGAATAACTTTGTCATCTCCAGTCCGATGGACTTGAAACTTGGCATTTGTTGCAATAATACAGATTGCAGTGTGGAAGAACCATAACTCGACTTCATACTGTCTATGACTTACAGCCCTTTGATTGTTATTTTAACAGCATTTTCTGCTCGTCTGACATATGACTTTGTCATCTAAAGGCTGAACATTTGATATGTATGATTGTTGAAAAGTTATAGAGTGCAGTGCACAAGAACCATTACTCTTCCTAGCACAAATTTTGAATTATTCCTCCTTTGACTTTCATCTTTATAGCATTTCTTGCTTGTCTAGAGCAAAACTTTGCACCTTAAGTAGGAATGACATGAAATTTGAAATTTGGTATGCTTATTTGTTGCAATATTTGGAAGCGCAGGGCCTGAGAATTGTAACTCTACCTCGTACTGCCTTTGAGTTATTTCCCTTTGAAAGTCATTTTTACAGGATATAGTGCCTGCCCGAAATGAATTGTAATCTCAAGTCAGAAAGACTTCAAACTTGGTATGCATGTTTGTTGCAGTATTACGGAGTACAGTGCGCAAAAACAGTATAGTAATTCTACCTAGCGAGAATTTTGAGTAATTTCACTTTGATTTTCATTTTTACAGTATTTCTTGCTTGTCCGAAACTGAACTTCGAATTACCAAGTTAGATTATGACAATTTGCTGCTATTGTTTTCTTGATATGTGGTATTTATCTTTATTTTAGACCTTTGCTGCTTGGTACTCAGGTGAGCGATATAGGACCATCATGGTCCTCTTGTTTTACGTAGACGATTCGAGAATTTATATTTTACTCTTTGTGGTATCTTAACCAAACGTTTGACCAAAAGCAGTGCAAACCACAACTCAGATGTTGCTAAAATAGATTTACTTGTCTTTCAATGGCTAGAAAACATTAGAAAAGAATAAAAAGCTGCTTATTATTTTGTTTCCAATTCTAACAGTGTTTTAAGAACCATCTTCCTGAAAGTCATTAAAATCTGGAAATTTGTTGGGAATGATCCAAGGTAGTCGAAGGCAATACAAATGTGCAGTCTACTTACAGTGCTACATGCTTTCTAACACGCAACAAACATTGTTATGTACATACCCAGTTATTCCTAGCTTTGTTCATGTGTGTATCTATTTTTGAATGGTTTTCCCCTGTTGCTATTTTTAGAACTGAACTCTCTCTTGTAGAATATTGTGCTGGAAGTTTCTAGGCCTTTATACAATCTGATTACTAAGAATTATGCAACTGATTTTAACATGAATTTTCTGGAAGTTTCCCTGTTATTATAAAAGGAAAAGCTTTTTACATCTCAGTGTTCACTGGTTAATACATGATTGCCAGACTACAGTGGGGATTATTTTGTGTTTGTGTCATAATTAGTGCTTGGATTACATTCAGTTTGGATTAGGATCAGACTAGACTAAAGTGAGGATTATTTCATGTGCTTGGATTACATTCAGTTTGGATCAGGATCAGATTGGAATTAAGACTGGAATAATTTGTCTTTTGAATTTAACGTCTAAGGTATTGTTTTGTACTATTGTATTATTGTCACTGTTTATTTGATATTTTTGTTAATAAATTCTGTTAATTGTTATCGTTTGTTGCTGGCTTCTTCTTTCTAGTTACGCCTGACTCGTAACAGAAATTGGGGGCTCGTCCGGGATTGGAAAATAGACTAACGTATTTGTTTTCCATTTTGGGATTAACCATCGATTGGAAACTAGACTAACGCATTCGTTTACTAATCAGTAATTATAATACAATTTTGTACTTGAATCCAGCAACAAACAAACATGTCTTTTGACTTAGATAAATTTACGGCTGAACCGTCTGTGGAGTTATTGAATTTGGGTAAAAAGACTGATTTGCTTAATCTTGCGAAGCACTATAAATTGTCTGAAATAAAATCTTCAATGCGTAAACATGAAATTAAGAACATTTTGGTACAATATTTTGTTGATGAGGAGATTTTTAATGAAAATGCTCTTTCCCTGATAGTTGACATTCAGTCAGTTTCAAGTTCGAAAGAACTTGAATTAAAATTTCAGATCAGACAATTAGAAATTCAGGAAAGAGAGAAGGAAAGAGAAAGGGAAAGAGAAAGGGAGAGAGAAGAAAGAGTAGAGAGAGAGAAGGAAAGAGAAAGAGAAAGGGAGAGAGAAGAAAGAGAAAGGGAGAGAGAAGAAAGGGAAAGGGAAGAGAGAAAGAAGGAAAGAGAATTTCAATTAAGAATGAGGGAAATAGAAATGCAAGAAAGAGCAAATCAACCCAAGCAAAAGATTGAATACAATTTCGATGTTACAAAACATATTAGGCTTGTTCCTCCATTTCAAGAAAAAGAAGTTGATAAATACTTCCTACACTTTGAAAAAGTTGCAGAAAACTTAAATTGGCCAAAAGAGCACTGGACTTTGCTTCTGCAAAGTGTTTTGATAGGCAAAGCTCGTGAAATTTATACACAACTAGGTGTTGAACAATGTCATCATTATGAGACTGTTAAAGAACTTATTCTCAAAGGTTATGAGCTGGTCCCAGAAGCATATAGACAAAAATTTAGAAATTGTAAAAAAGATTCTAACCAGACTCATGTTGAATTTGCTAGAAACAAAGAACAGTTATTTGATAGATGGTGCTGTTCTAAGAAAATAGACCAAAATTTTGATAAACTCAGACAACTTATGTTAGTTGAAGAATTCAAACGTTGTATTCAATTTGATGTTAAGACATTCTTAGACGAAAAACAAGTTGAAACTTTAGAAGAAGCAGCTCGTCTGGCTGATAATTACTACCTTACACATAAAGTTTCTTTCATTAATAAACCAAAACCTACTTCCTCACATCCCCAAAATAAATTTACGTCTGGTAATTCATCTGGCATGCCCAGTCAATCCAATACACCCAAACCCAATTCTACTAGTGAAACCAAAAGTCAATACCCCTTATCTCGACCCACTTGTAACTATTGTAAGAAACCTGGTCACCTTGTTTCCGAATGTTTGAAATTAAAAAGGAAGTTAGAAAGTGATGAAGCCAAACCAACAGGGCTCACCACTCTTAGACCAAGGCCACAGTCTTCTATTAAAACCAATACAATTGACATAGTTACAAAACCCAAGTCTGATTCTACTATGGAGATTTTTGAACCATTTATGTTGAACGGTTTTGTATCACTTTCAGGTGATAATTGCCCACCTACCCCTATTAAAATTTTAAGAGACACAGGAGCTTCTCAATCTCTTATTTTAGCAGATATACTGCCTTTTTCTGAGAAGACTTCTTCCGGTACTAGTGTCCTTATTCAGGGTGTAGAGTGTGGAACTGTTAATATTCCTCTCCATTACGTTAATTTGTCATCAGATTTGGTTACTGGGCTTGTGGTTATTGGTATTAAACCTTCCTTACCATTTAAAGGTGTCCATTTACTGCTAGGCAATGACTTAGCTGGAGATAAGGTTGTGGTTAATCCACTTGTAACTGACACACCAAATATAGGTCAAACAGATGACCCTATCGAGCAGGAAATTCCTGACTTGTATCCTTCTTGTGCAGTTACCCGAGCTATGGCTAAAAAGGCCATTCTGAAAAACTCAAACTCTGACATTGACTTGACGGATACTTTTATCGGTCAATATTTTAATAATGAGATTAAAAAGTCTCTTGATCCCAGTTTGTCTGATACTCAGACAGACTCGTCAATGTCTTGTCATTCACCACCACGGTCTATTGACCAAGGTCATGACACGCTGTCAAAGTCACAGCTTATCCAGGAACAGCAAACTGATCCTGAGATTTCAAAATTAATCTTTAGGGCTTTACCTGAAGATGAAATTTCACAGGTCCCAATGTGTTACTATATAAAGAATGGGATTCTTATGAGAAAATGGCGACCATTTGATGTCCCAGCTGATGATGAATGGGCTGTTTACCACCAAATTGTGATTCCAAAGTCATATCGTCATGAAATACTAAGTATAGCCCATGAAAGTCCTATGTCAGGTCACCTAGGTATAAACAAGACCTATCACAAAATTATTACTCATTTTTATTGGCCTGGTCTCAAATCAGATGTCTCTAAATATTGTAAAACTTGCCATACATGTCAAATGGTAGGTAAACCCAACCAAACCATTCCCATAGCTCAATTACAACCTATTCCTGCTTTTGATGAACCTTTCAGTAGGATACTTATAGATTGTGTTGGTCCTTTACCTCGAACCAAGTCAGGAAATGAGTATCTCTTAACAATTATGTGTACTTCTACACGTTTTCCTGAAGCTATTCCTTTAAGGAACATCAAAACAAAGTCAATAGTCAAAGCTCTTATAAAATTTTTCACATTTGTTGGTCTTCCAAAATCAGTTCAGTCTGATCAAGGGTCAAATTTTATGTCTGGTATATTCCAACAGGTTATGCATGAATTAGGGATCAAGCAATATAGGTCATCCGCCTATCACCCTGAAAGTCAAGGTGCTTTAGAAAGATTTCACCAGACATTAAAAAATATGATAAGATCATATTGCTTTGATACTGAAAAAGATTGGGATGAGGGCATCCATTTGTTACTATTTGCAGCCAGAGAATCTGTACAAGAATCTCTTGGTTTCAGTCCTTTTGAATTAGTTTTTGGCCATTCTGTTCGTGGACCTTTAAAACTTTTGAAGGAGAAATTTCTCTCAAATGATGAAACACCTTTGAATTTACTGCAGTATGTTTCTGACTTCAGAAATAGACTGTCTAGGGCATGTGAGGTTGCTAGGTCCAATCTTAAAATGTCTCAGGGCAAAATGAAAGCAAAATATGACAACCATGTTATAGATAGAAAATTTAAACCAGGTGACAAAGTCCTTGCTCTTTTGCCAATACCTGGCAGACCTTTACAGGCAAGATATTTTGGACCCTACACTATTGACAAGAAAACAAGTGATTTGAACTATATAATTAATACTCCAGGAAGGCGTAAAAACAAACAAATGTGTCATATAAATATGTTAAAGGGATACTTTGACAGAGATAGCTCTATTTCAAAACCAATTACAGTTGTAAACACTGTCCCACAAGAATCAAATGTATCTGATCTTGAAGTAAATTCGGACTTTATTGATAAATCTGATCCTGGTCCATCTAAACTTGAAAATTCTGATATTTTGAGAAACCTTGACAACAAACTTTCTCACTTGGAACCATCACAGCAGGAAGAGCTGAAACAGTTGATACATGAATATGAACATTTATTTCCTGATATCCCCACAAGAACTGATAAAATCTATCATGATGTCATTGTGGAAGATTCTAAACCAATAAAGCAACATCCATATAGAATGAATCCTTTGAAACAGAAATACCTCCAAGATGAAGTAAAATACTTACTGGAAAATGACTTTATTGAACCTAGCCAGAGTAATTACAGTTCACCATGTATATTAGTACCCAAATCAAATGGAACTTATAGAATGTGTACTGACTATCGTAAAGTGAACTCTGTGACAAAAACAGACTCTTTTCCAATACCAAGAATTGATGACTGTATTGACAAAGTTGGAAATTCTAAATATGTCACCAAATTTGACCTGCTAAAAGGATTCTGGCAAGTTCCACTGACAGACAAAGCAAAAGAAGTATCAGCCTTTGCTACTCCAAACGGTCTGTACCAATACAAAGTTATGCCGTTCGGGATGAAAAATTCTCCTGCAACGTTTCAGCGACTTATAAACAACGTTATATGTGGATTAGATGGCTGTGATGCATATATTGACGACGTCATCATCTACTCAGACAGTTGGAGTGACCACCTTCAAAGAATCAGGAAGTTCTTCGACAGACTCAGTAAAGCGAAACTGACTGTGAATCTTGCAAAAACTGAATTTTGTCATGCTACTGTAACATTTTTAGGACATCTTGTGGGACAGGGTCAAGTTAAACCTTTAGAAGCTAAGGTCAGTGCTATCTCTGAGTTTCCTGTGCCTAAATGTAAAAGACAGCTGATGCGATTTCTTGGTATGGCTGGCTACTATAGGAAATTCTGTAAAAATTTCTCGGGTTTTGCTGAACCTTTAACAAATTTACTTAAGAAAAGCACGAAGTTCAAATGGAATGACAAATGTCAAGATGCATTTGATCGTCTAAAAGCCATACTAAAGAGTGCACCAGTTCTCTTGGCACCTGATTTTGACAAATGTTTCAAATTAGCTGTTGATGCAAGTGATGTTGGAATTGGTGCTGTTCTTTTACAAGAAGATAATAATGGTATTGATCACCCAGTTTGTTACTTTTCTAAGAAATTTAACAAATATCAGAAAAATTACTCTACCACAGAAAAAGAGTGTCTTGCCTTAATTCTGGCAATCCAGCAGTTTGAAGTTTATTTAACCTCTTCAACTTCACAAATTGTTGTATTCAGTGATCATAACCCTTTAAGTTTTCTACACAAACTTAAGAATAAGAATCAAAGATTACTGAGGTGGAGTTTATTGCTTCAAGAGTTTAATCTTGACATAAGACACATAAAAGGGAAAGATAACATTATACCAGATGCTCTTTCAAGAGTTTGAAATTCCAATAGTCATTTTTCCCTAAATCAAGTTTAAACTGTTTTTCTTTTAAATTGTAATTTCATTACCTTGACTATTTTCATTGGTCTGAAATAAGTTGATATTTGAGTTTGTCATTTCCTATGTATACTTCAGATAAAGTATCATATACATGTATATAAATAATATTGCAAAAAAAAAAAAAGAAAGATTTTATTTCATAAACCTTTCTTTTTCTTTTCAAGGGGGGAAGTGTTATGTACATACCCAGTTATTCCTAGCTTTGTTCATGTGTGTATCTATTTTTGAATGGTTTTCCCCTGTTGCTATTTTTAGAACTGAACTCTCTCTTGTAGAATATTGTGCTGGAAGTTTCTAGGCCTTTATACAATCTGATTACTAAGAATTATGCAACTGATTTTAACATGAATTTTCTGGAAGTTTCCCTGTTATTATAAAAGGAAAAGCTTTTTACATCTCAGTGTTCACTAGTTAATACATGATTGCCAGACTACAGTGGGGATTATTTTGTGTTTGTGTCATAATTAGTGCTTGGATTACATTCAGTTTGGATTAGGATCAGACTAGACTAAAGTGAGGATTATTTCATGTGCTTGGATTACATTCAGTTTGGATCAGGATCAGATTGGAATTAAGACTGGAATAATTTGTCTTTTGAATTTAACGTCTAAGGTATTGTTTTGTACTATTGTATTATTGTCACTGTTTATTTGATATTTTTGTTAATAAATTCTGTTAATTGTTATCGTTTGTTGCTGGCTTCTTCTTTCTAGTTACGCCTGACTCGTAACAACATGCACAAAAAATGTTTAATTACGGTGTTCATTTTTATTTTCTTTGTTTGTTTGTTCCGTTTTGGTTTGAACGATAAAAGCCCACATAACACGCAATTTACTAATTACTAGATTTGAAAATTCAATGATACATAACCGTCAATCACTTTGTCTGCGAGCGGCATAGATAAAGATCAGGTTATAGGGAATGTGCGGTCTGATCTTTAATATACAACGTTCGCATATATACTATTTATCCTTTCTTCGTAGTTCGTCTTTGATACTTCCAATTATGGGACCGTAACATTGCAAAAATAATTAAACCCTAAGGCCTCTGAGCGTTACTTCAGTGACTTTTTGCACAAGAATTGAAGTCTGGTGATCTTGGGTCTACACTGTCCAAGATAAAGAGACATTTCTCTACAAAAATTCAGTTTCAAATAACATCATTCGGGTGTATACTATCAGCTTGAAAATTTTATTTCAACTCATTACAAAACAACAAATTTTTAGCTTTGTCCAGATCGAAAGTATTTGCAGATGACAAAATAAAAGCGACTGAAGATTTGAAACTTGTTTTGTGAAGGGTGGAAAACCTTGTGGGAAAATAAGAAAATGCTGGTTACCAGCATTTTCTTCTTTTCCAACAATGTTTTCAAAATGCTTCTTTCTCGGGGGCGTCAAAAGTAGGTGTTGTGTGGTAATGGTTTAATGATTATCTAGCAGGAATATGGTTAGAGTGGTATCAACGTATAAGGTACTATAACTGCCCTGCATCTCACAAAAAATTGGGCATTCGGGCATTTTGGTAAAGTATCGTTTCGGATCAGCCAGCGCAGTCCGTGCAGGCTAATCCGATAGACACTTTGCGTTTTAACGTAATTTCCTGTTTTGCTCAAGCGTATCGTAGCACAAAATCTTTTATTATATTCACGGGTAGGAAACTTCATATTCAGAGCCAATGGCTCCGACGAGAAAATGTTGTGTTAGTCTTCCGTTTCTGACGATGTCGGCTGAAAAACAATCCCAAAACAGGTAGGCATGTCAATATTTGTTGTTGTGTGTTCTTATGTCTCTGAAATTCAAAAAAAGGAGAATGTCATTCGATGCTCTGGTCTTTCAACGTGTTTTCTGCACTATGGAAAGTTGGAATAGGTGTACGAGGTTGTCTGAGTCATTTGTGGCGTGGATTGACCGTAGCCAAAATAATACGTCTCGGAGATAAATTCAGTCTGTTATTACCATTTAATTGGCAAGTAAGAGAGAGTCTTACTGTCCCAAAGCCGTGAACTAATGTCCTGAAATGTTACATTCACTACTGGTCAAAAATTGAAAAGAAAAGCACAAGAACTGATAAAAATAATGAAGGGCTCTGATTATGTGGACCGGCTCTGACTAGGTTACTCGGCACTGATTCAAGAGGGCTCCCTTTCAAAATTTTAGTTTTCTGTAAATAATTAGTCAGGACGTAAATTTTGGTTTTCCATTAATATCTTTCTGTCCAAAATTTAGTTCATTTGTTGGATGGAACATGATTGTATGAATGAAAATACAAAGGACTGGTATTGTCACCTTAGAAAAATGCTGTTTAACATTAGTCTATCTAAATTTTGAAAATACTTCTGCATAGCTTTTGATTAGACCGAATGGTCCATATATAAAATTTTTCGTGCTTTTGTCGAAAATGCAGCCCACACATAAGCACAAAAATGAAAAATATTTTCTTTTAGAAGTACGAGAATGATAAACACAGCACGTGTTTGAATGGTCTAAATGCATGAATTTGCATTATGAAGTTTATGAATCATTATTCAGCCATCAACATAATTTTTTACATATGATTGAAACTTTGGAAACAAAAATCATTCTTTTGCGAAACAATTTAAAAAGGTCACTTGTAAAAGTCATTTCAAAATCTGTCACCACGCCTACTATCATCACCACATAAATGATTTTGATGAATCAGAATTCTGCAAATAAACTTTGGATAGATCACCCAACAACAATTTCTTGCAGAAGAGCACATGTTCGACACTGACTAAAATCATGATTCCAACGAGAGAACCGCATGCAGGTGCCAACAATAAGATGTTGTTTTTCAACGGATTAAAAATTTCCAAGACGATTTTTGAAAAGGGTCACCCTAGAAATATCTGTGAAATTATTTCAAAGTCTGACCAGCCATTCCAGAGAAGATTTTCTTTAAATTTCTTCATGTACATACAGTGTTAATAACCCACAGCCATCAGAGCCATGTTTCTTGATGGATCAAAAATTCTCGAACACTTTGCGAAAAGGGTCACCCAAGGAACATTTCTGTGAAATTATTTCAAAATCTGACAAGCCGTTCTAGAGAAGAATTTTTAATATTTCTTCATGGCCGTATAGTGCAGGTGGCCACCTGCACCCCAATCAGGGCCATGTTTCTAGACAGATCAATTTTCGCGAACAGGTTTTGAAAAGGGTCACCAAAGGAACATCTGTCTGAAATTATTTCAAAATCTGACCAGCCGTTTCAGCGAAGAAGAATTTTCCGTATAGTGCAAGTAGCCACCATTCACCAGAGCTATATACATGTATATTGACGGATCAAAATTCGCGAACAACATTTGAAAAAGGTCACCCAAGGAACATCTATGCCACATGCTTCCAAAATCTGACCATCGGTTTCTGAGAAGAATTTTAAGAATTTCTTCATGGCCATAGTGCAAGTAGCCCCCATTCATCAGAGCAGTGTTTATTGACAGATCAAAATAAGGAAGATATTTTAGGATTTTTTTTTCATTTCTGTATGGTGCAAGTAGTCCCAATTCATTGGCATTCAACAGAGTCAGGTCTTTTGACATCAAAATATCGCGAACAATTTTGGAAAAGGGTAACCCAAGGAACATTTCTGTGAAATTATTTTAAATCTGACCAGCGGTTTCAAGAAGAATTTTCAAGAATTTCTTCATTTCCGTTCAGTGCAAGTAGCCCTCATTCACCAGAGCCATGTTTCTTACGGGGTTACAATTTCGCCTACATTTTTTGAAAAGGGTCACCCAAGGAACATCTCTGTGAAATGATTTCAAAATCTGACGAGCAGTTTCAGAGGTGAAGATTTTGAAAGAATTTCCTGGCAACCAGGGTTTTTGATGGAATCAAATTCTGTGAGCAATTTTCAAAGAGGTCCTCCCAAGAAACATTCCAGCCAAGTTTGGTCCAAATCAGCCCGTGGTTTAGGAGAAGATGTTTAAAGAAATTGTTGACGATGGACTACGGACGACCGGACGAAGGACGTGTACATCGTTATCCTAAAAGCTCCCCTTGAGCACGTTGTGCTCAGATGAGCTAAAACCGGAATGAATGGCATCATTTACGTGTCAATGTGGGTGACTGACATCTGATAGAAAATGAGTTCTTGTAACCCAACGGTCATTTAAATTCTAGTACAAACTTCCGGCCATATTTGAATTCACGATGCCAGCGTTTTACAAGGTCATATGATGGGGCATTATCACCATAAGTTTCTTTAAATTCATCAAAAGTCTCCTGTGGTGTGCGTCCTTTCAAATATAAAAACTGGATCACTGCGCGACACTCATCTGGCTCGAATTTAACACCTGACTCAGTTCAAATACCTGCAAATCCCAAACAACAATTAGCCTAGAATTGTAATTTGCCACATAAGCTATAAAGACATAAATTATTACACATGCAAAAATTCAGCTAGATCAGACAACTGGAATTGGGTCAGGGACATTACTTACTGAACACCCCTCGTTACCCTATTGTCTCATAGAGTTTTATATAAGGAAATAGCAAAGAAAAGTATTTTACCAATTTTACATATTGTCAAATTGACATTTTGTTAATATAAATGTACGATCAGAAAACGTAAATGATGCAATTCATTCCGGTTTTAGCTCATCTGAGCTCAACGTGCTCAAGGGGAGCTTTAAGGATAACGATGTGTCCGTCGTGCGGTCGTCCGTAGTCCGTCGTCAACAATTTCTTTAAACATCTTCTCCCCTTAAACCACTGGGCTGATTTGGACCAAACTTGGCTGGAATGTTTCTTGCGAGGACCTCTTTGAAAATTGCTCACAGAATTTGATACCATCAAAAACCCTGGTTGCCAGGAAATTCTTTCAAAATCTTCACCTCTGAAACTGCTCGTCAGATTTTGAAATCATTTCACAGAGATGTTCCTTGGGTGACCCTTTTCAAAAAATGTAGGCGAAATTGAAACCCCGTAAGAAACATGGCTCTGGTGAATGAGGGCTACTTGCACTGAACGGAAATGAAGAAATTCTTGAAAATTCTTCTTGAAACCGCTGGTCAGATTTAAAATAATTTAACAGAAATGTTTCTTTGGTTACCCTTTTCCAAAATTGTTCGCGAAATTTTGATGTCAAAAGACCTGGCTCTGTTGAATGCCAATGAATTGGGGCTACTTGCACTATACAGAAATGAAAAAAAAAATCTAATAAATCTTCTTTATTTTGATCTGTCAATAAACACTGCTCTGATGAATGGGGGCTACTTGCACTATGGTCATGAAGAAATTCTTAAAATTCTTCTCAGAAACCTATGGTCAGATTTTGGAAGCATGTGGCATACATGTTCCTTGGGTGACCTTTTTCAAATATTGTTCGCGAATTTTGATCCGTCAATATATATACATGTAGCTCTGGTGAATGGGGGCTACTTGCACTGTACGGAAAATTCTTCTTCGCTGAAACGGCTGGTCAGATTTTGAAATAATTTCAGACAGATGTTCCTTTGGTGACCCTTTTCAAAAACCGTTCGCGAAAATTGATCTGTCTAGAAACATGGCCCTGATTGGGGTGCAGGTGGCCACCTGCACTATACGGCCATGAAGAAATTATTAAAAATTCTTCTCTAGAACGGCTTGTCAGATTTTGAAATACTTTCACAGAAATGTTCCTTGGTTGACTCTTTTCGCAAGATGTTCGAGAAATTTTGATCCATCAAGAAACATGGCTCTGATGGCTATGGGTTATTAACACTGTATGTACATGAAGAAATTTAAAAAAAAATCTTCTCTGGAATGGCTGGTCAGACTTTGAAATAATTTCACAGATATGTCTAGGGTCACCCTTTTCAAAAATCGTTTTGGAAAATTTTTAATCCGTAG
This sequence comes from Tridacna crocea, assembly GCA_943736015.1. Lineage (NCBI taxonomy): Eukaryota > Metazoa > Mollusca > Bivalvia > Cardiida > Cardiidae > Tridacna > Tridacna crocea. Next base: position 25,453,876 of record OX031056.1, read on the forward strand.
AAAAACAACATCTTATTGTTGACACCTGCATGTGGTTCTCTCGTTGGACTCATGATTTTAGTCACTTTCGAGCATGTGCTCTTCTGCAAGAAATTGTTGTTGGGTGATCTATCCAAAGTTTATTTGCAGAATTCTGATTCATCAAAATCATTGATGTGGTGATGATAGTAGGGGTGGTGACAGATTTCGAAATGACTTTTACAGGTGACCTTTTTAAATTGTTTCGCAAAACAATGATTTTGTATCCAAAGTTTCAATTATATGTAAAGAATTATGTTGATGGCTGAATAATGATTCATAAACTTCATAATGCAAATTCATGCATTTAGACCATTCAAACACGTGCTGTGTTTATCATTCTCGTACTTCTAAAAGAAAATATTTTTCATTTTTTGTGCTTATGTGTTGGCTGCATTTTCGACAAAAGCACGAAAAATTTTATATATGGACCATTCGGTCTAATCAAAAGCTATGCAGAAGTATTTTCAAAATTTAGATAGACTAATGTTAAACAGCATTTTTCTAAGGTGACAATACCAGTCCTTTGTATTTTCATTCATACAATCATGTTCCATCCAACAAATGAACTAAATTTTGGACAGAAAGATATTAATGGAAAACCAAAATTTACGTCCTGACTAATTATTTACAGAAAACTAAAATTTTGAAAGGGAGCCCTCTTGAATCAGTGCCGAGTAACCTAGTCAGAGCCGGTCCACATAATCAGAGCCCTTCATTATTTTTATCAGTTCTTGTGCTTTTCTTTTCAATTTTTGACCAGTAGTGAATGTAACATTTCAGGACATTAGTTCACGGCTTTGGGACAGTAAGACTCTCTCTTACTTGCCATTTAAATGGTAATAACAGACTGAATTTATCTCCGAGACGTATTATTTTGGCTACGGTCAATCCACGCCACAAATGACTCAGACAACCTCGTACACCTATTCCAACTTTCCATAGTGCAGAAAACACGTTGAAAGACCAGAGCATCGAATGACATTCTCCTTTTTTTGAATTTCAGAGACATAAGAACACACAACAACAAATATTGACATTCCTACCTGTTTTGGGATTGTTTTTCAGCCGACATCTTCAGAAACGGAAGACCAACACAACATTTTCTCGTCGGAGCCATTGGCTCTGAATATGAAGTTTCCTACCCGTGATATTGCAAAGAAATTTCTCGTGATCTGGTTGGATAATATGTCCCGAACATATACACACTGATCAACGTGAGCCGCGGACACCATGTGTTCTCGGTACACGAGATCCAATTTTCCATGGAAGAACCGGAGGTGGTGTAAGTATTTTCATTTTTATGGAACTGATTTACCTAGATAGAAATGTTGATTTACAGCAATGTCAAGACGAATGATTGATCTGTTTACACACATACTAGGGAACACATGGTGTCCGCGGCTCACGTTGATCAGTGTGATATATATGATGTACACTTGCAAAACCAACGTAAAAGCAGTTTCCCTTTCCGAGAGCCCCGTATACATGACTACTCTATCAGCACAGCATCCATAAAGGCGGCGTCGATCAAGATTAACATCATGAGCTAAGCTGCACGTATTACCAAGGCTTCAGTGACGTGTGACGTCAGTTCCCAGTGACGTCAGTTTTCATTGAATTGGAGCATTCTGAGGGGAAATTCTACTTCGTTAGCGTACTCAATTTTTTTACGAAAAAAAAAAAACAACAGGTGAAATTCGTTTTATAAACGATGGAATAGTAAAACTTTGCCTTCAACTCGGGGCGACATGATTAACCACAGCCGTGAACAAGTTTTCAAGTCCCCTGCCACCTGACCGTACAACTAATAATGTTATCGTAAATTGCTGTCAGTGATTGGCCTGCGCGGACTGCACAGGCTGATCCTAGACAACACTTTATGCGAATGTCTAAATGCTCCTTTTAGCATATTGCAAGCCATAATTATATCTGAATAACATCGTGTTTATCATCATCTTTTGGCCATATCCTGCTAAATAACTAAATTGAAATGTTCAATCGATACTACAAACGCAACGTTGCTATTTCAAAGGTATGTTTTGCTGAATACCACCTCCTCTTCGAACTGTGTAAATAAAGGATCAGACTGCACGTTCCGTGAAGTCTGATCTTGATATATGCTGTCCGCCAAAGGTCAGTGAGTCGCGCTTAGCAACTTAAGGGTTAATATTGTCGTCAAAATATGCTTTATCGATGCCCTCAAAGAAATTGTAAAAGGCGCTGATAAAGGTGGGTTACATAATCTTATATTAAAAACCTAGACATACTTTGAAGCCGATATTCTGATGGCAATAAAACTTGTTTTTCTTAAAGGTAAATATCCGTCATAAAACCCACTCATTTACAGATAAAGGTGCCAAAAACTGACGGTGTTTATTACTGTGGTCTTTTCGACCAGACAACCATCATATAGTGTTCTTGTTTAGAGTCAAATAAATAAAGCGGAAACATTAAATTTGCTTTAGTGATCAAAGCATGACTACTGGTCAAATGGATGTTTTTTATTGGGCATCAGGGTTGGGACTTGAACTAGTCTGGTTCTAGTAAAAACAAAACAGTACGTAAGTTCTTTGTTGTGCAAATCATTATGTAGGATATTCTTATCCTATTCTTATGTTGTAATCAAAATTGTATGGCATACAGGGATGCAAAATTACGACGTATTGATGTCAGTCCGTTGCTTCGGTCCGTGATGGAGCTATTTCCATAGCGTTAATTCTAGTTCTAGGCGCTTATCAGAATAATACACCTGATGATGCAAATCCAAGATCAGACTTCTGGTTCTTCGCAATCAAACTTAGATGTATTCCGCCAGCGAAAGGGACTTGTTTCACCAATTGCGTAGAAAGGCTTTAAAAACTTCCATTATGTATAGAATGGTTCTAGGATGGGTAAGCCAAACCACGAATTCAATTTACGACGTCTCGAAACTGTCACATCCATTTCTATAAATGAGACTACAAAATTTTAGACCTTTATTTAAATTCTTTTTAGCGTTTTTCTAGGATTCAATGCTACCGAGAACGTTTTTAATGTAGCTATATTAAGAGCCGACAGACACAGAGGCGGAAGTTTTCTACCGAATGCAATTTTGAGCGCAGACAAACGTCTAAGAAAGTTAACACATTATTTGAGATGAATTTCCTGAGAATGTGCGTGCACTAAATTAGTATTTTTATGAGCATAACGACTTTTATCGTACTATTTTGATTGTATACCTATAATCTAAGCACGGTGACACTGAATGTATCTTCTGAGAAAAACTGACCAATACAAGCTCTCAAATCCATGCGACCCTGTCTGTGTTCGTTTATTTCGATACCTAATTAAAAAGCAAAGATTTGATATGTACATTAACTTAGAATTGCACAGAACAAAGAACTTGTTGAGTACAAGATCTGACATAACTTTACAATTCTAGAGTATAATCTTTGATACCTAGTCTTATTAGACTATTGTAACAAGTCCAAATTCAAGTTGAAGGCTCACTTGTCTGCGATCTGAACCAGTGATTGGCTGGACTGTAACACATTGTCAGACTCTTAGCTAACGTTCTAATCGATGGTGAGGAATATTACTTTCGGCCTTTCACGTCTTTGAGTCCTGAAGACAGTTTGCACAAAGTATCGTTGCTCTCTCTCGTGACGAGGTTTTCCAAATAATTTTTGCAGCGATTATGTATTTTATGGCTGAATCATTCAACGCTACTGAGGTTTGATCAGTCTATGACACTGCCCATATAGACGGATACTGATCAACGAAATCTTCCCAACAGTAAGCATAGATAAAACTCGAGGAACGATTGACTCAGAAGAGAAGAAAATTAGTCTTGCTACAAATTGTTTCGAACCATTTTGGCGATGAAAAATCCAGTTTCTTCTGACTTATAGACTTCTTTCTCTTATTCAATGAGAAAAATCGAGTTTAAATTTTGACTAAAGACTTAAATAAGATGTCGTACCTCGACCTGCTCCTAAAAGGACATAGAAAATTTTCAGAAAATTTAATTTTGCACCTTAAAGTTTTACTAGTTCCACAGTTATCTGACATCACTTTTGTTGCTTATGCTGTCAGAATTATTCCCTTAAATCAAAAGCTGTACTTACAGATATGTGTAAACGTTTTTGGCGGCGGAGGCAATCGTCAGTTTACTTCCAAAATCTCATTACTACAACTTGTAACAAGCTGTAGTTACTAGGTTTTTCAAGTAATCCGACGATATATATTTGTGCAAGAGGAAGGCCTTAGTCCGAAAATAGAGGAGTTGTCTGCCTTTGAACATTATCCTCGTAACGATGATTTAAAAGTAATAAAATTTAGTTTGTATTGTTTGGTATTGCAGCATAACGCCGTTTTAACAGTTTAAGTCATATCAGAGCTGTCGATGCACCACCGCATATATTTCTGCTTTGCCACACCAGTTCTGATGCAACTTTCTTTCCAAGCCACTTACTACTATTCTCACTTGCACTAGAGTTGAGAAGCACAAAATAGCCGAAAAGAAAGGATGCTGCAACCGGGCAGGGATGCACAACCACTGGGTTACATGTGAAATACGTTAACAATTGACCTACCCTGCCGGACCTTACACGTGGATGCGGCGAGTCCTTCTTATTTCAAAAGTAAAAGTGATATGTCTGTAATTAGAAATACGTGCTTCGATTCCAGCAGTTGGCACTGTCTATGTAGTAGTGTGACTGTCTATGCAAGGTGATAGGAAAACAAAAACCAGCCATGACTCTTCTAAAACTTTATGCATTGTTCAAGGTAACAATATGATGTACAGGTGCGTGTAAGCATTCAGGTCTTCGAAAGCTCATGAACTCTTTACCGTACTTCTTTATTTCAAACTTTTTTAGTTTGAAAACGAGTACTGGGGAAACATTAAATATGGTGCATAAATGTTGAGATCTTTCCCTTTAATATAAGAAATTGTCGTGGAAAAGGAAAAAATGCGATTTACCAGGATTTTCTCCCACAATTTATTCAAAAGGAATTCCTTTTTCAAGATGGTCAAATGCCAGGATTGTTTTCTAGTGGCAAAAGTACACGCTGTTGGTCTTTGACTTCAAAGACGTAAATTTATATTCTTTGATGGAAATAGTTTCTCATAAAGTTCAAATCGTATCTCACTTGAAGAGACATGAGGTAGATGAGGCGTGCTCTGTGATAAGGGAACTTAATGCGTTTTAAAAAAAGAAAAGTCTAGACTCATGCAAGCCGTCAAATCAGCTTTTGGTCAATTTTCTGTATGTCAAAGGAACAGTCTAACGCATGAGTTAGTTTTTAGACAAAATGAATATAATGGATCTATAATTAATAACTGCTTTGCTTTGTATTATGTATCATGGTGATGCATTAACCCATTTCCACACAATCCCGACTTTTAACGACCCTAATGAAAGAAGCCTTTTGAAAACATTGTGGGAAAAAGGGAAAATGCTGGTAGCCAGCATTTTCTCCTCTTCCCACAACGTTTTCTACCCTTCCCAAGTCAAATTTCAATTTTTGATTCACATTTATTTTGTCGTCTGCAAATGGTTTCTATTTGGACAAGTCTAAAATTATGTGCTGATTCCCGATAGCTCAGTCGTTGGCACTAAAGACTTGAGAACACGGGGTCCAGGGTTCGATCCCAGGCTACGACCCCTGGCTCGGCTGATTTCTTTCTTAGGATTGATGGTAGTCACTGGGACAGGATTCATTCCTCTTCCACCGTTGACCATTGTTTCGGCGAAGATCATGTGGGAAAGCAGCCAGTGGTGTGGAATGAAAAGTGTGCGAACTCAATAGAACTGGTGAATGGTATTATGAGACAAGGTTGGACGTGCCCTCGGGGCATATTCAGTTATCTTTGTGAGGTTTTAATTTTTATAGCCGATGACCCGATCACAAAAGTTAAGGGAGAGCAAGTTGAACTTTGTTTACTAATGATGGTCCTAGCTGAACACAAGGCAACTGTCAGGACTGCTAGTACTTCGTTGTTTATTAAAAAATGCTGGGCAATAAAAGCTGATTCAAGCTATACATGTAAATGACAATATTTATGACAAATCTGATTTTATCGCCTCGCATTGTTATTGCTGTGGCTTTATTTGCAGACGAAATTATTATCACAAAATAAAGTGTCGCTATTTGTTTTTATAATGTTGTTTATTCCATTTAGATTTGAAAACACCTTCCCATTCATCATTTGCAGTTGTTTTCGTTAACATTTTGGGATGACAAACCTAAGTTGGTGCACTTTTACGGACAATACGGATTTCGGCCAAGATATGACATAGTGATATAGACATTCTTTATTGACGTAAGCTAATACAGCTTCTAGTCATTGATACATAACACATAATATATAATACATTAACACGTAGCAGTTACCAAAGGTTGAAAATATTCTCCGCTGGAAGAAAGCATATATATAAAACCGTGTTCATGCTTGGCTATAAACGTTGCCTTATCATAATGAAAACTAAAACTTCTCATTAATAACTGTTTACCGAATGACGCAAATTTAGACTCGTCCAAAATAGAAATACATACAACAATTGAAAATTACTTTTAAAAAAAAGATATGGATATGATAGCTGACCACAATGTGCAAATTTATCTTAGTTTCAAAATTATGTAAAAACCTGCAAACGATTAATTCTTGGACCGACCACACAATACCAGGAATTCATCTTCACAATAATTTCCACCCTTTTAAAAGGCATTATTTAAATGCATTTTAACACCTGCGTTGATTATTTGAGTGCTATTGGGCCAGGAACTAGCGACATCAAAGGGAAAAAAATGTATCTCGTTGTAGAGCTGGGGCGATATCATCGATGCATCGGTGCATCGTGATATTTTTGCTGGCGATAGTATATCGCGATACTAACTCATTGTATCGATACTTGGCGATACATTTACGTCGTGTTGTGTGCAGAGTGTGTGATCATGTTTCGTGTATGAAATAGAAAAAAATACGCACAATTTGTCTCTGCTATACATACAAGAACGTACAAACAACTCGCCCTAGAAACAACGAAATTCATAAAACTTTGCAATTCGGGGAATAATTTGCAGCGAAATGTTTAGTCACTCGCTCTTGCCTAGGGTTTTCCCGGTTTTAAATATAGATCCTAATTCGGAACACTTAAAGATTATCATATTTTGTTCGTGCCCAAAAAGTTGCGGCTGCTTTGATAGGGTTGCCTCCTTAATATTTTTGTCACAAGGACTGTAAGATAAAATAAAGCATTAATTAACAAGGTCATTTGATTTACCGGACGAATATAAGCTGCAATTTGATTACTTGCTAGCGAAAGATAGCTCAGTTTGAAATGTCTTTGTTCTTTCTAAATAACAAATGAATGAGGTGCGGATCTGCAACCGTCTTCCGAAGTTGACAATAGCGCGAGTTTTGACGCTGGGAAATTTGAAATGACGTCTTTGACACTGAAAGTATCTACCTAATTGTCAATCTGACGTATTAAGTTATGATCTAGAGCTTCATATAACCTAGCTTTCATGCATCCGGCAGAAATATGGGCTAAACACGATCAGTATAAAATGCAAAGGACACGCGCATGATTAGGAAGCTGGCGAGTCATTTATGACAACGTAATATAGGTGTTAATACTCTTATCTAGTGTAAAGTGACAGACTTTAAAGTTACCTGCTATTTGAAATGGCAAACAGATGTCAAATAATGTCGTAATACTTCTCCAAAAGTTAATTGTCACGAAAAAATAGATCGCCAAAAATCCGTGAAAACCCATGACACTACAATGATCAGCGTGGCATCGGCCGATCAGAGGGACTTCAAACTATCTTCTCATTTTTAATAATGAAGTTAAACAGTGAATTTACAAAAAACTATGAATAAAACAATAAGTTGGGGGCTAAAATTCTGTTCATGAGTGAAAAAAATTGTTGTTTTAGGAAATGAAAACATAAATCTACCGGAGGGGGGGGGGGGGGGGGGGGCTCTGCGAATGCTTGAAATAGGTATATTTTTTTTGTAAACTGACTTGGAAATTAAAATTAGAGGACCAAAATGAATGATATTAAATAAAGCAAAAACTCTAAATGGTATTGCATTGCCGTTGATTTTTGAAGTACAAAACACAACATCCTCATAAACTTAATATCATGTAGACAAATTCTCTTACCTGCTTGTTTTAGCAAACATTTGGATTGATTTTGCCAAAAATGTTTGCACAGTTTAAGGAAAGGTTCCTAAAGTTTCTGAAGAGCTTGATATACATGTAAGTGTGAACATGTAGATCTATCTGTAAAATCTTGCTTGCGCATATGGCATGAAAACAGTCTCTCTTTTAACAGGCTGTCATTAACTATATCTGGATCAATTAAGTATCGTGATATTGTATCGTATCGCCTGCCTGGTATCGCGATAGTATCGCGATACATTTTTCTTGGCGATACCCAGCTCTATCTCGTTGCGTGTATCCAAATACAAGTCATTACAACTCAGCTGTTCACCCATGGGTCAATAAGCGTGACTCATGGACTTCTTGCGGACAATGTAGATCAAGACCAGTAGACCTGTACATTCAGTGAAAACTTTTTCCCCAATGGTAACTTTGAACTAGCAGAGTTTGTATTTTTACTATGTGCTTGAAGATTTCATTTCATTTATCTAGCAGGTAATGAGATAAGCTTTCGCTCGTTCAAACTTAGGAGGGCTGTTCCAAAAAGTTGTGGACTTATGCTAATTCTCGTCCAAGTTTTTTATAGATTTGTTCGATAATATATCAAATGATGGTGTAATCGATACTTTACTGAACTTGGCTAATTAGGGGAAACTATTGATATTTGTAACAATAGAAACATCTAAATTTCCTCTGTGACGCCGACCCATCCCAAGCCTGTTTATGAGGCTTAGTCTGTATTAAAATCTGAAATATTTCAGAGATTCATGGTTTGATATGGTCGTAATTCTGTACCGATAAACAATGTTTCATGATAATAAATTCAGTTGTAAACATTATCAAACTGCGCCTGTTTCAATAAAGAAGTTATAAGTAGTCAGTTTCGGACTAGTTTAGCTAACATCATCATGGCAGCAGAAATGAGAAAAAAATACGCAATGCCATAAGCTGCTGTACTGAGAATACAGTTTGGTTGTTTGAATAACTTTTAACATTCAACAGTCATATCATGGCGACAGCTCACATAATCGTAAGACATAAACTGCTGAGAATAAAAGACGTCCTTTTGAGTTTATACAGAAAGGTCATGAGATCCCGGACCCGTATTCACCAACTATTCTTTTAATAAGAACGTTCTTTGTTCTGTTCTCCAGAATTTTCTACATTTGTAAGTAACACGACGTCTGATTGGCTAAACAATTCGGTTTAGCCAATCAGAATCTCTTCCTTACAAATTTAGAAAACTTTGGAGAATAAGACTAAGAATAGTCTCAAGAATAGTTATTCGCTAGAAGATCACTGGTTTTCAGATGGAAGCAAAAACGTTTTGGACAGATACAAACGTACTGAGAATGGTACAAGGCAAGTTCGAACCTATGTTGCGATATGTCGTATACCACGATCAGCCAACACAATGTGCGTCTCTGTTTGTGTGCTCTGTCAGTTAGTCAATCATTTGTTGAACCTATTACTTCCCACAACAAACTAGCGCTGTTTGATTTTGAATTTGAAGGCACCCTTGTAAAGAAGGAATAAGTAACGCCGTTCAGTGCATGTAATTAAAGGACACATTTGAAAACGTTGCAATAAAAATGAAAGTGTTTTTTTTTTTTCGTACAGAGCAAATATTTCTTTTTGTTTTGCCAAAGACCTTCACCAAACAATTCTAAGTTTTAAGAAGTCCGGGCCAGAAGCCTTGTGAAAACATATTTGAAAAAGGGAAATGCCAGTAACTAACATTTCCTCTTTTGTCGGGAATGTTTTTTTATTTAGGTGAAAGATTACTGATAATGTTCACTCGATGATATAAGTTTCAAATTTGCACACAAAAAAAATCTATTTATTTCATACTTCAAAGCCTTAATGGTGGCGACTTGTACCATCAAAATCCTGTGCATTTCTTTTCAGTAATTTCCCGTGGCGTACCCCCTTCCCCGTAACAACATATTACAACATTATATATTTTAGCGCGAAAAAGGTAGGGAAAATTACGTCATATTTCATCCGGTTGAGTGACAGGTGTATATAGGGTAAAAAGTGCGCGGGAACTATTGTTGCCACCCTCAATTAAAGAGTAAGAAAATAAATCGATATTTTTCACTTGTGTAATATAGAAAAATGTTTCAGCGTTATTTCTCGATAAAATACCAGTAACCATGAAAAAATGCTGATTATTTTACAACCGTGTTTTCAAATTGGTCGGTTTCACATTTGTTTCTGGAGTTAATAAGTTAAATGGACCCTGAAGAAACTTTGTAAGATTAATCCTTATCATGGCAAATAAATCAAACATTCCGAGCAAGCAAAATAAAGTTGAATTTCTACGTTTTATTTTGAAGTTTTTTTTTTTTGCCGGTATGAATTCACTGTAACGGACGGTGTAGGTATAAGATCAGACTCCACGTTCTGTGCAGTCTACATTATCCAAACCACTGCGTCAAGTCGTGCTTATAAATTAGCTCAAGTGCTAACCCATTATTACACAATCCCTACTTTTGGCGCCACGGAGAAAGAAGCCTTTAGAAAACATTGTGGGAAAAGGAGAAAATGCTGGTAACCACCATTTTCTACTTTTCCCACAATGTTTTCTACGCTTCACAAAACAAATTTCAAATTTTCAATCACTTTTATCTTGTCGTCTGTAAATGCTTTCAATTTGGACCAGTCTAATATATTGTCGTTTGGTAAACAGGTAATGGGTTAAGCCTTAGGCTTCTTAGAGCGTCCAAATGACTTTGCGGACAGCGAAGATCAAGATCAGACTGCACAGAATGTGCAGTCTGATATTGTTTCTACATTGTCCAATATGGTAGTGTCTTTCTTTTTAAAAAAATAATGTTTAAAAGAAGATAGACTGACAAAAATCGGAGTTTTCTACCGGTGTGAAAGTTTCGTTAAACATATTTGGCAGATTAAGTGTTAAAAGAATATTAGATTAGAAACATTCAAACAGACACCTGGGAATTGTGTTGATACTGTTTACTTGTGTTTGCCGAACACAGTCGAGTTATGGAGTTACGTCCTTACAAGTAGGCATTCTTTTTAATTATATTTCAACTTATCACTTTGGAAATACTTTTTTTCACGGCCCTCTTTTGAGGACCTTGTAGGAAAAAGAAACTATTGCTAGTTACAAATATGTGCTCTTTTTTCTACAATGTGTGCAACCACTTTACATGAAAATCTTGCTGTACGTTACATGCAGGCCCGAAGGAACAGGCGGTGAGGGGTGGGGGGGGGGAGGGGGAGGGGGATGGGCTCAGCCCTCCAATATTTTTGAAAATCATAGTAACTAAAATATTAGTTTTTGGTGCATTGCAAAAATCAGCTCAGTATTTCGAAGTTAGCCCCCCCTTCCTCCCATCTTGAAATGCTTCCTACGTGCCTGACATGTCACACTTCTCTTATGTCTAAAAAACTTACAAGCTGTAGTTACGAGATTTTTGAAGTAAACCGGCGATATGAGCCATGCCAAGACAAAAGAGAGGAGGTATTTTGAATCCCTGCGATACATTATTTCAAGGAAATCATCACATAACTATTGCTCTATGAGTCCTTATCTTTTTCTCGACCAACAAACTGAATCTGGGGATAGAACGATGCTTTGATATACAGAAGATTTACCAAAAGCGGCAACTTTCGATCTTTTCGCAGGCTAACCTGTGTCGATAAGTTTTTTCCTAGATCCATTTAAGCCCTATTTACAGAGCATGGCTCATACATGTGTCACATAATTGGCATGCAATAAGCAAAAAGGGGCATTCGGCCGTTTGCGTAAAGTTTCGTTCGGATCAGCCTGCGCAGTCCTCGCAGGCTAACCCGAGACGCCACTTTACGTCTACATTGATTTTGCGCAACAGTTGACTTGCGCAAAACAGTAGCCTGTGCGGACTGCGCAGGCTGATCCGAAACGACACCCTAAGTAAATGTTCTTTTTACCGTTTTGCAGGCCAATTATACGAATATAATTCTCTAAAGATGCTTGTTTATGGATTATCTGAGAACTCGGTACTCAAAGTAAGCTACTGTTATCCTTCACAATCGCTGTGTTCGCTCGTCTTTCCGTTTCCATCATCTACCTGTCACCAACCTCAAAGACCTCAAAGGAAATAACTTAGCCTACCAGGCTTGAATTTTATGTGTGTAGAGCAAAAGTTGTTTAAATCATTCGTGTCTTATGACTCATATTCAGAGCGCAAGACGGGAAGGTGGGGGGGGGGGGGGGGTCGGCGTTGATTTGGATTTCATAATTGCAAATATTAGTTATTCTCCACAAAACCCTATGCCCTACGTTATGGGTACTCATTAAAATAATCTCATTGAGACCATTCTAATGAGTGCCCACAACATATGGTTTAGATGAGAAATAACGGATTTAGAATGCCATCGTCCCTCTTATCTGGAGCTATGCATAAGTAGAAGAATAAACGTTAGAAAAAAACTTGCTACGCCTTCTTCAAGCCTAAGCTGGTACCATGCTCTGGGCATTTCCATCGGCTAACGCGCCCATCACAGGATTCGAGCCAAAAATCTTTTATTTGAGAGGCCAACGCTGTACCGCTAAACTGCAGTATCACATTAACTTTTACTCGGAGCAAAAATATTTCGTCTGAAAGTTTATAAGGCGCATTAAAATTTACTCTTTACAACACCATGTGCTGAATCGTAGCATGGAAATCTCTTGACTAAACTGCCAATGTCTTTGATATTGTACTTATTTTCCTGGACTAAAATGCTATGCAAACATAACGTCGGAGATTTTTGTACCTAGAACCAATGACCGATAGCTCATATCTTGCAACATAATTGTCTTGTTCGTATAGTTAGTTTCTATAGGTGTAATTTATCTCAGAGAAAACGTTGCATAAGTTCAGAATGAAATAACAGCGATATGGATCTGTAAACAGTTATTAACCCTTAGGTTGCTAAGCACGACTCACTGACCTTTTGCGGACACTGCAGATCAAGATCAGACTGCACAGAACGTGCAGTCTGATCTTGGATCTACAGTGTCCGCTATGGAGATATTTTTCCCCAAAACATAACTCTGAAATAGCAATATTTGGGTTTTATCTACTGAGACGCCATTTTTTTTATTTAGTTTAGTTATTTTACAGGTTAAGGGTTAAGATATAAAACACCGTATCCTAAGAACATTGTCATCTTATAAATGGAAAATGTGGCAAAAAAAAGTAGAAATCTCAGCTATATCGGATATGATGTAGACTATTTCGTGTACATCCATGGCCGCGAAAATTCCCCAGAGCAAAACCTGATAATCAATTTTCCCAAGCTTTTGGTAGAAATTCGCTATAGATTTTGTTTCAACTAGAGTTTCAAAGCATGAATTGTATATTGTGACAAATTTACAAAGAATACAATAAAATTTTGTGGGAAGAATATCTTAAAGTCATTCAAAGAAGTATTGACTTTATCAAAAAAGAAATAAAAGAGACAGTTTTCGTCACAATATCTGACATTTTCCTTAGGCGATGGCAAAAAGGATCAATCCGGTTTTTGTGAATGAAGAACACTTCCTTCGGAAAATGTCACCTGAACAAACCAGAAATAACATATCCCACGCATGGCCTATTGGCATTTATCTAGAACTGTATTGTAGGCGACAATAGTAGCATAGCTAGATATCGGATCTGCAAGATTTTTTTCATTTATTTTCTTTTTTTATCCTAATGAAAAAAAAAAATAATGATAATTATATTTTGTATGTCATTGAGACACTGTATTGCATTTAACCCTTTACATAATATGCCAATTTGAGGCTCTGCCATTTCAATATGGATATGATGTCAAAAGATATAGATAAATTAGGATACAAATATCTGATTGAGTGGAAAACATTGTGAGAAAAGGAGAAATTGCTCGTTACGAGCAATTTCTCCTTTTCCCACAATTTTTTCAAAAGCTGTCTGTTGTTGATAGGTCAAAATGAGTATCTATGGAGTAAAGGGTTAACTGTTTCAGTGCCAGATATAAACTTAATTTCTTCCCACGGCTGAAAAACAATCTAGTGGGACTCAGACAGACTTTTATCTAATAGGCTTAACTAAATAAGCAAACGTTATATATCCAAGATCGGACTGCGTTTTCTGGCATTTGTGTATGGAATGTAACAAAATTTTTAAAAAAGCTTGTTATTAGCATATTCCCTTTTTGCCATCGCAATTAAAAAAGCCCAAAGAGCAGGCTTGGTTTTAGGGGTTTTTTTCACTTTTTTACTTTTCGTACCTTTAAGCGACTTTCTAGTTGTGTTTTTTTTTTTTATAATATCCATTTTGTAATTTTACGACCTAGGTTTAATACTATTTTTCTTGTGTTGTTTGTCGAATGGCAACTGCTTTTGTAACTAGCTCTTATTGAAATGTTAAATTTCGTTGAAGATTGGCTATGCTTGTGTCGCATCATTTTTTTGTCTATCATTTTTTAAGTTTTAATTCGTATTCTAAAGATTGATCAGGACTTCTCAGGACATTTCTCACAGAGTTCTGCATAAAGTTATACTTTGGTCAATATCAAGTGTGTTTAACATTTTCTGGAGAGAGGACACATTTTCGTTGCGTTCTTCATAAATCTTTTTGTAAAACCATTACTCTTTCGTAGACTTTAACTTTTTACCCCCCCCCCCCAAAAAAAAAAAAAAAAAAAAAAAAACCCATAATTTTAGACTTTTGAGAGCATTTTGAATGTGGGTGCCTTTTACCCCTTCTTCTACACAGTTTTCAAAATGATATTTCCGCAAGGTTGTTGATTCTCGGGTTTAACACAATGCCTTAAATGGTGCAAACTTTAATGAATCTTCTTGTCCAAAACCAGATGGCACAGACTTTACATATTTGTCATGTAGTATCATCACGTGGACCTCGACGAAGTTTGTTTAAGTGATGTGGTTGGCATAAAAGATTAACCCGCTTTATTGTGCCTTATTTCTGAAACTTTTTCTTTTTCTAAATTCCCTCTCAAAGTACCTATTTATTTCAATATCGCTTGCTCAGCGTCACTAGAAACCCATTTCCCATTGATAGTAGATTTTTAACCCCTCCCCCCGCCCCTCAAAAAAAACTGCCAGCTGAAGACTCACTATTTCAAGAGGCAATAGTATTTCTATTTGGAATGCCTAAAAATGACAGACACTGTTAATGTTAATCTTAGATCTCTTTTTTCCAAAAATGACCTAGCCAGGTTTTCATTAATTGCATATCTACTCTTTCTAAAATAACCCAGCCCAGTGCTCATGATGATCACAACATGCAAAAAGGAGCATTCGGACATTTGCGTATAGTGTCGTGTTCGGATTACCCTTAATCCGAAACAACATTTTCCGCTTTTATGTAATTTTCTGTTTTGCACATGTCTACTGTAGCACAAAATCTAATGTAGCCGTAAAATGCCGTCTCGGATTAGCCTGCGCGGACTTTACGCAAATGTCAGAATGCCCCTTTACGCGTGTCGCAAGCCAGTCATTTCCTCGGGAGTCAGAGGATCTAAGATTCATATTGTCTGTTATTCTGTAAAGCATCCTTGCTTTAGCTTTTTTCGTTTGGTGATGTATACTAGACTCACTCCTAGGCAGTCTAATCCAGATCTCCGTATAGAATTTTCTTATTTCAACAGTTTAAAATATATGTGAGATTCGCTAGAAGATTGGCTTGCGCAGAGTACCACCAGTGTTTCTTACTATTTCACATGAGCTTTGGGGTTCACATTGCTCTTTGAAAAAATAAAAGGTTCATAAGTAGATCTACCATAATTACCATTGTCTCGATTTTTTGTAGACATACTCTATACTTTTTGCTGTTAATTTGTCTCGATTTCAACGCTGATGTTAATTTGAAATATAGAAAAATATATTTATTTGATCATTTACAAAATTCTGAATCACTAATTGAATTGCGTTCGCGTTGAACATTTATGAGTTGTTCAATAATACTTTTTGTCCCTTTTCAAACAGCCTAATAGAAGACCACTTGTGAAAACATTCGAGGAAAAAAGTAAGACACTGGTAAGGCTATCATTTCTCATTTTTGTGCATTGTGCTTTGCCTTTTGAAAATTATATTTTTCTAATTGAGCATAACCCTAGCTGCTTTTATATGACGGAGAGGATGGGGGTCAGACTGAGCAAAATCTGCTTGTCTTACCTTTGATCGAAGTTAGGCGATACTTTTGTTAGTTTTTCTAAAGAGAACATGGTTTTGAAATGCAAGGAATATTTGAGTTTTTCACTAATTTCAAATAAATATTCCGCCATTTACCTTTTAAAGGGCTAAGAGTATTTTATCCTTTTAATTGTAGTCACCAAACTACATGTATCAATAGTTTAAAGCCTGTGTAGGAAGAATATCTCACACCAACACACTCAGTTAAGCTTTTTGTACGAATTATCCTGGACTGCAAATGAACAAACTGTTATACTGTTCATAGTTTGATAACTCTTTTGTGAACAGGCTAGAGCAAGACACCTGGTGTACCAGTCATTATATTACAGAGTTTCCTTGAATTTTGACAAAAAAGGAAGCTTCTTTGAAGTCCCAAGATAAAAGTATGATGTTTGTTAAATGCTAAACTAAGAGGTTAAAAATGAAATAGTGTAATACAAAGTATTTTACTTTGTGGGTCTCCCCAAAGAGGACAGAAACGTAGCTCGTTTCAAGAATTGTAATGTGAAATGGTTTTTGTTTTATTTCGGTAGATTCCGATCCATCATTTTCGACATTTTTGCAAGAGCACTGTATCATTTTAACTTAAAATATTCTCTATACATTTTGATCCTGTAGGATGAGCCTGACTACTTTTCCAATACTGATATTTTTAACGTCAAAATATCAGAACAAAAAAAGACCACAAACACACAATTTCATGTAGACACAACGTTTGGCATCTGTTGTCTGCTCTGATCTACATTTATACAATCAGTCATAGCACTTTTTGTTGTTCTCCGTGCCCAAAGATTTATTTCACCCTTTACCAAAATCTCGTGTTAATGACAATTTGTGAAAGAGAACCGATACCATTAATCAGCATTTGTTTTCTGTTACGGTAGTGTTTCCTTTTCTTCTAAAAAGAACTCCATAGTCTTAACTCTTTACCAGACGAAACATATTCAGCTTTGTCCAAATGGAAAGCCTTTGTAGACGACGATTTAAATGAGAGTCAAATAATGAATTTTGATCTTGATAGGGTTGAAAACATTGTAGGAAAAGGAGAAAATGCTGGTTAACAGCATTTTCTCCTTTTCCCACAAGTTTTCAAAAGGCTTAGTCCGAAATGGTGCTAAAAGTCGTCATTGTGTAGTAAATGGTTTTAAAAACGCATTTGAAACACATTTTGAATTCTTGTCTGCAAATGTTTTCCCTATGGATGAGTCAAAACCTCTGTCTGCTGTCACAGTGTTTGCGAATATTGTGATAAATATCATTTTTCCACATTGACTTATAGTAGATTACGAGACCAATTATACACTATCTCAAATCCAAAAAATCCCGGATTTGAACAACCCTATAGGAGAGAAGCCTTTTGAAAACGTGAAAAAAAAGAGGGGGGGGGGGGGGAGAGAAAATGCTGGTTACCAGAATCTTCTCTTTTTCCAACAATGTTTTCTACTCTATCTAGGACATATTCTGCCATCCTGAATTTGTCGTATACAAATGGTTTGAATACGGGTTGTCGTTTGGTAAAGAGTTCAGGACACAAAAAACAATTTTCATCGTGTGTGATATCTAAGCTGGTAATCAATTTAATTGTCCTTGATCATTTGAATTATAATCAGCAGATTTTTTTTCTCGTCATACAATTGCATTTACAGTTTATTGCTGTCCTATCTATCAATATTACGTAAGATTTTGTGCATAAAAAAGAAATTGGTCGGGCATGTGTCGTACTTTTATGGACAACCTTTACCATTGTTGACAACAACGATTCAACTCCCTCCGAGTTTAGCTTAACCCTTATCATTAGAAGACAAACTTTCTTGGTACATCAAATCTTAAGGTAGTGGACCCGTAATACTTCTAGGGCAGCATGGCATTAAATTTCTTGACAGTTGATAAATACGGATGTATGCAGATATAATACTAATTGCACATTTTTAAACATCCAGAAATTCCTTTGATGTCTATCTTGAAATTATTTGTTGATTATTTGTTGGAGGTAGGCTAATTATCATATCCCTTTGTAATGAGAATACAGTGGTTTTAGATTTATAAATGATAATTTTAGAAATAACAAAAAGGAATAATTGGCTCGGTGAAAGTAGAACAATAATATTCATTTCCAGTCTTAGCAAATTTTGTTGGGTAATATTATAGTGGAAATAGCTCCTTTCTATTACGGGTCCACCACGTTAAACCGTTTGAAGACTACAAAGAAAATGTATCTCTGTGAGTTTGTCTGTGGAGTAGTAGAAAGCATTGATTGGTTGGTTGGTTATATGGTGTTAAATGCCGCTTTCAACTTTATTTCAGTTACATCACAGCGACCAGTGCACCTATCCATGCTTTCATGGAGTCTCTTTTACCAGTACTCCGCACAATTGTCTTTCCAAACCACTGGTTGCTTTCCTACATAACCATCATCGAAACAATGGTCAGCGGTGGGTGAAGAATGAATCCTGTCGTTTGAAACAAGCTGTAGATACGAGTTTTCTTTTAACCCATTACCACACAAGAAAATTTTAGACTGGTCCAAATTGAAAGCATTTGCAGATAACAAAATAAAGCTGACTGAAAAATTGAAAACACTGTGGGAAAAGGAGAAAATGCTGGTTACCAGCATTTTCCCCTTTTCCCACAGAGTTTTCGAAACGCTTCTTTCTCAGGGGTGTCAAAAGTAGGGATTGTGTGGTAATGGGTTAAAGTAAACCGACGATATGAGTCACATTTCAGTTGTCATTTGCAAATGCTAGTAGTTTGGTTAAATATAGTTTTTTTTTTTCTTGTCCAGTAAAGATTTTAAACTGAGATCCATATAAGTTGGAGGTTTTTTTTTACTCGTATGATTTTATTTTGAATAACCTATGCTGTGAGTCCTACACATGAGTGAAAATCATCCTATCAACCCCATAAGGCATTTCTATTGTATCTCTAATTGACCCTAAATAACAACAAGGATGAAGCTGTTTCTTACATGTATAAGACACCTTTTGATAACATAGAAAAAAATGTGGCATAAGGTGAAAATGCTCGTCACGAGCAATTTCACCTTTTGCCACAATGTTTTCCAAATGAGTAGAAATGAGTATCTATGGAGTAAAGGGTTAAGGCAACATTGAATTAGAATCGACACCAAGGTTCAAATAGAACATGAACTCCTACGGCGTCATTAGGCTGTTAGGGACTCGTGCAGACGACACATAATTTATTAAGTTTAGGCTGCACAGAGCACGGAGTCTGGTCTCCGATTTATACCGCTCACTTATTAACCTAAAAGTATAAGGTAGAAATACCTCTAAGCCCAAGTGAACTGTGAAATCAAGTTTAACATTTAGTGCTTGAAGAGCTCCACCTGTTGGCTTTAAGTTATGTTTGGTTCGCATATCACATCGATTTTCAACATCAATAACATCATCAATAACAAATATGAACTTTATTTGATGTAAAGCTGTCATAACTGTAAACAACGGATGCAAGGTAGTTTCACAATCTGAATTTAACAGTGTCTCATTTCAAATAATCATGATGGTGCATTTTGTCAGTGATAAACTACCATCAACTGATGATCTATAGTACTGTTAACAAATCGTGCTTAGCTTTTGTTGTCTATGATAGGGCACTTCGTCCACTTCACTTCCGACTCTTAAATTGGCAACATATCAGCAGTCAATCGGAAACGACTGAGCAACTCTTCAGTGTGTTCTGTCATGTTATTCTGACCTCTCAGCGAGATCCAGAATCCAGGTTGCCAAAGAATCAAAACTTGAACAAGTAAACATCATACAACATTTTCAAACTCGGACCCCTCGAAACTTTTAAGACCCCAGTTTAGCCGGAAGAGCCTAAAAAGTAATATTGTTGGTTCGGGACATTGAATGGTTCCAAACTTTGCTAAGATGTACAAAATGGATTTTTCTATTCACAATAAATATTTTGCTTTTTTTTTAAACAGAGCTCCAGCTAGAGAGAGTGATTTTGATTTTAATATTGAAAATATTAATTATTCTACACTAAACCCTATATTATACTCAATTGAATTGTCTCATCGAGATGATTCTAATGAGTACCCACAAAATAGGGTTTGGAAGAGGAGTAATGGTTTTGTTTGAAAGGTGTTATACGCCGCTTTCAACAGTATTTCAGTCATATCACGGCGACAGTTCACATATTCATGTTTCCTGGGTTTCAGCAGTACTAGGCTAGGCTCTGAGGTGTCTTGCCCATGGACACTCCTGTGGAAAAAAATCCAATGGAGCCAGCGAGGCTCGAACCTGGAACCTCCGGGTCACGAGTCCTACACACTACCACTGAGCCACACAGGACCCTAGAGGAGTAATGGATTTAGGATACTATCACTCCCTCTTATCTGGAGCTCGGTTTAAAGATGTTTTCTACAGTTTTGTGAATATTTAATCCTTTCATAGAATTTTCTAATTCTTTCATAATTATGTTGGGTAAAATTCAATGGCAAACTCGAAAATATAAAAAAAAAGGGTATGTTGACGAGTTAGATTTTCTGCAAAATGGCAGTTTGTATGGTAACCGTTTGTATCAAAACACCTAAAATGACTATATTTTCATAAAAGACAGTAATACAGTGATAGAAAGTTTATTATACAATGCAAATATTATTTTCCATATTTGATATATTATTTCTTAGTTCTGTATGAATGAAATAATAATCTGAATTAATTTCCTTTTTAAAAAAAATATTTTTCCTATTTCTCGACTCGTCAAAATATAAGCGAAATCAACATGTAGTCTTAAATAAATTCAAAATTTTGAAAAATTCCTTTCATAGAATTTTCTAATTTTTTGATAATTACAATAAAATTTAATGGTAAGTACAAAAATGAAAAGAAAAATATATGTTGCTGTGTTAGATGTTTTGTAAAATGGCCTTTTCCATAGTAACCGTTTAGGCGCTCAGACTGATCTGCACTGTCATGTTCGGTAGACCCTAGTCTCTGAGAAAGTCGATACCGCCGAAAACTTTCCTGTATTCTTCTCATCTGTTCCCCTTTAAACAGATCTTTTTGCAAAATGTCCGTAAAGTCGATATTGTAGACTCATTCTTCACTTCGAAACGTAACATATCCGAAATTCAATGTATTGTCCGAACGATATACAAGTGCCTTCTTTGAGAAAAGTTACCATTATTATCTCCCTTGAAATCGCCGAAAACGTCCTTAAAGAAACAGTTCAGGATCCAGGTAGATTGCAGGCCTAACGTAATTGAAACCCTGTAGTTGCCCCTATCTCAATGTTCCTGAATGTACCCAGCATTCTAACCATTTACTAAACAATCCACCGTTAAGGTAAGACCTGTGTAATGTACTTCCGGTGAACTTGGGGCAAAAAGTCGAATTGGTTGATAAATAAGGATAGATAAGGATTTATGCAGAAACAATATTTTTGCACATTTCTAACAGATCAGAAATTCTGTTTATGTCTATCTTGAAATTATTTTTTATACTTTTGTTAGTTTTCTGAAAAGGGGGATAATTATTATCTCTTTTTGAATTGAGAATATAGTGGTTTTAGATCTATAAATGATAATTCAAAGAAGAAAAAAATGGAAAAAAATGAATCGGTGAAAGCAGTTCAATAATACTCATTTTTAATTATAGCTAATTTTGCAGGAAGTTTTGAAAAAAGTTGTGGGAGAAAGAACATGCTGGTGACCTGCATTTTTCCCTATTTTCGTTTTCTAACCTGTCTCAGATGAGTTCGTTCACTTTCAATTGAGTTGCATTTAACTTGTCGTCTGCGGGAACTGTCAAAATGGAGAAATTTTCTTCTATTTCTAGAATGTTTTCTGCCCTTTCAAAGAAAAATTTCCTAATTTGTGCAGCTTTTGGTTTGACTTCAATTCGAATCAGTTGATTTCCGCTTTTTTTTTTTCGTTAAATAAAGAGTTAAACAAACGACATATAAACTTTCGAATTAGGAAAACTCTTGTCAATAACAAAATAAAATATAACTCTCTACCGCCCATATCTGAATTCAGTGTGTTTATAGACAACAAATTTAACCCTTATCCGGCTGAATAACTAAAATGAAAATTTCAATTCGATAGCAAAAACCTAAATATTACTATTTCAAAGTTAATAAGTTTTGTGGAATTATATCTCCTTTTCGGACAGTGCAGATCAAAGATCAGACTGCACGTTCTGTGGAGTCTGATCTTGATCTACATTGTCCGCAAAAGGTCGTGCTTAGCAGCCTGAAATGATTGGATTTTTGTCGAGAGGGAGGAAAACACTGTGGGAAAAGGAGGAATGTCTGGTTTTCAGCAGTGTTTTTTCTTTTATCACAATGTTTTTAAAAGCCTTTGTTCTCGATGTCTTTTTATCCCGAGATTATTTGGTTGGGAGCAATCTTTTTCCTGCTGAAGAACTAAAGGGAAATTCTCAGTTCGACTGTAAAAACCTTAAAATTGTTATTTCAAAGTTATGTTTAAAGGAATAATATTTCCTTATCGGAGGGTGTAGATCCAAGATCAGACTGTGTAGTATGATCTTGATCTACACTGTCCGCAAAAACGTCAATGGGTGGCGCTTCACAGCTGGAGGCTTAATGGCTCTCCAATAGATCTTATCACGGTCTCATTATGTTAATTGCGTGCAAATGTACGCGTAAAACGCTATATTACATGTCGGCTGTCACGCAAATATATGCGCCATGATCTGGCAAAAGAGGGCTTAATGCCTCTCCGTGGAGCATTATACCAAGCAAGTCAGTACATAATTATGGATGTATGAAATCTTTTTTTGTCAAACAACCGGATAGAATCATGAGGTAGAATGATCCGCGGACACGCAGAAAATGTGAAGACAGCGAAAACATTCGGCCTTTGTCAGCCTGCACGGACTATGCAGGCTGACATGAGTCGATAAATTTCGAAAATGCATCGAGCCCCCTTTTCATAGAGCATGACTCTTACCAATGATACGGAAGGTACACGTATATGGCCTGCTACACACGAAAAGTGGCATTCGAACATTTGCGTAAAATGCCGTCTCGGATCAACCTGCGCAGTCCGCGCAGGCTAATCCGAGACGGCAATTTACGACTACATTACATTTTGTCCTACATTAGACTTGCACAGAACAGGAAATTACATATGAACGGAATGTGTCATCTCAGATTAGTCTGCACGGACTGCGCAGGCTGATCTGAAATGTCCAAATGTCTCTTTTCGCGTGCTGCAAGCCAATTATATCGTTTTAATTGGAATATTCTCCCTCTGGCACTTGTTGATTAAATGCTTCTCCATGAGGCACGATACCAAACAAGTATGCACATAACTCAGGGACAATGAAATACATTTTGATTATCGACTGAATCGTAAGGTAGAATGGTTCTTTTACAAGATTTACACATGGTAGAAAGTTTCTACTCGCGTCAGCCTATGAGGATTATTATACTGCAAATAAATTTCTTGTGACCTGTTTTGGATTATATCCCCCGAACATATATATCATATACACTATCAAAAGCCACCGTAAAAAACAGTTTCCCTATTGGGAGCCCCGTATACATCAACACGACATCCAAAATGACGGCCTCGACCAAGGTTAAGATCAAGATTATGCACAAAACTGCACGTTTTAAATAGCGCCTATACCAAAGGTTTTAGTGACGTCAGTTCCCAGTGACGTCAGTTTTCATTGAATTGGGGCACTCAGGAGGGAAATTCTACTTTGTTAGCGTACTCAATTTTTTTTTAACCAAAAGACAGGTAAAACTCGCTTAACAAACGCAAGAATGGTAAACCTTTGCAGTATATAATAAATTCGTTGTACGGTCAGGTGGCAGGGGACTTGGAATTTTTTTCACAGCTATGGTGAATCATGTTGCCCCAAGCCGAAGGCTTCCAAGGATCCTTTCGGCGCAAAATTACCTCGTTTGAGCCACACAAATGCTTTCAGTTTGGACAAAGCTAAAATTTTGTCTTGTGGTACGGAGTTAATGATAAGGTTCTAAGAACTATTCTTGTTCTTTTTTGTGTTGTGTTTATTGAAGGACCAGCTTTTACACTGAGTACCTCATCTTTTGACAATTAGGTGGCTATTCATAGATTCTAGCAAAACAACAATAACACAAATAATTTGTAAATGCTGCCTCTGCTCGTTTTTCGAGTACGAGTACAACTGTGGATCGTAAAATTATGGTATGAGGGGTAAGTCATCATGCAGTATGGAGATTATGAAGTATGCAGTATTAATTAAAATGCCCTCTGCTGAAGTCTGTTTTCGTCTCTTAACCTATTACCACACAATCCCTACTTTTGACACCCCTGAGAAAGAAGCCTTTAGAAAACATTGTGGGAAAAGGAGAAAATGCTGGTTACCAGTATTTTCTCCTTTTCCCACAATGTTTTCTACCTTTCACAAAACAAATTTCAAATTTTCAGTCACTTTAATTTTGTCATCTGCAAATACTTTCGATTTGGACAAACCTAAAATCTTGTTGTTTGGTAATGAGTTAAGCCAAGATAAACCACGATTAAAAGAAAATCTCTTATTTCTTAAAACAAAACACGTTGTGAGTTATGAGGCGCAGTTAAAAAACTACTCGGGCTATCGTCCTCTTAGATTATTCATTGTGACTCATAGCTCAGAGCTGTGGTTTATTGTACGATAAACCATGATAGAAAGAAGGTTATTTATCTTTATGAAATCCTTTTTCACAAAACACGGTTCATTTTGATTTTACCATAATTATGATGATAGACCAAAAAGCACACCTAATTGTAATTCATTCACTTTTATGGTACGGCAAGAATGAAATCAGCCGATTCTGAGGGCGTTGATGGTGTTATTGTTATTTCAGAAAAGAATTTAGATGTTTAACCGCCTAATTCTGGTGTTTAAAGTAGGTTCTCTTATGCAGGGAAGGTTAATTATTTCATCAATGGTATGAATGGAACCATAGACTGAACAGAAACGTGTATGTAATGACGGCATACTATCAAAGAATCAGACATAAAAGTGGCAGCGATGCTATTGATACGTTCATTGCTAGGTAGCCAAGAAACGTATTTATCAACTGTGCTACGTATACTTATTCTTCAAATACTCATTTTCAAGACTTACTGCGTTAGTCGCAAAGTTCCAACTCCTGAAAGTCTGACGTCGTTTGAGGTAGAACATGAGACAGATTAGGTTAAAATCCCCGACGAGAGACCTTGGCTCAAATAACTTTACTGTTGATAGTAAATCTCGAGAGATATATACAATCCCTGAGAACCGCTGTCTGGGTGGAAAGGCGTAGGCCACATAACGAAAGCTTTCTGTGACCGCATCCTATCATTGCCATAAGTTCTAAGGAGATTGTATAAAATATTTGCGCCACAGAATTAGTTCTTCAACCTGTAAACACTGTTTGACATTAATTCTACTTGAAAGCTGTCAATGGTTTCGAAAAACTATTATACCTAGCTCTTTGAGAGATTATCCAGGAAAACATTGATAGGTGTACTGATCGCAAATTTCTAATCAAAATATTTTTTAGTACAGCCTTAAACACTTTACGGACAATATTAGTAATAAAAGCTTTGCAACGTTCTTTGAAACAATAATTTCTTCTGCAAAAGAAGAACTACAAATGAATATATCAGACTTGTGCAGACGTCTCAATTTGGGGCCATCTGTCATATCTTGTCTGTTTAATGTCGACAATGTTTTCGCATCCGACCTGTTCCGGTATCGAGTAAACATTTCCGTTCGTCTCTATGTAAAATGAAACACCAGAGGAAACGTTGCATTTAATGGTTATTTTCTACGCAACTCGGTAATTTGTATCAGGAAAATTACATCCCCACCCGGATGGCAGTGTTTTTTATTTAAACATGTTAAAGGATTGTTAAAGACCATCCAAATGGATTCGAAAAAAAAGTGGGTTTGAGACAAAAATAGGCAAAGCAAGGTTCTAATTATTCTAATTTGTGTACGTGTATCGTGGGAGGGGATGAGGGGGTCATTTATATTAAATCTAACCCCTTAAGGAGCATTACCCATTATTGTTTTAACTCATTACCATACGACAAAATTTTAGGTTTGTCCAAATCGAAAGCAAAATAAAAGGGACCGAAAGTTTTAAATTTGTCTTGTGAAGGGTAGAAAACATTGTGGGAAAAGGAGAAAATGCTGGTTTCCAGCATTTTTTCGTTTTCCCACATTGTTTTCCCAAGGGTTCTTTCTCAGGGGTGTCAAAAGTAGGGATTGTGCGGTAATGGGTAACATAGCTTCAAATGAATCTCTCAAGCCGAAAGTAAAAACCCAAGCTTTGCTATTTCCAACGTATTTTTGGGAAAAGAAATCGCCACATCTGAAACTGTAGATCCAAGACAAGACTGCAGGTTCTATGCAGTCTGAACTTGACGAGCAATTTCTCCTTTTCCCACAATGTTTTCTGCCCATTCGTGTAATTTTCTACCATAGTCATGAAAGTTAAAATTGTCGTCTGCAAACTCTTTCTGTTTGGAAGAGTCTAACATTTGTCGTTTGGGAAAGGATTAAGTTATTTAGCAGCTAAGACGTTAATGTTAAAAAGCATCTTTTCTCCAAATAAGAATAAGACACATAAATCGACCGGGCATGCTTGACGCATATTTCAGTTGCAAATTGGCAGCAAGCAAAACTGTCTATCTCTCCTAATTTTGCATTATCAGATAACCATGTGTTCCCAGGAGACACAATTGTTCGCATTCGGTCTTTTTACATTGGGTGACACGGTGTAGAATTTACACGGAGTCCTAGTCGGCTCCGCATCGTATTTCGTATTTGATCAAGTAATTCACATTCAGCAAACCTTTCGGGAAATGTAGTCAAAACGCTTGAATTAGAAATAGATGTTCCATATAGAATGTCTTCCTTTATAGAGGGAAGAGTCGCTGTTTTCCATGCTATACAGATTTTTCCTTCTGCTGCTGCATTACGTTGAACGAAACTTTCAGATCGAGAGTAAAAACTCAAGCAATGCTTTTCAAATTCATTATTTGGACAAAAACATCTCCGTATCGGACAGTGTAGATCTAAGATCAGACTGCACGTTCTGTGCAGTCTGATTTTGATCTACACTGTCCGCAAAAGGTCAGTGCGTTTGCCTCTTAATGGTTGTCCTAACTATATATAACGTGACGAAATTCTAGACTTGTTCACATTGAAAACATTTGCAAGCGTCAAATGAAGTGCCTTCCGAAAATAGTAATATCCGTCTTTGGAAAGGTAGAAATCATGGTGGAAAAAGGTGAAAAGAAATGCCGGTTATTCGCATATTCTCATTTTCCCACTGTGTTTCTCTTACCGTCCATTTTCTCAGGATCGCTAATAAACGAGGTTCCTTGATACAGGGTCAATACATTTTACTCCCTATCGGGAGGGCCTTGTTTGGGATTCACTGGCGATTCGGTCAAGGGATGTAGATGTATAAAACCTTGGAGAGTTTGATTCTTGGCTAATTACGGGTGGACTTGTAGTGCAGTAATAAAGCGCTGGTCTTTCAATCCTGAGGCGCGAGATTTGATACCCGGCCTGACCAGGACCTCTCTGGGACACGTTGGGACACCCAACTAGAGATGAACTGGTTTGGAACCCAAAGGTAGCCTCACGTGTATCGGTGCTTTACAGCGGGCACGTTAAAGAACCAAGGAGGTCTATTCGAAAAAGAGCTAGGGGCTTATACCCGGATTTCCTTGAATCCGATTCTTTCTCTCTAATGGTCCATGCCGTGTATGCCTAGAGCACGGAGGAACCTTAATCCTAGAAAGTCATCATCATCCTCTTGGCTAATTACTTCTCTCAATCCTCAGGAAGGCCACGTGTATATGAATTGACGCTGCAATATGACTGAAATGGCTCTGAACTGTAGAAGCTGGGCCCTGATTAGTACCTTTAAGGAAAGACATAATTTAATGAACTGTTACTACGTTACTAACGAAATGTATTTGAAAGCGGCGTAAAAGACCACTT
The DNA here is from genome assembly GCA_943736015.1 of Tridacna crocea. Classification (NCBI taxonomy): domain Eukaryota; kingdom Metazoa; phylum Mollusca; class Bivalvia; order Cardiida; family Cardiidae; genus Tridacna; species Tridacna crocea. The sequence continues at coordinate 25,482,195 of OX031056.1, forward strand.
AAACAACCTGATACGTGTATAACCTTTACATCCAGGGTTTTCTTGCCTAATTCAACCTTATTCTAGATATATCACTTTACCCTTTAACGACTAATAAATGATACAGATTGTTCTAACGACATTAATCTTTCTCCATTTCAAGTGCAGATGATTAAAGATCGCCGGTTTGATTGCAGTAGTGGGTAGCGTAGATTAAGGATCAGACGACACGTTCTGTGCTGTCTGATCTTAGTTTTGTCCATCTGCAAAAACTAAGCAGCCGATTGCACGGGACAGTCTATGCCTTGAGAATAAATATAACGTCATTGTATAATGAATTCTTATTTGAATATGACTGGGTAATTAAAAAAAACATGTATTATAACTACAAGTTCTATTTCTACATGAAAATGTTAGGAAACGTGTAATTGCTCGACAGTTTCTTTGTGGCGCCGCATTAGCGGCGGTGTAATGCAGAGAAATGAACCTCCCCTACAAAAAGACCCACGGGTCATTTCACTACGTAGAGGAATGACCCAGGTAATTATTCTACGTAGAGAAATAACCCTCTGAGGTAATTTCTCTACGTAGAATAATGTCCCAGGTCATTCCTCTTCGTAGTGAAATGTTCCACGGGTAATTTTGTAGGGAAGGGTCATTTCTCTGCATTACAGCGGCACTATATTTATGTTCGTGTTAGAAAAGTGCCAGTGGAGGTAGCCATTTTATTCACAATACATATAGAAACATACGGTATTTCCATTACCAGATCGAGCCCGTATCAACTATGTTTTTCTAGTTGGACTGAAATTTTCGGTTTTTAACATGTGAAATGTATTTTCATTATCAGATAAATAATCAAACTGTCAAGAACGCTGAAGTGGTATTTGTCAAGGAAACCCATTGTGTGGAATTAATAGTTTGAAAGAAAAAGAGACATATTGTTCAAATATTGGCTTAAAAGTCAACCCACTATGCAAATAAATACCTTATCGGTTGAAGGGAGAGTATTCATGTACCTTAAAATTATAATTTTGAAATATCTTTAGCCTTTAACATTTAATTTCCTATATAACAATAAATTACTTCGATCTATAAATGTTCAAGAGCAATCAAATAGAGTAGCAATCATAGGACGAACGAGCCATGGAACGAATTGGTTTTGGAACGAAAAAGCCCAGGGTCAGTTGGCAAATTGGTATCATTGCACCAATAAAAGGCTATGAGCGAGAGAAGCTATTTTCAATGAAAAATAAGTATCTCAACGATCGATGGCTTCGCCCAAAGTATTTTAATATGCCATTTCAAATTACATATCTGAGTCACACCGAAAAACCCATTTGCCTGAGAAAAAAATGAGTTTAACTGGGTTTATTTCCTTCGGCTTTGCACAAAATAAGGTACATGGTTTTCAAAATTTGATCTTGAACTCATAGAAGTATTGTCTTCGACAAATACTACAAAAACTAGATCGTATCCTAGATAGCCCAGAGCTCAAATATTTGTCACGTCGTATCACCAAGTGGACCTCTACGAAGTTTGTTCAAGTGATGCCTTGGCGTAAAAAAATAACTCGCTGTGCCTTTTTCAAGAAACAATTGATTTTTGGCGCCATTGATGTTATGCATCAATATTTTCTTGAACTTACTCTTATTGTACTAAATAAAGAAAGCGAAACTCTCAAACCGATAGAAAAAATATAAATATAACTGTCTGACAGGTAATTTTGGAGAAAATATATCTTATTATCGGACAGTGTAAATCCAAGATCAGACAGCTTGCTCTGTGCAGTCTAACCTTGGCTACACTGTCCTCCAAAGATTAGCGGGTCACGCTCGCAGCTAACGGTTAACGTGATCCTCTTAAACAGACTTGCAAAGAGTTTTCAGTCTCCTTACAATACTGAAATTGACCCAAATGTGGAAAAAAAAGTAGCTAGCGGCTTTGACGGCGTGCTTTAGAAACTTTCACACACGGCTCGTATTCACCGACTGTTCTTCATAACACTTTCGTACTAACTTCCAAGTTACGCAATATCTGTTTGGCTGATCAAAAGTATCTGATCCATCTGAAATTGGGCTACTTCCTAAATTAAGAAAGAGACAAAGTGTGTAATTTTGAAATTTTGTTAAATAGGCATACGTCAAGGAATATGTCTTCGGTTTATTTCAAAAACCTCGTAACTACAGCTTGAAACAAACTGTAGTTACGAGGTTTTTAAGTAAACCGACGAAGGGTTGTAGAAAAGACGGCGTGCTGTAAATGATATCTGTCGGTGAAGGATTTTCTAGGGACTTTTAGCAGAACGCCTGATAAAACCTATTGGCTACAGGAAAATCTTGAAACATCTCCTGCCATAATGTTTCCATGTATCTACGTATTTCTCGTATGTGAGCCACGATCTGTGAAACAAGGCTTTAATACATCTACAAAAAGTATCTTCCTAATTATGTCAGCCTGGGCAGTTTTTTTGCTATGGGTAAAATGTTCTGCTTGTCTAAGGATCAGTCTACCTCATGATTAAACCGGTTGCAAGACAAAATCGTTTTGGAGCACTTTAAAGCCCCTTTTGCAGGAGCTGGTTATATTTTTCGGGGATGTTTCTAAGAGTACGATGGGCGTTTCCTTGAGAATTAATAAATCAAATCATGTATGAATTATACATCGTCGGTTTACTTCCTAAACCTCGTAACTACAGCTTGTGACAAGCTCTAGTTACGAGGTTTTCGAAGTAAATCGACGATATCTTTAATCTAGAGCACTGTGAAACATGTAAAATAATAGAATAATTGTCATAATTATATACATTTCTTATACCTCACACAAACGCTTCTAAGACCTTGAATAAGCCGTCAACGCCAATGCAAGAACGTCATCTGCTAGACGCATTCTGATTGGTCCAACCGTTATCACGATATTGATCCGTTTTCAGATACGATGTCAGGCATTGCAGAGCAAAAGTGTCGTCTGTGTCAATTTTCTACGAGGACAAAATTGCAAACTCTGTGAAAATTCGATTTGCTCTAATCGACTCACTCTAGATAATTTGCATCGTAGTTAGTCATAAAAGATTCGAGTTTTCATATCACGGAATTACCGTTTTATTTCCACAGAAGCTGCACGGTTTGAAAGGCATAGACGAAGGGACCAATTGTACTTTGAACAGAGCGACCACAGCCTCGCTCTAAAGGTAAGAGTAATATATTTGTATATAGGCTTTCCCCATCTCTGTCTCATTACTTTGTAGTTATGTACCTATTAACCCTTTACGCTGTACCCAATAGATCTAGTCCCCGGGTTTAAATTATCCCTATAAAAAATACTTTTGAAAACACTGTGAAAAAGTAGGAAATGCGTGTGGCCATCATTTCCTTTTTTCCCTCAATGTTTTCTACTCGTCAAAGCGCAATATCTATCATCTTAGCCATACCTTGACGCGTCGTTTGCATTTGCTGTCAGTTTACCTGATCAAAAGTCTGTTGGATTGCTGCGGTTGACTGTTTGGATTGTGGACCTTTGGACAATGTAGATCAAGATGAGTCCGTATAGGACTTGCCGTATGCTTTAAGATTTACACGCACAATGTCCGATATTTTACGAGATAGTTTTCTCAGTGCTGTCCTGAAATTGTAACATTTGAGCCTGTATCTAGGTTTGTCCAAATGTACAGCATTAACAGAGGACGAATGTTAATGGCTTAACCCTTTCCCAAACGACAAACTTTTGGACTAGACCAAATTGAAAGCATTTGCAGACGACAATTCAACTCTAGCTGAAAAGAGGATTTCTGTCTATGATAGGGTAGAAAACATTGCGGGAAAAGGAGAAAATGCTGGTAACCAGCATTTTCTCCTTTTCCCACAATGTTTTCAAAAGGCTATTATTCCAGACCCGTAAAAACCAGGGATTGTTTGGGAAAGGGTTAATCATCACGATTTTATGTGCAAGAGATGTAATCAAAGGAACGTGGGACAAGGCCAAAAGTTGGTGCCAACTTTTGGCCTTGCCCCACGATCCTTTGATTCCATTTTTCTATTACCCAGAACTTGTTCTACTTCTTCAAAGACCCGTCCTTCTATACGAGTATATGCCATAATTGTTTTGTCATCAGAAATGCCTGCAGTATGAACATTTCTTTTTACTCGGTAAGATGTTAATCCATTACCACACAATCCCTACTTTTGACACCCCTGAGATAGAAGCCTATAGAAAACATTGTGTGAAAAGGAGAAAATGCTGGTAACCAGCATTTTCTCCTTTTCCCACAATGTTTTCTACCCTTCACAAAACAAATTCCAAATTTTCAATCACTTTTCTTTTGTAGTCTGCAAATGCTTTCAATTTGGACGAACCTAAAACTTTGTCGTTTGGTAATGAGTTAAATGGAGTTTGTCTTTCGAAGGAGACTTACAACTATAGTTCAGGACGGGACAGCAATTCGTTTATAGATTCTTGAATCACCGATTGTTGTGCTCATGTTGAGCATTGTTTTGTTGTTTGTTTGTTAAACTTTCAATTAAACCTTTAACCCCTTATCCGACGACAAAGTTTTAGGCTTGTACAAAGTGAAAGCACTTGCAGAAAACTTGCCTAATCAAATATTGCTTAAATGATGGGATCAGTAATTCAAAATGAAGAAAACAGTGTGTGAAAAACAGGAAATATGCTGTTTACAGCATTTCTTTCTTTTTCCACAATGTTCTAAAAATCCTATAAAAATTTCAGTTAATGGGTGGGATTAAACAACTAATTAATTAAAAAAAAGATACATTTTTGGAATAGTCTAACCTCAGTTCATGCTATTTCAATACTTATTTTGCTCGAAGATATATCACTATAAAAACTTTCCAAGGGCAGTTCAAGGATTAATCGATACAATCATCTTTTTGGCAATATAATTAAGAAACAATCTTCTTTTTATCGTGGTTTATCGCTCAGTAAAGCATAGTCGTGAGTTATGAGGCACGATAAATAATCCACGAGGGCGAAGGCCCGAGTGGGTTATTCATTGCGCCTCATAACTCATAACGTACTTTATTGAACGATAAACAACGACAGAAAAAGGTTATTTCGATTCTAACGTGAATAACTCTTAATTAAAGGAAAACATATTCATTCTTAGTCTAGAAATTTTATTCCATTAAACAACATGCTTTCTTTTTACAGAATGACGTTACCCTGTACAGAATGACGTCACTATATTATTGAAAACGTAGATTCAAACATGAATTCGGCTCTATAAACACAGTGCAACGAAAGTGTGGTAAAATTAAGAAATAATCTTCTTTCTATCGTGGTATATCGTTCAATAAAACACAGTTGTGAGTTATGAGGCACAATAAATAATCCACGAGGGCGATAGCCCGAGTGGGTTATTCATTGCGCCTCATAACTCACAACGTGGTTTATTGAACGATATACCACGATAGAAAGAAGATTATTTCGATTCTAACATGGCCAATTCTTAATAAAAGGAAAACAAGTTCAAACTGAGAGTAAAAATGCGGATGAAGATTATGTTCCATTGAATAACTCACTCATTGAATGACGTCACTCGATATAGGATGACGTCACTCTACATGGATTGTCGCAGATTTTACCACATTTTCCTTGCACTGTGTTTATAGAGCGCAAGTCGCGTGTCATGTTAGAATTTACGTTATTCTATGTATCTGAGTGACGTCATTCAATATATTGTGCCAAATAGCTCAAAATTGTGGTTTATTGAACGATAAATCACGATGGAAAGAAGATTATTTCTTTGTTCTAACATGATACGTGATTTCGGCACTATGAACACAGTGCAACGAAAGCCTCGAAAATATTAGTTATTCTATATAGAGTGACCATTCTATATAGAATGACGTTATTCTATATAAAGTCAGTAAGGAAGTTATTCAATGGTATATGATCTGCATCCGCGTTTTTACTTCATGAATGAACTTGTTTTCCTTTCATGAAGAGTTAGTTCTGGTCATCTTAGAATCGGAATAATCTTTTTTTTTTCTATTGTGGTTTATCGTTCAATAAACCACGTTGTGAGTTATGTGACGCAATGAATAAACTACTCGGGCGATTTGCTGTCTGAATTATTTATTGTGCCTCATAACTCATGACTGTGGTTTATTGAACGATAAACCACGATAAGAAGATTATTTTTTAATTTTCCAATTTTTCGTTGCACTGTATTTATAGAGTCAAATTCAGATGTCATTTTAGAATTTTATATAATGTGTTTTATCTGAATTAGTCTTTCGTGCAACTATATTCTGACCCACTAATGGTAACAGGCTTTGTATTTTAAATAGAATTAAAGACAATGAAACATAGATGAAAACAGGACGCCTTAATATAGTCACCGTTCCTCAATAACGAGTGAATATAAGAGCAATGATTAACAAAGATGTGCACTGCACGATTTTAAACAATTTTCTGAACAGTATGGATCAACCAAAGAACACAGTGTCTGATCTTTTATATACTGTATTATATTATTATCTCGGAGAACCAGGGCCCAAACTATAATAAGGCTTTAACTTTCTGATCGATTATAACATTTTGTGTATTTAACATTTTATGGAAGACAGATGACTTTTTATTTCTGGTGACTGCATATGTATATAATTATTATGGTGTTACCTTATTTACCAGCCATTCTTCTGAACGTTTTTAGACATAATCTTCTCGGATGATTCTCTAAATTTTAATGTAACACCGCTTCTGAATGGCTAAACGAAATTGTCTGTCAAATCAGATGTCGTGTTTCTTCAATATATAGAGAATTTTGTAGAAAAAGACTAAGAACGTTCGTATGAATGGTTAGTGAATTCGGGCCAGGGTTTTGTTCCCTGTTCTATGAGCTGCCAATTCCAAGACTCTCTCACTCTCTGTGGGAGAATGTAGAACTAAAGACACCTGCCCCTTTGATAGATAAACTTTGGTCCTTCTCTAACATTCGGCAACTTCTCCACCTGTAAACAAATACAACAATTTACAACCCAATATGAGGAAACACAGCTATTTTCGTTTTCAAGGCTTTGCACATTTAGTGCTGTATTTCTCTCATATTTCGGTACACTTTTTTGGTCCTTATAAAGTATAGATATCTGTACCAATGTTGTAGAAAAGAACAAAATGTATTCTAGCAAGGGTAAGGGTCAGTTCCTTACAAAGAGATAGCCGGTTTGTGTCGTCATTATCTACTAATGATGTTTTCGCTTATCTTGTATGTGTGGTATATTTGTCGGTTTATACAGATACCTCATTTACCCCTCTCAAACTTAGTAAATGTGCTCACCTAGTATTTTTTACACAAGTGAATAACTGCATGCAAAATACTTAATTCATCCTAAGAATAATCGTTTTATTACATGGTTAAAAGATAAATTGCTCATGACATCAATTTCTTCTATTATCAAAATTGTCTTCACGTCTTGAACTTAAGATACTTGACGATTATCTCCCCTCCCAGCAGCTCAGTCGGACTGGAGAACAGGGGCTCGTTGGTTCGATCCTCGGATCAACCAATTTCTTTCCACGGATTGATTATAGTCTTTGCGACAGGATTCATTCCTCTCTCATCACTGATCATTATTTTGATGATGGTTTCGTGGAAAAGCAGCAAGTGGTTTGGAAAAAGTATTGTGCGGAGTACTGGTAGAGGAAACTACAAAAAGAATGGATAGGTGCACTGGCCACTGCGATATAACTGATAAAATGTTAAAAACGACATTAAACACTATACAACCAATCAATCAAACAACCCCCACCCCCTCAGCTGCACGTATTAGAGGTTAATGAGTTAAGATTATGAAAACCTCACGAGCACCAGGGTCCTGTATACACCAAAAAAGATATAAGATTTATTACGTAAATTTATTGTAAATTTTAGATCATTCTCACAAACGGGGATTCTAGGTTTTATTTCAGTTCTGAATTGTGGAACTAAAGTTAGTACATTCTCACAAAGGGGGATTCTAGGTTTTACTTTAGTTCTGAATTCTGGAACTAGACATCTGGTTGAGTGAGACAGGTCGTCTTGGCCAACCGGATTTTACTCTTGGTAATTAGGTTTAGAATTAGATAAGGACTGGCTGGATAATGGATACGACTTCGAACTTTTTTGACTCAAAATCTAGAGTACACATCTATGAGAGTGTTACTGTCAGATTTTACTTGTGAATATAACTTGTGAATATAACACTTTACCAGACGACAAAATCTTCGGCTTTTTCAAAATTGAAAGCGTTTGCAGACGACTACTGAAATCTAGCTTATTATCTTTTATTTTAAATTTTGACATGGTAGAAAATGAAAATATTGTGGCGAAAAGGAGAAAATGCTGGTTACCAGCATTTTTCTAATTTTTCCCCCAATGCTTTTCAAATGCGTTCTTTATTAGGGTTGTTAAACACGAGCAGAGGGTTGAGGTATAATTTAATCCTTCCAAAACAGCTTTGAATGCAATGTCTGGTAACCTTTCCCTACTCACTGAGAATGTAAATTTTATTTATTCACTAGCGGAAAGGTTAAAAGTTTTATGCACGAATTAATTACATATATTATATATGAGTCACACTCTATGAAATGGGGGCTTAATGCATCTGCGAAAAGCATAGACTAAGATTAATCTGAACATTCGTTCAGTCTGATCTTATTTAGTCTGATCGATACCTGTGCCCAAGTTCAACCTTTCTTAAACACAGTTTAAGTCTATTACTCAAAACAGTTCAAAATTTCTGATTGGCTTGAACAAATGGACTAGCCAATCAGATTTTTTCTTACTTTCTAAATCCAGGATAAGACCAAGAATGCGCTTTAGAATATTTTGTAGAATATGGACCGTTTACTTTGCTGTGATAGATACCGAACAACCCCTACTTTTGGTTATCCTAGGGGAAAAGGTTTTTAAAACATTGTGAGAAAACGAGAAAATGCTGATAACCAGCATTTTCTCTTTTCCGACAATGTTTTCCTCACTTTCTGTTAAGATAGTGCCATTCTAATGGAAAAAAACTATTTGCACTCTTATATTATCCTAAAAAAGTTGCTATGATTAAAAGTGACTATTGTTGTACTACTTTGACTGAGCCACTTTTTCCATTTTTTCCTTCTTAGAATTATCTTTTATAAATCTAGGACCACCCTATTCTTATTACAAAAGGAGACAACAATTACCTCCCTTTTCTGAAAACTAACAAAAATTTCAACAAGTAGTTTCAAAATGGACACCAAAGGAATTTCTGGTCTGTTACAAATGTGCAAAAATATTATATCAGTATAAGTCCCTATTTATCAACTAATTAGAAATTTCATTCCATTTTGCACTAGAAGCGTTAGGATGGCAATACCTCAAATCTTCACCACACAATGACGACTTTTGGCGACTCTGAGGAAGAAGACTTTTGAAAACATTGTGGTAACCAGCATTTTCTCCTTTTCCCACAATGTTTTCTACCCTTCCTAAATCAAATTTCGATTTTTCAGTCACATATATTTTGTTGTCTGCAAAAGCTTTCAATTTTGACCTCTCCATAAATTTGTCGTTTGGTAAAGAGTTCAGGACAAAGATCGCATTTCGAACAAATAATACAATTCAATACTTTATTCGATACTGAGGAAATCTTGATTTGTCATTTGCAAAAAAGTCAATTTAGACGGAAGTTAAATTTCTTTCTTCTTGTTAAAAGTTAAGCGCTAGATCATGTGAAAATGTATCTGGGAAACTGTTTATTTTGTATAGGAGGTTGTGTCTTAGGGCTTCACTTTAAATCTTCTCTGCCTTAGAGATAATTTTCTTAATTGACATTTCAAATACTTACGTAGCTAATGCACAAGATTGGATTAAACCGATCTATCTTCTGTGTTTACCTACTACCTTTACAGGCTCTTTTAAACCTAGGGGGAAATGGCTTTAAGTGACAAAAGGAGACAGATCGAGAAAAAAAGGAGATTGTGTAGAAATTTCCTATCCCGAATAAAAGATTGTTTTCCCCGGATCTATTTACTATCTTGTTACCGAATTCACCACACTGTCTGTCTGTGTGTCTGTCTGTGTGTCTGTCTGTTTGTTTGTCTGTCCCCTTTTTTGCCTGACTGTCTGCCTTCCCATCCATCCATCCTTCCATCTTCCCTACCTCCCTCCTTTCCCTCCTTCCTCCCTCTCTTACTTACTTTCTTTCTTTCTTTCTTTCTTTCTTACTTTCTTTCTTTCTTTCTTTCTTTCTTTCTTTCGTTCGTTCGTTCTTTCGTTCTTTCAATATCTCTTATTTCATCTCTTTCTCTCCACTGTGGTTTTTAAAGATATTTATCCGCAGAGCAGATCCTTCCAAAGTCTTTGATTATGAGCATTCGTCTAAAACTTTCATTAATATCTGTCTTGGCCTTCACATGTGACATAATCCTGCTTCTGGATGGTATGAGTATTAATGGCTTATTTAGGAGAGAATTAGCCTTACATAATATGCTGATATAGCAACTTTGTATTAATTTACAAATGTAAATAACATTTCTGTGGCTCACCCAATTTGTTTCAAGCAGGGTAGAAAACATTTTTGGAAAAGGAGAAAATTCTCATCGGGTTACCAGCATTTTCTCCTTTACCCACAATGTTTTCAAAAGTCTTCTATTTCAAGGTCGTAAAAAACAGGGATTGTTTGGGAAAGGGTTAAATTGTCATGTGCAGAGGCTTTCAATTCAAGATGGAGTACTTTGTAAAATCGGCCTCAGATCTTTGATTGGCCTTTCCGATACTCACGTATTATTTCATGCTTTCAGGTAGGATATCGAGAAATAGCAGTGAAAATAGTTTTCGATCTTACACTGGTACCACCAGTGAAAGTACCGATTTTCACGTTCTTGTTGCCTTGGTAAATTGCATGTACCTAACAACCAGATGGGAAATATGACGTCATATACCTTACATTTCTCGCGCTTAACGTAATATTGCTATGCGTTGCTATGCCGGAGGGGTACGTCACGGGGAATAACGGAAAAGAACTGTACTGGATTTTGATAAAGCTCGACCTAGAAAGGGTTAGAAGCAGAAAATAAATAGAATATTTGTATTTTTGGTGAAAGATCGAAATTTATTTCATCGAGTGAACACCATCGGTAATATTTTCACGAGTGGCGGAGCCACGGGTGAAAATATTACCGATGGTTTTCACTCGATGAAAAAAATCCGCCACTCGTGAAAATATTACCGATGGTGTTCACTCGATGAAATAAATTTCGATCTTTCACCGAAGAAAACAAATATCCTCTATTTCATAAACTAGGTTCGTCAATCATATCAGGACGAGGGCGGTTGCTCAGTCTGCATCCTTTTGTACTTGAGAGCGGTGGCTGGCTGGTTTAGAAAATTGATGGAAGTGATTGAGACGGGATGCATTCCTCTCTGACTGCTGATCATTGATCACTATGTAGGAAGGATACTGCACGAAGAATTTGGAAAAGATATCTATGAAAGCATTGATAGGTGCGTTTGCCGCCGTGATATAATTTCATTAATGTTTGAAACGACAATAGACAAACAAACTATAAATGTTGAGTGGGACACAAGTGAAAAAGTCTGCATCCTTTTCCACTTGAGAGCGGTGGCTGGCTGGTTTAGAAAATTAATGGAAGTGATTGAGACGGGATGCATTCCTCTCTGACTGCTGATCATTGATCACTATGTAGGAAGGATACTGCACAAAGAATTTGGAAAAGATATCTATAGGAAAGCATTGATAGGTACGTTTGCCGTCGTGATATAATTTTATTAATGTTTGAAACGACAATAGGCAAACAAACTATCAATGTTGAGTGGGACACAGGTGAAAAAGTCTGCATCCTTTTCCACTTGAGAGCGGTGGCTGGCTGGTTTAGAAAATTAATGGAAGTGATTGAGACGGGATGCAATCCTCTCTGACTGCTGATCATTGATCACTATGTGGGAAGGATACTGCACGAAGAATTTGGAAAAGATATCTATAGGAAAGCATTGATAGTTACGTTGGCCGTCGTGATATAATTTTATTAATGTTTGAAACGACAATAGGCAAACAAACTATCAATGTTGAGTGGGACACAGGTTAACCCATTACCACACAATCCCTACTTTTGACGCCCCCTGAGAAAGAAGTCTTTAGAAAACATTGTGGGAAAAGGAGAAAATGCTGGTAACCAGCATTTTCTCCTTTTCCCACAATGTTTTCTACCCTTCATGAAACAAATTTCAAATTTTCAGTCACTTTGAATTTGTCGTCTGCAAATGCTTTCGATTTGGACAAGCTTGAAATATTGTCGTTTGGTAATAAGTTAAAACACTACTTGCTGCATTATATGTGTGTGCAACACACAGCTGCGAAAACATATTTATAAGATTGATGATTAAGATAAGAAAATGTATGATACATAAATTAAGGTTGAATACATGAATTGCAAATGGTAAGCAAGTTCTTCTTCATACCGCAATTATTTTAAAGTAGGACTATCTGCAAGAGGCGTACACAATCCGCTGCAAATTCAAAGCAAGTTTCTATTAGGACTATCTGCAAGAGGCGTATACAATCCGCTGCAAATTCAAAGCAAGTTTCCATTAGGCATGCCTACCCTAAAACTGCTCAATAAGTGAAAAACGCATTTTCATCAAATGGCAGAAACTCGAACAATTAGATGTCATAGTTCTTCGCTCGGAAAAAAATGAACGGTTCGGACTGCGTAGATCCAAAATCAGATCGCAAATGCTGCGCAATCTGATCGCAATCTACGTTGTCGGCAAAAGCGACGTGGTTTTTGCATGAAATTGCCTTTCTGATTCTTATTAGTAGAATAAAAGAATGGTTTTTTTTCTTCTATATCTTTGACTCACTGTCGTCACAAGGAGATAAGGACTTCATTTTCCTGTAAAATTCTCCGAATGGTGCTGTTTTTTGCTTTCTTATTTCAGATATTCCAATAATTCATGAAATCTCATTAATGGCTTATATATACGCATTACTTCCATTGTAATAAGATTTTATGTAATAAGTGATTTCCTAAGAGAAGCAAAACATGTTTCAAAAAGAGGTCAGAGAGTGTTAATTGGAATGAATTACACTTGCCTAATTTACGTATTTTTTTCTGATTCCAAAGATGTCAGACCTCTTTATCAAAACCGCAGTATATATAATGAGTATAATGAGAAGAATTTGATTACAACTGCCGACGAGAGAAATGTTAAGCAGAAGTATCAGCGCAAAGTTTTAACTATCTGGGTCCATATTCACCAACCATTCTTAAGAATATTCTTTGTCTTATTCCTCAGAATTTTGTCAATGTGAAAGTAACAGAACATCTGATTGGCTAAACCATTTGGTTTAGCCAATCAGATGTTCTGTTACTTTCACAGTTAAAAAAAACCTTGAAGAACAAGACAAAGAATGCTCTTTAGAATGGTTGGTAAATATAGATCCTGATCTTCTGATAATATTCACGTAGTTATGGTAATCGGTCGTTGTGCGAGTCGAAGCATGCATAACTCATGTATAAAACGCATTAATTAAGAACATTACTGGCCGTTTGGATTATTAGACTCTACGACTCAAAACGACTTAGCAGAAAGGAAATTTGAGATTAACTCCTATAACATAAAAAGAATACCAAACATAACAAATGTTTTGCGAAACCAATCTTTCAAAGGAGAAATTAATTAATATGAACAAAAAAAACTTCGTGTTAAAAGATGGTTTCAAAAGTGTGGTACTGTGTGTCTGAGAGAATGTATTTATCAAATATTTAGGTAATGTATTTGTCCTACTACAGCCGTTGAAAGGCAGGCAACTTTGTCTCATTAGAATTATCTCGATGACGCAATTCGAATGAGTATCCCTATTTGGAATTTTATGTATGAAAAACCAGGTAATATTTTATAGAGGGTGCTTCACAGAACGTCCACAATGAGTCTAAAGACAATATCTCCAAAAATTCTTCATTGGTTTCTATAGCGTTTGTGTGGTTCTTATTAGACCTGTCCCGCTTAAGTTTCTGTGTGGATTCCTTTGCCAAAAGTACATCGAAATAATCAACGAAACCAGCTTGTTACAAGCTGTAGTTACGAGGTTTTCGGAGTAAGCCGAAGATATTCAATAACTGATCGAAGCATAAGGAGGTACTAAAGCCTTCATGAATGGCGGTTGATGATTCTTCACTAGGGTTTCGGACGAATACAACACATTATTAGTACAGTGTAGACTCCAGATAGGACAGAATTTTCTTTTTAGTCTGATATTGATCTTTATTGTCCTAATCGGTAGTTAATATCTGCTTTGCCACCGAAAAGGTCAAAGGCTAATCGGTTATCAATACTACTATTTGTTCTCAACCAAGGCCATACGCTTTATTCTCGTTTTTGCCTTCATCGCAAATATGACCTTGATTTACGTGGTGCTTCTACTTTGGCATTATCTCAGGCTAGATGGTATTCTGAATATACTCATCTATCTAATTTGGTATAGAAAACCGTTACTTTGAATTTCAAACTAAAATAGGCTTAGGTAATGCACATGCACTCTGTGTACCGTATTGATCTATTTTTAGATACTGTATACAAAGATTTGCAATAATTGATCGTACATGTATTTTTTGTTTCAAATAACTTTGCCAGTAAAAAATATTATAGTTTGGAGAAATCTGGAGCTAAAACAAGTCTGATTAATTTTCTACTCAAACAAATTTTTATAAAAGCCATTTTTCTCCATTGCTACTTCATTAGCGCGTATTACTACAATCTTCCCCCCCCCCCCCGCATACCCCAATAGTGCTGAGGGGGGGGGGGGGGTGATGCGTCATAGCACACAGGTCGAACCTTCGAAGAATATGAGCGTCATAGCACACAGGTCGAATCTTCGAAGAATATGAGCGTCATAGCACACAGGTCGAATCTTCGAAGAATATGATATCATGCGCAGACAACGTGTCAAGTGCAATTCTAGTTATAGAATCTTCACAGAAACTTTGTCTTTATTATCGCCGGCATTTTCTAAATTCACAATTGTTCCATTGTGTAAATTGCTAACTCACATTTGGAAGCAGTTTAAGTAAAACCGAGGTCGCTTAGAACATTAGGAAAGCAAAACGTGAAAGCCTATTAAAGGTAATGCCACTATTTACGAGCATTCAAGAGAATGACATGTTTAAGAAGATATTTGTCAATTATCATTTATATAGGATGGTATAACACCTAAATGGTTTAGACGATAAAAGACAGGATTAACTTACCCTTTTACAACATAACCTCCTGAAACCAAAACAACTCTGATACATACCACCTCAAAGGAAACCTATGTAAAAAGTAGATTATCAACGTGAATAAACTTACCAATAATCACTGGCGGATGTAGTTATTAAAGAATGAAACACGCTTTCTGAGAGGTCTCCTTGTACGACATATTCTGAAGCAATCTGTTTCAAGAAAAATATGAGTCTTTCAAAGTAATGAAGTAACGATGAAATCTGTAAGATAATTTTTTCCTCACAGAAGCTGTTTCAGTTTTAAAACTGTTCCAGAAAAAGGAAACCTGATTTATCTCTCTTGTTTTTGGATTCAGCTTGTTGACAGTGTTATTTTTTCGTGCACCTCAAGTGTACTCTCTAACAAATCGACATCAGACCGATTTTTACTAAAATGGTTTGCAACATGCGAAAAGGGACATTAGGACATTTGCGTCAAATGTCGTCTAGGATCAGCCTGCGCAAATCCGAGATAGCACGACTACGTTAGATTTCGTCTTTTGGTAGACATGCGCAAAACAGAAAATTACTTAAAAATGGAAAGTGTTTTATCGGATATGCCTGCGCGAATTGCGCTTTACATAAATGTCCAAATGCCCCTTTTTGCATGTTGTAGGCCATTTAGTAGATTGTCGTCTTTCTTTCTGTACATTTGTTCAGTCTCTCCAAAGATTACTCCTTTGGGCAAGTAGACATAGAGGATATTTCTTTTTCTCGGTGAAAGATCGAAATTTATTTCATCGAGTGGACACCATCGGTAATCTTTTCACGAGTGGCTGCGCCACTCGTGAAAGGATTACCGATGGTGTCCACTCGATGAAATAAATTTCGATCTTTCACCGAAAAAAATAAATATTCTATTTATTTCATGCTTTTTACCCTTTCTATGAGGAGCTTTATCAAAATTCAGTACAATTATTTTCCCTTATTCCCCGTGGCGTACCCCTCCCGCATAGCAACGTTACGTCAAGCGCGAGAAATGTAAGGTATATGACGTCATATTTCCCATCTGGTTGCTAGGCACGCGCCATTTACCTAGGCAACAAGAACGTGAAAATCGGTATTTTCACTGGTTGTATCAGTGTAAGATCGAAAAATATTTTCACTGCTATTTCTCGATATCCTACCGGAAAGCATGAAATAAAAAACATGGTATAGTAAAAATATATATGAGCCTTGCTCTGTGAATTAGTACATGGGCAAAAATATGACCCGTGTCAGCCTGCATGGTCCGCATTTTCTGGCCTGGGTGAAAACGTTTTGCTAATGGTCAAACTTATGTATCTCAGAGGAGCGCTTGGCCCCATGATTCAGATGATTATTGGACAAAATGGATTTCATGGAGCCATGATTATGGGATGACTTCCTGGATTTTATAAATTATGGAAGCGAGTTAAACCATTCATGCTGGAGCACGGTTCATTTACATAAGAGTTCACTTTTAAAGAATTTGCTATTGGTCAAATATGTGAGCAACTTATTTCATGCTTTCCGGTAGGATATCGAAAAATAGCGGTGAAAATATTTTTCGATCTTACACTGGTTCCACCAGTAAAAATGCCAATCTTTATGGTCTTGTTGCCTAGGTTGATTGCGCGTGCCTAGCAACCAGATAGAAATATGACGTCATTTACCTTACATTTCTCGCGCTTGACGTAATATTGTGATGCGTTGCTGGGGGTACGCCACGGGGAATAACGTAAAAGAATTGTACTGGATTTTGATAAAGCTCCTCCCAAAAAAGGTTAAAAGCGTGAAATAAATAGAATATTTGTTTCGTCGAAAGATCGAAATTTATTTCATCTCGTGAATACCATTGGTAATATTTTCACTTGTGGCTGCGCCACTCATGAAAATATTACGGGTGGTGTCAACTTAAATAAATATATTTCGATCTTTCACTGACAAAAACAAATATCCTCTATATCCTCTGTGACCAGGGGTCTTAATGCATCTGAGAAAAGTATCGACCAAGGTCAGCCTGCGCAGTCCGCTAAGGCTGACCTGGACCGAAAAATGACCATTCTTCCAGTAGATTCAGTCAATTGGTAGATGAAATAGACTTTATCCGAGAATATGTAATGATATGCTTGGTAACTTGCATCACGGGGATGCATCGAGCCCCCTTTCCCAGAGCATGGCTCATATAAAAGCGGTATAGATGAAAAATTAGTTGCAATCTACGCAATCTGACCTTGATCCTTGGTGTCCACAAAATGCAACTTAACCCTTTACCCCATAAGGCATTTCTATGGTATCTCTAATTGACCCTAAATAACAGCAAGGATGGAGCTTTTCTTATGTGTATATGACACTTTTTGATAGCATAGAAAACATTGTGGCAAAAGGTGAAATTGCTCGTCACGAGCAATTTCACCTTTTGCCACAATCTTTTCCAAAGGCTCCTACAAGCAATGCGTAGAAATGAGTATCTGTGGAGTAAAGGGTTAAGGTTATACCCTCCTAATGGAAAACTGCTATTTCCACAATGATATTATCCTACAAAATTTGCTATAATTAAAAATGAGTATTACTACTTTAAGCGAGTCAGTTTTCCTGTTTCCCTTCTTAAAATTATCACGTTTAAATGTAAACCACTTTATTCTCATTACAAAGGGAGATGATAATTACCTCCCTTTTAGAAAACTGATAAAAGTATCAACAAATAATTTCATGATAGACATCAAAAGAATTTCTGGTCGATTAGAAATGTGCAAAAATATCATATCAGTATAAATCCTTATCCATCAGCTAATTAGAATTTTTATTCCATTTTGCACTAGAAGCGTTAGGATAGTAATACCTAAAGTTGTACAAGATATGGTAATGGTAAAAGGCCGGTGCGTACATCAAAAGGACTAAAAGGTCATCCAATTCCAATTGGCAAGTAGACTCTTTTGCCTTTGACCAGGCATTTACATTGTCCTATAAAAACGGATCTTACGACGGCGAAGCTCAATAAAAGTGACATCGAATAAGCCTTTTGGATCAGTCTTCAACAGAATTATATCTAATAAGAAATGGTTTACGACGCGCAAGTCAATTACCGCGAATAAATCTTCATTTTATCGCGAGCCAATTTTCTCTATACAAAAAAAAATATCGCCCGATTGTCAAGAAAAACTTGTATTTCCCTTTTGTGGGTGTTATATGTATTTGAGTTAGGAAATTGGTGTCCCAATCCTTTATTTCACAATCCCAAGTTTTAAAGACCACGAATAGAAATGCCTTTTAAAACATTGTGGTAAAAGGAGAAAATGCTGGTAACAGCTATTCTCCTTTTCCACTATGTTTTTAGAAGTCTTTCAAAACTGCAGCTGATTTTCACCAATTTCATATTTATCATCAGCAGTTCTATATTTTCGATCTGCATGAGTTGTTCAATTTGTTGTTAGGTAAAGGACTAAGCCGGTTTTTGTATATTTTCGCATGTCTTGGCAGTTTTTTGTCGTTTTGTGATTAACCTCCGATAACGCGAATGTCGTTGAAATGGCTCAATCCTGATAGCTTTGGGTAGAGTCCATAAATCGAGGACAGCACGATCAGGTGCCGGATTCGGAGAGAATATAATGCCAATATTTGATTATACAAAGTATCTTGAATACATCATCAAGTTTCCGATTTCCAAGTTGACCTACATGGTTTTTAAGAAGACTGGATCATTTTGAAAGAATGTACAGATGTTTCTGGTGCAGAAGTACTTAGAATCTAACGAGTTGTAACTACGGGGAATAACAGAAATATTGAAGAAAACCGAGGACGCCTTGAAGGTTTAATACAGAAACATCTTGTATAAAATGTGATACTATTCGTTGAAATAGTATTTAGATTTAAATGGTTCGTAAAAGATGAGGCTATCAAACAAGGTACATGTACTAATGCATCTCTTGTCTATTCTTAAACATATTCTTAAGACAAAAGAGGATATAGAGGATATTTGTTTTTTTCGGTGAAAGATCGAAATTTATTTCATCGAGTGGACACCATCGCTAATATTTTCACGAGTGGCGCAGCCACGAGTGAAAATATTACCGATGGTGTTCACGAGATGAAATAAATTTCGATCTTTCACCGAAAAAAACAAATATTCTATTTATTTTATGCTTTTATCCCTTTCTGGGAGGACCTTTGTCAAAATTCAGTACAGCTCTTTTCCCTTATTCTCTGTGGCGCACCCCTCCCGCATAGCAACGTTACGTCAAGCGCGAGAAATGTAAGGTATATGACGTCATATTTCCCATCTTGTTGTTAGGCACGCGCAATTTACCTAGGCAACAAGAACGTGAAAATCGGTATTTTCACTGGTGGTACCAGTGTAAGATCGAAAAATATTTTCACTGCTATTTCTCGATATCCTACCGGAAAGCATGAAATAAATTTGGAGTATTGCCATTAGTCGTTTACGACATTAGGGCCTGTAATTAACAGTCATTCTTCAGAACGTTCACAATCTTGCTCACTTTCTTAATTTGAAAGTAACAATTCCTGGTTGAGTAAACCAGTTGGTTTAGTCAGTCAGAAGTTGTGTTAGTTTCAAAGTTAAAAACATTGGGATGATAAGACTAAAACGTTGTTAGCGAATACGGACCCAAATTTATTGTAAGGTTTTCTGACTGTATCTCTTTCTCTTCCGGTCAGAATCGTGTCATTGACTATGGTCGTGGCATGATCTTTTTCATCGCGTATAGAAGCAGTTTGAAGCATATGGAAGCGGACGATGTCTTGATACCATTGACAGGCCATATGACACCACCTTTGTCGTTTGGCAAACAGCTAAGGGACAAGTTTTCCTCCTGAGGTAATCGGTTGTTTAAAGAATTGTTGTTATGGATACATAATTATGTGATGAATCGGGCTGGTATTATGTATCACTGATATGCATTAAGCCCCCGTCTGTCAGAGCATAGTTCACTTATTTTTGAACATCTTAAAGGTCAATTCAAATAAACCAATACCTGTCATAATGCATTCTTTCATTCATAAAAAATAAGCCCTGTAGGGATTTTCCCATAAACGTTTACGATGTGTCAGTATAGGTCATTAAGCTTTTTAACTACTTACCCCATAGATATGATGTTTTGGGATCATTCTGCATTTAACTCTTTCCAATCATTCACTTCTGAACTTGTCCAAGTCGAAAGGGATTTGAATGTGTATCGCTAAATGCAAGGCGGGCACAGGTTGTAGTCTAGTTTTGGACTTTTATATCAACACTGCCTGACAGTTCTTGTTTTGATTTGTTGTTTTTTTTTCGGAGGGGTGGGGCGGGGGACAGAGAAATTCTAAACGGAATACATGGGGTTTAACTCTTTACCATTTGAAGACGACAACATTAAAGTGACAGATAGTATTAAAATTTGGTTTGGGAAGGGTAGAAAACAGTGTGGGAAAAGGAGAAAATGCTGGTTACCAGCATTTTCTCCTTTTCCCACTCTGTGTTCAGACGGCTTCTTTCTCAGGGTCGTTAAGATTCAGGATTATGTGGTAGAGAGTTAACCCATTACCACACAATCCCCACTTTTGACGCCCCTGAGAAAGAAGCTTTTAGAAAATATTGTGGGAAAAGGAGAAAATGCTGGTAACCAGCATTTTCTCCTTTTCCCACAATGCTTTCTACCCTTCATAAAACAAATTTCAAATTTTCAGTCACTTTTATTTTGTCGTCTGCAAATGCTTTCAAATTGGACCAGTCTAAAATATTGTTGTTTGGTAATGGGTTAACTATTGGCTTGAAATTTCCATTTCATTTATTTAGGCAGTGTAAGCTTAACTGTAAACATAATTGTCTATTTGGCTGGAACTTTCTGTAGACTGAAACTTTGCCAATATACAGAGTGGTTTGCAAGTCACCGATGTTTCGATTGTGTTTACTGCACATCTAAGTCATACTCTGGCAAAAGGAGCCTTAATGTATCTCCGTGATGCACGATGCCAAGTCAGCTTGGTATTATATTATCTCTAAAATCCATTTAATGCAAGAAAACATCTGAATCCTCAGGCACCCTGGTCCTTTGACATACAAAAGATGACCTACATAGAAAAGTTTCGTCCCAAGTCCGCCAGCGTGGACCGCGCAGACTGACTTCAGGTCAGTGATACTTTTTGCAAATGCATTCAAAGACCACGACTCGATTATCTTTGATGCAGGATATGGATGGTGTCGACCCATAAATGTTAGATGGGAAAGATTATTATCATAAAAAAAACAGGAAGTTAGATATAGATTTAATTTGTTAGTTCGACCCGAATAGTTTCAGAATCTATCCACCTACACTTTCGACATGACACCGACTGTAATTATATATAGCCTTGTTTAAAAGTCACCCATCCTTAACTCTATACCAAACGATTAATTTAAAGACTGGTCTCAATTGAAAGCATTTGCAGAGAAGAAAATAAATATAAATGAAAAATTGAAATTTGATTTGGGAAGTAAAGGAAACATTGTGGGACAAGGAGAAAATGCGTTGGACTGTGTTGACCAGATTCAGACTAAACATTCTTTGCAGCCTTAACCATCCACAAAGAGCACTAACCTGAGCTTAGCACCCAATAAGGAGAAAAAAAAAACCAGTCTTGCTAAAACCCGACAATAAATGCAACTTTCACTAAGTGCTTCTTCGAAAAGCAAGCAGATTATGTTGCAAATCGTCCCTGGCATGGTTTCAATTAAGCAGAGGATAAAATTTTGGATTAGCCAAAAATAAAAGTATTTTCAGACAACAAATCCGTTTGATGAGATGATGAACTTTCCCTTGGGGTAGATAAAAACAATTACATTATGGGACAAGGAAAAATGCTGGTTATCAGGATTTTCTCCTTTTCCAACAATGTTTTTGAATTCCTTTTTCTAGGGTCGATAAAGCTCGGCATTGTATGCTAAAAGATTAAAAACCCTTAACTAAACTAATTAAATATAAAGAACCTGGAAACAGCCAGCTGATCAAATTGCCTTTCTATAGTTTAAATTTTTGTACACTCTGGATTGAATGCTCTGTACGGATTTCGATGCAGAGCCACGCCGTCTGCCAAGGTGAATGTTCTGTACGGATTACGATGCAGAGCCATGCCGTCTGCCAAGGGACGAAAGATTGTCATCAGCATTACACGGGTTTTAGTTCCTGCGGTTTCAGATTTCATCGATAATGCCAACAAAATATCTCAAGGTCTTGCTGTGGCGCATGCATTCACATAGAAGCAGGAAAACAGAATAAAGCTGCATTAATCCTTGATCGTTCTAAGCATTATTTCAGAAATGTGTGACCCATCACGCAAAATGGACCTTCTGGGAACTGCGAAAAGAGTCAACCCTGGTCAGACTGTGCGAATTGCGCAGGCTGACCAGGGTTGACACTTTTCGCTGTAATGACTTTATCTGTTTGAAAAGTGTTCATTGTACCTTGTTATACAATCATTTTTGAAATATCTACTTAAACTGACATGCACTATCGTTGATCTGTTTTCATCTAATTGATGTACAGAATTCCCAGATGGTCCCTATCTGCGTGATTGGTCACATAATACATCGTCGGTTTACTTTAAAATCCTGTAACTACACTTTGTTTCAAGCTGTAGTTATGAGGTTTTTGAAGTAAAACGACGATTTATTTCTGACACGCTTGGTTTACGCGGACGAAAGTTTCCGGTTACGGTGTTGTAGTACAAGTTTACCCTTTGCTATTGTTTATGTTGGTACATGTAGATCTACCGTATAATATACATGTAGAAGCACACTTTAGAACGAAATGATTTGAGTACTGCATATGCCAAGAAAATTGATAGGATAACAAAGTACTGTAAAAAGGTATTGAGCTTTTACAGAACATTGCCAGCCATGGGTGGTTTCAAGGTTGTATTGGGACAGAAACAACATTGATTAAATCACACAAGAAACTACGATATAGAGGATTTTTTTTTTCTGTGAAAGATCGAACTCTATTTCATCCAGTGAACACCATCGGTAATATTACTGATGCTGTTCACGAGATGAAATAGATTTTGATCTTTCACCGCAAAAAAACCCCCAAAATATTCTATTCATTTCATGATTTTAACCCTTTCTGGGAGGGGCTTTATTAAAATTCAGTACATTTCTCTTTAGTTATTAACCGTAGTGTATAACCTCTCCCGCAAAGCGACGCATTACAATATTACGTCAAATTACGGGAAATGTAAGGTAAATGACGCCACATTTCCATCTGATTATGAGTCACGCGCAATTTACCTAGATAACTAGAATATAAAATTCGGTATTTTCACTGGTCGTACCCGTGAAATATCGAAAAATATTTCCACTACTATTTCTCGATATCCTATCGGAAAGCATGCATGAAATGAAACGTAATTATAATGATCTGTCATTAACAAGTGGTCTGATGTAAGATAGATAGAGAATTGCCTTGAACTCTTTACAAACGACAAAATTTTAGATATATCCACTCTGAAAGTAGCTGCAGGCAACAAAGTAACTAAATGTGACTCAAAAACTGAAATTACTCCTTGGAAATGTTTGTAAAATCATCATAAACAATACATGAATTTTGTTGACTGGTCTCATTTAGAGGCATTCATACGCATAAAAGAATATAATTATATAAAAAAAAGAAGGAAAAAACAAGATGTACTGACATTCATAAAAGACGTTTAGTCGTTTAACGGTACGGCCTATTTCTCTCTCTGTCGCAACGTTTTCCTAAGTAATGTATTTTACACGGTTAGATGTTTCAAAATACCCCTGGCCGATGGAAAGGATTACTGAGATTAAAGAGCAAATGGGTTTTATTGTTGTTTTGATTTGCAATGCAAAGGCACTTTAAGCTCTAAAGCTCTTAAGATGATAGATTGAAACACATTGCTTTTCAAATTTCGAAGAATTATTCAACAGATTAAAAATTCGATTTCTTTGTGTGTTTTCGTTTTACGCCGTATAATCCATATTTCAATAACACAAAGGCGAAGTTACTCTTCGACTTTTTACCTTTCTTCAAATGATTTTTTTAAACAATTTTTCTCTGGTATTCAAATAATTTTTCAACTCATTACCAAATGACAACATTTTATGCTTGTCCCAATCCAAAGCATTTGCAGACGGCAAAATAAAAGTAATTGAAAATTAAAGATTTGTTTTGTGAAGGGTAGAAAAAATTGTGGACAAAGGAGAAAATGCTGGTTACCAGCATTTTCTCCTTTTCCCACAATGTTTTTTAAAGGCTTTTTTCTCAGGGGCGTCAAAAGTAGGGATTTTGTGGTAACGAGTTAAACAATTTTTCTATAGGTACATGTATGATCTGTGCTTTCTTTCGACCGTTAAAGGCAAGATCTTGCATACAGATACAGGAAAGATTATAGGGTAGAAACATGGGTTAAAATTGGCTGAAAACGAATATAGATGTATCCTTTAACCTCGAAGATTAACTCTTGGACTCTCATGATCTTTGCAAGAATTGTATACAAAGATCAGCAAGCATATACTTATGTGCCATCCTCTGAGAAGATGTAGTATAGTGCATTAGCGCAGATCACAGTGCGACCTTGGTCAATTCCTTTTGCTTTCAGTCAAATGTCTACATGGATAAGGACATGTATTCAATCGGCTGTTAAATAGAATGGATCTTATGTATTCATAATTGTAACCTGTCACGCAAAATGGGACCATCTAGGAACTGCAAAAAGTATCAACCCTTGTCAGACTGCGCAAATGCGCAGTCTGACAAGGGTTGACACTTTTTGCTTTCATGATATGTTCTGTATGAAAATCGGTTATTCTAGCTTGTTTTTCCATCATTTTAAGCTATCAGCTTAAATTGACCTTAACTATCGTTGATCTGTTTTCATTTAAATGATGTGCGGAATTCCCAGATAGTCCCTTTTCGCGTGACAGGTCATAATTCATATGTGACGACTTTGCTGGTATATAGCGCACCGCGGAGATGCATTAGATTTCTTTTTGCTAGAGCATGGCTCAATTACCTGCTGAAACACAGTCCGTAAATCGACATTGAGTAGAGACTGGTAACCTATGAGTGACAGAAATTCAGACTATTCAGATTTCAAAAGGGTTCATCTTCGCAAGCCAAGGTCACTAACTCCACTTTGTTCGTTACGTACCCTTGGCCGCTCGCCTCTTTAAAAATCGAAACTCCTGCTGCACCACCTATCGAATAATACGAGTTGTGTAACCTTTGATGATGTTATTTCTGACCTATCAAAATGCTTGTAATAAAATTTGTTAGGCTATGCATCAAATGTGGCTGCACTTTCTGATTCATCACATCTTGATGATGAAAACAAGACAGACACACGATGATTCGCAATCATCCGGCTGTGGAACCCGTCCTAATATTTCACATAATTGATTGTGAACTGTGAAAAACTGGTCAAATACAGATCGTCTACTCTTTTTTTGGCAAAGTTTCGTCACAAACACGACAGCTTTCGTTTTTGATGGGCGCCGCCATTATTGTTTTCTGTTTTGCGAAAGATTTCTTGTTACACATGGTTTGATTGCACGCGATGGGTTTTGATCGCATCAAATGAAATGGCGCAGCGGGAGCTTCGATTTTTAAAGAGGCGAGCGGCCAAGGGTACTACCTTAGTATCCCTGGCTTGCAAAGATGAAAGGGTTAAGCTTGCACCTTGGTTGTTTAGCTTTTTTTGTTTGTCTGTTTTCCACGGAACGTAAAAAAATCCGGGAAAGACTAGTATCTATTTCGCCTTTCCTCTCTTATGCAAACATATCTAAACTCTAACACATTGTGTGCTTAAGTGTTGGATTTTATGTTGGTGTTCATCTATGGTTTTTAAATCGAGTCACAAACGCTGTCATCTTATTCTTTTTCTTTTCGGGGTGGAGACATTAAGTCATTAAGTTCTTGGCTACTTCTAACAGTATCTCGAGTCTGTTTAATCTTTAGCGTAACCATAACTGATCCGCTACTCAGTGCAAAATTTTTCTTACTGGTAGCACTACGCGACTTGCACCGCTAGAAGGAATCGAACTCATGACTTCTTGATTAACCCGTTACCACACAATCCCTACTTTTGACACCCTTGAGAATGAAGCCTTTAGAAAACATAGTGGGAAAAGGAGAAAATGCTGGTAACCAGCATTTTCTCCTTTTCCCATAATATTTTCTACCCCTCACAAAACAAATTTCAAATTTTCAGTCACTTTTATTTTGTTATCTGCAAATGCTTTCAATTTTGATCAGTCTAAAATTTTGTCGTTTGGTAATGAGTTAAACGACCGACATCAAACCTCTTAGCTGTTCAGGTTCCTCTATTCTACTAGCAAAGAAGCGAAGCGGTAATTAGACCAGCTCTATTGACCACATTTCTACTGGAGAGGTGCTTCGTTATTACAGTATCATTATTTTTCATGATCGCTTGTCAAATGGGTCCTCTCTTAATTGATTCTTTAAGAAATTATATTTTCTAAAAGTTGAGGGGAGGAAATCGTTAGCTAAGCATCAGGTATATAAATTCAATCTGTGTTGATACTTTCTAAACGCATTGTAAAGATAAGGGGATATTTATTTGCTCGTTAATGGCTAAATTTTTCCACAAGGGATGTCTAACCGGAAGGTAAACGGAAGTAATCTCCCTTTAATCAGTCTAGTGACGTAATATTGTCATATATACAGTGCTTGAGATACAAAACGATACTATATCTATTGATTGGAAAATGAAATAGCCAACTAAGTTACCGCATACGTGAAAGAGAACTATCTCTGCCCACATAATCATATCGTCGGTTTGCTTTAAAAAACCCTCGTAACTACTGCTTGTTTCAAGCACTTGTTATCGTCGAAGTCAGCCTATTGAATTTTTTTACTACCATTATTTGTCTCTTTGAGTGTAATTGCCTAGATATCCCAATGTACAAAATCGCGTTAAAAAAAAAAACAAAGAAATATATTTTGCAATCAAATCAGTTGAAAATAAGAAAAATTATTTCGCTGAAGATAGAGAATTGCGCGGACTTCGCAGGCTAACCTGAGTGGATGCTTCTTTTTAACCCTTTACCACAGGGTAGAATTTTAGGCCTATCCAAATTGAAAGCATTTAGAGACGACAATTTCATAGTGGCTCAAACGACGCAGTAGTACCTTTGATAAGGTAGAAAACATTGTGGGAAAAGGAGAAAATGCTGGTTACCAGCATTTTCTCCTTTTCCCACAATGTTTTCCAAAGGCCTCTTCCTTAGGGTCGTTAAACGGCGTCATTGTGTTATAAGGGTTAAGATACGTTAAGGTAATACCTGTGTAATGGAAAACAGCTATGTCCACTAAAATATCATCCTGCAAAATTAGCTATAATTAAAAATAAGTATTATTGAACTACTTTCACCGATTAATTTTTTTCATTTTTTTCCTTCTTTGAATTTCATTTATAAATCTAAAACCACTATATTCTCAAATCAAAAAGAGATAATAATTACCTCCCTTTTCAGAAAACTAACAAAAGTATCAAAAATAATTTCAAGATAGCCATAAACGGAATTTCTGATGCTTTAGAAATGCGCAAAAATATTATTTATGCATAAATCCTTATTTATCCTTACTTATCAGCCAATTGGAATTTTTAACCCATGTTCACCGGAAGTGCATTACACAGTCTTACCTTAACCTCTTTTCACAGAGCATGATGCAGACGATTTTGAATGGTTTTCGATTGCGGACCTTTAATTCTAAATGAAAACTGTTGTATCTGGACTGTGGCCACTTTCGATCATGTCAGGCCTTTTTGCAGTGAAAATTTTGAGTGAACGTATTTTGTATACAGCTACAACCTAACTTCTGTTCTTCGGACTTCTATATATCTATAGAATCCCTAGATTGCTAGCAATAGGTTAACAGTCTATACTAATCAGATTTTAGTCTGGGTATCATCTTCGTTCGTTGTCATCTGCATACCTTTCTCCTAATGTGTTTTCAGTCTTCTGAAACTGATGAACGAATTACGGTGGCGGGAACTTGCAGATTCTGATAACTGTACATTATAGAATTCGATTAAAACAAAATGTCTGGAAGCAACGTTTCCAATAAATGACAAAAAAAAAATGAAATCAAACGCCATAACCTGTTGAACTTATTTAACATAACATGTGATATTTAAACGGACTGCAGGAAAAGTAGTCTTTGGCGCTGGCTCTTTCTCACAATAGTAGTACCGTTTGACATCAAAGGAGCTGTTGAAGTGAAAGTCATCAAAAACCTCAACAAACTGAAAAACAAACAGAGAGAGGATTTAAGAAAAGATAATTACAAAGATTTTTCCCCTCTGTGTTTGCATTAAATTTTGAAATTTCTCTAAAACTGCAAATTAGAAAATGGATTAATTTTCTCCCTGCAAAATGCCCACAAGTCATTTGTTACAGGTTTTAAAATAGGGTTCGACTGCTAATTAAGATGTTTTTGACCAGATTTAAGAACTGAGAACGTAACAATGTAGATTTGCATTAGACTGCACATTCTGTGCACGTTCTAAGCCGGCTGAAATTGATGTATGTCCTCCCGTTTAATCTGATGCCACGTCTTGCAGGGGAAGGATGAAATAATCTTTAATAAAAAAAAAAACGGGAAAATTACCATTACGATTGAATCTAAAGGGAGAGAAATGTGACCCATAATTCGATATCGCTTTCTATTACCCAGGGATTCTCCACAAAATTTTTAATCCTGTAATTATGCAACTCCCGGTCGAACACAGCTTCTAAAGACTTTACGGAAAAAAGAACAATGGACTTTGACGTTGGTGAACAAATATGTCTTAGAAGGGTATATTTGACCCTTTCCCAAACAATCCCCGGTTTTTACGGGTCTGGAATAGTAGCATTTTCAAAAAAACATTGTGGGAAAAGGAGAAAATGCTGGTAACCAGCATTTTCTCCTTTTCCCACAATGTTTACTACCCTATCATAGACATAAATCATCTTTTCGGCAAGAGCTGAATTGTAGTCTGCAAATGGTTTCAATTTTGTTTAGTCCAAAAGTGTGTCGTTTGGGAAAGGGTTAAGTCATGATCTGTTATAAGGGGGCTTATGGCATCTGCGAAAAGTATCGATCCAGACTGACCTGGGCCGAAACTTTCCGCCACTGGTCAATTTTCTGTATGTGCAAGGCCTAGTCTACTTCATGATTGAAGCTACTTATGAAAAAGATGATTGTGATATCGCACCAGTTACAGCACGGTGTGAATAGGTGGTCACACTACAGCTTCTATGCAGTCTGATCTTGACCTACAACGTCTTCAGAAGCTACTCATGAAAAAGATAGAGAAGATATTTGTTTTTTTCGGTGTAAGATCGAAATTTATTTCATCGAGTGGACACCATCGGTAATATTTTCACGAGTGGCTGCGCCACTCGTGAAAATATTACCGATGGTGTTCACGAGATGAAATAAATTTCGATCTTTCACCGAAAAAAACAAATATTCTATTTATTTTATGCTTTTAATCCTTTCTGGGAGGAGCTTTATCAAAATTCAGTACAGTTCTTTTCCCTTATTCCCCGTGGCGTACCCCTCCCGCATAGCAACGTTACGTCAAGCGCGTGAAATGTAGGGTATATGACGTCGTATTTCCCATCTGGTTGTTAGGCACGCGCAACTTACCTAGGCAACAAGAACGTGAAAATCGGTATTTTCACTGGTGGTACCAGTGTAAGATCGAAAAATATTTTCACTGCTATTTCTCGATATCCTACCGGAAAGCATGAAATAAGATTGTGGTATCCCACCAGTTACAGTACGGTGTCGATCAAATATCAGGCTGCAGCTTCTATTCAGTCTGATCTTGACAAAAACTGTCTGCAGAAGCTATTCATGTCGTCACTGTGCATAGGGTTAATGGGCTATCATCCCTGATTACGTCCATTTAAAAGCTCCTGTTTCAACATTATTGAAATCATAACAAGCAGTTTCGTTGAAACAATATCCTCCGCCTAAAAAGACCTCCCAGTCGGCCATTTTGCATTGAATAAAAAAACAAACAAAGCTCGGCAGGATGGGATATTGTACACATGTATAAAGTTTCACGAAATTCCGTCCAATTGTATTGGAGATAATTCACCCGGACGTACGGGCGGACGGACGGGTGGTCAACGCTAAAACTATATCCTTTAGCCTTCGGCGTGGGATAATAAGTGGAAAGAAAACTGTGTGGCAGATAGGGAAATTTATAAATATTTTGTCTGACACAGTTTCGAAAAAGAGGTGTGAATGAGGGCAATAGATAATAACCTAGTACGTCATATTGTACTTGTTATAGGTGATAATGTGGTCTGCAGCACCCAAAAAGGGACACTGGAACATTTGCGGAAAATGTTGTCTTGGATCAGCCTGTGCAGTCCGCACTGGCTAATCCGAAACAATACTTCAGGTTTTTATATAATTTTCTGTTTTGCACAAGTTTACCGAAGCACAAAAGCTAATGTAGTCGTAAAGTGCCGTCTCGGATTAGCCTGCGCGGACTGCGCAGGCTGATCCGAGACGACACTTTACGCAAATGTCCGAATGCCCCTTTTAGCATGTTGCAAGCTATTTGGGAAGGATCACACACATTGTGGGCTATCCGCTAATTAGCTTTCAGATTATCGTGAATGGTAGCATACTCCATTCATTTATCAGCCGTAATATCATTGTTTTGATCGAAACTTGGTACTCAGTTCCCAATAGTGTACAATGACATTTTACATACCGCGTACCAAATGACATCTATCCTAATCTCCGAAAGTGTCGCCTCTTCCCAGATCCGTATTGGACGTTCTGTATAGGACAGAGTTCTCCCTTAACCCTTTCCCTAACAAGCCCTTGTTTTTACGTGTCTGCAGTAAAAGTCTTTTGAAAACACTGTGGGAAAAGGAGAAATTGCTTGTAACGAGCAATTTCTCCTTTTCCCACAGTGTTTTCTACCCTTTTGAGAACTTCCTGCCATTTTCTCCAAATCAAAAAGTTGTCGTCTGCAAACTCTTTCTGTTTGTCAGAGTCAAAAATTTGTCGTTTGGGAAAGGGTTAACCTACAAACAATTGTTTACGACTTGTCCAAATCCAAAGCATGTGCTGACGACAAAATGTTGTGGTTTGAATATTGTAATACATCTTAAAAGGTTGCAAAACGCTATTGGAAATTGAGAAGATGCTGATTACCAGCATTTTCTCCTTTTTCCCAAAATATTTTGTGAAAGGCTTTTTATTCACAGAGTCGTGGAAACCAGGGATTGCTTGGTCAAGATTTAATCCTTTAACGAACGATAAAATTTTGAATTTGTCCAATTTGAAAGCAATTGTCGACGGCAAATTAAACTTGGATCAAAAGATGGAATTTGTGAGTGAAATGACAGATGTCTACAGCATTGTGGGGAAAGGAGTTTTCCTATTCCTACGCCGTTTTTACAAAGCCTCCTTCTAAGGGGGTAATCAAAACTAGGAATTGTGTAGCAAAGGGTTAAATCGAGATTTTATTCCGGCGTAAACGCTTTGAAACTTGCTAGAAATATTCATTCAGTGGTAAAGAGCAAACCTATTTTATGACTACCTGGATTTTACATGTTGCAATTTTAATGTGAGAACGCATTATTTGATCAGCCTGTTTGTTTTTCAATTTCATAATGGACGTTTGGCACCCTGTCCCCCATGGGCAGTCACCTGGTATTTATAACCTCGAATAATTATCACCGGACTATATATCATGATGTTAGAGGGTAAATTTGGTGTCGCATCATGAATTTATCACATAACTCCCCTTGTTTTCAGTGTAATATACTCATTACGAATTTTCTTATCTCATACACGCTTGATATCACAATTCGGTGACGTCATTTTTGATGTCATTTGAACTTATTTCATAGAGATGAATAGGTTTGATAGATATTTAAGGGTGGCAACCTACGTCATAGCAGAGGTGTCGGAACAGCCGCCATTTTGTGCGCAAAGTGCAGATTAATCACTTTAAAAAGATATATGTCTCTATTTAAAGATTACTTAGAATACCTACATCATCTGGTGACGGTAAATATATTTGTCCTATTCGTGAAATCAAAATGCCATGACACAATGTTGTAGCTCTAAACACTTCGACACAATTATTTTTAACGGCATTATATACAACATCTATTTTTAAATCGCACATGTGTCAACGGCTTCGAAAAGTGTGCGGAGGTAATTGCAAAATCAACGAAACTAATGAACAAAATGTTAATTTACACTAACGAAGAATGTTGTCAGGTACCATATGCACTGCTTTGTTTGGACAGATCTTCAATAACAATACTGTACGAGGTGAAAAAACTTACCTTTTTAAAACGAAAATGGCGGATTTAAAATGGCTCCGATGACGTATGCTATAAAGTAGGTTGTTACCCCTGATATTACTACGAGTGCATCCATAGGTGGTTTTACATCTTCTTATCTTTCATTTGTGAAAAGTCGTTATGTGATAAAATATTCAAAATATTTTCTCTTCTATTAAAATGTTATGAAACGAGCCTTTGACGAGCTTGATAACATTCTTTTTTTAACGAGTTTAATATAATTTTATCTCAAATGCAAACGCGTGTCAGATCCTTTATGTCTGTGATGGAAAAGTGTCCTCAACATTTAACAGATTACAAGGAAGCAGAGAAAATATTGAAAAAAAAAATCCGAAATTCAGGTACCTATGGGACCAAAATATTTAGTCGAATTTTAACACTTTAAAAAGACCAAACTGTTAGGGCATATCATCAAAGAGTACTTTTTGAGCGGAGACAAAAAATAATAATATCGCTTGTCTTCACTAAGAAGTTGAAGATCGCTCTCAAGATTATAAACCTCCTGTCTAACTCGCTGTTCAGCGAAAAACCTTTATGCACTGTGAGCATAGAGCAATCACTGGTGTAGTTGCTTACAGAATAGCTCAATGCAAGCCTGCACGAATTGGTTTACTGTCTTTTAAATGTAAAATGCGTAAAAGTCGTATTCATATTTAAGGCGTTAATTGGTTCAGGCTCACATTTTGTGGGAAGTATTCCAAACATGATGAAATCCTGTAAGCGGAGGCGACAGGGTTATATAGACACTGCAATAAACCGGTGCCATCCCTTTAAGCCATTTAATTAAACAAATGGACGTTTGGTTTTCCAATCTCCGGCCATTCATTTATGCGTTTCCATACCAGGAAATCAATAAGGCCGAGCGATTAGATCTATTATAAACCTACCTGTTATAGCAGACTGATGAACAGACTTAGCTCTTTACCTGAATAGAAATCACTTGATTTTTCTATATTGAAATGAAAGCATTTGTGAACGAACACTTTGACGGTTGACTCATATTATGGAATTTGTCAATGAACGATAAGCAAATAATTTTGTGAAAGAAAGAGCATGCTGCTTGTAAGCATATTTTTAACCCCCAAAAAAACCCTCCAAAACTGTTCCCGCTAAATGTTGCTGAAACAAGGAATGATTTGGTAAGGGATATATCACGCCTCAACGTATGTAGGGGTTGTTCTGTGTCATAGTTCCATTCCACGTTCTCAATATCACGATGTCTTGGCTTCTCTCAGCCAGTCAGAAGGTTTGTCTTAGACCAGAAAAGTTTTATTGAAAGTTGAATGGTTGGTTGACAAAGCAGACCAAAACCCACTCTTCACTATTGTGCAGCGGGTCTGGTCTATATCAATATTTATCAGATAATTCACCTTGTTTTCAATGTGATACAGCCATTACGAATTTTCTTGTCTCACACGGCACGTGTGAGATAAGAATATAATGCTGTATTTTGGTCAACACTCTGTAATTATACGCTTCATTTCTAAAACATTACTGACCTAGCTTTCTCGTGTAAATTAGTTGTCAAAATTCTTAATCGTGATAAAGCTTTTAATTTAATCAATTGTAGACTCAAAACAAAATCAACATGCAAATTTCTTAGGAACTGTTTTTTCGTTCGTAATTTACTTGTCAAAGTAAGTGCACAGACTTCATGTAAATTTCACTACACATTATACATGTATGCCTCTAATTAACACAATTTGTACTATAATTCTTGCTATACAGGTAATGTGATCAAAAGAATCTGACCCTCGTTTGCTTTTGAGGTAAAAGAATTATTGAACTCGTCAACGAAAAGATGTTTTTAAGCTCTCCAAATGCTAGCTTAATAATATTTTTTGTAGCTTCGTTTAATATTTTTTTATCTCAAAAACCAATTCATGTCAGATCCTATATAATATTATCTTTGACGGGGAATTCGAACATTTGCGTAAAGTGACGTCTCGGATTAGCCTGCTAATCGGAGACGTCATTTTACGACTTTCCTAGTTTTTATCCTTCAGTAAACAGGCGCTAAATAGAAAAGTGATAAAAATGGAATGTATCGTTTAGAAGGAGCTTGCGTAGATTGCACAGACTGATCCGATTCGACATTTTACGTATATGTTCGAATGCCCCTTTTGGCGTGTTGCAGGCTGTTTACCATTTTCAAAGGCAACTAATTGTCCCGGTTTTTGGCTTTTGCATTGTAACACTTTTAATAATTAGACCCAACCGTTAACAAAGTATTTTACCCACGAATCTCTTAAACGAACATTTTTTTTCTTTCAAGTATCCAAGATTTCTGTAAGACACGCAGTCTGGTCTTGAGTCTGCATTGTCCGGTAACGAGATAACACTTTTTTTTTTGTTTTATTTCCAAAAATTAATCCTATAGTAGTATTACTCTAGTTTTATACTACTGGCTTTGAAGTTCAATTCAAGTTTTTCAGCAAATTCAGGGTTAAACAATTGTAACGGTCATTAACGAGTTGTAAGTTTTAGGTGTCGTTTGCATAACTCGTCTGACTGTTTAATTATGTGACCCTTAACCCTTATCCTGCTAAATAAATTCAATGAAACTTTTAACTCATTACCAAACGACAAAATTTGAGGTTTGTCCAAATCAAAAGCATTTGCAGACGACAACATAAAAGAAACCAAAAAATTGACTTTTTTTGTGAAGGTTAGAAAACACTGTGGGAAAAGGAGAAAATGCTGGTTACCAGCATTTTCTCCTTTTTCCACAACGTTTTCTGTTTCTGAAGGCGTCGTCAAAATAGGAATTGTGTGGTGATGGGTTAAGTTGATAGTAAAACCCCGAGTAATGTTATTTCCAGTTTAATTTTCGGAGAAAAATATCTCCTTATCGGACAATGTAGATCCAAGATCAGACTGCACGTTCTGTCCGCCTGTTCGCAAAAGGTCACCGAGTCGCGCTTAACAGCTTAGTGTAAATAGGGAAAAAAAGAAGACGGGCTTTCTCGCCGTTATTTGACAAAAAAAAACGTTGATAGTGTGTGCAAAAAAGGTCAAAAATCAAAATCATGTAATCTGGAGATAGAGAAGGACTGTGCAGCTGCTTTCTATGAGGTTTTGAGAGAGGTCCCTTATTGTGCAATATCCGTTCCAATTATGGAAATCAAAGCAGTAACACGAAGTGACAAGAACAGATCTCGCCATTTTTTTCCACATCAGTGATACTTATTTATCAGCTGTTTCTGTCGCCCGTCATTATTTCCAATCATCGACATAAACTCTCTAATCTCGACCCACAAAATCTTAACTACGCACAACATAAAGGACAAGAAGTGGTTATCAAAAAGTCATAATTCTTATTCGGTCAACATTCAACCGGAAGTTGATCGATAGATGACGCTGTTGCTTGTCCATTGTCCCTAAAGCCATTATCTCCCGCTAGATGGCATTCTGCAAATACACATCTACCTAATTTGGGCATTCTGGGTACTGAACCGGACTACTTTTCAAAACAACCTATACTGTACTTTGAATTTCAAAATGAAATAATTTTTTACTCAATAAAACGCAACCTGACGTGATTCATTCAGTTATTATCGGCTAGCATGTAACCTATGCCCCGGCCATTAAATAAAAGAGCCCCTACATGCGTGGGTAATAGGCTTTATAGCTTCGGTATAAGCCTAAGCATTCGGAAATGCGTGAATCGTCATGGCAAACAGGTCGAACTTTCGAAGAATGTGACATGCGTAGGCATCGCGTTGGTTTAAACATATTTATTTTAAATCGATTGAGAAACAAGTTCTGACAACTTATACTAATCTCTCATCGCGTTAAAGCCCCATCTAGGCACATTTCGGCATTCGCTTTTTCCAGATGGCGTTACGTACTTGTGCTTGTCGAGGTCATATGAATAGCTTTTGTCCTGATTCTGAGATAATATACATGTTTATTTCATGCTTTCCGGTGGGATATCGAGAAATAGCAGTGAAAATATTTTTCGATCTTACACCAGTGAAAATACCGATTTTCACGTTCTTGTTGCCTAGGTAAATTGCGCGTGCCTAACAACCAGATGGGAAATATGACGTCATATACCTTACATTTCTCGCGCTTGACGTCACGTTGCTATGCGGGAGGGGTACGCCACGGGGAATGAGGGAAAAAAATTGTACTGAATTTTGATAAAGCTCCTCCCAGAAAGGGTTAAAAGCATAAAATAAATAGAATATTTGTTTTTTTTTCGGTGAAAGATTGAAATTTATTTCATCTCGTGAACACCATCGGTAATATTTTCACTCGTGGCTGCGCCACTCGTGAAAATATTACCGATGGTGTCCACTCGATGAAATAAATTTCAATCTTACACCGAAAAAAACAAATATCCTCTATGTATGTCCTTTAGCCTCGATCGATTATTGAGGCCTTTTCAGTTTTCAGTATAATCCAAAGCTTCAATGAGCTTTCGGAACAATATTTTGATGACATTGTTGGAAAAGGAGAAAATACTCATAAACACTTTTCCCCCCTCCTTTTCCAAACTGTTTACAACATTTTGAGATTTCGGATGGCATTTACATTGTACAGTCTGCAAATAAAATTACAAGTCTACACGGATCAAATTTCATTTTACAAAAATCAAATAAAATGCGTATTTATCTATACTTATTAGGTATGAGTACGGGTGTTATATGGTATTATAGGAAAGTGATCTCTGAGGGCTGTTTTTGTCGTCCAATCTGCAGGCCAAGCAATAAATTGAAATGTCATGTAA
The DNA here is from genome assembly GCA_943736015.1 of Tridacna crocea. NCBI lineage: Eukaryota > Metazoa > Mollusca > Bivalvia > Cardiida > Cardiidae > Tridacna > Tridacna crocea. The sequence continues at coordinate 25,519,475 of OX031056.1, forward strand.
CACACCGACCATAATTACTCTGTCTCAATCACTCTGGGCCGTAGCAACCGATTATTTGTGTCCCGTGTACTTGATGGAACAGAGGTTTCCATTTAGCATCTATCACTGAGAGGGCAAGACGAACTTAGGCCCTATGTGATTTTTGGAACTACATAGATCAAAATCAGCCGTCTAATGTTCTGAAAGACATTTTTCGACTCACGTGAAGTATTTGTCACTGTCTACACAAATGGTATTCATGAGCATTGTTTTTTTTTTTGTGGTAGTGTTATTGATACAACAGACGTAGAACTTTCTTGTCCCAGAAGAGTGGTCGTGATATACAGAAATATGGCAGCTTTCGCCGTGATATCACTTAAATGTTCCTTTTTTATTGGCTGCGGTACATTTTATTACTATAGTAATGTACGTATCACTTATGATTTAATGAAGATTTGAAAAGAAAAGGCTTTTGAAAATATCGTGGAAAAGGAAGACATGGCTTGTTAGCAGCGTTTCTTAATTTTTCCACAATTCTTCCAAGCATACCGAAGACAAATCCAATCATATTAGCAACATTTGATATCGTCGGTTTACTTTTCAAAAACCTCGTAACTACAGCTTGTAACAAGCTGTAGTAACGAAGTTTCCAAAGTAAACCTACGACATGTCGCCTGTAAACACTTTCAGTGGAGAGTCTTTATTTTGTGGACCGGTAAAGTAGTTGCTATAACAACACCATTTCAAAGCCCAGATAACCAGTCCATCTTGAAATCAGCCCGATTTCTAATTATTACCACACTGAACAGGGTGAGGAAAACTCTGAAATATAACCATTGTTGCATTGTATGTCGTCTGCCCACAAAGCCAATATTGAGATAATTATTCGATACCGATTTATCCATTATTATCAGAGAAAAGCCCTGATGAATGAGCGTAGATTAATATTGCCTTCATTAGCCCTTAAACCCGTATCGACCTATTTGCACCAGTCCAAATCATAAAATTATAAACAACATTTAATTGAGCTGAGAAATCTCGAATTGGAAATAAGTTTGTGGCTCTTAAATCGAAGTCTCCCATAAATCTGTGCTTTAGTACTTGGATTGAAGCAGTGATAAATTTTACAAAAATAGATGTTACAAGACCATCCAATCCGAGAAACAATAAAAGATATCTATATTTGGTGAAGGATGATTATCCTGCGTCCAATCTTTCTACTCCATCTTGCGGAAACGGGAAATGGTATCCAGGGAGCGCCGCCTACTTAAGCCTAGATCATCCAGACGACATTTTTCACAGGATTTCGACGTCCACGTGCTGCTGTGATCTACGAGCAACATATGCAATTTATTTCTTTCTATACCCTTATTTAGATTAACCCATTACCACACAATCCCTACTTCTGACGACCCTGAGAAAGAAGCCTTTAGAAAGCATTATACCACAAAGTTTGCTACCTTTCACAAAACAAATTTCAAATTTTCAGTCACTTTTTTGTTGTCTGCAAATGCTTTCGATTTGGACAAACCTAAAATTTTGTCGTTTGGTAATGAGTGAAGCCAAGTGATGATTTCCCTGTATTAACTCTGGGCCTGATGGACACAAATTCAGAAACTCTGTTGACACACACACATGTACTAGCTTAGCACAGATTGAACCTGAATCGTCGAAAAAAGGTAAAATCATTTGTCTAGCAGTGAAAGATTGAGATTTAACTGTTATGGCCATTAAGTTTATGAATGCACTGTATCATTTTCCTCATTAAATAACTGCACTGTTATTCTCATCAGTGAATAAAAGCAATTTTTTGCCCTTTATGAACACACGCATTATTTTCCTCAGTAAAATAAATGCATATTTTGTTTTTTGTCTTCAATGAATACATGACTAGTGTCCTCACGAAGAGTTCTGTGTTATTGTCCGCAGTGAATAAAAGTACTACATTGTGCTGTCTTTTGTCCACATTAAATATGTTCTATGTTTTGTCCTAAGAAAATAAATTAATTCTGTAAACTCTTTACCAAACGACAAAATTTAAGACTTGTCCAGTTTGAAAGCATTTGCAGACGGCAAACTAACTGTTTCTCAAAAATTGAAACTTGACTCTAGAAGAGTGGAAAAGTTGTGGGAAAGGTATAAAATGCTTGTTACCCGTTTCCCACAATGTTTTCAGATGGCTTCTTCCTTTGGGTCATAAAAACATGGATTGTTTGGTGAAGGTTTAAATGCTGCAGTGAATAATTGTACAGTGTTAGTGTCCTCAGATCATGCAGAAGCCGAGTTTTTTAAATGTACTGATATAAATATCAGGTTCTGGCGTTAGTCGGTGTTAGATGCGATAGATTTGCAGAAAGGAAACCCTTCGAAGATCCTCGCTTGAGGTGCTCATCCTATGAAAGTATCCACGGGCAAAGCATTGCAGATCAACAGTCCAGTCAAGGTTAAATCAAGGAAAACGCGAATGTATGCGTGAGCGGCCGCACTATATTTTTATTCGCCTTTGAAAAGTACCACTGGAGGCAGCCGTATCGTTTACTCGGCTTCCAGTCATTTCGTAATGAGTACGTGTTTCGTACTTAGATTATTTCGTACAATTTTGGTCATTTCGTATGCACCTATGCTTTTCGTCATTTCGTAATCATTTCGACCATTTCATACCAACTTGGGTCATTTCATAACCGGTTTAAAAATGTCAGTTTGGTAATGTGGTACCTGGTCTTTTTTTCATTGAGATTTCTAAGGACTTTTAGAGCTTCTCAGTTCATTTCTCACCGCTTTCTGCATAAATTTACTTTGGACAATTTGAAATACTGTAATGTGCCTGACTTCAGAAACAACTGATTTGCGGCGCCATTGGTGTTATGCATCAAAATTTTCTTGTTAGTGTTCATGGAAGTGACGTGAAATCAAGATAACACATTAAGAAATACATCTTGTGCCTTTGTTTTCAAGACGCCGCTGAGTATTAAACTGAAGATATCAATTTCAGTCTCTTTAACCCTTTCCCAAACGACAAACTTTTGGACCAGACCAATTGAAAGCATTTCCAGACGACAATTCAACTCTTGCTGAAAAGATGATTTCTGTATATGATAGGGTAGAAAACATTGTGGGAAAAGGAGAAAATGCTGGTTATCAGCATTTTCTCCTTTTCCCACAATGTTTTCAAAAGGCTACCATTCCAGACCTGTAAAAACAAGGGATTGTTTGGGAAAGGGTTAACTCTTTATCACTCGACACATTTTTACACTTGTCGAAATTCAAAGGTGTTGCAGATGACAAATTAAATGTAGTTCATTTTATGAAGCTTGACTCCCAAAGTGTAGAAAACATTGTGGGAAAAGGAGAAAATGCTGGTTACCATCATTTTCTTATTGCCCTCAGTGTATTCAAAAACATTCTTCCTCAAGATTACTAAAACTCGGAACTGTGTTGTAAAGAGTCATCGAAAACATTCACACTGGATGAAATTTTGTACTGTTTCATTTACAGATAAATTTCCCAGGGGCAACATAATTTTTTAAAAACTTGAAGTTTTCAAAACCATTGTCAGATTTTTGTACTGATTGGATGTCGCGTGTCTTAGAAGCTGACGCCGAAATCTCTGCTGACATTTGCACAGAAACTGTATTGTCTGTATTGATTATATCATCATGCACACCATGGATTATTTTTGCATATCAAAATGCTTATCGGTGTTTCTTGGGAAAGTGCATGTAATATTTAGACCGACAGTTCTTCACAGTGATATTTGTTACGGGAGATCACTCCTGCCTGCATGGCTTCGTCCCGATTTAGATACGATACCTAATAACTGCGTTGGGAGGATATTTCTTTTGGCTCAGTGGTTATGGTATTGACCTTTCGTCCGGGCGTTAAATAAAAGTATCGACTTATGTCAGCCTGTGCAGTCCATCTTTTCAGAGAATCCGGCTCAAACGAATGAGACATTTTCAGTCGGCGCTCATCAATCAAATATGCATTGCACTGAAGTTTACAAGACTGTTCTAAAAAGAATATCTTTCTGTGTCTTCTTTATATCATGGTCCATCATCTTTGTGTCCATTCTCTGCAAAAACAACTTAAAATATGGCCTGCAACATCACCGGTATGTGACGATAACGCTATCTATACATGTATAAAATATTGTAACAGCATTTTTAAAGCCACTTCTTACAATGTGAGGCTTTTTCTTTAAATGAGTTTAAAAATCTGTTAGCCACTTTACACCGAAAGGTTTAAGTCTGGTGAAAGTATGATTCTTTCTGATAGACTCCGTCCTGTTTCAAAGAAAGGATTTTCAGATTGCATGGAATATTTGGTGAGTACACTTCTTGCGAGGATGACCCACTCGGGAAAATAGCGAAAATTTCCTTCCCGTGAAAAAAAACAAACGGTATACTATATACACGCCTGTATATTGTTTCATATATAGATATTTAAAGGTCTCCAAATTATAAGAAACAAAGTACAAATTACCATAAAAAGTGCCATTTCGTGATATTACTGTACTCAAATTGATATATCATATCTCTCAAAAGGACATTTGCAAGGACATTTCCGTAGATACGTAATTAACCCCACTGGTCCCGAACAGGAAAAAACTGCCATGCAATTACCGGGAATTGGTTTTCTGTTATTTATTTTTACCATGGCTATGAAAAACGTAAGTTAACAGAAAATTCTTAGACACAGTAACTTCAACTTTTTCTGATGAGTGAATCACAAAGTTTAATATTGACATAGATCTATTCATTTTCTTAAATAATAACTGCTTAGAGACCTTTTGTCAGGAACTCGAATCTCGAACTGAATACACTCGATATCTACTACCATCGGTATAATTTGCTTATGATAGTCATTGCCAACTTCGCAGCATTTTCTATAAATATATAAAAAGATACAAAAAAACTACATCTCTGTTTAAGAACAGAATGCACGTCTTCATCCCCAATGTCCTCTAAAGCAGCTGTAGTTGTTAATTTAAAAAAAAATAAAGCATGCAGTCTGTCAGAAGTATAATAGATACAATTTTGTTATACTGAAACCCAGTTATATTTGTCTAGAAAGTGACTCAACATTCCTGCCAAATTTAGGCGTTCGCCCAAACTTCCCGTAAATTACGCGAATAAAGATAAAAATTCTTACGACGCCTCAATGGAGTCATCCAAAATGTTTGAGTTGCATATCGGCGTATTCTCATTAATGATTGCAGTAGTTTCAGTATAATGACAGTCACATTGAACAGGAAGCCTATTGCATAGATACAAACGTGTGTGTGCTAAGACGGGCAGATAGGCGGTCGTAAGGGTGAGCGGTATTGTCTTTTTCTAACATATATACCCCAAAATTATACGTTTGGCCAGGCCATGGAAAAATTAGAGAGAAAAAGTTGGTTTACACGCATAGCCCCTCATCCATTGGCATTTTAATGATTCATTGTCAGCGTGAGCTGGACACGTACACAATAATGGAAAGATAAAGTACAAAACTATACGTTTCGAAATCCCCAAAAGAGAAAAACTATGGCATTTCAGGAAAAAAACGAGGGGACACATTAACTTCAGGACGTGTTAAAAGCGGGACATAAAGTCTGATATAAAACATAAATCGCTCCCATGTAACCCTCAGGGAGTCATTTTGTTTGTCACAGCATGACGTAGGATTCATTCTCTCACTCGGATATATCATGTGTTGCCGTTTTTATGGCATTTCGGCTATATACTATTAAAAAGATATAGAATCACGAGCTGTCCTTTAAAAATATCTGTCCTTGAGGTTGCGTTTTATTGAGTAAAGGTTTATTTCATTTTGAAAGTCTGAGTAATAGTTGTTTCGAAAATTAGCCGGGTCCGTTAGGTTGGCTCAACGGTCAGTAATCGACATTTAACTCAACACCGGCCTTGTTAAGCCAACTCGACATTCCAGCTCAACCACCAGCTCAACAGCAAAAATACATACAAGTGTCAAAATCAGTGTCTGTTGAGCCATCTCGACTGCAAAAATACATATATATGTTGAATGTATTTGTGCTGTTGCGCTTGCTTTTGAGCTGAAATGTCGAGCTGGCTCAAAAAGGCTGGTGTTGAGCTGAATGTCGATTACTGAACGTTGAGCCAACGTCACGGACCCAAAGTAGCCCGGTTCTGTACCAAGAATGCCAAAATTAGATAGGTGTGTATTCGTGCCAATCTACGTTAGATTTTGTCCTACAGAAAACTTGTGCAAAACAGAAAATAGCATTGGAACAGAAAGTGTCGTCTCGGATTAGCCTGCACGAACGGGACAGGCTAATCCAAGACGACATTTTACGCAAATGTCCGAATGTGCAAGCCATTTATACAGCTATGATGCTATGCATCAAGCATGGATTTGTCGAATATTCATTCCCTTTTGCGATATGTGTAAATGGAGCAGTCCACAAAGTGCAATGTACCATATTCCATTTGTGATGCATTTGAACTTTATAAGGGAAAATAGATGATATAAGCATTCTAATTTTAGAAAAGGTGAAAATACGGACGTAAAAGCAGTGAACCAGCAGTGAGTCAGGTGGCACAATAACTTAGGGTAGAGATTACCACACGGTATATTTCGAACCCGTGACTGGAATGATCTTGAATTCTATCTGTTTATAAGAGTTGTCTAAATGTTAAGAATTCGGGTACGAATACTATGTTAAAAAATGCTTATGCACTAAGTGTTCCCAACATATCACCTGATAATCTATTTCATCACGCATGTGAACACACATTTTGGAACGTTTGACAGTCACAGTGCGACAATAATACGGTCAGACTTGAGCTTAGCGTGTGAATTTTTCCCCATGCCTGTAAACAAACATGCACTATAATTTATGCTATGGAAATATGGAATCCTGTGTTTCTCCTTTACTGTTCATAGTCCGCACTTCACTCCTTTCCTAGTTTATAAAATTACACTTGCAACATGCTGTCTTTATGATTTCATGCTTTCCGGAAGGTTATCGAGAAATAGCGGCGAAATATTTTTCGATATTTCATGGTTACGACCAGTGAAAATACCTATTTTTATATCCCAATTACCTAGGTAAAGTGCGCGTGCCCCACAACCAGATAGAAGTATAACGTCATTTACCTTACATTTCTCGCGCTTCGCGTAATATTGTAATGCTTTGATGTAAGGAGGGGTACGCCAGGGGGAATAACTGAAAAGAACTGTACTGGATTTTTTTTTATAAAGTTCCTCCCAGAAAGGGTTAAAAGCATGAAATGAATAGAACATTAATTTTGTTGGGTTTTTTTTCGGTTAAAGATCAAAATTTTTTTCATCTCGTGAACACCATCATTAATATTTGCACTCGTGGCTGCGCCACTCCTGAAAATATTATCTATGATGTTCACTTGATGAAAAAAAATCTCAATGTTTTAGCGAAAAAAAACATCCTTACATTTATAAGCCATGCTGTGTATAAAGGGGGCTTAATGAATCTGCCAAAAGTATCGACCAAGGTCAGCCTGCGCAATTCGCGCAGGCTGACCTTGGCCGAAACTTTTCACTATTGGTCAATTTTCTGCGTGTCCAAGGACGAGTGTACCTCATGGTTCAGTTAGTTGTTAGGCAAAATAGGTTTTATGGATCTGATCCATAATTAGGTGATAACTCGTTTGATATCACGGATCAGGGAGAAGCATTAAGTCTCCCTTTACAAGATCGCGGGCTCATATATACTTATATATGTAATCTTTGAGTCATAGATAGAGTATACTTTTCCATTTACATGTTAACTACGAGATGCGCGTACACTGTTAACTCAAACCTCACCTCTATGGATGGTATGGAAGAGAAAGCTGTTATATACCCTACGGCAAACAGGTTGATATTAATCGTTCATAATCGCAAATCGCGCATGCATTCATCATATAAATCTGTGTACATACTTCATTTCATTCGGGACATTCGATTTTTTTTTCTTTTTTGAGAGAGAGAGAGAGAGAGAGAGAGAGAGAGGGGGGGAGGGAGAGATCATATCCACAGGCGTATAATAGCATATCATCACTATTACAACGTAAAATTCTTAAAGTGGTTTAGAGAATGATTCTCCAATGACCACTTTGTACGAATCGTATTCTATGCAAAAATAATCATGTCGCTAATGGCCCCCGGCTTTCAATTACCAACTGCCTCATAAAAATTGAGCTCCATGGGGCAACTACCGGAATTATTATCCATATGCTCATGCAGTATGCAACAATCAAAGCTATAAGTATCTGATTCATTTAGATACATGGCTTTACAATACCCTTCGGTGGAAATTTTTACAAGATTTTTCATTTCTCCCTCTTGTCTCTCTCGTGGTATACCCCATCATCTCTCTCTCTCTCTCTCTCTCTCTCTCTCCAGGTACTTGTAAACATGACATGTATTTTGGTCCAGTGGCCTATATTTACTGTAATGAAATGTTCTGAGTGCGGAGTTCTCTCTGCGGAGAGTATCATTTCATACGTCTTCTTTAAAGCCTAACCTTGATCTTTGCTACCCACAGAAGCATAGTCGTACACAGCTGCGAAAAAGTTAAACTGAGTATCACCATCCCGTCTAGAACTGAACGTTTTAAGATTGCAGCAGGGACGTGGAGTATTTTAACCGTTAAGCTTTTAAGCGCGACCCATTGACCTTTTGAGAGCGTAGATCAAGATCAATTTGCCAGAACGTGCAGCCTGATCTTGGACCTACATTGTTCAATAAGAATATATTTTTCCTCCAAAAAAACCTTTAAAATTGGAAAAATCTGTTTTTCTCTTAACCCATTACCAAACGACAACATTTTAGGCTTGTCCAAATCGAAAGCATTTGCAGACGACAAAATAAAGGTGACTCAAAAATAGAAATCTATTCTGGTGAGGGTAGAAAACACTGGGTAGAAATCTGTTCTGGTGAGGGTAGAAAACACTGTGGGAAAAGGAGAAAATGCTGGTTACCAGCATTTTCTCCTTTTACCACAGTGTTTTCAAAAGGTTTCTTTCTCAGGGGCGTCAAAAGTAGGGATTGTGTGGTAATGGGTTAATACCATTGAATATAACGTTTTATAACAAGCAACGAATTAAAGATACTAGTTCTGTAGACGTCTTATACGGGCGGTATACTTCTGACTATTCGAAATTTATTTCTGATTTTGAATTACAAGACTAACCTTCCGATTGGTTATGACTTAACATCCAGTGACAGATGATTATGCTTTTAGGTTCAGAACAAGGACAGTATCAACCCTTAAGCCTGTTGAATAAGTGAACATCGGTAATATTTTCACAAGTAACGCAGCCACGTGTAAAAATATTATCAATGGTGTTCACGAGATGAAATAAATTTCGATCTTTATTCGAAAAAAAAAATCCTATTTACTTCATGCTTTTAACCCTTTCTTGGGAGGAACTTTCTCAAAACCCAGTACATTTCTTTTCAGTTATTCCCCGTTGCGTACCCCTCTGCATAGCAACGCAGTACAATATTATGTCAAGCGCGAGAAATGTAAGGTAAATGACGTCATATTACCATCTGGTTTTGAGTCACGCTCATTTTACCTAGGTTACTGGAACATGAATATCGGTATTTTCACTGGTCTCAACCATGAAATATCGAAAATCATTTCACCGATATTTCTCGATATCCTACCCGAAAGCATGAAATGAAATTATCTCTTTATCGGATGGTATAGATTCAGCATTAGATTGCACGTTATGTGCAATGTGACCTTGATCTACATTATCTGCAAAAGGCCCTGTGGTCGTGCTTAGCAGCCTAAGGGTCAAGGACGGTCGGAAAAAATGTGTGAAGAACTCAGGTGTTGTTGTTGTCAATTAATAAGAAGACTGCGAAAACCCACAAGTTTCTATTTCAAGCCTTACAGATATCGTCGGTTTACTTCAAAGATTTCGTAACTACAGCTTGAAACAAGCTGTAGTTACGAGGCTTTTGAAGTAAACCAATCATATTTGAAATAAAATTTCAACAACGCTATATTCTTTATGCTACATTCACATACGGCCGGGTCATGAACCGGATTTGGTCCGGACGAAAATGAGCCGGAATAGTCCCGGAAAGGAAGGTAAAATGTAGAAACGGGTAGATTCGGTTTTTGTACGCAAATTTATAAGTTGGCCACGGGGATATGAAAAGGCAAGGTAAGGATCGGTAGGAGTCGATGTGATGATTGATTCGGTTGTTGAAAAATAGTGGTCATCATGGATCCACAATACAGTGATGTATGCTTGGCACCAGGAATCAGGGAGATGCATTAAGCCCCTTTTTGCAAGAACAGGACTCATGTATAAACTACAAAACAAAACATTGAAAAAAATGTCTTTTACTCGTAAAGAAGTCGTATTTAATGTTGCACATTAAAGTTTTATTACTAGTATATGCTGGAAAAATCATCTTACTCGCATTTCTAGAACACTAAGTATCATTTTTCGAGAATACACTGATAGTCTGAAGCAATGAAAGAGAGACTTTCAAGGGAAGATTTCTCTGTAGACAGTTTAAACGACTTCTAAGATATCTATGATTATCTCTCTTTTCGATCTCCGGAGATTCACTAATTGTTTCTATTATCAGGAAGGGCCTGTGTTCCTAAAACCGTCCTGTCACCTCATTCTGTTATCTCTTTACCAAACGACAAAATTTTAGACTGGTCCAAATTGAAAGCATTTGCAGACGACAAAATGAAAGTGACTGAAAATTTGAAATTTGTTTTGTGACGGGTAGAAAACATTGTGGGAAAAGGTGAAAATGCTGGTTACCAGCATTTTCCCCTTTTCCCACCAAGTTTTCTAAAGGCTTCTTTCTCAGGGTCACCAAAAGTAGAGATTGTGTGGAAATGAGTTAAGCATTAGGCCAATCCCGACCTTCATGGAGCCTATTTAGATTTCTTACACAGTGAAACATTATTTGAAAACTGACAGGTGCTAGGTATACAAGTAAAACGTATATTACTTTTTAGGTGTAAAGTAAATTACACGATTAAATCATGTGAAAAGCCAAATATGTCATCATGGCACTTGAGCCATACTCTGGCATTACAAAAGGTGGTTAAATGCATTTGTGATCCAAGCAGGTAATCACACAATTCTTCATTCCTTAAATCTATTTTGTCTAGATAGTCGAAGCGTGATATTAGTCATGTGATATCCAACGAGTCTTTGCGAATTCAAAAATACCTCAAGAGGTTACAGATCTTATTTATGAAATACTATGAAAAACACGTTTTCCCTAGCAGCTCTCTGTTTTTCCTGGCATCTCTCTGTTCCCGTTGCATCTCTCCCATTTCCCTAGCAGCTCTCTGTTTTTCTTAGCAGATCTCTGTTTCCCTTGGAGCTCTCTGTTTTCCCTAGCTCCTCTCTGCTTCCCTAGCATCTCTTTGTTTTCCTAGCAGCTCTCTATTTTCTCTGTCAGCTCTGTTTTTCCTGGCAGCTGTCTGTTTTTCTTTACTTATTGTTTGTCAGCTGTTTCTTGTAAAACTTAGAAATAGACATTGATTTAAAAAATACCCCAAAAACCCCTTCATATATATAGTGTACTATGTATTTCTTAACTCTTTACCACATGAGAAAATTTTGGACTGGTCCAAATTGAAAGCATTTGCAGATGACAAAATAAAGGTGACTTAAAAATAGAAATTTGTTCTTGGAAGGGTAGAAAACACTGCGGGAAAAGGAGAAAATGCTGGTTACCAGCATTTTCTCCTTTTCCCACAATGTTTTCTGAAGGCTTCTTTCTCATGGGCGTCAAAAGTAGGGATTGTGTGGTAATGGGTTAAATCTTAAGTCTTTACAAATGACATCATCTAGACTCGTTAATATTAAGATCTCTTGTAGAAGACAAATTATGTGCTCAACCGAGGTTTAAACATTTCAACAGATAGAACGATATAAAATATGTTTGGAAAGGAGAAATGCTGGTTACAAATCTCCCACTTTGCAATAACGTTTTCAAAACCAAATTTCCTATGAGTTGTTTAAACATGATATTGTATGGTAAAGTTTCTTTGTGCCAAATACTATCATCTTCGCAAGCCAAGGCCGACGATTCACTACGCTATTCTACCCTTGGCGGATCGAGCTTGATTTTTACATTCCCCCATACGTTTTTTCATTGGATGCAGCCAGCTCTAAATGCAACGAATGAAATCGCTCGTAGCATTTCATCTTTGATAAAAATAGAGTAATGTCGCTACCTTTCGAATAGAAGGTAAACATGGAGATGTCTGCTTATCGCTTCATGTTGAATAATTGTATTCGTAAGCGGTTTGTAAAACGATATTTCATTGGCTTTTAGGAATATGATGTAAAGGGGAGTAATAACCAGCATTCAGTAGAGAGCGCATCGCAGGAATCTCGAAATCGGGCTAAATCAGCCAAGGTAAGATCCTAAGCCTTAGCTGGCGAAAATGGGGTTCGATTGCTATATGGATAACTTAACCAATTAACTTTAATGTTTGCATGTCGGAACAAAAATTCTATTATTACCCTTAAACAGTATATATACAACTCCATACCTTGGAAAAGGAATTAAAAGCAGAACGCATATATAGCTTATTTACAATTAATATATGATATACTTTATTGCAGCATTTGATTTAAATTTACGTTAAAAATGAAAATGACCCATTGGAAGTTGATTACTATGATAGTTCAGTATTAATAACTTTATACGTATCGCATCATAGTGAATAGTTATGCAGGAAATGGAGCGAAATAGTCACAACATGCAAAGGATGGTCTATCGGGATTTTCATTTCTGTAAAAGAAATCTAAAACTAAACATCTCCATATTCATGAGAGAGACCCAAAAAAAAAAAAGGGAATTTGTTACTTTCTGCTACGTGAATTCCTTGTCGTAGAAAATGGTATTTCACTTCCTTTTTTCTCCTCTCTCCCTGCATTTACATATCAGCCATGTTGTGTGAAAAGGGGTGCTCAAAGCATCTGCGAAAACTATCGACCCAGGACAGCCTGCGCAGTCCGTGCAGGCTGACCTGGGCCGAAACATTTCGCAATCGGTCAATTTTCTGTTTGTCCAAGGACCAGTCTACCTCATGATTATATCGGTCGTTCAAAAATGTCATTTTTTGAATTTATCATTATATGATGACTTGACAGGTATAATGCGTCCGCAGATATACATTAAGCCCCCTTTACCCAGGGCACGGTTCATTTCCATATAAGCTATGCTCTGTGAATTGCGGTATAACTCTTTACCAAAGAACAAAAAATTTAGACTGGTTCAAATTGAAAGCGCTTGCAGGAGCCAGAATACAAGTAACTCAAAAAATTGAAATTTGTTTCCAGCGGCGTAGAAAACTTTGTGGGAAAAAGGAGAAAATGCTAGTTACCAGCATTTGTATTTTCTCTTTTTCCCACAATGTTTTCAAAATGCTTCTATGTCGGGGTCGAAAAAACCATTGACTGTTTGGTAAAGGGTTAATTCATCATTGTGATGCTGTATATGAAGCGAGTCACCACAATACTGTGGATCTATAAAGTCTATTTCAAACAACATGCAGAGTCCTTAGGTAGAAAAGTCCTTGAACATGCAGAAAATAATACCAAAAGCAAAAAGCGGACTGCGCAAGCTGACCTGGAACCATGCATTTTGTAGATGCATTAACCCTTTACCAAACAATCCCGAGCTTTTACGACCCTGAGATAGAAGCCTTTTGAAAACACTGTGGAAAAAGGAGAAAATGCTGGTAACCAGTATTTTCTCCTTTTCCCACAATGTTTTCTACCCTACTGGAAACAAATTCCAGCTTTTTAATTGTCTTTTATTTTGTCGTCTGCTAGTGCTTTCAATTTGGACCAGTCTAAGATTTTGTCGTTTGGTAAAGGGTTAAACCACCTTTTCACAGAGCATTGCTCATTATGTACTCTGCGTGCTCAGCACAAAAAGCGAGTCATTCGTATTCCCTTGACATTTATCCTCTTACGAACCGTACCGAAATGAATTTTCAGCTGCTATTTACGGCATAATTATTCTTGTGGATCAAATGTCGTGGCTTTACTTTCTTCTTTTTCGTTGACTTTCATTTTCCTCTCTGCCCCTTTTTTTTTCTTTATTTCTTCTTTCTCTTCTTTCTTGTTCTTCTTCTTCTTCTTCTTCTTCTTCATTTGTCCACTGCATAAACTGTCTGTCGGTCTCTCTGTTTACCCATGATGCTCTGCTTGCAACTCAACTTCTTGATATCCCTCTAAAATTCTCCTAAGAGTTCTTACTTGTTTAAGTCTGTTCCATTACTTGCTTATTGACCAATCAAATTCTTAGATTCCACAGATTAAGACCGAATTTGAAATGGTTGATCAGTCCCCTCCTTGATATTGGCCTGTCCTTTTTACATAGGGACATCTTGCTATTTTTAAATGTTGCTTTTATTCGATACTCCAGCTAATTGGTTGGTTGGTACAGAATTAAATTTTACCATTCCGACGTTTGTTAAGCATATTTTAACTGGTTTTTTTTTTTTTGTTGTTGTTGTTGTTGTTAAAAAAAAAAAAACTTGAGTACGCTGCCGAAGTAGAATTTCCCCTCTGAGTGCCCCATTCAAACGAAAACTGACGCCACTGGAAATTGACGTCACTGAAACCTTGGTAATACTCGTATGTGCTAAAACGTGCAGCTTGATGTAAATCTTGATCGATGCCGCCATTTCGGATGTTGTTTTGATGGCGTAGTCATGTATACGGGGCTCCCGAAAGGGAAACTGCTTTTACCTTTGTTTTGCCAGTGTACATGATATATATTATGCCCAGGCCATATTATCCAATCAGATCGCGAGGAATTTCTTTGCAGAGTAATAATAGATTTTGTCCTACAATAAAGTTGCGTTAAACAGAAATTTACATACAAAAGGAACGTTTAGTTTCTGATAAGTCTGCACGGCCTGCGAGCCCTGTTCTTGAAAAAAAAAATGTTTGATCTCCGTGACGCATAATACACATAAAGTTTTAGGAATCCATAAAATTCGTTTTGTCTAACAACTGACTCAATCATTAAGTAAAATGGTCCTTTGACAGACAGAAAACTGATCAATAGCAAAAAGTTTCAGCCCTAGTCAGCCGGCGCGGACATGGACTTTTTATATTTATATATTATATTTATACTTTATATTTAGTTTCTAACCGGGCATTGCTTAACCCTTTACTACACAATTCCGACTTTTAAGACTCCTGTGAAAGAAGCATTTTGTAGATGCATTAACCCCTTACCAAACAATCCCTGGCTTTTACGACCCTGAGATAGAAGCCTTTTGAAAACACTGTGGAAAAAGGAGAAAATGCTGGTAACCAGCATTTTCCCCTTTTCCCACAATGTTTTCTCCCCTTCCTAAAACAAATTTCAATTTTTAAGTCAAATTCATTTTGTCGTCTGCAAATGCTTTGAATTTGGATTAGTCTAAAATTTTGTCATTTGGTAAAGAGTTAGATAGAAGACCCTTCCCCCACCCCCTTCTGTTGCTCTTTCTTTTCCTTTCATAATGGCGCCGAGCAAAAGGTCACCGCTTGAATAGAGTTAGTTATTTTAGAAGAAAGAAAAAAATAACTCGGAATTTCCTCCGGTAAAAACTGTCAATTAGCGGTTTCCTTTTTCGTAAGAAAAGTAATGCTTTTTTCCTCTTATTTGTATACTGGCACTGGTTAAGAAAAAAAACCCATTTGGCATTGTTGGAAACATGGGGAGTAGAATTATTTTGAACTGAAAGTGACATGACAATTTTGGTCTAAAAGCCTTAGACTGCTATGCGCTACTTACTGACTTTCTGTGGATAGTGTTGATCAAGATCAGACTGCACCGAACGTGCAGTCTGATCTTTTTTCTACTCTGTCCGATAAGAAGATATATAAAATTATGTCTGTTTCCTGTTTTGGTTTTTCTATTTCGCTTTATTTACAATACCATGACGAAACAGACTGTGTATTTTGCAAGAAAAATGGACTATGGCAGTCCAATTCTGTGGCAGTCTGCCTTCTAAACTCACCACTGTTGGAGAGGTCTGATGACCCCTCAAATATCTATGAATTAAATTATCTCCCTTGTCAGATAATGAATAAAGGTAACTTAATAACAGATTGGTTCACTCCCTTGTATTCTTTTGTTTTTATCATTTGTTCCCTTCGGGATGTTGCGATAATTATTACAATGATTTCTGACATATGTGTAAGGTCTGCATATAATTCAAACCAAATTCTCTTCCTATTCACTACAACCTACATATATATCGATTTGTAAAACAATCTAACAATACATAATTGAAATATTGTTTTAAGAATATAGCCGTTCAGTGAAACAAAAACCAAGGAGAAAATCAAAGTAATCCCCTTATCAGAGCCAATATAGTACTGGAGAAGAGACAAGGGAAATAACTGAAGAATGGCCCTCATATTATTACCTTGGATCCACATGGACCACCACAGATTTTTGCACTTATATTCCACTTACTCTGAAGCCACCAAAGCTTCTGTGTGAATTAAAGTTAAGAATAGGTTTACTAACAAACACCTAAAATGACAGTTCCTTGCAGCTCCAACGTTTGTATTATAGACAAACAGAGAACCGTGTGGGTCCATATGGACCCCACTTGCTATGATGAAGGTTAAGCATATTCTTAGTGTTACGCTAGAGAGTTTTAAGAATCTGAAAGTAACAGAACTGATTGACTAAACCAAATTGTTTAGCCAATCAGAAGTTCTGTTACTTTTAAATCTAGAAATTAGACAAAGAATAGTCTTAAGAATGGTGAATACTGACTTGGAAGGTATACATTTAATTCAATGATAAAACGACCGCTCGGACTGCAAGTGTTTCTTATTGAAGAAAAAGGACAGACTGCTGAGTATAAAATTATTTCTTTTTTCCTTAAATTCTCCCTAAAAATTTCCCCTTTTTCAGCAGTTGTTTAGTATGTGGTACACTATTATATGGTAGACTGATTTGTGTCTCAGCCGTTAATTTACTTCTTGTGTTCGGGATAAGTACATAAAGCTTGTATCCCTTTACTATTCTATTATTATCAAGAACCTTCATTTTTTATTCTACTTGTCAGCATTTATGTACCGAATAAATGAGAAAAATGACCTGATTGCAAGAGTATCCATCTGTTATTAATTAATAGCACAAATTATACTTTTGAATCTGGTTCATGTGACGTATAATTGTGCATATTCTCCTTTAGCTGGCACATTTCGTCCTTATGGAAAAGGTCGTTGTAATACATATATAGCCCGTCACGCAAAAAGGGGCCATCTGGAAATTCTACACATCGATTAGATGATGAAAGCAGATTAACGATAGTGCAGGTCAGTTTAAGTTGATCATTCAAAAATGATTGTATTACAAGATGCAATGACCACATTTTACACAGAAAATGTCATCAAAGCGAAAAGTGTCAACCCTGGTCAGCCTGCGCAATTCGCGCAGTCTGACCAGAGTTGACACTTTTTGCAGCTCCAAGAAGGTCCCTATTACGGGATGTGTCGATTATATGCAAGTTTTTGTACTAGTATCGCTTGTGGCCCATTTCATTTCAATGAAAAGATAAGATTGGTATTCCATACGTACATTGATTTTACTTGTATCTGCATGTGTGTATATGTGTTCTGAGAGAGAGAGAGAGAGAGAGAGAGAGAGAATTTGCAGTTGGCAAAAGAAAGGCGATGCACACTAAAGGTTTTCTATGAAAGGGTGAAAAGCATTGTGCGATAAGGTAAAAAATGCTGGTGAAATTCGTGTTCTCTTTTTGCCACAATGTTTTCAATAAGTATATTCCTCAATGTCGTTCAAAGTCTGGATTGTATGTAGAATAAAGGATAACTTCCAATGCGTTCCATATATCTACGTAAATGTGCGCTATTAGTCGAAATTTGCTAATAGCAAATTATTTGAGATCAGACCGCGATTGCTATTAATGATGCTGCATGCGATGAAAAATGTTGTAATCAGGCCATAAACCCCCATTAAAGAGTCGTCTCTTTTTTTCGAAATCAAAGTGCCACGGTAATAAACATTGATTGCGCAAAATACACATGATTAAATGTCATATAGGGTTAATTCACGTTTTTGAGGTCGTTAACATTCGCAGAGGCCCGAAAAATGCTTTAACGCCCGAGTGCGAAGCACGAGGGTGTTTAAGTATTTTGAGGGCCTCTGCGAATGTTAACGACCGAAAAAAAACGTGAATTAACGCTATTATTGCATGAAGTAAAGGTATTCTAACAATAATTTGCACAGATAGCAAAAATATTTCCATAGAAATGCAAATAAGCGAATTTCAAATGCACTGTACGTAAATGGGTCAAAACCGGAAGTCGGCGAAGAAGTTTTTGTTACGATTAGGAAAGGGCCGTTAGTCCTGTATGCCAGTTTTGATTCTCTCGCTGTAAATACACTTTTATTGAATTTTAATACACACTGGACTTATGTGGAATAAACTTGCACACATTTGGACGATGACACCTAGGATGAATGCGTGGATATAAATTTCTGTAACTGAAGGCGACAGAGGGTTCGATATACATCAAGCGAGGAGGACCGATCACATTAAAAAGTGGGTGGGATGTAGCTGGTTTAGAGTACATTTCACGGGTGAATTTTTGTTCAGATCTCGATTAAACTGAGATTCTGTGCAAAGGTTTGTTTGTGGTGAACTAATATCATCAAAGACATGCCATGGAAAGGATCGAATAGGGTACGAATTCCTACAGTTTGATGGTCGGAGTCTAGGGAAAATCTGACAAGGACAAACGTTGTTTACAAGGTAGGCCCGAATCAAGGATATTGATAGTACAAACCCGGGCGTTAACGGCGCGTAAATTTACTGATTAATACACGTTTTCTCCCGTTAACCGCCCGATTTTTACCCATTAATACATGCTTATAACGGCCCGAAAAGGCACGTTTTATGCAATAATAAACGTTACTCTATCAGTGCCAAATATAGGGCCTGCAACATGCGAAAAGGGGCATTCAGACATTTACTTAAAGTGGTGCAGGCTAATCCGAGACGACGTTTTCCGTTTTTAAGTAATTTTCTGTTTTGGGTAAGTCTAATGAAGAACAAAAAGCAATATAGACGTAAAGTGCCGTCTCGGATTAGCCTGCGCAAATGTCTGAATACCCCATTTCTCGTGTAGCAAGCCATATTGAGTCGTGCTGTGTGCAAAACGGAGTAAAACCCTTACCCTACCAAATATAAGACATGAAACTTTCAAGGAGAAAGTAACAACCCAAATAGTGCTGTTTGACAGGTATGTTTTGGAAGAAAGATACCTTCTGAGCGCAGATTAAAGATCAGACTGCACGTTCTGTGCAGTCTGATCTTGATCTACGCTGTCCGTAAAAGGTCGGTAGCAGCCAGAAGGTTAATGCATCTCTGTGATGATTTTGCCAATCTATTACAGAATGAGATCTCTACAAAGTATTTACTTTGTCGAAAAAAGAAGCAGTATATCAATTCTGTCCAAAAACTGCCGAGAGTGCTTGTCTGCTAGTATGAAAATAATCCCTTTTTATAGGTGTAAATTCCTATTTGAAAGAATAAATGCATGAAGGAATGCAAAGCATGGTTAATGGCTTTATTTTTTGTGGAATTTTGCAGAATCGACATTGTCACCAGGTCGTCTTGGCCGCAAAATTATGTTCATATATGGAAAATTGTCCAGACGAGAAAAAAAAAGAGAGATAAATACCTGATTGTCTGCGGGAACGGGAGTGAAGTCAGGTCTGGTTTTCCCTTCATCGGTGAATTCGTGCTGTGGTTTAACGACCCTGGGGGTATATAGCGTTTTGACAACATTTTTCGAATGGAGAGGAAAATCTGATAATCGCCATTTTCTCTAATTTTCAATGATTCTTTTTCACTGAATTTTCTACAACATCGTCGAAAAACCACGTCATTTAAGCCACATTCAAATTATCATCTGATGATGCATTCATTATTGAGAAGTGTTTAACAATGTCGGCTGCAAAACGGTTAGACAACTGAAAGTGCGGATAGTGGAAGATTTGCAAACACACCTTTGTCGCCTGATTGTTTTTTCTTTATTACAGCAGAAATCTGCCAATGAGTACTGTCATACTTTTTCAAGATGCACTAGCAAGATCCTCTTTTTTTCACATATTGTCGGTTTACTTAAAAAACCTCGTAACTACAGCTTGGAACAAGCTGTAGTTACGAGGTTTTTGAAGTAAACCGACGGTATCAAGGCTCATATACATATACCTATTTGTGTCCGCTAACGTAAAGTTCTGCAGACAATGAAAGAACTGATCGAACTTTACAAGCTCAGAAGGCCTAAGACTAACAAACATTATCGCGACATCGTCTTTGCCAAGAAGTGATCTGAATTCACTTAATATTGTAAGAAATACATGTCAGACTGATCAAAAGTAATACTGATCAACGAGTTGAAAGCACGGAATAAAACTAAATCGTCATTGACATATTATAATCTTTGCTGAAGAAATGATCCGAACGTGTAAAAATATGACAGAGAAGTAAAAACCATGTAGGTTCCATTTTCACTATTTATTCTGAGTTTCACTCTCTGTCATAATCTAGATTCCGAAATATAGACCTAGATTTGGAAAGTAACATCTGATTGGCTAAACCAAATGGTTAAGCCAATCAAAGTTGTATCACTTTCCAAGATGTTTAACCAAAGTCAAAAAGAACAGAACATACATTATACATGTATTAGATGAGTACACATTGACAGGTCAAAATCACATAAGGTGTAGAACAAAACATTTGTTAGGACCGCTCAAAGTGTTGAAGCACAGAACGTCCAAAATTAAAACCATAGCAATGCGACCATGACATCCTTGGTACGAATTCTTATCTATATGGGAAATTACTCAAACCAGAAAAAAATCATGAAAACCAAACTGAGACCAATTAGCCCTGGTCAAGGACTTGAAAAAAAAAAAGAAAAACAGAGATGCATTAAGCCCTTTTTGCCAGAGCGTCACCCAGTTTGAGACAAGACTATTCGTAGTGAGGCAGACGGGGTTTATGAAACCATTATTTCCAGCAGACAACAAATTTCGTCTAAGGGGAGATCATTTTTTGAAGGCATCAATACTATAGGAGAAATTACTTGCAACTAGCAATGTCTCCATCCTCCACATAATGTGCCTGGTTTAAACAGAAATTCATGTATATTGTCAGTATTTTCCAGTGATGCATACAGAGTCGTTTGCTGAAATGAACTTGAATAGGATGTAAAGAGTTCGCTTTTTCCGAGAAAGCCACATTCAAATTCAGGACTTATTTCATATCAAAAGCAACTGCAGATGGCATATCCATTGTGAACCGAATGATTTGTCTGAGAGGGTTGAAAACGCTGTATGACAAGTACAATTTGCTGGTCATCAGCACTTTCTTCTTTCCCTTCCCCCCTCACTCCCTCCCAAAGTTTTCAAATGTGCTTTTCCTCAGATTCGGTAAATATTGGGATTATTTGATAAGGGTTATTATACAGACGCCTTTGGGATAAAAACGTTAAAAGCATAGTTCCACGGCGCCTTTGATATTTTCAAAGTATCGCATTGCAAGATATCAAAACAATATAATAAATACATATAAAAGTTGAATTCACAGCGTTATTTCAGTTCTGCTTGAGAACTACAAGAAAAAGAAAAAACAAATTCGAGTGTTACACTTCAAGCTTTATTACAACATACAAACGTGACCAAGTTCCTGCAATTCGATCTTTTAAGAGGAACTTATTTCTATAAGAACTTTTTTGCCTTCTCCGAAATAACATTATGGGATGATTCATTTGGATGAGTAGTATCAGGCTATCATTGTCATCATCATCATCATCATCATAATCATCATCATCAATAAGTTTATGGCCATTGCCAGCTATAGATTATTGGCCTGCAAGGTGCGAAAAGGGACACTCTGACCTTGCGTAAAGCTCCGTCTCGGATCAGCCTGCGTAGTCTGCACAGGCTAATCCGATACGACACTTTCCGTTTTATGTAATTTTCTATTTTGCACAGGTCTACGGTAGCACAAACTCTAATGTAGGCGTAAAATGTCGTCTCCGATTAGCCTGCCTGCGCGGACTGCACAGGCTTATCCGAGACTTGAACCATGTGCGCAAATGTCCAAATGTCCTTTTTCGCGTATTACATGCCAGTGTCATTCAAAGTGTACTGGGCACCAAGAATATTTATATATCTAGTTCAGGTTATGTTTGTTACACTGGTTTAATGATTAAATACGTTTCAGTATTTGATTTTTGTCATGATTCAGACTGATTGTTGATGTTTTTACAGATTTTTAGAGTCTTGGTATGATAACTATTAAATTAGACTTTAGTAAAGTGTTTAACTTTTTAAAGTTGCAAAGCAAAGCTAAAAGATGCAAGCTCGTAAAGTGATAAATTTGAAAGTCAGACAGTTTGGGGCTTTTAGCTCATTAAAATCGTCTCCCAGAGCTTGCAATCGGGTTTCAGCGCCCTTATTCACCAACCAGTCTTATTTTCATTCTTTGCTTAGATCTAGTTCTGACTGGTAAAACCACTACCATTTGGTTTAGCAAATCACAATCAAAACTGCTTCCGAAATTAGAAACTTCTTAAGAATTGGATTAAAAAAGAAAAGTGTTAAAAATAGTTAATGTTCTCAAGTCCTGATTAAACTTTTGAATTGTGTTTCATTTTTGACAAGCATAGAAACAGGCTTTAGGATATTTCCTGGCTGGATATTGTAAGCTTAACGTCTAACCTGAAAGAAATTGCACATGCAAGTTATGATTAAGCTGAGATGAAAGAGGTCAGTTCAGATATTCAATACGGTTTCCATACGGGTACTCTTGCACGACAAAGTCAGTATGAAGATCAGCATCATCATTCACTGGAATACACAGCACCTAACCCAGTAGCATGAAATGTCGCCGGGGTATTTAGAACCTCGTCTCGATACCACTTGACAGTCATAGCATCCTTGTCAGTGACAAGTCCGTTACGTGTATCTCGGCTCATTCTGTCCCATACCATAAACTATCCGCCATGGTTGTCATTTTAGCAATCTATCACATGGCTTTCCAAATAACCCGGCATGCTTGCATGTTTAAAATCTATCTAGTGGTTTGACTTATCTGTCAAGTAGATGGGTGGCAAGTCCTTGCCCAATCAAACCGCAACCGACAGTTGTTTCCGCACATCATGCCCAGACATCTTTGTTACTGAAAATGGTCGAACACATCCATACGTGCTCCAGCAAAGGAAAACAAAAAAATCTGTCTATTGATGCGCCGGTTAATTATCCTTTTCCTCTATCCGGTTGTCTCCTTAATTACAAGCCGATGACATTATAGACTTGTTCGAACTGAAAACACTTACAGACGATAAATGTAATGTCATTCAACATATGCAGTTCGTCTTTGAAAAGTTAGAAAACATTGTGGGAATAGGGAGATAATACAGGGTCACCTGTATTTTCTCCTTTTCTCATAATGTTGTCAAAATCCGTCTCCGTCAGCGTCGTTAAAAGCTGGTCTTATTTTGTAAGGATTTTATAAGGATTGCAGCGCATGGATTCGTGCCTTTCTGCGATATTTATCTTAATGAGAATGTTTTATAAAGGCCCTTATTTGTTATGTTATTGACTCGCTCGTAATTAAAGTATGACACTATTGTCATTGACATGTTCTATACAGTTCCTCTCTCTCGAGAAAAGGGATCACTAATTTGATGGTCTTTAATGTTGTTTTCAGCATGATTTCAGTCATTCCGCGGGTTTTTTTTATTTTTTGCAAGTACTTATTTTTAAACGTTTACATTGTGTCCAGCATCTTTCTAATTGTAGAAGATCGACTTGTGTGGTTGACACAAAGAAGACGTATGCAAAACTAAAACAAAACGTGAAAAATCAGCTTGTGTGAAGAAATAAATGTTTTTCCACATATACCAAAATTGATTTTCTAAATTGTTTCATAGTCATATTTTACGATGCAAAATAACATTTTTGAAACACTGACACATTGAATAACTCATTGCTTCTCGATTTTCTTATCAGTCTTTGTAGATCTGAGAGCAGGCTATGAGCTGGAATGCTGTTGGATGCAAAGCTGTCCCCCACCCCCAACCCCGCCCCTGCTAAGAAATTGCATTGAAAGGCCCCTCACCCTCTGGAATATTGCATCACCACAGCTCTCTTAAACCATTTCCCGTGACAAAGGATGTAATATAAACCATCAGTTCGATTAAACTTTGTCATAATTGTAACTTTTTCACGGACAAATTTACGTATATCGGTTTTTAAGCTCATATTTATAAGGAAGAAGATTTAGAGGCGATTTGTGATCTTGCTGTGTCCATCCTTCGTTGAGTTTCGTCCGTCTTCATCTTCTACCTTGTGGACGTTACAACAGTTATCAGCTGCATTTTCAGTCTAACCTTTATGAAACTTTGTCAGAACGTATATCCTCAAAATATCTCAAACGAGTTTGAAAACGACCAACTAGGAGACAAAAATTAGACCACTGGATCAATCTTTATCTCGATGACATCTTTTACGAGTTCGAAATTGGGCTAGTTCGGATCAAAAACTAGGTCAACATGTCAAGTCATTGTAAAACTTTGTGTACGCTCTAGAGGCCACATTTTCGGTCCATTGCTCATTAAACCTCATCCGAATGCTTGTCTGATACATGTTTCAGACAAGTTGGAAAATGGATAAAACTATGTCACTAGGTCAAATCGGTCAAAATTTTGTATACGCTCTAGAGGTCACATTTCATGTCCACTACTCATAAGACTTGGTCTTATCGTTTGTCATGACGAACTCAAAACTTAGACACGTCGGGTCAAAAAACTAGATCACTACGCCAAATCTTTGAGAAACCTTTTGTACATTCTAGAGGCCACGTTTTCATTTCAATACTCATGCAACTTAGTGGAAATGCGTCATGACATCTCAGACGAGTTCGAAAACGGGTCATGTCAATTTTTTGGAAAACCTTGTAGAGGCTACATTTTCAGTGCAATATTTATGGAAATTGGTCAGAATACTTGTTTTGATTTCTTGGAAACGATAGAAAATGGCTTAATTTTACTCCGAATGGCCCTGTATGGCTCAAAATGCCCTTGAAACAAATACTATTAAAGCATTGCATCCAAATGTGACCCGTCACGGAAAAGGAGGCCATCTGGGAATTCCGTACATAAATTAGATAAAAATAGATCAACAATAGTGAAGGTCAATTTTAGCTGATAGTTCAAAAATAATTGTGCAACAAAGTAGAATGACTACTTTTCTTACAGAAAATGTTATAAAAGCGAAAAGTGTCGAACCTGGTCAAGCTGCGCAATTCGCGCAGTCTGACCAGCGTTGACACTTTTCGCAGTTTCCAGATGGTCCCTTTTCTCGAGATGGGTAACAAATGAGAAAATTCTGGATGCCAGCACGTTCTCCTTTTCCAATATATTTTCTTAGATGTCAAGGCAGAAATCATCATGACATAAGCTATATGCCTATTTAATTTGTCGTCTGTAAAGGCTTCCAATTTGGTCGAGCCCGAAATAAAGACATTTAGTTAAAAAAATAAACACTTGAAGTGCTATTGTTGTTTATTTCAACCCACTTTTTTCCACAGTTCCTGCTGGGATCGGCTCGTACACGTGTCATCAAGTGGAGGTACCATGACAAAAAAGTCGATATGCGCCTTCTCCTGTTACTAGTATTTACTTGGAGTGTGAAAATAAATTTCACATTCATCCCACCTATATTGTTCAGCAAATGATGTAACTGAAACTCACTGATAAATTTCTTTGACTCTTTAGTAAAAGCAAAATGAAAGTCATTATTAAATTTAGAGAATGCGTACGCAGATTTTCGATTATATTTAGTATATTTCAGGTTATATATGTACAATGTTTGGTTACAGTAAAAGTGATAACAACGCACTGTTTCACAATAATTCCAGGGTCCGTAGTCACCAACCATTCTTAAGAATGTTTTTTGTCTTATCCTTCAAGATCGCTTAACTGTGAAAGTAACAGAACTTCTGAATGGCTAAACCAAATGGTTTAGCCAATCAGAAGTTCTGTTACTTTCACATAGACGAAATGCTAAAGAAAAAGACTAAGAATGTTCTTTTGAATGGTTGGTGAATACGGACCCAGGTCTAGCAAATGTTTTTAAGCCATCTATATATGTGACCCATCACGCAAAAAGGGACAATCTGGGAATTCTGTACATAAGTTAGAAGAAAACAGATCAACGATAGTGCAGGCTAGTTTAAGTTGATAATTCAAAAATTATTTGTATAACAAAGTGCAAGTGCAATGACCACTTTTCATACAGAAAATCTCATTAAAGCAAAAAGTGTCAACCCTGGTCAGCTTGCGCAATTCGCGCAGTCTGACCAGGGTTGACACTTTTCGCAGTTCCCAGAAGGTCCCTTTTTTGTGTGATGTGTCACATATTGGAATTATCTCATGTTCCAGTAACTGAAGTTTTGTTGATATATGTTATTATGATGGTTGTAGTTATACATACATGGTCGGTAATGCAGGCTCACCCTACCATGTTCATAAAGGCTTTAATTTATCTTTACCACTGTTTGTCAAAGCTCTTTCAGTCTGAAGTAAAAAAATTGCCTGTATCGACGATTTTCCCTTGGCCTGTTTAGCGCGATTCACTGACTTTGCGGACAGCGTAGATCAAAATCAGACAGCACAGAACGCTAAGGAGATACCTTTACTCTAAATACGTTCGAAGTATGAACATTTAGGATTTTACTATTAACTCGAAAGTTTCATTTCACTTATTCAGAAGGGTAAGGGTTAAAAAAAGAAAGCGCCATAAGTCAGAATTAGTTTCATCTTTTATAGGTTTGACTTTTAGGTAGAAGACTCGTAATACTTCTAGTGCAGCATTGCATAACATTTCTTGATAGTTGATAAATATGGAATTATACAGATATAATTCTTTTGAACATTTTTTTTACAGAATAGAAATTCCTTTGATCTCTGTCTTGAAATTATTTGTTGATACTTTTGTTAGTTTTCAGAAAGAGAAGGTAATTATTATCTCCCTTTGTTCAGGGAACATAATGGTTTTAGATT
This sequence comes from Tridacna crocea, assembly GCA_943736015.1. Classification (NCBI taxonomy): domain Eukaryota; kingdom Metazoa; phylum Mollusca; class Bivalvia; order Cardiida; family Cardiidae; genus Tridacna; species Tridacna crocea. The sequence continues at coordinate 25,546,567 of OX031056.1, forward strand.
TATGAATGATAATTCTTAGGACAAAAAGGAATAAGTGGCGCGATGAAAGTAGTACAAAAGTTTACTCATTTTTAGTCATAGCAAATTTTGTAGGATAATATTTTCATAGTTTAACTATAACAGGTCCACTACCTTGAAAGTGGACGATACCATTATTTCCCGCTAGATGGCATTCTATAAATACTCATCTATCTGATATGGGCATCCTGGGTACAGAGCCGAACCACTTTCCTACGCGACAACCGTTACTTTGAATTTAAAACAAAAAAAAAGGTTTACCCAATTAAACGCTTCCTCGTGCAATTAACTTAACTATGATCACCAGTATACAGAAATCTGTTGCTTGACCAAGACTCATTTCTCCTCAAACGTATTGATATGTAAAAGCTATTTTCAACATTGCTACTTTATAGAGCGTAATATTACAGTCAGCCCGCTTTCGGGGCTAGTAGTGATGCGTCATATAAGACAGTCGAATCTTAGTAGAATATGACATGCGCAGACAACGTGGACGATACTGATCTACGACCAGACATAACATTATATGCAGTCTGAACTCCGTATGGGTTGGCCGCAAATATCACTTCATTTGCCTATTGTGATCGAAAATGTATGTAACAAATCAAAGCCTGAAGGTTGTGGTACAAAATCATTTATTTATATAGATTGAACTGATGATATTTTGTGGCAGACAGCTTTCCCAATAATTACACCTACAACATTATTCTGATGTCTGATATTTATTGATTGATTTTTGTCATTAACGCTTAACACTTAGGCCGCTTAGCGGGGTACTGTGGGCTTTTGCGGACCGTGTAGGTCCAAGATCAGACTGCACAGAACGTGCAGTCTGATCTTGGATCTACACTGTCCGATACTATGAGATTTTCCGACGAGTAAAGATGTTAATTCTTATCCTGCTAGATAACTAAAATAAAGTTTTCAATTCGATAGTTAAAAGCCAAATATTGCTCTTTCAAAGTTATAGCTAGGAAATAATATCTCCTAATCGGACAGTGTAGATCTAAGATCAGACTGCACGTTCTGTGCAGTCTGATCTTGATCTACACTGTCCGCAAAAGGTCGATGAGTCGCGCTTAGCAGCCTAAGGATTAAATCGTAGAATAGGGGTTTTCACTATTGCCTGGAAATCTGTAATTTATGCATCAGGGTAAGGGTTAGCCCATTACCAAGCAATCTTTAATCAACGACCCTTATGAAGAAGACGTTTGACAAAAATATGGTAAAAGGTCCAAAATATAAAGGACATATCGTCGGTTTACTTCACAAACCTCGTAACTACAAGTTCTAACAAACTGTAATTACGATGTTTTCGAAGTAAACCGACGATATACTGCCGGTAACCAATAGTTTCCTGCTCTTCCAAAATAAATAAATTGGTTCACGTTTATAATGTCGTCTGCGAGTGGTTCAGATTTGGAGGAGTCTAAATTGTCTTATAAACGGTCGATTGAGAATGCCCCGCTGGACTTGAGGAGGAACCCCAGTCTCTGAACTGAAACTTCAAAAACATCCAAAACTGGACAGAGAAGATTTTAAATCAGACTGTCTCATCTTATCCTGCAGTGTCGTCAAATATGAAAAGAGTTGCTAATAGCATCCATGGGATTACAGTAATTGATATAAATTCAAAATCCAGCAGGGTCATTCCAAAGGCTAAAAGTTAATGTTTTTTAAGAACAGTTTCTTTTTCTTGTACTCAGTATTTGTAGCAGAACTGAAAAAGAATTGTCTGAAAGTGAAAGAGCAATGCCACTGGTTGTATGTACTAGTACATCACGGTCGGACATAACTGAACCGTCTGATATGTTATGAAGAGCGAGGCACGAGTCGTAAAACATCATACTGATTTGCCAGACGAAAGTAGAGCTGTCACTTAATGTGACTTTATACCCCTACAAATGCTTTGAGAGTATATTGTAAACACGAACGGACATACGGAAGGGCGAACACACGGACAGACAAGCTGATTCCAGTATACCCCCGAAAACATTCGTTTCGCGAGGGTATTAATCATTTTGACCGGTCCAAATCGAAAGCAGTTGCAAACAACAAAATGAATGTTGGCCAGATGACTGAGCTAGTCTGTGAAAGTGTAGAAAACTTTGTGGGTATAGGAGAGAATTCAGCTTTCTATCGCTTCCGCCTCTTCCCACATTGATTTTTGTAGTCTTCTGAGTTGCTAAAATTCGGGATTGTGTGGTAAAGGGTTAAATAGATCTGTGGAATGTGGTCTGAAATACCGTTGAGGGCATCAGGAAAGACCGGTCATTTCGTGACCTGTCGCTTTAAAAAAGAAACTGTAAACGCATTGAGTTTCTACACATTGTATTGATGGACATTCATGGACATGATATTTCGTCCGTTTACTTCAAAAACCTCGTAACTACAGGTTGTTTTCAAGCTGTGGTTACGAGGGTTTTGAAAAACCGACGATTTGCTCTTTTACAATTATAAAGCATCGGTTCTGATTGCCCATATGAACCGTCATACTGTTACACTAAATCCAAGTTCAGATAGATATCCGTTCCAAACAATGAATTTAATTGACCGATGCAACGAGCAATACAGACGCCATCATTGTTATCTTCTTGAATTTTGTTGTATATATACGAGTCTTAATCAACCCAAGATTTCCCAATATTTTGTAGGTTAAAAGCAATTATATTCCATCAAAGTGAAAACAATCGCTCGACTCGATGGCAAAACTTCCGTATAAATGTGTATATAATTATAGTTTCTGGATTGGAACTACAAGAGCGTGGGAGTTTAATGGCTCGAAATTATACACGGTTATAGTCATTTACCGAATTGCTACCTCGTTTCTTTCGACTTCTCAATACATTACCATACAAATAAGACTTCTGCTGTTTATACGGACCCCGCAGTTGACATTTTTGGGTATTTTTTTTTATAGTGAACAATTACTTTATCCCTGTTTCATATGTATCAACAGTGCCTATGGAGGCGTATTCACTAACCATTGTTTATTGCATTCCTAGTCTAGCTCTGTTTCGAAAGTAACACAATTTCTGATTTGCTAAACCAAATAGTTAAGCAACCGAGAAATTGCGTTTCTTTAAAATATTGAAACTCTTGAAAATTAGGTTATGATCAGTGTTACGAAAGGTTGGTAATTATTGCCCAGGGTCCGTATTCACCGACCATTCTTAAGAACAGTCTTTTTCTTGTCTTCAAGATTTTCTGTGAGAGTAACAGAACTTCTGATTGGCTAAACCAAATAGTTTAGCCGATCAGAAGTTCTTTTACTTTAACAATGACAAAATTCTGATAAATAAGACTAGAAATGCTCTTAAGAATGTATGTTGAATACGGACCCAGATGTGAGAGATTGCCTACAACGTGTACTGTGTATCAAGTCTTAAACTGTCTGTAATGCTTTAATCCGCAGAGAGCCAAATAATGAAACGGCAAATGAACCTGGAATACAACAGGTACTGTTTTACTATTTTGAAACTGATTTTGTTTGCGAAGAACCAGAGTTATATGATCACCAAGTAATTGGTGATGTATCGTTCTTCAGACAAAGTATTACAAGATATACTCGTACATCGGGACACCAAGTATTGTAAGCTAGGATACAACAATACACATTAAGATTGTGCTTTTTAAAACCCTTGGTATGCATTCAACAACCATTTTGAACATTGAACCATAGCACATTTTTCATCTACTCTAGCAAAATCTTTTGAAATTAGAAAGTTACACATCTTCTGATTGGCTAAACCAAATGGTTGATACAATCAGTAGTTGTGTTCCTTTAACATGTAGCAAATCTGGAATGAAAACTAAGAAGGTTTTTTAAAGAATGGTTGGTGAGGACGGCTCCAAATAAGAAAATAAATCAGGGCTGTATCCCAATTGGTTCGTATGCCTTTAAATGTGTACACCTATTTGACGCTATATACGTTTAGTCTTCACACCAAACTGTATACCCTGGGTTAGAATATATAGAAAGGGTTTACGAAAAATGTCAACACCAATTGACTGCTCTGGCACGTGAAGGGATAATTCGCCTTTTGGGTCTGGTAATTATGCAGAAGCAATACATCACACATGATATGAAGCAGACGATAAAATCGAATATTTCATTTTCGGCTGTAAATGAAGTGCTAAAATGATAAATCAAGTATTCTCTGGGAGCTATCGAAAAGATTCCTGCACTCTTCTTTCCCAGGGTCTTTCACTCGCCTGATTCGATATTACTCAAAGGGTAAATGTACATACTTTTAAGGACAGTGTATGTTTCAGCATTCAAATGTACTTTGGGAAAAATTGCTTGGTATAGATTTAGAAAAACTTGCGAAATTCTTCCATGCGAAATAAGATAGTATGGTATACTGTTTGGACGAGAAATGACCCGTACTTTATTTGTGTTTCTACATATCGGTTTCTGTGGGTTATAACGATTACGTAAGGATCAAAGTATGGTTCATGAATATTCTTTAGATTTGTTGAAGCACTTTGCTTTGCTTTTACAACAATACCCTGTATTTTCATTGGATGTGCTCTGCTTATGTAAATTGCTTGATAGGCCTATTGTCGTTTGTGTGTTGCCACATTGAACTTTGCTTAGCTTATTAGAGGATGTTTTCGTTGGCTGTGTAGTTACTCTATGCTTTGTTTGTCTACAAAGCCTTCACAGCTTTGCATATTTTTTGGTGATTTTTTACGGTACCGTACTTTGCCTAGGGACGTAATTGCATTTTTGCAGGATTTCTTATGTTACCATGCTTTGCTTAGCTACGCAGCTCTGCATATTCGTTGGTTGTATTGTATAATTCTGTGCGTATCAAGTCGGTTTTGTATTTTTTTCTTTTTTTCTGCGGTAGTGCTTTTGGTTACCTAATCTACGATGCACTTCACTTTTCTGAGGTATAAAACGTGGAATATGATGTCGATTGTTTCATGTACCATTATACTATACTGTGCAGACTCGCACAGATTGGTATGCTTTTTATGAATTTTGGTAATGAGCTTTGATACATTAAAAAGTTTTGTAAAATCCTTGATGATATTTTGCAATATAATTTTTTGCTAAGCTGCGTAGTTTGGCACATTCTTTTCATTAGTTGTGGTTCAAAGCTTGTACTTGGTAGAGACGTACTATGATCGAGAGTCACATTGTTGTGTTGTATGTTAAACTATTTGCAATGCACTTAAATTTGTCTATGAAAATGTACCATGATACATGAAGGTTAAATCATAGGTCATCACTGTTGGTATTTTGCGGTATATTATCCAATTTAGGACAATCTTGAAATCCCAAAACAGTGGCTTTTCTTGTTTCTACAGACACGAAATACATCGTTCATTTGTTTAACAAGCGAACGCTTAAGGCACTACCTTACAAGTACGGCCTTGTATCTTCAGCATTCAGTTAAAGGAATGCCTAATGCTTGATACTTGTTTCATGTCATCTTTTCCATATTGTTATGACAAAAGAAAAAGAATACTTTCTTTAAACTATTTCTTGTTATTCGTACCAAGTTATGTTCAAATCTATTTCAGTTACATCAAGGCAATCAGAGCACGTCTCTATGCTTTCCTGGAGTTTCTTACAACATTTCTTTGTGAAAACTTTCTATCAATTTATTGAATGCTTTCCCACATATCTATCGTTGAAATAGTGATCAGCCGTCAATGAATCTTGTCGCAAATAACTTTCATCAATCCAAAGAAAGAAACTGGTGAAGATTAGTGATTCGAACCAGCAACCGCCTGCCTCTATACATTCTCGACTGAACGCCTGGATTTAACTTGATTTTAGGAAGGTTATGTATGGTAACGTAACAAGTTGACTGTCACAACTCCAGATAGGCGGGATGATTTTTAGTTTAACATTGAGAAGATGAACTATCCTGCACTAAATACTATACTGTGGGTACTCATTAGAATCGTCTCATCGAGACGATTCTAATGAGTGTCCACAATATAGGATGATTCGTAGAAATATAGATAATTGATTTAAAATACCATCACTCCGTCTAATCTAGAGCTCTGACTGTGGTACAAATGTCCAGAAAGATGCTCACCGGGAGCAGTCTTCAATGAAATTAACAAACGCTGCACACAGTATAATAAATTACTATCGAGACAGACGACTTATTGAATAATTTGCACTAGACTGTGAATCCTTTTCTCAAGCAATCGCCAAGTAACACCTCGTCGGTATACTTCGAAAACCTCGTAACTACAGCTTGTAACAAGCTGTAGTTACGAGGTTTTCGAAATAAACCGACGTCCTTTAGTACTGTACTGTTAATTTACCTTGGTAAAAGAGTTCTGTCGGTCGATTGCATCTTTTATGATACTGTTGACAAGAGTTTTCAGAAAATAAAGCTTCTAAATATACAATATATTGTCATGGTATCAATAAAACTGTTTTAATACATCTGGTGACATTACAGGGGGGCGCATTTGAGTGTTTTGTTGCCTCTCTCTCTTGTTTTTTTTTCAGTGACTAGGGAAAGATTTTTTGAGGATGGAATATTGCTTGGAGCAAGCGAATTCTTCTTTCCCCCAAATTTACTGTGGCTTCTTTTACACAATTTTCTGGTTATATTCGGAAGATAAAGTCATATATTTACAAACTTAGTATAACTGGATACGAGAATAGCATGAGGGGTATATGGCGTTAAATGGATTACAAGATCATTAACGCAGCGTCTCGTTCTTGTCAAATAGAAAGACGCAGCCAGACGCAATGGCAAACAAATGTAATTAATCCGCGTTTTCACTTATTTACTTATTTGTCCAATTTTAGAACTACTTTCTGAGGACATTCCCCATCGCTAATTGTGAAGTCTGAGATATTTACCGTACGGGTAGCAGTTCATACAAAGCCTTTCGCATAGGAAGTTGTGCGTTTAAATTCCTTATTTAACCCTTTAATAAACACTCCCTGAGAGAAAAGCCTTCTGAAAAAATTGCAGGGAAAGGAGAAAATGCTGGTTACCAGCATTTTATCCTTTTTCCTGCAATGTTTTCTACCCTGCTGGAAACAAATTTCAATTTCTTAGTTATTTTCATCTGGTCGTCTGCAACTGCTTTCAATTTAGACAAGTCTAAAATTTTGTCGTTTGGTAAAGAGTAAACTAAGTCGATATTTGAAGAAAACCCATATCATGGCGCATGCACTGATTAGCTTTCCAGATATCAACCATCGAGAGCGATTGATGTTCGTTGTAGAACATGTTTCACAACTCATGTAAAATAAATGGATTAAACAATACTACGCTGACCTTATCACTGGAACGTGCAATATTGATATTGCAAGCTGTAGCGGGCGACGTAGATCAAGATAAGACTGCAGAGAATAAGCTCTCTTATCTTTGATATACATCCCCGCTACTTTTTCCCAAGCTATATGACTTTAACGTCTCTTCATCTGATGTCGAAATGCATTTTCAGAATCTGATATTTGACTGTGTTCTCAGACTCTTAAAACATCCAGACTTTTTTTTTGTTAAAAGGGTTCATTTAACTTTGGTACGGATGTTACGTTTGGACCACGCTCTGTGGAACAAGGGCTGAGTGTATCTGCAATAGGTGTACATCAATGTCAAACTGCGCAGTCGGCGCAGGCTGACATGAGTCGAAGCATTTTACTAGATGACTATATGTGACCCATCACGCAAAATGGGACATTCTGGGAACTGCAAAAAGTGTCAACTCTGGTGAGACTGCGCGAATTGCGCAGGATGACCAGGGTTGATACTTTACGCTTGCTTTAATGACATTTTTTGTATGGAAAGTGGTCACTGTACATTGTTATACAATCATCTTTTTTTAATTATCAACTTACACTTACCTGCACTATCGTTGATCTGTTTTCATCTAATGTACAGAATTCCCAGATGGTCCTTTTTGGCATATCGGGTCACATATGTTTCTTTACAGCCAAGGCTCTATCTACCCGAAGACCGAGTAAGCTATTAGATATAATAGATTTTATTGATACACGTTTTGTAAAAAGGCATCACAAAATTACATTAAACCCCTTTTGTCAGATCATAGCTTTTTTCAACAATAAAAACACTTTGACAAAGACAGATGAAAGGAATGAGTATTTTGTATAGGCTGTGGTTATAATGCATCAATTCAGTTATCTCGTCCATGCAATGGCTTTGTTGTGATTCTTTAACGTTATTGGTTTTGTTCAGACTTTGATGAGGTTAAATGATAACGGGCTTCATCTCCAAACTCTTAACAGACAATACCATTTAGGCTTGCAACACGCGAGAGGGAATATCAGGACACTTGCGTAAAGTGTCGTCTCGGATCAGCCTGCGCAGTCCGCGCAGGTTAATCCGAGACGGCACTCTACGACTACAGTAGATTTGGTGCGACAGTAGATTTGTGCAAAACAGAAAATCAAATAGAAGGGAAAAGTGTCGTTTCGGATAAACCTGTGCGGACGAACTATGTTGTTGTTTGCTTGATTGGTTGTATTGGAGTATAACGCCGTGTTTAACAGCTTAGGTCATGTCACGGCGATCAGTGCACCTACCTATGTGTTTCCTGGTTTTCACACACCAATACTGATACAAATTTCTTTTAAATTTACTGACTGGTTTTCAGACATGCATCATAGGCGCCGGGAAAAAAAAGTTTGCCTCCACCGGGCTTCGAGCTCACAATCAACAGGACGCGAGTCGGATACACTTAACCACTGAGCTGCCCGGCTGGGCGGCTGTGTTATCGAAAAAGAGCACGCTAGTTAGAAATTTCAAAGAATAGCACTGTTTCGACTCTATTAACATGAGAAGAGGTCAGTGGATCCGAAAGCTCTGCCTTATATCCAAAAGCAAACAACAGGACTGTTTGAGTATTGTAATTGCTACCTTCACTGAAGTACCAGCATTGTTCAACAGCGTAACATCCCAAACCAGAAACAACAGAGACAAAAACCCGCAAATACGATCAATACAAACCTTAAAGAAGGATTAGGTGACACGAATGATTTTTGTATAATCCGTTTTATTTCAAACTTCAATTAACTTCAAACAAACAAACCAATCAAAAGCTGTATTTTTTGCCTTTTGATTTTATGAACGTAACAATACGCACTTGTTATAAGGGGCAAATTCAACATTCAAAAGCTTTAAAGTATGGTTTTCGTCCGATACTTTACGTTCAGTTTCATAAATGACCTTGTTCACACCAGTAAGATGGGAGTGTTGAATCGAAGTTTTGCATGAGGACAGAACTTGCAGTGTTGAATCGAAGTTTTGCGTGTGGACAGAGCTCGCTGTTCTTCTCGCGGAAAATCAAGATTTATACAAGATCAGGCTGCACACAATTGACATTATCCGATCATTTTTTTTTTTTAACTTCCGACTAACCTAAACACCATACAGCCTAGAACGCGAATGAATACTTTTTTCCTATAACTTGAAACCCATCCTCTCGCCGTTATTGCAGACATATAATATGTCATACAAATGCCAATGGGTAGAACAGAGCTCCAGGTAAGAGGGAGTGATGGCATTCTGAATTCATTACATCTCTTCGAAACCCTATCTTGTGGGTACTCATTAGAATCGTCTTGATGAGACGATTCTAATGAGTACCCCGCAAGATAGGGTTTAGAAGAGAATAATCAGTATTTTCAAATTTGAAATAAAATTCAATCCCTCTATCTGGAGCTCTAGTAGAAGGTTCCAGTAAATCGACAATTTTCAGTTACACGCAATCCCTGACGACTTTGATCTCCGTCAATGTCTATAAAACCTATCGGTCATCCATCAAGCGCACAGCGCCTGCCTTATTTAACATTTTACCATATTACCCCGTGATCTGAGAGCCCTTGGGAAGAATGCATTTGAAATCATTGTGGGAAGAAAAGAAAATGCTGTGGGGGCGCATTTTCTCTTTTTCCAACAATAAGTGTTTTTTTTTTATCCTATCGTACAACTGTATGTAATATACAATTCAGGTTTACTTATCTAAGAAAAAGGTTTTCAAAACGGTTACCACTCTTCTGTACAAATGTAAGATTTTTATATATAATTTATACAACATTTGTTTAGACTTTAAAGGTGACCCTTCAGAGTTTGGGACGAAAATTTTACAAAAGTGCAAAAAAATCATCCTTATACTCCCCTAGCCTTTTAATTTTCATTCATAAAACCCCAGTAGTCGAAAACCGTCCGACAACACGAGAAATTAGAGATTTACTACGGCCCAGGTTGACACCAACGGAAGACACATTCTATTTTTAGATGATAAATTCTCCCATTTACATACAGGAATACACAGAAGAAGCTTCAAACATAGCGCTCGAAGAAGACATTGTGGAAAATAATTATTACATGTTTGTTATGATAGGGAATTTAAGCGTTGTGAGTCACGTGCCAGTCACTTGACATTCCCACAATGCTTTATTGATTTTTGGCGCGAAAACTAAAAATAGCTTAAGGGGCTACGTAGCCTTTTCAGGGAATACCATAAAAAATTTTTTTGCAATTTTATGAATCTTAATTATTGATGATTTGTATTATTTTTTCATATGAATTTCAGTGATATATATTTTTTTTAATTTGGTGAGATGTAAAAAATCTAAATACCCACCTTTAAAAGTCTCCCCATTTCAGACAGTGCAGATTGAGATCAAACCCCATTTTATTGTCCTCTGATCTTGATCTTCATTCTTACATGAAGGACATGAAGTCGCTCTTGCCAGCCTTTGGGTATACAAAAAATATTTAATGTAGCCAGGTGACACCATTAAAGTTCGAGGAGTTTCAATCGTTCTAAAGTAACACAGATACATAGTTCTTGTCAGATTATTAGGATGACATAAATTGCTTGGACATTATTAAAAAGAATAAATAATTTTATCCAGCAATAGTCCCAAAAGAATCCCTTTCGGCATAGATAGCAATTTGAGTCACTTCTTATGAGGTATAGGCCTTGCTCCTGTTACATAGTAATATGTGACCCATCACGCAAAAAAGGACCTTCTGGAAACTGCGAAAAGTGTCAATCCTGGCCAGACTGCGCGAATTGCGCAGGCTGACCAGGGTTGACACTTTTTGCTTTAATGAAATATTCCGTATGAAAAGTGGTCAGTGTACCTTGTTATGACCTGCACTATTTTTGATTTGTTTTCATCTAATTGATGTACAGAATTCCCAGACGGTCCCTTGTGATGGGTCACGTATATTGTCAAACAAGTTCTATGTAAGTGATGTTGAGCAATCTCAATGTTTGGTTTCTTGAAGTCTCACAGGTATATGCGTCATGATAATTATGCATATCGCCAGATGGTTGAATTCAGTCATCTAGAAACTCGAACCAGGAATTTCTTATACCAAACGCAAAGATTCTTTTCTTACATCACTGTATCCCATGTTGCTTCTTGATTACTTCTGTTACCGTGTATATAAGGATCACGTGAGACAGAATATGAACTAATGACTTTGGATCTGCACGTTTTCATATTTGGCAAAATATTCAAAGAATATAAAAACCGTGGTCGTTTTTGCTGAATAAATATTGGTATTCAATTTTTCACCTACATGTACATGTCTCTGACGATTGAAGGAGTGATAAAACATTTGTCAATGCGGATAAGGAAGTATAAGCGGTACTGAGTTTTATCAAAGAGCCGACGTTGAAGCATCTCTTGTACGAGAACATGGTCGGACAGCTGTCTATTATCAGTGATCTAGTTCGGTGGTGTTCTTTGACCATTTTGTTTCATAAGGCCGGACCGCTAGCCATAAGACTGCAACAAATCTTACCCTGTCATGCAGTGTAGATCAAAGATCAGACTGCACGTTCTGTTGAGCCCGATTTTGAATCTACAGTGTATGGCGGTGTAAGATTTGTAAGTCTTATGGCCAACACTGTCGGCAAAAGACCACTAAGTCGCGATTAACAATCTTTGGGTACGTTCCATGTAGTTTTCAGAACTTGTTAGATAAGCCTTTCATTTGTTTGAATTCGATATAGAAGAACAATATTTATTTTCTTCTAACCCCCATATTTTTGCAACGATAGGCCTTAACCAAAACTAAGAGAGAGAAAGAGAAAAATGTCTCTTAACATGCCTTTGTTCTATTTTTGGACATGTTCAGCTTTAAATAATTTTGTAGATCATGTAAAGGAGATTTTACACGGACACGGTGAACTTTCGGGCCGGTGCAAAACGATCCTCACATGTACAAAACATGTCGTACAATGGCTATAAAATTGCAATACAATGTAATTAGGAAAACATGCATAATGTCGAGATTTTGCACATTGTCGTTAATTGCTTTACCTTTTCAAACAATTTTGTATTTTTTTTTGTCAAAGCGACGTCAAACATTATTACAGGCTTTCTTATTTGAAATAAGAGAATTCAAAAGTCCCTTTCAATAAATTTTAAAACAAGTGACATTTAGAGTCTAATGGTTGACTCTTCAATCTTTGGAAATTCACGTTGATACAACAAGACGCGTTACGAGGTAATTTGAGAAAACGGATCCATCAAAGGACAGAAAAAAGAAAGAGATATCACCCAAAGTCCCTTGTCATTCATCAGCTAATACTGTGACTTTCTCTGTCTCTACCTCCTCCTCCTCCTCCTCCCTCTCTCTCTCTCTCTCTCTCTCTCTCTCTCTCTCTCTCTCAGTGCGATTGTGGACGAACGTTTCTGGAGGTCAAGACCAAGATCACCCTTCACATGGGGTCTGATCTTTTTCTACACTCTCCTTTTTTGTGGTATTAGTACTTAATGTTTATAGACTTGATGCAGTTCTCTTTTGCGAACGTGCAATTTTAACAGATTCACTCCTAATTTGAACAATAATTTTTTAGCCGATAGTAAAACACTTGCTATTTCAAACTTATTTGTGACCCATCACCCAAAATGGGACCATCTGGGAATTCTGTACATCATTTAGATGAAAACTGATCGACGATAGTGTAGGTCAGTGTAGTTTGATAACTCAAAAATGTTTGTGTAACAAGGTACAATGACCACTTTTTATACAGAAAATGTCATTAAAGGGTAAAGTGTCGACCGTGGTCAGACTGCGCAATTCGCAAAAAGTAGATAAAATTCCCAAAGTGTATACAAATACCATCATTTGCTTCAAATATACTTTATCATCTGCTTTTAAATGAACTGGTATAACTATTTACCACATAGTCCGGAGTTTTGTCGAACCTTTAGAAGCTTCTTGTGAAAAGAAGAAAATGCTGGTAAACAACATTTTCTTCGTTTCCAACAATATTTGCTATCCTTTTAATGATAGATTGTATGTTTTGAGTAACATTTAATATTGCATTCTAGGAATGCTTTCAGTTTGGATCAGGCTAGAATTTTATCGTGTGGTAAAAATTCAACCCTTAGGCTGGTAAGAGCTACTCACTGACCTTTTGCGGACAGGGTAGATCAAGATCAGACTGCACAAAACGTGCAGTCTGATCTTGAATCTACACTGTCCGAGAAAGAGATATTATTCCCCAAAACACTGGGTTTTTTACTATCGAAATGAACATTTCATTTTAGTTATTTAGTAAGATAAGGGTTGATATTTTGCCGTTTGATGGAGATGTAACACGCGCTATTGAAGAAATAGACAAAGATAAGGACTGTACATTATGGTAGTGCAGGCTTGCCTTTTAAATTTTACTACGTGACCCCGTGCTTTAACTCATTACCAAACGACAATATTTTAGGCATGTCCAAATTGAAAGCATTTGCAGGCGACAAAATAAAAGTGACTGAAAATTTGAAATTTGTTTTGTGAAGGGTAGAAAACATTGTCGGAAAAGGAGAAAATGCTGATTACCAGCATTTTCTCCTTTTCCCACAGTGTTTTCAAAGGCTTCTTTCTCAGGGGCGTCAAAAGTAGGGATTGTGTGGTAATGGGTTAATGACCCTGAAAAAGGAGCCTTTTGTAAAACGTTTTGGAAAGGAGAATGTGCTCGTTAAAGGTGGCCCTTCAGATTTTGGGACAAAATTTTACAAAAAATACAAAAAAATCATCCTTGTACTCCCAAAGCCTTATAATTTTCATTCATTAAACCCCAGAAGTCGAAAACCATCCGACAGCTAGGTAAATTAGAGATTTACTACAGCCTAGGTCGACACTGAAGGGAAACACGATCTATTTTTACATGAGCAACTCGCTCATTTACATACCGGAAATATACAGACGAAGCTTCAAACATAGCATCCGAAGTTCTAGACATTATGGAAAATAATTAAATAATTGTTATGTTATGGAATCTGATAGTCATAAGTCACGTGCGAGTCACTTAACATTCCCACAATGCTTTTTTGATTTTGGCGGGAAATCTAAAAATAGTTTAAAAGGCTACGTAGCCTTTTAAGGGAATACCATCAATTTTTTTTTTTTTTGTGTAATTTTATGATTCTTAATTATTGATGATTTGTATTGTTTTTTCATATTAATTTCAGTGACATATATATTTTTTAATTTGGTGTGATGTGAAAATTCTAAATACCCACCTTTAACAGCTTTGTCTCCTTTTTTCAAACAGTGATTACTTGACCGCTGTTTTATTTATATCGGTTTAAAAATGTTTTTCGATGCACCTTTTGTTAAGCATCCCCTGGCGACAAAATTTGGCTTTCTACCTCTACTTCCACACTGCTTACACCCCATCAAAGACAAATGCTGCTGATATATAAACACTTGATTTAGCGTTTGAAAATGCTTTTCTTTTTATCAAATTATAAGATTTTGTTGTCTGGTAGGAGGTTTATCTGCAGTCTTTACAAAGGTAGTCGATGTGCAGGCTGAGGCTTCATTAGCAACGTCGACAATATCTTGACAAATTAAACCTGTTTGTTATTATTGCAGTCATAAATTTCTAATTATTTCATCGTCACGTATTTATGGTTGTTCGTGAATAAGAGATGTTCTGAATTACGATCGAACTATTACATCATGACACTAAATATCTGCTGTAAGATTGATTGTTAGGATTTTTTTGCTTTAGTTAGCATTTCAGTAATACCACAACTACAGATGAACTTATGCTTGTATAAAAAAAGACCAAGATACTGCGGTTTTCATGCTGTTTGCTCAGGATATTTCATAATATAATTGGTGTGCAACACGCGAAAACGGGCGTTTGGACATTTGCGTAACATGTTGTCTCAGATCAGCCTGCGCAGACTGCGCCGGTTGATCCGAGACGACACTTCACGACTACATCAGATTTTTTTTTTTTTTTTTGCCACAGTAAACTTGCGCAAAACAGAAAAATAAATAAGAACTGAATGTGTCGTTTCGGAATAGCCTGAGCGGACTGCGCAAATGTCCGAATGCCTTTTCTTGCCTTTTGAAGGCCAATTTATTGTACTTTGTCGAACTAAGATCAGTGTGCGTTTTAACTAATCGTTCTTTATTTCATTCTAAGTCTTATTGTGGACTTAAAAAGTAACGCAACTGGTGTAAGCCAGTCAGAAGTCGTTTTACATTCAAATTTAGAAAATTCTTGAGCGTAAGATTAAGTACATGTATTTAAAAAAATCGTTGATGAATCCGGAATAAGACTGCGCAGAAAATAATGATAAGTTTTCATAATTTTGAGATGTGATAATTTGAATATGATAACTTTTTAAGTAATCCGAAGTATATGCTTGAAAATACTTGTTGGACTTGAGGTGTGGAACTTGTTTTGGGGGTATTTGCCGAAGACAATGCCACTAGTATGAGTTATATATTGAATTTTGAAGCCCCTGTATTTTGTGCAAAGCCGAAGGAAATAAACCCAATTATACTCTTTCTTTTTCTAGGGCGAAGGAGTACTTCAGTTGAAATCAGATATGTAATTGGAAAAAGCATGTTAAAATACAGTGGAATCGATCGTGGAAATACTAACTTTTGATTGAAAATAGCTTCACTTACTCATAGCCTCCTATTGGCGCAATGATACGTAATTTGCCTACCGATTGCTTAGTCTATGGCTTTTTCGTTCCAAAGCCAGTTCGCCCCATGGCTTTTTCATCCATGATTGCGCTACCCTATGGTTGAAATGTTGAGAAAAAAATGTTAGCGGCAAAAGATATTTCAAATTATAGCTTTTAGACACAAACTTAATTTTATCCAATATATTCATATGGTTTCTCTTTATATCCATCATGCATCCTATTGTCAAGGGACGTTACTCCTGACTCCTCCTAATGATCAAAAGGAGACTACCTATAGATACATAATCCTAACTTTGTCATGAGTACTATCCCTTCAACCAAAGTCAAAAGGTATTCATTGCTTCGAAGATTGACTTCAATCCAAAATGTGAATACTATATTCTTTTTCTTCAATAATTGATTCCACACAAAGGTTTCCTTGACAAATACCACTTCAGCGTTCTCAACGCTTTGATTAATGTCCATATTCATGAGCAATCAGAGTTGTTGCTGCACCTTATTTAAGAAATTCACTTGAATTCGTTTTAAGTCTAAGGCCTTATATGTTTCAAATACCCTGATACTGAAGTCAAATACAGGTCATGTTTAACCTAAAGGTGGTATTTGTTCCAATGAAATTTGAAGCTTTGATGACGAACTAAGGTTCAAGGTCTACGTTTCTCAATTAACGTTATAATCAAATTCTGCGAACTGTTCTTCGTCTTTCATTAACTTTTTTTTTATTTTACATCCTATCTCTCTTTTATGACCAACATTTCCATTCCTGTCGATATCTGCAGCTCTTTAAGCATCAGATATAACTGTAATGAGCCATATATGTGAAAAAGGGGCTTATTGCATTTACAAAAAGCATCGACTCATGTCAGCCTGCGCAATCCGCGTAGGCTGACATGAATCGAAACGTTTTGCTATAATTCAAATTCCTGCATTGCAAAATGCCATTTATTTCCAACTTTTGTTGATTGTTATGCAAAATGGATTATTTAGACCCATTATTATGTTGACTGAGTTTGTGTCCTACGTCAAGGAGATGCATTAAGACTTCTTTCTGCCTGTGTATCACAATGACTTGAACACCCAAGTGATAGGTAAGGATCTACATTCTGTGCAATCTGATCTTAATCTATGCTATTTGCAAATTCTTTTCTTTTCCCCTGTGTCACTGACAGGGTCATTATCTCTCTCTCTCTCCCCTCACCTGACAACATTTACAGTCAAGGTTGTATATCATCACGATAGTCATGTGACTGTTACCCATTTTAACTTACTCACGTGACTTATCTTAGTTATCTTAGTCACGACAACAGGTCAGGCATATAGAAGTGTGCTTTTTTGCCCTAATTCAAAAATCATGACGATTTAAAAACCTTTTTTGTTTGAGAATTTTATTCGTTTCATTTGAGGGTTCTTCGTAACTTATCTTTGTCTTACTGGATTTACTTGTTAAATATTGCTTTCAGTTCGATCGTTTACTCTTGATTGATTCACAGGAGCCTCAGCCGGTGTAATGCTGAGAAATGACCCTCCCCCATAAAATGACCCATAGTTCAATTGTCTACGTAAAGAAATAACCCCAGGGTCATTATTCTACTTAGAGCAATAACTCCAGGGTCATAATTCTACGTGCCCCAGAGGTTTATTTCTCCGCGTATAATAATGACCCTGGTCATTCCTCTACGTAGAATAATGACCCGTGGGTCTTTTTTTCAAGGGAGGGTCATTTCTCTGCATTATACCGGGTTGCCATACATACAACAGAAAAACATTTTTAAAAAAATATATAAATGAATATGGTTTCATGACTGCAAATCGGGCATTTCGATGCTTGTGAAAATGTGAGAACTTCTATACCTTCAATAATTTTAGTCTAGTTTTCCTGTAAACCTTTACCAAAAGATAAAATTTCGGACTTCACCAAACGACACATTAAATGTGACCTGAAAGTTGAAATTTGTTTTTGGGAGAGCAGAAAACATTGTTGAAAATGAAGAAAAGGATGCTTACTAGCATGTTGTCTTTTTCTTACAATGTTTGCAGAGATTTCTTTCTCATGGTCGTTGAAATTGGAATTACGTATATCGTAAGAGATTGAAGTCGTATCATATTCTGGCAGGTTTCCTTCCTATGGATTCATTCAGCTCTATCATCAGACAGCCTTCTTTTTTCCAAGGGCAGATATTCTGGACATTGTCAAAAGGGACTGCGTTTTTATGAATTTGATTTTGTTTCATGTAAGTTAGCAATAGTAGCTGTTTATCCATGTTCTTACCGTGTTTTGCACCGTTGTTTTAATATAATATGTTAACCAAACGACATCTTAGACTGGCTGAAGAATTGAAATTTGTTTTTGGATAGGGTCGAAAACATTGTGGGAAAAGGAGAAAATGCTGGTTACCAGCATTTTCTCCTTTTCCCACAATGTTTTCAAAAGGTCTCTTTCTAAGGGTCGTTAAAAGTCGCGATTGTGTGGTGAAGAGTTAAATAGGATACATGAAGAAAGAAACTATTGATCAATGACTGAATATATTGGAGATCACTAATTATACGATTTGTATTCAATAGTGTAGAGAAATTTGACAACAAGTCCATTGAACCCATAATTGGATACACGATCTGTCAGCTGAAGTAACAATTGACTGGATTTCATTTTCAGCCCGGCTCCAACCGGCTATTGTTGTAAACTTTGACCATTCATATGTAAAAACATTAACGTTATAATCTTTCAGTTGTACCTTTATTGCTGGGTAGTTATGACTTATATATATATATATATTATATATTTCATAATTCCTGCTAAATAGATAGAGTATATTTGTTTTCGTCAGTGAAAGATCGAAATTTATTTCATGCGCCACGAGTGAAATTATTACCGATGGTGTTCACAAGATGAATTGAATTTTTTACCGACGAAAAAAAAACAAATACTCTATTTATTTCATACTTTTAACCCTTTTTGGAAGCCCTATCAAAATCCAGCGGAATTCTTTTCAGTTATTACCCATGGCGTACCCCTCCCGCATAGCAACGCATTACAATATTACGTCAAGAGCGAGAAATGTAAGATAAATGACGTCATATTTCCATCTGGTTGTGAGTCACGCCCAATTTACTTAGGTAACTACAATATAAAAATCGATATTTTCACCGTAGAATATGGAAAAATATTTTCACTGCTATTTCTCGATATCATACTAGAATGCACGAAATAAATTTAGTTAAACTTTTAAGCTGGTAGATCTAGTATAAAACCAATAATTCTACTTCAGACTTATTTTTCACGGGGGCGGGGGATATCTCGTTTTCAGACAGTGTAGAGCCAAGATCAGAATGCACGTTCTGTGCTGTCTGATCTTGATCTACATTGACTGCAAGAGTTCAGTCAGTTTCGCTTACCAGCCTAACGGTTGATAATTTCTGGTTCGCTTAATATTTGCGGCAATGGTCAAGTGGGTGTCATCTTCGGCATGGCACAGAAAAATACAAGCCTAGTATTTATTGATGAAAGCTAAGAAAGACTAAGATTAGTGAACTGTACCCGTGACCAAAAAGTTATTGAAAGCTGCTGACAGACCTATCAAAACAAAAATATATTCAGTGTTTATTCTTTTCGTCTTGAAACACGTAACCCTTTAAAGGTGGCCCTTCAGATTTTGGGACGAAAATTTTACAAAAGTGCAAAAAAATCATCCTTATACTCACAAACCCTTTTAACTTTTTATTCATAAACCCCAGTAGTCGAAAACCGTCCGACAACACGAGAAATTAGAGATTTACTATGGCCCAGGTTGACACCAACGGGAGACACATTCTATTTTTAGATTATCAATTCGCTCATTTACTTACAGGAATACACAGAAGAAGCTTCAAACATAGCGTCCGAACAAGATATTATGGAAAATAATGATTACATGTTTGTTATGATAGGGAATTTAAGCGTTATGAGTCACGTGCCAGTCACTTGACATTCCCAGAATGCTTTATTGATTTTTGGCGCGAAATCTACAAATAGCTTAAGAGGCTACGTAGCCTTTTAAGGGAATACCATAAAAAAAAAAAAATTGTGTAAATTGATGAATCTTAATTATTGATGATTTGTAATATTTTTTCATATGAATTTCAGTGATATATATATTTTTTAATTTGGTGAGATGTAAAAATTCTAAATACCCACCTTTAAGTATTAATAAGGCCAACAGACATTTTAAATTTAGAAAGAAGAGCAAAATTGTTTTAACATCATGACGGCTTTTGTCTATCTGTATAATTGGCCTACAACACGCAAAAAGGGGCATTCGGACATTTTCATAAAGTGTAGTCTCGGATTAGCCTGCGCAGTCCGCGCAGAGTAATCCGAAACGACATTTTCCGTTTTCATGTAACATTCTGCTTCGCACAAGTCTACTGTAGCACAAAATATAAAATAGACGTAAAGTGCCTTCTCGGATAAGCCTGCGCAGGCTGATCCAAGACGATACTTTACTGAAATGTCAAAATGCCCCTTTTCACGTGTTGCAATTATTATATAGAGAGAATATCTCCGAATCGGATAGTGTCGATAAATATCGGAGAGCACATTTTGTGAATTTCACTGAGTCTAAAATCTTTACGTACGAGTATTGTAAAGAGTTGAGGACAAGGACCTGAAGAATATAAAACTGTAAATCCTTTAAACCTTTTAATGAATTCAGATATGGCTTGCAACACGCAAAAAGGGGCGTTTGGACATTTGCGTAAAGTCTCGTCTCGGATCAGCCTGCGCAG
Organism: Tridacna crocea; assembly: GCA_943736015.1. Lineage (NCBI taxonomy): Eukaryota > Metazoa > Mollusca > Bivalvia > Cardiida > Cardiidae > Tridacna > Tridacna crocea. The sequence goes on from OX031056.1 coordinate 25,567,274, forward strand.
TCCTCTCAGAGTAATCCGTAACGACATTTTCCGTTTTTACGTAACATTCTGTTTTGCACAAGTCTACTGTAGCACGAATTCTAAAGTAGTCGTGAAGTGCCGTCTCGGATTAGCCTGCGCGGAGTGCGCAGGCTGATCCGGGACGACACTTTACGCAAATGTCCGAATTCCCTTTTCGAGTGACGCGAGCCAGCTATTATATTTAGAGAGAAAATCTCCAAATCGGTCTGTGTAGATCAAAGATCAAGAGAAGCACGTTTTGTGAATTTCGTGTAAAATCTTGACGTGTGGTCAAGAGTCAAGAGCAAAAGATCTGAAGAACATAAAACTGTATTCCTGTAATTCTTTTAATAAATGTAAATATTCATTAACTTGGGAGAGATTTTCATAGCAGCCAACGTTAAGCAATGATTTGCGAACGATACAGTTAAAAGATGAGTATTACACGTTATATACCATCTGATCTTGATCTATGCTGTCGGCAAACGTTCTACAAGTCTTTATTGGTACTGAGATTGTTCAAAGGAAGAAGGAAAATTAAAAATTGTGACACAAGAATATTTTTGTAATGAAGACTCTTTTTGAAATATTTTCGAGGAATGTTTTTTCCCTGAAACTTTAAAGGTCATGTTTGTACGGTTATAGGTTTATTCCTTTACCAAACAATCCCTGGTTTTTACGACCCAGAGGAAGAAGTCTTCTAAAAACACTGTGGAAATAGGAGAAAATGCTGGCAACCAGCATTTTCTCATTTTCCCACAATATTTTCTACTGTTCTAAAGTCAAGGTTCATTTTTTGAGTCATGTTTATTTTGTCGCCTGTAAATGCTTTCAATTTAGTTGTGTTCAAAATTTTGTTGTTTGGTAAAGAGTTAAGTGTTGTTTTGTTTCTCTGATATTAGAATAACAAAACAAGACCCTTCCTGATTTATAAATGTCATTCAAAAATAACTGATTGTCGTGAGAGAATGTAAATTATGGCATTACAGAAAAAAAAGACACGTCAAATTCACGTGACGTCAATAGTATCTCGAATGCTGAGTAAATATTCAAATCACAGCAACTTTTAGACGGGGAAACAATTTTTACGTCATTTTCGCAGATTTACTAATTCCACAGAGGCATGAACTTCTTTTATGTCGCTCATAAGTGCCGTCCTACGCGGTATTTGATAGGTTTAACCCTTTAGCAGACGACCTTTAGCCTTGTCCAAATTGAAAGCATTTGCAGACGACAATTTCATTATGGCTAAAATTGTTTAATTTTTCTTTCGTAGAGAAGAAAACATTGTGGGAAAAGAAGAAAATGCTGATTACCAGCATTTTCTTCTTTTCCCACAATGTTTTCAGTAGGCTTCTTTTCCAGGAGCGTCAAAAGTCGGCATTGTGTGGTAAAAGGTTCACATTTTGACTGCTTTGTAAATGAAACATAATTTTCAGACCCCCTAGAGTAAAACCATTTGCAGAAACTGCGAAGGTTTGCTTTACCAGAATATTCTTCCGAAAATCGGATGGTATAAATAGATGATCAGTTTGCACATGGTCACCTCGTCTGATCTTGTTCCACAATATCCGCAAAGGGCTTTACGTACGCTACGAGTTTAATCTAATTTCGTGAAAGCAGCTACACAAAAATTTGTTTCACCATTTACCACACAAGTTGTTTTGATCCCTTTATCTCACAATCCCGAGAATCATCGACCCCATAGAACAAGGCTTTTGAAAACATTTTGGAAAAATGAGAAAATGGTGGCCACCATTTTAGTGATTGAAATGACAGGAAAATTTAAAAAGTCAATCATCTCGTTAACCGTTTCGTTTACATGACAGATATTCACAAGCTGTACTATTTAATACAGAAGGATTGAGGAAAATGAGAGGGAAAATCGTTATAATTGTTGATAATTTAGAAAATACTGCTTTACTTTCTTCTTAAATGTTATTAGTCTGGGTTCACTCCCAATTTCAAGCGGAATACCATTCTAGACGCTCATGTTGTGATAATTAAAACTGAGGTAAGTAAAGTGTCAACTTAAATGATATATAAAAGAATGTGGCAACATCAGAAATTGATCATTACACAGAAAAAAAACACTATTTTCGTATCACGATTTTGCCAAAGCTGTGGAATGTGGAGGCGTTAAATTGATAAATCTTCCTGTTTTTTGTCGCCACCAACTGCCCATATCGTCGACGACTGCAAAAGGCTGTTGGATAGTATACGTGGGCCAGTGGAAGATATAGAGGATATTTATTTTTTTCGGTGAAAGATCGAAATCTATTTCATCGAGTGGACACCATCGGTAATATTTTCACGAGTGGCGCAGCCACGAGTGAAAATATTACCGATGGTGTTCACGAGATGAAATAAATTTCGATCTTTCACCGAAAAAAAACAAATATTCTATTTATTTCATGCGTTTTACCCTTTCTAGGAGGAGCTTTATCAAAATTCAGTACAGTTCTTTTCCCTTGTTCCCTGTGGCGTACTCCTCCCGCATAGCAACGTTACGTCAAGCGCGAGAAATGTAAGGTATATGACGTCATATTTCCCATCTGGTTGTTAGGCACGCGCAATTTACCTAGGCAACAAGAACGTGAAAATCGGTATTTTCACTGGTGGTACCAGTGTAAGATCAAAAAATATTTTCACTGCTATTTCTCGATATCCTACCGGAAAGCATGAAATAAACATTATTAATTGTACGGTCAGTGGGCAGGGGACTTGGAAACTTGTTCACGGCTGTAGTTAATCATGTCGCCCCCAGCCGAAGGCGAGGTGGCGACATGATTCACCACAGCCGTGAACAAGTTTCCAAGTCCCCTGCCACCTGACCGTACAACGAATTTATTATACTGCAAAGTTTTACTCATTCAAGTGCGTTAAGCGAAATTTTCCTGTTTTATGATTTCACGAAAGGAGTATGATGACGAAATAGAAATTCACTTCTGTGTGCCCCAGTTCAATGAAAACTGACGTCACTGGAAACTGACGTCACTAAAACGTGCAGTTTGGTGCATAAATGTGCCCATTCGGAAGTTTACGTTATGTTTGCCAGGGAACATGATATGATGTTCCCGTCATGTTATCCAATCAGATCACGAGAAATTTTTTTGCAGTATAATAAGATAAAACGTATCCTTAGTTATACCCGATTCTTTAACCTGCTCATTGTATAGCATCGTCACACGGGACATCTGTTAAACCCTTTACCAAAACAATCCCTGGTTTTAGACCCAGGGGAGGAGGCCTTCTGGTTACCAGCATTTTCTCTTTTTTCCACAATGTTTTCTACTCTTCTGAAGCCAAGTTTCAATTTTTGAATCAGATTCATTTTGTCGTCTGCAAATGATTTTAATTTGGACCAGTCTAAAAGTTTGTTGTTTGTGAAAGAGTTATAACGTCTCATCTGAAAGACTATTAGTAAACGTTTAGATAGTTAGCCGCGGGAGTCGAACCCGTAGTCTCAAGAGGCCGGAGTCAAGTCAAATGCTCTATCACTTGAAATTTTCGGGCTGGTCGGAGGCGTGAGAAACGTAAATGTATGTATTTGTATACCAGTACTTGTTGGCAGTCGTTCTTTTATCGTTATATTGCCCCCTATTACGACGGTTAAAAATCTTGGGAATACGAACGTCTATTGCATTTAAGGGCTTGGTAATTTCAGCTTGAGAGGAGGAAATATCTGCTTGAAGTAATTTTATTCCTTCACGAACCATTCCAAACAGTTAAAGACCCTGAAGAAAAACATTTTTGAAAATATAGTGGGAAAGGGAGACAAGTATTTTCCCTTATCTCACAATGTTTTTAAGCTCTGTTGAAAACAAGTCTGATCAATTTGGACCAAATTGATCAATACTTAATTTCTCGGCTTCAAATGCTTTTAATTTGGACAAGTATAAATTCGTCGTTTTGTAAATAGTTTTGGTACAATAAAGACACTTTACGCAAAAGTCCGAATGTCACTTTTCACGTTTTGCAAGCAATAATTAATATTAATTCATTAAATCTTTATCAGACAATACAATTTTAGACTCGTCTGTATTGAAAAGCATCTGTGAGACGAAAAATTGAAAGATGCTAAATTGTTGAATTCATAGTCTGATTTTGTAGAAACTTTTGTAGGAAAGGAGAAAATGTTGATTAGCAGCAGGTCAGCAGCATTTTCTCCTTTTCCAACCAAGTGTTCAAAAGCTTCGTCCCAAAGATCCTTAAATTCAGAACTCTGTGACTAGAAGTTAAAGACAAACTTGGAATATCAGTTGTACAATCGATACTGTCAAGTTTACATCTCAATTCGGTTAACTGATGGCCCTCAAGTAGGTGGAATGATGTATAGCTCTGTATAGAGGATTAGTATTGTGTTACCGGATATGGACTGGACAGGAATTTTGTGACAGCTCAAGCTAAATATAGAATTCATACCTTGTAATAATCTTTACTGCAGTGAGAAACTTAACATGTGTCAAAATTAACGTCAGGGCGATTATTTGGCAGACAGTTTTGATCACAATAGACTTGTACATTGTCGAATGGACTGTGATATACCAGCATTTATTCCTTTTCCCAAAATGTTTCCCACCTATTACAGAGCAAAGTCTATCAGTTTGGAGCCATACTAACCTGTCTTCAATGCTTTCAGGTTTGACTAGCATTAAACTTTATCGTCTTTTAAAGAATAAGAATCTTTACTTGGTCTGTCAAGACAAAGGACCCAGTGTGGCTCGATGGTAAAGTGAAGGTCTCGTGACCTGGAGGTACCAAACTCGAGCCTCACTAGATCCCCATGTTTTTCCGTCGGAGTGCCTTTGGGCAACACTCTTCAAAACCCTAGCTTAGTATTGGAAATATATGAATATGTGAGCTGTCGCCGGCATATGACTGAATTAATTTTCAAAACGGTTTTAAACACTATTAAATCAATTAATCCGTCTTGACAAATGATGGAAAAAGGGCGACTTATTTATGATTGTGTTTTTTTTTATTTTTCAGGGAATGAACTAAGTCGAAGGTTGCACCTTCTCGGCAGAAAACACTGTTTTGTGTTTTTATCCTATAAATGCTACTTTCACCATTGTTTTGAAGGATTCTTTTGGAGGAAGACATTCAACAGATATAGGATACAGGTATATGCTAGTTTTTCTTTTTTCTTTTGTTACGAGAGAGGGAGTGGTGGTGCACCGTCTTCATATACGATGATGTTGAGTCCAGAATATCCTACAAATGTGACCCATCACACAAAAAGGGACCTTCTGGGAATTACGAGATATGTCAACCCTGATCAGACTGTGCTAATTGAGCAGGCTGACCAGGGTTCACATTTTTCGCTGTAATGACATTTTCTGTATGAAAAGTGGTCATTGTACCTTGTTATACAATCATTTTTGAATTATCAACTTAAACTGACCTGCACTATCGTTGTTCTGTTTTCATCTTATTGATGTACAGAATTCTCATATGGTCCCCTTTTGCATGATGGGTCACATACATGTATATATTGTGCTGTGCTATCTATTGTTGGTTTTTAATATCCATAAAAACACTGTAAATTACTGGCCTCCCACGGCTGATACAGTGTAATAACTGTTGTCTCCACAATGTACGCACCACGTCACTCCAGAGAATAATTTGAAAGTAACATATTGGTAATGTTGATAGATGTGATGTCAAACCCCCATACCAGCTGGAATACAGTATGTTACCTGACAAGCTGTTCCAGTGCCCTCAGTTTAAACCCTCTTAATGTCAGGCAACGGTGCAAACCATTTCTGCGGACAGTGCCGTACAAGATCAGACTGCACAGAACTTGCAGTCTGAACTTTAATTTAAATTGACCTGATTTTTCCCCTACAGTTCGGTACGAAAGATTTCTTGAAATGTTGTTAATGGCGTCTCTACTACTGACGGAAGATGTTTGTTCTATTCATTCATCGTGTCAAGGGTTGAATTATTTAATAATTAATCTGTATGTTTACATGTCGCCCGTTTGAACAGTAAATGGTACATTATGATAGCTTGCTAATTGCCCACATCGGTCTATTCATTTCCAAGGTCACTGTATATTTTTCAAGGCGACAACAATTGTTTGGCTTTATATCTCCTGAAACGAATTTGCAATAGAAATGTGTTTAACAACACAATCAAGCAATCAAGGCCCTATTTCTCTTACGTTCGATAGCAAAACCAAAAATATTCGTCGGTTTACCTCAAAAACCTTGTAACTACAGCTTGTAAAAATATGTAGTTACTAGATTTTTAGAGTAAACCGACGTATTGTTATGTCAAACATACGTTTTGGGGAATACAATCTACAAAGCGGACAGTGTGGATCCAAGATCAGACTGCATGTCCTGTTCAGTCTGATCTTGATCTACACGGTCCTCAAAAGGTCAGTGAGTCGCACGCACCGGTCTAACGGTTAAAATTGTATTTTAAGTCAAGTACCAGATTTACAATGCAAAACTGCAAATTCTGAATTACTTAACCGTTTTGTGTAGCCAATGAGAAATTGTGTTACTTTCAAATTTAGAAAAATCATGAGAACGAGATGAACAGTCTATGTAGGAGTTGTTAATGATTATGAGTCCTGGCTTTTTATTGTCAGCTACTTCGTTTGTATCTCCTTACTTCATGCAACAAATTTCCTGAAGCGGACTCTGATAAAATCTCTGTAACCTAGGGATAATAATAAATTGTCACCAGTGTGTTGTGAAGAATACATTTGAACACAATGTGTCAGGAAAACATAATGCTCAGTCCGAGCAATTTTTCCATTTTCCTCTTTGTTTTCAACAATGGTCTACTGCACGACGAACAAATTTGTTTGCTGTTCTGACTTTGGTCCAACCATTCTATCAGAATTTTGATAAAAACAGATGGTACTATAACGAGGCAGGAGTTGAAGGGGGAGGGATTCACATCGTCCACCGTTTGACTAAATATAGGTTTTTTGTAAAACCATGATTACGTCGGTTTACTTCAAATACCTCGTAGCTACAGCTAGTTACAAGCTGTAGTTACGAGATTTCTGAAGTAAAGCGATGATTAGTTCTTTCAGAAGTATTTTACCTCAAGTTTGAGGATGATGAGAATTGTTCAGATCGATATCAGATTGCACAAAATGTAATATCCGGTCTTTGGAGTTCAATGCACGATAGCATGAGTATTGTGTTTCATAAACAATAAGGTCCTACAAGAATGTTATCCACGAAAGTTTTTTTTTAAATCGGAGAGTACTAACATGGCATATACCGGTCTAAAATTAACTGCTTCTGTAAGCGCTTAATATTTCACTTATGCCTGGTCAAAATATTTGACTTTGTCTAGATACATGAATGCATTGTCGAAACTTTTATGGTTCGCATCGATAATTGGTATTAGATAACTTGCTGCGAGTCTAAAATTTCTTAAATTACGAAACACTGACCTTAAAGGTGGGTATTTAGAATTTTCACATCACACCAAATTAAAAAAAATATATATATTACTGAAATTTATACGAAAAAACAATACAAATCGTCAATAATTAAGAATCATAAAATTGCAAAAAAAAAAATTTTGATGGTATTCCCTTAAAAGGCTACGTAGCCTCTTAAGCTATTTTTAGATTTCGCGCCAAAAACCAATAAAGCATTATGGGAATGTCCAGTGACTGGCACGTGACTAATAACGCTTAAATTCCATTACAAAACAAACATGTAATAATTATTTTCCATAACGTCATCTTCGGACGGATGTTTGAAGCTTTGTCTGTGTTTTCCTGTATTTAAATGAGAGAATTGATAATCTTAAAATAGAACGTGTCTCCCTTTGGTGTCAACCTGGTTCGTAATAAATCTCTAATTTCTCGCGTTATCGGATGGTTTTCGACAGCTAGGGTTTTATGAACGCAAATTAAAAGGCTATGGGAGTATAAGGATGATTTTTTTGCATTTTTGTAAAATTTTCGTCCCAAAACCTGAAGGGCCACCTTTAAGCGTGTTGTAATTTGTACGAAAAGTACATCAGAGGATCAAGATTGCATGCCTCTATTTCTCCATTTCTACTCCAATGAAACGTGCCAAATAGGCAGTTTTGATTTAACAGGCACGAGACTGGTATTCCATTCGACGTTGATTTAAATCAAAGCGTTGAGAACGATGAAGTGGTATTTGCCAAGGAAGCCAGTGTATGGAATTAATAGTTTGAAAGAAAAAGAGAAATATTGTTCTAATATTGGCTTGAAATTAAACCTATTAAGCCAATGAATACCTCTTTGGTTGAAAGGAGAGTATTCGTGATAAAATTAGGATTATTTGTGTTATGGTGATCTCCCTTGGATCATAAGGAGTTAAAAGTAACGTCCCTTGACAGTAGGATGAATGGTGGGTAGAGAAAGAAACCCTGTAAATTTATCGAATAAGATTTCGTGTGTACTTGGAAACTTTGATTTTGAAATATTTTGGCCGTTAACATCAACTTCCCAACATTACAATCAACTATTTTGATCTTTAAATGTTCATGCCCAATCAAATGAATTAGCACGTAATCATGGGATGAACAAGCTATTCGACGAATAGGTTTTGGAACGAATAGGCCCAGGGCCAAGGGATCGGGAGACAATTTTGTATCATCGCAAACATAGAAAGCTTTGAGCGAAAAAGCCTGTTTTCAATCGGAAACTAGTATTTCCACGATCGGTGGCCTCACCCAGTGTATTTTAACATGCCATTTCCAATTACTTACCTGAGTGCTACCGGAAAATTCATTTACCTGAGAAAAATTGAGCTTTGGGATTATTTCCATCGGCTTTCCACAAAATAAGATACATGGTCTTCAAAATTCAATATCGAACTCAAAAGTTGTATTGTCCTTGACAAATACCACAAAAAAGCGCTCAATGCATTCATCAAGCCTCGATAAATCCGTTGATCAAGTCCCTCCCTTGAAATGCATCTATACGGTATATTTCTTTGTTGGAAGCACACCGCTTCACCGATTTTATAAACGTACACTCCACTTAGGAAGCAGGTACTATTCGCAAGTTTTCTTGGGAAACTTTCCAAATATGCTTTCTTTGACAAACAGTCTGTACATTACTTTCTTACTCTCTCTATCAATTACGTAGGCATTTTTCAGTGTTCTGTTGCTTGTCACGGAGGCTGTTGTTGGCGTTTCAAATCGATGTATAGGACGATGCCATGATTAAGATATGACTGACAGTATTTCAAAATGGAAAACTTGATACAAACGAATGTAGATGTAGGTAGGGTATCGGTAGAGTTGTGACAAGTGGCATTCACTGATATTGACAAGGGTGCCAGTCCATCGCACCCTCATGAGCCGGTGTCAAGGTAAAATGTATAATGATAAAATATGAATTTACGCTGGCCGATATCATCGTGGTTTTTATCAATACGCGAGAACCGTGATGCAAACAGTACCGGTTTATAGTTATTCATTTTTTATTTTCGCTGATTTTTGTCCATAAAGAACTGTGCTAGTATCACTGGCTTACATAAAATCATTAATTTTAATTTATCATCAGGGAATAAAAAAACAAGACCTTACTTTCGGACAAGTGGGAAGGACGTTCACCTTTCAAAAGATATGATGCATTGACAGTTACTTACTTCGTTTATTATAGATGGTGTTTATCAACCTTTTACCGAACAGTCCAGGGTTTTAACGACCTTGAGAGAGAAGGCTTTTATAATCACAGTTGGAAATGGAAAAATGTAAAAATGCTGGCAACCCACATTTTCTTCTCTTCCTTCAGTATCGTCTGATGCTTGGAATACAAATCCAATCGATGGACTCAAATTATTTTTGTCGTAGGCAAATGTCTTTAGTTTGAACAAAGCTTAAATTTTGTCGTGTGGTAAAGAGGTAATTAGTGTGAACTACGATAGATCTTGAGTAACGTCTTCGTTGGTGATATATCGCAATTAGGCCACATTTTATGCTTTGATAAATAGTATAATATGAAAATATATGCTGTTTCATCATTTTCATGTATTTAATGTGTTTCAACCATGTCAGTGTGAGATAAAGATCAGACTTAAAAGTACCTAATGGATCTTTCAGCACGCAGCAGCGTGGGTAACCAGAATTTATATTAAATAAAATATGTTTAAACTAACCAAAATTCACTTTTTTCTCATATTGAAAATTGATAACGCTACTACGTTGTTGTCAGCAGATGCTTCTTATTTTGGATAATTAAAAAAAATTGTCGTTTGTTTAGAATTACATTTTTGTCGATTGTTTTAACAATTATTCGTGTTGTAACAGCCAGCCGCACAGAGCATTGGATGGGATATAATCTTTAAAGAATAGGATTAGACTAAAACAATCAATACGGTACTAATGGGGTGGGGGGGGTGACCAGGATGACAAAGCTGCGTGATAAAATAGTACGCTTATAATCATTGTCTATTCAGTTCAATTTAATTCAATAAACTTCATTTGTTCCACGTACGTACAACATACAGTGTGGTAGTACAAAAGATAAATACCGTAGAGACAATAATGTGATCGTACCTAAAGGTATAAGGAGGGAAAGGGTAGAAAGTTTAGAGGAGAGGTCATGAAAGGGAAGAGTAGCATTTGTCTATAACGGGAAAATCATTAAAAGTTTGTAACAGGTACATATCTTAAAGTTCTTATTGGTAAATTATATAATATTACTAAATCTAGAAAATATTTACGTGCGGTTTAGGCCTCATCAGATAATGATTTAAACGAGAAATCTATCTTAACGAGCAATGTCTCCTTCAATCTACCATAAGAGTGCAACATACACCGGTATACTGATTTAAAAGGAATTATTAAGTGACAGTTATTCTATCAGTTTCATATGGAAACTGCTACACCCCAGCTATATTATGTTTTTAAAGATGCGTATTATGAATTATCCACTGTTTATCATAGAATATCCGAGTCCTCGATACGCTTAACATATACATGTAGTAATGTTAGTCTTTAAAGGTGGGTATTTAGAATTTTCACATCACACCAAATTAAAAAATATATATGTCACAGAAATTTATATGAAAAAACAATACAAATCTCCAGGATCATAAAATTACAGAAAAAAAATTGGGGGTGGTATTCCCTTAAAAGGCTACGTGGCCTCTTAAGCCATTTTAGATTTCCCGCCAAAATCAAAAAAGCATTGTGGGAATGTTAAAAGACTTGCACATGACTTATGACTATTAAATTCCATAACATAGCAAACATGCAATTACTTTCCATAATGTCTAGAACTTTGGATGCTATGTTTAAAGCTTCGTCTGTATGTTTCCGGTATGTAAACGAGCGAGTTATTCATATAAAAATAGACCGTGTTTCCCTTCAGTGTCGACCTGGGCTGTAGTAAATCTCTAATTTATCTAGCTGTCATATGATTTTTGACTACTGGGGTTTGATGAATGAAAATTATAAGGCTTTGGGAGTATAAGTATGATCATTTTGTATTTTTGTAAAATTTTCGTCCCAAAATCTTAAAGGCCACCTTTAACGCTACTCAATGAATACAATGAAAGACTTTAAGCCAATAGTCGTATGTATTGTGTTTTAAGTTTCTTAACAGTTAGGCTGCTGAGTACGACCTCATGAATGACCTTTTGCGGACAGTGTAGATCAAGATCAGACTGCACAGAACGTGCAGTCTGATCTTGGATCTACACTCTCCGATTAGGAGATATTATTCCCTCAAAACATAACTTTAAAATAGCAATATTGTGGTTTTTACTATTGAACTGAAAATTTTGTATTAGTTATTTAGGAGGACAAGAGTTAAGTCAGAAAGATCTCACCACATCATACAGCGTATGTCCGAGATCAGGGCTCCTATTCACCAACCATTCTTAAGAACGTTCTTTGTCTTATTCTCCAGAATTTTTTTTCATTTGTAAGTAACACAACTTCTGATTGGCTAAACCATTCGGTTTAGCCAATCAGAAGTTGTGATACTTTCAAAATTAGAAATTCTTGAAGAATAAGACCAAGAATATTCTTAAGAATGGTTGGAGAATACGAACCCATAGTCTGATCTTGATCTACACAAACAGCAAAATTAAAGCGTAATCACTCACAGCTAGCTGCATTATAAAAAAAAAATTTTTTTTCTTTTTTCTGGCCGTAAACCAGAATGATATATAGACAGCATGAAGGCTGGTAAATGTGGAGCAAGTATCGTACCCAGGGTCCATAAACTGTTTTATGTTTATGGTTTTTGGTAAAGTGAGTACAAAAGTGAGCTTAAAACCCACTTCTTTCTACTTATTTTTGTTGTTGGAGCACCCTTGTCAATGTTCAAGGAGAACCATAACTGTTACTGATAAGGAGATCATAATGCGAAAACCAACCTTGTACACGGAACTAAACCCAACGTAGAATGTTCTTAAATTACCCCATACCAATTTACTTTGAAAACCAAAGACATGTATTATTATTAGGCCTATTGTCTCGAGCGTTGAAAAAAAAAACAGAATTATGGGTACTTGGTGGCAATATTACGCCGTGACGACATTGCAACACTCATATACTAAACGAATACAAATATCTTAAACCCTGACTTAAGTAGAACTCCTGGGTCAGTATTAACCAACCATTCTTTAGAACCTTCTTAGGCTTATTCTTCAGAATTTTGTCAATATGAAAGTAACAGAATTTCTGATTGGCTAAACCATTTGGTTTAGCCAATCAGGAGTTCTGTTACTTTCACAGCCAGAAAATCTTGAAGACTAAGACAAAGAAGGTTCATAAGAAAAGTTGATGAATACATACCCTGCCTAACCTCAAACCAAACGATGCCATGTTTTAACGACTTTGGAAAACACATGTGAAAAGGAAAATTTCTGGTTACCAGCATTTTTTTCCTTTTTTGATGGAATTGAATTGTGCCACGATTCATTTTTCGTCTTCAAATGCTTTCGATTTAGTTACGTCCATATCCGCGTCGCTTGGCATACAGGGAAAAAAATAGAACGGTTTTGCGAATTAACAAACAAAAGCGATTTATTTCGATTAAAGATAAATGAATTCAGGTATTTTTCAGTCATTTCATTCTGTTTTAAACAAGTGACTCTTTGATGACCTGCATGGCGCATGCAAAAATCTACCGTAATAAACCTGGACATTTTGTCAAAGTAAAATCGATCGTTTTAGTCAAAATGTGTTAAATGATCAATCAGCCTGGGGCGACATACTTCTTTATTCCGTGTACTATTCTGTACCTAAAACCCTAGATTTAATGAAAATTTACAAAACAATGCATGAAAAGGATAAATTCCTAAAAGTGACCGTACTATTTTTCTTTATAGCAACTTTTCCTGCTACTGCAAACATCAGACGATGATGCAACATAATTTACAGAATATGCTACCAATATCTGATGTACTAAGAGGTCAAAAGTTATTAATGAGCCCTGCATTGAAAGCACTTGCAAAAGAAGTGAAAAACCTTGTGGGAAATGGATACAATGTGGTCTGCAACATGCGAAAAGGGGCATTGGGACATTTGCGTAAAGTGTCGTCTCGGATTAGCCTGCGCAGTCATCGCAGGCTAATCCGAAACGACACTTTCCGTTTTTATGTAATTTTCTGTTTTTGCGCCAGTCTACTGAAGAACAAATGTAATGTCGTAAAGTACCGTCTCGGAGTACCCTGCGCTGACTGCACAGGCTGTTCCGAAACGACACTTTACGCAAAAGTGTGAATGCCCCTTTTCGGGAGTTGCAAGCCATGTTCTGATTACCAACACGTTCTCAGTTTCCCGCAATACTTTTGTATCCCTCTCTCATGAGTTTGGACAAACTCGGGATAGTATAGAAAGGGTAAAGGGCAATTGAAATAAGTAGAACGAGCACAGGAGTATCTGAGCATAGCTAGACATCAATCGTGGTATAGTTTCATTTTCTTTTTAGTTTAGTTTAAACATATTTATTTTACATCGATTGAGAAACAAGTTCTAACAACTTATACTAATTTCTCTCGATTCTGCTTCCTGGGAGCTACACTAGTACTCGCGCCGAATGTGTGGGCCAATGAAAAATCCCAAAGTTGACACCCACTCCCAGGTATCGAACTCAGGACCCTTTGGTTATGAGGTCGACGCTCTACCGCACGACCACGGAAATCACATTTTCATTTTCTATTTGCATTGTTTTCATGATATTTTAGGCTTCTTTCATCAGTTTATGTAGTTCTATCACGGCATTAGAGCCTTGTTCAACGTGGTTCCTTTCTCACACTTTGTGATTCTATCCTTAAAATGCAATGATTTTGGTCTCTTTTTCAATGACGCGAATTTTTCGTCAGTGTTAAGAACGGTGTATTGTCTGATAAGCCTTGCCATTTCCTTCATCAAACCGATTCTCTATCACTTGGTACTATTCGAATATTCCTGTCCTTTATACAGATGTGTTAGAAAGGTTTCACGTTTTTGTTTAATTTTGGGATCACTGCTTTAGTTACAGTAGAACCGTGCTCTGTAACACATTTGCGAAAAGTATCGACTCAGGTCAACCTGCGCAGTCCGCGCAGGCTGACCTGGGTCGAAACTTTTCGCTATGGGCCAATTTTCTGCATATCTAAAGACCACTGTAACCTATAGATTAAGTCCTTGTTAGACATTTTTTTTTTTTCTTAATTAAGAATCCGTGATTATTGATGTGTCACATTCATTTTGTCGTCTCAGTTTGGACCAGTCTAAAATTTTGTCGTTTCGTAAAGAGTTAACTTTATTCTGATTCTTGGTTTAGACAGCAATTGCAACATTTGAATTGCTAAACCATTTGATAAAGCCCGACAGAATTTCTGTTACTTTCAAATGCCAGAAAATTCTTGCGAATTAGAAAGGGGATTCTTTTTGACAGATCCCTTTATTAAGTCCCCTTTTCAAGCTGCATGACTCGTTTTTCAAAAGAGTATTTTTTCCCCTAGAAAATACAAGTCATGTTGAAGTATATCAGTTCATCAGTATAATAATTGGCTTTCAACACGGGAAATGGGGTATTCGGACATTTGCACAAATGTGCAAAGTGTCGTCTCGGATCAGGCTAATCCGAGACGGCACTTTACGACCACTTTACGACTACATTAAACTTTGTTCTTCAGTAGACTTGTGCAAGACAGACAGAATGCATAAAATCGGAAAGTGTCGTTTCGGAGTACCCTGCGCAGAGTGTGCAAGCTGATCCGAGATGACACTTTACGCAAATGGCCGAAGGGCCCTTTTCGCGTGCTGCAAGCCAATGTAGCATTTTTGTATTGTTATCAAACATCAGACCATCTCATCGGGTACATAAAACAACCTTTTATTTTCCATGGCGAGCTGACGTCAGTCAGTGTTGCTGTGATCTGTTCCTGTATGTGTTTTCGTAACAATAAAAATACGTGTGCATTTTATATTAAAAACTTGGATCTACTCTATCTTATATTAAATAACGTTTTCCGACAAAGGAGGAGTTGAAATTGCAATGTCTGGTAAATTCTTTTCAAAGAGCAACAGCTTCAAAATGTGATTCCCCAGGCTCGTGACAAGACTTCTCAACGTGAAGAAAAAAAAGGAGTGGTTTGACCAAAATAAGCTTGAAGAAACATGTTTCGTAAGTTGAAGAAATAAAAGCACGCAGGGTAAAAACAAGACACGCGGTCATTAAAACTGTGTAATATTATTAGTAAATTATCTATTTCCTTCTTGTAACATAATAATTACATTAACAGCTACTTTATTGCCTTTTATTTTTCATGAAGAAACAAGACAGTCGAGCCTCGTTTGTTTCGTCGTAGGTGTCAGCTGTCAACCTCTTTAAGTTCTGGAGGCCTTCTGTTGTGTTCTTCTATTAACGCTTAGGGTGCTACGCGCGATTCACTGATCTTTTGCGGACTGTTTAGATCAAGATCAGACTGCACAAAACGTGCAGTCTGATCTTGATCTACACTGTCCGTTAAGAAGATGTCTTACACTGAAATGATGCGTCTGCAGTGAAAATACTTGGGTTTAACTCTCTGCTTGATAGTTTCGGTTTCATTTTGAATTTGTTTAGCAGGTCAAGGGTTATATTGGATTTTTATAGATTGTTGTAACTTGTACAAGTAGTAGTAGTGGTAGTTGCTGCAGCGGCAGGACAATCATCATCAGGATGATGATAAGCATCACTTTCTTCTCAGACTCAAACACTATATATGTATAATTACATGTACCAAGTGACACTGGACTCTTTTCCTAACGACAAAATTTCAGATCGATACAAAAGTAAAACAATAGCAGACGGCATATTATAAATGGCGAATACATGTACGATAAAGATTAGAAAGCATTGTAGGAAAAGAAGAAAATGCTGGTTACTAGCATGTCCCTCTATATTTTTCAAAGGATTTTTCCCTAGGGTCGTAAAAAATAGAAATTCTTTTAGTAAAGGATGAATGGACTCCATAGAAATGCTAGAAACAAGAGTTGACTTTCAGCTGAGATTGTGTTAGATTCAAAGCAATCTGTTTTTTCAGAAAATATCACACAACATGAAATGAATATCGACGTTAATCAGGGAAGAAAATTGAGCCTAAGGTAGGCAAAACTGCATGTAGGCATGCGCACTGGTCTGAACTCATCAATTTAACCCTTTCCCAAACAATCTCTGGTTTTTACGGGTCAGGAGTAGGAGCCTTTTGAAAACATTGTGGGAAAAGGAGAAAATGCTGGTAACCAGCATTTTCTCCTTTTCCCACAATGTTTTCTACTCTATCATATAGAAAAATCATCTTTTTAGCAACTGTTAATTTGTCATCTGCAAAATGCTTTCAATTTGATCTGGTCCAAAATTTGCCGTTTGGGAAAGGCTTAATACGTTGAAACTGAAAGCAAAACAGATACTTTGGTAAAGATTGGTGATGTACATTTTCTCGTGTATCGACGAAAAATTGAAAATCAATTTTGCGATATTTTAACATGAAAGGTGCGGCTGGTGTATTTCCCTGTACAATTATTATACCAATTTCCTCTAAATCCTTCCAGTTATTTTCGAGATGGGCGGATTGAGTGAACCTTTCTAGTGCAAAACAGAAATGATTATGAATACTAGATATTTAGTTATTACTGTTACAGAGCTCCAGGTAGAGGAAGTGATTTTGATTTTAAAATTGAAAATGTTAATTATTATCCACTAAACCCTATGTTGTGGGTACTCATTAGAATCGTCTCATCGAGACGATTCTAATGAGTACCCACAACATAGGGTTTGGGAGAGAAATAATGGCTTTAGAATACCATCACACCATCTTATATGGAGCCCTTATTACAAATTACCTAAATGTTTAAAATTCAGTTGTCTTTATCAGAATATCTGGATAACTACCGGAAAGGAAGAATCAAAGTCAGACTGCACATTCTAGCACTCTGATCTTAATCTTCACTGTAACTGAAGCAACGAAAATTGTCCCTTGCGCAGAAAATTCACTTTCATTCTGTAGAAAGGGAAGTTTTCTCTGTTTTGTATCTATCTAGTTCTTGAGCTTCCATATTAAGCCCGTTCTTTGTTTTAATTTAAACTTAGGTCTGCACGAAGAACTTTAAGCAATGTTTTCGGCCCACATTCTATCAAGTAGGTCTGTCGTATACATGTCTTTTGTAGGCTCGCTGCCAACCGAATTATCTTTACACGAATAGACAACACACCTCTGAACTAATTTTCTTGAAATATCAGTAAGGTTTGACTTTGTTCTATCTCAGACAAGCTCAAATATGGGTCACTCAGAGACAAATTCACCATTTATTTATTTCATAAATGAAAAAAAAATGGAGAGTTTATACCGGTATGATTGGTTAAAATGGGCCCTGGAGTCAAAATTTAGGTCAAAACTACAATAAACCTTGTGCCCGTTTTTTTTTAAATCACTTTCAATGCTTACATTTCCAGAAAACATGTTTAGAATGTTGGACTTGATTACAATATCATATCGTCGGTTTACTTCGAAAACCTAGTAACTACAGCTTGTTAAAAGCTGAAGTTACGAGGTTTTCGGAGTAAACCGACGATATCTAAAACGAGTTTGAGTATATGCATAGTAACAACCATCGTACAACAACATTTCTTAGCGTAAAAGTTGTAACAAATTTGTGACCGATCACGCTAAAAGGGACCATTTGGGAATTTTGTACATCAATTACATGTAGATGAAAACAGATCAACTATAGTGCAGGTCAGTTAAAGTTGATAATTCAAAAATGATTGTATAACAAGGTACAATGACCACTTTTCATACAGAAAATGTCGTTTAAAACGAAAAGTGTCAACCCATGTTAGCCTGCGCAATTGGCGCAGTTTGACCAGGGTTGATACTTTTCGCAGTTCCCAGAAGGTCCCTTTTGTGTGTTTGGTCACATTTTCAGTGTTGTATGTATATCCCATGAACATGAACTTGATTTTTTCCTATTAATGGCATCATAGCTGAATCAACATACAAATTTCAAGTATTGCTTGAACATTTCTATTTTGTGGTTTATGTAGATTATAAGTGACATAAAAAATATTTTGATATTAAAACCAAACATAATTATTGTCTCCTGTTTATGTAAACATATTTATAATGCAATAAAACATGTTTAAACCCTAGGCTGCTAAGCGCGACTCACGGACCTTTTGGCGGGCAGTGCAGATCAAGATCAGGCTGCACAGAACGTGCAATCTGATCTTGGATCTACACTGTCCGATATGGTGACACCTTCCATCAAAAAACACATTTGAAATAGGAGCTTTAGTGGCTTTCACCGTCGGTTTAAAATTTCATTTCCTTTATTTAGCAGGATAAGAATTAATCTTTTACCACAAAATGACCAAAAAAAGCCTTTTGAAAACATTGTGGAAAAAAAAAAGAAAATGCTGGTAACCAGCATTTTCTCCTTTTCCCACAATGTTTTCTACCCTAAAACAATGCATCATTAAAGCCACTATGATGTTGTCGTCTGCAAATGCTTTCAATTTGGATAGGTTTAAATTTGTGCCGTGTGGTAAAAGGTTAAACCAATCTATAAATAAGGTAAAATGAACTATAGTCTCAATATTTTATGGTGACAGACGACAAGAAATTGTCTAGACATACAGAAACTGTTACCCGGCCCTTCTGTAAAGTCGATTTCGTTCAACATTTCTTACAGTAAACCCTTATCCTGCTTACTGACTTAAATAAAACTTTCAAGCCCGTAACAAAAAGTCCAAGAGTTGTTACGTCAACAGTTGTCTTTTTTGAACAATATTTACGTATCGGACAGCGTAGATCAAGATCAGACTGCACGTTTAGTGCAGTCTGATCTTGATCTACACTGTCCGCAAAAGGTCAGGGAGCTGGGCATAGCAACTTTAGAGTTAAAAACACCATTCAGACACGGATAAAGGCATAGGATGTGTGATCGTTCTTTGCAGTCTGATCCTGGCCTATACTATTTAAAAAACTCTTACTTTCGGCTGTGGGACTGGAAATGTTAATTCAATAAACCTGTAACTTGTTCAGCTTGTCCTGTTTGAGTGGTTAGTATACGGTTTAAATTTAAGAGCAGGGCTCACTTTCTGTGCAGTCGCCATTGTGCTTCCGCCTTTTGCTCAAAAACAGGTTGATTGCAAGGGTCGAATCACGCCATACCAGCAGATACATACATGAAGCGACCTATAATGAGCCATGCTCTGACAAAAGGCGCTTAATGCATCTCCGTAATCCATCATCCTATACTCATGGGTCCATTACAGCCACTCTTTGTAACAATTTACTAAAATAAATTGATGTAGAGTGGTCCTTGAACATACAGAAAATTAACCAACAGTGAAAAGTTTTGGTCCAGGTCAGCCAGCGCGGACTGCGCAGGCTGATCTGAATCGATACTTTTCGTAGATGCATGAAGTCCCTTTGAAAAGAGCATGGATCGTTTATTAGTTCACCGGAGCACAACGTGCTCAAGTGAGCTTTTAGGATCACCCTGTGTCTGTCGTAACGTCGTGCGTCGTGCGTCGTGCAACAATACTAACAATACTTTAAACATCAACTTCTCTTAAACCATTGGGCCATTTTGGACCAAACTTGGCTGAAATGTTCCTTGGGAGGTCTTCTTTAAAATTTGTTCACAGAATTTGATTCCATCAAAAACTCTGGTTGCCATGGCAACCAAATGGAATTTTTTAGCAAATTCTTTAAAAATCTTCTCTCAAACCACTGGTCGGGTTTTGAAATAATTTCACAGATATGTTCCTTAGGTGACCCTTTTCAAAACTTGGTCGTGAAATTTTTATCCGTCAAAAAATGTGGCTGTGGTGAATGGGGGCAACTTGCACTATACAGAAATGAAGGAATTCTTAAAAAATCTTCTCTGAAACCGCTGGTCAGATTTTGAAATAATTTCACAGAGTTGTTCTTTTAGTGACCCTTTTCAAAAACTGTTCGCGAAATTTTGATCCGTCAAGATGCACGACTCTGGTGAATGGGGGCTACTTGCAATATACAGAAATAAAGAAATTCTTAAAAATTCTTCTTCTCTGAAACTATTGGTCAGAATTTGAAAAAAAAACTTCACAGAAATGTTCCTTTGATGACCCGTTCCAAAACTTGTTCGCGAAATTTTGATCCGTCAAGAAACACGGCTCTGGTGAATGGGGGCTACTTGCACTATAGGGAAATGAAGAAATTCTTAAAAATTCTTCTTCTCAGAAACTGCTTGTCAGATTTTGAAATAATTTCACAGAAATGTTCTTTGGATGACCCTTTTCAAAAAATTTTGCGAAATTTTGATCCATCAAGAAACATGGTTCTGGTTAATGGGGGCTACTTGCACTATATGGCCATGAAAAAATTCTTTAAAATTCTTCTTCTCTGAAACAGCCGATCAGATTTTGAAATAAACTCACAGAAATGTTCCTTTGGTAAGCCTTTTTAAAAAGTGTTCGCAAAATGCTGATTTGTCTAAAAACATGGATCTGGTGAATGGGGGTACTTGCACCATTTGGTCTTTAAAAATTATTTTTCTGTGAACAAAAATTGCTCGGGAAATTTTGTTCCATCAAGAAACATGGCTCTGATGGCTGTGGGGTATTTACACTATACAGAAATGAAGAAATTCTTGAAAATTCTTCTTGTCTAAAATGGCTGATTTGATTTTGAAAAAAACGACTATGGTTCTCTCAGAAATTCAGATGAGCGATCCAGGACCATCTTGGCCCTCTTGTTTTGTAAACGTCGACAGAGAAGCCAATATTTACACACATGATATAAACAATGAAATACATAACAAACGGTAATGATTGTAATACATATTTCCAGCGATGATGATTTGACATCTTTGGTAGTCTATATATATACTCGGACAGTAAGATGTCATTTGTCAATTTTTACACGGTTGTCATTTTTTACAGGGCCTAGATCAAGGTTAGAATGCACGAATATACAGTCGAATCTATATCGTCCAGTCTACGATACTTGGTTTGCATTGCGACCAAAGAAATTAACCCTGTATTATACCGAAACTCTTCAATCGAAGCCAGAAATTGTAGTTCCTGCGCATTAGTTACCTTAACTCCTAGGATGCTAAGTGCGACTTACTGACCTTTTGCGGACAGTGTAGATCAAGATCAGACTGCACAGAACGGGCAGTCTGATCTTGGATCTACACTGTCCGATACGGAGATATTGTTCCCTTAACACTTTCCCAAACGACATATTTTAAACTGGTCCAAATTGAAAGCACTTGCAGACGACAAATGAATCGTAACTCAAGAATTGAAATTTGTTTCCAGCAAGGGAGAAATCACTGTGTAGAAAGGAACAATTGCTGGTTTCCAGCATTTTCTCCTTTTGCCACAATGTTTTCAAAAGGCTTCTATCTCAGAGTCGTAAAAAACAGACATTGTTTGGTATAGGGTTGAACATACCTTTGAAAGGGTAATAATTGAGTTTTTTACCATCGAATTGAAAATTCAGTTTTAATTATTCAGCAGGATGAGGATTAACAGCGCGTGTCATTCAGCTTGACGGAAGTATGACGATGACGTCATTTACGCCTTCATATCTCGCGCTTCTCCTAATATTGTAATGGGTTCTGATGTGGGAGGGGTACGCCAAGGGGAAATAACCAGAAATAACTCTACGTTATTTTGATAAAAGTCCCTTAAAAAACGGGGTCGAAGCATGAAAAAGATTTTTTTTTCCGTAAAATTTCGAAATTTCTTCTCGTGAACATCATCGGTAATGTTTTCACTTATGACTGCGCCACTAATGTAGTTTTTAACGGTAATGCTCACGAGATGAATTAAATTCGATCTCTCAACGAAAAAAAAAAAAGAATTTATATACAGAGCTTTAGATAAAAAGGGATGGTAGTATTCTAAAGTCATTGTTTCTCTTCGAAACCCAATATTTTGGGTAGTCATTAGGATCGCCGGCAAATGCTTTCGATTTAGACAAGCCTAAAACATTGTCGTTTGGTAAAGAGTTAAAGCGGTAAAGTAGCCGGAGTCTTGAGAAGCATATTCCACGAAGCATTGATAAATATAGGATCTGACATGAGTTGGTTTTTGAGATAAAAGTTTATTAAGCGATACTACAAAAATGTTATTAATCCTTTACTCCACAGATACTCATTTGTACGCATTGCTTGTATGAGCCTTTGGAAAACATTGTGGCAAAAGGTGAAATTGCTCGTAACGAGCAATTTCACCTTATGCCACAATGTTTTCTACACTATCAAAAGGTGTCATATACACTTAAGAAACGGCTTCATTCTTACTGTTATTTAGGGTCAATTAGAGATACCATGGAAATGCCTTATGGGGTAAAGGGTTAAGCGAGCCTTCGGCGAGCTTAATAACAGTTTTTGTGGACGAATTTAATAAATTTTTACCTCAAAATCCAATGAGTGTCAGATTCTTTTTATCACATTACTGATTAACAAGACATGATTATAATCCAAAATGTGTTAAACCAGAGACATGTATACATGTATCATGTGTAGTGAAATTTACATGAAGCCTGTGCACTTACTTTGACAGGTACATTACGAACGAAAATAGTTCCGAAGAAACTTGCATAATATTGATTTTTGTTTGACATTCTAACAGTGATTGAATTAACAACTTTATCATGACATGAACTTTGACCGCTAATTTCCTTCAGAAACCTAGGTCAGCATTGTTTTAGAAATGAAGCGTATAATTACAGAATGTTGACCAAATACAGCACTATTTTCTTATATCACACATGTTTCAGACAAGAAAATTCGTAATGGCTGTATTACATTGAAAAGAAGGAGAGTTATGTGGTAAAAGAATATCCGGGAAATCAAGAATAGGTGTATTGGACCTCATGACATAACGTTGAACACGACGTTAAACACCACCTAAATTAACAAACAAATCTAGACACTGAACACGTCAACTTTATTTATGTTGGTAAAAATGGTCAAAGCAAACTTGACTATTTTTAAAAGAAAGTAGATAAATTACTATGTGTTTCAAAGCCTATTGTAATAAATCAAAATTAACCCGGATCGTCGATGATTGGTTTGTTCGCGCATTACATCATATAATATGTTTAACTGTGCTCTCATTTATCCTCGTTTGTTTCCTCAACACTAATAAGAGAAAACGTGCCGACTGGACTAGTTTCACTCTTTATCCCTGCTCATGAGACTGTTCTTGAGAACACTGCAACAGATGAACACATACTTTCATGGGATTGTGAGCAAAATGGTTTAACTTTCAGCACACGTTTGTCGGCAGATGCCACCCATAGTTCGGTTGGATCACAGTTGTTTTAGTTCTAGTTGTGCTTAAATTTCAAACTCATTCCGTAGTTTGACGGTGTTTAACTCTTTACCGAACGTCAAAATTTTAGGCTGGTCCAAATAGCAAGCATTGGCAGACGACAATTTTAAGATGGCTCAAAAGGTGCAATTTTGCTTTGATAGAGTAGAAATCTTTGTTGGAAGAGAAGAAAATGCTGGTTACCAGCAGTTTCTCCTTTTCCCAGAACTTTTTCTAAAGGCTTCTTCCTCATGGGCTTCAAAAGTTGCCATTGTCTGCTATAAAGTTTACTAGATGGAATTTAAATCAATTTTGGACACTTTCTTTTGAAAAAGGTTTCATTCCCATTATTTTTACGCAGCGCTAGTTAAAGCTTTTCCAAAATTACTTTCAATTTTTAACGCCCCCCCCCCCAAACACACACACAAGCACACACAAAAAGCCTTTGAAAACATTGTGGGATTGTGGGATAGGGAGACACTGCAGGTAACAAGCATTTTCTCCTCTCCCTCGATGTTTTCTAAGATTTCAAATACAATCCCATTATTTGAACTCCATTCAAACACTTTCAATAGACAGATCGTCGGTTTACTTAAAAACATAGTAACCGTAGGTTGTTTCAAGCTGTAGTTACGAGGTTTTTGAAGTAAACCGATGAGATGTGAGATTCAATCTTCTGGTAAAAAAGCTAAAGTCTCCCCAAGAATGCATGTAAGGGTTGCAACAAGGGGCATTCGGGCATTTGCGTAAAATGTCCACTTTGATCGGCCTGTGCAGTCCGCAAAGACTATTCTGAGACGATCCTTTACCAAAACATTAGATTTTTGTCCTTCCGTAGACTTGAGAACAGAAAATTACATAATGATGAAAGTGCCGTTCTCGTATAAGTTTGCGCGGACGGCGAGGGCTGGTCCGGGACGACACTTTACGTAAATATCCGAATGCCCCTTTTCTTATGTCATAGGCCAGTTATCATACTTCTACTGATTATCAAGAGATTACTGGGATAAGTCTGAAAACGGCGTCATCCCTTTCCCAAACAATAGAATTCAGGTTCTTGAAAATTTTAGACTTCTGTTTCGTAATTGATACAAATATATCTAAGCTGTCTTACAATGATATAAACATTTTGAGAAAAGGAGAAAATGATGGTTACTGGCATTTTCTCCTTTTCCTATAATGTTTCCAAGAAACGTTTTTTTGGTGTCATTGATATACAGGATTGTTTGGTAAAGGGGTTTACTATATTTATACATGTGATGTTACCATCTGTACATGTAGAAAAGCTTCAGCTATTGAAACAGAAGACGGATGTTGAACTGTGACCCTCCAGTAAGCAACTGTACCGCCTCAAATCTCGTCTACAAGGGATTTCTCGGTTGTCGCCTACGTTGGATGAAGAGAAAATAATAATGGATGCAACATAGATAAAGGGTTATTGTACAATATTGCAAAACATAAGAAAAAGCTGACGCCTTGATGTTATGTCAAGACTTAACATGCGCACCAGATGGATAAGAGATAGATGGCAGCCAGTGCTCTTTATGTTTTCTGAATAAGGGAAATGTTTTTAAGTCTGCCACTCGTGTGGCTTCATATTTTTAGTTATGAAACTGATTTAACTGGTTTAGAACTGTCATTGCTGTCCAAGTGTTCTAGGACTACCCAAAATTTACAACCTGTGTGCTGGGCCCATGTTCATCAACCATTCAATATTTCATTGTTAATGTTGTTCTGCATATAGAAAGTATCACATTTTCTAATTGGCTAATCCATTTGGTTTAATCGGTTAAACCAATCAGAAATACGTTACTTTAAATTTAGAAATATCCAGAGAATTAGAGACAGTAAATCGTCGGTTTACTTTTAAAATCTCCTAACTACAGCTTGAAACAAACTGTAGTTACAAGGTTTTTGAAGTGACCCGACGAAATGCTGTGTATAGAGATGTTAGCAAATGTGGGCCCGGATCATACTCTTTAGCAAGGACAAATGTGTTTAGTAAACACTGCTATAATTGGAGTGCAACACGCGAAAAGGGTCATTCGGACATTTGAGTAAAGTGTCGTCCCGGATTAGCCTGCGCAGTCCGCACAGGCTAATCCGAGACGACACTTTTCGATTTTATGTGATTTTCTGTTTTACGCAAGTCTACTGTAGCACGAAATCTCATGTAGTCGTAAAGTGCCGTCTCGGATTAGCCTGCGCGGACTGCGCAGGCTAATCCGGGACGACACTTTACGCAAATGTCCGAATGCACCTTTTCGCGTGTTGCACTCCATATTATATAAACTGGTATTTCATTACATGACGACTTGCTGGATTTGATATAGCCAAGGCCGAGTTTGTCAAGACCTTGCTTGACCTTACTGCTCATATTGGCCTAGAACAAAGATTAACTAGTTTAGCTGAGCACAAAACGGTTATCTGTGCTCCATCTTTTAAAACCCTTTACAAAACAATCCCGGGTTTTCACGAACCTGGCAGAGAAGCCATCGGAGAACATCGTGGGAAAAGGAGAAAATGCTGGTAACCAGCAGTTTCTCCTTTTCCCACTATGTTTTTTACCCTTCTCAAATCAAATTTTAATTTTTGAGTCGCTTTAATTTTATCGCATGAAAATGCTTCCAAGTTTGAGTGGTCTAAATTTTTTGTGTTAGGTAAAGATTTATAGGCATGACTTTATCCATGTTGCAGTGGCCGATGTCTAATGCAAATTCGTGTAGGAGATAACGAGTTTACACCTAAAAAAATCTTTATTGATCCTTCTTATCACAGGTTGTAACACGTGTGTAACTAGCAATTTCCTAATGTCGTTTTCTGATCTCTCTTTTCTTCGAATATTCGATATATCGATTATGATATTGGTCAAATGTTCGTATTGGCTTAAACTGATAGGCCTATGGGCGATGTTTAGCAACAGTTGTGGTTAATAACCCTGGCTATTACAACTGTTGCTATTATAAATTACCTTCAGAATATATGAGTATTTGTGCATTTAATGTATTTCTGATTATATACCATTAACATTTTTATAGGTCGTAATTGTAAATAGATTAAATCGAATGTTTTTGCGATACTAAGAAAAATAGCTTCTTTAAACAATGTGGGAAAAAGTATAAGATGCTGGAAACCAGCATTTTCTCCATTTCACACGATATGTTTTATCTTTCAAAAATAAATCTAATAATTGAAATCAAATTAGATCGTTGTCTGCTTATCCTATGGATTGGACCATCCTTGGATTGGGATCTCGATGGAGCAATATGCGGTCGGGAGCTTACAAGTACACTCCCTGTTGATATTTTACTAAACTGACTTAAAGCAGAGAGCACGGTAATGTCACTGATAATTTCAGGGTTTGAAAAAGCGTAAAACATTATAAGTCATAATGGCTAGAAAAAAAATTCTGAAACATTGCACGACAACGAATTGACAGCAGTCGAAAAAAAACTTGCAAATTCGTTTGATTGATTGATTTTTAAAATGTTGTTTTCCTCCGCTTTCAACATTATTTCATTAATATAATTATGATAGTAACAGCTCACGTATCCATGTATGACCTAGGTTTCACCAGTACTCGGCGAGGGCTCCGACATGTTCTGCTCAAGGACACACTAAAAAAACCTTGTGTTACCAGTGCGGCACGAACTCAGGACCTCTAGACCACGAGTCCTGCAGTTAAGCACGTACAACCCTATCTGGCAAAGAGCACCGAAAATAACGAGGGACAGAGATGACAATACGTTAATGGTAGATCACGAATTTTGACACAGGTTGTAAATCAGCAATTTGAAATTCTTGCACGCTAGGAATTCTCTCTGTGTGTGTAATGAAATTTATTGCGATATTATCCTTTCTCATTCTCACTGCGTGACATCGGAATGCCTTTGTTCATAAGAGAGACAGCAACCAGTGGATTAGGACAAATATTACGAGTAGCGTAGCGTAGTGCTTGTTTAAAAACGCTAGGTAATACCATAGGCCTCTGAAACTCCTTTGGACTATGAAGGGATAAAGAAATTTTCATTATCGGACACTGTTACTATATATAAATAGCACACTGGGGATGCCCTTAAATACAATCAAGGGGGAATTCCCAATGTACTATTTATAGTGACAGTGTTTATGAAAGGTTGTAAAATATTCAGTGATACACAGGCGATGCACCAACGTGCTATAAATGTTCGATGTTGGATGATCGACCAAGGACAATTTTAGTGTTCTGTGATAGACCAATAGAGCTTCAAAGGCCTGTGATGATACATGCATACATCGGTTCACTGGCTAATGTGCTGTTCATAAGATACCATTCGAAACACTGTCAAATACAATCTAGCCGGGGATTGATCACACGATCCCCAGTTCTCAAGTCCTCCTGCTACCGACTGAGCCGCTGGGGCTTGGCCCCTCTGTGCTAGAGTAATGCCGACATGGCTACATGTAATACTTTAAGTTTGGACAAGTCTACATTTTTTCTCGTGTAGTAAATACTTATACCAGATTTGTAAATATTTCGTAATATTTGGTTCATGAATTACCTTTTACCAGTGTTACTTATCCAACTCTCTGCCTAATATCAGCCTACAAGTATACATGTTACGAATTCATTTGTAAATTACTTCATTGTCATTTTTGTCAGTATATGTATTGTACCATTTATATGTAGACTAGAAGCTCTACAAGCTTATATCGAATAAAATATGCCTATGCCCATGTATTCAAAGACTCGTGAAAACTGTCACATTAATTACAAAGTCCGCTGTTCAGTGTAGCAAGTGAAGAAAGTAGTCCAGCGCTCCAGATAGGACGGAATGATGGTGTTCTAAATCCATTATCTCCCTTCCAAACCCTATGTTGTGGGTATTCATTAGAATCGTCTCAATGAGACGATTCTAATGAGTATCCATAACATAGGATTTAATGGAGAATCGTTAGTACATGTATTTAAAATTTTGAAATCAAAATCGCTCCCTCTATCTGAAGCTCTCTTGGTAACTATAAGGAGTCCCTCAATATTTTCCAGAAAATTTCTCTTGTGATAGAAGCGCAAGGATCTGGGCAACTTCATTGTAGTAAAAAAAGGAATAGTGACGAAAAGAGACTTCTAGAGGTTTTTAACAAGGTATTAAGTCTATTACCATCAATAAAACGGTTGATTTTTTTTCCTCCATTAATAAATAGGTATTTTTGATTAGTATTGTGGTTGGCTGCTGTTGAAATTGCGTTAATAAATCAGTGCTAATGGTGAGTAATGGCTTCATTTGCAACGATGTTATGCGTGTTTTGCCATTTTGCTTTCGTTCTGTTCTGACCATTTTTGTTACAAATCGATTGGACAAGGCTATAATAAACTTTAGCAAGAGGTCAAAAGTTCGTCGAGGGTAAAGAAGTAAAATTTGTAGCAACTTTAATTCATGGATATCGGGGTCATGGCCAACTCGAGTGATCCATTTATAAAATTTCCCGACTGGAGAGTGATAAGCAGGCACACAGTGCATTTCTAGTAAAAGACTGCTTTTTTCGTCCTTAATGAAAATTGTAAGGCTTCATTTGAAAAAAAAAAAGCAAAGCAGAATTTTCTATCGAAACTGTACTAAATACATGTTCGTTGACAAACTGTTTATAAATTATTCCATGGACTTGGTTTATGAATTCCGTCGGCAGTTTTCAAAGACAGACTGATAGATGTGAATAACTAAAGTACTGTTGTTGTTGTAGTTGATAATCGATTTTCATGGGTGTTGTCTGCGCATGTCATATTCTTCGAAGATTCGACCTGTCTGATATGACGCATCACCCTCCCCAAAATTTGGAGGACTGTAGTAATACGTGCTATAAAGTAGCAATGGAGAAAATGGCTTTTTCAATACGTTAAAGGAGAAGTTAGGCCAGCTTTAGCTCCAGACTTCTCTAAACTGCTGATCATAGCTGAATAAATCGCACCAGATAGCGTTTTACTGAGTAAATGTTTATTATAGTTTGAAATTCAAAGTAACGGTTGTTGCGTAGAAAAGTAGTCCGTTTCTGTAACCAGAATGCCCAGACAGATGTGTATTTGAAGAATGCCATCTAGCGGGAGATAGTGTTTTCAGCGGCACCGCCATGTTTAAGATCATGTGACTGTCGAACAGCTTTTCAAAATGGATACCTCCTTGTCACGGACGAGGTTACCTGCAGTGTTGGAAAGTTTGCCGGGTGGAAACATGTCGATCAACAAGCATATATTCTTCGTTACATGATTTCTATAGTTGGTAATAAATATCGTCAAGCGCTTTACTATAAGACAGAATTTTAGATTTGTCCAAACTAAACACAATAAATGTACGCGAGAAATTAGATTAGGCTCAGTTGATGGGATGCGACTATCTATGGATAGAAAACATTGTTGGAAAATGAGATAATGCTGATTATCAGCATTTTCTCATTTTCCATCAATGTTTTAAAGGGCTGTTATCGTACGAGAAAGTGCTGATCATCGCGATTATTTTTGTCGTTTTGTAACGCATTAACGTGTAGATAACCGACCCAGAACAATTACAACAACAAAACGATTTCACCAGTTTCGTTTTGTCAAAATTACGAATCAACAACACGGATTTTCCAGTTTTTTGAGAAGATCCAAGATCGGGCTGCATTTCTAAGCGCTTTTATGCAGGCTTATGTTACTCTTTGCAAAGCTACTTAAAATCTGCTTATCACTCCAGGGGTTTGAATGAGATAAAAATCAACTTCATTTCCGTGATTTACTTTTATGTTATTGGGTTTTATTGTATAGTGTGACAATCATCATCAATTTGTTTAGAATTGGAGATTTAAGATAAAAATAGTCAAATTTATTAGATCGTTTAAGTGAAAAACACCACTGGCAAAATTACGTAACGCATTTTTCGTTGAATTGCATATACATAAAAAAAATGTCATCATCGGATGCAACAATCGATAAAACGACCTTTACAGCAATAATTTATCTTTTAAGAAATGAATTTATAGGCCATGATTTTGCAAAATGGTGTTAAATGCGTCTCAGTGATGCATTGTATATAACCAAAAAAAATAAAAACGGAACTGTGTATCTGTAAAATCCGTAATGTCTAGTAAGAGATTTCATTCTGAGATAGAGTAGTCTTTTGATGTGCAGGAAGGTTACAAAAAAAGCAAAAAGTTTCAACTCGGGGTCAGCCTGCGCGGACTGCGCAGGCTGACCCCAGTCGATACTTTCTGCAGATGTTTTAGACTCTTTATTCATAGAGCATTATTCACATGTATTGGACGTTCTCATGAAGTGCAAAAATGCATGTATTGGTATTTCTAGGCTTCCTTTTTTCTGTCAGAATATATGGCTAAGTACTGGATTTCGTTAATCCAAAATTCGATCACACGCTCTTTGCTGTCTGATTTTGCTCTGCTTCGTCCGCGTAGGCAATAAAATAGCGAGTTCATTAGAGTTAAACAGTTTTATATGAAATGAAGTCATCCTGTGAGAAAAAGTGGTTTAATACACCAGCAGTATTGACCCAGATCAGCCTGTGTAGTCCACAAATGCTTCCTTGGGTGGGTGGAAAAAATTGCTGTCAGTCAGTGTTCTACATGTCAAAGGATCAGTCTACCTAGCCTGGGTCCAGCTGACAATAATATTTCAGTCACTCATTACCCATTTAGAGTTTTTACATGTCTATGGCAATGAACTTATGATAAGCTCCTCAAAGATATATCTATACTCGTTTTGAGGCAGTGTTCAGCTCGTTTTGAGGCAGTTTTCAGCTCGTTTTGAGGCAGTTTCCAGTTGGTTCTGAGGCTGTTTTCATCTCGTTTTGAGGCTGTTTTCGGCTCGTTTTGAGGCAGTTTTCATCTCGTTTTGAGGCAGTTTTCAACTCGTTTTAAGGCAGTTTCCAGTTGGTTTGGAGGCAATTTTCAGCTCGCTTTGAGACAGTTTTCGGCTCGTTTTGAGGTAGTTTTCAGCTCGTTTTGAGGCAGTTTTCAGCTCGTTTTGAGGCAGTTTTCAGCTCGTTTTGAGGAAGTTTCCAGTTGGCTAAGTCTAATTCATTTGGTATTGGTATTTCTTCAAGCCTTGCACGTAATTACTTCCTTCTTTACTACATAAATTTGTTGATTGAACCCTTTACCCGATGACAAATTTCGAATTTCCCCCGAAAGAATCCGCAGGCGACAAATCCAATGTTATGATTTATCTTTGAATGTTGGTATCTAACATTTTCCGTTTCTTTTTCTTTTTCCCCCCACATTTTCTACATTTCTTGTGAGATTTTTTAGGGGTTGTAAAACTGAGACACTATTAGGTTCGAATTGTATGGCTAGTAATTTAGATTACATTGTTTATCGAGTTAACTCTTTACCAAATAATTACTACCCTGAGCAAGGAGAGTTTTGAAAAACACTGTGAAAAAGTGTAGTGCCTGTAAACATCTTTTCCTCATTTTCCAGAATACTCTCTACCCATTCAGAGACCGTTCCCATACAATATTATTATTACAATATTCGAAATACATCTAAATTGATCGTTAGTCGACAATCCTTTCAATTTGGACACTTCTTACATTGGATTATCTTCTAAACGGATAATACGCGTAAAAACTCAGGAAAGCGAAAGATTATATGGCTTGAAACACGCGAAAAAAGTCTTCGTGGATCAGCTTGCGCAATCCGGGCAAGCTGATCCTAAACGACGCTTTCCGTTGTCATGTGATTTTCTGTTTTGCGCAAGTCTACTGTAGCACAAAATCAAATTTGGTCGTAAAGTGCCGTCCCTGTGCGGACTGCGCAGGCTGATCCATGACGACACCTTACGCAAATGTCCGAATGCCCTTTTTCGCGTGTTGCAAGCCAGATTGTCCTTAAAATACAGCACGTTGTTTACATAAAGGATCTGACCTTTTACCAAACAGTCCCATGTTTTACTCACTCTTTGGAGTAACTCGTGAAAATATTCTTCGTTTTCCACAATGTTTATATCCTTTCAAAGTGCTTCTCAGCCGTTTAAATCATATTTCCTTTGTCAAATGCAAGTTATTTCATTTTTTTTTAAAGTGGGTGGGGGGGGGGGGGCTAAAATTTTTGGCGTCTGGTAAAGAGTTAAAAACGAAACCGACTTGGCATTTATGGAAATACGCGTTACAAATTATATCGGGTTTCCTTAGGAAGATTATGTATATACTTAGGGACAGTTTAAAATATTAAAACTAGTACGAAACGCAAACCGAAAATGGCAGTGGTTGCCCAACTTTTTTCTGTTCAGGCTATTTTTAGAGCGGGCTATCCCGTGATTCAGTTCTTATCGCTTTGACTCAATATCAGGATATCCTAGTAAATCCCCTCCGACAGTACCCGGGGTTTCCTTGAGACAGTCATCTTAGCATCCCTGTTTGTCACTTTAGAAACTCAAGAAACATATCTTTGGTGAGCTGTCACAGTGATATGAAAAACTATCGAAAGCTGCATAAAACCTAATTCAATCAATCATTGGATTTAATGCCCAACTATGACGGATTATACCGTGGATAAACAAAGGAAAGAACATAGGAAAGAAGGAAAGTATTGATTGCAATAGCATGGAAAACATTTTTGGAAAAGAAGCCATTGCTTCTGAAATGTTCTGAAATGCTATTGGACGCATGAGTATGTCATAATTATAGAATAACAGGTCAATGGGTATCTCTTTACCAAACGACAAAATTTTAGACTGGTCCAAATTGAAAACACTTGCAGACGACAAAATACACGTAACTCAAATATTGAAATTTGTTTCCAGCAGGGTAGAAAACATTGTCACTTGCTTTCCTGGGCGGCGGGGACCAAGATCAGACAGAAGGTGTCGTCTGATCTTTGACATAAACGTAAAACCACCTGCTGCTTGAGTCGGAGCTTGGACCAAAGAATTCTCGCCATTTGAGTAGAATCATTTGTGTATTAACTCATTACCAAACGACAAAATTTTAGACTGGTCCAAATCAAAAGCATTTGCAAGCAGACAACAAAATAAAAGTGACTGAAAATTTGATTTTTTTTTTTTTTTTTTTTTTTTGTGAAGGGTAGAAAACATTGTGTGAAAAGGAGAAAATGCTGGTTACCAGCATTTTCTCCTTTTCACACAATGTTTTCAAAAGGCTTCCTTTTCAGGGGCGTCAAAAGTAGGGATTGTATGGTAATGGGTTAAACCCACTCTCTCTCCCCTCCCCTCATAAAGAAAGAACGAACGACAAACTTTTCGACGACATGTACAATACAAAGTGTGACAAGGGGTTTGGTGACACTTAACTCATTACTACACGAGAAAATTTTAGACTGGTCCAAATTGAAAGCA
The DNA here is from genome assembly GCA_943736015.1 of Tridacna crocea. Classification (NCBI taxonomy): domain Eukaryota; kingdom Metazoa; phylum Mollusca; class Bivalvia; order Cardiida; family Cardiidae; genus Tridacna; species Tridacna crocea. The sequence goes on from OX031056.1 coordinate 25,601,359, forward strand.
TTTGCAGACGACAAAATAAAGGTGACTCAAAATTAGAAATTTGTTCTGGTAAGGGTAGAAAACAATGTGGAAAAAGGAGAAAATGCTGGTTTCCAGCATTTTCTCCTTTTCCCACAGTGTTTTCAAAAGTCTTCCTTTCTCAGGGGCGTCAAAAGCAGGGATTGTGTGGTAATGGGTTAACTCTCTACCACACAATCTCCCGAACCTAGTGAAGGAAAAAACTTTTTAAATATTTGTTGGAAAAGGAGAAAATGCTTAAAACTATAAATTTCTCCTTTTTACTCAATGTTTCTGCCCTGTCAATGACGAAATTTGTCATTTCATCTACCCTTTATTTATTGTCTACAAATAATTTCAAGTTGAACGAGTGTGAACTGTTGTCGTTTAGTAAAATAAGTTAATGAGTTTTCGGTGTCGTACTAAAAATTCAACGAATCGAAGATTTACTAGGGGTAAATCAGGATTCAGGAGTAGATTTTCCGAGCACAAAGGTCCCTTTTTTGTCCCCTACAGTCAATCATCGTTTGACAGCCCTTCAGCTGTATAACAACAGGAACTGGACGAAACTACATGATACGTAGCTTGGGGTGATTGTTTCGGCTGTCCCCTCGAGCGGTTTATTTATAGTCACGGTGATGTATGATATGAAATTAAAGCTAATTGTGCATGCGGATCGAAAAAAAAAAACCTGTCTATCACGACCTCATCCCTTTTTACTTGTCTCAGTAATGGCCGAATAACGACTCTATTCACCAACTATTCTAGACTTCAAAACCAGCCACCCGATTGGCCGGAATTTTCTGCTTTTGTCCCAAGTTCGAACCCTACTGAAGGCACTGGACTTTTAGCGGGGTTGTCTTTGGGCATAGCACTTCAGAACATGAACCGGTGAAAACCAAACATGATGAGTATTCGAGATGTCATCTTTATATGGCTGAAATTTTGTCGAGAGCGGTGTAAAATACCCTTCGCTCCGTTAAACAAGACGCCACTTACTATACAAATACAAATAGCGTTTCTAGGACATGTGTATGAACTTTCAACACACATATCTTCGGTTTACTTCGAATACCTTGTAACTACAGCTTGTTACAAGCTGTAGTTACGAGGTTTTCGAAGTAAACCGATAATATGGAACTGTTTAATATTCATGTGATTCAAAACTGTAACTTTCAAAAGCAATGCTACTTAGCTGGTTTTCCTCACAAAACGTGAGAAGTTTCTTTGACTGCTCAGACAGATATACATTTAGTTTGATATTCTTGCAGTTTTAGGGATTTTTGGTCAGAATATTCCACGACATGATAGAGCAGTAAAGATTTCAGTTCAGAAATTGCTTTCAGTACAGGTTTATCTTGTTCTGCACTGACCAAGGAACATGGTATTTGTGAGCGTTTGAGCCTTTATCCGACACAATCCTTTCTTGACGACCCTGAGAAGGAAGCCTTTAGAAAATATTGTGGGAAAAGGAGAAAATGCTGGTAACCAGCATTTTCTCCTTTTCCCACAATGTTTTCTACCCTTCCGAACACAAATTTCAATTTTAGAGCCACTTTTATTTTGTCGCCTAAAACATTTTCGTTGGGTAATTATCACACAATCCCGAGTCTTGATAACCGTAGAGAAGATAGCTTCATAGCTGGTTTCCAGCATTTTCTCCTATCCCCACAATGTTTTTTTAATCTTCGAAAATAAGATTTAATTATATTTTTGTGTAGGCTGCGACTGCCCTCAGTTTTGAAATGTCTGAAACTTCGTCGTTTGGCAAAGTGTTAAATGGGTTTTCCCAGGGTTTATTCTTAGGTTTCAGCGATTTTTATCTAACTTTGCAACCACAATTCATTCGTAGTTTAAAGCGATTAGACCCTTTTGTAAAACGTGAAAAAAAAAAAATAATAAAAACTTCCAAAGCTGAGAGATTTCCCCACTTGTCATAAGATTTCGTAGTTTTGTATTTAAACATTACAGTTTTGTATCATGTCTTCAGACAAGCTTCAGCTAAGATGAAATTGTTGCAGAAACTTGCAACAGTTTCATAATGAAGTAAACGGTTAATCCTATGACAAACTATTTAGTTGTTTTACGACCCTGAAGAAGAAATCTTTTGTAAACGTTGTGGGAAAATGAGAAAATGCTGGTCACCAGCATTTTCTCATTTTCCCACAACGGTTTTTACCCTCACGAGGAAAAATGCCACCTTTGCAAAACACCGATCAACAGCATGTTTATCGTCTGCAATTATTTTAATCGGTAAACGTTTTGTCGTCTGGTAAAGAGTTAAATGAATCGTAAAATTTCCCTATGATATAATTATTATACGCTACATTATGACGTTAACCGGACGAAAGTAAATGATTTGCTTTAAAAACCGCAAAAAGTTTTCGTTTTATCTGTGACCCAATCATATGTGCTCATTGGCCGTGACGTCATCGTGGAGGGGGAGATGTCAGTCAACTGTGGTGTTAATTTAGAATCAAAACCTAATTTGATTATCATTGGTGAACTAGTAATGAACAAGCTCCTGTTTATAGCCTGGAGAACAATCGAAATTAACGCGACAATCAATATCTGACACAGGTTTAGCCTTCTGTATTAATACCAAGAATAGCGGACTGTTAAAAATAGACTTTTGCGAATAGATTTTCTTTCAATATAAATTCAAGTATCGGAAACAAGCGTAGTGAACCCAAAGCGCTGTTGAATGTATTTGATTCAGTGAGAGGCGGTGTGACGTAGGTTTAACATGAACGAAACGGCGACAGAAATCATGAATGGAGATTATCAGAGTTTTAATGTAGAATCGTGACGGTTTACTGTACGGAATAATTCCACTGTGTGCGCTTCGGCTATACAAATTTAGAGGCGATATTAAATTTGTACTTGGCTTCCTTGGGTGTTTATTTCAAATAAATTTGGAGATAGCTGATTTTAACAGAATATAATAAAAGGTAAAATAATCTGTTTTTCTATGCTTTACAATATTGAATAAAACTGAAGAAAACTGAGTAATTGCTCGGGTAAAAAATTATCCCTGAAATCTTAGCAAATATTTCACATGTATTTATTCTGGTAAACGACAATTAAATATTCACAATGCTATGCAGCTGAAAATGACGACAACGAAAAAGAAGAAGATGATGCTAATGATGATGATGATGATAATGATGAGGAAGCCAAGTACAACTTTCAATCATTATCATCATCATCATCGTCATCATCATCTATAATGACGAATAAAGATATAATTCTGTCATCAGTGCATTGAACCAATTCACTTATAATTATTTTCTTCATGCCTAAATACTGATGTTATGAACTTACTTGATATGAGATAATGGTAGGTTTTCGCATATGAAGTAATGAAGATGTTCTAACTTGAAGCGGTTACTATAGAAATACAAATATGACTAAAGTAGTCATTTGCCATATAAGTGCATTATTATGATGACATTTAAGTATCTCTTATTATGCATTACAGTACATAACCCTTTTAACACCAACAGTTAACGTCTTCGGTAAATAGCATCGTGGGAAAAGGAGCTATTACTTGTCACGTGCATATTGCTCCTTTTCCACAGTGTACTCTATTCCACAAAAAAGATATTTTTCAGTCTCATATGTCCTACGTAACAGTCTTACATGTTGGTCGTGGAAGTGACTTGCAATGACATGTGCATGCAGTAATGGGTTGATTAGTAAATATAAGTGCAGAAACATAAGGAAATTTTACAAAAAGTATACTCATCACTTTATCTGTTTGATCCGAGTCAAACAGGAGTGATATTTACTACACAAGAGACCCAGAGCTCCAGATATGAGGAAGTGATGGTTTTCTAAATCCATTATTTCTTTTCAAAACCCTATGTTGTGGGTACTCATTAGAATCGTCTCGACGAGACGATTCTAATGAGTACCCACAACATAGGGTTTAGTGGAGAGTTATTGATATTTCTAATTTTGACATTAAAATCACTCCCTCTATCAGGAGCTCTGTGGAGTGTAGATAGATACAGGGGTTAATTTTGTTATCCTTTACCAAACAATCCAGTCTTTACACGACCCCTACGGACCCTTAGGAAGCAGTCTTTGAAATCGTTGTGGGAAAATGTTGGTACAGAGCATTTTCATCCTTTTCCCATAATGTTCTCTGCTATTACAACGACAGTTTTTCTAAGCTACATTCAATTTGTAGTGTTCAAGTGTTTTCAATTTGAAAGCGTCTGAAATTTTGTAGTTTGGTAGTTTTAGACGAATTCAAGGCACACGGACTATTTGTACCGACTGTTTCAAGTGCTCAACTAGTTTTAATGCGATGCTTCCACTCAACAACATACATTTTAACTGTATACACTTTTCATCCCTCCGTCAAACTGAACTAGCCTGTGTTTCATTCAGGTCATTTTTTCCCTTCTTTATACTCGGACATTACTTTCTCAAAGATGACAATAATTAAGGTAATGGTTTATTACCAGAGAACTATAAAATAGACAGTGAAATGTAGACAGTGATAGGTAGTGATGCAGACATTGTTATCGCTCTAACATAGGTCTAAAACTCTTTACCAAACGACAAAATTTTAGACTTGTCCTAACTAAAAGCATACCGTATGCAGACGACAAAATAAACATGACTTAAAAATGGAAACATGACTTCAGAAGAATAGAAAACATTGTGGGAAAAGGAGAAAATGCTGGTTACCAGCATTTTCTCCTTTTCCCACAATGTTTGCAAAAGGCTTATATCTCAGGATCATAAACCCCAGGGATTGTTTGGTAAAGGATTAATGAACAGTAGGGCTCAGTTTTGACAACATTGCTTCCCAGGTCAGCTGGCCTGGACAAACATGTCTCCTTTCACAACAATGTTTATGGGGTGTATCTGGGTTTTAAAACTCAATAATAGATATTATATTACTATGAGGTTGTTTGCAAAATTTCGGAATGAAAAAAAAAAAACATGTAAATGTATGTAAGAGTTAAAATACATATATAAGAAAGTAAGATCAGGATGCGGAAGGGCAAAAGGATACTGGCTGAACTAACAATTGATGTTGGCCCTTGAACCGTTTCTAAACCATCCCGATTTTTAATGACCCTGGATATGGGGACTTTTGAAACCATTGTGAGAAAAAGAGAAAATGCTAGAAGCCAGCATTTTCTCCTTTACCCACAATGTTTTTTACCATATCAAAGACAAATCCTGTATTTTGACAAATTCTTGAATTGTCATCTGCAAGTGCTTTGAATTGTCTGCATTTTTGACGTCTGGTGAAGAGGTTATTTGGTGAATAAACAATTTGTACTTTAAAGTAATGATGATAATAATGATACTAATTATCATCATCATCATCATAATCATCATCATCACCAACAACAACAACAAGATCATCATAATCATCACCACCACCATCATCATCACCATCACCATCATCATCATCATCATATCGTCATCACAGCCATTCTTATTATCAACTGCTGCTCTTATCATCATCATCAACATCATAACCATAACCACCATCATCATCATCATCATCATCATCATCACAGCTGTTCATGTCATCAATAGCTTTTCATATTACCATCATAATCATCAGTTTCAAGAAAGTCTTAAGGTTTACATGTGATTTAAAAACCAGTACTTTTCTATGCCTTTCAAACAAACAAGATAATCAGTTTGTTGGCCTTTGTTTAGCCTTTGCTTACAAGAGTCTCCTGTATTTATGATATCTTCTTGAAACTTTGGAGTTGTTACTCACCGTGAATCTGATATAATATGACATATTCAGTCTAAATAAGTAATGACAAGACTGGCATTTACGATAGCAATTTCTTCATATGGGTCCGTCGAGACTGCTTTCTCACTCCCATCGCTGTGCATAATGTAGTAGCTAGACTGTCAATCATTGACGAATGTTTTTGTCGAATGACATAGTCCCCTACATTTTTGTCTGTACCTGAATGAGGTATGCACTGCGACAAAAGGAAGGGGGCATAATGCATTTGCAAAAAGTTTCAATTCATGTCAGCCTGCGCTGTTCGCGCAGGCTGACATGAAGCGAAACTTTTTGCTCCTTGTAACTTTCTTGCCGCGATGATATTAAAGGACCATTTTCTTTCTGGAGTAAGTCAGTTATTAGTCAGAATGCATTTATTGGAACTACATTATAATAATAAATTGATGTCTTGCTGCTTTCAGTTTGAAGAAATCTAGAAATTTTGTCGTCTGATAGAGTTGAAGACTGTTTTAACCTAAATGTTGATAATGTTCAAGAGTGGCCATAGGCAAGAAACGGTAGATGCCAAGCCTGGTACTGTTGAAGTCCCGTGAAGGTATGCATGAATATGCGAGCTACTACCTTGATACGTCAAAGGCGACGTGCCCGCCCGGGTGGCTCAATGGTGAGCGTGTCGAACTCATGACCTGGTAGTTGTGAGTTCGATACCCGTTTGAGGCCAACTTTCTTTCCGGCGTATTTTCGCCTCTCACCACTGCTGAAGCATGTGAGAAAAGTAGTAGGTGACTTTGGAAGGAAAGTTGTGTGTCACCGACCATCACGATATGACCTTAGCTGTTAAAGTGGCGTTAAACCCCAATACAACCAACCAATCAAAGGCGATGTAGAATACCATTCAGTTAATCAGTATGAGTTATCTATACAGCTACAGTTTGTGAAGGACTAAACTAAATTATAATGAAACTGCAAAGAAAAAAAAAAAGATAAAATATAATAGATAAAATATTCTGGATAAGAAACCTATGTTGTTGACACTTATATTCGTTATCTCCATGTAACTATTCATAGTGGTACCATCAACAAAGGCTTTTGGTGAAGTAAATTGAAATTTATTTTCTAGCATTTAAAGTTTTGTAAAATACCTCTGTATCTCTAGCTTCAGTAAATAGAAAAATTGACATGCAGTTACAGAACAATGATAATTCGAAAGCAGAATTAAGCCAATCTCTGGCAAAAGTGGACTTATTACCTTTCTGTGATGCATTGAACCAAGCAATTTATCACATAAATATAGGGCTATACTACATTCCATTTCTGTCTAAAACTTAATCATGAGGCACACTGGTCCTCTGACATTCAGTGAATATTGACCAAAAGCAAAAAGTTTCGACCCATGTCAGCCTGCGCGGACTGCGCAGGCTGACATGGGTCGAGACTTTTTGTAGATGCATTAAGCCCTCTTTTCACAAGGCATGTCTCAGATATAGTATCACCTTTTTTGCGGAGGAGGAAGTCCTGAGAAATTAATCCCAACCCTTTTCGTGTATCAGTTTATCTTACGGTTTTTGTTAGGTCTACATGGTCTTTTGCATTTTTGAGGATAAGTTAGTTTACCCGTATCATATACTAGTATTAGATGCAGATGACTCCTCGACATGCAGTAGACAACGTTTGAAAACATTCATGTAAAAGGAAATTTTGACTTTGTCGAGCATATTTTCTTCTTTGCAACAATGTTTTGAAACGAAATAACTTGTCTTAAACCTTATAGTTGATTATTTGTTTTTTTCCTCAAATTATTGTCGAAGTCGAATACAATATTGTGATCTCATTTTTTGTTTGCTATGCCAAGTGAAAATGACACCGTATCAGACAGTGTAGATCCAAGATCAGAGTGTACGCTTGATGCAGTATGATTTTGATCAACAATGTCCGCAAGTTTGACTTAGTGGCGTTTAGCGGTCGAAGGGTTTATGCCTATATAGTTACAGTGTCGTTTGTCATAATAGAAACTGTAGGCCGCTACCGTTATCTATTACATCGCTCACCCTCGTCAGCTCTCGCCTGCCCACGCGATATAGTGGTGTTGCTCTAATTTTTCTGTTTACCATGACTATATTTGGCAATTAGTGGCCTCAAACCATTTCCATGGGAAAACAGACTTGTTTTGTTTTGTATCCCAGTCTCATTTCTTAAAAAAGATACGAAGCCGATATAAGTTTTTTTTTTTATTTTCTATTCTGATGTTTTATTGTCATTTTGTAACTGATGATACCTCTGATGTTTTGTATTAGCTAAGTCATTTGCCTATCTTTGGATATTCAGTTACCGCTGTCCTTCACCTTTATCTCTCTGAACTGCAGAAATGAAATGCTTTCCTGGAGCTCCTTTTACCAAACTTCGCACAATATTTTTCCCAAACTACTGGCTAATTTCCCGCATAATAGTCATCAAAGTAATGACCGATGGTTACAGAAGACTAAATTTTACCGAAATAACTGTCATCGGTCATTGGAAAGAAGCTGGCCGAGCTGGAGACTCAAACCAGTGACCCCCCAGGTCTCAAGTCTGAGACGCTACCGAATGTCCTACCAAGGCTCGGGCTCGGTAAACAGTATAATTATTGTATTGCATAGTTGTTGAATTTAGTGATTACGAAGCCTTTTTTATTCTAACAAATATATCAGTTTACGTTAAATAGTTACCAAACGAACAAATTTTAGACTGGTCAAAATTAAAAGCACTTGCAGACGACAAAATAAGTGTAAATTCAAAAATTGAATTTGTGTTCAGCAGGATAGAAAACATTGTGAGTAAAGGAGAAAATGCTGGTTACCAGCGTTTTCTCCTTTTCCCACAATGTTTTCAAAAGGCTTCTATCTCAGGGTCGTAAAAACCAGGGATTGTTTGGTAAAGGGTTAAATCAATGTTTCTGCATGCTTACCAGTTAGGATTGTTCCAGGTTTTGAGTTGAACATTTTCCTACGTTTCCGTTGCTTGTAATATTGCAACAAACGGTATGATTGCACAAAATACACAAAGGGTTGACAAAAACTCTGTCAGTAATTGGATTTTAACTAAAGATTCCTATAGCTTTTTGGCCTCTGTCAAACGTGTTTAACATAACACCCTTCTACCGACCTGGAGCCCATTTATCATACCAGACGGCAAAATTGTTGCAAATTGAAAGCCTTATATATAGCAGACGATAAAATTAAAGTGACTCAAAAATTGAATTTGTTTTGAGAAGGGTAGAAAACATTGTGGGAAAAGGAGAAAATGCTGGTTACCAGGTATCTCTATCCGAGAGCTGTGTTATATGACAGCTCACCATGAATTAGGTAGGGTTTTTGTGAGTGAACGTAAGTTTCATTTTGAAATTCGCTGCATTGTTTACGGCTTTAAATAGTAGTCCGATTATGTATCCAGAATGCCCAAATCAGATGGGCAAGTCCTTGAAAAATGTAACCCAACGGAAGATAAGGCCGCTGCACGTCTGTGATAGTAAGTGACATAGTCAGCGCACAAGTCATTTCCGGTAGAGCTCTTGTAACTATACTGCTTGGTATAGAACACTTCCGGAAATCTTAATCAGAAAGTACTCAGTTCCAGTCGGAAACTCGCGATTCTATCTCATATTTGCATATTATTATTATTGCATTGAAGTGCTAATATTATCCACTTGAGTCAAGTGTAGACGACCATCTCCATATAGTTTACATCGTATCTTTACAAGTTTTGTGAGTTAACTCTTAACCGAAACAAAATTTTAGACTGGTCCAAATCGGAAGCATTTTCACACAACAAAATAAATGTGAATCAAAAATTGAAATTTGATTTGGGAAGGGTAGAAAACATTCTGGGAAAAGGAGAATTTTTTTCAAGTCCTTACTAAAGATATGCTGTAGATTTTGGCAACGAAATCTCTGTCATACAAGTTGTGTATTAGCCATGTTCTGTAAGTAAGGGGACTTAAAGGTGGGTATTTAGAAATTTCACATCAAACCAAATTAAAAAATATGTTTGTCAATGAAATTTATATGAAAAAAACAATACAAATCATCAGTAATTAAGAATCATAAAATTACAAAAAAAATAAATTTTTTTGGTGGTATTCCCTTAAAAGGCTACGTAGCCTCTTAAGCTATTTTTAGATTTCCCGCCAAAATCAAAAAAGCATTGTGGGAATGTTAAGTGACTCGCACGTGACTAATGACTATTAAATTCCATAGCATAACAAACATGTAGTTATTTTCCATAGTGTCTAGAAGTTTGGACGGTATGTTTGAAGTTTCGTCTGTATATTTTCGGTATGTAAATGAGCGAGTTGCTCATGTAAAAATAGACGGTGTCTCCCTTCAGTGTCGACCTGGGCTGTAGTAAATCTGTAATTTATCTAGTTGTCGGATGGTTTTCGACTACTGGGGTTTAATGAATGAAAATTATAAGGCTTTGGGAGTATAAGGATAATTTTTTTGTATTTTTGTAAAATTTTCGTCCCAATATCTGAAGGGCCACCTTTAACGTATTTGCGCAGGCTGACATGGGTTGAAACATTTTGCTATTTTTAAATTATATACATGTCAGAGGACCATTCTACCTTCAAATCCATTGAAGGCTAAATTGATTTTATGGACCATAATTATGTGAAGACTTACCTGGTCTAACGCATAGCCGAACATGTATTACACCATATTTTGCACGTTGGCTTTTGAATAACACATGAAAAAATATCCCTTAGACATTAGACTGACAGAAACGTTAAAGTTTGGGCAATGCAATGGCAAAAACTGGGCTTAATGCATTGTTACTGGAGACTACTTCTTCATGCATTTCCCGATTTAAATACAATATCTGACCACTGTGTATTGAAGATATTTCTTCTGCTCAGTGGTTATGTTACTGGTTGGTCTTTTAAACCCCGAAAAACGAGGGGAAAAAATGTCCTTTATGGGTTATAATCCTGCCTGATGTGGTTCATATTTCAGCTGTGCATTTGATGCGATCTTTTGTGTTCGTAAGAGCATCTGTGTAAGCATTTTTTGTACCAAGCAAGACACCATATAATTATGGATAAGAAAAGCCAGTTTGTCTTGCATCAAACTGAATCATGAGGTAGATTAGTATATTGACATGCAGAAAAATGACCGATAACAAAATGTTCCAACCCAGGTCAGCCTGTGCGGACCGAGCAAACTGATATGGGTCGGTATTTTTTTGAAGATGCATTACACCACGAACATGGCTCATAAGGATTGCTTGAATACATATCGTCGGTGTACTTCCAAAACCTCGTAACTACAGCTTATAACAAGCTGTAGTTACGAGGTTTTGGAAGCACACCGACGATATCCCACTTCTAACTTCATTTTCTTATATAACGTGGATTAACATTGGAAAACGATCGGTCTTCTCATTGACTATTGCAAATTTAAATCACCAGTAACGTCCAAATGTACACACTTGGGGTGTTAACTCTGATGCTTAAATAACTAAAATAAAATTTTCGCTTCGATAGTAAAATCCGAAATAACGGCATTTCAGAGTTACGTTTTCGGGAATAATATTTCCTTATCGGACAGTGTAGATCCAAGATCAGACAGCACGTTCTGTGCAGTCTGATCTTGATCTTCACTGTCTGCAAAAGGTCAGTGAATCGCCCTTAGCAGCCTAAAGAATTAACATACATCAGGATTTCTCTTTTCTTTCAAATGTAAGGAAATGGTTTTAAAGAGGACAGTCCGTTGTTGCGCAGACAGTCCAAGTGTTAGTCGATGCACAAAGCAAACAGAATTTTAAAATATTGTGAAAAGTTGCCAAGTTGCTCTGTCTTTTGTTAATTTCTTTGCTCACTTGATGTGATTTTTCAGTCATTTCGATACTTTTTGCCGATATGATTTTAATTTCAACATATTTTAACACTTGTATTGTTTTAACTTCTTGCCGTTACTTGGCATTTAAGAGACCTTGTACACCGTTACTGTCAACGCTTTCCGAAGGTCCACAGGTAATCGAGACATTTCAGTTTCCGTTATTGATGTAATGACTTTTGATTGACGTGTGTTTGAACATTATGTCCATGTGACCTTGACCCCCAAGGAACACAAGGTAAAACCCTGTTCAGGCGATTTTTGAGCGGTCTAGGAGGCGATCTAGAGGTCTTAACACGTCGCCAAACAATCCTATATGTTCGGGACACTGATGATAAGACCCTGATGATTAGACCCTGATGATGAAGGCTTTCGAAAACATTATGGTAAAAGGAGAAAATGCTGGTAACCAGCATTTTCTCCTTTTCCCCCATAATGTTTTATTCCTTTTCACATTCAAATTTTATCCTTGGGACCTAATTTAGTTTGTCGGCTATGAACTTTTTGTTTTTGTAACCAGTCTGTGATACTGTCGTCTGTTAAAGGGCGAAGCCACTAAGCCTTTTTTGACTATTGTCAAATTTATTCAATATTGCGTATTTGTATAAATTAGTGAAAGTAACTTATCATCCATCATTCTCTATAAACAGCTTCATGGCAAACGACATTGATTACACTATTGTAGTATAAGGATAGACAACGTTAACAGGTGTGTCACTCTTTTACCTTATAAGTTGCTAAGCGCGACTCACAGACCTTTTGCGGACAGTGTAGATCAAGATCAGACTGCACAGAACGTGCAGTCTGATCTTGGATCTACACTGTCCGATAAGGAGACATCTTTTCCCTAATTACTTTTGAATAAGCAAAATTTTGGGGGTTTTCATATCGGCTGAAAAGTTACATCTCGCTTAACCCAGTACTACACAATCCCTACTTTTAACGACCTTGAAAAAGAAGCCTTTTGAAAAGATTGTAGGAAAAGGAAAAAATGCTGGTAACCAGCATTTTCTCCTTTTCCCACAATGTTTTCTACCCTTCCCAAAACCAATTTCAGTTTTTCAGTCACATTTATTTTGTTGTCTGCAAATGCTTTCTATTTGGACTGGTCTAAAATTTTCTCGTGTGGTAAATTGTTAATTAGCAGAATAAGAGTAGACACACAGTACCTGAGTCTAAAGAGGCTGAGGAAATATGCATCTAAAAGCAATGTGGGAAAAGGAGTAAATTTCTGGTTGCCTTTCACTTTCTCCGTTTGTCACAATGTTATATATCTTTTAAATGACAACAAATTTTATCATCCGAGCCCTATTTAAATTGTCATCTTTAAATACTTTCAATTTGGACAAGTATAAAGTAGTATCTTTAGTAAACGGATACAAGTGAAAGTGAATTTTGGATGACGACAGGACGACATAATTTTTCGTTACGAGCATTTTTTCCTCCTTTTATCACAGTGGTTTCAAAATCAATGTTTCAGTTGCAACATGCAGAAGATCGTCTGCATGCGGTGTTGAGTGGAGGGAAGGGTGCATAGTCACGTTACGGTATATATCTATCATACCAACACCTGTTAACTTCCCTCGACCTATTTCCGCATAATGTGTCGACTGATAAAATCCTTGAAGCTATTAGTCGCATTTCCATCCTCCGTTCGATTGAAAGTGGCCTTTTCCATTTTGATAACTATCGATTTTCAAAATAGGAAATAAACACCTCAGAACGACCATTTGGAATTGCTGATATAAACATAAATCTACACTGGAACAAGTTCCAGCTGCAAGGACAAAGTTATCACGTGAATGTTTACAACCAATCGAACGTTTCGCATCAAGAGGAGCCGGGACAATACTTGATACCATGTGTTTCCATAGATAGCCTTGAGTGCTAGGTTTCTAATTTGCCCACGCAGCAAATAAAATGAGCCCCTCTTATTTCTAGAGGTCAACTGTTCGATTTTTTCGGAATGTTAGGCAACCACGAGTTGTGACTTTTGATACAACAAACTATAAAAGCTCTAAACTTGCGTCAAAAGATTGGTGAGCTATTTCAGGCTTAGTCGAGCTTCATGACAAAGCATTCAATTGTTCTTTTACATCATCGTTTGCCCTGCGAAACACGAAAAGGAGCTTTCGGAAATTTGTGTAAAATATCGTCGCAGATCAGCCTGCGCCGTCCGCGAAACTTTACGACAATATTCGATTTTGTACTACAGTGGTCCTGCGTGAAAGAGAAAATTGCACGAAAAAAAAATGTTGGTTTTCAGCATTTTTCTCCTTTGCCAGCGAGGTTTTTCAAAATACTTTGTTTCTTCAAGGTCTCTTAATTTGGAACTGTTTCGTAAAAGGCTTATTCATTTAGCAACATAGAATTTAACGACAGTCAATCAAGATAAATAGTGCTATAAGATGTTAAAAAAGCCTTAACCTTTTACCAAACAATCCCTGGTTTTTATGACCCCGAAATAGAAGCCTTTTGAAAACAGTGTGGGAAAAGGAGAAAATGCTGGTAACCAGCATTTTCTCCTTTTCCCACAATGTTTTCTACCCTACTTGAAACAATTTCATTTTTTGAGTCACGTTTATTTGTCGTCTGCAAGTGCTTTCAGCTTGGACCAGGCTAAACTTTTGTCGTTTTGGTAAAGAGTTAAGCAGAATTATAGAAGACATAGTTGAAAGAAACAAAAGCACTTTACTTGCGTGAAACAAAAATCTTTTTTTTTTCTTTACAAAAGGAGCTAGTTTTCGAAAAATATTTTTTTTTCCCCTACGTAACAAACCGCTGTTGCATGATAATAGCATTAGCTGGCGGCATTTTAACGATAAGAAATAGTCCCCGTCTTTTACAAGATAAAAAATATCTCAGACATAACAGGCAAGACAAACTATCTATAGAATTTCCGAGTCGATCCTTCGGAGAAAATGACAAAGTTGTTTATTACATTAGGACAAAAATAGTTCGCAATTTATCCTTTTTACAAAATGAACAGGCATTTGCGGCGATTCATTACATAGACGTAAATAACTGGAATCGATTCAAATTTGCAGAGAACTCTTATCCTAATTACCATACCTTTTATTCTGCTATCTAATTTGCATTTTAGGTCCTTTTTTCAGATGACAATCCTCTTTATAATTCGTTATTCATAGTTCGCATACACGCGGAAGAAAGATTTTTTTTACCGTAATTAACCCATATCCTGGTAAATAAAAGAACCTTTTATCACGTAACGAAATTCTAGACCAGTCCGAATTGAAAGCATTTGCAGATGACCGTTTCAATGTGGCTCATATTAAATTAATTTTCTTTGATAGGGTAGAAAACATTGTGGTAAAAGGAGGAAATGATGGTAACCAGCATTTTCTCCTTTTCCCACAATGTTTTCAAAAGCTCTCTCTTAGAGGGGGGCGTTAAATGTCGTCATTGTGTGGTAAAGGGTTAAATAAGCCGAAAGTTTTAACCCACATTTTCCTATTTCAAAGGTATTTTTCGATAAAAGATATCTTCTTATCGGGTAATGTGGATCCAAGATCAGATTGCACATTCTGTGTAGTCTGATCTTGGTCTACGCTGCCCGCAAATGTCAGTGATACGCGTTTGGCAGCCTATGGGTTAAAGGCCTAGACAGGCAGTGGGTAGGAATAAAATGATAATACGAGTATCTCCAATTTTTTGGTTGTTTCATTTCTTTTCGAATAACCCCTTTGATAGATGACACAATTTCAGGTGTGTCAAAAAAGTGTTTGCAAACGAAAAATTAAGTGTGGCTGAATCAATTTGTCAATTTTAAATAGTAAAACGCAATGTGAGAAAAGCAGAATATGCTGATTACCATTATTTTCTCCTTTTTCCGAAATGTTTTCAAAGGTTTACCTCCTCGTGGTCGTGAACTTAGCGAATCATTTGGTGAAGGTTTATTGTTGCAAAAGCCTAATTTGGTCTGCGTGCTATATGAGCTTTGGTGAAATATCCGCCCATCTAAAGCCTTTTGTACATTATCTTCAAAGTTTATGAGATTTTACAATAAACTTCTTAATCCGTGCGTGCTATTTATCCTTTCGCAACCGAGGCAAATTGAAAGTTATACAGCAGGCTTGCTATACACAACTTACTTTTCGGCTAATAAGCGCAGCTCATGGACCTTTGGCGGACAGTGTAGATAAAGATCAGCACGCACAGATGGTGCAGTTTGATCTTGGATCTACACTGTGCGACAAGGAGAAATTTTCCCCTCATTATTCCTCTTAAAAAAGCAAACTTTGGATTTTTGTTTTAGGCTTGAAAGTTTCTTTTCGGCTTTTTAGCAGGGTTATGGTTAAAGCGAGCCGTTGTAAAAGATGGATAAACAATATTAGTTAACTCTTTACCAAACAACAAACTTTTAGACTGGTCCAAATTGAAACCACTTGCAGACGACAAAATAAACGTCACTCAAAAATTGAAATTTGATTGTATCAGGCTAGAAAACATTGTTTTCGACAGGCTAGTATCTCAGGGTTGAAAAACCAGGAGTAATCATAGACATAGAATAACAAAATCATACAACTGACTTGAAAATAGACTTGTCTGTCTGTCAGTCTGCCTGTCTGTCTGTCAGTTCGTCCGTCCCTCCGTCCCTCCGTCCCTTCGTCCATCCGTCTGTATGTGTGTCTGTTGTCTGCCTCTCTGTCTCTCTCTCTCTCTCTCTCGCTCTCTCTCTCTCTCTGTTTCTTTCACTCCAATTCCCCATAAATTAATAAAGAGATACATGTGGCAACATTATGAGCGTCGGATAATAAATGTCACTGGCTCGGTCCAGAAAAAATCTCTCAATTCTACGATATCCATAGCTTTACAGTGGTTATTCAGGAATAAATGCATGTTAAAGATCTATAGCTTTACAGTGGCTATTCAGGAATAAATGCATGTTAAAGGCATTGCAAAAGTGGGCGATGGTATTTTCTTTGGTGAAGTATTCGAGCATCATCCATTGTAAACGCATGCCATATTCTTCGAAGATTCGACCTGTCTTATTTGAATTATAACGCATTCCCCGATACTTGGGAAAAGTAGGGCTCATACCGAAGCTAAACCCAAACCTGTAGGGACTGTTTTAATAAATGCCCGGTGCATAGGTTACCTGCTAGCTGGTTGTAACTGAATAAATCGCACCAGGTAGCGTTTTACTGAGTAAACGTGTATTTCATTTTGAAATTCAAAGTAATGGTTGTCGTTTTGAAAAATTAGTCCGCATATGTACCCAGAATGCCCATATTATGTAGATGTGTATTTGTAGGATGCCAACTAGCGAGAGATGATGGAGCATCGTCTCTTTTTTTTTTTCAGTGGCAGAAAGACGATTTCAAATAATTCAGTTATTTATGTCTGATAAACGAAATTGTATCAAACAGTTGATAAAGTGATAAACAAAATTGTCTTTAGCAGGTGACAAAAATTGAAACTGTCTAAACTGAAAGCTGTTGCAGGGGACAAATAAAATGAGGTATAAAGGATGGATATAGTTTTAGAAAATGAAGAAAAAGTGTTTAGAAAAGCAGCAAAAGCACAAAAAAACTATATGGGTATAAATATTTCTTCACCTATTTATTAGGTGTTGTCTTTTTAATTTGGTGATGGAAATGAATATGGACTCGGATCAGGCATGAAAAAGTCGTTCAATTTGGACCCACTGTCTTTGCCGAAGGAGTTGATGCACAAACTTGACGGTAGCAAGACTTGAATCTCTGTTATAAAGAGTAACCATGTTTAGCTTTTTGTTGTTGTTGTTTATTCAGGGTTCAAGGGTGCAGAATTTAGCCATTCGGGGAACCGAACAAGTGACCCTTGAGATTTATGACCTTTGCTTTACCGACTGAGCTTCAAGGAGCGGCAATGGGAAGCCAATGCACGTTTTTAACAATACATAAACTCGTAAAGTTTCAAGAAAATCTTACGCTTCGGACTGACACGTCTCAATTTTTTACTATTTTAAACTCAATTATGAACATGGCCCAAGGTTAAAGTGGGAGTAAGTGATATCAATTAACACCATGAGGACCTAATACAAAATGAAAAGGATCATAATGGTCGACCCGTGGACCGCAACTGCAGGCTTTTTTGCGTACGTTCATTACCAAAATAAGACTGAACTGAATATGCAAATGCTTTCAATATTGACTGGTCTAAGCTTTTTTTGCATTTCTTGCAGAGCTAAAGCAAGGAAAAACTAGCTAGCAGGCTAACATAACATTTTATGCTCCACAGAAAGACGGAAGAGCTCATAACTATACTTTGTTGTGTACATACTTTTTCGAAAGGGTTATGCTCGCCCTTATCACGAAAGAATCTTGTTAAATGGATGCATTTAGTTGGTGACCTCTTATAGCAAACAATCCCTTATTTGAATGACCGTGCGAAAACATAATATATATTTGAAAACATATAAGGAACGGGAGAAAATGCTGGTTTTGATGTGCCGATAGACAGACAGAGAAGGGGGACAAGGTTTGCCATTCTTCGATAAAAACAGCCTTCTAATGTCACTAATTGTCCTAAAGATGCGCGATGTTTGTTTAACCCATTACCACACAATCCCTACTTTTGACGCCCCTGAGAAAGAAGCCTTTTGAAAACACTGTGGAAAAAGGAGAAAATGCTGGTAACCAGCATTTTCTCCTTTTCCCACAGTGTTTTCTATCCGTCCCAGAACAAATTTCAATTTTTCAGTCACCTTTATTTTGTAGTCTGCAAATGTTTTCAATTTGGACCAGTCTAAAATTTTCTCGTGTGGAAAAGAGTTAAATCGACATTAACAAAACTACATAGTTTATACTGGGTTCCCTCTTTGTTGCCGGATGTTGGTTTGACGATAAAACAAGGTGTAACATAACTTACACACTGTTTTGGAGATGCTTACACGTCTGTCTCTATTTCCTTAAGTCTTTACCACACTATTATCTTTTAACACACGATAAATGGGCATTCGAACATATGCGTACAGTGTCGTCTCGGATTAGCCTGCGCAGTCCTCGCAGGTTAATCCAAGACGGTACTTTACGATTACATTAGATTTTGTGCCACAGTAGACTTGCGCAAAACAGAAAATTACATAAAAACGGAAAAGGTCGTCTCGGATTAGCCTGCCCGGCATGCACAGGCTGATCCGATACGACACTTTACGCCAGCAGTTATCTTCAGATGAGATGAAACCTTTGCGAGAAAGAGGAAAAAAATGCTAGTTGTCATCGTTTTCCCTTTGCCACAATGTGCTCGCTGAAAGTTGGATTTGTGAGGTAAAATGGCTCTCTCTTTCACCTCTATAGTGGGCTCAGAAAGCAGTCCGTCTACAAGTGATATTTTCGTCACATGATCATAACTCAAAATGGCGACGCAAACGCCAGTGAAAATAAGACCAATATCGATTGTTTTGCTGTTTAAACGGCATACGGCCAGTCTGACTTAGTACTAAGAAATGTGGAAAAGAGAGATTTTCCGAAAAGCTTAAATGTCTTTTAAGGGACGTAACTAAAAACTTAGATCCATCGGTATGTCGAACCTGTTGTCATCATTTATGGGGGCAGCCATTTTTTTTTACAATTGGCGTAAGATTCTGATCACTAAAGAAGCTTGAGAAAATAGTTCCATTGTATACATGTAGATTCATTTGTTTGAATGCACCTGTAATAAAACCGGAATAATATTTGTCTACTTTATTATGTTGCACATGAAACATTTAATCTGCAACAAAACATGTTTTCCTCTGTTTGACAAGATTTTTGTCACATAGCCCCTTGCAGAGATGTATGTCGAGTGAGTGTAACGAACGACAACTCTGCTCGGAGATTGGTAAAATGTTTCACTTTGTTTTGTTTTGGTTTGTGTGCGCACTATTCAATTGGACAGACAGTGCATGACGTTGAAATATGCAAACTAAGATTTGAGCATGTTGTCTACATATGAGTATAACAAAGTTTCTATATTTGTGTAATCACGTTGATTTGATTCATCGAAAAATCATGGATTTTTTTCTTTGCAATTTCTTTACACTAGAATTCTAGACCTGCGGCGTGGTTCTGGTTAACCAACATCTTCTCCATTTCCCAAATGTTTTCCGACGATCTCTGTGTCAGGATCGGTTAATATCGGTATAGTGTGGTAAAGAGTTAGAGGATAAATGGACGTAGTTCACATCAACGAAAAACAAAAATGCAAGTTGTTAAAGTCAAAAGTAAGAAATATCCAAGATCAGACTGCACGTTCTGTGAAATCTGGGTTTGTATTCACCAACCATTCCTAAATATGTTCTCGGTCTTATTCTTCAAGATTTCCTGAATGTGAAAGTAACAGAACTTCTGATTGGCTAAACCATTTGGTTTAGCCAATCAGAAGTTCTTTTACTTTCACAATGACAAAATTCTGAAGAATAAGACTAAGAATTTCCTTAAGAATGGTTGGTGAATACGAACTCAGATCTTGATCTATATTGTCAGCAAAAGGTCTGTTAGTCGCCTAAAGGTTAGTCAGTCAGCCAGTCAGCCAGTCGGCCAGTCGTTGCCGTTTATAATACATACCATCTTCGCAAGCCAAGGCTGACGATTCACTACGCTACTCTACCCTTGGCGGATAGAGCTTGATTTTTACATTCCTCCGATACGCTTTTTAATTGGATGCAGCCACCTCTAACTGCAACGAATGAAATCACTCGTAGCATTTCATCTTTGATAAAAATAGAACAAGATCGCTACCTTTCAAATAGAAGGTAAACATGGAAACCCACGTGGATGTCTGCTTATCGCATGTGTATTCGTAAGCGGTTTGTAAAACGATATTTCATTGGCTTTTAGAAATATGATGTAAAGGGGAGTAATAACCAGCATCCAATAGAGGGCGCATCGCAGGAATCTCGAAATCGGGCTTAATCAGCCAAGGTAAGATCCACGTAGTGATCGTAATCTTGGCTCGCGAAGATAAATACATACTTACAATGGAGGTCTTGTCATTTGCGAATAGAATTAATACGCCCTCCGCTTTTGACGTAATTACACATCAAGATAAGGAGCATTATATTCGTGTAAGGTAGACCCTGTAATCTTGTCATTGTGTTTTTGCATTTATGTTTTATATCCGTCTTCGTTTGTCACAGTAATAATGTTCGACCATTATCGTACCAAATTAGACATTTACCAGACGACAAAACCATATACTTGACCAATTTGAAACCAATAGCAGACGACAAATTGAATGAAGCCTAATGTGGCTCCGTGATGAGATATACCTAAATACAGGATAGAGAAAATATGTTGGTAAAAGGAAAAATGCTAGTTACCAGCATTTTCTCCCTTTTTTTTCCCACATTATTTTCAAAGGTTTTTACTATTTCTGTAACTCACGGTTTGTGTCGTAAAGAGTTGAAATATTCGGGGGCGGGTTAGGAAGTAGTCAGCGATTCACATTTTTTATGTTAATGTAATGCTTTGAATATTTATACAGAGGAGAGATCCAGATTAGACGAAAAATACCTGCACTCTGATCTTCGGCCTCCGGCTTCAGCTTCTAAAGTGCTAAATAAACCTAAATAGAGTTTCAATCTGACAATGCTGTATACGAAAAAACCAACACACAAATTTTACGATTTCAAAGCTTTTTTTTGTCCCGACAGGAGAGTTTAAAAGCAGGGGACTTTGTAGATCATATTGCACAATCTCTGCATTTTGATCTTGATCTACACTGTTCTCAAAAGCGCACTGAGGGATGCTAAGTGATGATTCTGTGGAATTCGGGTGTTATGGTGCGGTGGAAAAGGGTAAGAAAGCTGACAAAAGTAATTGGTAGTTCATGTCCATGTGAACCCACTGTTCTACGTCAGAGCCTTTACTACGTAAACATAATTATTTAATGTAGTTTGTTAACACTTTGCCCCTATATTACAGGCGTGATAGTATCAGCCGCTTGGCTGCGACATTATCTATAAGTACCTCATTGCACGTCCCAACATAGACGTATGAGGGTCATATAGGATCAAGCTGTCCTGCTACCTGCTCTTCCGTCCGTCTTTAACACTTATCATGCTATGTAACTAAAAGTAAATTCTCAATTTGATATATTGATAACCCAAACATTGCTGCTTCAATGTTATGGTTCGGGAATAATATCTCCTTAACGGACAGTGTAGATCAAAGATCAGATTGTACGTTTTGTGCAGTCTGATCTTGATCTGCACAGTCCGCAAAAGGTCAGCGAGTTGCGCTTATCAGCCAAAGGGTTAAAGTAGACTTTTCTTTATTCAACCATTTTGGTTCAGATTTAAATCAAAGCCTTCCCACCATGTGGGAACTCGTTCACCTGCAATTGTCAATAGCGGTGGTCGATTGTTACAGAGTTATGGCCCTTTAATTTGATTTTTCGTTGGTACAGTTACAAGGCGACCTTCAGGGAAAATTCTTCGGCACACGACAGTTCAGTTCTTTGCTATAATTTGCAATATAACCTCAGGCCTTAGAATAAGATAGCTTTCTAGATGGTGCACATGGCTTTGAAATGTCTTCCATCACTCAGTGGTAAGGATCGATTGGCTGTAGCCAACATCATGTGTTGACATCATGGAACAATGAATTGCAGTATCGAAATGAAAGTTCGGATGCCACAGGTTCAGGATCAAACCAGACTCTGTCCCTTCTTCACAGACTATATAACCGAATGCTAGGTGGTTCAGTGGTTAAAGGTGTTGCATTAGTAGTCAACCACCCAAGGCTTGATCCTCACCAATTGCGCTTTTTTCGCGCAAGCGCTTTTGGACAAAGCTGTTCCGAGACGCATCCAATCCTAGTAAAACCTTCAAAAACATGAATACGTTGTGAGTGGATAATCACCGTTATATGACAGGAATACATAACCCATGCTCTTTGAAAAGGGGGCTTCAAGCATTTGCGAAAAGTATCGACCCAGGTCAGCCTGCGCAGTCCGCGCAGGCTGACCTGGGCCGAAACTTTTCTCTATTGGTTAATTTTCTGTATTTCAAAGGACCAATTGACCTTATGATTCGGTAGTTTGTTATACAAAACGGATTTTAGGGAAGTATAATACTGTGATGACTTGCCTGGTAACATGCTTCACGGAGATGCATTAAGCCCCCTTTTTCCAGAGCATGTTAAAAGCAACGTTTAACACAACTTAATCAACTAATGAACCTAGGTCTGTATTTACGAACCATTCTGACGCACATCCTCTTTTTCTCAAGAATTTTCTAATATTGAAAATAACACCCTTTAGTTTAAACATGTTTTATTTTACATCGATTGAGAAAAAAGTTCTTACAACTTTTACTAATCTCTCTCGATTCTGCGTCCTGGGAACTACACCAGTACTTGCGCCGAATGTGTGGGCCAATGAAAAATCCCAAAGTTGACACCCGCTCCCAGGTATCGAACTCAGGACCTTTAGGTTATGAGGCTGACGCTCTATCAGACTCCCTTTCTGATTGTCTATCCGATTGGTTTGGCCAATCAAAGTTGCGTTGCTTTAGTAAATCCAAAATTAAGACAAAATGTGTAAATAAAGATTGTTTGTTGAATACCGACCCTGTACTTGCATTCATCAGGCTTAGACGGTGATATCCAGTTTAATTTTAAATTGTACTGTCATTTCAAGTGGAGACAGCATACAAGTATGTTAGAATGGTAAAAAAAAGTGTTTCATCTAAGTGAATTTGGGAGAAACACCTAACTGTCTTAATGACAAAAATAAATTTGACGCGTAAAAGGGATAAAGTGCACTGTAAATATAGGTAAGGAATAGATCTTTTTTCTTTTCGTTTACAAAGGTAGCTAATTTATCACTTTCCACACTTTGATTACAAAAATAAACATTTTGTTCGAGTATGGCAGACCAATTATTATCTAGGCCGTCCTGTCTTTACTGACTTGCATGGTATTTATCCAAGATGAGACTGCATAATCTGTGTAGCCTGATCTTGATCTAACAAGGATGCAAAGTCACTCCAAGTCGTGATCGTTATTCCAGGGGTTGAAAGAGATGTGGGTCGAATGATCGAGGTTAAAAAGTAGTCCATCCGCGTGAGAATTAGAATGGAGCCATTGTTAGATGAGATCTGTTCTCATGGTTTATCTCTTAGAGCCCTCTATTAATAGAATAGATATATGTAGTCAGTAAAAAAAGTATTTTAAAAAACTGTATCATACCCAGGTGTTTGGCAAGAGAATCCCCAAAAGTATCAGACAGTATTGATTAAGATCAGACTGCACAGGACGTGAAGTTTGATCTTGATCTATGCTGTCCACATAAGCGCGTACCATCCTGGTCTTTACACGTAAAGAATTAATCTTTTTTTATATCTACTTGACATTTAAAAGTCTCTATTTACATTCTCTTTATAACCCTTTTTGCATCGGTCTTTTCTGTCACAAAAGACCGTTAACCCTTTGGCGACCTTTTGCGGACAGTGTAGATCAAGATCAGACTGCACAGAATGTGCAGTCTGATCTTGGATCTACACTGTCCGATAAGGAAATATTATTCCCAAAAAGACATAACTCTGAAATAGCTATATTTGGGTTTTTACTATCGAACTGAAAAGTTCATTTTAGTTATTTAGTAGGATAAGGGTTAAAATGTAGCTTTAACCCATTACCACACAATCCCTACTTTTGACGCCCCTGAGAAAGAAGCCTTTAGAACACATTGTGGGAAAAGGAAAAAATGCTGGTAACCAACATTTCCTCCTTTTCCCACAGTATTTTCTACCCTTTCCAGAACAAATTTCAATTTTTCAGTCACCTTTATTTTGTTGTCTGCAAATGCTTTCAATTTGAACCAGTCTAAAATTTTGTCGTCTGGTAATGACAGATCACCAACTATATCTTTCCTGTGTTTAAATCCTTGCCGAAGTCTGTGCATATCTTGCCCAGTGACACTTTCAAACAGGGGTTTGATTGAAAAGCGATTGCCTCAATCACTATCCGAAAGAAAAAGCCACCATTCACAATTTAATATACTGGAAGATATCTAAAAGTGGAGGGCGTCATGCAGGGTTGCAGTTACGATTGACGCAAAGTCATGCGCGGGTTACTGTTTTAACTTTGTTTTGTGAAGTAAAGGTAACTCCAAGCTTTTCCTTGGACGTGGATATATCAAGATACTCGAATAAGAAACTTCCTTCTGTTGCACTGTATTTTTCTTGTAATGTTAACCAGGGAAATCCAACAAATATTATTATTATTATTATTATTATTATTATTATCGAAAATTAAGAAAGATCTAATGTCCAATAGTACACAAGCATTTAATATCGTATTAAAATACCATTTGCTTAAGGATGTATGTTTCAAAACTTTGACAATATTTTGTTTGGAGTTAAATTGTCTGTTTTAGCAATTAAATTAAAAAGTTGACATCGAACTGCTGACAGTTTCACGTTATTAACCCTTTGCCAAACGACAAACTTTTGGACTAGACCAAATTGAAAGCTTTTGCAGACGACAATTCAACTCTTGCTGAAAAGGTGATTTCTGTCTATGATAGGGTAGAAAACATTGTGGGAAAAGGAGAAAATGCTGATTACCAGCATTTTCTCCTTTTCCCACAAAGTTTTCAAAAAGCTATTATTCACGACCCGTAAAAACCAGGGATTGTTTGGGACAGGGTTAATATGACTCCCAATTTACCTAACAAAAAGGGCAGAACTGTCAATATTAGTAAAATATGAAAGTGTCATCTGTCACGAATAAGTCGATAAATATTCCCATAGTTGTAATGGGACAGTTTGCTCTTTAGCTTATCATGGATTTCATATACGTACTTCTATTTCAGTGTCCCTTTTTTAACCCTTTTCCAAACGACAAAAATTTAGACTGGTCCAAATTTAAAGCATTTGCAAACAACAAAATAAAAGTAACTGAAAATTTAAGATTTCTGTTTGGAAGGGAAGAAAACATTGTTGGAAAAGGAGAAAATGCTGGTAACCAGCATTTTCTCCTTTTCCCACAATGTTTTAAAAAGGCTTGTGTGGTAAAGGGTTACACTTTCACAATTTGCTTTTTTTGCATAGCGAAATATGCTCTCTTTACGTTGCTGAATCGGAAATACATATGAATACCGGAAGTGCAGGTGCTCTAGCCGTAAAGAAAAGACAACAAACGAAATAAAGTTAGTCATGCTCTGACAAAAGGCAGGTTGGTTCACGTCCCTGATGCATTAAACCGAGCAAGACACCTTATAGTCATAGATCCATGGCAAATGTTGGATCTTGCTATCGACTGAATGATGAGGTAATATGGACCGTGGATACAAACAGAAAATTTACAAAGAGCGAAAGGTTTCGGCCCATGTCAGTCTGCACGGATCACACAGGCTGACATGAATCGATACTGTTTGCGGATTCATTTAACCCCCCTTTTCACAGAGCATCACTCGAGGATATCAGCAACACCATTCGAAAAACTTAATCGTTGTTAAGCGTAATTTGTAATTTGGGAGAAATTTCAGATAAGCTTCATGGAGGTCTGATGGGCTATTATTTCGCTTTTTTCCCTCCAGAAAGAAAGGGCATGGCAATTTATAAATGGTTTTATCAATATGGAAACAAGGTATTTCACCATCACTTTCCGCGTGCTAATTTACTGTTTTGCACAACGTCTGTGGTGCATATTTTCTGATCCATCATGAAACGGAGATTTATCAAAGGCTGTTTTCTGTTGTGTTTCACCGCCCTCTTATCGAGGTATAACATTATTAAGTTTTTTTTTTTCGACGGCTTGTGTTCCTTTTGAAAGCTCTGTTTAGCCCATATACTTGTCATCTTTGTCAGGATGTGTCAAAGAATTTTAATTGAAATTTTAATATATTGTCATGGGCATATCGTATCAACATTCATTTTTATTCAATATTGGAAGTACTGAAAGAGACGTATGACTTAATCAGGTTTGCAAGAAAAAAACAAAGAATAACGATTGACATATAAAAGATGTTTGAAATGAGTATCAATTCGGCTCATTTTACGTCATCTACACGTAATATATAAGGTCTCTGGCTAATACAGACATTTGTGACCCATCATGCAAAAAGGGACCATCTGGGAATTCTGTACATCAATTACATGAAAACATATCCACGATAGTGCAGGTCAGTTTAAGTTGATAATTCAAAAATGATTGTATTACAAAGTGCAATGACCACTTTTTTATACAGAAATTGCCATTAAAGCGAAAAATGTCAACTCTTGTCAGCCTGGGCAATTCACGCAGTTAACCCTTTCCCAAACGGCAATTTTGGACCAGACTAAATTCAAAGCATTTTGCAGATTACAAATTAACAGTTGCTAAAAAGATGATTTTTCTATATGATAGGGTAGAAAACATTGTGGGAAAAGGAGAAAATGCTGGTTACCAGCATTTTCTCCTTTTCCCACAATGTTTTCAAAAGGCTACTATTCCAGACCCGTAAAAACCAGGGATTGTATGGGAAAGGGTTAATAATTACATCTATAGATAGCATGACATTGGTAACAGTACTTGTAGGAGTCAGTTTGTACATCCTTGCCTTTCCTGTTGATCGAGTTATTTTCTAATTGATCAATGTCTCTTTCTGAATACGCACACGCGCAATATAAAACAATTACCTCGAAGTGAATTCACTTTTGTTTCTATAAGAGTGTGTTAATATTGTAAATCAAGCAAAATAATATCATTACTGTTACCAACAGTCAGTTACTCTGACGTCATCTACTTGTAATTATTCTTCACCGCAGTCTTGCATGTACACATCTTGTTGAGGTAAATATTTTGCCTAGTTTGTTGAATTCATGGTTTCTGCCATGTGGCAAAACAAGCGGAAAGGAAAAATTATCAATGAACATTATCTATCGATTATCGAAGAGTGTGAGTTGTGACCAGGCTGCATGAATGTGTCGGCTGATCCCTGTTTTTTGCGTTTCTAAAGACAAACCAGGCTAATTATTCGCGAAACTCTCAACTAAAATTTAATTGATAAATCTCCAATTTTCAAGGATTCTAGGTCTTGAACCAGACCATATTTTGATTACGAGCAATTTCTCCTTTTACCACAATGTTTTCAGTTGCATTAAATCTTTATTAAAGGCGACTATCCCAACTATACAGGGATGGTTTCAGAAACGTCTTCCGCATATTTGTTTCATTAACCCTTTACCCCATAAGGCATTCCTATGGTATCTCTAATTGACCCTAAATAACAGCAAGGATGAAGCTGTTTCTTATGTGTATCTAACACCTTTTGATAGCATAGAAAACATTGTGACAAAAGGTGAAATTGCTCGTCACGAGCAATTTCACCTTTTGTCACAATGTTTTCCAAAGGCTCCTCCAGGCAGTGTGTCGAAATGAGTATCTATGGAGTATAGGGTTAAGAAATGACATAATGTAGCAGTTTCATATATATTTCCGCCAAAGAAGCAATTCAAGCTGCTTGTGTTGTAGTTTTTGTGACAATATCCTATAAGGCTTTGTTGAGTTCATTTAAAGGTCTACGGGGCGCCAAAAGTAAACAACGCATGTGTTGAAATGCATTTAGATTGCATTTAAAAGTAGAAAGCAAATGAAAAAGAATCTAAAACTATGTAAAACTTGGTCAAGGCCCTGTGTTCTCTTTTTTTCCCCGATTTGAAAATACATTTCTTTGTCGACGACTTGCATTCGAATCGACCGCACAATACCAGATTATCATCCTCGCAATAATTTTCATACTTTTAAATTGAATAATGTAGCTTTAAATGCAATATATTTAAACCCCCGAATTGCTAACTTACGGCCGTTCGTGGACCTTTTATAAAGCACTAATTTTGGACGAGTTCACATACATGTCCCTATGGGGTACTGGGGATAGCATCTATTCACTGATTGACCGTGTAATGCCCTTCGTATGAACTTACGAGTATATCGATGAAAACAATGTGTCGTGTTGCTATACCGTATTAGGCTGTATAGTCCCCATACATCTAATACAAAACTCATTTTCTCTATTTATTATCATTACCGTTGATACCCATATAGGAAGAAATTTCGATACGATTTCACCGAAGAATTTTCTCTCAGCGCCAAATACGAGAGCCGTGCTCTGTGAAAAAGGGGCTTAATGCCTCTACTAAAAAGTATTAGTACATGTAAGCCTGAGCATACCGAAGTCGGCGCAGGCTGATATGAGACGAAACTTTTTGCTTTTTGTTTAACACATCACCTAACAATCCCTACTTTAGACAACCCTGAGAAAGAAGCCTTCAGAAAACATTATGGAAAAAGGAGAAAATGTTGGTAGCTTCTGATGAGTATCCATAACATAGGGTTTGGAAGAGAAATAAGAGATTTAGAATGTCATCACTCCCTCTTATCTGGAGCTCTGAATTCATGGCTATCTTGACTATTAATAGCGAGATGTCCTCGTGAACTTTCTAGGTCTTCTTGGTCAATATAGCCAGAAGCTACATTAAAACAATATCACTACCTCATAGATACTATTGTAGATTGTCGTGAAACAAAAACACAATCTTTTGAAAAATAATGACAAAATAAAGAGTCATTGGGTACGATATGTATTTCCTTTTGCCGTCATGTTTTTTTTTTACTTATAGCAATATTATGAACCATGATCCCTATTGAATTTATCTCTTTTACAAGGATGTTTTTGAGACTCTATTATGTAAAACTTGTTTCAGGAAGAAATGCTGTAACCCTTTACCACACAATGATGACTTTTAACGAGCCTGAGGAAGAAGGAAAGAAGCCTTTTGAAAACATTGTGGGAAAATGAGAAAATGCTGGGATCGCATTGCCGCATCATTATTGGCTGATATTGAAGATGAATTCTGTTTTCTTGTTTGGCTTCTTTTGACATTCGTTTGAAAGCACGAGTTCTTTTATAGGTTTTAAGGTATCAGTCAATGAAATCTCGACATTTTTCATACATGCCAAAGTATGGGTTCGTTTTTAACTCTGACAGTGCCATAGATAGATGAAAAACAGGAGCATTTGCCGCTGGCACAGATCTTTATCAGACAGCACGAACCATGGAATCTGATCTTGGAATTATACCGTCCGCTTTGCAAAGTCAAATCTCAAAGATGAAAATCATTCTGAGTTTGTAGTAGGTTATAATTATCATCAGCTCTAGAAATAGGATGGGATTATACATGTATATTGGGCGCATAACTCTTTACCAAATGACAAAATTTTAGACTTGTCCAAATTGGAAGCATTTGCAGACGACAAAATATACGTCACTCAAAAATTGAAACATGGAAAAGCTTTTGAAGAGCAGAAAACATTGTGGGAAAAGGAGAAAATGCTGGTTACCAGCATTTTCTCCTTTTCCCACAATGTTTTCAAAAGGCTTCTTCCTCAGGGTCGTTAAAACCAGGGATTGTTTGGTAAAGGGTTTAACAGTTTATTTGGAAGTGATGTAATTGTCGAATTAAAAAGTTCATTTTAGTTATTTAGCAGGATAAGTACCATGAAAGCATTTGCAGACGACAAATTGAATGAGGCAGAAATGGTTGAATTTCTCTTTAACAGAGTGGAAAAGGTTGTTGGGAAGAAAAAGAAAATTTTAGTCGACAGCATTTTCTTCTTTTTCTCCAGCAGTTTTCAGAGTTTTTCATTTTTCTTTTTATCTACATAGAATTTTTTTTTTCATTATTAGTATCATTTGTTTGTCTTTCTAAGAAATGTTTGGTAAAAGGTTGATCATTTGGTCCTGTAAAAGTCAAACCTTTAACTCTTTACCAAACGACAAAATTTTAGACTGGTCCAAATTGAAAGCACTTGCGTACCACAAATATCAAAATTCGTTTCCAGCAGGGTAGAAAGCATTGTGGGAATAGGAGAAAATGCTGGTAACCAGCATTTTCTCCTTTTCCCGTAATGTTTTCAAAAAGATTCTACCCCAAGGTCGTAAAAACCAGAGATTGTTTTGGAAGGGGTTAACCTTACTATCACAAAGGCTTTTTAAGATATTTAATGAATTCTAATTCGTTAACAATATCCAATGAGAGAAGGGTACAGTGGGAGAGAAAAGGGTGACAATGGTTTTGGTTGAACAATTGATAGATTGAAGGGGCATATTTAATATTCAAGTGTCAACTTCGGTACAAGTACTTTGAAATTAATGATCATCTTTTTTCTTTAAACGTCAACAAAAACAAGGCCGAAGGCGTGTCTAAAAATAAAAAATGAAAAATACCACAAATTATGGATTCGAATGCGTGAAAATAAAGATACATGTATGTGTAAATATAACTTCCTCTCTGCAAAAAAAAATCCAAGCTGACAAAAGTTTAGACAAAATTTTAGACTTGATCGTATCAGAAGATGCCAAGTTACATGTAACTCTGTTGCTAGCAATGTTTTTGGGATGGATTAGTGTGTGTGTGTGGGGGGGGGGGGGGTTTAATAAGATGAGCAATGCTCTGGCAAAAGGGGGCCTAATGCATTTCTGTAATCCATGATACAAAGCAAGCCACCACATACTGTTGATTCCATAACAGCCACCTTTTATAACAACCAACTTAATCATTGGGTAGGCTGGCCCTTGAACATACGGAAAATTAACCGGTAACGAAAAGTTTCGGCCCAGGTCAGCCTGTGCGGAGTGCGCAGGCTGATCAGGACCGACACTTTTTGCAGATGCATTAAGCCCCCTTTTTAAAAGAGTATGTTTCAAATGGTTGTTTCTACATTGTTCTTAGAAATCCATTTGATTTACACTTTACCTTACAGACCTTTATTTTAACGATCTTGAATAAGAAAGCTTTCGAAAACATTCTGAAAACAGAGGAGTGGGAGGAGGAGAAAATACTGGTAGAAACAAGCATTCTCTCCTTTTCCCACAATGTTTTCTAACGAGCCACACGTACTTTGTCATCTGTAACTGCTTTCACTTTGGACATATCTGTAATTTTGTCGTTTACCGAAGAGTTAAGACAGTAAGGTATGGTTGGATAAAGGGTTGAAAGAGCATTCCTGTAAAATAATTAAAAAATAAGAATAGCTCTTATCTTCATAAAATAATTGAACCATGCATAGGCAAATAGGACGGGGGGGTGGGGGGGGGGGGTGGGGGGCGGCGGGGGATCTTAACCCTTTTCCAAACGACAAAATTTTGGACTAAACAAAATTGAAAGAGTTTGCAGATGACGAATCAAAAGTAATGTAAAATGATGATTTTTGTCTATGAAAAAAATAGAAAACACTGTGGGAAAAGGAGAAAATGCTGGTCACCAGCATTTTCTCCTTTTCCTACAGTGTTTTCAAAAGCCTTCTTCCCAGCATTGTAAAGTCCAATTGTTTGAGAAAAGGTTAATTCATCTACATGATACATTATACAATTAAGTCATAACATAATCTCACGAATCCATAAAATTTTATTTTGTCTACCAACTGTCTGAGTCCTGAGGTAGACTGGTCCTTTGTAATGCCGAAAAATGGCTGGTAACAAAAGCTTTTGCCCAAATTAGCCTAAGCAAATTGCGCAGGCCGACTTGGGTCGATACTGTTTGCAGACACCCTAAACCAACTCTTTATAGAGCACGGCGCAAGTTTTAATCTTTGATGTACATTACCATTAAATTTTGTGACAGTTTCAATAATCATGAATAATCGTTCGGCTAAAATATTCTTTTCTGAGATTTATTTTACTCTTTGGTGACCTATTTGGTATTTTGGGTTGACGTAGATCAAGAAAGTGCAGTCTGATCTTGACTCTACACCGTATGTTATATGCTGCTCTAATACAAATGCTGGTGAGCAGTATTTTTTCCTTTCTTTACAACGCTTTTTTGTTTTGTAAGTGAATGTGTGTTCATCTGTTCCACATTGTATTTCTTTTTTCATCTTCAAATGCTTTCAGTTTTGAAAAAAATCTAACTTGAATATTATCGTTTATGGAAGTTTGAAACCATCATATTACAGTTTTGAAAAACAATCAACTTTGAGGATGTAAAAATTTGAGTTATGCTCTGTGAAAAGGGAACTTAATACATTTGCAAAGAGTATTGACCCATGTCAGCCTGCGCAGTCCGTGCAGACTGACATTGGTCGAACCTTTCTGCTTTAAAAAAAATGCATGTTCAAGGACCACTTTACCTCCAGATTCCGCCAGTCGATAGC
The DNA here is from genome assembly GCA_943736015.1 of Tridacna crocea. NCBI lineage: Eukaryota > Metazoa > Mollusca > Bivalvia > Cardiida > Cardiidae > Tridacna > Tridacna crocea. The sequence continues at coordinate 25,634,088 of OX031056.1, forward strand.
TAAAGTCGATTGCATGAATTCATAAGTATGTGATGACTTGCTTTGACGACCCTGAGAAAGAAGCACTTAGAAAACATTGTGTGAAAAGGAGAAAATGCTGGTTTCCAGCATTTTCTCCTTTTCCCACAATGTTTTCTACCCTTCCCAAATCAAATTTCGATTTTTCAGTCACATCTATTTTGTCGTCTACAAATGCTTTGAATTCGGATACTCTATAAAGTTGTCGTTTGGTAATGAGTTAAGCCCCCTTTTTCCATAGCGCGGCTCAGATGTATTTGTGTGGCAATTGGAGACATGTGTGAGAAAATTTGACAAAAGAACTGATTTTTTTTTATCAATGGGCAAGGCAATGAAAATAAAAGAAGACTTAGCGTCTTCCTCATAGGGCAAGATAAAAGAAAGAAAAAAAAAAACGTTGTTTTTTATTTTCTGCCTAAAATGGAAAATTCGAGATTTTTTTCTCGACAATTCTATTTTCATTTCGGATGTTAAAAGTCTTCGCGATAGTCTATGAATTGTTAATTGTTCGCTCTGAAATAGAAAAAAAAGCCTGGCACTATTTTTTTATTAACTCGGTGACAAAAATAGCATCAACGTACCGAGCTATTAATCCGCTCGTTAACAGATTATTCCATCATGCAAGTTTTGTTTTGCTCTTATCTGAAAGTTTTAGTAAAAAAAGAATGTCGATTATAAACTATCAGTACTTCGATTCAGAGAGAATAAAAATATTGTGGTAAAAGTAGAAAATGCTTGCTTCGAGTAATTTGTCCATTTGTCAAAGGTGTAAAATCTCTCTGACATAGATGAAATGCACTTTTTCAACGGCTATCAATACAGCTCTGATGCTAGATGTTGACACAGTTTTGTCATAACCTAAAACAAAATAGTGGACAGTGTATAGATCAGGGATCAGACTGAACGTTCTGTGCAGTCTGATCTTGATCTATACACTGTCCACAAAAGCTTCTGGTATCCTGTATTTTAAGCAAAGAGTTAACTGTTGTACGATGCAGTAATGTTCAAAGACGCCTTCTTGCTGAGATAAAGTGTTAAGTAGTCTAATAATATCTTTGTTTACGTCAGGGCCCGGATTCCACTCCCTAATTAATGAATTGTATTAGACAAAATCATGCTTGATACAATGCATTAATGATGTAACACTACCTTGACATGTCCATATGTCAGTGCAAAAAGTCAACAACTGAAATCCTCAATTCAACAGTGCTTATCGACTTTCAGCCTTGATTGTGGCGATGTTAGATAACGCCTTTTGCGTCATCGATAGGGGCTTCAGAAGTGTCAGCTTTGAAGTTTGCTGCGTTTCTTTCAACTCTCAACCAAAGAAAAAAACAAAACTTTAGGGCTAAATCAGACTGAGAGTTTGCTGAAGATAATCTAACCGTGACCAAATGTTAGGACACTTCTTTGAAAGAGTAAAAGACAGGGTTGAAGACGGTGAAAATGATCATTATCTCCCGCTAGATGGCATTCTACAAATACACATCTATCTAATTTAGGCATTCTGGATACTGAACCGCACTACTTTTCCACACAACAACCGTTACTTTGAATTTCAAACTAAAATAAACGTTTACTGAATAAAACGCTACATAGTGCGATGCATTCAGGTATGATCAGCTTCAGTGTAACCTATGCACAGGCCATTTATTAAAACAGCACTTACAGGCTTGGGCAATAGTTTTGGTAAAAGTCCTACTTTTCCCTAGTATATGGGGTGGGTGATGCGTCATAGCAGACAGGTTGAATCCTAGAGGAATATGACATGCGCAGACAACGAGAAAATGATTGCCCCGCTTACACCAACCAGTCTTAATAACAACGTATTATATGGTATAACCTTTTACTCCATAGATACTCATTTCTACGCATTGCTTGTAGGAGCCTTTGGAAAACATTGTGGCAAAAGGTGAAATTGCTCGTGACGAGCAATTTCATCTTTTGCCACAATGTTTTCTTTGCTGTCAAAAGGTGTCACAATCGCCAGTTTCAATGACCCTGAAGACAACGGCTTTAGAAAACATGGTGGGAAAAGGAAAAAATGCTGGTAACCAGCATTTTCTCCGTTTCCCACAATTTTTTATACTATATCTCATACAAACTCTATCATTTTGTCGAATTTTATATTCGTCTGCTGGTGCTTTCAATTTGGACAGGTCTAAAACGTCAACGTTTGGTAAAGAGTTAAAGTCAGGAATCAATTTTATCAGTATATCAGATGTCTGGGAAGAGTTTATTGTCTCCCTTTCCCACAATGTTTTATACTCTATCTCATACAAACTTATCATTTGTGTCCCATTTACTTTATCGTCTGCATATGCTTTCAAGTTGGACAGGGTCTGAAAAATCATCGTTTGGTATTGACCCGTTACCACACAATGACGACTTTTGACGACCTGAGGTAGAAGCCTTTTGAAAACATTGTGGGAAAAGGAGAAAATGCTGGTAACCAGCATTTTCTCCTTTTCCCACAATGTTTTATAACCTTCCCAAATTAAATTTCGATTTTTCAGTCACATTTATTTTGTCGTCTGCGAATGCTTTCAATTTGGACCAGTCTATAACTTTGTCGTTTGGTAAAGAGTTAATATAAGGAAACAGTTCTATCAGTATATCAGTATATCATAGATCTGGGACGAGTTTATTGTTTTCTATCGTTGCTTGCATATTAGAATATTTCCGATTTTATCACTGAACTTTGTTTTCATGCATTAGATATTATCAAAAAAACTCTTTCGTCGCTTACAAAGTGAAAACGACATTTTCTATACCTTTAACAATTCAACTTCTATACAGATAGTGCTAATTTTCAGTCATCGGTGACCTTTAAGATCAGATTTGATGTTGTTGCAGTCTAATCTTACTCTTGATTGTTCGCAAGATCTGTGTATGTCAGGTAGAGAGATGTTAAGGATAAAGATGGCTCCAAGGATATGAAATAATGGCGCCATTCCTATTTTTCTTTTGTTGTACTCCCTAGAGGGAGGTTCAGTTGAAATGTCATGGTGGCACGCCGATCCCCGTTTGGTCAGTGATAGCCAACATTTATCCCGTATACCAATATCCGGCACAATTATCTTTCCAAGCCACTGGATGCTTTCCCACGTAACCATCATCGAAACAACGGTCAACGATGGGAGAGGAATTAATCTAGTCGCAGTGACTATCACCAATCCTCGGAAAGAAATTTGCCAAGCCGGAGATCGAACTCACAACCCCTTGTTCTCAAGTCCTGTACTTTACCGACTGAGCTACTGGGGCTTGGAGGCAATATCAGACGGCACGTTCAATGCAATCTTGGCCCGTCCATATTTAACAACCATTCTGAAAAATATTCTTTTCTCATTATTCTTTTCTACATTTGAAAGTAACGCAACTCCTGATTGGCTAAACCATTCGTTTTAGCCAATCACGACTTGTGTTACTTTCAAATTTGGAAAACCGTCGAGGACAAGACTTAAAACATTCTCAAGAATGGTTTGTGAATACCGACCCAAGACTCTTATTCACTAACCATTCTTAAAAAAAGTCTTTGTCTTATTCTCCAGAATTTTCTACATTTGTAAGTAACAAAACTTCGGATTGGCTAAACCATTCGGTTTAGCCAATCCGAAGTTCTGTTACTTACAAACAAAGAAAATCTTGGAGATTAACACAAAGAATATTCTCAAGAATGTTTAGTGAAAAGCAGGCCCTGATACCGGTCTGTGCTGTCCGTAAAAGCCATTCCTTTCTCCTTGTGGTTCTTCAGGTTTTAAGATGTTGGATCTGTAATCAAGGTTCTGCATTCACCGCGTTCTAAGTTGAATTCTAATTCTAATTCTAAATGACTTGTCTGAATTTCAAAAGTACTCATTTTCTGATTAACAAACTTGTTTTGGCCATTCAGAATTTACTTTTACATTTAGAATAAGTATAGAAATGCAACTAAAATAAATAATGATAGATAAATGTAGACCACAAGGTCCTTATCGTTGGACAATGTGGATCCGAGATCAAACTGCTCGTTCTGTGCAGTCTGATCTTGATCTATACAGTTCGCAGAAACCAACTATGTTGCGCTTACCAGCCTAAGGGTTAATTTACATTTCGTGAAAAACCGCCTCACTGGGAGAGGAAACAAGTTCCCAACATCAGCATTGATTTAGTCACGGATCGATTTTTGCCAAAGTCAGGAAGCAAAGACAAACGTTTGCATGTTTAACCCATTACCACACAATCCATACTTTGAAAAAGAAGCCTTTTGAAAACATTGTGGGAAAAGGAGAAAATGCTGGTAACCAGCATTTTCTCCTTTTCCCACAGTGTTTTCTACCCTTCCCAGAACAAATTTCAATTTTTCAGTCACCTTTATTTTGTCGTCTGCAAATGCTTTCAATTTGGACCAGTCTAAAATTTTCTCGTGTGGTAAAGAGTTAAATCTCGACATAATTGACACAAGTATGGAACATAAACTATCTAAAACTCTGTCACGCATCGATTATGCATATTTGTTGTTTTCGGATGCCTTATATAATGATCTTTGTTGAAATATTTTACAAAGGCAGAATAACCATGTACCCAACACTTTTTCTACGGTTAAGATTTATCAATCACTTAATTGATAATTTTTGTGCCGTTTTCAATGTACAAAACCAATTATTTAACATGAAATTAACGGTTGCAAAGAACTTCATCAGTTTTTAAACTCCTTATAAATGGCCAAAAGTTTGCGCTCGTCTACATTCAAAGCATTTGGAGACATACTGTAATAACTATACGACTCAAATTAATGTTGAGTCTGCTGAGTGCGACTGACTGACCTTTTACGGACAGAGTAGATCAAGATTAAATTCACAGAACGTGTGGTCTGATCTTTGATCTACACTGTCTGCTAGGGAGATATCATTCCCCGAAATATACCTCTGAAAAAGCAATAATTTGGATTTTTGCTATCGAATTTCAAAATTCATTTTAGTTGTTTACCAGGATAAGGCCTAATGCAGACGTTATCTTTAACTCATTACCAAACGACAAAATTTTAGACTGGTCCAAGCTGAAAGCATTGCAGACGACAAATTAAAAGTGACTGAAAATTTTGAAATTTGTTTTGTGAAGAGTAGAAAACATTGTGAGAAAAGGAGAAAATGCTGGTTACCAGCATTTTCTCCTTTTTCGTACAATGTTTTCTAAAAGCTTCATTCCGAGGGGCGTCAAAAGTAGGGACACATTGTTGGAAAACGAAACAACAACTTTGTCTTTTTATCTCCCTTTACTATGTTTTCAAAAAGCCCGTTTCCCCAGGGCTGTGGTAACACTAGACTGTATACTACTTTAAAGCGTTTTACCCCTTGAGGTATGAAATAAACTCAAATCGATATCCTCGGTCTAGAAATAAGACCCAAAAACTGGAATTTCACTTTTTCCTTCGTCATTATTGTTTCATCAACGCGGACAGTGTAGATCAAGATCAGACTGCATGTTTTGTGCAGTCTGATCTTGATCTACACTGACCCCAAAGGTAGTAAGAGCCATGAAAGGCGCGTTTACGGTAAAGTAATCATATTTTGATGGCGCCGCGCAGAATGACAGATTACCATTTACTGCAGCAGTTTTGCATTGTGCACTGCTATTTCATTCCTTCAATTGGGGATGCAGCGTACCAAGAGAAAATGCCGCTGTCTGTATATTTGTTCAGAAAATCGGATTTAATTTCGTTTTGCATCTATAGAAATAAAGTCCAGAGAGTATTTTGTATAGGAATTCTTCGGAATTTATTTTGCTTTCTTCTAGGTTATTAATCTGTTGTCTTTTACTCAGAAACGAAAGCAGATGTAAATTTGAAGTAATGTATAATGGATGTGTGATGTACTTTTGGTTTAAATTCTCCCTTTGTCTGTCTGTCTGTCTCTCTCTGTCTCTCTCTGTCTCTCTCTTTCTCTCTGTGTCTGTGTGTGTGTGTGTGTGTGTGTGTCTGTCTGTCTCTCTCTCTCTCTCTCATATTTTGCTGTCTTCAGTCTCTGTCTAAAACAGCTTGTTCAAACCAGTAAACAAATATTTTATCATTTTGTTTGCAGATTATGCGTCACGATAGTCCACCGGATATGACGTCATCAATCGATTTTCCAATGGCCGAAGACATAAAACCGGACGACAGTTTTTGGGATTATACAGGATATAAAAGCCTCATGGGTGGCTATTCACAGAGGAAAAATAGTGGAAAGTCCGATGAACCGGCCTCTCCATCGGACTCTGGTGGTGGTATGTCAAACAGTGAGGATTTCAGTGAAAGAAAAATCAAAAGTCCAAAACGATCGACAAAACGGCGGAAAGGCGTCAGTGCTAGAGAAAGGAACATGAGACGGATTGAAAGCAATGAGCGAGAAAGACAAAGAATGCATTCATTGAATGATGCTTTCGAAGGTTTGAGAAACGTTATTCCACATATAAACATGGACAGAAAATTATCAAAAATTGAAACATTAACTCTCGCCAAAAATTACATTAAAGCTCTTACAAACGTTATTTGTGATTTACGTGGAGAAACAGCCGTGTTCAATGACCTTGACCCTGCAGGAAGTGAGGGTGCCAAGTGCAGTCCGAGTACGAGTGGATGTGAGTCAATGAACAGTCCAGATGGAGATTTAGATTCCAATTCCGGTGCAGACTGTGATCTTGTGGTATAAAAGATAAGAATCGTTTGCATCTGCATAAATAAGCCAGAAGTTCCATCCAAATTCACACATTAAACTAATCACCATAACAACAATCCATGACATAGCGTTAAATATCATAGATTTATTTATTTTTTAGAAAACTCCATTTAAAAACCTTTTAAATAAAGAAGCATCGTTTATTTTCGATACGGCAATCGGGACCACAATTCTTATTGACGTAATAAACCTGTGGTTAGTAAAAATATGAACTCGGCATGACTGTTACTTTGTTCATAGCGAATCATTTACTTGTTATTGAATAATTCACGGTCAGCAATTTTCATTCCATAATCCAATGGACTTGATGAATCGGTCATTTTCCTTTCCCCATATAGAAACAATCATTGCCAAATGCCAAGAGAATGACTTGGGGTTTTTTGTGTTCCTTAATTATTTTTGTGTTGCGGTAAATAATGCCTGAGACGGTGGCGTGAAAATAGCTGTAGAGTGCTTTTCACTGCGTGGAAGTAAAATGTATCGCAGTAGTGAGAGTGTCATCCATCATTTTTCTCAAGACCATCATTACAATTCAATGGAGACGGTGTAGGGATAAAAGGTAATGGATTTTCTATTACCTTGGAACTCTGTATGAAAAAAAGGTTTACGCGAATCAGTGTTGGCCTTTGAGGATTCTTATTGATTTATCTAAAGTGACAACTCCTTGGCCAAGTAGGAGACAAAGTGTAGTGAGGACATTTGTGATAAAACAGGGCTACGACAATTCGTAGAGAAATGAAAAAAAAATCTCTTTTGAATTCTTTATCCTACTGAGTTATGATGATCTGCCATTTGCATAACAGTTCCATGTCTCTACGACCGCTAGAAACAGAAAGCTTTCAACTGTAACGTGGTAAAATGAGGAAAAATACTGGCGACCAGATTCTTTTTTTTTTTCCCTTTTTTCCTACAATATTTCCTATCATTTTCATGACAAAACCTTTCAGTGTAGCTATATTCAACTTGTCGTCCGCCAATGCTTTCAATTTGGCCAGATCTTAAATTGTGTCATCTGGTTAAAGTGTACGAAGAACCCACTTATTGTTTGAAATAGATGTGATTTTATCCCCAACCTGTCATACTTAATTTTGGTGTAATTTGAGTGTAGACCAAGAACAGCCTGCTTGAACATAAAGTCTGACTTCAGTTCATGTTTCTTTTAAACTGGATCTTTTGATCCTATTACAATAATGGCTTGCATGCAACACGCGAAAAGGGGTAGTCAAATCAGGCTTATCCGAGACGGCACTTTATGACTACATTAGATCTTCTTCCTCAGTAGACTTACGCTAAACATAATAAATCATAAAAACGGAAAGTGCCGTCTCGGATCAGCCTGTGCGGACTGCGCAGGCTGATCCGAGACGATACCTTACGAAGATGTCCGAATGTCCCTTTTGCGTGTTGCAAGCCAGATATAAATTCATTAAAATTTTGAACAACTTATTCACATAAGATTTTGATAATTGACAAATTATTAATTAAATGACTTCTATAGGATATCGGAAAGTGCAGGTCAAGATCAGACTGCACGAATGTGCAGTCTGATCTTGACCTACACTTTTTACTGACATTAGAGGTCATCAGAGGCAGGGTATGGTGATATATGTCTATGTCCCCCTCCCCCTCCTCATTTTCCTGTCTTCATCGTTTTTTCGCGTTTCTAGTGTCATTAAATGGATAGCGTGAATTGGTGTAAATGGATTTTCCCAGTGATAAATTATCAGTAATCTTCCCTGACAGAAAGAACATGCAGAGGGAGACCTTTTTTTCTTCCTACACAAACGCACTGTTGAAAACTGTCTAAGATTTTTTGACACTCAAACAAATAACAGTAGCAGCTTTCAGGAAACTGTTTTTTCTAGTCCTTTTTTATAAGAGTTAAGCTCTTGTCTTAAATTATTTTCCAAAGTTTATTTTATTTGTATTGTTCATTTTGTTATGCTGATTTTCTTTTTCATCTGACTCTGACCTATCAACTAATCAAAAAAAATCTTTACCAATAAAATCAATTAACCCTTTACCCCATAAAGAATTTCTATGGTATCTCTAATTGACCCTAAATAACAGCAAGGATGAAGGCGTTTTTATATGTATAGGACATCTTTTGATAGTATAGAAAACATTGTGACATAAGGTGAAATTGCTCGTCACGAGCAATTTCACCTTTGGCCACAATGTTTTCCAACTGCTCCAACAAGCAGTGCGTAGAAACGAGTATATATGGAGTAAAGGGTTAACTGATTGACTTCTGTTACAATTTCATAGCAGACGACTTAGAAAACGTTTGTTGTAAACTGAAGTTTACCATTCGAGTCATGCCACGTGAAAAGGGCGTTTTAACTCATTACCAGACCACAATATTTTAGGCTTGTCCAAATCCAAAGCATTTGCAGACGACAAAATAAAAGTGAGTGAAAAGTTTGAAAACATTGTGGGAAAAATAGAAAATGCTGGTTACCAGAATTTTCTCTTTTTTCCACAATGTTTTCTTAAGGCTTCTTTCTTAGGGTCGTCAAAAGTAGGAATTGTGTGGTAATGGGTTAATGCATCTAAAAAAAGTACCGAATCATGTCAGCCCTGGCACTTCGCACAACCTGACATAGGTCGAAACCTTTTGAAATCGCTTATTTATTTGCAACTCAAAGGACCATTCTACGCCATGGTTCAGTTGGTTATAAGACACTATTGATCTTATAGATGTGTAATTATATGACGACTTGCTTGTATCACAGAGCTGCATAAACCCCCTTTCTTCAGAACATGGTTCATGTGAAAACTAAAGCTATGTAGATAACTACATGTGAAGGGTCGTCGCTATAATAGATATTACTGACTGGCACAATGCTTTCAAAGTCGGTCTTTTGCGAGACGAAAAATGTTATTGTCTGCATAGATATTATTTCAATTCCGTATGCACGAAGAATCTTGTCGACGAGCACATAGTTTTTTCTCTTACAGAGTTCTGTAAAAGGGCTTGGCATTTTAAGTATTCTAAGTCAATACTAAAATACTGTTGTCATTTTTTACAAGTTATCTATCAAATATGGCTTACAGCACGCGAAAAGGGGGCATTCGGACATTTGCGTGAAGTGTCGTCTCGGATCAGCTCGCACAGTCTGCGCAGCCTAATTGGAGACGACACTTTACGACATTAGATTTTGTTCCACAGCAGACTTGACACAAATGACATAAAAACGGAAAGTGTCGTCTCGGATTAGCCTGCGCAGACTGCGCAAGTTTATCCGAGACGACACTTTACGCAAATTTCCGAATGCTTCTTTTCTCGTCATACAAGTCATATCAGACAGCGCCGATCAAGTTGAATCATTATAACACAGACTGATCTTAAAATATATATAAAGATTTCTCTAGCATCTAATAGGGTTTGTGTTCTTCCTTTCTTCTGAAACGTGGCTTTTTCTTCAATAGGAAACCTTAATTAAACTCAGTATCTCGAGATGGTCTTTAAATAGAATCTTTTAAGCGGATTAGAAGTGCAACGAACCTGTCTTTCAGCGATAATGTGACCTCGATTTCGTTATGTTAACCTTAATCTCCTAAGCGTGACTCGGTGACCTTTTGCAAACAGTGTAGATCAAGATCAGACTGCACGTTCTGTGCAGTCTGATCTTCGATCTATACTGTCCGATATGGAAATATTTTTGTCCCCAAAATAAATCTGAAATTGCATTTTTGGGGGGTTTTTACTATCGGTTTGAGAGTGTAATGTACTTTCTTTTTCATGACAAGGGTTAAAAAAGTACAGGAAAATCGTCGGCATCTCCCCTTGGCGATAGAGTTAAAATTTTGGCATGCAAAATGTGAATGAAATTGACTTTTAGTTTGTCAAGGTAGTTTAAGGCTAAAAGTAACTTGTTGACCATTGCTTTTGTGGTGCTTACCATTTTCAAACTTTATTTCAGTTACATTAACGCGACTTGTGCACCTTTCTATGTGTTTTGTGAGTTTTCTTAAGCAGCATAATTCACAACACCCTGTCTAAAAAAAACTTTGAGCTGCTTTCCCAAAAAGATTCAGTCGAAACTCTTAAAACTTTTACGGAACAATCCTAACTTTTAACGATCTAAAGGAAATATAAGGTAGACTGGTAATGGGACATTGAAAAAAAAAGTTGACCAATAGCGAAAAGTTTCGGCACTGGTCAGCCTGCGCGGAGTGTGCAGGCTGGCCTGGGTCGATAGTTTTTGCAGATGCATTAAGCCCCCTTTTGACAGAGCATGTCTCGTATAATTGTGTCACCTTATTGTTCTTTCTTCCTCTCCCTATCCTTATAAATCAGCTGACGCATGTTCTCTGAATAGACTGTAATTGATAGATGATAAATATGGAAATAGGTGAACTCTTTTCTGCAGCAAGCAGTTAAATTTAGCTTTTTATCTCCTTCTCTCTCCCAGTATTTCAATTCAATGAAAACAATATTAAAAGAAAAGCTATTTTCGGCAGAATTAATGAAAAGGGAGCTGAAAGGGTGGGATTAAGATCACACTTGGAGATCTGAACTGTCTGATCCTTATTTACACCTTCTGCTACATTGTTTACGCCTTCAATGGTGAACAAAGGGTTGATTAGAAATTTTGACCCTTTACTCCACGACAAAAGTTTAGGCTTGTCCAAATTTAGTGTTCGCAATTGAAAATATAAATTTTTAACTCCTACAAATAATTTGTCGTTGAAAGAGAAGAAACTGTTTTTGAAAAATAGATAAATGGTGTGTCCCACTATTTTCTCCTTTTTTTTCCGCAATGTTTCCCAAATTTCTAGTTCAAAGAGTCGTTAAAACTCATGATAAGTTGGTAAAGGGTTAGTAATACCCTGTTCGTGACCAATCACATTTCAAGAAGAAAAAGTTTATGTTTCGTCAGTGTATTTTTTAACCAGTATATACTATAATTATGGAAATGAGAATTTTTTCCGAAACAGAGCGATCAATACAGTCTTTCAAACTGTTCCTAATTCTCAAATATTATATCCTTTTTTTTTAAAGATAAGATTACTTTTGGACTTGTATAAAATTCAAAATTCTTCGAATAAAAGTCTGAATGCCTACGTTCCACACGTGACTACATGTCTTGCTTAATTATGACCTATAGTATTTATTTTCAAAGTTTAATAAAGAAATCAGCGATCGTTGATTAGAGTCCACTTTTTCGTCTAGGATGATATTAATTTGTTAAAACTAAAACAGCTAGATGTCAAAGGAAGAGGATTAAGAACATACTGTACGAATATACAGTCGGATCTTGGTCATACATCTTCGGAGAGGGTAGAAGATGAGATGATATTTGTTGAAGATTTGACTTCACATGTTAAAGTGCTCCATTCTTATTCTTGACCAGTTTCCCTGTACGTCTCCCGAAAAGCACGGTAATTCGAATACGGGATACAGAGCTATAGCTAGAGGGAGTGATTTTGAATCCAAAATTGAGAACATTAATTATTCTCCACTAAACCCTATGTTGTGGGTACTCATTAGAATCGTCTCATCGAGACGATTCTAATGAGTACTCACGACATAGGGTTTGGAAGAAAAAATATGGGTTTTGAAAACCATCATTCCCTCTTATCTAGAGCTCTGGGACTGTTCGAATAGCTCGATGAATTCGACATATATGTAAGAATGAATTTCATTTGAAGAAATATTGTAAAGGAATTATTCTAAAAATCTTAGAAATATTCATGCAATGTGTCAGGGCAACTGCTCACTTTTTGTCTTATTCTCGAATGGAAAAACCTGCATATTTAAGTACATGTATATGAAGATCGAGGCCTGATAAGTTATTTGCATTTATCTTTCTGTTATGAATGAAACTTTGACTCGTATTTTCGCTATTTAGTACACACTGATAATCAAATGCATGTATCTTCATCACACTCGAACTCGAGCTATCGGGGTTTATTCACTCATGTTCAAGTTATAGGTGTTTTCCTACTCATATTCGAATTATCAGATTTTTTTTCTTTCTTTAGAAGCCTTTTACACGCACCGTGTTCTATGGCTGGACACAATTACACAATATAGCGTACAACATCTATCGATCTGGAAGCAGATTTTTGTCATTTGTGAGCTTGTCTAGACGGCCTTAATGGATATTTATTCAATTCACTCCAAGTGATTTATGATTTTATTTCTATTAGGATATGTGTCCTCAATAATGACACTGTATACTTTTAGCTAATCCTTGATTCAAACTAATGTCTTGCAAAACATGAAAAGGGGCATTTGCCTAACTCTTTACCACATGAGAAAAGTTTAGACTGGTCCAAATTGGAAGCATTTGCAGACGACAAAATAAAGGTGACTGAAAAAATTTAAATTTGCTCTGGGAAGGGTAGAAAACACTGTGGGAAAAGGAGAAAATGCTGGTTACCAACATTTTCTTCTTTTCCCACAGTGTTTTCAAAAGGCTTCTTTCTCAGGGGCGTCAAAAGTAGGGATTGTCGTTAAGGATCAGTCTGCACAATCCGTGCACGCTAATCCGAGACGACACTTTATGACTACATTAGATTTTGTGCTACAGTAGACTAGCGTGGTACAGAAAATTACATAAAAACTGAAAGGTTTCTTTCGCATTAGCCTGAGCGGAGTACGCAGGCTGATCCGAGAACAACACTTTACGCAAATGTCCGAATGCCCCTTTTCGCGTGTTGCAAGCCACATAGAAATGATCTACACTGTGACAGAAGCGGGATTTATGCAGCTTCGTGATGCACGATACCAAGCAAGTCATCACATTATAATAGATCGATACAAACTGTTTTGTCCAACTACTAACAGGACCTTGAGGTAGAGAGGTCCTTGAACATGCAGAAAAAATTTCGAAGAAAAAAATGTTTCGAACTATGTAACTTACGCGGACTGTGCAGGTTGCCATGGTTAATACTTTTTGCAGATACATTACGCCCCCTTTATACAGAGCATAACTCAAATACACAATATGGCAACAGTTGGGGAAAAAAACAAAAATTTACTGTACCGGGTTGCACTACATTGCGAAAAATGACGCTATTTATTAACATTTTTGCTCTAAATAAGCTGTCTCACGTAACTCTAAAAGGTTAAAAGATCATTCTCAGATCAGCTGTACATCGTCGGTTTACTTCGAAAACCTCGTAACTACAGCTTGTAACAAGCTGTAGTTACGAGGTTTTCGAAGTAAACCGACGACATGATTCTTTGTCATAAAGTGCTCGTATTGATTGTATTGTATTATCTTTTCTTTTTTATGAAATATCAAACAAATTTCATCTGTCTGTTGGCTTATTTTTATGCCTTTAACTGCTGAAATAGACTCAAAATATTAATTCTTATCTCATGATTATAGTGAATTGTTTTTTACATTATTGTTGATTAATAAGCGATGATCGATTAATAGGGCGATATATTCGCAGGATGAATTAGTCCAGTGTCAATTATCGTTCTTCAAAAACCTCGTTAAAACAGCTTGTAACGAGCTGTAGTTACGAGGTTTTCGAAGTAAACCGATGTTATAATCATGGTCTTTCTCCTAATCAAAGGGAGACCACCGCAGCAAAGCAAAGCTTTTCGATTATCATAACAAGTTACCCCCCTTACTGAAATAGATCTTGAGCGACTTTTTTTTTTCGATTTATTCCTTGTAGGTTAAATTGATGAGGCAAGTTCTGTTACAGAGACTCAGACTGAATTTTTTTCTTTCGTGAAATCCATCCAACCCTCAGTTGTAAGACATACCGAAAGTTGAATGGAGGGGATTATAAAATCCATGTTTTCAAAATGGCATATCCCGATCTTCTCATGCCAGCTCTAAATGTTTAATGCTGAGCCAAGTTCTTGCAAGATGGAGTGGGTGGGGTTAATTGCATCCCCGTGATACATTATACCAAGTATGTCATCACATAATTATGGATCCATAAAAAATCCATTTTCTTCGGCAACCGACTGAATTATGAAGTAGAGTAGTACTTGCAAAGGCAGAGAAATCAGCCGCAGCGAAATGTTTCGACCCGGGTCAGCCTGTGCAAACTGTGCAGCCAGGTGTAGGTCGATGCCTTTTGCAGGTGCATTTCAGCCCCCTATCACAGTGTACGTGTCATTTGTTCTTTGTTTTTATGACATTAGCTATACTACGCAGAATCTCCTATAATACATCGCCTACGATCTATTCCACTTCTTATACCTTGATTTCTTTTCACTCTTTCCTCTAACCTGGGCTTGAATTCACCGGCAATTTTTATGAAGAATCAATCCTAGCCCTATTTTCCAGTTTTCCTGAATTTGAAAGTAACACAACTTCTGATTGGCTAAACCATTTGGTTTAGCCAATCAGAAGTTGCGTTACTTTCAATTTTAGAAAATCTTGGAGACTAAAAGTGCTCTAAAGAATGATTTGGGAATATATGGACCCAATAGTATGATAATGTTTTATAATGCAGAATTTTTGAAATATCGTGATAAATGGAGAAATTGATCTCTTGTTTTCCATTTAACGCATTTTTTTCTAGTCATTTTTTCCATGTTAATTGATTCGTATATTCTCTTAAATAGAAAAAAAACCCTGAATATTGAAAGATAAATGAACAAAATGAATACTAAAGGTTAAAATTTAAATAAATATTAAACCTTTACCCGACGATGCCATGTTAATCAACCATGGTGATGAAGCTTTTTTGAGAGCACTGTAGGAAAATGAGAAAATCCAATTAACTACCATATTCTCATTTTCCCACAATGTTCTTTTTTTTTTATCCAATCAAAATTTTCTCAAAATTAGAGCAAAGTTTAAATTGTCGTCTGCAACAGCTTTCAATTTTGACTAGGCTAAAATTTTGTCGTTTGGGAAAGTGTTACACTCAATGTACATATATTTTTGCCTAAAATACGTAATGAATGCTGATTGTTATGAGAGATTGGGGCTAAAAAGGGTATTAAATGTTCTTTATTGCTATATTTTAATGTGTATATTATTTGTTATACGATGTGACATGTGTTATGCATATAATTTTATAAAGTGACTTCGTTCTCTCTCGAAGCATTGCTAATTCGACGCAATATATGTGATCCGTCATGCAAAAAGGGACCATCTGGAAACTTCGAAAAGTGTCGACTCTGGTTAGACTGCGCAGATTGCGCAGGCTGACCAGGGTCGACACTTTTCGCTGTTATGATATTTTCTGTATGAAAAGTGGTCATTCTACCTTACTTAACAATCATTTTTTAACTATCAACTTAAATTGACCTGCACTATCTTTGATCTGTTTTCATTTAATTGATGTACGAAATTCCCAGATGGTCCCATTTTGTGTGACGGGTCACATATGTATTTTACAGTCATAGAATCGTTTCAAATTTCCTGGGTTCACCAACCATTCATAGCTACAATCTTTGTCATATTCTAGATCTGGAAATGGCATAATTCCTGGAATCGTAATCACCAACCATTCTTAAAAATGTTCTCTGTCTCATACTTCAAGATTTTCCAAATTTGAAACTAATACAAATTCTGACTAGCTAAACCAAACGGTTTAGCCAATCAGAAGTTGTATTACTAACAAATTTTGAAAATTATCTGAAAATAAGACTAAGACCTTTCTTAAGAATGGTTAGTGAATACGGACCCTTGATTGGCTAAACAAACGGTTTACCCAATCAGAACTTGCATACTTTCAAACATAAAAAAAAAAATGTGGAGAGATGGACGAAAATTGTCTCCAAGAATGGTTGGTGAATAGGGGCTCAGATCACATTTACTTTCAAGAGTCATTTTTGACAAACAATTCATTTCCCTTAAGATTATTTATGATATTTATTGAAAGATATATTGCACATTGGTTTATTTTCTTCGAGAAAGAACGAGTTCACTGTACGACAACTTTCCCCTTTCTTTCAAATAAACATCAGTTTCTTGTTTTCTTTGATAGGTGTAGCTTAGAAGCATTAGCATTCAGCATGGAAAATAATATAAAATGTAATATAAATATGAAAAAAATATATATACATATATTTATCGATGAAATAATATTTATCTTTAAATCAGCCATCTTCTTGTCTTATTTATTCGTACTCTTAATCCAAGCCGTGGCCGTAGCCACCAGCCCTGATCATATTACAAAATTCAGAAAGTAAAAAAATAAATCATATCCTTTAGCCAAATTAAAATCGTGTTATAAGTACTAGTCTTGTAGATTAGTATTAGACTGCAAAACAAAAGGCTGCTAACCCTACTCGGCACCATGTTCCCGGCAGCCATGGCATCCCTATTTGTCCGAAAAGTGGTCTGCCATCAGATTTTGTACGTTTTTTTTTTTCTCCATTTACCAAGTTTAGTTAAGTCCCTTTTCGGAACCCTCTCGGTATCCGTGACAAGCCGTAGGGAGAACCCTACATTTACACCATGTTACCGGCAGCCACGACAGTCACGTTTCTGACAACCGAGAACGAACGGGGTTGACGTAATACAAACCAGAAGAACGGGATGAACAAATTTGTCAGAGTGTGATCGCCGGGGTTGCCGTGCCAGATTTTATGACATGGGAAAAAGAAAATGCCACGGCAGTCCAGAGAAACCTAATAGACAACACCGGAACGGGCTGACCGTTGTGTTCTTCTACGGTCTGATCGATTCCGGTGAAAAAACCGGCTACCACGACCAAACACGGAACGTCTTTGAGTCTTGACAAGG
The DNA here is from genome assembly GCA_943736015.1 of Tridacna crocea. Classification (NCBI taxonomy): domain Eukaryota; kingdom Metazoa; phylum Mollusca; class Bivalvia; order Cardiida; family Cardiidae; genus Tridacna; species Tridacna crocea. The sequence continues at coordinate 25,651,483 of OX031056.1, forward strand.
CTTGTTACGTGCTGGTAAGTTCTGATGCGATCCAGTTTGTTACCAGCATTTTTTTCCTTTTCCCAAATTGTTTTCAGAATCTTCTTTTTTACCTTTCTCTGTCTCATCTGTCTCATTTGAAGTTTGAATGGTGTGGTAAAAGGGGTAAATGACAAACGAAAAGAAATATAGCTACATAAATGCTTTTGAAGGACAGGAAAATGATTGTTTGTCGGAAAAATTGTGTTATCGTCCATCTGCTTGCTCTTATACCGAGAAAGATGAAGGTTTTCTGTCGGTAAACATTAAAGCAGCAGTTCTGATTCTGATATAAACTTTTTCGGCGCTCTGGTCGACCATTCAGGAAATGACTGGAGCCCCTCTTTGAACAAACGAGATGATAGACCATGCCTTCGGCAGATAATGTATAAAAACATATACAGAAAAAAACATAACCTATTCTAATCGCTTCTTGATTCAAAAACCAAAATCTCGGGCTGTTCGTCCAAACCCATGTCCCCTTTCGCAATCCCAACCGTTCCTGTCCCTTGCGTCTTGAGCACTACGGTCATTCCAATGGACCAACCAGAGCTTTCAGAGACCGTTATTTATTCATAACTAAATGGAAGCTATATTGTTTTAGAATAGTCCAAGTTAACCTCTTCATTCGTCGTCTATTTACTTAGAGGATTCAAGATATTAAAGTAGAAAGCTTTCGGACGTGTAGTCCAAACATATGGTCTCCGATAGCATTGGCGATAAGGACTCCTCTGCCTTTTTCCCTCATTTCACTGTTTTCCTTCTGCTAGAAATCATTTTTTGTTTTGAAAACCTTGTGGTATAAGGAAAAAGCTACTCAATGTCCTACTTTTGTCACAATCTTTTCACAAAAGTTCCTTTTTTAACGAGAATTTTTTTCAAGTTTTTCACAACCAGTTGTTGCAGGGGGTAACGACTTCAATACATCGAGATGGATATCGTCTGTTTACTTCAAAAACCTCATAAGTACAGCTTGTAACAAGCTGTAGTTAGGTTTTCGAAGTAAATCGACGATATTATAAAAGTCATCCTTTGGAAATACTCTAACAACGGTTTTTACGCACAATTTCTGTACTCTTTGTGACGTCTTCTGGTCTAACAGTAACAGTGTATCCAACGAAAATTCTGACATCTATTCCGCGGACGCTGTAAGGGTCATTAAAGAGCAATGTGAAGATAGGATAACCAACTTCCGTCCTACAAAGTTAACAATAGGGGCAGATTGACTCATATCTGTAGTGAAAAGGATTCGGTATACATGTACATGCTCAGTTTAGTATTTCCGTTTCCGCTATAGAAATTTTTGTACGAATTAACGTTATGATGCTTTTTAGAAAGAAGGGAGCTTCTAACCGATAGTGTGGATGCTATCTATGTTACCAGGAAGATTCTTTTTTAGACATTTGAAGTAACCCATGCCAGTGTTTTATTTAGTTAAAGCTGACTAAAAATATGATAGACATAACTTGGTGTTCAAAACCTGGGAATATAAAGGCATTGTGTCCGAAAGCTAACTTAGCTTGGAGAAAAAGGAGTGTTTTCTAGAATGAAATATAAAATTAGTATGGCTATAAAAGCTATGAATACCATGACTGTGCTGGCTACCTTTGCATTATGCGTTGCTGTGTATATTTCCATAAGTAGACCTCTTTCTCTGTTATATCGTGTTTTTCGTTCTGAAGATGACATGCGTAACATGGCGACAGCAGCGAATTCCTTTCGATACCAGGCAGCTGTGGAGTATATAAGAAGTCTTGAAACGCAGTATGTCAGAAGGCCACTGGGAACGACTGAGTTCGCAGATAAACCTGAAATGGTAATTGCCATAGTTACAACAGCAAGAAAAGATTCGATTGGTATGGGATACCTGTCTCAAACCGTGGCGTCAGTAGAAAGAGTCATACAAGAGGATACCTACTTCCGGCGGAAGTTACTATTTATATGTAACGTAGATAAAAAGCCGGGAAACCACGTGGAGGCAATACAGCTGCAGAAAAAGTTCCATTACGTTAAAAAATACGGTGGAAACTCTCTCGCTGTTCTGACTTACAACAAACAGAAAATGTTACACACAGGTTTAGTCGATACTGCCAGGATTGAAGAGATAGAAGATTATGTATTTTGCTTAAATGTGTCCCATTCTTTAAGTAAACAATATGTTTTAGTGTTAGAGGATGACGTCATACCATACACAGATCTTCTTGAAGTCGTTCATTTTACTCTGAATAACAAACTAGCCAATTCCAGTAACGGGTTACTTAAAAAGTCAAAGCCTCTGTTTTCCTTCTTAAAACTATACTATCCTCTCAAGTGGCAAGGGTTTGCCTTTGAAGTCGACAAGTTGCTCGAATTATGCGGTCTAGCATTGGTTTTGGGAGTATTCATTGCAGGTTTTCTCACGTTTTTCAAAACCAATCGCAGGATCGGCAATAGCTATTCATTCAGCCGTTTATATTTCCACGGAATCATCCTGTCATTTGTTATCGTACTTTTAATCGGGCGTGTCAACTTAGATGGTTGGAGGAGACTGTCCCCACAATTGTACAAACTGGAAGCCAGTCCAGCGTGTTGCACACAAGCTATGTTGTATGACAGAACGTTTTTACCATGGCTGATGAACCATTTGCTCGTAAATAACAGTTTAAACAAAGATTTAGCCATTGCCAAGTTTTCTAGAACGTACAGTTTACCTAGCTATGAGATTGAACCAAACCTCTTTCTACACACGGGGTTGACATCGTCTCTCACAACAGAAATGAAAGATCCCGAGGAATTTCTATTCGATTTGTCGTGATGTTTTGACAGTTTAATTTATGATTGATTGAAAGTCGTTTTTAAATATAATTTTAATCACGTCACGAAGGTCAGTGATCCTTTAACCCTTTACCAGACGTCAATATTTTAGCCCTGTACAAACTGAAAGCATTTGCAGACGACAATTTTTAATGTATGATGCAACTGTTTACTGATAGGGTAGAAAACATTGAGGGAAAAGGAGAAGTTGCTGGTTACCAGCATTTTTTCCCTTTTCCCACAGTGTTTTCAAAAGGCCTCTTTTTACTGGAAACATTAACATAGTAGAAGAGGAACTGAACTCTCTCTCTCTCTCAACGACTGTTCTTAATCTTCGAAATAACTTTCACCTGATTGGAATTTTAACTCTCAACCTTCGATTACTGGTTTGGCGATAAATATCTGCTCTTTTGTGTCTTAATAGTATTAAAATACAACTCAGAAAAATCTACCCATGTTGCGTTATCGTTTAGACTCCGCTGCACAGTTATGGCCTTGCATCGTTCATAGAAAAGATAGTCAACATGGGCGGTATAGATTCATGAGTCAGGCTCTGTAAAAATGGGTCTTAATGTATTTGCGACGAGTATCGATCCGGGTCAGCCTGCATATTTGAAAAGAAAAGTCTGTCACTGCATACGAAATCATGTTCTCTAATGCGATGAAATACCTAGTTCACACTAGAGTCAATCACTGGTTGAAAAAAGAACCTTGACTGATTTTATTGTGTGATTTGTTACCAAACAAGTTTTCAAATTGTGACCCATCAGCAAACTTTGAAGGGACCATTTGGAATTTCTGTACATCAGTTAGATGAAAACAGATCAACGTTAGTGCAGGTCAAATTTAGTTGATAATTCAAAAATGATTGTATAACAAGGTACAATGACCACTTTTCGTACAGAAAATATCATAAAAGCGAAAAGTGGCAACCCTGGTCAGGCTGCGCAATTTGCGCAGTCTGACCCGAGTTGATACTTTTCGCGGTCTATCTATGCACGTGCACAGGTTGTCCTGAGCAATGAACTCACTTGTGCGACATCAACAAAGCTACCGAAATAAAAAAATCCAAAGGCTGATGCTCAGGAGTAACGATTCATTAATGTTCAAGTGGGAAAGTTCATTAATGTTCAGGTGAGAGAGTAAAACTGATAAATCAATGAGAAAAAAATACCCCAAAATTATAAAACCATAAAACATGTTATACCTTTCTTTTTTCATCGAACAGGGCCATACTTTTTGACATGATTGATAAATCGTCTTCTTAATACTGATGGTGGCCGCTACGTAAGTCGGATATCCACCAGGACACGAGCTTCACATAACACCTAGAGCGCAGAGCGCCTCGCGCTCTAGGTGTAACGTGAAGCTCGTGGCCAGGTCGTTCTTACACGGATAGACCTTGTACTCAGTCGTCGTTTTTGTTTATAATGTCGATGAACTTGGTGAAAATTACATATTCTTTGGCTTAAAAAGGACTTTAACTAGCAGTCATAGTGCTGCATAAATACATTCTAAGAAATGAAAAGGGACAAATTCCATCCCAGCAACAGATATCTGCAGACGGGAGATCTCAGCTGATGCATGCATAATTATCATGCAGCATCATTTTTCTCCTTCTATCAACGCGGTTTAAGAACAACATACTTGCTAGAATTTAGAGACAGTGAAAGCTAGATGTGTTCGGTAAGTTGGTTTGCTATATTTCTATTTCAAAATCAGGTTTAAATGACGGGAAAACCCGACCAACAATCCGTAAACTTATAATCGGTAAGACAGAGAACTACAAAAACATCCACAAGAATATTCTTTTGATGTTTTATATTATCGTGTCATAAATTGCACAAATCCCATAACAAAATAAATGGCTCATCGATAGTATCAATGTATTACACATAGGTACATAACGAAAAGGTTTTTGTACATAACAAAAAGGTTTCGAGTATTGTTGTCTATATTATACGCCAATAAACAAAACATCAGGTGTCAAAAAGTTTAACTCCTTACCACAAAACCCCTAGTTTTAACAACCCTCGGGAATAAGTCCTTTGAAAACATTGTAGGAAAAGGAGAAAATGCTGGTGACCAGCATTTTCTCCTTTTCCCACAATGTTTTCTACCCTATCACATATAGAAATCTTCTGCTTGGCTACATTCAATAAGTTGTCTGCAAATGCTTTGAATTTGGTCTAGGCCTGAATTTTGTCGTTTGGTAAAGAGTTAAACCTCCCAACCCGAGGAAAAAAAAACAACAAAGTATAACAACACATGGCAATAAAGCTTTTAAAAACATTGTGGGAGAAAATGCTTGTACCCTGCATTTTCTTCTTTTTCCCTTAATATTTTCTACTCTTCTAAAGAAAAATAACATCATTCCTGTCACTTCTAATTTGTCGCCTGCAAATGCTTTGTCTTTCGACTAGCCTAACATCTTGTCACCCGGTAAAGGGTTAAAAACGAAATCGATGACGTCCGGGACAAATATGACACAATATTGCGAGAAACAAATGGACAGGAGTTAACATATTTGCAGCAGGCGGCTATTGAATCTGAACCAGAAAACAAAATTTTTAGGCTTGCCAATTTGCAGACGACAAATTAAGTGACATTCAAACAATGAAAATTATCTTTGTCAAGGTAGAAAACAAAACAGGAAAAGGAGAAAATGATGGATACTAGCGTTTTCTTCTTTTCCCATTATTTTTGAAAGCAGTTTTTCGAGGTGGTTCCTTAAACCATTACCACACAATCCATACTTCTGAAGACCCCGAGAAAGAAGCCTTTAGAAAACATTGTGGAAAAAGGAGAAAATACTGGTAATCAGCATGTTCTCCTATTCCCACAATGCTTTCTACCCTTTACATCATAAGTTTCAAAATTTCAGTCACTTTTACTATGTCGTCTGCAAATGCTTTAGATTCGGACAAGCTTAAAATTTTGTCGTTTGGTTATGAGTTAAACTCAGGAATGTTTTGTAAAATGTGAAAAAGATCCTTGGAAAACAGGGATATCAACCTGAAATACAGTTTCATAGATTTAATAGTGAAAGCACTGTGGCAAATGCAACAGTGTGAACGGAGCTTTCCATCAGAAAGCCTGATTACATCTGTATGGGTTAATGAGTTAATTATACAAAAATAATTTGACAGACCAAGTGGATATCAGCTCTTATGACATAAACATCTTTTTGTTTCACTCAAATTAGAAAATCACTTCTTTATATCTTTGAGAACACAATGAATTACAATGTATATATCTAGAACTAACTTGATATTTTGAAATAAACGAATCATACACAAATGATTGCGATGATTTTATCAAGAATATAGAAAAACCTTTAGCAATCAGATGTCTTGGACACCTAATATTTTATGTATTCTATATGAAATTTTGATTTTGATAACTTCTTCAGAAAGGAATACAACAATTTAACAACATCCAACATGGATGTACACACAACAAGAAAAGCATGAACACAGTATCACTATTTTTTTAACCCTTTACCCCATAAGGCATTTCTATGGTATCTCTAATTGACCCTAAATAACAGCAAGGATGAAGCCGTTTTTTATGTGTATATGACACCTTTTGATAGTGTAGAAGACATGGTAGCAAAAGGTGACATTGCTCGTCACGAGTAATTTCATCTTTTGCCACAATGTTTTCCAAAGGCTCCTACATGCAATGCATAGAAATGAGTATCTATGGAGTAAGGGTTAAAATGATTCCCACAGGTTTACATTCATCAACATTCTCTCTTAAACCTTACAAGGTTTTCTGAAAATCATGTACATATATCTCACAATTCACAAATTTCTGAGAGCAAATATTTTTCCTTCATCCAATATAACTTCACACACCTTTCAGACACTAGCTCTTAAATTCTGAAAAACATATGGAGTAAAGGAGGAAATATTTGTAACTAGCATTTTCTCCTTCTTTCACAATGTTTTCAGCCAAGCGCTGGTAGCTCAGTCGGTAGCGTGCAGGACTTGAGAACACGGATCTAGGCTTCGATCCCTGGCCATGACCCCTGGCTCTGCCAATCTCTGGGGACTGATGCTAGTCACTGCTACAGGATTCATTCCTCTCCCACTGCTGACCATTGTTTCGATAATGATCATGTGGGAAAGCAGCCAGTGGCTTGGAAAGAAAATTGTGCAAAGTACTGGTAAAACAAACTCCAGCAACCCATGGATAGGTGCACTGGCCACCTCAATATAACTGAAAAATTGTTGAAAGTGATGTTACACACCTTACAATCAATTACAATAATGATGTTTCCTACCTTTTTTAGACAAATCAAATATTTAAAGCAACATCAAGTATGTCATCTTGCGAATTCTTTTTCAAGTGTCTAAAAATAGTGTCTAAGCTTTTACCACGTGATCCTGTTTTTTAACCATTATGATGAGGATACCATTTTAAAGCATTTTTCAATGACCCTGAAACGGGAGGCTTTAGAAATGAGGGCAAAGGAGAGAGAAAAAAAGCTGGTTAGCAACATTTTCTCCCTTTCCAACATTTTCTCTATCCTATCAAAAACATATTCAATCATTTAACACATTAGCACACAATCCCTACTTTTGACAACCCCGAGAAAGAAGCCCTTCACAAAACAAATTTCAAATTTTGATTCACTTTCATTTTGTTGTCTGCAAATGCTTTTGATTTGGACAAACCTAAAATTTTGTCGTTTGGTAAAGAGTTAAGTGACATTTGTCACTTGCATATAAACTGGATTTGGATCAGGCTAAAATTTTCTTCTTTGGTAAAGAAGTGTGACGATAACGTTTATTTGAACAACATTCAAAAAAGGGTATAATACATTACCCTTTCCAAGATGACCACATTTTAGCCTTGTCCAAATTGAAAGAATTTGCAGATGACAATTTCAATGCGTTTCAAATGATGTAATTTTTCTTTGATAGGATAAAAAACATTGTAGGAAAAGGAGAAAATGGTGGATTTTGTCACAATGTTTTCCATGCTATCAAAAGGTGTCATATACAAGTAAGAAACAGCTTCATCCTTGCTGTCATTTAGGGTCAATTAGAGATACCACAGAAATGCCTTATGGAGTAAAGGGTTAAAAGAAACTTACAAATTCAAAAAAATCTTGGTATGTATCCACATTAAAATTAATAGAACTTTGATTGCAGAACTTTACACATGCTGAAGGAATGATCTGATCACCAGCTCTCAAGATTAGTCTTTACCACACAACAAAATTTTAGATTTATTCACATTCACAGACAAGAAAATAATTGTGGCATATACATTTGGATTTGTCTTTCAATGGATGGAAAACATGGTGGAGAAAGATGAAAATGCTGGAAACTAGTATTTCCCCCCTTTACCACAATATCTCCAAAAGACTGACATTTCAGGGTCATTAAAATGTGAGACTGTAAGGTAAAGGGTCATAATCTAATACAGAAATATGGGTGGCACAGTTCTGACCATTATTTCCTTTCACCACAATGTTTTCAAAAGGAGTTTGCAGTAAAAACATAAACATCGCAGGCAGATTTCTTTCCAATTTTCTGACTACACCGATAGATTGTCATTCGTTGGTCCCGCATGTATTAAAAATTGTAGGTTTACAGTATAATTACAGTCTTTTCCTAAAGAAGAAATTTTAGACTAGCCTGTTTTAAATATCTTTCTAGACCACAAATCTAATTTGTCTAGAACAATGGGAATAGCTAGTAAAGGGCTGGAAAATATTATGGAAAAAAAGAGAAAATGCTGGCTCCTGCATTTTCTATTTTTCTGCACATTGTTTTCAAAATTCATCTTCCATACGACCTTTACAAAACAGAATTGTTACATAAACTGTTCAATCAAATCATATTAAATCAAACAGAAATGAAAAAATTTCAAATCATAGTCCTGAATATTGTTCCGGGGTAGGGGCTTGCTGTCTTGGACTAGAGGAGAGGGGTGAAGACTCTGACTTCTTTTTCTGCTTCTGTTTCTTGTCTTTATCTGATACCTTATCACTGAAAATATTCAGATCACATTCTTCTGATACCTTATCACTGAAAATATTCAGATCACATTCTTTAACTCATTACCAAACGACAATATTTTAGACTTGTCCAAATGAAAAGTATTTGCAGACGACAAAATAAAAGTGACTGAAAATTTGAAATTTGTTTTGTGAAGAGTAGAAAACACTGTGGGAAAAGGAGAAAATGCTGGTTACCAGCATTTTCTCCTTTTCCCACAATGTTTTCAGAAGGCTTAATTCTCAGGGTCATCAAAAGTAGGGATTGTGTGGTAATGGGTTATAGCCATTTCTACTCAGATATATCAATGAACAAAGGCAATACATTTTTCAAGTCCTTGTCATGAACCTATCCATTTTACCTCCCAACTCTTCTTCACATTCTGTGTCAGCCAAACACACGTGATTACTCTTAGAATTAAACTTTAAAATAAACTTTAGAGGTTTTCATAAGGAGGTATCTTTGCATTTAATTTAGACTTTTTTTATTTCATAAACTTTTGCCTTGTTTGAAAATTATCTCTCATATACCACACAGTTGTACAAGTGCCTCAATCAATGTCATAAAGATATACCATTTGGTTAAAAAAAAAAAAGAACTGTTCTGTACGGCTGCACTTACCTGAAAAATGGCACATACTCCAGCAATGTCTGTTTACACACATTCTGGGACAATGCTGGAGACTTTTCTAGAACCAGATTTATTAAGCACCGTAGATAAGTTTGTAAAAGGTGGCGTCTGCTTTCCACAACCTTGGCATCCTGTAATGGTAGAGATGTAGACTAAATAACTTGTACATATCTATGAATAAACAATGGATTCTAAAAAGCTGAACCATGTTCAAAAATCATTCTAAATAAATCAAATTCTCATTTAATTTTCAAGATTAGCCTCTTTATTTTGTGAGATATTCTGACAAAAAGACTCTGACAAGCTTCTTGGAAGAATCACATATACATAGATATGAGAGGCTCTCTGTGAAATGTGGGTTAATGCATCTAGATAATGCAATCTACCTATCAAGTCATCACATTATTATGGATCCATTTTGTCACCACTTTTTGAACTTCACTTTCCTTTTTGCTATTATCAGAAAGTGTTTACTATTCATGTGATACATGTACTTGCATAAGAAAGAAATGAAATTGAAACCTTGAGCACAAACTGAGTTGAATACGAACACAAGTTTTAGTAGAATGGTCACCTATTCCTGTTTAATGTTCCTTTCACACTCAATACTACTCAGAAAGTATATGTAAAATTACTTTACAAGAAGATAGGAAATAACTTTTACTTCATTGGGTCTTGAAATATACAAAATAGAAACAAATTACAAAGATTAGGGTTCCATTTTTTGATAAAAATACACACATCTCTTTAACCCTTTACCACACAATCCCGACTTTTAACGACCCTGAGAAAAATACCTTTTGAAAACATTATGGGAAAAGGAGAAAATGCTGGTAACCAGCATTTTCTCCTTTTCCCACAATGTTTTCTACCCTTACCAAACCAAATTTCAATTTTTCAGTCACACTTATTTTGCCGTCTGCAAATGCTTTCAATTTGAACTGGTCTAAAATTTTCTTATGTGGTAAAGAGTTAAAGGCAATCCATCTATCAATATAGAATGATCAAAATTTTCCAGGGGTAATTATATTTCATACAGATGGAAGTATTCAATGACTAAATGTACTAGTATGCTACAAGTCACCAAAATTAATGCTTGCATCTGCACTGAAATCTGAAATCATTTGAAGGTTCATGGTTTTGAAGTCCAGGTAATGATGGACATTATTTTCCTTAAATACCTCAGTTGTTTCTTTGTACTTAAAATACCATTTTACCTTTTTACCAAAGGACTTTTTCTTTGGAAAATCAAAACTCCCAGACAGGGGATACTTTTTCTTCATGATAGAATGCAGTTCATCAAATTGCTTGTATCTTTTGTATATATTCCATTCTTCATCTTTGATTCTTACATAAACCTGGGAATGAACAGAAAATCAACATATAGCTACAGAATTGATTTGAATGGAACGTTTCGAAAACAGGAAATATCCCCTAGTGTATAGCACTGATTGTGTTTCTTTCAATAGAATGGGACCAATAACCTGCATGGTGTTCAGTAGAAAAGAATAAGTCAGGCTCCTTTTTCTAAACCAATAATTGGAGTTTCTTCACTTCCAATTACTTTAATTCCTTGCTGATAAAAATCATATATGCAAGTTTCAAAAGAATTATATAAAAATCACATCAAGACATAAGCAGTTTTTTGCCAATAGCCAGTAAAGCTAAGAATAAAGGATATCAGGATATACTAGTAGTCACTGACTCATTGGTGTTTCACAAATATTTAAACATTATTTCAGCCCACCAAGACAGCAACTAACACATTTGACAATGTAAGTCGAGGCATTCTTCATAATATTTCAAAACATTTCTTCTTTGTGACATTTGTAACAGTGTTTAATGTGTCTAAAAACAGCTTCTATTCTGACTGGCTTTGGATATATAGAAAACACTGTGGGAAGAGGAGAAAATGCTGGTTACCAGCATTTTCTCCTTTTGCACAATGTTTTCTAAAGGCTTCTTTCTCAGGGTCGTCAACAGTAGGGATTGCGTGGTAACGGGTTAAGTGATGCAATGGCCCTTTTGCTCTCTAACTTCTACCTTGTGAACTAATCAGTAAGTATATTTTGAAACTCAAAAGAACGGTTTCGGTATCAAACATGAAATCAGTGTACCATTTAACATTAGAGACAGGACTGTGGTGGTCTTGAGTGGCTTTTATCAAATATTTGAAGGAATTCTGACAACTCTGGGATTCAAACTTCCACCTACTAAATCATAGCACAAAGAGTTTGATCTTACCTGATACACATGATGAGTATCTGAAGCTGAACCTCGGAGAAACGCTGATGGTATCCAAACATTGATCAAAGTGGTTGACTGTAAACTCAACCTGTATGAAGAACATACATAAAATCAAAAGAAGACATAATACATGAAACAAAACAAATGAGGGTATCTGACTTCTGCAGATAAGGTAGAATTCATTGTTGTATCATCTATTTGCAGTCTAATCAATTACAGGGAACATAACTCTGAAGTATCTTCAACTGTCCCCAATGAAAATTATAGGGCACTCAAGGTACACAACTATATGAACTACATGTCATACTAATAGAATGGTTTTATGAAAACTGCCCCCTGCAAACCCCTCCCCCCACAAAAAAAAAAAATAATGATGATAATCCTGCACCCTGAGAACTGGCTCCCTCCCCTCATGAGAAACATTGGCTTCATAATGTTCAAGGCATCTGGGGGGGAGGTAAATAATGACCAACTACATATTTCATCAGAGGAGTTGTTCCCTTGATCACTAGGTAAGCCCATGTTTAACTTGTGACCCTGCTACATGGCCAATTTTGACTCTATGACTATAATTTGAAGAAACTCTTTAGAGGTCTATTAGATAAAGCTATATGCCATATTTGATAGCCCTGGGCATTCTGGTTTCAAACAAGAAGATTTTCAAAGATGTTCAGTATATTTTAGTTTTGTTGCCAAGGTAACCACAGTTTTTGAAGGAAGCTAATTCTATCTAGAAATTTTGAAGACTATGCCAGGATCATTTCTGTGTAATTTCATCAAAATTGGGTGGATAGTTTTCAGAGAAGAAGATTGTTGAAATAAAATTTAATGCATGCACAGATGGAGGAACGGAGGCATGGATGGATGCATACATGATGGATACTGGACTATGACATAAGCCCGCTGGCCTTCGGCAAGTGGAGCTAAAAATTAAGCTTTCTCACCCTTCCGCATTCATGGTCAGTGGATCATCTGTAAAGCTTATATCATTAGGCAACTGTAAAGAAGGAAAAAATAAAAATACTTGAGAACCTATTGGCCTACAAATACAATTTTTACACCCTGCAAATAAAGACTTGAAAACACTGGAAAGGAAAGGAATTATGACCTTTAACCCTTTCCCAAAATGACAAATTTTGGACTCTTCCAAACCAAAAGAGTCTGCAGACGACAATTTTAGATTTGGAGAAAATGGCAGAAAGTTCTCAAAAAGGGTAGAAAACACAGTGGGAAAAGGAGAAATTGCTTGTTACAAGCAATTTCTCCTTTTCCCACAGTGCTTTCAAAAGACTTTTACTGCCGACACGTAAAATCCAAGGCTTGTTTGGGAAAGGGTTACGGTTATGCTCAAATTACCATGTTACAATTTTTTACAAAATGCATATCTCCTGCCTTTTAACCCTTCACTCAACAATCCTAACTTTGATCAACTCCTGAGGCTGATGAGGGAGGCTTTCAACATCTTTGTGAGAGAAAAAGACAATACTAGTAACCAGCATTTTCTCTTTTTCCCATCATTTCTTTTATCCTTTAAAGAACAAAATTCTGGAGTTTTGATTCATATTTAGTCTAAAAATGCTTCTGCTGGACTAGTCTTAAGTTTGTAATGTTGCAAAAAGTTCAGTCTATAAATGATATCATCAACCATGTAACTGCAAGGTAAGTATTTCCAGTGTGTGGTAAAAACGAAAATTACTGCAATAACAAGGCTGTTTTAGCTAAAATATTTGCTTTAGGCATTTCTCCCTTTTCCACACTATTTTCTAAAGTTGTTGGTTGCATGTAAGGATAATCAACTGCAGTTCATAATAACTTGACATGCAACATGACACTGAACCTCACACAAAATTAGTATTCCAACAAATATATCACACATGAAATTATTTCAAAAATATTGCATCAACATATCAGTTTAGTTCCTACTGGTGACACAAGTGACAACAGTTAAACCTTTCAAAGAAACCTGTGCATCAGTAAATACTTCAAATTGACAATTCAAATAAAATTTTTGGATTATGAAATATAGGGTTTTAACATTTCCTCTTTTTGAATTAAATTTGTGTTGTAATTTTCCCCAAAATTAACACAATACTGCATATAACTTACAGGTCCTCTTAAACTAATTAGCTCATTCTGCAGTCGTTTCAACAAGTTCTCTTTTATATTGAGCTGTCTGTGTAACAGTTCATTGAACTCCATCAGCTCTCCATGCATTTCTGCTACCTGTGTAATAAGCAAATTATGTTATTATTACATTTTCAAATGACTTCAATGTATGACCAAAGAATCTGAGATTTAACAACCCTGAGAGAAAAAGGTTTCAAAACATTACGGGACAAGGAGAAAATGCTGGTAACAAGTATTTTTTTCCTTTTCCCCCAGTTTTTGCTCCTTTTTTAAATACAAACCCCAATATTTTGGGTAGATTTACTGTGTTGACTGCAACTACTTTCAGTTTAGACAAATCCAAACATTTTTCTCTAGTTAAGCTTTAAAACAGCAATTACGAAGGCACATATTATACCACTGCCTCAAACGGATAACTTTGAGTATTTTGCACCAAGTGATTCTTGAAATTACTCTGACAAAGGGAGAAACAATATCAGGTTTTTTCCCTATTACCACATTTCATATCTCATCATAAATCAAACTTTATATATTATGAATTACTTGTATCTGTATTTTACAAGGATATTTTGAGCATTTTCCCCTGCAAAATTCTATTCATGACAAAATGACAATGAATTTCATAGCTAATCAGACAGTATAACTTGGAAAATGGGACAATATTTAAACTGTTTGCTGACTCAAAACTACATGCAGCTGCACATCCAATGAAATTTGATCTTTATTCTATCAAGTCCATTACAGAACCTTAGATTACCCTAGCACGCTAGGAGTGAAATAAGAATTCAATGTATAAGCAGATTATTTTGTGAAACATGTATGAGCTGTGCTCTATGAAAATTGGTCTAACATATCTGCAAAAAGTATCAACCCAGGTCAGCCTAGGCAATACACTCATGGTGACATGGGCAGAAACTTTCTGCTATTGGTTAATTTTCTACAGTTATCCCCGAGAAACCCAAAGTGCAATAAAAATTCACAGTAAGAATTGACTGTATAAGCATTTGATGAAACATACGGGCCATGCTCTCTGAAAAACAGGCTTAATGCATCTGCCAAAAGTATCCACCCGTATCAGCCTGTGAGATCCACCCAGGCTGAAATGAACAGGAACATTCTGCTATGGGTCAGTTCTCTGCATGTCAAAGGACCAGTATATCTCAGTACCTAGTACGTTGTTAGACAAAACACAATTATACTAATGCCTTGCCTAGTAACATGCATCACAGAGATACACTAAAGCCCCTTTTGCATGAGCACACCACATGTGACCTGTCATGCAAAAAGGACCATCTGGGAAATCTGTATATCAGTTAGATGAAAACAGATCAACGATAACGCAGGTCAGTTTAAGTTAATAGTTAAAAAAAAAAAATTGTATAACCAGGTACAATGACCACTTTTCATACAGAAAATGTCATAAAAGTGAAAAGTGTCAACCCTGGTCAGACTGTGCAATTCTGACCAGGTTGACACTTTTTGCAGTTCCCAGAAGGTCCCTTTTTTGCAATACGGGTCACATATATATATATACCTGTATAAGCTTCTTTTCATACTCCTCTGCCTCATGGCTGTAATCAGTTTTGGGTTTTTCCGGGGGTATGGTGGGCTGAGGTTCATCAACATGAATACCCAAATTAACTGTGAAAAGAGCATATCAAAATACACTGTAAATATCTCAAAAGATAACTGAGTGATTTCAGGACCCTGGGCAAGATGACTTTTGAAAACATTTTGTAAAAAGGAAGAAAATACTGGTGGCCAGCATTTCCTCTTTGCCAATAAAGATATTAACCTATCTGAAGACAGCTGAATTACTGTTGTCTGCACATGCGCTGACCCCTTACCACACGACAAAATTTTAGACCTGTCCGAATAGAAAGCATTTGCTGATATGATGACAGTTTCAATGTGGCTCATATGAAATGATTTTTCTTTGCTAGGGAAGAAAACATTGTGGGAAAAGGAGAAAATGCTGGTTACCAGCATTTTCTCCTTTTCCCGCAATGTTTCAAAAACTGTCTCTTTCAGGGAGGTTAAAAGTCGTCATTGTGTGGTAAAGGGTTAATACATATAAGTCTAGAATTCTGTAGACTTTTAAAGATTTGAAACTGATTCACAGGTGAGCAAGTTTCAACAGTAATAATGATACAAGTAATAAGACAAAGAAAATGACAGATAGCAGATTAGATGAAAAAGAATCTGTTAATTTTGTGAAATGCATTTATTAAATAAGTGCTTTAATCTTCAGTTGATATTTCTCAAAGTCAATATAAAACAACTTGCTTATCCAAAAAGAAAAGGAAAAGATGATTTAATTTTTCATATGCCAAGGATTTCATGCTGGATAAGTCTGAAATTCTGTTGTTTGTTAAAAGAGTTAAACACTAAGTCAAGGAGGCTTCAAAGTTAACAAAAATACATCAACACTATTGTATTTACCGAGGCCAACATAAATATGTGTATACTGTTGACTGACAGGCAGAAAACTCAATGTATA
The DNA here is from genome assembly GCA_943736015.1 of Tridacna crocea. NCBI lineage: Eukaryota > Metazoa > Mollusca > Bivalvia > Cardiida > Cardiidae > Tridacna > Tridacna crocea. The sequence continues at coordinate 25,667,812 of OX031056.1, forward strand.
TTAAGGTCATGGCTGCATGTCAAAGAAGGAGCAAAAAAAAAAGCTTTAACAACAAGAAAAGAAACAAAATTTGGCAAAAAGAAATTCTGTTACCGTCGACAGTTGAACCTTCTGTCCTAAGCATCTGAACAGCATTGACATATTTTCTAAGTTGGTGTTTAAGCAGCTCATTCTCTCTAAAAAGAAAAGATAATAATAATAATAATAACACTAATAATAATCTACTAAAAGTTTATCATGGTTCCTTTATGGATATTTTTAAAAAAAAGTCATCCATTCCGAACAGTTGCTATAAAAAGAGAAAAAAATTGGCATAGTAACTTAACCCATTACCACACAACCCCTAATTTTGACGCCTCTGAGAAAGAAGCCTTTAGAAAACAATGTCGGAAAAGGAGAAAATGCTGGTTACCAGCATTTTCTCCTTTTTCCACATTGTTTTCTACCATACACAAAACAAATTTCAGTTTTTCGGTCTCCTTTATTTTGTCGTCTGAAAATACTTTCGATTTGGAAAAGTCTAATATTTTGTTGTTTGGTAATGTTTTAATAGTGCAAAATATCTGTATCATTCCCGAGCATTTTTTTGATGTGGCACAATGGTGTACTTGCCATAAAAATTTGTAAGATACGAATGCATAAACGTATAAAGTTGACACTTTGAAGGTATGCTTTATAAATTTCATCACACATTTCACAGATACCTCAGAGAGATGGGGCAGCTCTGGACCTTTGAAAAACACTTTTCATCCCCCAAGAAAAGGCAAGCAAATACACATAACTTGTGATAAGAGGGGTGCTCTGGGAAAAGCAAGTCCTTTCAATCTCAGCTTAACATGAGAGTAGCACTTTTCAATTATTCATTGAAAGCATGCATCTGACCTTGATGGAATAGAAAACATTTTAGCAAAAGGATCAAATGCTGGTTACCAGCATTTTCTCCTTTACCCACAATGTTTTCGAAAGGTTTCTTTCTTAAATTAGGTATTGTTTGATACAGGGTTAAACCCAAATTATTTTAAAAGATAGACAGAAGTAATTGCAGTAAGACTCTTACTTCTCTCAGCTGTTGGACTTTGCTTAAGCTTTGTTTATATTTGAAAACCGCCAGTGACTGATACACATATCAATGATAAGGTAATTCATGGAAGGTATTGAAAGGGGTTCTAGCTGCCACAATTTGATACATGTAATAATGATGGAAATAGTACCAAACACCAGCTAAAGACCATTTTTTAAATGATGACTTTACTTTTGTAATGCTAAAAGCTTGGCCTGTTCTTTCTCATGTTTTACAGTAGCAGTGTGTTTCATTTGCTCTATTTCGGCTCGCAGAACTGATGACGTATCCATTTCCTGGTCTAACATTTGCTTTAAAGACCTGAAATACAAAGCAAAGAAAAGGTTTACATCTGGTTTTACAAAAAAAGTAGACAGATCACTTAAAAATGTATTTTTATTTTTACTTTATTCAACAAAAGACATTTTCATCATTGCAAACAGAATATTTATACTATTACTTGTATCTAAAACTGAAAATTTCTGTCAGTATAGAAAAATCTGAGTAAAATCAACTTCAAAGCTATTCTGGGCACAATGTCTACACATTTTGCACATTACAGAAAAACTAGAGCTAACAATAAATGTGACTTAATACCCCCGCCAGCCCTTTGACAGAAACAGGCAATTACTAGTATTTTGTAAACAGACACAAACACTGACGGACACACGGACTGACACACACATGGACAGACAGGCTGATTCCAGTATATCCCCGAGAATATTCGTTTTGTGGAGGTATAATATAAGATAACATGTATATAAGTCTGATTTTGATCTACACTGTCCATAAACCACCTAAGACTGATTTGCATTACAAATAATTTTATTTGAGAGAAAATAGGTATTTTCCAAAAAATTAGTTTTTGCTTTAACCCATTACCACACAATCCCTACTTTTGATGCACCTGAGAAAGAAGCCTTTTGAAAACCCTGTAGGAAAAGAAGAAAATGCTGGTAACCAGCATTTTCTCCTTTTCCCACAGTGTTTTCTACCCTTCCCAGAACAAATTTCAATTTTTCAGTCACCTTCATTTTGTTGTCTGCAAATGCTTTCAATTTGAACCAGTCTAAAATTTTCTCGTGTGGTAAAGAGTTAACAACTTACTTATTCTGCTCCTCAACTTCATCTTTTCTCAACATCATTGACACCACCGCTTTTTTAAGTTCCTCTGTCAAAAAAGAAAGCATGCAATGTCAAATCAAACCACAAGGACATAGACTGTTTTTGCAACAGACTCTCTCCCAACATGTATCCCTGCAAATTGTCATGCTCTAATATCCATCATTAACCCTTTACTCCATAGATACTCATTTCTACACATTGCTTGTAGGAGCTTTTGGAAAACATTGAGGTAAAAGGTGAAATTGCTCGTGACGAGCAATTTCACCTTTTGTCACAATGTTTTCTATGCTATCAAAAGGTGTCATATATACATAAGAAATGGCTTCATCCTTGCTGTTATCTAGGGTCAATTAGAGATAACATAGAAATGCCTTATGAGGTAAAGGGTTAATATTGTATCATCAGAATGAAATTATGTGAAATCCTTGAAATATCACACAGACTTTTTCCAGACAAGTTATTCCTATTCAACGAAAACTCCTGATACCTTTACTGGACTATTAACAAATTTATACATGTACCATACTTTTTTGAGTGTCATGAAAATAATGACATACAAATTTCTCTTCCACTTTTTAGCTGAAAATTATCCTTGAAAAAAAATTGCCAATACCTTTGAAAATATCCTTGTACCATCTTCCTTCTCAGGTTTTACACAAGATAGGTTGTTTGTTTATACATCTAAATCTCAATCCATGGCATAATTTCAGAGTACTTTAGTTTGGAAACGCAGCTAGCTGGTGGAAAGGGGGATGGGGGCGGGCATAAATTGAAAATACTGACCTGTTGACATGCGATCATTTTTGATATCCTCAGACACATTCCCTCCATCTCCTTGTGTTCTATGACTGAAATAATGAACAGAAGACAATCTTTCGTCAAAGGGGTGAAAAATATTGTTGTTGGAGAAAAGGAAAAAATGCTAGTAATCAAAATGTTCTCCTTTTTTCTACAATATTTTCAAATTTTTCTTCTTCTGTGATAGTTGGGTCAAGATTTTTACAACAAATTTAATAATTTTGACTTTTCTCACCTACTAAAAAAAAAAAAAATACAAACATCATAAAAGAAATACAAGACGACTGATATCCAATGATCATCAGCTGTTTACCTCTCTATTTTTAGTTCTAATGACCTTTAGGGACAAAATCTTTTGAAAACATTCTATAGAAAGATGCTGGTAACCAAAAATGTTTTATGCTTATTCTACAATTTTTCTCTTCCCGGATTAAAATGGAAGTACATGTGTTTCTACAACAGCACAATAAAGTCCACTGAACAGAAATGTCAAATATGCAAGTGACTGGTCAATTTTTTTTCCTGTTATCACACCAATATTTCAAACCTAATATTCAAATACCGTTAACCAATCAGATTCATCCAATATTTTCACTGCTGTATCAAAATTTCCATCTCACAGTCGGCAGACATAAAATTTGTCAGAGTTATTTATCTATTTTTTCAATTCAAATATGTAGCTAATTAAGTGTAATCACCATAGAAGACAATAAGATTACCAACTTTTTCCATCCCAGTTCAAAAATATGTGAAAAATACTGCCAAATGATAAAGGTTCATTTAACCCATTACCACTCAATCCCTGCTTTTGACACCCCTGAGAAAGAAGCCTTTTGAAAACACTGTGGGAAAAGGAGAAAATGCTGGTAACCAGCATTTTCTCCTTTTCCCACAGTGTTTTCTACCCTTTCCAGAACAAATTTCTATTTTTCAGTCACCTTTATTTTGTCGTCTGCAAATGCTTTCAATTTGGACCTGTCCAAAATTGTCTCGTGTAGTAATGAGTTAAGGTAGGTACATGTAATAGATTTGGACACAATTTCTTTTACATCATGTTATAGAAAGCAAATAGAAAGCAAAGCTTGTCTTCCAGATGCCTTGTCGAAATGTATGTATTTGGAAAAAAACATACCTTTCATGGAAGCTGAGTTGAGCTTGTTTTAAGGCAAATGTGGCAGACTGAATATCTTCTCCATTATACAATGACATGTTAGTGGAGTCGTCTGCAAAAAAGTTCAGATGAGTGATTAACAAAATGACTACACTTTTATCAGTTTTTCTTGAGTCAAACTTCTAATGCTAGTACCATTCCTCTTTGAAGAACGAGACTAGTGAGAATTGATCATCAACTCCAGGAGTGAAAATTTCTATCAGTGATGATACGCAAGCTTCTGTACATATTGATCTTGATCCACAACGGCCTTAAAAGCTCTTGATCCTTTACAAGGTTATCCTGTTTTTAACCCATAGGTTGTGCAGACCCTGAGAGGGATAGCTTTCTAAACAATGTGGGAAGAGTAGAAAATGCTGGTAACCAGTATTCCACAATGTTTTCAAATCTTTCATGGTTAACTAACAATAGTTGTATTGATTTCCTGCTATGTATTTGTTAAGGTCTAAAATCATCCCACTCCCTCCCACCCTGAAATAGGGTTTGGAAAACATGGTCAGAGGACAAGACAATGCCGACATCCAGCACGTCTTCTTTTCCTACAATGTGCTTTACCCTTTCACAAACAAGCCTTATCTAGCGTTGTCTCCACATACTGAAGTTAATTCTTTTTCAATCGCAAAATTAGAGACCCTTCCAAATTGAAAGTATTTGCAGACAACAAAATAAAAGTGACTGAAAATTTCAAATTTGTTTTGTGATGGGTAGAAAACATTATTTTCTCCTTTTCCCACAATGTTTTCAAAAGGCTGCAGCTTCTATCTCAGGGTTGTAAAAATAAAAACAGGGTTTGTTTAGTAAAGGGTTAGGAGCTAACCCTCTCCATAGTATTACAAAGGAGAAAAAACTACGGTAGTGCTGTCATCGAATGTGGCTTAATATCCTCGAAAGCGCTTTGACAGAAACAGGCGATTACTAGTATTATGTACACAGACTGACACACGGACACACACAAGGATAGACACACAGACAGACAGCTTAATTCCAGTCCAGTATATCCCCGAAAACATTCATTTTGCAGGATATAAAGAATTTGTCTATAAAGTCTTACAAGATCGACCCAGTAATGCATGGTCCATGGTGTCATCTAGTTCATCATCAATCCCAGGCTGCCCCGATGGACTAATAGGGGTCATAGTCCCACTCATTTCCATACTGAAAACATTAATAAAAGATCAAGATAAAATTGTGTAAAGAAGATATCACTTAAGATAATTCACTGTTTGACTGTATGCTAAAAATTTAGGGGTGTTATACATATACATGTATTAGTTATGGCATCACAAAAAATGTTCAATTCTGGTTGAAAATCAAACAGGTTAACCTTAAAATGAAATTGTGAAAAGAAGGTATCACATACAATCATTTACAGTTTGAATGTATGCTGAAAATTTAGGGGTGTAATACATGTATTGGTTATGACATCACGAAAAATATTCCAATTCTTAAAATTCAAAAGGGTTCACTTAAAAATGATATTTAAGCAGGTTTCACTGAAAACCAACCACAATTTCAAACTTGATTGCTTAACTCAATCCCAAACGACAAAATTTTAGGTTTATCCAAATCAAAAGCATTTGCAGATGACAAAATAAAGGGGACTGAAAAATTGAAATTTGTTCTGGGAAGGGTAGAAAACACTGTGGGAAAAGGAGAAAATGTTGGTTACCAGCATTTTCTCCTCTTCCTACAGTGTTTTCAAAAGGTTTCTTTCTCAGGGGCGTCAAAAGTAGGGATTGTGTGGTAATGGGTTAACTCATTACCAAACGACAAAATTTTAGGTTTATCCAAATCAAAAGCATTTGCAGATGACAAAATAAAAGTGACTGAAAATTTGAAATTTGTTTTGTGAAGGGTAGAAAGCATTGTGGGAAAAGGAGAAAATGTTGATTAGCAGGCTTCTATCTCAGGGTTGTCAAAAATAGGGATTGTGACGTATTAATGGTTAAAAAAAGATATTAAATATGTCAAAGTTTTTGTATGATGATGCAAACGACACAGGGCTATGACAATACCTTGACGTGTCCTCTGAGAACAGCCCTACACTATATTCTTCTATCTGAAACCTATTGTGTTTGTAATGGTTTAACTCTTTCACCATACGACAAAATTTTAGACTGGTCCAAATTGAAAGCATTTGCAGATGACAAAGTAAAAGTAACTGTAAATTTGAAATTTGTTTTCTGTGGGGTAGAAAACATTGTGGGAAACGGCGAAAATGCTGGTTACCAGCATTTTCTCCTTTTCCCACAATGTTTTCTACAGGCTTCTGCCTGAGGGGGCGTCAAAAGTAGGGATTGTGTGGTAATGGGTTAACTCTTTCACCATACGACAAAATTTTAGACAAAAGGAGCAACCAATTGAAAGCACTAGCAGATGACAAAATAAACTTAACAAAAAAAGTGAAATTTGTTTCCAGCAGGGTAGAAAACATTACGGGAAAAGGAGAAAATGTTGGTTACCAGCATTTTCTCCTTTTCCCACAATATTTCAAAAGGCTTCTTTGTCATGGTTGCTAACACTGCAGCCACTTGCAACTGACATATGCTGGCTCATGTGCTGTAATTTGCCTTTGAAAGGAATGACAACATTATGAATCAAAATACCTTCATTCTCAGAGTCATACAAGAGAAGGATATATTCATGAAGGATTATAATAGTAATAGGTCAATCACTTGAAGAACATGGTTTAAGAAGTAAGCTTGGCAATTCATAAAGTAAGAGTGCCAAATAAAACCAAATGACATTTCTATTCCAGAAAATTGACCCTGATAAGAGCAGAGTTCAGTTCCTTTTGTCCAGGATTCTAGAAGTTGAGTCACATTAAAAAAAAACATTATGGGGAAAAGGAGAAAATGCTGGTAACCAGCATTTTCTCCTTCTCCCACAATGTTTTCAAAAGGGTTCCTCCTCAGGGTCCAAACTGTGTGGTACAGAGTTAAAGAATCATGCAAAGGACTTACCTCAATTCAAAATCCACAGAGCTGAATGAGCCTTGACTTCGTCTGGAACCAATACTTGGATCTCGACTCATTGCTTTACTTACTGACTGTTCTGAATAATGCCCACTATCACTGTGCTGATCTAACATACTGCTGTTGTTGTAAGTATGTCTGTCTGTCTGTCCATCACTATTAGCACTTGTAGCACTGTTTGAATTGATTAACTCCTGTGTAAACACTGGTAAATTCTCATATGATGCGCTGTATGAATTTGATGGTGATTCCGTAAAACTTCCAGATTTTTCCAGCTGATCAACTTTGGAAAACTTTCCAGAGCCCCCTTCATCATCGTCAAAGCTGACAATATGCTTGACTTTCTTTTTCTTCTTTTTGTCTTTCTTTTTCTCTGAAATGTTTTAGATTTGGTGGGATGAATGCAAAATTGTACAGAAATGTTCACCGATTATGAGCAATTTCTCCTTTTGCCAAAATGTTTTCAAGAGTAGTCTGCTACAGGACAAATAAAAAATCTAAAAAGGGAAATAGTTTTTTAATTATACGAACCATATACAATGTACAATCCAAACTACATAATATCATTGTGAAGCACTTAACCCTTCACCACATGACAAAATTTTAGACCTGTCCAAATCCAAAGCATATGTAGACGCAAAATCTAAAGTTTCAAAAACTGTGGAAAATGTAGAAAAAGGGTAGAAAACATTGTGGGAAAAGGAGAAAATGCTGGTTCACAGAATTTTCTCCTTTTCCCACACTGTTTTCAAAAGTCCTGTTTCTCAAGATTTTCAAAGTCGGCATTGTGAAATTAATTCTCCTAATTAGACAATGCAGATCAAAGATCAGACTGCACATATTCTGCAATCTGATCTTAATCTACATTGTCCTCAAAGATTAGTAAGTCAGGCATAGCAAAAACGCTTAAGAAAAATTCATAATTCACTGATAGAACAAATATTTCAAGGAAAAGAAAGGCTGTGTTATAATGCATTGAAAATGATCAGAAAAAACCCATAATACGTGTAGCTTGAGAAAAGCTGTTGCTCCTTTTTTCTACAATACTTAAACAGGTTCCTACAGCAGGATGTGAAAAGTATTTCTAATTCTTCTAAGCAGTAAAAGGTGAAAGATAACAGAAATGAAATTTACAGTGTTTCAGTTTGCCATTCCATAATCACCAGTTTCAGTTTGCAAACCAGTAAAGAGTCTTAAAAATTCATACTCTACAAAGGGTTAACTTTTCATTACTAAAAGTTATCAAAAAACATAATCACCTTTTTTTTTAAATTTAGTTTTTACTACTAATTAGTACTCCAGACAAGTTTTTGCCTTTTTTTCTTATTTAAAATCCACTGTTTGCACTATTTCTTCAACTAAACCTAGAATAGAACAGGGTCTGTACTAACTAACCATTCCTGAGAATATTCTTGTTCTTAATCTCCAAGATTTTCTAAATTTGTAAGTAACATAACTTCTGATTGGCTAAACCATTTGGTTTAGCCAATCACTAAACCATTTGGTTTAGCCAATCAAAATGGTTTAGCCAATCAGAAGTTGTATTACTTTCAAATATAGACAATTCTGGAGAATAAGACAAAGAATGCTCCTAAGAATGGTAGGTAAATATGCACCCTGATCACACTCTTTCAAACCTGAGATTACCTCAATCCTACTCACATAGTAAACATGGTTTGAATAAGATGGGACTGTGTTGAAAGGACGAAATCTTCTTATCTTCCAGGAAGAAATACCCTCAATCACACAAACTACAGACAGATATCTCCAAAAAATTCATGTATGTTAACCCTTTCCCAAACGACAAATTTTTGGACTAGACCAAAATGAAAGATGATTTCTGTCTATGATAGGGTAGAAAGCATTGTGGGAAAAGGAGAAAATGCTGGTTACCAGCATTTTCTCCTTTCCCCACAATATTTTCAAAAGGCTACTATTCCAGACCCTTAAAAACCAGGGATTGTTTGGGAAAGGGTTAAGAGTGATATCTGAAGTATGTATTTCATATTTCTATAGTCTATTTCCTATTACTAATGACTGCTCATTTTTCTAGGCTCGTTAACTCATTACCAAATGACAAAAGTTTAGCTTTGTCCCAATCGAAAGCATTTGCAGACAAAATAAAAGTGACTGAAAATTTGAAATTTGTTTTGTGAAGGTTAGAAAACATTATGGGAAAAGGAGAAAATGCTGGTTGCCAGCATTTTCTCCTTTTCCCACAATGTTTTCTAAAGGCTTCTTTCTCAGGGGTGTCAAAAGTAGGGATTGTGTGGTAATGGGTGAAACCCTTTACCAAACAAAAAGAAAGATTTTCAGAAACTGTGTGGAAAATGGTTGTTTCTTTCTCCTTCTCCCATGATAATTTTCCAATCTTGAATCCCAAAATTACAGTCAATTTTGATTTTCCATTTTCAAATGCTTTCCATTACTCTTTACCTAATAAGTTATCTCTTTATCCAACAACAAAACTTCAGACTGACCTGTACTGAAAGTATTTGCAGTTGACAAGGGTGGCCCAAATGACAAAATTTGTTCCTGAAAGGGTAGAAATTTTTTTTCTCCTTTTCCCAAAATGTTTTCAGTAACAATCTTAAACTGGAGACAGTATGGTAAGGGGTTAAAGAGCTGTGTGCAACCAAACTACTTTTCAGTTTTCTAGAGTTATTAATTTTTTTTAAGTGCACTTGTTCATGCGCAACATTTTTAGGAGATATAAAATAAAGTAAAAAGAGGATAAAATGTCTGAGCTAAAAATAGATTTGCTGATTAAATGAATATATCTGTCCTATATATTATCTCTATATCAACACTACAATTATACTTTCCGGTCAATTTATCTCATAACTTTAGTACACTCTGATAATCATTTATTGAACAACAAAATTTTCGACAAGACTAAATTGAAAGTTTAAAATAAAAGTAACTGAATTTTTTTTTTATTTTTGGTAGGAAGGGTAGAAAAACTTGTAAGAAAAGGAGAAAACACTGGTTATCAACATGTTCTCCCTTTTCCACCATGTTTTCAAACGGCTTCTTTCTCAGGCTTTTTGAAAGCTGTGACTGTATGGTAAAAGGTAAATAACCCTTTACCAACCCATCTTAAAGACATAGCTATAAACTCATCCAAAGTGAAAGCAATTGCCGACAACAAAACAAATGTGTCTCAAAAATTTAAATTTGTTTTGGGAAGTGAAGAAAATATTGTGGGAAAAGGAGAAAATGCTGGTTACCAGCATTTTCTCCTTTTCCAACATTGTTTTCAAAATGCTTCTTTCTCAGAGTCATTAAAAGTTGGGATTGTGTGGTTAAAAGTTAAACAATACTGAGGCAGAACTTCTGAAAACATAGCTGGAAGAGAGAAAATGCTGGTAACAATCATTCTCTTCTTCCATCAATATATTCTACCCTGTCAATGCCAACTGCTATTGTTTTAGACACAGTAAATTTGTCATCTGCAAACAACTGTTGTCTGGTAAAGATTAAACTCGTTACCGAATGACACAATTTGAGACTGGTCAAAATTGAAAGCATTTGCTTTGAAATTTGTTTTGTGAGGGAAAGGAAACATTATGGGAAAAGGAATAGGAAAAGGAAAGCTTACCAGCATTTTCTCCTTTTCCCATAATGTTTTCTAATGGCTTCTTTCTCAGGGGCATCCAAAGTAGGGATTGTGTGGTAATGGGTTAACTCCAGGGAGCTAAATTTTAATATTTCATCTTTAACATTGTTTTCAACAGTATTCAGTTTAATTAACAGAGGTAAGTGTAAACTTGTCCATTTATATTGAAGTTTCTTTTTTGTAACTTTTGCAAAGCCTATTGCAATCCTTGAAATGTTTTTTTTTTGCAAAACTGAGATTCTCTCCTCAACCCATTATCAGACAATCCCTTTTTTATGACCCTGAGAAAGAAGCCTTTAGAAAGCATTGTGGGAAAAGGAAAAAATGCTGGTAACCAGCATTTTCTATTTTTTCCACAATGTTTTCTACCCTTCACAAAACAAATTTCAAATTTTTATTCACTTCTATTTTTTTTGTCTGTAAATGCTTTTGATTTGGACAAGCCTTAAATATTGCCGTTTGGTAATAAGTAAATCAATGGACAACTAGCCTGTAGAATACCACTCAGCTAGCAGTGTCTTGGCCAATTTGATTAAAACATGGAAAGAAATATCTTAACTCTTTACCAAAGAATCTCGAGGTTTCAGGATTATGAGAAAGCAGCATTTTGAAAACATTGTAGGAAAAAGAGTAAATGCTGATACCCATCATTTTCACATTTTCCCACCATGTTTTCAACCCTGTGAAAGACATATTCCCTCACTTGACCCAAGTTTTGATTGTCTTCAAATGCTTTCATTTTGTCAAGTCTACATTTTTGTTGTTGGGTAAAGAATTAAAAAGTAAATCCAAGATCAGACTGTATGTTTGGTGAACACTGATCTGGATCTGCATGGTGCATGAAAGTATAGATACTCGCTTTTTACAAATCAACTATATTTGGGATGATTTCCTTCATAAAAATTCATCACAATGGCTGCCAAATATTATCTGAACCTGACTTACATAAAGCAAATCGAAGGACAATACTCTAGTTTTGTCTAAAAGAAATTGCAGATGTCAAATGTAAGTCAACTAATGGTATTTTTCTTTGAAGGTGTAGAAACATTTCTTTTTTATTTGAAAAGGAGAAAAACCTGGTCAACAACATTACTTTAATAGCCTTCTACCTCAATGTCGTCTTTGAATATGTCATAAAAGGTTAACCCATTACCACACAATCCTTACATTTGACAACACAAAGAAAGAAGCCTTTAGAAAACAATGTAGAACAAGAGCGGCAAATTGTGGCAAGATACGCCCGTCTTACCCCAAGTTGTAAAGCTGGGGCATGCACCAGACAAAATTTAAGTATGAAAAATGACAAAGGGCAATGACTCAAATATTAAGTGAGCAAGAGTTATGATTCCTGTGCACTGCACTCCCCCTTGATGAGATCTATCTACCCATGAAATTTCATAACCCTAGCTTGTATAGTTTTGGAGATATGTTCTGGACAAAATTCAAGTATGACAAACGACAAAGGCAATAACTCAAAAATTAAGCAAGCAAGAGTTATGATTCCTGTGCACTGCACTCCCCCTTGGTGAGATCTATCCACCCATGAAATTTCATAACCCTAGCTAGTATAGTTTTGGAGATATGTTCCGTACAAAATTCAAGTATGAAAAACGACAAAGGGCAATAACTTAAAAATTAAGCAAGCAAGAGTTATGATTCTTGTGCACTGCACTCCCCCTCGATGAGATCTATACACCCATGAAATTTCATAACCCTAGCTAGTATAGTTTTGGAGATATGCTCCGGACAAAGAACTGGACGCCGCCCACCCACCCACCTGCCTGTTTCCCGCCACGGGTGGTCCCATAATACATCCCATCTTCGAGGGGCGTATAAAAAGGAGAAAATGCTAGTAACCAGCATTTTCTCCTTTTCCACAATGTTTTCAACCCTTCACAAAACAAATTTAAAACTTTCAGTCACTATTATTTTGTCATCTGCAAGTGCTTTCAATTTGGACCAGTCTAAAATTTTTTCCTTTGGTAAAGAGTTAAATATTACTGTGATACTATGTGATCAATAATGATAATCAACAAACTGTTCTATTACCAACTGGTATTGGTGAAGCATCTCCAGCTATCACAGGCCTCAATTCATCTTCAATCTTGAGGGGTGCACTTATATTACCACTGTTAACCACTATCCCTGGAGCCTGTCGGACAGCGTTAAGCTCGGGGTTATCTACGCTGATGGCAAATAGGATGGAATCAAGTCCTGCAAGGAACCATTTAAAGTTTTAGTATCCTCGAATCAAGAATGACAATAATTATTACAGAATTAATTAAAAATTCCTTTATTATCTAAGACAGGGAGAATAGTAAAGTTATACTGTTCACAAGATAACAAAATTGTAGATCTCTCCAACTTGAAAACGTTTGTAAATGACAGATGAACTACAGCTCAAAGGATGGGATATGGGCTTTGCCTTTATCAATAACTGAACAACAAAATGTTTGGCTTGTCCAAATCAAAAGCATTTGCAGACGACACAATGAAAGTGACTGAAAATTGGAAATTTATTGTGAAGGGTAGAAAGCATTGTAGGAAAAGGAGAAAATGATGGTTACCAGTATTTTCTCCATTTCCCACAATGTTTTCTAAAGGCTTCTTTCTCAGGGTTGTCAAAAGTAGAGATTGTGTTGTAATGGATTAAAACAGCTGGGAACATTGCTGGGAAACGAGAAATACTAGTAATCAGTATTTGCCTTATTCTCCTACAATATTTTCAAAAGTTTTTCTAACCAAGGTTGTTAAAATACAAGATTGGTGGATAGAGCTGAAATGAATCCAATTTTGCATGTAGTGTCTTTACCCAGGAAATGAACCAATAATAATGCACTAAATTTTCTACTCACCTCTAGCCATCATCGGCAACATACTACTTTTCTCCTGGTCCCTCAGAAATGCCCAAGGCTCATAAAACTGGCTGTAAAAGTACATTTATAAGGTTGATAACTATCCATTACCAAACAATCCCTGGTTTTTTATGACCCTGAGATAGAAGCCTTTTGAAAACATTGTGGGAAAAGGAGAAAATGCTGGTAACCAGCATTTTCTCCTTTTCCCACAATGTTTTCTACCCTTCACAAAACAAACTTGAATTTTTGAGCTACATTTATTTTGTCATCTGCAAGTGCTTTCAATTTGGACCAACCTAAAATTTTGTTGTTAGGTAAAGAGTTAAGAAATGCCACTGGCATCAATTAACCCTTTCCCAAACAATCCTTGGTTTTCACAACCCTAAGATAGAAACCTTTTGAAAACATTGTGGGAAAAGGAGAACATGCTGGTAACCATCATTTTCTCCTTTTCCCACAATGTTTTCTACTCATCCCAAAACAAATTTCAATTTTTGAGCCATGTTACTTTTGTCGTCTGCAAATGCTTCCAATTTGGACCAGTCTAAAATTTTGTCATTTGGTAAAGGGCTAACCATACAACTGGATAGTCCCATTTTGGAGTACCAAAAAAAGATGCACCAATGATAAGTCCTCCTTTTTTTTCTTTGATAAGGCATTCAAAGCTGCATTTGTTTTTTAGACTGCCATCAACATTATTTCAGTTATAAATACTTATAATACAGCAATAGCTCACCCAGTAACATGTTTCAAGGATATTACAAGTACTAGTCTCCGAGGAGCAGTTTCTTGCTCTAGGAAAAATGAAAGCCTTAGGCTTGAGTAAGAATCAAACCCAAGACCTCCACATGTCTAATGTAACAACTTTACCATACAGCCACTTAGGATCCCATAGGTAAATTTTTATTTTGTTTTCAGCAGTTTTTCTTTGTTTTTTCTAGCCCAAGGTGTTGTTTTATTACCTTCACTTTTTATTTCATTTTCTGAAATGCACTGCTTCAAGTCAAGAAAGTTGTCTATGATTGGTATAGCAGGTGTTGCATGAGGGAAATCATTTGACCAGTCGTATGTAGCTTTTTAATTGAATGGAAACAAATGCAAGGAACAGATAATTACAAGCACTTATTTCTATTTGTCCATCTTTTTAAACACAGCTCTTTGCACAGATTTAACATTTCTGCAAAAAGCTACCTTTGAAAATAATGGTACAAAAAGAATTGAGTTGTATAAGCCATTATAGGCAGCGATATGTTAATCATAAAATTATAAGTGTAGACCAAACTGGACCAAACAACATAGGCCACAGCCAACCTTACATAATCTCCAAGTGACTTCCACAACATTAGATTTTCATTGCAAAAAGTATTTCCTATTTCTTTCTTCACTAACTCATATTTTGGATTCTTAACTCTTTACCACACAACAAAATGTTACACCAATCCAAATTCAAGGCATTTGCAGACAACAATTTCAATGTGGCTAAAATGATGAAATCTTCCTTTGACTGAGTAGAAAACATTTTGTGAAAAGGAGACAATGCTAGTTACCAGCATTTTCTCCTTTTCCCACAATGTTTTCAAAAGGCTCTTCCTACAGGTCCTATAAAGTCGGCATTGTGTCGTAAAGAGTTGATATAAATTCTCTTGATAAGGTAATTCAAACGAGTGATATCACTACAGACTGAATGATTTCATCCTTTATAGACAGCTAGGATGAAAAGATCCTACCTCAAAAGGCCGTCACTCTCTATAAGCATATGCATGTATCTTTCTAAGGAATGTTCATTGAGAGTGGCACGGAGCCAGGCTCTTCCACGCCCAGAATCTGTACTGATGTTCTTCAAGGTTAGGAAACGCTCTCCCTCATGCTTGGTTAAAATTTCCTTCACATAATACCAGAATGCTGCAAAAAAAAAGGGTAATAAAAGCTCGAAACTATGATAATGATCTTGTCTATTTTTGCCTTGCATTGTTTAGAATTTAGGCGTGTCCCTTATTACCTTTGTGGTGATTTCACTTCCTGAAAACTTTCAATCTTTACCAATTGACTAAATGTTAAGACTGGTCCACACTGAAAAATTTTACAAACAACAAATTAATGTGACTTAAAAATTAATTTGGGAAGAATGAAAAAAAACACTGCAGGAAAAGGAAAAAATGCTGGATTAAATTCAAAGCATTTGCGGACAACAAATTAAATCATGTTAATATGATGATTTCTGACTTTAATAGGGTAGAAAATATTGTGGAAAGGAGAAAATGCTGGTTAGCAGCATTTTCTGCTTTTCCCACCATGTTTTCTACAGGCTTCTTTCTCAGGGTCGGGATAGTGTGGTAAAGAGTTCAAAAACAAATTGTCTAGAATTATTCTTGGCATTTTAAGGGTACAAACTGGGTAAGTCTAGTTAGGGACGGGATTTGGCAGAAAGAAAATTTTTTTCAACTCACCAGTTTCTCTTTCATTACTTTTCTCAGCAAAAATCCCTGTGACTTTATTCAGTCCAGTGATCTCAGTGACCTGTCTATAATGAAAAAAAATAAATTTGTCAAACTCAAAAATTGCATTAAACCTCTCCTCCATAGATACTCATTTCTATGCATTGCTTGTAGGAGCCTTTGGAAAACATTGAGGCAAAAGGTGAAATTGCTCTTGACGAGCAATTTCACCTTTTGCCACAATGTTTTCTATGCTATCAAAAGGTGTCAAATACACGTAAGAAACAGATTCGTCCTTGCTGTTATTTAGGGTCAATTAGAGATACCATAGAAATGCCTTATGGGTAAAGGGTTAAGCCTTTATCACATAATTCAGAGATTTATCAACTCTGGTACAGAGGGCTTTTAAGAACATTGTGGGAAAAAAACAAAATGCTGGTAATTCAACCCTGTCAAAGAATTTTGGTTCATGTGTCACACTTTAAAATTTTTCAACTGTAGAATGCTTCTAGTTTGAATGATTGAAGAATTTGTCATTTGGTTACAAGTTACTCGTTTCAAACAGCATGTCAAAAGTCAAATGCAGCATTGAAAACTTTAGCAATTATGTTTAACTTAACATGTGACCAGCTCCACTTGAATAGTGTTTTGAACCAATATTTGATTGGATCATATCACAGGATTCTGTGCATCTCTTGATACATTTGCTTACATCTAAACTGACAGTTAGTATATGATCCTTTGTCCGGCTGTTTTCATTGGAGAATTCACTTATTAACACAGACTAAACTTTTAGACAGGCCAAAATTAAAAGCACTTGCAGACAACAAATTTTAGAAGGCTAAAATTTCAGGATTTGCCTTAAAAATGGTAGAAAACATTCAGAAAAAAGGAGAAAATGCTGCTTACTAGCATGTTCTCCTTCTCTAACATTTTCTTTCCAAAGTTTTTCTAGTTGGGGATTTTTAACAGAAGGAAATCATTCGGCAAACAGTTTCAGATATCTATGGTAATCATGGTAAACAGGCTTTGTGGGTGGCATAGATCAACCTTTATCACACAATCCTGACTTTTAACAACCCAGAGACGATAGGCTTTTGAAAAAAAATATTGTGGGAAAAGGAGAAAATGCTGGTAACCAGCATTTTCTCCTTTTCCCACAATTTTTTTTATACCATTCCCAAAACAAACTTCAGTTTTTGAGTCACACTTATTTTGTCATCTGCAATTGCTCAATTTGGACCAGTTTAACATTTTGTCCTTAGGCAAAAGGTTAAGATTAATCTGCATTGAGGGTGCAGACTGGTTTTGTGTTTACATTTTTCATTTCTGTGGGAAAGCCTATGAGATAAAAACCTTTGTCAGTTTCAGTGATTAAGCATGTACTTTCAGCAATGGAAAAAAGGTGGAGCTTATATATTTGGTACAGAGTGGAATTGCAGAGCCCCAGACAGAGGGAGTGATTTTGATTTCAAAACTGAAAATATTAATTATTCTCCACTAAACTCTATGTTATCGGTACTCATTAGAATCGTCTCATCGAGACGACTGTAATGAGTACCCATAACATAGGGTTTGGAAGAGAAATATCTGATTTAGCATACCATCACTCCCTCTTATCTGGAGCTCTGAGTTAATAAAACAGAAAGTAAGTTAATAAAATTCTACATACTTTATGGCTGTAATTGCTTTGTTCCCTTTCAAACCATGTTGTAAAACTGATTCCCAGGCTTCACACAGGCAGGAAACTCTGAAAATTCATTAATCTTAAAAAGTCACTCCATCGATAATGTTTGATTTGTTAACATCAAATTGAGAGTACAATATAAATTTTGTATCTGACATTGACTTTTACCAGACAATTACATTATATATCAGCCCCAAGAGGACAAGTTTTGAATACATTGTGGGAAAAAAATATTTCTGGTAACTTCATTTCTCCCATTTTTTCTACCCTTGAACAGACTAGTTATAATATTTTAGTCTCCTTTATTTTGTCGTCCACAATTTTTTTCTAATTTAGAGGAGTCTATTTTTTTCCCCCAAATGTTTGGAAAAGGGTTTTCATTCTTTACCAAACAACAAAATTTCAGACTTGTCCACATTGAAAGTATTTGCAGACAAAAAGATTTATATGACTCATAAACTTAAATAAATATTTGGAAGGCTGAAGAACATAGTGGATAGACAAGAAAATACTGGTTTCCAGCATTTTCTCCTTTTCCCACATTTCAAATGCCGTCTTCCTAAGGGTCATTAAAAGTTGGGATTGTATGGTAAAGAGTAAAAATAGAAGATTAGTTTGAAAGGGGTTTATCTGTCTATGGTAACCCCATCTGCCTGTTTTGACAATGTAGACCAAGACCATACTGAGCCCTGAATGCACAAGCAATAAAATCTGTTTTTGGACAAATCCATCTTGCATTTTCTGATTCAGCTTGGCTTAACATGGTTTAGTATTAAAACCTTTGTCCTGTAGTTTAGATATGTAAACTCCATTTACTCAACAGCGTGAATATTTACCTGGAATCAGAGTCTGTTGCAAGCTCTGTCTTTCCTCCAAACCGTACCTGACACTGTGAAGATGAATGAAAAAAAAAATTAGTTGCGAAACAAAATGGCACAAAAAGCAAAACTACCAAATACACTGTACACACATTCAAGAGGGCCAGTGGCTCATCTGAGTAAAGGAAACGTCCTTTAACTCATCACCAAACGACAATATATTAGGCTTGTCCAAATCAAAAGCATTCACAGACAACAAAAGTGATTGAAAATTTGAAATTTGTTTTGTGAAGGGTAGAGAAAATGTGGGAAAAGGAGAAAATGCTGGTTACCAGCATTTTCTCCTTTTCCCACAATGTTTCCTAAACTAAAGGCTTCTTTTTCAGGGTGGTCAAAGGTAGGTACTGTGTGGTAATGGGTTAAATTGTTGGATAAGAATTTGACCCCTACAGTGTTCACAGGATTTCCAATAATTCTTCCAGTGATCTACTCTGTGACCAAATCAGACCCATTCATAGATTTAGACTCCCAGATATTATCGAAGATTTCATCATGGCACATTTGGACCAATTTTCTCCAGTGTTTGACAGAAAGAAGTGGCCTTTCCAAAGTATACACATTTTTTGGGGGATTTGTTCTTGTGATCTACGTTTCAACCTGAAGTGACCCATTTTAGAACCTTGTCTAAAATATAATCAAGCCAAGATTCTAACAATTATTTTATTGGACAAAAATTGTAGCTTCTCCAATGTACAAAATCTTTTTTCAGAAATTTGTTCCAATGACCTACCTTTTTTATCCAATGTGACGCCCTTTTTTTTACAATATAGTTTAGGTGTCATCAAGAAAAACATTCTGACTGCTTTTCATCAGTGTTAGACAAATATTTTGGCCTCAAGACTACAAACTAGGTTTTTCTAAGATTTGCTCTAGTGACCTATCCTTTGATATCACATGAACAATTTTCAAACAAGCCCATATATCATTATGACAAAACTTTCAACCAACTTCCATGAGTATTAGACTAAATATGTGGCTTCTAAAGTGCAAACTAGTCCTTTTTTGAAAACAACAAAATCTGGTGTGACATACAAAATTTGTTTAAATATGTGACTATAATCGCTCTACTCTTTTGTATTCTTTTCTAAATTTTTTGAGATGCATAACCTACCTGTATATTTGCAAGTATTTCTGCTGTCCATCCTTCATTAAAAGTCTGTCTATTCTCCATAAAAAGATCTGTTTCATGAATGCAACAGTCTATTAATTTTGTTCATATCCTAAAATTGTATATGGCAAAACTTTGTCCATCCTTCCCCCACCCCCTCATATACAAATATACATTGGATAGAAACTTATACCTGCTTAACAGCATTCAAAAGTTTAGTCTGTAATGCCTGTCTTTCACCACTGTGCTGTTCATCCTCTGAAATGGAAAAGTGCAAAAAAAATGATGTTTGATGTAGTATGAGTCTTCAACATATTTGAACCGTGCTCTATAAAAAGGGAGCTTATTGTACCTGTGAATATCTGTGATAGGGTGGAAAATATTGTTGGAAAAGACAAAAATGCTGGTTACTAGCTTTTTTTTCTTTGTTTTTCAAAAATGTTTTCTGAAGGTTTCTTCCTGGTGACTATCAACAATCAGGGATGGGTAGTTATGGGATAATAGAACTTCATATCTTATTACATGTTAGAGTCACTTCTTTAACTCTTTACAAAACAATCCCTGGTTTTTACGACCCTGAGATAGAAGCCTTTTGAAAACATTGAGGGAAAAGGAGAAAATGCTGGTAACCAGCATTTTCTCCTTTTCCTACAATGTTTTCTACCCTGCTGGAAACAAATTTCAAGTTTTGAGTTATGTTTATTTTGTCGCCTGCAAGTGCTTTAAATTTGGACTGGTCTAAAATTTTGTCGTTTCGTAAAGAGATTTAGCACTGATCATTGTAAGCAACAATTGCTTTCTATGCTTTGAGGATCATGGTGTCAGACAGCTGGAAGGTAAAGCTCCCTGAGCTCATATTCAGTATCCAAAATATTATCTCACTTCAAAGAAAACCAAAGGTCGAATGGGGAGAAACATACTGATCTTGTTCTTCTTTTTGAGAATATTATTTGAGTAATTATCAATTTGGTCGCTTATTACACTGGAATTATTTTCATTGGGAAAAAAGGTAAATTTCCATTGATTTATTTGGTATTTTGCAAAACTGTTTGTGTGATGTTAAAGATTAATCATTTATCTAATGATCTATGCCATCTTTATTAAATTATTAGCTGTCAATGGAAATTTTGTCGCATAGAGCCGTTTGAAAAGATGCGGGCAATTTCGTTTTAATTCCAGATACTTTTCATGAATGTTGTTTTGAAAGTACGTAGAGACCAGTAACAAAAATAGCATCAGAACAAACCTTCAACATTGAGCAGATATGGTCCCTTAGTGTAACCCTTTCCCAAACAATCCCTGCTTTTTACCAGATGTTTCGGTAACAGACAAGTTCGGTAACATAGACATATAGAGTAAATCCATTGGATGTTTCGGTAACAAAGCAATCATATTGTGTGTAAGTTCTGTGACGTTCTTAACACCTAATGTATTGCTTTGTTTTGTTCAAACCTTTTACTTTTACACTTTTCACCCATTTATCCCTTGATAGATAGGTTCAAACTTTTTATTTTTTTACTTTCTACCCTTTTTCGCTCGATCAATAGGCAATCCACATGGTCGATACAAACAGCATGAAATGAGGTACATAACAAAAAAATATTTATAAAACATAGTGGAAATTACAAATTAAGGATTTAAATAAAGAAAGTTTGAACAAAATAAACCATGCGACACGTCACGATACATAACACTATATAATTGCTTTGTTACCAAAACATCCAATCACAGGAATTTGACATTCTATAACCAAAATAAATGATAAAACATGAAAAAAAAATCTCCCCTATATAATATAAACACAAGGAACGCAACGTCTCGATTGCTGGCGCTAGCACCCGACAGCCTTTCCCAACCAAAATCACCTACGAAACAAACATTGATCATAATCTCATTTAGCCTAGCGATAGACAAGACAATAATGTACCTGCGACATCCCACGATACCTCAGTAGACACCTTTCAACCAGAGATATCCGTCATGTTTTACAGCTCTATCAGGTCATTTTGATTTCTCCCGGTAGCCATTCGCTGACGTCACAAGAAGTGCAAGGAAGCGTATTTTCGTATTACTTATTACTATTATTTTTTTCGTTTTTAAGATATTTATGGACATCAAATGATACTTAAGATTCTAGAAAAATCTTTAGTATCATGTGATGTCCATAGGAAAAGCTAAGGGTCATTTAAACTTTGGATTGTAACGGGTTCGAAATCAGATATCCCTTGAATAGGTACAGGTAAATCGTCGACAAATCGACTATTTGAGTCTATTCTTCTAAAACTACTGCAATAGAGGATGAAACAACTTGCAAATCATAGGCATATATTCTTCATATTAATCTTAGCAATACAAATGCATTTAAAGAATTTAGCAATTTTATACCACTCATCTTGACTTTCATGCATTCCCAATCATAAACCTTGGTTGTATATTTTCATACTCTGTACATTACTTTTCTTTGCGTGGATAGTTCCTTCATTTTGGGTTGGTCACATGATTAGAGCACTCGCGGTTAAACAGAAGCATGTCGTTAAGTACAAAAATTTAATTGAAACCCTTTAAATAACCCTGCTGAGCGGTCAAAAGAACTACCGAGGGACATAAAAATACTGGATTCTCATAAAATTACCGGAAAGAAACATGCTTAACTTACATTCTTTTCAAGAACATGGGATACGAAGATTTTGCTCTTAAAAGTTAACGGGAAATGCCATTCCTGACTAGAATGTATGTTTTGGCACAGCCTGAAAAGAGATATATCTTTTGATATTTTTGTATCGAAAAGTTTGATATAAATAAATAAGACAGAAGTTAGATTATTACCAGCTATACACATCTCGTTTCTGTTAAGATTTTTATATTCCCCACACACAAAGTTTTCAGGGACGGGAGTATAGTGGTATACTGGATTAACCCTGTCTGTCCGTCCGTCTGTGCGTCAGGAAAAGCTAATGTCTGGGGCATAACTTCAAAAGTATTGAAGCAAGTGATTTCAAATTTCATATACAGATAGCTCACAATGAGGAGAGGTGCAGCGTATGAGATCCATAACTCTCTCTTCAATATATTCAGAGTTTTTGCCCCTTCATATTTTTAACATTGGATTTTGGTCCAGGGCATAACTTCCAAAGTATCTAAGACCAAGGGCGGATCCAGAGGGGGGACCGGGGGTCTGGACCATCCCTGGAATTTTGGAAAAAAGGTGGTTATCGGATTCATGATTGGGAATGGTTTGATATTGCAGAGCATTTATGTAAAATACAGTCATGAATTTAAAAAGGGTTCAAAATGTTGAGACCTCCTCATGGTTAGAACTGGAAACGTTGACTTTTCTTGTAAATGGCTTACATCCACTGAAATCCCGAAATCAAAGTATCATATAATAAGACGAGTGCGTTTTCGGTGGGACCCCCCCTGAGAAAGATATCTGGATCCGAGCATGTAAGACCCAGTAACTTAAAACTTCACACACTGATAGATCACATTAAGAAGCATGCATACAAGAAACGTAACTATTTCGACTTTTTAAGTTATTGCCCTTTATGGATCTTTAACTTTGGATTTTTGTTTGGGGCATAACTTTCAAAGTATAGGACCTTGTAGCTTTAAACTTCACACACAGCTAGGAAGATTACATCAAGGAGGATTAAGTGCAGTGTACAAGAACCATTCTATTCCAACTAATTTTCAAATTTTAAAAACTTAGACTGTGGATTTTTGTCTGTGGCGTAACTTTCAAAGTAAATAGCTAGTAACTCCAAACTTGATATACAGATTGGCCACATTAACGAGAAGTGCAGTGTACAGGAACTATAACTCTATTTCCACTCTTTGAAGAGTTATTGCCCTTTGTTAATTCAAACTTTGGATTTTTATCTGGGGTATAACATGTGTGGGCAATGAAGTCTTTGATCCAGCTCTTTTGAAACTTGCAAAGCTGATTTGGTTCATCAAGGTTTTGAACTCTATTAAATGTGAAGAGAAGGTAGTGATCCATTCAAGAAAAGCAGCCTCTTTGATTTAATTAGTATTGTTTACTTATTAAAGTTCACATTATGAGTCATATTTATTTCAAAGTTGCTATAATTGTTTTATTAAAGGCATACTAGCACCCTATCAAATCTTGCTTGATTCCAAACAATTAGTTTTGAGATATTGCACTTCTTTTTTTTTTTCACCGTTTCTTCTACTCAGTATGTCTACTTATGTTGCCTTAGAGGATTCAAGTCCAGTTGCAAGAACACCTTCCCACTTTTTTAGGCCTCTTTTTTTTCTTTTTGCATCATAATTCATTATTCATGGCAGCAAAAAAAGGAAAGCTACTGCCAGTCTCTAGAGCGATTTCAGGCCCTCAAGGCATGCAATGAAGGATGGATGTATGATTTACTGGTGTTTATCAATGTTTTCAATATTGTTTCAATTACGCCATATATATTGGAGAAACATGGATGTTTTCTGCAGAAGTTTTGTCTTTTGGTAGAGTTAAGGCAGCAGATATCTATTGCAATCAAAAAACCTGTTAGGCAGTGTCAAATAAACATACTTGGGACAGCACATGGCTTGGAAAGAAAATTGTGCGGAGCACTGGTAAAAGAGTGTCCAGGATAGTATGGATCTGTGCACTGGCCACCGCGATAAAACTGAAATGATGCTGAAAATGGCATTAAACACCATACAATTAATCAAATAAACATATCTGCACAGATTTGTTGTTTTATGAATTGTGATTGAATATATCTGAGGAAAAAATATACTTTTTCTCCATTTTAGGCTTTGCCTATTTTAATATTATGAAATAAATCGGTTCTATTTAGTATCTTTACAACTGAAAAAAGAATAAACATAACAATAGCTTTGTATCCGGCTATTGTAATGCTATTGTTTAAAGCCGGTGAATTTCTTTACTCTCCTTGTGTACCTAGCTTCCGGTAAAATATCGAAAGTTCTGTCTTTCTATTTCCGGTAAGTGTCATGTCGTAACGTACTTGATGGTAGATGCTAAATATCGACCGACATCATTTCGCCCCTAAGTTTTGACAGCCTGAAAATAAAATTAACTTTTATGTAGAAACTTTATCTGCATTGCAGAATTGTGTTTGTTGAAATGACCGTGTCAATTTCGTTCTTTTGCAGGTCAAAATGGGTCGCCGACCAGCTCGGTGGTAAGTTAATTTCTTGTCAGTAATATGATTCCTTTAGAGTGTAATCATATATTGTAACTATCATTCATTTGTTAGACTTGTAGACTGCTACAAGTATATCGGATGACATCCAAGAACAAATTTGTTTTATATAACATTTTGCCAAAAATGTCAAATTCCATGTGTGCTTCAGAAGTATTCAGGGTCATCTCGGCCTTGTCAACTCGGCCTTTGTCAGTTATAGGTATCCGGGCGTGTATTGGTAGCAAGGTTATGTGGGAAGATGGTTGAAATAGGAAGAATAAGGTATATTCGGGAAAAGTCTGACAAAAATCATTGGTGCTTACAAACCGTCACTGAGATCTTGAACTTGTAGCGAAGCATCATTGGGTGACCTCCTTAGATAATTCTTTCTCTACAGTTTCATATTTTACCACTGGAACAGCATTGAAGACAAAATTATCCTGAAAAATAAGAGAAAATGCACTCATGTGCTGTTCGGCTAAATTTGGACAGCATCGTTTAACTTCGGACATATAATTGTACAAGTTCAGATAAGAAATTTTCAATGATACAAGCAATTTAACCTGCTCCAACTTGGTTTTTTGCAGAAAGATACAGGTCTCCTTCTTATGTGTTAAACTAATATCAGGGAAAAGTTGATCAAGCTCCTTAAAAAGTTATTTTCACTTGCCCCTGATGAACACCCCTCCTTTCCCTCTTTCCCCGTCAGAGCTTCTAAAGCCTTGCCCATTACCTTTTCTGTGGAGATTATTGTTACAAATGAGAGAAAGAACAGTTCAAATGCTTTGTTTCAAAAACATTAAAATACATTCTGTTTCTTTTTAAATTGATAGATATTATTGCAAAGGTGACTAAAGTGTTGGTATCTATTGAATTCACTTTTTTTTTCCCTGTCTGGCTTTTAATGAATTATTGAAGATTGCCAATCTTCGGACACTTCAATCTTTTTCCTAATATTTCTTGGGAAGACTGCCATTTCTTCTTTTAACCCTTTCCCAAACAATCCCTGGTTTTTGGTTTTTACGGGTCAGGCATAGTAGCCTTTTGAAAACGTGGGAAAAGGAGAAAATGCTGGTAACCAGCATTTTCTCATTTTCCCACAATGTTTTCTACCCTATCATAGACAGAAATCATCTTTTTAGCAAGAGTTGAATTGTCGTCTGCAAATGCTTTCAATTTAGTCCTGCCCAGAAGTTTGTCATTTTGGAAAGGGTTAATGACATTTATCAGATCTCAAAGTTGCTTTTGATTTTATTGTTTTAGATTTTTTTTTAATATTGACCCAAACAACCACATAAAAGTCCTGCATATACCTTGTGATGGCATGATTCGGTTGATGGCAGTTTCTGTTTGCATAAGAAAGAAAGTGGGTGTTATGTCATATCTCTAATTATAAACGTAATCGCTGTTGGACCCTGTATCTATGAGATTTGCTTTATAACCGGTGTAGGAGTCAATGAAATTACTCTTTGAGAAGTTTCCAGCTGTGTAATGCCGGTAATATCGTGTTTTTCCCCAATATCCGGATCTTGATGATGTCCGCCTTTTGGCGGATTTACCCTACTTATTTGTGTTAAAGGTAGCCCTTCAGATTTTGGGACGAAAATTTTACGTAAGTGCAAAAATATAATCCTTATACTCCCAAAGCCTTTTAATTTTCATTCGCAAAACCCCAGTAGTCGAAAACCGTCCGACAACATGAGAAATTAGAGATTTACTACGGCCCAGGTTGACACCAACGGGATACACATTCTATTTTTAGATGATCAGTTCGCTCATTTACATACAGGAATACACAGAAGAAGCTTCAAACATAGCGTCGGAAGAAGACATTATGGAAAATAATTATTACATATTTGTTATGATAGGGAATTTAAGCGTTATGAGTTATGTGCCAGTCACTTGAAATTCCCACAATGCTTTTTTGATTTTTGGCACGAAATCTAAAAACAGCTTAAGAGGCTACATAGCCCTTTAAGGGAATACCACCCCCAAATTTTTTTTTTTTGTAATCTTATGAATATTAATTATTGATGATTTGTTTTATTTTTTCATATGAATTTCAGTGATATATATATTTTTTAATTTGGTGAGATGTAAAAATTCTAAATACCCACCTTTAAAATTGCCCTACTTTCACCAGAAATGTTCATCTGTTTTTGTCTTTCATTCCTAATTTTAAGGGATTGAATACCTTCAGTCTGAAGGTTTGCTCCAATGCTATTTTTGTTGCTCTTCTCGGCATAAATGCAAAACACCCCTCAAGACATCTGGAATTATTATGGTTTTACCTACATCTTTTCAAACAGCTCAATGCGACAAAATTTCCGATGTCCGCTAATAAAAAGGGCATGGATCGTTTCATAAATTATTCATCTTTACTAAAAATTTGATCTTGCTTTCGTGCAAATCTGTACTTTTCAATGTGAATAAACTGTTGACCAACTTCACCAGATATCAAAACATGGTGATATCATCAATGTGCATGTCTCTGCAGAAATTGCAGTATCTCCGACATGCTACAGGATGGTTTATTTGGGAATTCCATGGTTGCCTAAGGCACCTTGTACAAATGTTTTTTGGGTTAGAGAACCAGTCTGTGCAAAATTCAAATTCCGTTAAGTGTGCTTGTCTATTAAACAGATTGCAGTCGCCATGTAAGTTATTCACAAATTACACTGGATTTACTAATACTGGGAATAAAGGTACATTTCCATCAATTTACTTGGTAGTTTACACCACGGTTTGTGTGATGTTAAAGATTAATCATTTATGTGAAGATCCATGCCCACTTTATTGGCTGTCATTGGAAATTTTGTCACAAAGAGCCGTTTTAAAAGATCCGGGTAAAATCATATTATTTCCAGAAGTGTTAAAAAGTCAGGATTGTGTGGTAAAGTTTTAAGCATTTTACCATCTCGGAATCACACATAATTACCAAAAACATATAAATTTGAATTATTTACATATCTGATGCCCCGTTTTGCGTTTTGCCCAATGGAATGTAAACCGGCCAAGTTGACCCAAGGCTGAATTGACTCAGCCTTGGGTACCAGGCCAAGTTGACCCCCTTGGCTTCAGAAGTTCAGTCTTATTCTAACTTTGATCGACCAACTTATTTTTTGATTGGTTTCAATTTTTTTTCCAAACGAGGTGTGAAATAGTGTCTTTTTGTTAACCAGGAAGTAAATGACATACAGACAACTCCCAGATTGAAATACACACACAATAACACAGTGTTCAAATTAGAGGGGTACCGAAACTAGACTACCCTATTGTGCCTTTGGCCCACTCAATCCACAAATAGCACTATTCTTAACTCATCAGGGCCCTTTGGGTGCTCGCCGTTCTCCAAATAAGGGTTGTGTATGTCAGTTTATGCTTTTCAGAAAAGATTGTGTGCATCTTTATATACATTCCCTGTGGCATGACCATTGTGTATCTAGAATATCAAAATATGTTATTTGTATCCACATGTAAAATTTAGTTCAAACAAGAAATTGTCTTCCCATCATTTGTACTTGTGGTTTTTAGCTCCACTGGCCGAAGGCCAGTGAGCTATTGTCATGGCGTTGTGTCCGTCGTCCGTCCGTCCGTAAACTTTTTCTTTAAAAAACTTCACCTCAGAAACTATTGCCTGGATCTTTACCAAATTTCACAGGAATGATCCTTAGGTGGTCCTCTTTCAAATTCCTTCAAATAATTGTGTTCCATGAACAATTCTGGTTGCCATGGCAACCAAAGTAAAAAACCTTCAAAAATCTTCTCCGACGAAACCGCTAATTGGATAGCATTATTATTTTGCAGGAATGTTCCTTAGGTAGAGGTCTACAGAATTCCTTAAAAAAAAGGATCCGTAAAAAAATTGCTTTTATGGGAGACTCATTTTCCTTTTATGTTTTTTTTTTTATGGTTCCTTTTAATCTTTGAAAAATTTCTTCTCTCGAACTGTTCATTTTGATTTCATTGCTGTATTGCAGGTTAGTTCCTATGGTGGTAAGTCTTTACTATACAATCCTGACTTTTAATGTCCCTGAAGAAGAATTCTTTGGAAAACACTCTTGGAAAAGGAGAAAATGCAGGTAATCAGCATTTTCTCCTTTTCTCTCAGTGTTTTCATCAAAGAGAGAATTCATCATTTCATCAATGCATAATTTTGTTGTCTACAAATGCTTTCAGTTTGGTCATATCCCAAATTTTGTCGTTTAGTAAAGAGTTAAAGATGGTTGCTTTACATAATCTATAATCCCTTTCATATAAAACAAGAGAACCCAGTTCTGGTAAAGGTTTGTTGACCTACTGGTGACCTTATACGAAGAGGGACAGGGCTTTACTATTGTGATAAGGCATTTTGTTATCAAATCAAACTGATCCTGCAACTTCAATAAAACAATTGCCACAATACATATTTTTTTCTGTATTTTGATGTTTCCCCACCCAAAATGGTTTGTAACAAGACCCTCTTTAACCCATTACCACACAATCCCTACTTTTGACGCCCCTGAGAAAGAAGCCTTTTGATAACCCTGTAGGAAAAGGAGAAAATGCTGGTAACCAGCATTTTCTCCTTTTCTCACAGTGTTTTCTACCCTTTCCAGAACAAGTGTCAATTTTTCAGTCACTTTCAATTTGTCGTCTGCAAATGCTTTCAATTTGAAACGGTCTAAAATTTTGTCATGTGGTAAAGAGTTAACTATAACCGGAAGACAAAATTTTTATAATTGGTCATAATTGAAAGATGTTGCAGACAACATAATAAATCTTCAAATTAGTAAAACTTTTATCAAAAAGGATAGATATTATTGTGTAAAACTAAGAAAATGTAGGTTAAAATAATATTCTCGCAATGTTTTTCATAGCTTTTTTTCTTTAGTGACCTGAAATGCAGGAGTGAATGTTAATTGTTAAAAACCTCTCTTCACCGTTACAGAAAAATCAGGCCTGTGGAGCGATACAGGCGCGCAAGCGCGTCTAGTTTTTCCCCATGTACTCGAATTTTTTAGAAGTAAACAGGAATTTTGAGTTCTGAAATGTGTTTGAAATTATCGAGAAATTCATTCTACAGAGAAGGTGAACACTTGCGCGGAAATCCTTTATCAGACGTGTCTGACTTGAGAAAATTTGCCATTGGACAAGTGATTTCTTTAAAGTAGAAAATATGGGAAAATTTTTTAAACCGATATCTGTTCTAAACATTAAGCAGTGAAAAACAAAATTCACCTTGGCATAAAATGACATTTTGAACAATAAATTGTGGCCCGAGACGATCCTTGAAATCTGGAAAGGTAAAATACACATTTGGAAGCATCTGGTGGCTTTAAACATAGAGCATACAGCGACAATTCAATGAACATGTTGAAATTATTGGAATAACAGAATCTATGGTTTGATTATGACAGCAGATTGTGAAATGTGTTCTGGAAGATAACATTTACATGTTCTTTTGCAGCTATCGCTACTGTAAGAACAAGCCATATCCGAAGTCCAGGTTTTGTCGAGGTGTCCCAGGTATGTAGTTAAGGACAGATTAAACCACTTATTCAAGACTTACCTTGGGTAATATTAATTCTAGATTACTTTATCCAAGATATTGTTACATGTATTTTCAGATTGGTTAACCCATTACCACACAATCCCTACTTTTGAGGCCCCTGAGAAATAAGCCTTTTGAAAACACTGAGAAAAGGAGAAAATGCTGGTAACCAGCATTTTCTCCTTTTCCCACAGTGTTTTCTACCCTTCCTAGAACAAATCCTAAGAAATATGTGAATTGGTGGGGGGTTGCCATGATGCGACAGAAGTGATGGTGAAAATAAGATGCAATCAAATAGTAGGCCTCATTAATTTTTTATCTTCTTTGATTGGATGAAAACTGCACAAACTAACTTTCTCAATTTTACAAGGTTTTTGTTAACCCTTTTCCAAACAATCCCTGGTTGTTATGACCCTGAGATGGAAGCCTTTTGAAAACATGGTGGGAAAAGGAGAAAATGCTGGTAACCAGCACTGTCTCCTTTTGCCACAATGTTTACTACCCTGCTGGAAACTCCTTTCAATAGTTACCTTTATTTTGTCGTCTGCAAGTGCTTTCAATTTGGACCAGTCTAAAAATTTGTGGTTGGGTAAAGAGTTAAATGCATAGTATCCTTTACCGAGTTCTCACTAGGTCCAGAATCCCAAGTGTCATTGAATCTTGGGCCCAAATTTTACAAGAGTCAAAATGGAATTTCTAAGAGTCAAATAGTGATGTCCAAGGGTCAGAATTATCATGGGGAAATACATGTAAGAGTGAAATAAAGTAAACTTTCCATTTATATCCTTTGTTTATGGATATGAATTGGATAAGAAAATACTTTGATACAGAGACTTGTTGGAATGGAGTGGACAGAAGAATTTTAAATTGCAGTCATAGTGTGCAATTCATTTTGATAAATAAATGGACACAAATAACATTTTTGAATTGTTTACTAAATAACAAAGAACTTGGACTAGATCATAATTATTTTAGACATTTGCAGACAACAATTCAAATGTGGCTGGAATGACTTTATTTGTCTTTCTTAGCCTTGAACATTTTGGAAAAGGGAGAATATAAAGGTCACATCCATTCAAATAGAATACATGTTTAAAGGTCACACCCAGTAAAGTGTTAAATTTGTCCTTAAATTTGTCACCAAAGATGGAAAGATAGTTTTGAAGTGCCCTCTGATCAGACGATATCGGGCTGATTTCTGTTTTGTCATGGGTTTTCACTTTTTTTCTAGCGATCTTTTTTTTCAAATCACTCAATTTTTTTCACAAGTATTAGTGCATGATTTTACATAAATTGGTTAACTAGGGTCGCAGTTAACTTGAAAACCATACTACACTAGATAATAATAAGATTAACAGCATTATAATGTTTTCATAAATGACTCGCCACTCGCCAGCTTGATTACATTTGATAAGCAGAGCTGCATGTATCTGTACACATTTGATACTGATCATGTTTATGATAAACTACATGCCTGCTGGATGCATGTGACATTTTATATGACCCTTCGGCTTGTAATTTCATGGGTCACATTGACGCTTAGGCAGATATTTTTGAGCATTAGAAAGGGATCATTTCGGATTTCCAAACATTAAAAGGAGTCTGGGGTCAAATAAGAACCCTGCTTTGCATTCAAAAACAAATCAAGAGTATATTTCCCCTTCTAAAGTGCCTAATTCAAGACAACAATTATAGTATGGAATGTTTTTAGCCCTATACCAAGCCAAATTTTGATGACCTGAGGCAGAAGATTCATGAAAACATTGTGGAAAAAGAACATGTTAAGTTTATCTTTTCCCACATTGTTTCCTATCCTTTCAAAGATAATTTTAAAGATTTTAGCCACTTTTATAATCTGCTGATGTTCTGAATTTGGTTAAGGTCCAAAATTTTGTCATTTGGTGAAGAGTAAAGCAGCCAATACATGTATTAGTTATCATAAAAGCAGCTATAGATGCTTTTCCTACAATGTTTTTAATCCAATTGTAGAATGATTGCACCATTTGAACCATGATAAAATTTTGGTCTGCAAATTGTTTCAATTTGGACAAGGCTGAAATTTTGTTGTACAGGGTTAACCCATTACCACACAATCCCTACTTTTGAGGCCCCTGAGAAAGAAGCCTTTTGAAAACACTGTGGGAAAAGGAGAAAATGCTGGTAACCAGCATTTCCTCCTTTTCCCGCAGTGTTTTCTACCCTTCCCAGAACAAATTTCTATTTTTCAGTCACCTTTATTTTGTCGTCTGCAAATGCTTTCAAGTTGGACCAGTCCAATTTTTTCTCATGTGGTAATGGGTTAAGTAAATCACTATCACATGTTCTGCAGGGTTTTCATTTTGAAATGAAACAACAGATCGATTGACAAAAACAACAGGCAGGGGGTCAAGGGGGCCGCCTAGGTAGGGGGACCTGGTAGGGGGCCGCCTAGGTAGGGGGACCTGGTAGGGGGACCAGGGGGGGCAAAGCCCCCCGGCCGAAAACGTTTCTGAGCTTTTTTAAACCTATTTTGTGAGGTCTCCTTAATGGTAAATCTGTTTTTTTTTCTCTATCATTATGTCATGAGTTTGCTCTTAAAATATTATTTGGATCTCACTTGTATTACTGAAATAAATTGACCTGAAATTGACCTTTATGCAAAGAATAATTAAAACGTGAATATTTAAATCATCGGGTATAATCGGACCGTACGGAAATTCTGTTAACGGTAAATGTCGAGGTTGACCCTTACGGCGCCATAGCCAAAACAAAAAGGCTTTTGCGGATGGCATAGATTAAGATCAGGTTGCACAGAAAGTGCATCTTTGATCTATGTCACTCGCCACCTTTTTCCAATTTAAACCAACACAATAATGCTCATTTCAGATATTTTAAGTATCTTTTGAAGACATTATAAACCTAATGACCTCCTAAAGAGTTCGAAAATGTGCAAATAGTTCCGCATGCAGACAACAACAGCTGAAGCTAAGTTCGGACAATAATTCAAGCGTGTAATATATGGTAATAGAGGTCATTTATTTCATGTCAATTTGTTTGACTAATACATATACAGTATATAAGTGAGGTCCAAATACTGTTTTGAGAAAAATACACTTATAAAATATGAAAACAAATGTTAACATGTCTTACTTCACAGCCAATTAAGAGTAAGACATACACATACCTATTTGATTTTTTACAAAGAGCAAAGGAGATAGGACATTTCATTTTTATTATTTAAATTTACTTTCTAAATCTTAAATTTAACCCAATTCGCCTTAAAACATTTAACAAATTAAATAATCTTTCATATATCTCGGATCAATGCATTCGCTTTTATGGTAAATATCCGAAGACAAAAATAATATGAAACATAAAGTATGTATTGTCGATGTACGATAGTTCGACGACAACTCGCTTCTCGGGATTAAAATTGCAAAACGGTCTGTAAAAAACTGAGTCACGCACTTTAAACTTTATTGTTAATTTTATGTCAACTTTACTAACCGGCGTCATCGTCTAATTTGGCGTTTTTAAAACCAAAATCAAATAAACAGCAATTTGCGGACTTCTTTCTCTTTGCTTTGGCGTCCATGATTACCAAATGGAGATTGGAGCAACGTATCGAGGCCTACGATTGGATAATTGTATGCAAGCATCCAATGAATGACCGCGTAACATTCATAACTGTTTCTGGTTTCGCGGTAAAATTGAAGTGGTGTCGCAGTACAGTTACCAATGCGTGAAATATTTTTGGTATAAACAGAGCGATCGATTTTTTAAAGATCCAGCAAAAACAACCTATTGAAAGCCGATTTCAACCGATGTTTTTGACAATGGGCTTTAAATGAAAACCCAGGTTCTGTAGTGGTTTTTATGTCTTTCAGATCCAAAAATCCGTATTTATGACTTGGGACGCAAAAAGGCACATGTAGATGACTTTCCATTGTGTGTCCATCTTGTATCAGATGAATATGAACAGTTGTCCTCAGAGGCCCTGGAAGCTGCTCGTATCTGTGCAAACAAGTACTTGGTGAAGTTCTGTGGAAAAGAAGCTTTCCATATGAGAATGCGACTCCACCCTTTCCATGTTGTTAGGATCAACAAGATGTTGTCATGTGCTGGGGCTGATAGGTAAATGTTTATTGAATAGTTTATAGGAAGTTGGAATACGTGGCAGACGTGATACTGAAAAAGAAAGTTTGGTAATGGTCTCTGTTGCAAGTTCAAATTTTGTTGTTTGAGAGAGAGTTAGGTATGTACATAGGTACAGGTAGGAGGAGTTTTATGAGGTCTAAGGAGAAAAATATCTGTAGTCCTTCTAAAGTATTGAAACTAGAAAGAGCTACAGGACCAATTAGACTTCAAGCTTATTGTAGCCTATTACAAGTGAAACCCAGGAAATACATGTGATTGTTGCCCTATTATGACGGAAAAAGTGTTGAAAGCAACATAAAACTCCATTCAAACAATTAACCCGTTACCACACAATACCTACTTTTGATGACCCGGAGAAAGAAGCCTTTAGAAAGCATTGTGGAAAAAGGAGAAAATGCTGATAACCAGCATTTTCTCCTTTTTCCATGTTTTCTACCATTCACAAAGCAAATTTTAAACTTTCATTTACTTTTATTTCGTCGTCTGCAAATGCTTTCGATTTGGACTAATCTAAAATTTTGTCAATTGGTAATGAGTTAATCAGGTAAAAACTTGAAAGATCCAATACATGCCATGTTAAAATGTTTCTGAGATTAGTGGCTTCCTGAATGGCTCATTGGTATAGTATGAGGACTGACAGCCTGCAGGCCCTCAGAATTACAAGGATCTTCCTGGGAATGTCAAGACACTACAGAGCCCCAGTTAGCACTTGTGAAACTTGAACATACAGGAGCATAGGAGCTGTCACCATGGTTTGACTAAAAAGAATCCTGAATTTACCACTCAATCCCAACTTTAAAACTACCCTGAGAAAAAGGCTTGCGAAAACAATGTGCAGCAAAAGAGAAAATGCAAATGACCAGCATTTTCTCCTTTTCTGAAATTATCTTCTATCCTTTCCCCACCAAACTCTGTTCCTCTAACCACATTTGTTGTCCGCAAATGTTCTCGTTTTAGACAAGTCTTAGTATATGTTGTTTTGGAAAGATCTAAATGACTGAAAGTGTCATAAATACCATGTTCAACAAAATTTGCTACAGAGAAAAACTGATCTGAAATTGTGCATTTTTCATAGGCTCCAGACAGGAATGCGTGGTGCATTTGGAAAGCCACAAGGGACAGTTGCACGTGTCAATATAGGACAGGCTATTATGTCAGTACGTGGAAGAGACCAGCACTTGGCAAGCATCATAGAGTCACTGAGGCGTGCTAAATTCAAGTTCCCAGGAAGACAAAAGGTAAGATTAGTGATATTTTATCTCTTGATCCCCCCCCCTCCCGGTCGTCTGTCTGTCCATTAGCAATTTCTTGTGTGTGCAACTCCTCCTACAGTTTCCATCACAATTATTTGAAGCTTGCCATTATGAATCTCCATGATGTCTAGTTATGCACCTGGGTCTTAGAATTTGGATGGCTGTTTGCCCTCTAAAATTATCTGCCCCTGATTTCTGAAATAATCAACTATTCACTTAGAATTTTTGTCCAGGCCATAACTTCCATACTGTAAAAGGTATCAACTTGAAACTACATACACTGATAGAACACATTATGGAGAAGTGCAGTGCACATGAACCATAAATCTGCCCTGTTATTTTTTGAGTTACTGCCCTTTGTTAATTTGCGGTTTGAATTTTTGTCCAGGCCATAGCTTCAAAACTATAAAAGCTATTGGAACTTCATACACTGATAGAACCCATTGTGGAGAAGTGCATTGCACATAAACCATAACTCTGCCACCTTTGTTTTTTGAGTTATTGCCCTTTGTTAATATTCAGTTTGAATTTTTTTCGAGCCCATAACTTCCAAAGTATAAAAACTATTAACTTGGAACTTCAAACACTGATAGAACCAAGTATGGAGATGTACATTGCACATGAATCATAACTCTGCCACCTTTATTTTTTGAGTTATTGCCATTTGTTTTCAGTTTGAATTTTTGTAAAGACCGTAATTTCCAAATTTCAAAATCCATCATCTTGAAACTTCAAAAACTAATAGAACACATTATGAAGAAGTGCATTGCACAAGAACCATAACTCTGCCATTCTTCTTTTTGAGTTATTGCCCTTTGTTAGTTTCCACTTTGAATTTTCATCTGGGCCATAATTTCTAGAATATAAAAGATATGATCTTGGACCTTCTAAGACTGATAGAACACCTTGCGGATAAGAGCAAATCACAAAATTTGTAACTTTGCCACCCTTATTTTTTTAGTTATTGCCCTTTACAATATCATGGAGAATAATCACTCTTCATTCATGGCCCATCCGTCAATGCAACTCATTTCACTGACAAGCCCCTTTGGGCGTATATGCGCCGCTCTGCGAAGCTCTTGCTGCAGACATGAATTTTACTGGTTACCAAACAACATTATTTTAGTCTTGTCCAAATTGAAACCATTTTCAGACGACAAAATGAAAGTGACTAAAGATTTGAAATTTTTTATAGGGAAAAAACATTGTGGGAAAAGGAAAAAATGCTGGTTACCAGCATTTTCTCCTTTCGTAACCAGCATTTTCTCCTTTCGTAACCAGCATTTTCTCCTCTTCCCCCAATGTTTTCAAAAGGTGTTAAAAGTCAGGATTGTGTGGTAAAGGCTTAAAGGAGAAGTTGCTCTTTTTTGACAGAATGCTTGGTGTTCATACACATTCATTATGAAGTGTGTTATGCTGTACATTCAAATGGAATATTGGTTGTTGATCTTGAATGTGAAAAAGAAATAGAATTACAGATGGACAGAAAATTACTGCTGATGAATTCAAATTAATCTATTTGTTAATTCGTGTTTTCAGATTTTTGTATCCAAGAAATGGGGATTTACAAAGTGGCCTCGAGAGAAGTATCAGACAATGCGAGACAAACTTATTCTGATCCCAGACGGTGTGAATGTACAGTACAAACCAAACAAAGGCCCCCTCAGTGCATGGAAGGAGCGGATGGAGAAGTTCTATGAAGCATAGACTCTGCATATTTTATATTAAATCTTCACACACAGTAAAGGATGGAAGAAAGAATTTCGTGTTATTTCTTTGTGTTTAATTAACGCATTACCTCACAACCCCTACATTTGACGACCCTGAGAAAGAAGCCTATTGGAAACATTGTGGAAAAAGGAGAAAATGCTGGTAACCAGACTATTTTTTGGTAACCAGCATTTTCTCCTTTTCCCACAATGTTTTCTACCTTTCACAAAACAAATTTAAAATTTTTAATCACTTTTATTTTGTCATCTGCAAATGGTTCGATTTGGACAAGCCAACAATTTTGTCGTTTGGTTATGGGTTAATAGTCGGATCAATAAGAATACGTGATTGGCTTATTTTATGTTTTACTGAATTAAAAAAGTTATGCCCTACAAATCAACACACAACATTTTGCCTGTATTTCTCGGTTACTTCTTACAACTTTACATCCTGACATTGAACAGCAATGAAAAAAGAGATAAAAGTCGGACAAATTTTTTTCGGCGTTGGTGGTAATTGCATCAAAAGAGAACTTGGACAATTTAGTTTTTTTACCGTTGGCTCTTTTGAACGATGCTGTGGCAGAAAGATGATTAACTCTTTCCCAAATAATCCCTGCTTTTTTACGGTCTTGAACAGTAGCAATTTGAAAACATTGTGGGAAAAGGAGAAAATGCTGGTGACCAGCATTTTCTCCTTTTCCCATAATGTTTTCTAACCTATCATAGACAGAAATCATATTTTCAGCAAGAGTTGAATTGTCGTCTGCAAATGCTTTCAATTTGATCTAGTCTAAAAGTTTGTGGTTTGGGAAAGGATTAATACATCTGTAGTACCAAGCAAGTCGCCACATGAAAATAAAGGAGCCATAATATCAATTTTATCCAACAAACCAGAGGTTGCAATTGGGTGAACTCATCTTGAGATGCAAAAATTTGATCATTTGTATAAAGATTCGACCAAGGTCAGCCTGCGCAGACTATGTAGGCTGCCTTTGATCGATACTTTTTGCAGACGAATTAAACCCCCTTTTCACAGAGCATAGCTCATTCAGTATAGTCATCTTTGCAAGCCAAGGGTGACGATCCACCACGTTACTCTACCCTCGGCAAATCGAGCTTGATTTCGACATCCCCAAATACGCATTTTTCATTGGTTGCAGCTAGCTCTAACTGCACCGTATCAAATCGCTTGTAGCATTTCATCTTTGATGAAAAAAGAACAAGGCTGCAACCTTTAGAATAGAAATGGGAGGTAAGCACGGATACCTCCGTGGATGTATGCAGGATCTGTAATGATTTACATTACCGGAAAAATCAGACGAACAATATTTACTGAAAGTTTCAGTGTGACCAATTAATTATCAGAGGCTCTAGGCTATATTCCAGCACCTGACCTTGGAATGTCGAAGTACGTTTGTGGTTATTGCTTCATGTTGAATTATTGTAAGCGGTTTGTAGAACGATATACCATTGGCTTTAAGAAATATGATATAAAGGGGGATAAAAACCTATATCCAATGGGGGCGTATCCCGTGAATATCGAAATCGGGCTCGATCCGCCAGGGTAAGATCCACGTAGCGATGGTAACCTTGGCTCGCGAAGATGTCGGTATAGTAGGCGGCGTGAGTATTCACTTCCGATATTAATACGATTTAGCCCTTCAAAAAACAATCCTATGGCTATACAAACCAGATGAATAAAGCTTTAAAAAATTTGGAAAATGAGAAAAATGCTGATAATCGTCCTCATATCCTTTTGCATGTTTTCTCTTTTTACTATCCTTTGAAAGACGAACCTCCGCCTTTTGAGCCGTTTATAAATATCATTACTATAGTCTACACGGTAGATGATTGATGTCAGTTGCACAACTGGCAGAGCACCATACCTTCACGAACTATTGGATCACTCATAGGTCATATATATACGGCGATAAGTTTGTATTTCGAACTTCAGACCCGAGGTGAAATGTGTCCAGACAGTCGTCACATTTAAATGGGAGATAACTCTTGCGGTAACTACTATTTAACACGCTTGTAACATATCATCTCCACGAGGCGAGCCTGGAGGCCACGCAGAGCTTGTCAAGGATTGGTTTCCGCCGATCGTCTGTTACTTATTTTCTTGTTTACGCGATAAATCCATAATTATACCCCGCAAAGAGAATGTTTTCGGGGGTATACTGGAATCAGCCTGACCGTCCGTTTGTGTACAAAAAACTAGTAATTTTGTTTCGCAAACTCTTTCTACAGTTTTCCATCAATTGTATTGAGCCTTTGCACATATATTGATCTTAAATTAATCATATATTAAAGATTTGTAAGCCACAGTTTTCAAGTGTCAACTCTTCCTGGTTGAGGAATTATCTCCTCTTGAACTTGACACATTTTTTAGCTCTGAGTGAGCTATTGTGATAGTGCTGTGTACGTCGTACGCTCTAGAGGCCACATTTTTCGTCCGATACTCATGAAACTTTGTCAATGTTTGCCTCGATGAAATCTCGGACAAGTTCGAAATTGGGTCATGTCGGGTCATAAACTAGGTCACTAGGTCAAATTTTAGAAAAACCTTGTGTACGCTCTAGAGGCCACATTTCCAGTCCGATACCCATGAAAGTTGGTCAGAATGTTTGCCTTGATGATATCTCGGACGATTTCGAAAATGGGTCATGTCTGGTAAAAAAATAGGTCACCAGGTCAAATCTTAGAAAAACCTTGTGTACGCTCTAGAGGCCACATTTTCAGTCTAAAACTCTTGAAAGTTGTTCAAAATGTTTGTCTTGATGATATATTGGATGAGTTTGAAAATGGGTCATGTCTGGTCAAAAACTAGGTCACCAGGTCAAATGTTAGAATTCTTTTGTACGCTCTAGAGGCCACATCTTTAGTCCAAAAGTCTTGAAAGTTATTCAGAATATTTGTCTTGATGGTATCTCGGACGAGTTTGAAAATGGGTCATGTTGGGTCAAAAACTAGGTTACCAGGTCAAATCTTAGAAAAACTTGTATATGCTCTGGATGCCAAATTTTCAGTCCAACTCTCTTGAAAATTGGTCAGAATGTTTGCCTTGATAATATCTTGGATGAGTTTGAAATTGGTCATGTTGGGTCAAAAACTAGGTCATTAGGTAAAATGTTATTAAAACCTTGTGTATGCTCTGGAGGACATTTTTTCAGTCTGATACGCCTGAAACGTCTTCATAATATTTATCTTGGTGATACCTTGAATGAGTTTGAAAATGGATCATATGGAGTCGAAAACTAGATCACTGGGTCAAATATTAGAAAAAACCTTGTGTGCACTCAAGAGGCCACATTTTCTGCCTGATACTCTTCAAACTTCGTCAGAATGTTTGTTTTTGTGATGTCTCAAAAGAGTTTGATAATGAGTAATCGTCGGATCTAAAACTAGGTCACTTGGTCAATTCTTAGAAAAAACCTTTTGCACGCTGTAGAGGCCACATTTTCAGTCCAATACCCATAAAACTTGGTCAGAATATTTGTCTTATTGATATCTCAACAGTGTTTGATAATGGGTACTGTCTGATTAAAAACAAAAAAAAGTAGGTCACTGGGAAACTAGATTGAAAATGGTTCATGTTTGGTCAATAGACTCGTGTGAGCGATTTCAGGGCCATCATGGCAATCTTGTTTTCTGTCAAAGCGCTGGCGGGCGTATCAATCGCATTCAGTGAGAGCGGATACTGACTTTTTGGGGGAAAACAAAATTAAAAAGAGAAACGCAGCTATTTAACCCATTACCAAACGACAATATTTTAGGTTTGTCCAAATCGAAAGCATTTGCAGACGACAAAATAAAAGAGACTGAAAATTCGAAATTTGTTTTGTGAAGGGTAGAAAACGTTGTGGGAAAAGGAGAAAAATTTTTCTCCTTTTCCCACAATGTTTCCTAAAGGCTTCTTTCTCTGGGGCGTCAAAAGTAGGGATTGTGTGGTAATGGGTTAAAGCTTAAAGTATAAAAATATTCATGTATTATACCCCGCAAAACGAACGTTTTCGAGGGTGTACTGGAATCAGCCTGTCTGTCCGCCTGTGTACACAATCAAAGCGCTGTTGGTAATGGATTAATTAAAACTGCTTGCACAGATTCGTGCCTACGTATTTTAGTTAAAGGGGTCTGATCCATGTGGAGAGAATGATAGAGTGAAAATATAATATCCGGTATTAATTTGTGCTCGAAAAAGGATGAAACTTGGACTGTATAAAACAACCATTCAAAATTCTATTCAAATTCTAAATAACAAACTGTCACAGCCAATCAAATAAATAGACCCAGTATTTAAAATATGACTAATGTCAAGAATGATAAAGCAATACGGCCCATTTTCTTCTGTATATAGCACTTTAACTTTTTACCAAACCACAAAATTTGGGATTCAAGTAAACCGAAAACGTTTGAAAACGACAAATTAATTTTACATGTACATGTAGATCCAATGATGATTTCAGTCTTTGATGGGAAAAACACAGTGGGAAAAGGGGGAAATGGTGGTTAGCACTATTTCATCCTTTAGAGGCAATATTTTCAGAAGCTTCCCCTTTCCGTGCCTATAAAACTCGTTGTTTTGTAATAAAAAAACGAACACAGTGATGATTGAATTCTTTCAAGCGGCGCCTTGCCTATAAAATCAGAGCAGATAAAATTACTGACACATGAGAGCCGAATTATCATATTGCGTATTGTTTGTATTCTTCCCTGGTATTGTCTTTGAACATAACAACTTGCAAACTGTAATAATTCATACGTAAGTTGAGAGGCAATTATTCTTATTTGTAAAAACTTGTGAAATATTAAATACGATAATGGAAGTTTTGTTACATAAAAAAAAACACGTGGAATCATTTGCAAAGGCCAAAAGACTCGTTGCCAGAATTTTGTCCTTGCGTCACAATGAACTTTCAATATCGTTTGCAGGTAGTAATAAGTTTATATGGATTCAGGAGCACACTTGCTTAGCATCATGTTGCTTGTAACACTTTTAGCGCATTAGGCGAAACCAGGGATATCTACTGAAGGCTTAGATCAAGATCAAACTGCATAGAATGCACAGTCTGATCTTTGGTCTATACCATCGACTTGTTCAGTCAAGCTTAACCCTTTGCCAAACAAGCCCTTGTTTTTACGTGTCTGCAGGAAAAGTCTTTTGAAAACACTGAGGGAAAAGGAGAAATTGCTCGTAACGAGCAATTTCTCCTTTTTCCTCAGTGTTTTTTTTTTTTTGCTCGTTCGGATAATTTTCTGCCATTGTTATGAAACTTAAAATTGTCGTCTGCAAACTCTTTCAGTTTGGAAGAGTCTAAAATTTGTCGTTTGGGAAAGGGTTAAAACTTAAAAGGTATAAATCTTTCCCAGTTTTTAATAAATTTCATTTTA
This sequence comes from Tridacna crocea, assembly GCA_943736015.1. Classification (NCBI taxonomy): domain Eukaryota; kingdom Metazoa; phylum Mollusca; class Bivalvia; order Cardiida; family Cardiidae; genus Tridacna; species Tridacna crocea. The sequence goes on from OX031056.1 coordinate 25,710,720, forward strand.
AACTGTCGAACGAGGTCAAATTCATAATTGATTGTGTAAGGTGTTTTAAGCAATTGCATAGTAATGGCCGATGCTAGCCAGAGCAGGCTGACATAGGTCGAAATATTTTGCTATGAGTATTTTTCTACATGTTAAATGACCATTCTACCTCAAGATCCAGTCGATTGTTAGATTAAATAGTTTTAATGGACAAAATTTATTAAACTATTTGCTTGGTATATTGTGTCAAGGGGATGCCTTAAACTCCTTTCTCCCAGAGCACTGCTGATATGTCTGACGCTAAAGGGTTGAGAGTAGACGCGCGTACCCAGCAGGGTAATGACAAAGGGCACTGGGCCCGTATCACCAACCATTCTTAAGAGCATCCCAGTCTTGTTTCTCTAAGTTTTTCCAAACTTGAAAGTAACACAACCTCTGATTGGCTAAACTGTGATATGATGGCTATACTCTTGAGAGCAGCGTAACTTTCAAATCAAAGCAGTCACTGTGATATGATGGTAATGCTGTTGAGAGCAGCGTGACTTTCCTGGCAAAGCTGTAATGTGATGTGACGGTAATGTTGTTGAGAGCAGCGTTACTTTCTAATCAAAGCTTTCACTGAGATATGACGGTAATACTCTTGAGAGAACCGTAACTTTCCTCTCAAAGCTGTCCTGTGATATGACGGCATTGCTGTTGAGAGCAGCGTAGCTTTCCATTCAAAGCTGTCCTGTGATATGACGGTAATGCTGTTTAGAGCAGCGTAGCTTTCCATTCAAAGCTGTCCTGTGATATGACGGCAATGCTGTTGAGAGCAGCGTTGCTTTCCATTCAAAATTGTTCTGTGATATGACGGCAATGCTGTTGAGAGCAGCGTTACTTTCCATTCAAAGCTGTCCTGTGATATGACGGCAATGCTGTTGAGAGCAGCGTTACTTTCCATTCAAAGCTGTCCTGTGATATGACGGCAATGCTGTTGAGAGCAGCGTTACTTTCCATTCAAAGCTGTCCTGTGATATGACGGCAATGCTGTTGAGAGCAGCGTTACTTTCCATTCAAAGCTGTCCTGTGATATGACGGCAATGCTGTTGAGAGCAGCGTTACTTTCCATTCAAAGCTGTCCTGTGACATGACGGCAATGCTGTTGAGAGCAGCGTTACTTTCCATTCAAAGCTGTCCTGTGACATGACGGCAATGCTGTTTACAGCAGCGTAACTTTCCATTCAAAGCTGTCCTGTGACATGACGGCAATGCTGTTGAGAGCAGCGTAACTTTCCATTCAAAGCTGTCCTGTGACATGACGGCAATGCTGTTTAGAGCAGCGTAACGTTCCATTCAAAGCTGTCCTTTGATATGACGGCAATGCTGTTGAGAGCAGCGTTACTTTCCATTCAAAGCTGTCCTGTGATATGACGGTAATGCTGAACATTGAGAGCAGCGTAACTTACCATTCAAAGCTGTCCTGTGATATGATGGTAATGCTGTTTAGAGCAGCGTAACTTTCCATTCATTGCTGTCTTGTGGTATGACTTCCTCTGGTTTTCGGGTGTCAGCATGGTACATTTTGCGGCTGAGGTGAAATTGTTTTGTAAATGTTTGTAAATGATACTGCTTTTTCACGTTTAAAGAAAAAACACATTATGACGGTTATATATTCTTGACGATATGACGGTAATGCTGTTGAGAGTTCTAAGCGTAACTTTCCATTCAGTGCTGTCCTGCGAAATGACGGTAATGCTGTTGAGAGTTCTAAGCGTAACTTTCCATTCAGTGCTGTCCTGCGATATGACGGTAATGCTGTTGAGAGCTCTAAGCGTAACTTTCCATTCAGTGCTGTCCTGCGATACGACGGTAATGCTGTTGAGAGAAATGTAACTTTCTCATCAAAGCTGACGGTGTGCCATGCCTGTGAAAATATTACTGATGATGTTCACTCTATGAAATCAATCTCCATTTTCACCCTTAACAACAATGATCCTCTATGTATTTGATACTAGTAGTTTCTTTACAAAAGTTTGAACTCAGAGCGTTACTAAAAGTATTACAGGAATATTAACATGAAACAACAACACCAACAACAGAAGCCGGTGATAAATCATTGGCTTACTTCGAAAACCTCGTAACTACAGCTTGTTAAGCTGTAGTTACGAGGTTTTAGGAGTAAACCGACGAAATGTTCCTTTTCGTGGCGATTGTAAAACTTATCCTGCTAGATATGTGAAAAAAAAAAAAAACCTTTCAAGCCGATAGTAAGAACCCAAAATGATGGCTTTTCAAATTTATTTTTTGAAGAAACCTATCTCTTTATAGGACAGTGTAGATCCAAGATCAGACTGCACGTTCTGTGCGGTCTGATCTTGATCTGTACTGTCCTCAAAAGGTCTGTGAGTCGCGCTTAGCAGACTAGTGGTTATTGAGGTATGATAATTAGAATCTATTTCTACAATGCTCTCTATGACTTCACTGCAATCGATTGAAATCATATGATACTATAACCATTACTGACTTAACTTTTTCGACGTCCCTAATACTATTTGTTTAACAAAAACAACAACAACAACAAAAAAAACATCAGCATCACCATGTTTCAAAAGGACTATTGCTTAGATCTTGTACAGCTGTCACGCGTTTGCCCATGTGTCGTTGCCTAGTAATACAGCTCTTTGAATTATTGATAATAAAAAAAACGAGAATTTGACCGTAGGTTGAGACAACATCAATCTCTTTAGCGCTAATTACGTAAATTATTAGCGAGTTCTATACAAAATGCATTCTATGGTTACACAGAAAACAAACAAAAAGTGTAAATAAAAGTGCTAGCTGACCACTTTTCACAGGATACAATTCTACAGAGTGCATACATGAAAACAGCTCTGTGAAAGATGGCAATGAGACTCAAACTTTTTGTGTTATGGGCCGTTTTCTTGTTGACAGGTAAATTTTAAGTCGATATTTACATGTGCATTACTGGAAAATTCGCAAACTTTTTTGTTCGCATATTAATTCGTACCACAAGTATATACCAGCAAATAACTAACCCCTTGAGTTCGCATGCATTTCGGTACGCAAAATATCCATAATCTGTAATTCGCAAAATTTTTGTCACGCGTATATATCCACTTATACAGAATAAGGTTTTTTTTTTTTTTTTTAAATCTATTGAAGACAATAAATATACTGCAAGGCAAGGAACAATGTAATTATAGCTTTTAATTTCGTGTCTTCCTGTCTGAATCATTTGTACCATTTACTTTCATCTCTTTCCAATTTTTTGTCGCCAACTGATTTTAGGTCTATATGCTGTCTTCTCCTTAACTCCACCAAACGACAAAAATTGCACTAGACCAAACTGAAAGCGTTTGCAGATGACAATATGTAATGCAAATGATGATCTTTTTACTGTGAAAGGACAGAAAAGATTGTTGGAAAAGGAGAAAATGTTGGTCACCACTGTTTCCGCCTTTAAGGTAGAGGACCCGTAACAGAAAACAGCTTCTCCAACTGTAATATTATCTTACAAAATTTGCTAAGTGTAAAAATGAGAATTATTGTACTTCTTTGACCGAGCCACTTTTTTCCTTTTTGTCCTTCTTCGAATTAATATTTATAACATTTATAAATCTAAAACCACTATATTTTCATTACAATGGGAGATGATAATCACTTTTCTTGAAACTAACAAAATAATTTCAAGACAGACATCAAAGGAATTTCTGGTCGGTTAAAAATGTGCAAAAGTATATATATATATTAAATTGGTATAAATCCGTAATTTTCAACTTTCAAGAAATTTTATGCCATGCTGCGCTAGAAGTGTTATAGGTGTACTACCTTAACCGAAGGGTTAGAAAACACATGTATGAAATTGGTATTTTTCTTAACTTGTATTAACCATAAAATATCAAACCATAATTCACAATATTTCTACCGAAATACAAGAAATAAATGTATCATTCCTCTCTAGCTTGTGCTCCGCCGGATAGATGGACCACGCCACCCATTGCTTCGGCAAACGGAAATGGCACGCTTGATGAGACCCTGTCAGAAACGTTCACCGTGGGAAGCATACTTGGAAGCGTAGTCATTAATAACGTCCCCACAGCGTATGAGATTGTCAGTCAGACCTATGACGGTATGTTTAACGTGACCTTTAACTCATCTAGAGGTGACATCTATTTGATAAATAACACCTTCTTGGACTTTGAGACCGATACGGAGCTTACCGTACTCATAAAGTAAGTAGAATTGTCATAATGATAGTAAAAATAGAATTAATAAAAGTAAAAATAATAATCACAGTCATCATCAACATCATCATCGTCATCATCATCATCATCATCATCATCAAGCCCTTCCCCTCCTTATCCTCGTCATCATTATTATAAGTACAACTACTTCCACTTCTGCTACTGCTAACAATACTTCTCTTAAATCTACTACCACTACTTCTCCCACTTATGATAATAGTAAGTATCAATATAACTGAGCCATGATCTGTGAAATGGAGTACGGGTATCGAACTCACAACCACCAGGTCATGAGTCCAACGCGCTCACCACTGAGCCACCCGGGCGGGCAAAATCTAAATCATACCATTCAAAAGTATGGAAAATATTGTAGAGATGACAGTCTGTTATCGTTTGGTCAGGCCATATGTTAGTCGCTAGCAGAGAAAAATATTTTGAAATCAGACGAAAACTAAACAAAAGTCACAGCTAACTGGCAAGTTTTAACTTAGTTTTGAAATCAATTTGTCTGTGAGCGGTTAACACGGTACAACGACAGATCGTCATCTTCACAATAATTTCCATACTTTTAAATGATGTGACGCAGATTCAAATGCATTTATGAAACACCAGCTTTGTTTATGTTTGGCCTTAATTATCACTTTAAAGAATAAATGATAGTTATTATGGTTCCTTGCAACAGCGGATCGAATGACGAGGGGTTCGGTGTGGCAACACTGACAATAAGGGTAACGGATGAGAACGACAACATTCCAACATTCCCAGAATCCTCTTACTTAGTCCAAATTGCATCCACTTTCTCAAACGGTGAGTTTGCTTCAGTTTGCATTTAGTGTGTTACTTGTATAATTTTACCATTCTATACGAAAAGGGCATTTAATGCACATACAAAAAGTATCGACTCATCTCAGCCTGTCTCCATAGCATCTGAACCTTTACCATGTGGAATTCAAATGTTGAACGATACCAAGAATAATTGTGTTACATAACTTGACATTGAATAGGGTGTTCATAATAGAGTCGATTGAAAGAGCAGCGGAGAGTGTATAGCAAGATCATGCAGATCTTTACACTATCCGCAAAACAAATCTATGCTCACAAACGGCAGCATCAGAATGCAGACAAAGTTTGGAGCGAGCCAGGATTACTGACTGCAAGCTTTGCCTCACACCAACCTTGGCTCCGTTCAAAACACTCAGTGCCATTTATACACTTGCATCTTTGACGAACACATGATCTCTCTTGTTTCAGATTCAACCATATTCACCTTGTTGGCGACAGATATCGACAGCACAGTGAACAATGACATTACATATTCGATTGTTTGTAAGTAATATTGGCAAACAATAGAATTTATATCAGAAAGTGCAAGTAGACAGCATTAGCCTAGTACATTTAATAAAATCTTCTGCCAGACATTGCAATATGGACAAGAAAGGTTTTTAACTCTGGTCCACTATAGCCGTGCTTTAACTTTTATTTCAAACATCTTCTTCTCTGAAACTTGATATCTCATCTTGACCAAACTTCACAGTAATGATAATGCCATGACCACCATTAGAATTTCTTTTAAGAATTTCTTTCAAAACCCTGGCTACCATGGCAACAAAACTGAAAAATATTGCAAATCCTTTAAAATTTTATTGTCCAAACCATGAGACATAGAGCTACCAAATTTGGCATCAAATGGACTTCTACCGAGTTTCATGAAATCATAGCCCCGAGTTGAAATTACCTCCGTCGCCGAAGTCACAAGTTTTACATAGGCTCATATGAAGAAAGGTTTTAAGAAAATTCTGGTTCTAGACCATAAGGCCTAAAGCTACCAAAGTTGGCATGTACTTAATCTAATTGACCTCTACTAACATTCTTAAAAATCCCTCGGGCCGTGGCCCCGCCCTGGCAGTCACAAGATTTAATAGCCTTTGTGGTGAAAAACTTTTAAAGGTGGCCCTTCAGATTTTGGGAAAAAATTTTACAAAAGTGCAAAAAAAAACCATCCTTATACTCCCAAAGCCTTTAAATTTTCATTCATAAAACCCCAGTAGTCGAAAACCGTCCGACAACCCGAGAAATTAGAGATTTACTACGGCCAAGGTCGACATCGACGGGAAACACGTTCTATTTTTAGATGATCAATTCGCTCATTTACTTACAGGAATTCACAGAAGAAGCTTCAAACATAGCGTCCGAAGAAGACATTATGGAAAATAATTATTACATGTTTGTTATGATAAGGAATTTAAGCGTTATGAGTCACGTACCAGTCACTTGACATTCCCACAATGATTTATTGAGTTTTGGCGCGAAATCTAAAAATAGCTTAAGAGGCTACGTAGCCTTGTAAGGGAATACCATCAAAAATATATTTTTTGTGATTTTATGAATCTTGATTATTGATGTTTCGTATTATTTTTTCATATGAATTTCAGCGATATATATATTTTTTAATTTGGTGAGATGTAAAACTTCTAAATACCCACCTTTAAAACCTTCTCGTCCCTAATCGTAAGATACAAATTTTTCAATGGGTTTTTAGAGTTAAAACTTTTCTGACCTTCTTTATAGCCACACGACCTAGACCTATATTGTATGGCATATGGCTTTATGTTGTGGACCTCTACAAAGATTCAAGTAATTTTTGTCTTATGGTAAAAAATGGCTTCTCCCTAAGGTCACAACTTTCACATGGGCTTTTGCAGAAAAAAAAACCCTTTAAGTCCTTATGTTCGAAGGCATTTGGCTTAGAATTGTAATGTCTGATATGTGTGGCTTGTACTTATTAGCCAGTGGAAAGATACATGTACAGGGCCGTTATTACACTCTTGTTTACATTTCTCATACTGCAATAATGGAACTATTATAATTCTAAGCGGATTTGATCGATCATTAGGAAGGGCTATCCAGGTGTAAATACTGAGCAAAAGTCAAAGGGGGTGGGGTGGGGATGTGGAAATGTAGATCTTGACATTGCATCCGTGCTGTTTAAAAGTTTTTGTTTTCTTTTGTTACATAATAAGCATAGATGGGTTGTTCACAGTCTTACTGGTTTAAGACTTATGAACATAAATGAATACCGGAGTTTAACCGTTTCCCAAACAATCCCTGGTTTTTACTGGTCAGGAATAGAAGACTTTTTAAAACATTGTGGGAAAAGGAGAAAATGCTGGTAACCAGCATTTTCTCCTTTTCCCACAATGTTTTATACCCTATCATATAGAAAAATAATTTTATAGCAACTGTTAATTTGTCATCTGCAAAATGCTTTCAATTTGGTCTGGTCCAAAATTTGGCGTGTGGGAAAGGGTTGAGTTATCACAAATAACATATCGTCGGTTTTGAAGTAAAACGACGATATGAGATTTATCAGTTACCTGGTATTAACTTATATATTGTAGCCGGGGATGATGCACCTAGTAAATTTTCGATCGGAGCCCGGACCGGGCAGGTCAAAAGGACGGGAGTTTTGTTTTCCACGAATAGGTACACTCTCGGCATCAACGCCACTGACGGCGGAAGTCCACCCCTGGTTGGTTCTACGTCTCTCATCGTTTGTATCGACTGCAACAGTGGGGGAAAAGTAACCGTTAGCGCACTCTTTGGTCTACTGACTTTTGTGGCCGTAAGCATCTTAATGCCGTGATGGAAGATGAATCTATTATAATTGTTTGGTTTACCACTTTACCAGAAAAAGGCGAAAATGCTGGTTATCAGCATTTTCTCCTTTTCCAACGATGTTTTCCATCCTTTCAAAGACGATTACTGTCCCTCGAAACACATTTGATTTTTGTATTCGTCTGTGAATGACTTTAGCTTAAGAAAAATCTGATATAGACTAATCTTGAGAGCTTAATGTTTGGATCATATATGCAATATGTAAACAGGCCTGCCATTATTATTCTAGTTTGTCTCTTTATACGACAATTCAATTTAGGAATATGTCAGCCTTTTTCGGATAATTTCAGTTGGATATGTAGTCTAGCATTACAGTTCAATGTATGTTTTTTTTTTTGTGCTGAAAAAAAGCAAAAAAATATGGAAACGCAGTTTAATGAAAAGAAGACAGTTTGGTCATTGTAAAACTATAAGCGCCTGAAACGATTTTCACACGATTGATTGATTGATTGATTGATCGATTGATTGATAAATTGATTGATTGGTAGATTGATTGATTGATCGATCGATCGATTAATTTATTGATTGATTCAATGATTGAATAACTATTGTTATGATTCCAAAAGCTTTCAAGTTGGTAAGAGACCTGTTGTTACCCTTAAGGAACTTCAATTCTCAGACCCTTACAAACAGCACACTATGCAGACGACAATTTTATTTTGGTTCAAATGTCAGGCAGTGCTTTTAAAAGAGAAGAAACATTAATGGATATGGGACTTTTTGGTGAAGAATTAAGCAACAGTTATAAATTAGTTGTTTACGATTTTTTAAGGACTAAAAGTCTTAGCCAATCAGATAGCTAGTTACTAAATTCAGATACAGATCTAGATTGAATATAGTGGACTTACACCTCTGCAGCACAATTAAGTAAGAAATGAAGTGCTTGTTATGAAAGTTTCAGCATTCGATTAGAAAAAGTTAAATCAATTTAATAAAAAAAAACCTTTTCATAAACAGTTACCGTGGATGCAGTGAGTGTGCTTAAGATTAGTTGTTTTTTTTTTTCTTCTCACCATCGTGTCAATAATATTTCGTTTATGATGTAGATCAATACCGACGGTACTATGATCACTGATATTGAAATATAAATTGACACAAAGAGAAATGCTGCTTTTCAAACGCGTGATATTGTTGTATGCTCTTATGTTTGCTATTTGGTCGCTCGGCAGGCAGATTACTAACTCGCTATTTCTTTTGTTTGATTTTTGTCGTCTATCGTAAATTCATGAATATATTCTTGTATGATAGTAGGATGATGCAACTGATAACATTCATGTACATGTATATGGTTGGAAAGGGAGCAGTTACTTGTAATTTCTCTTTTTTGGACAATGTTTTCTTTTCAAACTAACCTGATGTTTCCCTCTCCTTCCAATGCTTTTACTATTTTGTAATTCGTTATAATGTATTTTCTTTGTATGAAAAGAATACTTAAGTTAAAAAAAGGAAAACACCATAGCTATAATTTCCAGGTACGAAACAGCTGTGATGGAAATTTAAGTATACCAGACTGCAAAGAACGCATTACCAACTATGACTCCCAGCAGTAAACACATTTCATAAATCAAATTCTGCCTATTCAGTCACATTTTTGAGGCATCGTAACCGCTATAATTTCTGGCGGTCATCATGTTTTTTTTTAATCTGAACACTTTAAACAGCAGTGTGTTTTGTATGTTTAAATTCTCTTTATCAGGTCATTGATGTTGTAACGCAATAAATGGCTTAAAAAGTACGATCTTGGTTACTTTCTATTTTCCTCATTGACTTTTAATATAGAGGACAATCAACCGGTTTATGTGATATTAAAGTTCTGTCACAGGAATAGGATGTGATACGATTGAAAAAAACGAGTCCGAAGACATTTGAATATATCAATATCACATGCAACCAGTTGATTACTCTTTTTAGCTCACCTGAGCACAACGTGCTCAAGGGAGCCCTAGGATCACGCTGTGTCCGTCGTGCATCGTCCGTAGTGCGTCGTGCGGCGTCCACAATTCTTTAAACATCTTATCCCCAGGGCCAACTTGGATCAAACTTGGCTGGAATGTTTCTTGGGAGGTCCTCTTTAAGTATTATTCCATCAAAAACTCTGGGTGCAATGGCAACAAAATGATTTTTTTAAAAAGAAATTCTTTAAAAATCTCCTCTTCTCCTCTGAAACCGCTGGTCATATTTTGAACCTTTAGTTAGATTTTGAAATAATTTCACAGAAATGATCCTTGGGTTCCCCTTTTGAAAATGTATTCTCGAAATTTCAATCCGTCAAGAAATATGACTGTGGTGGTGGGTGTGAGTGTGTGTATGTGTGTGTGTGTGGGGGGGGGGGGGGCGAGGCTAATTGCACTTTAATTCTCCAATTTTTTTCTCAAAACCACATGTCAGATTTTGAAATAAATTGACAGAAATAATCTTTATATTATATCCCCCCCCCCATTTATCTTGGCTGTTTTCAAAGAAAACATTGAGGTATTGTCATAGCACTATAGCTCTAATGTCGTCATCTGTGTTGTTGTCGTTGTGCAAATCTTTGACATTTTGTTATATCTCGGCTTCCATTCAACACATGTGCTTGAAACTTGGAATAATATCATCGTTCACTGGTAAAAGAGCAACCTATTCAACAAGGGCATGTAACTCTACAATAATTTTGTCAAAATTACGTCTATTTTGCGACTTAGAATTTTAACTTACCATCCAGCAACCAACAGCCAATCATTGCCAACCCCATCCGGTGCTCTTGTTCGACTCAATAGTTTTAGCCACTATTGGGCATGTGCTCTTGTTCAAGAAATGGTCATTGGGTGACCTGTCCCAAAATTTATTTGCAGCATTCTTATTCATCAAAAACACGGCTGTGGTGATGATTGTAGGAGTGGTGATAGATTTTGAAATGATTTTACATGTGACTTTTTCTAAATTGCTTGGCAAAATAGTGATTTTGCTTCCAAAATTTCAATACATAAAAAAAAAGTTGGTCATGGTCCTCTCAAAAATTCAGGTGAGCAACCCAGGGCCATCTTGACCCTCTTGTTTATTGTATTCCAAATTCACTTTTTTTTTTTCAAATAAATGTAAGGAATTTTGCCATATGAGTATTAAAGAAAAACGTTGTTCCGGTGTAACGCAGAGAAATGACCCTCCCCTACAAAAATGACCCATGGGTCATTTCACAACGTAGAGAAATGACCCATGGGTCATTTTACAACGTAGAGAAATGACCCGGGTCATTATTCTACGTAGAAAAATGACCCTCTGGGTCATTTTTCTACGTAGAATAACGACCCGGGTCATTCCTCTACGTAGTAAAATGACCCCTTGGTCATTTTGTAAGGGGGGGGATCATTTCTCTGCATTACACCGGCAAATATGCTTGACTACACCGTCACTGTAGTGAATTATCATCAATAGTAGAGTTATTCACCGTGAAATCCCAGCAATTCATTGATAGGAGTGAATTTTATAAAAAAAGGGAATTCTTTTATTTCATTCATCCTTTCGCTCGCCATGTCTAGCTAATGGATCTCATTGGGTGTTACTACGCCACTGTCTAACCCTTGTTGAAACAATGTCGTGTTTTACGACCCTTAACTCTTTACCACACGAGAAAAGTTTAGACTGGTCCAAATTGAATGCATTTGCAGACGACAAAATAACGGTGATTGAAAAATTGAAATTTGTTCTGGGAAGGGTAGAAAAAACTGTGGGAAAAGGAGAAAATGCTGGTTACCAGCATTTTCTCCTTTTCCCACAGTGTTTTCAAAAGGCTTCTTTCTCAGAGGTTTCAAAAGTAGAGATTGTGTGGTAATGGGTTAAGACGAAGCCTTTTGGAAAGAAAATGAGAAATTGCGGGTTAGGAGCATTTTCTGCTTTTCCCACCATGTTTTCTACCCATTTCCCTCAAGATTTTCAATCAAAACTAAGCGGTCGAGCCACCATATTTTTGCACAACGTCTTCTATCGTCTAAGGGCAAAGCCCGTCATTCGACCCACATTTGATATCTCGACTGTAGACTGTTCTTGCTTTAACCCATTACCAAACGACAAAATTTTAAGTTTGTCCAAATCGAAAGCCTTTGCAGACAATAAATTATGAATCCATAAAATCTGATTTGTCTTCTAACCAATTGAATCAAGAGTAGATTGATCCTTGAACATGCAGAAAACTGATCAAAAGCAAAAGATTTCGACCTAGGCCAGCCATCGCGAACTATGCATTAAACCCTTTTTCCCAGAGCATGGCTGGAATTGTTTGAGTGATTTTTTATCAGCGCTACAGGAGGACGTTTGTATCATCAGTTTGTAAACCAAAGTAGGCCTCATTTAGGTATATGAATAAGAAATGTGGCTCGCATTACTTTTCAGTCAAGAAATCTCGACTCTCTACCCCACAACCACGGACATGACACAAAACTTTGGCAAAATATCTCATAATACGTACAGATATATAAACTATCTTGTGCCTCTTTGGAGACCAGGCTCTGCCTTTACCAACTATTTCTAAGGATATACTTTGTCTTATTTGCCACGATTTTCTCTAAATTTGAATGTAACATAAGTTTTGATTGGCTAAACCATTTGGTTTAGCCTATCAGAACTTTTGTTTCCTTCCAAATCTAGAATGAGACAAAGAATATTCTTCAGAATGGTTGGTGAATATGAATTGATATACATCAACCTTCCTAATTCCATTCTAAGTCTAATTCTACATGAAAGAATAAAAAAACGCAATTTCTAATTTGCAACAGGATTTGGTTTTTCAATACGAATGCAATCGGGAAAGGTTGTTAAATACGATTCTGACTCTTAACAGGAAGTTCGGCTCATTACGTAGGGCCTATTTGTTTAAAGTACGCATTGTTAAAGTATGTTATGAGGCTGTCTTTGCGCCTGATTACTCATGGACACGTAAAGACTTGAAGATTTATGGAAGATTCGGTCAAGGAAAAGCAAAATACTAACAGCACACGTTTAGATCAACATACATTTATTTATTCTGTTAAGTATCATTCTTTTAAATGTGTACTTAAACTATGGAATTATATATTATATTGTAAACCGCAAAATATCATTTACAAGGCCACTCTGTAAACATGTATCTACTTGACTATTTTCTTCCGTATGAAAAAGATTAAATACTGGCTTGTTGGAGCTTCTACAAAAGTATTCAAATTTTAAGACCAGTGGAAGTGACGTCAATATATATATTAAAAAAAAAAAACGTTCTACGAGTATACCATACACTAGTGGTGTGATTTTACTCCTTCATTCGTTAAAGAAAGTACATATGCAAAACCTTGACCATAGACATCGTAAGAAAGTATTCTGTTGTGTAAACAGTCGCCGATCTTCCACAGAAGATGTCATTGATACAAACGGAGAGTGTCGTTGTCCCCGTTAACGGAAGTGAACCGTTGTCTGTAGCCGTGATACGGAGGGCGTAAATATCTTGCTCAAACACTAGGCCCGTCGTGGTAATATTACCAGTCAGTCTGTCTATGCTAAAGCGACCTTGTGACGTCGTGCTGCTGTCCCCAACTGTTAGAAAATAGGATAGAAACGCAATTTTAGACAGATAGGTCTTTTTTTTTCAATTTGGTTAAGATCTGCACAGGCACGATTTACTCTTATTACTTTACTGCCTGCTAAAACTCAAACAAATATTGTTACAATTCACACACACCCACACACCCCGATCCACACCCATCCACACACACCAACACACCCACACACACACAAAAGTGTTCGATGAAAAGGGGGCTGAATGCATCTGCAAAAAGTGTCGATTCATATCAGCCTGCGCGGATAGCGCAGGCTGATATGAATTGAAACTTTTTGTAAATTTTATGGATGCCTTTGGACAGACACAGTCCACGAAATGGATTTTCATGAATCCATAATTAAGTGATTGTCGGGTATCATGCATCACAGAGGTGCGACAAACCGTACTGCCAGAGCAAGGCTCAAATGTATTGTTGATTCAATGTTTAAGAAGCTATCTACAAAACAACTGAAACATTTTTTTTGAAATGCTACCTGTGGTGGAACAAGTCTTTAGAAGCAAACATAAAAGGAACAACGGCGATGCAACACGAAGTTGGGTTCTAGGAAAGTTCCTGCCATCCTGAGTGAGACGATTGTAATGAGTACCCAAAAATAGATTTTGGAAGTGAAGTAATGGATTTAGAATACCATCACTCCCTTTATGTGGAACTCTTCTATAACATCGCCTTTCATCGCCCCAAAATCTACGGGTTCGGTAAGACTCGGAGGATCCGTAATCCATCGGCCGATAGACGCTGGTTCCAGGTATCGATTACGAATTACCCGAGTCTTAGCCGATTTCGTATACGATGAATGGCGATGTTACACGAACCCGATTAGAGTCCTTGAAAGAGGGAATCATTTGGTAAATGGACAAGCCAGTATTATAAAATTAGCTAACTTACATATTATAGCATACATCAGATCCTTATTTACACCGCTGTCTCTGTCAGTTGCTTGAACTACAGCCACGTAAGAACCTCATAGAAAAAAAAGATATTATTTCTTTAAGTAACTTTTACAATAAAAGTTGTCACTGCGGTCAGCGAAGATCAAGGTCAGTTTGCACAAGACGTGCAGCCTAAGCTTGATCTACATTGTCCGTTTGTATTAGCCACTCCTGGATATAGTTGGGGTCTTATTTCTTGACTGACATTGCCCAATGAGTGTGCTTTTGGCGCTCTAAATTCTGACCCTTAGGTACTTAGCGCGACTCAAGGGCCTTTTTGCGAACAGTGTAGATCAAGATCGGACTGCACAAAACCTGCTGTCTGACCTTGGATCTACACTGTCCGATAAGGAGACATGTCTCCCACCATGCCTTTGAAACAACAAAATTTGTGTTTTTACTGTCAGTTCGAAAGTTATATTTCACTTATCATGATGGCCATTTTGAAGTTGCAACACGCGAAAAGGGGCATTCGGACATTTGCGTAAAGCGTCGTTTCGGATCAGCATGCGCAGTCCGCGTCTGTTTTTATGTATTTTTCTGTTTTGCACAAGTCTACTGTAGCACAAAATCTAATGGAGTCGTAAAATGCCATCTCGGATTAGCCTGCGCAGACTGCGCAGGCTGATCCGAGACGGCACTTTACGCAAATATCCGAATGCCCCTTTTCGCGTATTGCAAGCTAATATTAGAGCAAGATAAAGGCTGGCTCTAGTACGTTTCATCAAGGTTATTTTCTCCATGGTTGTGTTGACCTATCTTTATCCATGACTTTCAGTCCAGACAAAAGCATGGTATTATTAATTTCGTTTTAGGTTTTGATGTTTTATTCTAGAGTAAGTCATAAGACAAATGTACAAATATTATCCACAAATGGAATTTGAAAGAGATCGTGAATAAAGCTTTATCGTTTATTTCATTGCTGAGTATTAAAATGGCTTGTACCTCTTAGATGAAAACCTGCAGTGAGTTTATCTAGGTGTAAGTTCTACTTCTGTCCTTTTTAATCTTTAGTTGGCAAAGTTTTGATTTGCAAATAAGGAATAAAAATAGAATTTACCTTCTGTAATGCCAGCGAAGGAGGTAACTCTTGTCCGGTATATAGCTTGCTCAAAAACTGGAGCATTGTCATTAATGTCTTCCACGATTATACTAAGAGTAGCAGTTCCTGAGCCGCTTGGGTTACCGCCCCTTTTTAAATGAAATTTGAAATTTCATTCTTTCATAAAAGTGATATATAGTTATCCGAGTGAAAGCCCTTTATTGAACGCATGTGCAATGGAAGTTGCCGAAAATCATCCGCTGAGGCTATTAGTCTTATAGCCCGACAGCAATTTTCTTTGTTAAGAATGGCAGCTCTTGGGTAACCTGCGACCCAGTTATCTCATTGCCTTATTTTGAAGTTGATGAAAAACACCAAATCTTGCTATCAATCTACTACATACAAATTTTACCAAACCATTTCCTATATATGCTATTGTGTAATGTTAGCCTTTTGTTTTACGATATCTTTCTGTTTAGGACTAAGATAAAATTTGCATTACATCAATAGGTTAAACCTGTTTTCAAAATCACTATTTCACCGATCTACCTTGTTGGTATTACAGATTAAACCATTTTTCAGTTTTAAGCTTTAGAGGCGCAAGAGGCTTATAATCATTGGTTTAAAAGTTCGAAACCAGTTCTGGATAGTAATGAGTTGTAATGCCTTTCTACCCATTCTTTTCAACTGTGTTGGAAAATCAAGGGAATCCCAAGAGGGCATGACATGTACTCTTGCAGTGTGCTATAACGTCGATTTACTTCAAAAACCTTGTAACTACAGCTTGTTTCAAGCTGTAGTTACGAGGTTTTTGAAGTAAACCGAAGATAGCTGCAATACTGTAGTGAACATTGTTACACGTCATTCAAGAAGGACGAAAAGAACAATACTTACGCAATCTCAACCACAATAACTGGGTCTAGCTCACGGTCAATGTCAAATGTTTCATTGACGTACACACGACCTTCACCATCAGAAGTATCAACGAAAAACATGCCAGGATACTTCTGATAAACAACTTCGTAACCTGTCGGAGCGTTATTAATTTTTACTGTTGTGAATAAGACACTAGAGTTTGATGTTTGGCCCTCCACGAGCGTCTGGTCAAGAGTAGTATTGCCGTCTTTTGAAGAGATTTCCGATGGTTGAAGCCATCGGTCCGGCGGGAAAAATGCACCTGTAAATAAGATCGATACATGTTCGACGTATATCGAGATGATTGACCTTTTACCAAAGGATTCCAAGATTTCAATGACTCTAATGGAGAAAGCGTTTTGAAAACATACTGGGAAAAGCAGTAATTGATGATAACCAACATTTTCATCTTTTTCCATCATGGTTTCTACCCTGCAGGAGTTTTATTCGATAGAACCACACTGAATTTGTCCTCTTTAAATATTTTCAAAATGTTATCATGAAAAGAGGTAGTCGAGTTATCCAGTAAAGAGTTAGCCGAAATCTAAAACGTAACGATTCGGACGCTATAATTTTCCTTAACAATGGTTTACAAGAACCTGACCCTGTAATTGAGTTGCGACTGGTATAAGATCTTCTGTTACTTCAGCAAAGCATTTCAAGAAGAATTTTAAGTTATAAGTTCTTCATTCACAAGAATTTACTGCATTTATAACATTAGATGGCAGTCCAGAGAAATTCAAAATCAGTATTCAGTCTTAATTTGAGGACTAGCAATCTCATTTGCTAAGATAGAACGTGTAAGCCATGCAGTTGACTAGAATAAAATTAGGATAATGGTACAAATGACCCAAGTCTGCAACACATTGTTATCTTTAATAGTCATTGAATCATACTCTATCAAAAGGGTGCTTAATGCATCTGCAGATAGTACAACAAAGGCTGATATGGGTCCAAACTATTTCTTACTGGTGAATTTTTCGCATGTCAAAGGACCGTCTATAATTAAGCTACTTTTTCGGCAAAATCGACCCAGCTTATGAAAGGAATTTACGTTTAAAACAACAATGTTAAGGCTTGGTCTATTTTATGAGGTCAAAATATCCAAAGTAATACTCAGAGGGAGAGAGAGATAGAGACAGACTGACTTACCGTCATAAACATTAAACACTTAATCATCTTACCTGAAAGAGAGTAGAATAATACTAAAGGCACCGTCTTTCTGGACACAACTGGCATCATAAAATCGTTTTATTTAGCAATTGTTTTACATGTAGACGCCGCGATTTAAATCGTTGCCTAATCGACCAAAATATCGAAGTTTATTTCTTTCCCTTCGTTGAAGCCTGTTGCAACATTGTCTGACAGGCACAAGTGAGTGTATTTATAGCTAAAAATTTAGTATCGAGAACGTTTCGGGACGTGCGGATGTTACCAGGAAATAAGGTCTTTGAGACCGATTCTTTTGAGCCGATTGGATTCCTAGAGAATGACGTAAAATCATTTTTAATTCGTTATTGTGTAGTTCTTGTAAATAATTAAGTAATGTATTCTGTTATCGAATGTCATTGCATAATTTCTGCGGTAAATCCGGGATAACTTAACAAACAAACTTTAGTATAAGACCACTGGTAGAACGATTTGATCAATATGTGAAAAGTATTTTATAACTTTACCGGAAAAAACTCTGAAAGCGTACTCACTTTGTAGAATTCATGCAATTTCATTCATTGTTCCATTGTAGATGTGATATAACTCGAACAGGCTGTCGGACAGAAAACAAGTGTCGTTGAAGAGTGGCTGCTAACGCTGGTCTGTATTTCTCAAGTACACGGCACTCGTTTACTGTCCTAGACATAAGTTAACTTTGATATCAGACGATTGTTCTTTGGTCACTGCACCGCAGAGGAAAAGGTGAGCAAGGAAAACAATTAAGGTTTATCAAACATGAATTTCAACTCAATTTCGTTCGTTTGATAATATGTAAAGTAGTCTATTACTGCATGTACATGTATTTATTTACTATTGTTACGTGTACACACAATTTAGTTGTTGTCTGGGCATATATTCTTCGTAGAATCCGACCTGTCTGCTTCGACGCATCACCCACCCCATAAACAAGCCCCAAAACAGTCTGTGCTGGGTTACTCAAGTACAAGACAAGGGCTCTGAAGTGTACGAAAAACCCAGTGCTTTCATTACGGTCCGAGCCCGATGTCTCCAGGTTTCGAGTCCTATTATTCACCACTATAATCCAACCAGGATCCATTATGGTAATTTATCTTTACAAGAAAGCTACATGTTTTTATTATGGAAGATGTACGCAACTGCAATTTCGGGTACAGGTAGCTAGGCTCCTAATTGTAGTTATTGGTCGTAATGCCAACAAGGGTGTATCCTGACCTCTGCACTGCTCTATATACTGTATATGATACAAAGGCTTATCTTACAAAACTGTTGACTAAAAATTCAATAGTTTCTGAGTCAGAAATCCTTCGCAATGCGGCAAACGCTTTTATATGCGACCCATCACTAAAAAAAAGGGACCATCTTAGAATTCTGTACATTCATTACATGAAAACGGATTAACGATAGTGCAGGTTACTTTAAGTTGATAATTCAAAAATGATTGAATAATAAGATACAATGACTACTTTTCATACAGAAAGTATCATCAAAGCAAAAAGTGTCAACCCTGGTCAGCCTGCGCAAGTCGCGCAGGCTGACCAGGGCTGACACTTTTCGCAGTTTCCAGAAGGCCCCCATTTGCGTGGTGGGTCACATATAAAAGAGAAAGAAAAAAAAAGAGGGCGATTCGGGCATACTTTCTCATTTTTTGTAAACTGCTACACTTTGAGAAGGGGGAAGCTTTGAAGTTTGAATCGCTGCTATAGTATGTTCTGGATTACCTTATAATAATAACCGCTGTATGGGGCATGCATCCAATCATCCTCAAAAACATTCCACCGCTACCTAAACTGGTCTCCATTGTACATGTACAGATGTATGTAACTGATACAGGCTATCGTGACGATTGTTTTCATTGGATAAGCTAGATTAGCTATACCAACCAATCGGAATGTCTTTTATATATCACATCTATCCGTGAGAGATTTTTTTTTACCGCCAAGCACAAATATGTAGGCTGTCGCCGCTTGATAAAACCGATATTATATGTTGAAAGCGGCTTTTAAACATTTGGAAATAAATAATTCAGTTGATTAAATTATAAGCTCTAGATAGCTTGGGCTAAACTTTTGTTCTATTCCCCCACTCCCAACGAAAAGAAGAAGAAAAAGAAGACATTACAAGAGGCCCCCAAATAGCTTTTACCATTCAAACTTTTTTGTTAAGGGAGAATCTTAAAAACCCCTATTATAGACCCGAGTCATCCTGTCCCGGGACTTCGTGCTTTCTGTTATACCTTCGGTATTATTTTTTATGTGTACTTGGTTTTGCGTGTTCTTTATTATACGCTAGTTACGCCCTTGACAATGATTCCTAAAGTAAAAGATTTGTCTATGCTAGTATAGTGGCAAACAAACAACTGTGTCTCAAGTCGTGTCAATATCTAGGACGGGATTACCTTATCTCATGCAACTCAGCAATGTATATATATACTGAACCAAAAAGGAAACTTACTCTGTGTTTAAGTGCAGATATACATAAATATGAAAATCAGGATTAACCTAGATTTATATGCACTGAAAAAGTATTTTATTACGACTTTGTGTGAAAAAAAAATTATTGCTGAGGGTTTATCCAAGAGCAGTGAAATGGTATAGTTAAAATGCGGAAGGGGTAGCTCACCAAAATCACAAATTAATGCCGGTATTACCACCTTCAGCATGAAGGACAGTCTGACATTGTTGGTGTATAGAACGGATAAGTGTATTGATTTCGGCTTGTGGAATGAGCCATTCCTGAATTAAGGCTTGTCTTAGCTGAATGACCTTTGACGGTGAAGTAGGTGACGTCTAACATGCTGGTCCAAATTATCCCAAAGGTGTTCAATGGCATTCAGATCAGGGCTTTTGGCAGGCCAGTCATTAATAAATGTAATATTCCAGGCTGTAGGCCTATGGCTTGTGGCATTATCATGCTGAAAAAGAGTGATATTGGCATTATTTGAAACAGTGGGATAACGTGCCTCGCATGAATTTCATTTCGGTAGCGTTGGGTATTCAAATTTCCTTCGATAACGACGAGATTAGTGCGAAAGCCACGTGTAATGCCCGCCCAGATCAAGACAAAACCCCTATCCCGACCCCAAAACGATCTCGTTCAAGTACGCAACAGTCGGCAAAACGTTCATTTCTCCTACGGTATACTCGAACTCCTCCATCACCTCGATGAATGGAAAACGGGTTTCTTCTGCAAAAGGCTTTCCATAAAGTTAAGATTTGTTTTATCGGACACATAATCGTTCGCCGCAATATATGTAGGTCATTTGACATTTTAATTTTTTTTAATAATATTGCATTTGCACGTAAACACAGGGGAAGTTTCTTTTTTTGGTTCAGTATACATTTACATGTAGGAATGGACATCGTGTGGCTCAATCAACTGGACAGTCTTGTCGCCTTACTGACCACTGCGCTAACTGTAAAACTTGATCATTTAGAGGCTAATTTTCCCGCGAGGTAAGAACTTATTATGCATACTGTTTAAATGGATAATGTCGTCTGTGTATTGGAACAAGCTGGGTTTGTGTATTTTGGGCGGTAAACACATGTCTGTTATTCAAAGGTATTTAGAAAGTACACACCTTACTGCAGTGATCATGGTGATACGTTCCAAAGTATTGCCGAAATTGTTCTGTCGATGCCTCTCCCAGGCGTGCAGCATGCGAAAAGGGGCATTCGAATATTTGAGTAAAATGTCGTCTCGGTTCAGCCTGCGCAGTCCGCGCAGACTAACCCGAGACGTCACTGTGCTACATTAGATTTTGTGCTACAGTAGACATGTGCCAAACAGAAAATTACGTAAAACGGAAAGTGTCGTCTCGGATTAGCCTGGGCGGACTGTAAAAGCTGATCCGAGATGACACTATGCCTATGTCCGAATGCCCCTTTTAGCGTGTTGTCGGCCATATGTCACGTTGTTGGAATGCATCCACTTACTTTTTTTACTAAAATTTTCATAAAACGAAATTTGTTCTAAGACAATTTTACTTTGTAATAAGGATACGTGACGGCAGGGCCACCATTCACAGACAAATCTAGCACACTCTCTTAGCGCCAATTATCTTTTGACGACATATTTCAATGGCTGAAAATAGCTACCCCCTGAAAATCAGAAAGATTTTTATAATGATGGCATGATTAGACAAGCGAACGGTATAAATTCAAGAACAGACAGCTCGTTTTGTGCATTCCGATCTTTATCTGTGCCATCCGCGTATAAAACCCAGATTTCGCATGTAGCACTGAAGCGGGTGAAATACTAAATAATCAAATAAACATAATGTGCAAGGACACCTGTATATCTATTATAAGCACTGCTTAGATTAAGTACACCAGGGATCTTGCATTTATTTGTATCCCTGGTAAGACTGATAAAGCAAGTTGCCTTTAACCCTTGACACACAATTTCGAAATTTCACAAACCTGAGAAAAAAGCCTATCGAAAATTCTATCGAAAAGGAAA
Organism: Tridacna crocea; assembly: GCA_943736015.1. Taxonomy (NCBI): domain Eukaryota; kingdom Metazoa; phylum Mollusca; class Bivalvia; order Cardiida; family Cardiidae; genus Tridacna; species Tridacna crocea. Next base: position 25,732,723 of record OX031056.1, read on the forward strand.
GATGCTGGTGACCAGTATTTTTCCCTTTGGACACAACATTTTCTCTACTTTCAAAAACAAATACTACGGCGTGCCATTTCAGTCACATTTGATTTGTCATTGCCAATCCCGTCAGTTTGGATGAATCTAAAAAACTATCGTGTGGTAAAGAGTAAAAAGTGATCGCCACATTCTTGGTGTACAATCGGGGACTTCTAGTGCTGACCACCCCTCTCCTCTGCTTTACGAAATTAAATACAGAGCTCTGCAAAAAGATCGCTTGGATTTACCATTTTCTTCCGCTAGGTGGCATTCTATAAATACACGCCCCATCTGATCTGGGCATTCTACAGACCGAACTATTTTTCAAACTGAAAACCTCGATTTCAAAATACAATAAAGCTATAATCGATAAAATCTAGAAACTGCATTCAAAGATGTGCTTTAAAACCACAGGATATTTGTGAGAACATTTTTCCTCTATAAAATAAATATTATTTAAAGAAATTGTGAGTGATAAACGGGTTACATTTTTCAAAAGATGTAGAGCTTTTCTCCATTGCTGCGAGTTTATTGTGGTGCCTTTTTTTTTCTAACATATAACTAAATATACGATACTTTCATTACCAGATCGAGCCCGTACCGACTTTGTTTTTCTACTTCGACTGATTTTTCATTTTTTAACATGAACACGTACTTACATTGTCAGATCGATAAAAAACAGATGGTATCCCAGATGGCCCAGAGTTTAAAGGCCAAATACCACATCCCTGGATGTTAGGGTTAAAATGGTCGCTAACATTGTTTGCATATCACGGTTGCTATTCTCAACCGTGTTTGCATCTTCATGGGTAAAGAAAAATAGCTTTTCCAAAGTTAAAGGATTTGTAGATCTAGTCGACAATTTTTGTGTTTTGATAGTGGTGAGCTATATCTGTGAAAGGGTAGACAATAATGGTTTAAAAAGATGCTGGGTACCAACATTTTCTCCTTTGCATATTTGTTTCAAAAGCTGTTAGAACCTTGTGGTTGTTAGTTCGATACCTGGTTGAGACAAACTTTCTTTCCGACAATTTTTCGCCTTCCAATTCTGACGCATATAAGAAAAACAGTGACTTTGAAAAAAAAGTTGTGTCAGTATTGATATTAGAAAACCAGAAACACATGCGTAGATGCACTGACGGTCGTTATCTGGGCTGTTAAAACGGTCTTAAACTCCGATATAATCAGTCAAAATATTTTAGTACTGGAAAGATCAGACCGTATTTGTTGTTTGCAGGCTGTTTATTATTTACGCCGTCTGTAAAAAGTATCTATGTGGTCATTAATTGTAAAAGAGGATCGTAAAAGATTGTACATGCTTCAATACTAGTGGTGTTTTTGGTGCCAACAAGATGTTTATTTATGTTTAGTTTATCGAATTAATATTTGATAAACATTTATTGGCGGATTCACCCGCTGACGCCATTGTTGTAACCTCACCTAATGCAACTTCTGATGCTGACGTTTAAACCCCACTTCCACAGAAGTAAAAATTGGTGAATGCACCCGCTGACGCCTTTGTTTATGGGGCAAATCCTAATGTATTTTGACCAGACTGTTTTTTCCTTTAATCAGCTGGAAATGATGTCAGTAAAACATATTTCCATCATTTTTCATAAATACCACCCTGTAACATGCCACAAACCACGGCCGAATTGTCTCGCTGATATACGGCCCAAGAAATGGTACATGGCTGACTTCCCCTGATTCGCTTATCTCCCATGCTTGTGTGACGTCATTGTCGACGCAGTCCGTATATACCGTTCGTAGACATAAAGTAGGAACGTGGATGATAGCACAGGTGCCTGACGTGTCTGGCATCATACCATCCCTCTATATAGATATAATAAAGTCTTTATTATATCTATATAGAGGGATGGTATGATACCAGACACGTCAGGCACCTGTGGATGATAGTACACAGATATCTCTGAGTATTAACTGAGAATTGAGCCAAAAAAATGGTAATTTTGCAGAATATGACTGGAACTTCTATTCGGGCACTCACAGAATTAATACAAGTACGTATGTTCCTATTTTCGAAGGAATTATAAAGGAAGTTCATGGATTGAACATTTAGGCGGGGACCGGACAGTGGTGACGGATTTTGTGCCATTGCATCGTTCGAAATTGTGTCTGAAATACTTCGAGGAGAGTCAGTTCTTAATACGTCCAAAACTCGCAAGAGAAGTTGGTCATATCTTAGGCTGCGGTTAAAGCCTGACCATGTGCCTACATTATTCAGTTCCATTAAAGTGAGTTTTTTATCGAGTGGTGAGTTTGCACCGCCCTCCCCCCTCGCCCCACCCCTTGTCATTTGTTTAAAGCCTGTCTCCATAGAAGTGAATTTATTTAAATTCGTGGTTTCTCCTACTGTTGTCGTTGTTTAAACGTCTCTCACATACGATTGAAGGATTGCACCCCTCCGATGTCGCTATTTAAGTCACTTCAATAGGCCTACTTTATCTTAATGTTTTTCCCTTAGAATGCTCTGATAAAATAACGTTAAGGTACAACGATTTAGTTCTAGCTCCGCAAAATTTTGATATGTATGAAAGACGTGTGTGTGAGAAAGATTATTTTGACTAATCTTTACTTTTTTTCCTTCAGGTCTTCATGAATTTTGTCTACTGAAGACAGGCCTGCTGTACTACTTAACTGTCTTTCCTAAAAAGTGACAATGCCAAAGAAAGGTACGTAAATAAAGTATTTAATGATTGAATGGATTTTACAAGTTTTTTTTTAAGGGATTCTTTTTCTTCTGTTTTCTTCTTAGTGCACGAAGATTTTAGAGTAAACTCCCTAATACAGTTTTTCGGAAAAAAAACTGTCGATTGAAAACGAAGAAGGTGAAAAAGAAGAAAGAAGAAGAAGAAGAAGAAGAAGAAGAAGAAGAAGAAGGAGGAGGAGGAAGGAGGAGGAGGAGGACGAGGAGAAGAAGAAGAAGGAAACGAAGAAGAAGAAGGCGAAGAAGAAGGAGGAGGAGAGAAAGAAGAAGAAGACGAAGAACGCATATTTTTAGAAAGAAAGCACATTACAATTTCCGATTTGTCGGGAAAGAAATGTAACCCAACCCTCAAAAAGGGGCCATCTTGGGACAGCGAAAAGTGTCAACCCTGGTCAGACTGCGCGAATTGTGCGGGCTTACCATAGTTGACACTTTTCGCTTTAATGTCATTTTTTGTATGCAAAGTGGTCATTGTGCCTTATTATACAATCATTTTTTTTTAAATTTTCAACTTAAACTGAACTACACTATCGTTAATCAGTTTTCATCTCATTGATGTACAGAATTCCCAAATGGTCTCTTATTACCGGATGGGTCACAAATAATCAAAGAACCATAGAACCGTGGTAGGTGAGTCATGCTATGCGATAAGGGAGTTTGATGCTTCTGCAAAAAAGTATCAAACCGGATCGAACATTTTCGCTATTGGTATTTTTTTTTTTCATGTCCAAGGGTCATTACACTAGATGATTCAGTCTGTTGGAAGACAAAATAGATTTTATGGTTCTATAACTGTGTAATGTCTTGGTTGGTATAATGAATCATGGAAATGCATCTTATCACATAACTCTCCTTGTTTTCAATGTAATACAGCGATTACGAATTTTCTTGTCTCACACACGTGTGAGATAAGAAAATAGTGCTGTATTTGGTCAACACTCTGTATTTATACACTGAGATAAGAAAATAGTGCTGTATTTGGTCAACACTCTGTATTTATACACTTCATTTCTAAAACATTGCTGACCTAGGTTTCTGAAGGAAATTAGCGGTCAAAGTTCTTGTCATGATAAATCTGTTAATTTATTCACTGTTAGACTCAAACAAAAATCAATAAAATGCAAGTTTCTTCGGAACTACTTTCGTTCGTAATGTTCCTGTCAAAGTAAGTGCACAGGCTTCATGTAAATTTCACTACACAGGATACATGTATGCCTCTGGTTTAACACATTTTGGACTATAAGTCTTGTTAATCACTAATGTAATAAAATGGATCTGACACTCACTTGTTTTTGAGGTATAAATTTATTAAACTCGTCCACAAAAAAAAAGTTATTAAGCTCGCCAAAGGCTCGCTTATTAACATTTTTGTAGACCCGTTTAATAATTTTTTATCTCACAAAACAACTCATGTCAGATCCTATATATCCCTTTTGCTGGAGCATGCTTGAACTCTTTACCAAACGATATGATTTTTGACCAGTCCAAATTCGATGTATTTGCAGACGACGGAATTAATGTGACGCAAAAATTGAAATTTGTTTTGGGAAGGGAAGAAAACATTGTGGGAAAAGGAGAAAATGCTGGTTACCAGCATTTTCTCTTTTTCCAACAATATTTTCAGAAGGCTTCTTTCTCAGGGTCACGAAAAGTAGGGATTGTTTGCGGCAGGGTTAACCGGAAGCATTCGAAATATAAAATCATTGCAATGATGAGCGATTTATTTTCTTCTGTTTTAAGGATTTCTTGAGAGGCTGGCGGATGGAGATACGATCATATGCGCGGAGGGATACTTGCTTGAGTTTGATAGAAGGGGTTATCTACAAGCTGGGGGTTATTTTCCTGAAGTAGTTCTTGAGCACCCGGAAATCGTCAGACAACTGCACGAAGAATTTGTGCATGCCGGAAGTGACGTGGTTGTTGCATTTACAGTATGTAACTCGTGTTTAAAGCAGTTTATCTAATTATTTACACTTTGCCGGACGATTCAGTTTCTTTTACGAACCATATAAAGACTGCTTTTCAAACATTGCAAAAAAAGCTTATGATAAAAGCCTTTTCTATCAAATTTCTATATTTCAATATTTTCTCTCTTTTCTATAGTGTTTTCACAAGTTTTTTTTTTTTTGAAGTTTGAGGAATTGGGAACGGTTTAATTTACAAAATCTTACCAGGTCATACCGTTATTGGTTTTCACACAAACGTAGCATCTATATTATATAGTACTTTTCACAATTAAGCAAAGCAAAGCAGCTGTCGTTCTTATTACTCGGAAGAGCAATTCGAACAACTGCTACACAGTCTTCCTTCGACAAGTCATTTCTGCGAATCAGTCTTCATATTAGAATTATGGAAAGATTGAATGATAGTGTTCTACCATAGCTCTAGCTTTTGAGTAACAGACCCGCGCTTCTGGACGTAAAGGCGTTAAGTTTGTCTCATACGAACTGCTGCTTCAGTCTTTTCTTGAAATAATAAATATATGCGTTGCATGCAGGATTTTCATCGAATATTCACGTGGATTCATAATTCTAAACAATTACATGTTTGTACCTTAGAGATTGCATTGCACTTGTATTGCTTCAGTTTTACGGACACCGGAAAAAAATGCGAGATTTGGGACGCGAGCATGACGTAGAAAAGCTCAACAGAACTGCTATAAGAATTGCCAAGGATGTGGCTGATAGGCATGGATGCCTCGTGGCGGGAAATATTTGTAACACAGGATTGTTCCTGCCGAATGACTACACCGAAATGCGAGCCATGTTTGAGGTGCGATTTGAATTTTTTTCCTACGTTTCCTTTTTCATAATTTTCCTGATTAAAAGTACGATTTATAAACAAATTGTCTACAAAAACTTTTGGCATAGATCAGCTTTGCAGTCTGCATAGGCTGAACTTGGTCGAAATTTTGCCAAATGTGCAAGGATCATTCTACCACCGGACATTATTAGTTGTACGGTCAGGTAGCAGAGGACTTGGAAACTTGTTCACGGCTGTGGCGAATCATGTCGCCCGAGCCTTCTTGGAAACTTATTCGCGGCAGTGGTGAATCTTTTGAGTGCCCCGTAAATATCACTACACGTGCAACACAACATCCAAAATGGCGGCGTATTATTATACTGCAAAGAAATTTCTCGTGATCTGATTGGTTAACATGCTGAGAACATTATTAGTTGTACGGTCAGGTGGCAGGGGACTTGGAAACTTGTTCACGGCTGTGGTGAATCCTTCGGCTCGGAGCGATATGATTCGACACAGCCGTGAACAAGTTTCCAAGTCCCTTGCCACCTGACCGTACAACGAATTTATTATATTGCAAAAATTTACCCTTTCAAACGCGTTAAGCGAAATTTTCCTCTATTATAATCTCACAAATCGAGTATGCTGACGAAATAATTTAGAAATTGCCTTCTGAGTACCCCAATTCAATGAAAACTGACGTCACTGAAATTGACGTCACTAAAACGTGCAGTTTGGTGCATAAATTTGCATTCTGGTGATCGATCGACGCCGTCATTTTGGATGTTGTGGTGCACGTGTAGTGATGTTTTCGGGGCACTCAAAAGGGAAACTGGCGTTACGTGGTTTTTGCCAGGGTACATGATAATGTTCTCGGCATGTTAACCAATCAGATCACGAGAAATTTCTTTGCAATATGATAAAAATGGTTGCCGAACAAAATAGATTTTACAGTTCATTATGTGATGATTTGCTTGATATAATGCAGTATGGAGACGCAATTATCCCCCATTTATCAGAGAATGGCTCATAATTATGTTGCTGTTAATCTGGCGTAAGATTCGACTTTGGTTCAGCGGCAAAGAGGCTGAATTTATAATCAGGGCCCGTATTCACCTACCATTCTTAAGAACGTTCTTCGTCTTATTCTGCAATATTTCCTGACTGTGAAAGTAACAGAAATTCTGACTGGCTTTAATGTACCACAATATGCGATTCAATTCAAGCATATAAAGAAGAAACACTTTGTTTGGACAATTACGCTTGGAAATTGCGAAATTTATACGAATACCTACAACATTGGCCTAAATACTGGTCAAAGAGTAAATATGCATTCCTTTATCACTTTATTTCACAGGAACAGGCACATTTTGCGAAGGAAGAAGGTGTTGATCTGATTATAGCTGAAACATTTAAGACCTTGAGCGAATCCAAACTGGTTTTAGAGGTTATTAAATCGTTTAGTAAGTCTTTTTTATAGCCTGAACTTTTTTCAAACTGAAAACTGTGAATTAATTAAGAAAATGGCCTTCTTTAGAATATCGTGGATTATCATTCAATAAACCACTGTTGTGAGCTTTGATGCATAATAAATATTAGTAATCCACAAGGGGAATAGCCAAAGAAGGTTATTCATTGCGCTTCATTTATCACAATGTGGTTTGTTGAACGATAAGCCACGATAGAAAAGAAGATTATTTTGATTCTAACATGACCAGCTCTTTATGATAGGAAAACAAATTCATACTTTGAGTAAAAACGTGGATGCAGATAATATTCCATTGAATAAACCATGGCTGTTCCACTGACTTACCAAAGCAAAACCCAACTGCTTCGTTGGTAAACATTAAAAGAATAAAAATTTCCGTAAAATCTTAGGTATAAAACACAAAAATCAAAAAAATAAAATGCACCTTTTTAGTTTGGTATATTATCTTTTTCTAATGATAAAGAAGAATGAACGTATTGTCAATAACAAGAGTCGCAACTGCTTCGAAAGATCCGAATATTACTTTACCCACTCCAAATCTTATTTCCAATGCATCACCGGTCAATTTTGAACTAACCTCTAACTTGAAAAGACTACTGGATCTATACATAATGTTTTTTTGGAAGCATTTCATATAACTTCCCATCGTTGTCAGTTTTTAGCTCCACTGGCCCAAGGCTAGTGGGCTTATGTCATGGCCCGATGTCCATCGTGAGTTCATGAGTACGTCCGTCTGTGCTTGAGTGTGTTAACTTTCATTTCAAACATCTTATTATCTGGCACTATCCATCCAAATCTGATGAAACTTTACAGAAATTATCCTGCCATGACCTTCTTCAGACTTTCTTGAAAGAATTCAATTCCTTCGAAAACTCTGCTTGCCATAGCAACAAACCGGAAAAATATTTAGCATTCTTAAAGATCTTGTTCTCTGAAACCACATGGCCCAAGGCTACTGAATTCGGCATGTAGCTTTATCTAATGGACCTTTAACAAGTTTCTTCATCTTATAGGCCTTGGGTCGAAATTAGCCCCCATCCAAGGGATCTCAAGCTTAACATGAACTCTTCATATAGTCACTTTAATTTAAATATTGATCAAGGGAAATAACTCGTGTTATAAATGATAAAGTTAGTTTTTATTTACTTTCCTTGGTTGTCATACTGCAGTGATACATTATTGGTGCTAGGTTTTGTTGATAAAAAATTTTCAATTTAAGGGAGAATGATTCAATTTTATGCTAATAGTTATGCTCACATGAGTGGAATATTAAATTCAAGGTAAGGTTTCTGTCATTTAGTTTTTTCCCCAATTTTCTAAGAGCTTTACCATTCATGCCTGAGAGTCTTCAGTGTTTTCGAAAGCCTTCTCTTTAAGGGTCATAAACTCTACGATTTGTATGGTAAAGGGTTAAAAAGCCACTGGAGGGATTCAGGGCCATCATGACCCTCTTGTTCTTTGAGAGTTTTCCTTCGTCCTTGGTCAAACAGCGGAAAATGACCAGTGATTTACATCAAATGGCATTCGTTGATCAAATATAAGAGGGTGAAGACATGGAACAGCCACAGGCGACTTACTTTAGAAATACAGAATGACGTCGGCCTATAATAGAATGACGTAGATTTTACCACTCTTTCAGTGCACTGTGTTTATAGAGCCGAATTTACGTGTCATTATAGAGTGATAATTAAAGCTTCCAACCTTGGGCAGTTAAGATTTATTGCTTTATTTTGCATACATGAAGATAAAGTTTTGTGATATGGTAAGTGTGTTAAGTAGAAATGAACTATTAAGGTGGCTATAGCACCTTTCAAAACCTACAACTGATTTGTAAACAAAATTAATGTTCAGAATGGCCTCCAATTTAACGTTGCAGTGTATTCAGTCTCTTCACGCAGTCGATTTTATCGAGCTGCATGTCTAGGTTGTGACCAGTCTCATCTCTGGAATGGTTCATGCCCTTTGCTTATCAATTTTGTTGTTTGAGGCTGGACCCAACGGGCACTATATGGGTTGAGTGTGAGTGGTGCACTTGGACTTTTAAACTGCTTTGAAGACAGTAATGCAGACATTGCAACAATTACAGAGACCAAGAGATCGGTAACTCTTCCAATGAAGCTAAAGTTTATGCCAGCAGTTCAGGGGTAAGGTAATATGTGCTAAATGAAATACAGTACCAGTAAGATGATTCAATACCACACACAGCCTGAAACATATTTAAACGGTTGGAAAGCTAGTCTGATTTTACAATGATGCTGGACGACCATGACTTTCTCACTCGCCAGCTATAAGCCTGTTTGCCTATAGCGTTAGCCCTGTCTGAGTATGTGTGTATTCTTGGAAAAGGTGGTGTTTCTGTCCAAACCTTAATATAAATGGCATGGTTGAATTTGAAAGTGATTTGCCGTTGTTTTGTGTGTGTGTGTGTGTGTGTGAGGACGATCCCAAGGACAATTTGCATAAAGTCAAGCCTCGATCAGACAACAAATAAGCTTACGGGGACTGATCAAAAAGAAGGTGAATCTGTAAGTTCCAGAGAAGACACTGGTCAAAACCTGGGTCCGTATTCACCAACCATTCTTAAGAACGTTCTTTGTCTTATTCTTCAAGATTTTCTGACAGTAAAAGTAACAGAACTTCTGATTGGCTAAACCATGTGGTTTAGCCAATCAGAAGTTTTGTTACTTTCACACCACCAAAATTCTGAAGAATAAGACTAAGAATGTTCTTAAGAATGGTTGGTGAATACGAACCCTGGACGTGCAGATCTTTGAATACAAATTCCATGACAACAAAAAAGTTTAAGTTCCATGAAAGAGACCAAATGCCCTGCGACATCAAAAAGGACATTATTTCAAATGTTTGATGTAAATCTGTGTATGTTTAGAAAGGCGCTGGTCACCTTTATTTTTCATACTATGGATGTCAGAACGCTGATTTTACATTTATTAGATGGTTTAATCTTTACTGTGTGGACTTTTTTAAACAACATACAATAGGCATATTAGTAAGTCTAACACATATAATAAAACACCCTGACTTTTTCATATACTAGTATAGCAATGTGCGATTTAAATGACATCCAATATTTCAGTATTTCTTATTTATATTTCTGTAGATATTCCCGCTGTTGTAACGATAACACCCCACACGAGTGACAACACATTTGACGGTGTCTATATTCCGGATGCTTGTAAGCAGTTAGAAGATTGTGGAGCGACCGTTGTTGGACTGAACTGTGGAAGAGGACCAAAAACCCTTATGCCGCTTGTCAGAGAAGCAATGAAAGTCTGTAAGGTAAGATAATCTTATAATTATCCTCTGGGCCTGTTTTATCAACCGTTCTAAGAAGCATTCTTCAGCTTTCTATATTTATACAATAAAGCAGCTTCTGATTGGCTTGATCAAATGGTTAATGCAATTCTTGATAAAAATATCATGGACGTTATTAGGAATGGTTGGTGAATACGGGCCGCGAAGCATGTTAGCAGCATATGAAACATGACGTAGATTTGGAGATATTAAAGAAGTTATCGCCCATTTTTGATGAAGCTTTTTTTTTACGGATGTTAATATGCTTCACAGAATTAGAGGCAATACAGAACGAAGAAAACACAGAAAGACAGGATGCAAAGACAGACTGATAGCCCATGTTGTACCTTCGTCCAGTGTGTTCAAAAGAGTGATTAAATACGCAGTTTTATTCCCCCGCTATAGAATGGCGACGGACACATAGTCTTGCCCCTATCCGCGTGTGCGCGTAAGTGTGTGTTCGTAAGAGAGTGGTGTTCGTGTATGGCTAATAACTTATAGGTAAATGGTCCGATTGCAGCACAGTTTGGCAAATTTGATAACCATGAGTTGGCCAAGATGGGCATATAGCGTTAGCCCTGTCTGAGTATGTGTGTATTCTTGGAAAAGGTGGTGTTTCTGTCCAAACCTTATTATAAATGGCATGGTTGAATTTGAAACTGATTTGGCATAAATTAATGGACGGCATGTCGCGAGCGAAGCCCATTTTGCCAGCTCAAAGGTCAAAGTCATAGCGCTTAGCGAAAACTTTTGCATACACAATAGCGTATACGTATATCGAAATATTTTTGCCAGTAAATATGGCTATAAATCTTTGAGTTTGGAACTATACTATGACTCTTACCTTTGTCATGATGTTCCGGGGACATCTATGTCAGTGACATATATTTCTAGTGTTTTCCTCAATTGATATTATAGGGTCCGTTTGCTGTCTTACCAGTTGTCTTCCGAACGACAGAGAAAGAGAAATGCTGGCAAGCTCTTACTGACCCGCTTGACGGTAAGGTTGAATCAAGTCATTATCTTTTTCTATAGGGTGGCTGACGATTGTTTTTTACCGCAGTATAATTCTGTTTTTATAGATCTTAACGACGGAGTCTCATCACCCAGGGTCAGTATTCACCAAACATTCTTAAGAATATTCTTAGTATATTTGTCAAAGGATTTTCTAAATTTGGAAGTAACGCAACTTTTAAAACGGTTTAGCCAATCAGAACTTACTTTACTTTCAAATTTAGAAAATTTTGGAGACTTAGACGAAGGGTATCCTTAAAAATGGTTGCTGAATACGGGCCCAGGTTATTTCAATAGGATCACACTAAACACCTTTTTTCAAGTCACTGTCTAATTTCTTTGGCAAACAAAGTTTTAGCTGTGGGAGAGAAATCAACCCTGAGGTAAAGAGTGCTACCGTTCACGGTAAAACCTCTGAGCCCGAGTCGTAGTTCAAAGTCACAATTCCGAGATAACACTATGAGTTAACACTGAGCTCCGTGAGCTCACAAACAATGGCAGATGAAAGGTTGTTGTAACTATGGCAGTCATTAAAACCCGGAGCAGGTGATTCGAGATCAGTAAATCCCGCCCCCGACAAGCTTCAACACCTCAGAACATAAACAAATTTTAGACTCAGCCAACAAGTGGAAAGCTGTTGTAGACAATACATTAATTATAGTTCAGAATATTAAAAAAAAGAACGATGTTTTCAAATTGATTGTCAGCCAGGGAGTTTATGTCCAGAATCGGCCTAGCCCATTAGCTTACAGCTTGCCGTCTACTGTTATTTTGCCTGGTTATGTGGAAAAGCAGCTAGTGGGTTTGGGAGATTATTTTGAAGACTAATGATAAAGAAGCTCATGTAAAGCATGGATAGGTACATAGGCCATCGCGATATATCGATATAGTGTTGAAAATGGCGTTAAACATAATGAATGCATGCAAACAAACGAACATTGGAGCTTGCTACATAATCTTCATGTCTTGAAAAGCACAGTTACCAGCTTTGCATTGATTAGGGTTTTCAACAATCCATAAATGTATAACAAGGCAAAAAGAGGCCCTTTTATACTGAACGATTTCCACGTTATTTTAACTGACATGTATCGGTTAGTAGAAATAAAAATCGGATGCGAACATCGTTCAGGACCTGCGTTTTTACTTTGAAAGAAAGATAGAAGAAAAAAAACTTGTTATTTAATTGGGCGTTGAAGAATATAGACCACGATTAGACTGCACATGTGCTGTCTAATTTTGGTCTACGTACTTCGTAAAAGACATTCGAAGTTGCAATTTACAGGAGATGAGTTATCTACTGCATTATTTTTTTCAAGGTTCTCCTTGTTTTCCGTCCGATCTTCAGTGTCACCAGTGTACCCGCTCAGAGATTCGAGCGTTCGGGAACGAGGCAAAGGAAGCTGGGATCCAATACATCGGTTTATGCTGCGGTAACTCGAGTTTATATTTGAGGGAACTAGCCGAAGCATACGGTCGGGAACCACCAGCCTCCAGATTTAGACCAAATCTGCAGCACAGCTTGTATTTCTCAGACCGAAGAAAGATGTCCGAAGATACCATTCGAATGTCCAAGTTTATCTTAGGTGAAAAGTAGTTGGCCTTGAGAGTATTTTTTTTTATTGTGGTATTTGTCGAAGACAATACCACTATGAGTTCAATATTGAATTCTGAAGACCATGTATCGCATTTTGTGCAAAGCCGAAGGAAATAAACCAATTAAACTCAATTTTTCTCAGACAAATGTGTTTTTCGGTAGCGCTCAGTTATGTAATTTGAAATGGCATGTACAAATACAATAGGTTAGGCCATCGATCGTGGAAATACTAATTTTTAATTGAAAATACCTTCACTCGTTCATAGTCCTCTGTTGGTGAAATGATACAAAATTCGTCTATCGGTCGCTTGGTTCTGGGCCTTTTCGTTCCAAAACCAGTTCGTCCCACTGCTTGTTCATCCTATGATTACGCACTAGTCCATTTGATTCAGCATGAATATTTACATATGGAAATAATTGATTGTAATGTTAGGAATTAAATGTTAACAGCTTAAGATATTTCAAAATCATAGTTTTCAGGTACGAACTTAATTCTATTAGATATATTTACACATGTTTTCTCTCTTTCCATCATGCATCCTTCTGTCAAAGGACATTACGTCTGACTCCTCCCAATGATCAAAGAGAGACCACAAATATTCAAATAATCCCAACTTTGTCATGAGAAATTTCCCTTCAACAGAAATGTTATTTACTTGCTTAGTAGGTTGACTTTTAAGCCAATATTTGAACAATATTTTCTTTTTATTTCAAATTTTTAATTCCATACAATGAGTTCCTTGACAAATACCACTTCAGCGTTCTCAACGCTTTGATTATGAGTTAGTAAATGACTGATTCCTATTCTAATTTGAGTTTTCGGTTATCATTCGATTTTATTTTGCAAAATATGTTGAAAAGTTTGCTCCATCATTTTCATCTGATTTATCTGTTAGCTCTCTCTCTAAACAGAGCTACCTTCACTTAACCCTTAGGCTGCTTAGCACGACTCATTGACATTCACAGACAGCATAGATCAAGATCAGATTGCACAGAACGTGCAGTCTGATCTTGGATCTACATTGTCCGATAAGAAGATATGTTTCCTCCAATAATAACTTTCAAACAGCAATATCCGGAAATTTACTATCGGCTTGAAAGTTTCGTTTTTTTTTTATTTAGCAGGATAACGATTAAAACATTCCACTGCTATCTAAACACCTCTGAAAATGACAAAAGACGCTCTAGTCTTGATTTACAAATCAGAAGACGGTAAAGATTCAGTGCAAGATAGCACTACGTTTGTATTCTGGTCATAATCTACACCGTCTTACGGTATAGATATAAGGTTCGCACTGGAAACTTTCTCATTTTTGATTTTGAAACTGTCTTAGTATTTTCTTTTTAACCCTTTACCAAACAATCCCTGGTTTTTATGACCCTGAGATAGAAGCCTTTTGAAAACATTGTGGGAAAAGGAGAAAATGCTGGTACCCTGCTGGAAACAAATGTCAACTTTTGAGTTACATTTATCATTTCGTCTGCAAGTGTTGTCCACTTGGACCAGTCTAGAATTTTGTCGTTTGGTAAAAGGTAAAAGTTCAACAAAAGTCTTGGGAAAAATATATATTGACGATCTGACCTGTTAAGAATTAAAGGTTGTACAACTACGTGCTACAACGTTAAATTCTTTTAAAGATGCCTGTCTACAGCCGGTGAGCAGAAACGCTGTTAAATTTCAAAAAGAAAAATAGAATGGTACAGAAATCTGTCCTTTGTGTACACAAGGATAAATTACTGACAGATATCGTGTAAATGAAAAAAGAAACACGGGGGTTTCTGTGAAAAACCTAAAATTGGCCAGAAGAAAACTGGCTGACGATCGAAGCTGTAGGGCCTAAACAATGGCGATGACTCACGGAAATTTATCGTTGGTTTCCGCCTAGAGTAACTTACATATAGGCCTCGATCTCCGTCTAAAAATAGAGGCTGCAGCAGAGAAGCATCCATTTTCCTTTATTTACCGCATCAAGACCGAGGTCAAATATAGTCACGTTACAGTATGCATGATCATCATACGAATCTACCCGAGTGTATAACGGATATCGAAAGTCTTCGATTCAAAATTCGGAAACGACCAGTCTGTTTACATTGAAGGCCGCAAGTCCGCGAAATGCATTTTCTATCAGGCGTAATCTAAGCAACCTTGCAACCGCCAGGCGCAATATTTGGCATAGATATATAATAATGACTATATTTTGATAAAATAAAAACAAAATGAGTTAAAACTGGCTTAAAATGAGTATTATTGCCTCTTTAACTCTACATTTTGAAGTCTACAGAGTTTATATCAATACCTTGTGTTTATCGTGTTAGTCCCTGCATGCCTGCATTGCCCTTCAATTTGGATAATATACATGTCTTTTTAGCTCACCTTAGCACAAAGTGCTTAAAGGTGAGCTATTGCGATCGCCCTATGTCCGTCGTCCGTCAACAATTTCTTTAAACATCTTCTTCTCCTAAACCACTGAGCCAATCTTGATGAAACTTGGCAGGTATGTTCCTTGGGTGAAACTCCACCAAAATTGTTCAAAGAATTGAATTCTTCCCATAACTATTGTTGCCATGGCAACAAAAATGAAAAAAAAATCTTTGAAAATCTTCTTCTTTGAAACTAGACGGCGTAGAGCTTCGTTATTTGGTATGTGGCATCTCCTAATGAACCTCTACCAAGTGAATTATGCCCCTGGGGTCAAAACTGGCCCGACCCCGGGGGTCACAAGTTTGAGCATAGGGACAAAGTAGGAAAACTTTAAAAATCTTCTTCTCTGAAATTTGAAGGCGTAGACCTTTGATATTTGGTAGTTGGCATCTCCTAGTGCATCTCTACCAACTTTGTTAAAATTACGCCCCCGGGGTCAGAACTGGCCCCATCCGGGGGTCACAAATTTGAGCATAGGAAAAAAGAATGAAAACTTAAAAAATCTTCTCAGAAACTAGAGAGTGTAGAGCTTTGATATTTGGTCTGTACCATCTCCTAGTGTACCTCTACCACGTTTGTTCAAATGATGACCTTGGGGTCAAAACAGGCCCGACCCTGGGGTCAAAACAAGCCCCACCTCGGGGGTCACAAGTATGAGCATAGGAACAAAGAAAGAAAACCTTAACATTTTTCTCCTCTGAAACTAGATAGCGTAGAGCTTTGATATTGGTGTATGGCATCTCCTAGTGGACCTCTACCAAGTTTGTTCAAATCATACCCCTGGGATCAAAACTGGCCCCGCCCCGGGGGTCACAAGTCTGAGCATAGGAACAAAGTAGGAAAACTTTAAAAATCTTCTCTTCTGAAACTAGATGGGGTAGAGCTTTGATATTTGCTATGTGGCATCTCCTAGTAAACCCCTACCAAGTTTCTTCATATGACGTCCTTGGCTTTAAAATTTCTTGATTTCGACACGTCGAATGGAGCTTTAACTATTTCTAAATCTTCTTTTAACCGTGCAATTAATTGCTCCAACTCGTTAAAATCGATAACTATAGTTGCTAGCCATTTCGCTCTAGTTATAGATATTTCGCTTGCCTTACAGAAAACAACATTTTCTCTTACTATTACCTCACAAGGTATGATCGCTGAAGCCGACCAAAACGCACAACTTAAAGAAACAACAACTGCCAAAATGTTTATCACAAGTATCCTGACTTGTGAAATACAGAAGATCGATATACATAGAATGTACACTACAATTTATCCTAAACGTACACAACTTTTTGAATTTTGATATTCGATAGATCTATCTTTAACACGAATTTTCTAACCTACTGTTAAAGGTACCTATTATATTCTGCCTTGAATATAAGTTGGCCTTCTAGTCAGGTATACTCGTGCATTTTTATACTTAATTCGACTCCGATGGCGAGTCATTAACATCTAACAAAGAATCTTGTTCGTTTCGTTCACGAACCTTACGCGTTCTGATTCGTTAGTAGTTTAGCAAGGGGAATATCTGATTCCGAAATACTGTGAGAGAGTTCTCTGCGATAAAGTTTGACTAGAAATTCGTTCTTCTCGTCATATGAAACAATGTTATAATTTGTATCGGAGAAAAAATTATCGGATGAAACATGTGGGACAACGTGTTACAGGTACAGTTTGTTCCACTATCCTATAATAAGATTGCCATTTGATATCTGATTTGTTCTTTCTGGTATGGTTTTTGTAATACACAGGATCACCTTTTTGAAACTTTACTTCTTGAGTATGGCGATTTGCCAATTCATTCCTCTTCTTTTTAGCTCTTTTCCGATATTGATGAAGCCATAAAAAGCTATATGTTGTTGTTCTAAAGCCATTTTTTTGAAGTTCTTCACCTTTATATTTTCGTCTTCTTTTTAAAAGATTATTTATGGGTAAAACCGGTTCGTTGCCAAATGAAAGAAA
The DNA here is from genome assembly GCA_943736015.1 of Tridacna crocea. Classification (NCBI taxonomy): domain Eukaryota; kingdom Metazoa; phylum Mollusca; class Bivalvia; order Cardiida; family Cardiidae; genus Tridacna; species Tridacna crocea. The sequence continues at coordinate 25,750,001 of OX031056.1, forward strand.
GAAAGGTGAACATTTGGTTGACTCATTAACACCAAAATGGACTGCTGCTAAAGCTTGACTTAGAAACATATCCCATGAACCAACATCTGTTTGTAGTTTTTTTTATATATTATGTCGACTAGCGTTCGGTCATATCTTTCCATCAAACCCTTTCTCTGTGAGTGGTAAAAAGGACGTAATCACGTGATGTATGTTAAGTTCAGCTAAAGTTTTTTCACTGTCTGATTAATGTTTTCAGACCCATTATTTCTAACGGACAAGAATAACGACACACAGGTTGACTGCATGCATATTCTGAAATAGTCTATGGTACTATTTTGCTCTTCTAAAAACGATAATTAAATGTGATTAAAGAGAACATATTGGACAACGAAAAATGTATCGATTATGGTAAGACTGTGCGGAGTGCGCAGGCTAATTAGGTTTGATACTTTGCTCTTTGCCAGATTTTTATGTCGGTTGAATAGTCATTCTGATTTCACTGTCATTTGGAAAAATCAACCTGGATTGACCCTGCTTTGATATTCACTACATTATTTTTTTACAGAGTTAGTAGATGCTTTAATTATTTAAACAAAGATTTATCTTGACCTTGATATTTCACCTTGGCCTAATATATTTAATTACATAACCAGATGCATAATGATTAAAACACATTACCTTATAGTCTCAAGATTTTACGACCCAAGGAGAGAAAGCTTTGGAAAACACCTTGGGCAAAGAAGAAAATGTCCTATCTGATATTTATCACGATATTTCGGTGATAGACAAAGTGTTGTCCGCAGCTTCTTCCATCTGGACTATTGTAAAATTCGGTCGTCTAATGATGAGTTAGTAGCTTCAAACCATATACAAGTACACCTAACTTAGAACTTCTGAAAGATCGTTATATGAGTTTTCAGTTCAAATAAGCTGTCAACAGTTTAAAAAAAGGGACATAAACACTTTTGTGATTTTTCATTGCTGGTCTTAGCGACAGAGGAAAACATAAAAACTGAACTCATTAAGGAGCAAATTTCTGATAGAAAATTTAGATTGTAACATTTTCTATTCACATGGAATTTTTGGGGCTCTGGGTTTCAAATATATCTTCACACTTCAATCGTTTGACACAATGTGCCTATCAAAACTTACGCGCTAAACGTTTTTGTGTAAGAAATTATGTTACTGTTCCATCATGCATTTACCTGATGCATTTTCTTTGTACCAGATATAGCTGTAAGATCATTTGGTAGCAATTCGTCACATTAAACAACCTTTGACTCACCAACGACGACATTTTAACTTTACTTGATGGCGCCACAGCTTCATTCCTTCCACTAGGTTTTTTGCGTTTGAAATGTATTTAAACGTTACTTTTCATTGATGCACGGCAACTCTTTTAATTGCACCCCAACTCCATCTGCAACTCCTTTTCCATTTGATGCTTCAAGGAATCTGCACGTGGAGCTCTCACAACTATAGTCAAAAGCTTTTTTATTCCACAGATAGAAGTTCATCTTGTTTCTATACCGTGTTGTTAGTACAACCGACAAAAAGTGTATCACTGAAACTGGTCTAATGGTTTTAATGAGATAAATGAATAAATCCAAAGGAATCCGTATGGCAGAATGTCCGTGTCATATGTAATCAGATGCTGTGCAGAAAGGGTTTGTATCATGTCCTTTGCATGCAACTTAGGTGTCAAGACTAACCTGACGTTTTGATGCACCAAAATGCATCATAATTATTCATTCTTAGCATTATATTTTTACTGAATCGATACGGACAAGAGCTTCTGTATCAGACATTTTCTCCTTCAACGAAACCATAGCTTGGTATTGGTGGCTTATATTAAACAATGTGGCAACATACAAAATCTTTTTTTAGTTCTTTTCATTGTGTCACTGTTTTCCTTCTTTATTCTTCATAGTGATTATCTTTTAGACTTGAACCACTTTTTCCAGTTCGTTTCTAACTATATACACTTCCTCCCTATCCTCTCTCTCTCTCTCTCTCTTCTTTCCACCAAAATATACACATATTCTTTTTTTAATACCCGTAGTATGTATTTACCTTTATTTAAATAAAGCATTGAAAACGTGTAGTATCAAGTATATGCCGCGGAATGGCCCATCGATTGTTGTATCTATCTCAAGGAATATTTCGTTTTTGCAGAGTAAATTAAATGCAGTTATAATTGCCGCTCAGAAGATGCCTTATTTGCTTACACAGAAATGCAAATCAGAATACTGGATAAAGTTATGGTAATGCAGGACAGTTGTAAGCTGTAGCAAGGGCTCTAATTGAACACGGTGCCTAAAATTAAATTATAGTTTTTTTTCTTAGTCATTTTAAACGGGACTGTCGTTGGAGATGCCAAAAACATGAATTCCCAGCCCCAACGTCATTCCAAAACCATCATTGTGACACCTGCAACATGATAAAAGCAGCAGCAGCAGTTGCAGCAGTAGCATTACATAAAGAAAAGTAACACAATTTCAGGGCGTAGCTCAGCAAACTGATAATCAGCTACCAAAAGGTGTTGAACCTGTTGTGCGTCTTAGATTTGGCCAATGTCAGACTGATGCATGATAATCCCAAAAAATATCTTTAGTGCAAGACTTTCTAAATCAGGAAAAAGTCGTTGTGCTTCCGTACCCTCCGTATTTACCCGACCTTACCAATTGTGGTTTATTTTTTTGGCGTATTTGTTCTAGAGAAACCGGTTTCGGTTCCAGACCAGTTTCAGAAACCAGCCATTAAGTTTTCTTCTTTTTTGGCTGTAGTTGTGGGTGAACCACTTGTAGGTGTCAATGGTCGGCTGTTGTTGTGCAGTTGCTCTCCTTATGATAATTACTAAACTGGCCGAAGTTTAAGTTAATATGATAGTTCACAACTACTCCCAAGTGTGAACTAAATATATCATTAACGACAGATATTATAAAGTGTCAAAGTATCTTAACTTTTAAAGTCAAAAAGGACATTTATAACTGTTTCAAAAATACTTTTTTGGATTCCTGTCCTTGTTGTATGGCTTTCCATTTTGAAAGCTCGGACATTTTTTTTTCCACTGTTGTTTTTCTTGTGTTTTCACTCTACGTCTTGAGTGTTTATTTTCCTATGGCGCAAGCTTCTATCGATGAGGCTTTGTCTGATATTTAGTCGAACGTCAGCGTTGCGATGTCCGCGAAAAGTGGTGACAATTCTTCGAAGAAGTCTACTCGGACTACAGGTTCGTCGAAACTTAGTTTGAAAGATATGGATAAAGGCATACCTGCTATGGAGTCTTCTATTCACGTTAGTTTGGAGCAAATTATGCATAGCTTGGATGTTCTAAATGGGTCTCAGCATACGGGTGGCAATTCTGCCTCGCCGAGAGCTGACCCAGGGACTTAAGGGATAGCGCTCCAACAGGGAGGCCCAGACACTAAATTAGTCTGAATAATGGTATTGATAAGGATATTGTACAGGAGAACATCGTATCCTGACATCCAAGACAGAAAGAAATAAATGATTTGTTGGGTTTAGATGGTCTTTCTCAGCCAGAAACTACCAAATCATCAGTTTCTGAGGACTTGGATAAACGAAGGTTCACTCGGTACACAAATACAGAAACGCCAAAATTGTTGGGTGAATTATTTGGAGATGAAAATACTGCTGCCAATATCTGCTCAGAGTTGGGCTTAGTTCTTGATGACTATCAAGTTCAAGTCTTGAATAAGTCAGGTCAAGCACAGGTTTCTGAACGTATTTCTTCATACAAGGAAGAATATAAAGTGTGCTTTCCAATACATGACAGAGCAGCTGCTACGTTACAAGTACCAGGACTTGATGATTTACTAGAACCTATGTTGGCTAAGAGACATGGTCCAAAAAAATTTAAACCACGGGAAAAACACAAGCAACTTTGTACACAACCCCTAAAATCGATTGAGACATTGGGCTACCAAGAACAGTTAGCCTCTAGGATGAATATCATTGCCATAGCCTATACTCAGCAAGGCTTAGCATCCCTGCTTAAGACTTTGCAGGAAAAGGACTTGAATATTGATCAGGCAATTCAGAATGTTCACGATTTATATATGACCAATAAAGCAATGGATCTGGCTGGTAGGTCTGGAGCTTTTCATCATATGATACAACGTAAAGCAGCGGTGTCAGATTCTGGCTTAAATACCTTGAAAGACATTCACTCAAAAGTAATGTTTCTGCCATTAACTGGTGCTGGTGTGTTTGGACCTGGATAACAAGATAAACTGAAGTGTAGAAAAGAACAGAAGGAACAGTTATCTGACTTAGTTTTTAGTTCAAGAGTTTTTCGAAAATAAAGTGATAAAACGAAAAAACACAAGCTTTGATTATCGTCCAAATTTCAAGGAAGTAAGACTGGACAACTCTGTTTTCAAGAACAAAGGAAAGCAAAATAGTCCCTCTTGAGAAAAGGCATCCAAATATAGTAACAGAAACAGTACTTAACAGCACTGCTGAAGAGCAGAAGGAAAAGGAAGTTTCTGTTCCTTCCTTTCGGATCCCTATAAAAACAATGACTTGGTAAGCAAAACTTTATGTCTTTTACCTCGAATACCTGTGGGAGGTTGTCTCGAATATTTTCTGTCGGCTTGGAAAAAAATAACATTAGACTAGTGGGTTAAGTCAATAATAAAAGAGGGTTACAAAATGGAGTTCATTCACAAACCAAACCCCCTTACTCAGATATTCGAAACACAAACGTAAAGAAATCAGAGGCTACTGTTATTTCAAGAGAAATAGATACTCTTTTGGCAAAAGATGCTATAGAAAAAGTTCCTGTGGCAGAAATTCATCAAGGTTTCTACATTACCTTATTTCTATACTACTCAACTTTTGCTAGGGATCAAAACAAAAAGAAAAAGTTTAATTTTAAAAGATGAAATTTATTTAAACAAAAACAAGTTTAGTTTATTCTTTGGTCATAGTAAAGGATAGCAATATCAAATCGACGGTATAATTTTTATTTTCAAACATCATCGAAAGCATGTGAATATTGTTATCCTTGAAATGAGCGTGAACAGTGCTGTTTGGCAATTTTGAATTAAAAAACAACAGAAAACACCATCATTATTTTCTGTTTATCCATCGTCAGGAACTGACTTGTTAAATGGTTAGACGGCGTTTAACTGAAGGTGAGATGGCAACGGGGGTGGGGATGCTGGAAATGGGGGCTACCCAGGGCGAAGTGACTGCAGCCCTGAACACGGGCCAGAGTGTGGTTTCAAGGATGTGGACCTGGTACCAAGCAACAGGTAATGTTACCAGAGGACATGCAGGAGGTAGGACTAGGGTAACAACACCCCAGAATGACAGGTCAGACAAAATCCATTTTGCAATGCAACACAGCTGCAAATTGACCTCCACAATGGCTAGCGATCAGAGTGAGCTCTCAAATAGTCCAAAGACGGCTTCATGAAATCGGCCTTACATCCAGAGCAGCTGCAATCCGCGCTCCCTTTACCAGAACTCACCGGCAAGACAGGCTTGCATGGGCAACAGATCATGTCAACTGGACCCTAGCCCGGTGGACTTCAGTGATGTTTTCAGATGAATCCAGGTTCTGCTTGGACATGACTGGTCATAGAGTGAGAGTGTGGAGGTCAAGAAATCAACGTTTCAATGACCAGAATGTTGCTCAGCATGACCCTTATGGAGGCGGAGCAGTAATGGTCTGGGGTGGCATCAGCATTCATGGAAAAACTCAGTTGCACGCCTTCGAGAACGGGACAGTAAATGCAGAAAGGTATCGGAATGAAATGCTGCACCCCTTGGTCAGACCCTACGCTGGTGCTGTGGGTACTGATTTCATTTTTATGGACGAAAATGTCCGCCCCACCGTGCCAGGATCATTGACCAGTACCTCCAGGAAGAAACAATCGTGCGCATGGATTGGCCATCAAGGTCGCCGGACTTGAATCCGATAGAGCACATTTGGGACATCATGGGCCGTGCCTTGCAAATCAGAGCAGTCCAGCCCTGCACCCTCCAGGACCTAAGGCAGGCGCTACAAGAGGAGTGGGCGAGAATTCCACAGCAGCAGATAAGAGACCTCATTTGCAGCATGTAAAGGCAATGCAGAGCTGTCATCGAGGCATGCGGAGGCTATACACGCTATTGACTTTTCATTTGCTTGAATTTGAAGTTGTTTCTGACACTGAAAAGACATCAGTTTAATTCTTTTGAAATGTGGGCTTTCTTGAAAGAATGGGCAAATCCGTTTTTTCGCCTTCCACGATGTTTGATGTTTCTTTGATATTGATTTCCTTTACTATGACCATAGATGAAATGAACTTTTGTTTCAATAAATTTAATTTTGGAATAAATTATTCATTTTTTTGTTTTGATCCCTAGCAAAAGTTGAGTAGTATAGTCCCAAAGAAAAATGGATAAACCAGACCAGTGATCAATTTGAGACTACTCAACCAATTCCTAACCAAAAGACATTTCAAGATGGACACCCTTCAAAAGGTTATAAACTTAGTAAAGACCAAACGATTGGGCAGTCTAAATAGATTAAAGCGATGCCTATCTTCACACCCCAATATACCCCAGTCAATAAAATAGAAAATACCTGAGATTTTGTTTTCAAGGTCAATGTTTCCAATGGAAAGTAATGTGTTTTGGACCAACTGTTGCACCACGAGTATTCACCAAACTAGTATCAGTGGTAGCAGCATTTCTAAGAACAAGGGACATAAGACTAGCTGTATACCTGGACGAATGGTCAAATCTGAACCAACTCAAGAGACTACTGTTAAATTATTTAGATCACACTCAAAAACCTTTTGATACCTATAGGATTTATAATCAATTTAGAGAAATCAAGTCTGATTTCACAACAAGATTTTGTTTATCTGGGAGCTTGGCTCAATCTCAAGCAAGCAGTAGTACGGACTACGTTGGAAAGATTAGAAAAACGTCAATTAACCATAATGAGTTTGTTGAATGGACAAACAAAAGCAAGAGATTTCCTTGTTCTTTTGGGCATCATGGCCTCTTGCATAGAATTGATCCCAAATGCTCTAATCTATGGCAGTTTGCACTTCACAACAGCATATTATTGAAAGCTGTACATATACCAGGTGTACACAACTGCCTTGCAAATGTTTTGAGTCGTCACACGATCAGGGCAACAGAATGGATACTAGACCATTCTGTAGTTCAAATGATTTTTCAAAAATAGGGCACACCAATGATGAATTTGTTTGCATCTCAAATGAATCACCAGACCCCAGTCTTTTGCTCATGGTTTCCATGCAGTCATGCTTTTGCAAAAGATGCTCTCAGTATTTCTCGGGAGAACATGTTTGCCTATGCCTTTCCTCCAATATGCCCAATTCCGAAAGTCCTGAAACATATACGGCAGTACCATTGTCAGATTATTCTTATATCCCCTCTTTGGCAGAGGAGACACTGGTTTACAGACCTTCTGTAACTAACAACAGCAATCCCCTTGAAATTATCAATAGTTCCAAATCTTCTGACACACGCAAAGGGTCAATTTTGGCACCCAAATACGGAGATGTTCAGTCTAACAGCCTGGCTGTTATCGACCGTCGTTTCCAAACGATTGAATTTTCTGAAAAATCTCGGAAATTGCTCATGGCTGCCTGGCGAGCAGGAACCCAAAAGGATTATACCGGTAAGTTCAAGTTGTACAGTAGCTGGTGTCTGTCAAGGAAAATTGATCCCTATTGTGCTCCTGTAATACAGATTGCAGATTTCGTAGCTCACTTATATTAGAAGGGTCTTCAGTATAGTACTATCAATGGGTACAGGTCAATGCTTTCGGCTGTTTTACCTTGCATAGATGGTCATAAAGTACGACAGCATCCTCATGTTATTCAGTTATTAAAAGGTGTGTTTAACTCAAGACCTCCACAAGTCAAGTTAGTTCCAGAATGGAGTTTACTTGATGTTCTGGGTGTACATCAGAAATACCTTTTGAACCTTTTTCTTAAGTTCCTTGAAAAATGTCGACACTGAAAACTTTATTTATCATAGCTATCGCTTCTTTCAGGAGATGCAGTGACCTGCAGTCATTATGGCTAGGTCCCGATTCTGTAAATATTCAGAGTAAAGGCATTACTTTTATTCGACATGGTTCAGCGAAGCAAGACAGGCAGTCTCATCGCAAGGCCACGGTGTTTATTCCAGCTTTTCCTGAAAACAAGAAATTAGACCCAAAAAGATGTCTTTATAACTAACTCAAAGCAACCGAAAGTTTTCGAAGTTCACCAACTAGAAAAGATCAGACTAAGGTGTTTCTTAGTTACATTGAACCACACAAACCTGTATCGGCTCAGACTATTTCAAATTGGATAATGAAAATTTTAAAATTAACATTGAAGGATAAAGATTTGAAAATTAAAGCACACAGCACCAGACTATGGGACCATCCTTTGCTCCATTCAGAGGAGCTTCTGTAGAATCAATCCTGAGCTCGGCAGATTGGTCGTCTGAATCTATCTTCATTAGATCATTTCTTTGAGACTTGAGCTGCAATGTTTTGAAGTCAAAACAGTGAAGAGCCTTTCAGCGAGTCGCATTTGGAAAGTATTTTAAATGTTCTGAGGGTTTTAGATAGAAAATCTGTATATAGCCAGTTTAGATCAGTTACATGTACTATTAATTGTAGTTGCAATTATATTTCTCCATACTGCTCCATTAGAAGTTGGAACTTTAATATCATGGAGTTCATGTTTTGGTATACATGATCCTGACAGTTACTGAAACCTCAAAGCACCGCCTTTTTGGTAAGTACTGCTTTGAAATCAATCCTATTTGTAAAATTAATTTGGTAAGATAACCGAGTGAAATAAAATAATATTTTTTTTTTCAAATTTGAATTTTATGAATAAGGTTATCTTACCAAATTACACATTAACCCCCCCACCCCCCACCTCCCCCTAAGGATTTCAGGAGGAGGCTGTCCTCGCTTCAGTAAATCTGATTATGGCGGGTATGCATGAGTGATCTTGATCACGAGATGCTTGCTTTGTTTTTGCAAGCGTCTGGCAAGTAATCCTCGATTAGCCTGGATAAAATCCTATTTGTAAAATTAATTTGGTAAGATAACCTTATTCATAAAATTCAAATTTGATAAAAAACATAATTTTTCCATCAGAAACACAGAATGGTCTCTTCTATAATCGGGCCCACTATAGCTTAAACGAGAATTGAAATGAGGAGGTCTAGATTTGGGTCTCCGCCATTGTTTAGTTATAGTAAATGTAGTGTTGGGATTTGTGTATAGAATGATTTACAGCAAAGGCGTGCTGTAATAGAAGCCGATATTTTTTTTGTTTTTGGGAACATTTGAAAATTGGCAAGTCGCCCATATGTAAGTGGGCCTCTAGAGTCCACAAATATGTAAGTGGGCTTCTGGAGTCCACAAGCTATCTTCACAATAGATCCTGAAACAAACTTGCAAGAGACAACTTCGAAAAGACCTGATTACGCGCCTTAGGATGAACTCAATAGTTTTCAGATCTTCCCAGACTCTAATGCCCTCCACACTGATACAGCACTACTATTTTGGACGGTCACCTGACATATTTTTTCATGATTAACTCTTTTTTTGAAAACATTATGGGAAAAAAGAAAAACTGCTGGTAACTTTTTTTTTTTTCATCCTCTCAAAGAGTAACGTAATCACATCATCATTGTTTAACTTTTCATCTTCAAATGCTTTCAAAATAGTAGAGAATCTTATTTCTCTTTTCATTTTGGACACCCCATTTTCCTTTGAAAAAAAAGATATTTAAAATGCAAAACCATTACACTTATAAATATTTTTTTTTTGTCTGAAGTATTACACTTAGAGTGCTAAGCACAACGCATGTTGAAGACAGTACAGATGAAGACTTGCCAATACAGCTTTAAGGCCTGCAATAGTTGGACAGTTTTTCAAAACTTAACATTTCCATGTCATTACCTCAAAAACCTACGTTTTAAATCTGGTTGACCATATCAGCAACATGTTATGTTTCTCATCCTTTCCAAAAGGTCCTAAAGAGAATATAGCAATGCTACTGTATTTGTACTCATTGCTAACTGTAATTAATACACGCAATTACCCAGTTAAAGGATCTGTTACTATTGCAGCACTCTTGGTTATAATAATGAAACACATATAATACAGGACCCATTACTTAGTAGTTGTCTTTGCTTAAAGTCACAACAAAGTCCAAATGCATAGAAAAAAAAACTGTTGATAAAATAAAAATAAATTTCATTTTTACCATATAAAAGTATGGCGATCATTACGACTTTAAATAACGATAGTTAAAGGTGCAGATCGTAAAAGTTTTAATAGTCAGTAGCTGAAAGAAGAATTTTGAAACTATAACAAAACCTAATACGCCGCGTTATCTGCTTTTTTACATCGAATATTACCGCCGATCAGCCGACTTTTCGTCGTAAATCACCGCAGTGACGTAATACTGACGTAAACACCACTTAATCATTCAATACTTCGAAAAAAAAAAACTTTATTCACTTTATTCGACAGACAGAAACGACACAGGCGGATCGTTGCTTATTCATTAATCATCAATGAGGGAAGAATTTACTATATCTAAATAGGAAAACTGATTCAAAAGGAGCAATCTTACTCATCGATGACATAATAGTTGAAATGTCAATAAATGTCCTGTGTACTATTTCATAGCCCTAATGAGGTGCAATGTTTTCACATGACGTTCTAGAAGACCTAGTTCGAATATACACAAACGATAACTAAGGTTGTCTCGATCAGTAGCGTACCTGAAATCGACGGGTTTCTCCATGCATTTTCGCACACGTATATATATCATGGCAAGCAATGCAGTAACTGGTCAACACGTTCTTAATGCATGAGTGTTTTGATAGGTAATCCGATATATTTTCGATATATAAACGGTGAAAATTACCCCCTTTTGTTACTTTACTGGGTCTTTAAAAAATTGCTCCCCCCCAAAAAAAAAAATAATAAAATACAGGGCTTGTTACTGTAGTAGTGCTACTTGCATATAAAAATTACTCATACTTATGGCGTAAATGCTACGATAAACGGAAGTAAAGACGTTTGTGCAGATATTTTTTTTATTTCAGGATAATGCAGAAGTGCATATTTTTGGATTCTAAATTATCTGTTATAATGATAATGAATGTGTGATGCTATGGTATTTTTCTATCCCCTAGAAAAATCTTTGTCCGTGCTGCCGTCCGTCTATCCACGATTTCGTTTCCGCGTTATTTTTTAAGTAATTTTGCATCTACACCTTTCTTCACTTATTGATGCAAATGCTAATTTTAGATTATTACGCCATTTCAGACTAGATGCTACCTCTAACATCCTCTTACCTTTTAGATGAAGCCCTCGATCATTTTTCATCAAAACATGTGAAGTAAAAGAACGTAATTTTCTTAATTGGATTAGAAATCATTTAGGAAAGAATTCGAAGGCTTGAACTTCAATTAGATCTAAGTATTTTCTCTAGGACAGCAAAATCCTTGTAACTTCATCATAGGTAAAATCTCTTAGAGATTCAACCTTTCAGCTCTCTTTTGAAATAAAAGAGGTTATAGGACAATCCTTTCGTCGGCTGAAACTTCTTTTACATTAAAAGAAGTAAAATGGTTTGTATTTTGCATGTCAGTTTTGTCCTTTAATAACATTTTAGAAGAAACTAATGTTTGTGTAAAAGTGACATTTAAAAGTTAATAATATATCGATATATATATTAATATATGAGTTTTATAATGTTTATATGAGTTTAATAATGTATGAGTGTTATTTAGGGCTTAATAATATATATCATATAAAGTGCTATAGATGATTGTCCAATCTCCTTCGCACTCCTTTGCTGTCGACTGTCAAACATGTATATTAAACCTTTCCGAAATACATCAATTTGTAGTACACAATTTGAAAAAATTGGAGTGCTGCAAAGCACCGTTCTAAAGTTAAGGAATGGAGACATGCATGTCCCGGATTCCATCTTCAGTCGAAGCACTTAATATTTGGTAGGGGTGTCAATGAACAAGATATTGTTACGCTTCGATAGATTAGGAGTTTGGTAGATTTTACGCGTAACTATTATTTGAACGAGGTACAGGGTAAGTCATCTTCGCGAGCCAAGGTTACGATCACTACGTGGATCTTACCTAGGCTGATTGAGCCCGATTTCGAGATTCCTGCGATGCGCCCTCTATTAGATACTAGTTATTACCCCCCTTTAAGTCATATTTCTAAAAGCAAATGAAATATCGTTTTACAAACCGCTTAAGAGTACACATGAAGCGATAAGCAGATATCCACGTGGGTTTCCATGTTTACCTTCTATTCGAAAGGTAGCGACCTTGTTCTATTTTTATCAAAGATGAAATGCTACGAGCGATTTCACTCGTTGCAGCTAGAGGTGGCTGCATCTAGTGAAAAAGCGTATTGGGTGAATGTAAAAATCAAGCTCGATCCGCCAAGGGTAGAGTAAAGTAGTGAATTGTCAACCTTGGCTTGCGAAGATGAAGGTAAGTCGGCTGGGTAAGCAAACACTACACAAGGACAATGAAATATGAAATAAGGTAAGCTTTTATTCATCTGAACAATACACATACAGATGACCCATCGAAATGATAACAGGTAAATGTATTACAAAAGTCCTACTACTTTAGCGTGGTGCAAGATCTCTGTACACAAATATTCGCCGTAATTGTTTTATCTACCACTACAAATAACTTAATACGGCACCAACGTTTCAAAATTTGAATAGCATAGCAAAAGTCCTTCCAAAATGTATATGATAAAGACTTTATCAAAGAAACAGACTTTAGCTTAGAGCTAATCTGCTTACGATTTTGATAAATGAGCTCCATAACTTTGCTTCCACAGAATAATAAAGCTTCTGTCATCTAGACTGAAACTTATTTGTTCTCTTCTATAAAAACGATTAGACCTAAAATATCACGGGTCTCCACTGTGGTTGCCAAACTAGAAATGACGGCCTGCTTCACTGAGATTGCTAAGGTAGAATCCCAAACATCAGATAATCCTTTCCTGCCATAGTACCCAGCCTCGCGGCTGGCCAAAAGAGGTACAATTACCTGAATGTACCTGAGTGCGGTAGGCGTGACCAATATCTGGTAGACGGCTGCTACCGAAAACGGGTAAATCTACCGTTTGGTAGAAACTACTACCAAAAAATATGGTAGAAAAGGAATCTAACAAGATAGCTAAAAGGATCGTCAAGAAGGCATTACTAAGCTCTAATCCCGAACATGGGAAAAATTGTTAAAATATTTGTCTGTTTTTCCTACTAGTATATGAACTTTATAACTGCAATAAAGCTATAAGCACTTTGAATCCAGAAGCGTTGCACCTCACGCGTGACGATTCCACAAAGCAAAGTAAAGATACCTCTTTCGAGTGAAATTTGGACTACATCATAGCCATAAATTGAAAAGTGTGTACGGAAAATACAAGGGGATAATAGTGCATGAAAGCAAAATAATGATGTGAACACTGCGGTCATGTGGCTGGGATCCAAGGTCATGCGCAAGGAAGACATGGATTAATCACACGATAACGCTACTTTTAGTTAGTCTCTTATCATACTGTGTTTAACCCTTTCTCAAACGACAATATTTTGGACTAGACCAAATTGAAAGCATTTGCAGAGGACAATTCATCTCTTGTTGAAAAGATGATTTCTGTCTATGATAGGGTAGAAAACATTGTGGGAAAAGGAGAAAATGCTGGTTACCAGCAGTTTCTCCTTTTCCCACAATGTTTTCAAAAGGCTACTATTCAGACCCGTAAAAACCAGGGATTGTTTGGGAAAGGGTTAAGTTTATTTGTGAAGGCTGTGTTATAAAGTCACAGAAACACCTGATCGTTTCAATAGTTCGGAACCTCAGCCCAGCATTATTTTAACCTGTGACATATTTGAAAACTTAGAATGTTGTTACCATTATATGACTGAAATGATGTAATAAGAGACTTAAAACACCATTCAACCAATCACTCAGATTTAGAAATATACGTTTTAAATTAAATCTTAACGCTTTTAATATACCCCGATGAGAGAATATGAAAGAATATCTTAATCCTAAGTCAACAATTAGCTGTTATGTGTGCTAGATATAACGTTAAAGTTGTAATTGAAAAAGGGGCATAATTTGGCACTAAAGGATCATATCTATGAAATTATTTCAAAAGCTGACCAGTGATTTCATAGTAGAAGATTTTTTAAGAATTTTCTTATGTCTGTATAGTGCAATTAGCCCTCACCACCACAGCCTTATTTCTTGACGGATCAAAATTTCTCTAACACTTTTCTCAAAAGGGGCATCCAGGAAACATTTCTGTGATATTATTTTAAAATCTGGCCAGTAGTTTCAGAGGAGAAGATTTTAAAAAAAGAATCTCAAAAATTCCATTTTTGATAGAGTTTTTGACAGAATCAAATTTTATCAACAATCTTTAAAGGGCCTCCCAAGGTCCATTCGAGCAAAGTTTAGTTCTAATTTACCCAGCAGTTTAGGGGAAGAATTTGTTTAAAGAATTCTTGACACAGCACAATGCAAAGAGCCCACCAACACCAACACCAACACCATGTTTTTGGACAAGCTTACCGCCGACATCTTAAGAAACGGAAGACCAACATTACGTTCTCTCGTCAATAAAGCTTCCTATCGGTGTTTATGGTCAAATTCCTGTTCTTAGTTAGATATCGGAAGCTTTTCTATCCTTTTTAAATGCATAGCAAGAGTATGGTGCCAGAGAGCAAAAAGTAAGAATTACTATCGGTTCATTCTCGAGATGAATTCCAAGACTTGGTTCAAAAGTCAGGGTTTAATGCTACACGCATAAACAGGGCCCGTATTCACCGACCATTCTTAAGAAGGTTCTTTGTCTTATTTTCCAGAATTTTCTACAGTTGTAAGTAACACAACCTCTGATTGGCTAAACCATTCGGTTTAGCCAATCAGAAGTTGTGTTACTTATAAATCTAAAAAAGCTTGAGGAATAAGACTAAGAATATTCTCAAAAATGGTTGGTGAATACGGGCCCAGATGTTACGATTTGAGTATGATAAATCTTCAATGTCAATATTTCCTCAAAACATAAAACGTTCTAAATCCCAATATCGTTGATGATGTTCATGACTTTCTGTTCAACTTTCCTCAGTAGCTTTAACACTGTCTCATCATGGTGTCTTGTGATGTTAAAGCAAGGAAACGATGCCGTAGGTTTTAACCACTCTGGTCTACATGATCTGAAATGATGAACAGCCACGTCGTCTTCACTTGCTGCATACCTGTCAAAAATTGAAAAAATACTTCACAGTTGCTAAAAATGGGAGCTCAATGCATCTACGTGATGCATTATACCGAGGAAGTTGTCACATGATAACTTGGCTGTATTTCACAAATCTATTTCATAGCTGTCAAACAGAAATCCGTCACAGATCAGAATATCATACTTGAAAAGTGAAAGTCAAACTTTATAAGCTTACACAATACTTTAGTCGTACTCAAAAAAGGGGTAGACATATATAGGCGGTCTTCTGTAATTCATTGTCCCAAGCAAGTCATCACATAATTATGGATCAATGAAATCTAATTTGTCTGTCAACCAACTGAATCCTGAGGTAGAATGGATGTTCCTTGGACATGCAGAAAATTTACTAACAGCAAAAAGACTTCGCAGGCTGACCTCAGATTAGCGTTTTGAAGATACATTAAGCCCTTGTCTGGCTCAAATGCTATTCTAACGGGAAAGCCTGATTTAATAGTGCAGTCTGATAAAGCACATTCATAGGACGAAAACGGACTGTTCAATTCTAGATTGCAAACTAGGCCAACACGTCAAAAGCTCGTCCAAAATTCGGCCAAAAGGACTCGGCCGATAACAATTTCAAAATTGATGACAAATGCCTTCCGTTAGCTAAGAACATTGTCATTTATTTTTGCTGGCAAAGTTACAGGTCCTCGTTCTGCGGTTTAAGCCCTCGGCCTTCGTTCCCAGGCTAGTACCAAAGACCTCAGAGCTGTAACTCGGCCATTACGAAATTGCTTGTCAAGTAACATTACAGTGTCAAAAGTCTGGAAGACAAGAATTATGTATGAAAGTCATCGATACTTAACGACTTATATCCATGCAATGGATATGCGTAATGAGTGCTGAAACCGCCATACTGTACTCTTGCCGGTACAAAAACATGCTTCGGTCTGTCTTCTGTAACATCTGATCGGTTGAAGAATCGTCCAACCTCAAAAGGAGAAGACTTATTTGTTGGACTCCAGCTGTTGATATAAAGGTATGTTTTGAAATGGAAACCAGCAGCGTCCGGTTTGGAGAGAAACAATGAGTCCTGTGTGAAAAAATAATAATCTAGAAAAGAGCCACATCCGTTCTTTAAGTACAACTTAGTCACGGAGAAGGTAAACTGCATGATTCCAAAGAAAATTTGAAAAAGTGACATTAGGAAGTTGCCAACTCATTTGCAGCCTGACGCAAGACAATGTTGTTAATACCATCTGCACCAGAAGCTTTCCCAGCTTTAAGAGTTTTTAGACCTCGGACGGGTAGATTCTGATTGAATTTAAAGAATGTTCACCAATTCTCATACATTCATTCGGTAACAAATGAGCAGTATCATATAGTGATGACTGCGAAGCAAAGAATGAATTTAACAAATTTGCTTTCTCAATTTCATCAACAACTATAGTATCATTATTAGTATCGTATAATGGTGGTATAGAGGTTGAAGAAGTAGGTGAAATAAAGCTTTTCAGTGTTTTCCACCAGTCACGTGACGATAAAGATCCAGAACGTAGCTTATCAGACAGACAATCAATATATTTCTGTTTACTTTTTCTAATTAAATCATAACCTCGTTTCTAACTCTTTTAAATCGTGACCAGTGGTTCGAACTGTTTAAATTTTTTGCCTTGATATAGAGTCTTTTGCGCAGTCTAATTTTACGTTTAATGAGATTAGTAATCCAATGTGGTTCGTGTAAGTTAATAGTAACCATTTTATGGGGAATCGTCCTATTTATCCCATCTTTAATAGCACTGGTTATATTTTCAACGTAGTTGTCAATATCATTAGAAATCAGCTCATTCCAATTAATACCATTAAAATAACTTTTCAACGTAATGTAGTCACCCTGGTCAATTTTCCAGATAACTCGCCTGACAGCAATCTCCGAGCAGAGTTGTCGTTTGTTACTCTCACATACATCTCTGCGATGGGCTAAATGACAAGAATCTTGTCAAACCGAGGAAAAGATGTTTTGTTACTGTTTAACTGTTTCATGTGTAAAATTATAAGATAGACAAAGGAAATATGATTCTGGATACATTATAGGTGCGTTCAAACTTATAAATTTATCTGTACACAATGGAACTATTTTTTTCGAGCCTCTTTACTGATCAGAATATTACGCCAAGTTTAACAAAAATGGCTGCGCCTATGAATGCTGACAACAATTTTGACACACCGATAAATCTTAGGTTATAAGATTAAAAAACAAGTTATGGTCCTTTAAAAGACATTTAAGCTTTTCAGAAAATCCATCTTTTTTACATTTTCTACCACTTAGCCTGATTGGCCGTATGCTGTTTCAACAGTACACAAAGTAATCGATATTGGTCTTTCTTTCTCCGGCGTTTGTGTGGCCATTTTGAGTTCTGGTCATGTGACGAAAGTATCACGTAATGACGGACTACTTTCTGAGCCCACCACAGAGGTGAATGTGAATGATCCGGAGTGCAAGAGAGTTGCCTGACAGAAGTACGTTTAGGTTTTGAAAAATTAAAACCCCCCCAAATATAGGACAGTGATAACGTATACTGTTGTCTAGTCAAGGCTCTCCTACTCCAGAGGTCAACATCGATTCTTTGTCAGACACAAATAAAAGATCAGTTCGAGAAGAGGAATTTTCCGTATAATGTGTTGGCTCTTCAATAAGCTGAAGCAAATTGAACTGGCTACAAAGCGAGTTAATTTTTCTATATGAAGTAGAATTCAGTTGATTAATATTGAAGTCGCCAGAAATAATTATATTTGAAATATTGGAATTCATGGCAAGTCCAATAGAATCTTCAATAAATGAATAGTATGCAGAATCTGAATTTGGCGGCCTATAAAAGACGCAGAATAGGATGTTTCTTTAATTACACAGTTTAATTTGAATCCAGATACATTCAATCCCAGTAATTTCTAAATCATTCCTTCTCAAATAAGAAATAGAATCTCTAAGATACACCATTCAACCCCCGTATCTATCTGAAATACGGTCCATCCTCTCTGGGGCGTAAAAAGATGGAAATAATAAATCAAGAGTAGGACAGTTATCACTCAGCCATGTTTTAGTAAAAGATATTATATCAAACTGTGAGAACCCTGTCATTAGAAGATCTATTTTAAACCTTATACTTTGCACATTATAGTGTACAGAGTAAGTGCTTGTTCAAAGTGGGTGAGGTAATTCTGACCTAAAGAGGGATTTTTTAGGAAACTGGTGATATTTTACTATTACTGAGAACTGGAATTTAAACACTTTCTTAACCAAAAATGAGATATAAAATCTTATTCTAAAACTTTTTTTTTAAAAATCACTAATGGAATTTGTTTCTCACAATTGTGTCATGCCTAAATTTTAACATTTTTTAATTCTCAAAATTTACGAAAAATTACAGCATCGTTTTATACATAAAGGGATTTCAATGTTACAAAAGGACGTATATTTGTAATAAAAAATCTAGATATAGCTAATATAAAATGTCTCTGCATTAAATAACTTATTTTCGTGGTAGCCAACTGAGAAATGTAAAATTTGTAAAAAAAAAAAATAAAATAAAATAAAACAATTAAGATTAGGTAGCTAAAAAATCCGCGACTTATAGAAGAATTTAAACCTAGGAATGACATACAATTGTACTAAAACAAATTGCTTATAATCATTTTTAGCTCACCTGAGCACAACTTGCTCAAGGGGACCTTAAATGATCACGTTGTGTACGTCGTCCGTCGTGCGGCACCATTACATTTTCTTCTCCTAAACCCCTAAACCGCTTGGCCAATTTGGACCAAACTTCACTGGAATGTTCCTTGGGAGGTCCTCTTTTAAAATTGTTTACTGAATTTGATTCCATCAAAAATCTCTGGTTACCAAGACAACGCAAACGCAATGAAATTTTCTAAGAAATTCTCTGAAAATCTTTGCCTCTGAAACCGCTGCACCTATTTTGAGATAATTTCACAGAAATGTTCCTTTCCACAGGAGACCACTTTCAAAATGATGTACCTGCGAAACTTTGATCCGTCGAAAAACATGCCCGTGGTGGTGGTGGGGCTGTATGCACTGTATGGACTTCTCTGAAATTCTTCTTCTCTCAAATCCCTAGCAGATTTTGAAATAATTTCACTGAAGTGTTCCCTGGGTGCCCCATATGAAACTTCTTTCGTGAAATTTTGTATCTGTTGTCTATAGAATAAATGTAGTATGTATAAATGATGTACATGTAGATATTGTGCATATGATTATATTCGTATATATTCATTGTGTATAAAAATATACATGTATTTTGAGTAAAAACTTATATATTGGGCATAAAATATATCTATTGTGTAAAAAACTATTTGTTGGGTTAAAAGATATATATGATGTGAATAAAGAATATTTGTTGTGTATAAAAATATTTGCCGGATAAAGAAATATGCGTGGTGTGTCAAATAAATATATTGTGTATAAAAACAAATATCAATTGGACGAAAAAAATTATACCGTATATAAAACAAATTTATTACGTATGGATTACATAAATCATGTATAAGGCACCGAAATATTTATGTTCAAAGTTAAAATTCATTTTCAAGAAAATATATATGTATGGTTACAGTTAAAATTAATTTGCTAGGAAAATATATATATATATATATAATTATATATAGGGAAACAAATGCCGGTCCGACACAAGGTTAAATGGATAAACGGATTTAATAAAACGTCACACGCCTTTGAATGTATTAGTTTAATAAGCTCTATATAAACCAAACATGTTTCGGCAAACGCCTCATCAGTGGTCACTACGGAGTAACGTCATGTAATCGGAAGGGAGGTAATTACATATAACGTTAGCAACGTTATCGACGAGTATTCAGGGGAGATCATTAAACGACTCAACGAAGACGGTTTAATTTGAGTTTAAAGCAGTTAATAAAATATTTCTCTTTGGCTAACCTGACTGAAATATTTTTGGAATTTACTGTATAGAATGCAAATATTTTAAATTCTAAGTTGTCTTTGCTACATAAGTCCAAATGTTGGCTGAGAGGAATTTGTCTTGTTACTGGGTCTCGTATTTGTTGTGCGTGTATTTTGCGAGTTCTTAGTTTGTCACCTGTTTGGTGCAATATTTTCCACACCCGTTGCACGTGACAACATAGATCACATTTTTTACATCACAGTTCATGTCTGCGTTGACTTGGAAGACTTTTCCATTGAAGTTATACGAAATACCATGAGGCATGTATAAGCATAGACTGCAATTTAGACGTCCGCAGTTTGTGACTTTTCTTTGACCTTTACCATTTTCTGTTAATTTTGCACGTGTTAAAATGTTCTGTAAGTTGGGTGATTGTCATTTACTTTTATTAAATTTGGTTCCATTCAAAACGTCTTTCATGTTATCATCAGAATAAAGTATGTGTAAGTTATTTGTGAATATACCAAACATTTCTACGTTATTTGGATTGAAGGTTGAGACATAGGGAATAGAGTTTTCTTTCGGATTAGACTTAACTTGCATTAACGTCTCCCTTGGAATACTCAGAGCTTTCTATATACCCGATTCAATTAACGATATGGTATACTTTCTTGATATGAGTATACTTTCAAGTTCTTCTAGTCGTTTGATTTTGATATCTGAATTAGAGACAATTGTGCATATTCTAAGGGCTAAATTATATGGAATACTATTCTTTGTATGCTTCGGATGACAGGAAAAATAGTAAAGATAGC
Organism: Tridacna crocea; assembly: GCA_943736015.1. Classification (NCBI taxonomy): domain Eukaryota; kingdom Metazoa; phylum Mollusca; class Bivalvia; order Cardiida; family Cardiidae; genus Tridacna; species Tridacna crocea. Next base: position 25,771,030 of record OX031056.1, read on the forward strand.
CTACTGCTTAGTATCTGTTTCTTTGAAGAATATATCTGGTATTATTTTAGTATGTTCTTTTATTAGTCGAACATCAATGAACGAGAGAGATTTTTCACTTATTTCCATAATGAATTTAATGTCTTGGTGAAGGTTATTCAATAGGTCAAAACAGAGGTGAAGATCTTTTCTGGATTATTTCCAAAAGACAAAGCAGTCATCAAGAAATCTTTTCCAGTCGCTTTTAAAGGGCAAATCAACAAGTTTCTGATATGATTAATTTTGAAATCTACATCTATCAAATGGCAACCTGGTAATATTGTAATTTGAAAAATAAATTAGTAAAAGTACTTTTTTTCAATTTATATTTTTGCTTATTAGTTTTTCTTGCATCGCTTACCTCCCTTACTTATTGTAGCGCACCTTGATCTGTGACGTCATAGGAGCGTTTGTTTCAATATGGACCTTGTTTCAGATAGTGAAATGAGCGATATTTAAGACGAAGGAATACACGATTCTAGGCCGGTAAGGCCGTACATGTACCACGAAGTTTTTAATGAAACTTAATAGTTTCTGATGATGAGGATAAAAGTAAAAATTCGCCCACCAATGGCGAAAATAACGATGTTATGCCGGACTTTGAACAGCGTGATGAGTATCACGCCTACATGTATTAGGCTACGGGGCGAACGTCGCTTACAGAAATATTATTCGATACATGATAAAATTAAGTCTACGGCATAAGCTTTGTTTCACTTGAAGTATTTTCAGTAGATTTACGGGTGGCATTAATAATAATAATAAAAAAGACGGTTTCAAGACAGTTCCACGACTACACAGTTCCCCGACACTTTTAAAGACATTTCTCCTACACTTTAGTTTCATGTCAAATAACCGATTTCTTGACTTTTACGATTGATAATCGTGAGATGTTAGTTCTAACTATTTGTTGATGGATTCTATATTTGTACTTTGTAAAGAATTATGTAAACATTCACAGGTACAAAATTTGTTCTCTCATGGGTGAAGGGTTACACAATAAATCGCGATTTTCGTGAGAATAAGAATAGTTTGAAATGCTGTTAACGAGCGTGAAATTTGAGAAAATAATATGTTCCGAGATCGTTAAGACAATCATCAAAATTATTTTATATTCTGGGTAACCACGTTTGTATCAATTTATCCTTTATCCACAATATTTTCTACTTTTAACTCTTTACCATACGACAAAATATTAAAAAGGTCCAAACTGAAATAGCTTGCAGACGACAAAATAAAGTTATATATTTCAAATATTGAAATTCTTTTTCCAGCAGAGTAAAACACTGTGTTAACAGGAAAATATGCTGGTTACTAGGTTACTTTCTACTAGGTAGCTGGTTACTTTCTTACAATGTTTTTAAAAGTCTGCTGTCTTCGGGGTCGTAAAAATTATGGATTGATTGGTAAAGGGTTAAATATAAATCCCACACATTGGGCACAAGTTCTGGTTAAGTTCACAGGGAGCAGTATCCGAATTTGAATTTTGCTTTGAATTTGGTCTAGTCCAAAATTTGCCGTCTGGGAAAGGGTTAAATTGTTACCAAACATCAAATTTATTGACTCAACCGAATTGAAAGCAATTAGAGTCAACAAATTAAATTTAACTCGCATGTTTGGACTTGTTTATGATGGGTAAAAAACCTTGTAGAAAAAGGAGAAAATGCTGGTCAGCAACATTTCTCTTTTACCTATAATGTATTCGAAAGTTTTTTCTATCTTTACAAGGGTCGTAAAAACAAAAGATTTCTCTCAGTAGCCTGTCTAGAAGACAGAGTATGGAGAGGAACAGGGAAATATCCACAAATCAGAAATTTAAAGATACAATTCAAAATTTGTTCAAAATGATAGTAAGTTGTCAAATCATTTTTAAGAGTGAAATGTCTAAGAAAAGAAGTGTACGGGATAAAAGCTGTAACATGGGTTTACTGTCACAAACAAACATTACAGAGTAAAGGGGTGAGATATGCAAATGTTATGTAACCATTTCCTGTATTGTTTCAACTGGCCGGTGATGGATTAACATTTATGACCATGACTAGGGGTAGCCAGATACTGACTTCACCCTTTACCATGCAAACCCTAGGTCTAGTTTCCAATACCCAAAGAAAGAGTGTTTGAAAAACAGTGTGGGAAGAAAAAGATGTTTACTGTTTAAGGGCAAATCCTAATATATTTTGACCATACTGTTTTTTACTCCAATCAGCTGCAAATATTTTTGGTTCACAATTCTTTTGTTGTCTGCAAATGCTTTCAATTTTAACCAGTCTAAAATTTTTGTGTTTGGTGAATGGTCACTTGACCCTTTGTTTTTTTACAATCCTGAGACAGAAGCCTTTTGAAAACATTGTGGAAAAGGAAGAAAAAGCTGAAACACTTGAAAGTTAACATCATTTGAACAATCCAGTCTTTGGTACAAAATCTATGTTATGAATTTGGATGAATATGTTATGATGATGCCTTTGAAAACATTGTGAGGAAAAGAGTAAATGCTAAGATTTTCTCCGTTTCCCATAATGTTTTCCATCCTTTCCAAATCAAATTTCATTTCAACTTTTTGATTACCATTTTTTGTCATGTGCAAATTAACCCTTTACCAAACAATCCCTGGTTTTTACAACCCTGAGATGGAAGCCTTTTTAAAACATTGTGGGAAAAGGAGAGAATGCTGGTAACCAACATTTTCTTCTTATCCTACAATGTTTTCTATCCTGGTGGAAACAAATTTCAATATTTCAGTTAGGTTTACTTTGCTTGCAAGTACTTTTAATTTGGACCATTCTAAAATTTTGTCTCTTGGTAAAGGGTTAAATGTTGAAAACATTTGGGGAAAAAAAGGGAGAAAACGGCTCCAATTTCTACTTTGTCCAGAATGTAGATCTAGAAAAGGATAAAATATTACGAAAAAAAATTAAAGAAATTACCGACCTTATGTTTGTTTTTCTTTTTGGAGATTGCCGTTGCGGAATGTCTGTCTTATGGCCTATCTTATTTCGACTCGGAGTTTCGAACAATGTCGGCACAGCATCAGGTTTTAATCGCAGCCTAATATTCCTATAACCAACTTCTTTTACGAGTTTTGGACTTATTAAGAACTGACTGTCCTCGAAGTGTTTGAAACACAATTTGGAATGAACCGATGGCACAAAATCCTCCGTTACTGTCCGGCCCCGGTTTAAACGTTGAATCCATAGTTTCCTCCTTTTTAATTCCTTCGGAAATTTGAACATACTAATTCCATGTGTTCCTGATTCGACGTTGAAACCATAGGCTGCACAATTTACCATTTTTTCGGCTGAATTCTATGTTAATACTCAGATATCTGCGTATAATCATCAGCGTTCCTACTTATTTCTACTGACTGTAAACACAGGCTTACGCGACTATGACGTCACACAGGTACGGGAGATAAGCGAATCAGGGGAAGTAAGCCATGCACCATTTTTGGGGCCGTATATCAGCGTGACAATTCGAGCGTGATTTATGGCATGTTACAGAGTGGTATTTATGAAAACTGATGGACACGTGTTTACTAACATCATTTGCAGCTGATTGGAGCAAAAAAACAGTATGGTAAAAAAATCTTAGGATTTGCCCTTTAAGCATCTCGCCAAAGCCATTTTCAAACATTTCTTCTGCCTGATGATACAATTTTTCCTCAAGAAATCCTAGGACTAGAGTTGCGTATGTTGGTGCAAATTGGTTCCCATTGCTGTGCCTCTTTTTTGATTATAGAATGTGTTGTTAAAAGAGAAATTATTATTCTCTTAAATGATTTTCCTACTTTCTATTAAGAATTCCTTTGTAAATCTTCTGTGGATTAAGCTTTGATATTTGTCTAGCCAAAAGGTAACTGCTTCTAGCCCAAGCTCATGTGATAATTATGTTTGTATATAGACTTGTCACATCAAATGATACTAAAGGTGTGTCCTCACTGATCCTTTTGGAAATGTATTGTAGGAAGTCTAGATCACCTCGCACATAGCTTTTGACGTGTTTGATGAAGGGTTTCAATAATATTTCCATGAGGTTACTTAATCTATGTGTTTCACATACTGGACCTGCCACAATAGGTCTGAATGTTAAATCTCCGGGATTTATTATTTTAATATATTTGTCAGGATTTTCGGAACATTTCTTTTTGATTAGATTACTTTTGTGAATTTTCGGGAGGCCATAAGATGAACTTGATTTGAATTAAAAATTCAACAAATTATCGGTTTCGTTTTGAGTTATCTCCGGGGCTAGTCGTATTACATTTTGTATTTTCTTCATTGTTAGTTTAGATCAGTCGTATAGGGCTTCTTCGTAAAAATGTTTATCTTGTAGCATGTCCAAGATCCTTATTTTATAAATTCCTTATTCATTATAACAATGTAAGGCGTTAATGGCCCTGCGTTATATATTATATATGGTATCAGGAAAACATGTACCATGGAGAACTCGTATCCTTAGCTTGAGGGTAATGAGTTTTCGTGCGTTTTCCGATCTCCTGTTGAAAAGGCACACAAGATCTGCAGTCTTAACGAGCAAAATTGCGGTTCAGGAAGAATGCAGTACTTTGCTATGTCCAGGATTCTGTCGTTATCATTAACAAAAGCACACAAAAAATCCTAAGGCAGAGCTTTGGTTGATTGTCATATGGTGTTTAAGGATGTTTTTTTAACAATATTTTAGTTACATCGTGGCAGCCAGTACACTTATCCATGCATGCCTGCAATTTCTTCTTATCAGTCCTTTCCAAACAAATGGCTGATTTTCCGAATAATTATCGTCAAAAAATTGGTCAGCGGGGAGAGAGTTATGAATCCTGTTGTAATGACTATCACCAATACTTTGAAACAAATGGGCTTAGCCATAGATCCAACTTGCAACCTCAAATTGTGGAATATGTCTCTGGAATAGAGATCATTATTAGAAAACTAGAAAAGGCTTTTGAGAATTTATCTTGAAAAGGATAATATGCTGAAAACCAGTATTTTCTTGTTTTCTAATAATTATTTCTATTCCAGAGACGTATTCCACAATTTGACTTCGTGACTCATTAGTATTAAATGCAAGGATCTTTTTCTTATACATCTTTCATCCTACATCCTCAATAAAGACGCGATGTATGTATAGGAGTTTAACGCTGCTTGAACAGCTTAAGTCATATCACGGCGATCAGTGCATGTAAGTGTGTGTTTCCGTACTTTCTCACACCAGTATTGCACAAATTTCTATCCAAACCATCGACCACCTTTCTCACATCCATCAGCGATACGCTAACCAACCCCTAACCCGGCCGGGCTTGCATCACTGAGATGCATTAAACCTTTTGCCTTTTGCCAGGGCGCTGCTCTCTTGCCGTATAGTCATCAACTATAATACCATCCTCCCGAAAAAGAAAGTTCAGGTTTTTTTTGTGTTTTTTTTTTCTGACCGGAATTTATATCATTTCGTGTCTTTCAAGAACAACAATACAAGTTCTGAGCGCTTTAGCTAATCTACACTGTTCGAAAAGTAAGAAAGAAAATCAGACTGAAGTAGCCTTTAGTTCCGTTAGGATGATTGGCAATGGAATTTCGTGGATCAAAATCAAACTCACCAAGAGTGACTTCCACGACGGTTTGTTCTTCGGAATCAAATACTCATCTACGTCTAAACTAATGATATATTTGTAGCCCCTGAAACGCTCTAGACCATCGTTCAATGCCACACAATCGTTGCTCCACCCTTGTTTATTCTTTTTTCCGAGTGCTGTCTCTTTTTTCCCGTGTTCTGTAATTTCAAATTAGCTTTGTTTAACTCCGAAAAGTTATATCTAATGTAAGATCATTATCCATTGTGCGAAAAATCAAACAAACAAACACAAGAAAAATTGGTATAACTGGCTAACTATGACTGATAATAGAGTATATTTCTGGTGTTGCATCTTGCACTAAAATCATCTAAACAGCTTGTGCTTCTTGGCAGGTGACCATTGACCTTTGCGGCAAAGAGCAAAATCAATGTTTTCCATAGATACTGCAGTCTGACCTTGGATCTACAATGTCCGTTATGGAGATATTATTCCTTAAAATGTAATCTTGAAATAACAATTTTTGGGTTTTTACCATCGAATTGAAAATTTTATTTTGATTATTCAGCAGGATAATGGTTAAAGCGATTTTAGTTGTGCTTTGAGTTCTGATGATTAAAACCGAATAACATTCATTTACTCTACATCTAACCCTATACAAATAGTTTCATAACACCTTTAAACATTATACACAACTCTGACAAAGTTTACCTAATCCTGGTTTGACAAACGGTACTATTTCCACAATTCCTTGTCTCCGGTAATATTCAAAAACTTTCATTGCATCTCTGTTTAACTTGTAAGGATACATAAGGACTTTCTCGAAACCCAGTAATTTGTGAATCTCAAACCAAACTATAAGGTCACGTGCTGATATTTTGCCGTATATTATCTGTCAATAAAAAGAGAGAATAAAAATTACAAGTTGCGTTAATCAAGTTGTAGTATCTGTATTGCACTCTGCAGATGCTGCAGAATATGACGAACTGACTTGGTCTGCCATCTCATTTTCAATAATTACTGTAACCATAAAATCTCTAAAATCTTGTAATGCACTGAGTGCACTCATCGAAAGGGTGTATAATTTGTGCCTGTCAGTACGACGATAAAATAGAGTTTATTTCATCAGCTTGTGATTAATATGGAGAAATATTTGCCGAAAAAGGGAAAGACATGCGAAAATTATTCCCCCATATTAATCACAAGCTGATGAAATAAATTATATATCATATTTCATCGCACCAGCTTAAATTACGTCATTTCTTTACCCATAAAATTTCTAAAAATAGACACATGAAATATAATAAATTAGGCTTTCTGCACGTAGAGTATGAGTTCGTAACTCGGTGTCCGTGTTCACCAGTCTCTCTTTTCATAAACTTCTAAACGTACTTACGAAGAATTTCCTAAAACTCAGAGACGTTCTTATACGAAAGCAGTTGTTATTCTAGCGTAGGAAATCATCGTGTTCGATGTATAGATGTCTGCAATCGAAGGCCAGACATTACAGAAAAGATTTTTCTCTGTGAATACTCTACAAAAATCACTCACTTTTGCAAACACGGCAATGTCCTCGGGATGCCTGTAAGAATACTCTACGTCAACGTACTCGGAAAATTCTCTGTGGCATTCGCTGTTATTCGCCTCTGTAAGGGTAACTGCTACCGGTGTATCACCATATTGTCTTTCTTTCAAGGCACAGATGTACTGCCTAGTCTGCATTGTGGCAGTGAATCTTTTTAGGTTAAAAATGACAGGAAAGATATTGACTGATCTCGAAGAGAACAAAACACAACACATATAATCTTGTTTGGAAAGTGAAAGTGCTTGCCAACCAGTAATTGCAATAATATCCCAAGTATTGTTTTCTGTAGAGTTTCCAACAATTGCAGAGTAGAGTAAAATGTCTGTTTTAAAATTTTTTACTTGTTTTAAACTCTTAGGAGGAGAATTGTTCACTGTCGATGCAGATTCTGTGAGAAACTTGAACGATGATGACACGTCTAAAGTATGACCAATTGTGGATTGTGATTTAAGAGCCCTACTTTCCACCGGCTTTGACCCATTTATCTCTTCAGGTGTAATCCATTTTACGTTTCTGGCTGGTTCGTCTTTCCTCAGTTCATTTTTGATGTGCTGAAACAACGCGAAAAAAAGTATGCCAGTTCAGAGAACACATGTATACATGGATGACACTTAAATGTGGTTTAAAAAAAAATACTGAAATAAGTATATAGTTCTTTATGGAACAATGGACCTAAATTCAGTCTATTATTGCCATTTGATTGGAAAATAAGAGAGGGTAGTCTTGTCCAAAAAGCTTGAACGAATGTTTGAAATGTTGCATTCACTGCTGGAAAAGAATTTAAAAAGAAATAGCACAAAAATGGTGAAAATAAAGAAGGGCTCAGATTATGTGACCAGTCTCTGAATATATGAATCAGTACCAGATAAACTTTGACCTCCGACATCTACAGAACATGTTTCCCCCCAAAAAAAGTGAAGTGGTAGAGGGAAACAGAAGATGAAACTCCAAAATTACATCTACCGAATGATCAATCAATGGAGCAAGATCAGTCAGCTGAGCAGCCAGAAAATGCCTAGCAGAGGAGCTTCAACACATGTCTTTCAAGCAATCCTCAAAATCCTGCATGGGTGGTGATGACCATTAATGGAGTTGGCCTTCCTACAAGGTTAAGTACCATGGACAGCTATTTATTTGATTAACGATGTATATGACAAATGTTTGTGCGCATCCTACTGAACGTGTATTTTTGTCGTGAATATTTAATCAAGAGTGCGCCTGTGTATTTTTGCACACAATGGTAATAATATTGGTGCACTGAAACAAGTGGCATTTTCTTCGAGAAGTATTGGTGATGAGAAAAAAAATGGATCTCTGTACTGTCACCATAAAATGCTTCAGACACGGCGTTACACTCGAAATAATAAAACAAAGGCAGGAAATTTAAAGTTGCGGCAGTATAGATTTTTTCAACTTTGAAAATCATTGTTGGAAAGGGAAAAACCGCTCCTATTGAACAATTTTTCCTTTTCCCACCATATATGCAACACCTTTGTTCTATTTTATTCCTTGAAAAAATAATTTCCACAGTGACTTTCAATCGTATTTGCTGAAGAAATAAGCCCGGTAGGTGTCTTTTTTTTCTTATTGTTTAGAATTATGAATATTAAAAGAGTGGAAAGTTTAAGAAAAATATGTCCGTTAGAAAAAAAAATATATATTTTTTTTAATTTACCCTAAATTCGATCGAATTATCGCCTTTTTTAAACTCAATATTCTATATATAGCATGCTATAAGTACATTTGCCTTGCTCAAAACCAGACTTTTATATTTTTTGTGTGCAAAAATATAATTATGAATTGTCACTGAAATGATGTACATTTGTATATTTTTTCAGTAATTTTTCCGGGTAACTGACACTTAAAGAAAAGAACATGAAATCCAATAGCAGCTGAATTTTGGAAATGTAAAAAGGTTTTGAAAGACAAATTTCTCAGAATCGAGCACGATGACTCACATCCTTTTTACCGTAATCTTCTAAAGAAATGGTGAGCTTTTTATAAGCTTAGTTTTAAAAAAATCTGTTCGTAAGATATATTTTGTCATATACGTCGTTATTATTTGTAGAAATAGTGGCATAAAGTCTCTCAGAAAATCTGTATAGTGGTAGTACAAAGTCGCACGCAAATAAGTTGTACCTCTACAGCCCTTTGGAACAGACAAACCAATCAGCATCAAACTTTTTCAAAATAAATATGGCCATAAGATCTCGGATTGGTTCCATTATTGTACTAACGGGAACGGAACATTCGCGAGTTATCTGCCCTTCAATTAGAAAAAGTGCTCAGTTGCCTTTGTTTACACTCTAGCACCTACAAATATAAATCAGCGCCACAATTGGTCAAAATGTGTATGACCATAAGATCTTGAATGAGTCCGGTTATTGGTCTTATTAGAATAGAAGAACCTGAGTTATCTGTCCTTGAAGGTGTAAAGTTGCTATATTCAACTCTAGCAATTACAAATCTTATCCAATGAGATTTAAACTTTCTCAAAGTGTATATGGGCATTAGATTTCGGATGAGTTAAATTATGGGCTTATTTGACTGGTTCCATCAGAGTTATCTGTCCTAGAAAGAAAGAAAATTGCAATATTTGACGTTGTTTACACTGTAACATCCATAAATATTAACCAATCAACAAAAAACTTAGTCAAAATGTGTACAGCTATAAGATTTCGGATGAGATCAATTATTGATCCTACCAAACCAGAATGACTAGAGTTACATGCTCTTGAATCGACACCTTCATTTTATCCTAATCGTATTTAGATAGACTGTTGAAGTCTATAGTCGGTAGATTGATCTCAATTTTCAGCGATATTTGATTCTGAGGAAGGGAGTTATTGGTCTTTGATCTACCCTTGGGTCTAAGATTTTACTTAAAGATGAATAAGGAAATATATTTAAGACCTTTCCTCAAACCGTAAAACCTGTAGCTTTCATATTTTGCATGTAGGATTGTGAAGTCGTGCGATTTCTCTTATTTTATTATCATTTGGCCTTCAACTTTGATATTTGTTGTTGTTGTTTTTATCTTCATTATACACCTTAATTGTTTAGTACACAGCAGTGCGATATAGGACCATCATGGCCCTTTTTTGTTGAAGTCTAGAAACTTAGGGGCTTTTCAAAAAGGTATTGCTCCATTTTCAAAATACATCATCATGTCTTTTTTTTCGTGTCATTTTTGTATTTCACCTGACAAACTTGGTGACTTAATCATCACCATTCACGGAAGGTGAGGACATTTACCGGATTTAACTGAGCGCCTTTAAGATTCAGTTTACCTGGTCTGGTATCTACACTTTACTTGAATTTTGAATATCGATACAGCTAAAATGTTATCAGGGGATCTATGAAATTCAGCGTGATAAAATTAGTTCTTTTTATAGTCTTACTCTCCGAATCTTTTTTTTTTTCTGTTAGAAACAGTCATTGTCTTTGAAAGATATTCGTTTTCATAATGGTCAGGATTTAAGGATCTATGAAATTCAGCGTGATAAAATTCGTTCTTTTTATAGTCTAACTGAGTTTTTTTGTTTTTTTTTTGTTAGAAACAGTCATTGTCTTTGAAAGATATTCGTGCTCATACTAGTAAAGATTTACATACTATGAGATATATATGGTTAGGTGCAAGGCTGTCGTGATATAATAAAAGTACCGCTGCAATAGTAAAAAAAAAAAAGTCAAGCATTGAAACAAACAAATTAAGCTTTGTTATAGATTACAAACAATAAACTACTTACTCCGTGAAAAGTATGCTGTAATCGTGTGATCCACAGACTCTCTAAGTTTTCAAATGATAAATACATCCCAAGGACACTGACGATGAATAAAGTGAGCGTAATTTTTATGGAAGTATTTACCATTTTCCTACTAAAATTAAGATAATCCACACCAAATTTAGTCAAATATTGCTCTTTCTGGAGCAAATATCCCAAGTGTACATGTCGAAACAGGTTTTCCTTGTGGGTTTCTGTGTATGCGTGTGTGAGAGGATAGTCACAATAACTCTTTTGCTGCCAGCTAATGGATTCGAATTTCCCTGAGGTCTTAACTGTTTTCTGCTAAATATTTCAAATGAAACAGCCTATAATAAAAACCAAAATTTTTCTATTTCAGGTTTTTCCCCTTAGAACATGATTGTCAATATCTGACAGTGCATATCAACGATCAGACTGCACGTTCTGTGCAGTCTAATCTTGACTTCATCGTCCACAAAACGGTTTTTAGACGCTCTTAGCAGCATAAGAGTTGAAATACCTGTACAGTTCAGCTGAAGCTGATTTTGGTCAAAGATTACCATCAGACGCAGACAATGTAGATCCCAAATCAAAATGCACGTTTTATGCAGTCTGATCTTGATCTACGCCGTTCACAAAAGCTATTCCAGGCGATATTAGCAGTGATAGGGGTAATCATAAAAGTAATTGGAAGTAAGAAGTAATGAAGAAAATTAGCCACAAATAACGGCCACATCTGTTTCTTTGAAAAGAAATAATAAGTTGTTTTGTTGTCGTGCGCAATAGAATTGGCTTGGCAACACATTAGCTCTTATAGACGGCATGGCCCACATCAAGATCATGTAACATTGATTGTGTAATTAAGTTAGAATTGCAAGTTCTATAATTAACCCTTTACCAAACAATCTTTTACTTTAATAACTCCAAGCTTTTTCAAAACCTTGTGGTGAAAAAGGGGAAAAATGCTGGAAACCAGCCTTTTACCTTTTCCTGACAAGGTTTTCTACTCATAATACAAATTTCATCTTTTAAGCCACTATCATGCTAATTTTCTTCATCTGGTAGGGAGTTAATTACTTTGATTGAATAAATATATTAATCTAATGTTTTTTCCAGCCCTCGGGTAACTTTTGTTTGAACAAGAGAATCACGAAAGCCGAGTGTCGCTCCACTGTCTTTAAACCTATATTCTTTAGACTGCCAAGCGCGACTCACTGTCCTTTAGTAGACAATGTAGATAAGGATCAGACTGCACAAAAGTGCAGTCTGATCATTATCTACATTGTCTGATAAGAAGAATTTTTTCTCGGAAAGGTAAGTCTGAAGTAGTACTTTTGTTCGAGTTTTTACTCTTGTTTTGAAACTTTAACTTATTTAGCAAGATAAGGAATAACCGGACAACGATATTTTAGATTTCTCTACATTGCAAGTACTTGACAATATAAATAAAGCTTGAATAATGGAATTTGTCTATGCACGGAAAGAGAACTAATACACCATTTCTTCCTTTTACCAAACTGTTTTCTCAGGGATATTTAAAGACGAGACTGGTTGAAAAATTGTTAAATAAGTTGCTATGCAGAGGCATTTACAGAGAACACATAAAGTGTAGTTAAATGATGAATTCGTTTGCAAAAGGTTAGGAAATACTGTGGTAAATCAAAATAATGCTGACCTGCATCTTTTCCTTTTCCTAAAATGTTTTTAAGCATTTTTAAAAAGAAAAGTCTGAAAACTGATGTATCCCTTCATTGAAAATAGTGAACATAATCATCTTTGACCCTCAGCTCTACAATCCACATGGCAAACCACTGCTATTCTGTTTGTTTCCATCATTTTTTTTTTTATGACCTAAACAAAATAGGTCATAGCAAAAAAAAGAGCACCTTAATCATTTAGGTTTTCAGCTGTTCTATTTCAAGGATATCTTCCCATGAAATGTCAATAATAAAATACACATTTTAAACTTTGGCGTGAAATACGTTGCATTATTGTATCTGGTCAAATGCCTCTTCTATAATAAAGATTCATATTTTATGGAAAGAATTTTTTATTGTGGATAAAATATTTTTCATCTGTGAGTGATATATATATTGTGTATAAAAAAAATCGTTGTATACAAAGAGAATTGTTGAATAAAAATCATATATTGAGTTTTAATAAATTTATTGTATGAAAATTCTATATTGGTTAAAAGATGTATATTGTGTTTATAAAAATAGCTTATCGTTTATAATTCATTTATTGGGTAAAATACTTTATATGGTGTATAAAATAAATTTATTGTGTATGAAAATATTTATTGAGTAAGAAATATTTATAATGTTAAAAAAATATTGATTCCTTTCTGTGCAAGACCTACAAAGTTTGACAAATCCAAAATGTATTATTTGGTAAAGTGATATTGTTGTAGTATTTTTCATATCTGTAGTTGAGGTACCAGTCTGTAAAAGTCATGATTAGACCACACAAAATCCAGTCTGATCTGTGATCTAAACTGCAGTGCAAGTAGCCCCATTCACCAGAGCGATGTTTCTAGACGAATCAAAAGTTCACGAACACTTTTTGAAAAGGGTCACCTAAGAAACATATCTGTGAAATTATTTCAAAATCTGACCTGCCGTTCCAGAGAAGAAAATTTTTCAAACATTTTTCATTTCCCTATAGTGCGAGTAGCCCCTATTCATCAGAGCCATGTTTCGCGACGAATCAAAATTTTGCGAACACTTTTTGAAAAGGGTCACCCAAGGATTATCTCTGTGAAATTATCACAAAATCTGACCAGTGGTTTCAGAGAACAAGATTTTTTAAGAATTTCTTCATTTCTGTTTAGTGCAAAGAGCCCCCATTCACCAGAGCAATGTTTCTGGATGAATCAAAATTTTGCGAGCATTTTTGAAAAGGGTCACCCAAGGAACATCTCTGTGAAATTATTTCAAAATCTCATCAGTGGTTTCAGAGAAGAAGAATTTTTTAGAATTTCTTCATTTCTGTATAGTGCAAGTGGCCCCCATTCACCAGAGCCATGTTTCTTGACGAATCAAAATTTCACTAACAAGTTTTGAAAAAGGTCACCCAAGAATCATCTCTGTTAAATTATTCCACAGTATGACCAGTGGTTTCAGAGAAGAAGAATTTTCAAGAATTTCTTCATTTCTGTATAGTGCAAGTAGCCCCCATTCACCAGAGTCATGTTTCTTGACGGATCAAAATTTCGCGAACAGTTTTTGGAAAGGGTCACCCAAGGAACATCCCTGTGAAATTATTTTAAAATCTGGCCAGCGGTTTCAGAGAAGATTTTTAAAGAATTTGCTAAAAAATTCCATTTGGTTGCCATGGCAACTATAATTTTTTAGCAAATTCTGTGAACATTTTTTAAAGAGGACCTTCCAAGGAACATTTCAGCCAAGTTTGGTCCAAACTGGCCCAGCGGTTTAGGAGGAGCTGATGTTCAAAGAATTGTTGACGACGCACGACGCACAACGGAAGACGGACACCGGGTGATCCTAAAAGCTCTCCTTAAGCACGCTGTGCTCAGGTGAGCTAAAAATTCCTAGAAAATTCCATTTGGTTGCCATGGCAACCAGAGTTTTTGACGGAATCAAATTCTTTGAACATTTTTTTTTTAAGAGGACCTCCCAAGGAACATCCCAGCCAAGTTTGGTCCACATTGGCCCAGCGGTTTAGGCGTTGATGTTTAAAGAATTGTTGACGACGCACGACGGACACCAGGTGACCCTAAAACCTCCTCTTGAGCACGTTGTGCTCAAGATGGCCCTTGATAGCTAACATGAAATTTTGAGAGGACCATAACCATTTTTTTTGGGGGGTGGGGGGGGGGGGGGGGGGTATTGAAACGCTGGATATAAACTCATTATTTTTCAAGGCAATTTTCAATAGGTCACCTTTAAAAGTTCTTTCAAAATCAGACCAGCAGTTTCAGAAAAGAAGAATTTTTAGGAATTTCTTAATTTCTGTACAGGGCGAGTAGCTCCCATTCACCAGAGCCATGTTTTTTGACCTGTCGAAGTTTCCCAAACAAATTTTGAAAAGGGTCATTCAAGGAACATTTCTGTGAAATTATTTTAAAATCTGACAGGCCGTTTCAGAGAAGAATAATTTTAAAGAATTGCTTCATTTCCCTATAGTGCAAGTAGCCCCCATTCACCAGAGCCATGTTTCTTGATGAATCAAAATTTCCCGAACAATTTTTGAAAGGGGTCACCAAAGAAACATCTCGGTGAAATATTTCAAAATCTGACCAGTGGTTTCAGAGAAAAAGGATTTTTAAGAATTTCTTCATTTCTGTACAGTGCAAGAAGCCCCCATTTACCATAGCCATGTTTCCAGACGGATCATAATTTTGCGAACAATTTTTGAAAAGGGTCACCCAAGGAATATCTCTGTGAAATTATTTTAAAATCTGACCAAAGTTTCAGAGAAGAATTTTAAAGAATTACTTCATTTCTGTACAGTGCAAGAAGCCCCCATTCACCAGAGCCATGTTTCCTGACGGATCATAATTTTGCGAACACTTTTTGAAAAGGTCACCCAAGGAATATCTCTGTAAAATTATTTTAAAATCTGACCAGCGGTTTTAGAGAAGAAGAATTTTTTAAGAATTTCTTCTTTGCCATTATAGTTCAAGTAGCCCCCATTCACCAGAGCCATGTTTCTTGACGGATCAAAATTTCGTGAACAATTTTTGAAAAGGGTCACCCATAGAACATCCCTGAAAAATTATTTCAAAATCTGAAAAGTGGTTTCAGAGAAGAAGAATTTTTAAGAATTTCTTCTTTGCCATTATAGTTCAAGTAGCCCCCATTCACCAGAGCCATGTTTCTTAAGGGATCAAAATTTCGTGAACAAGTTTTGAAAAGGGTCACCCAAAGAACATCCCTGAAAAATTATTTCAAAATCTGAAAAGTGGTTTCAGAGAAAATAATTTTTAAGAATTTCTTCTTTGTCGTATAGTGCAAGTAGCCCCCATTCACCAGAGCCATGTTTCTTGACGGATCAAAATTTTGCAAACAATTTTTTAACTACATCTCTGTGAAATCATTTTAAAATCAGGCCAGTGGTTTCAGAGAAGAAATTTTGATTAAAATTCGTAGAAAATTTCCATTTGGTTGCTATGGCAACCAGAATTTTTGACGGAATCAAATTCTGTGAACAGTTTTTAAAGTGGATCTCCCAAGGAAAATCCCTACCAAGTTTGGTCTAAGTTGGCCTAGCAGTTGAGGAGGAGTTGATGTTTAAAGAATTGTTGACGACACACGACGGACACGAGGTGATCCTAAACGCTCCCCTTGAGCACGTTGTGCTCAGGTGAGCTAAAACAAGAGGGCCCTGGATCACACATGAATTTTTGAGAGGACCTTAACCATTTTTTTTTTTGAGGTATTGAAAACTGGAAACAAAATCATTACTTTTGTTATGTACATACCCAGTTATTCCTAGCTTTGTTCATGTGTGTATCTATTTTTGAATGGGTTTCCCCTGTTGCTATTTTTAGAACTGGATTCTCTATTGTGGAATATTGTTCTGGAAGTTTCCGGGCCTTTTTACAATCTGATTACTAGAAATTATGCAACTAATTTTAACATGAATTTTCTGGAAGTTTCTCTGTTATCATAAAAAGAAAAGCTCTTTACATCTCGGCGTTCACTAGTTAATACATGATTGCCAGACTACAGTGGGGATTACTTTGTGTTTGTGTCATAATTAGTGCTTGGATTACATTCAGTTTGGATTCGGATCAGACTAGACTAAAGTGAGGATTATTTCGTGTGCTTGGATTACATTCAGTTTGGATCAGGATCAGACTGGAATTAAGACTGGAATAATTTTTCTTCTGTATTTAACGTCTAAGGTATTGTTTTGTACTATTGTAATATTGTCACTGATTATTTGATATTTTTGTTAATAAATTCTGTTAATTGTTATCGTTTGTTGCTGGCTTCTTCTTTCTAGTTACGCCTGGTTCGTAACACTTTGCAGGGAAACTTTCAAAACGTAACCTGTAAAGGTCCTTTCAAAATCTGACCTGCAGTTTCAGAAAAGAAGAATTTTTAGCAGTTTCTTAATTTCTGTAAAGTGCCCCCATTCAACAGAACCATGGTTTTTGACCTATCAAAATTTCCCGAACAATTTTTGAAAAGGGTCACCCAAGAAAAATCTTTGTGAAATTACTTTGAAATCTGGCCAGCGGTTTCAGAGAAGAAGATTTTTAAAGAATTTCTTAGAAAATTGCATTTGGTCGCAATGGCAACCAGATTTTTTGGCGGAATCAAATTCTGTGAACAGTTTTTAAAGAGGAACTCCCTACAAATATTCCAGCCAGGTTTGGTCCAAATTGGCCCAGCGGTTTAGGAGGAGTTGATGTTTGAAGTATTGTTGACGACGCACGACGGACGAAGCATGACGGACGACGCACAACGGACACCTGTTGATCCTAAAAGCTCCCCTTGAGCACAGGTGAGCTAAAAACTGTAGGAGAAATTTGCGACACAAAATTACAAGTATTTAGACTGAAGGATGTCAAGAGAGCAAAAGTGTCAAGTTCAAGGGAGATAATACCTCACTCTAGAGAAGTTGACACTTGAAAGTCGAGTCTTGCAAACTTTCAATATATAATCAATGTACATGTATGTGCAAAGTTCAATACAATTGAAGGAAACCTGAAGGAGTTTGTAACAAAAATTACTAGTATTTTATAGAAAGATGGATGTGAAGAAAAGAATGTGTCAAGTTAAGGGGAGGTAATTCCTCAACCAGGAGGAGTCAACACTTGAAAATTGCGTCTTGCAAATCTTCAATATATGATCAGTACATGCGCATGCGCAAAGTTTCAATATAATGGGAGGAAAACTGTAGAACATTGCGCCACAAAATAAGTAGATCTAGACAGATATTGAGAAAAAAAAAAAATTGTCAAGTTCAAGGGGAGATAATTCCTCAACCACAATGAATTGACACTTGAAAATTGCGTATTACAAACCAACATATGATCAAAATATATGCGAAGTTTCAATACAATTGAAAGAAAACTCTGAGAGGAGTTTGCCACACAAAATAACTAGTATTTCATATACAGATGGATATGGAAAAAGAATTGTCAAGTTCAATGGGAGATAATTCCTCAACCAGGAGGTGTTGGCACTTGAAAATTGCGTATTGCAAATCTTCAATATATGATCAGTATATGCGCAAAGTTTCAATACAATTGAAGGAAAACTCTAGGAGTTTGCGACACAAAATTATTAGTATTTTGTACACAGACGGACACGAGGATGGACAGACACACGGACGGACTGACACATGGACGGATACACGGACAGAGAGGCCGATTCCAGTATACTCCTCAAAACATTGGTTTTGCAGGGGTATAATTATGAAGTATGTTGGACGTCTGCAGGCCCTTTGTAAAACGATCGTTGAACTCGGTCAACACTGATATGCACCTTGACTTTAAAATTGAAACACACTGTAATGGACAGAAGATCGAGCTGTTTCATTAAATATTGTTTCCAGAATGTTTTTGTCTTTCTTTTTTCCTGTCCTGACACTCTAAATCAATGAACTGTAAATGGTTAGAAAAATCAGAAAATACAATAAAGATTACTTGATAACCTGAAATAATATTATGGTTAAATTTCTCTCCGTGGGAAAAATACATTTGAAATAAAGATTTACATCAAGAATAATTCTGTGTGAATGTTTGCTTTTGTTTCTTTTACATGAAGGGGCTGGGTCAGATTGGGTGGGCGCTCGGAAAGACCATTTTGGTTTTTCAGTTTGAATTCGGTTCTATACCCTTTCCATCACTGTTTTTGCTGCACTGGGAATAATTGCCTTTTAATACATTAAGTTATAGAGACAGGTATACAATAGCCTATCAAACACACAAGTGATAAGACTAAACTATTTATTTTTTATTTACCTTTATGCATTGTAAAACAAAATGCAATTAAGATCAAGTTAACAAACTCTTCACTGCTAGTTTGTAGTGGCTTTCATGCCAACTACTACATGTATACTCGTATATACTGCAAATTTAAAATCAACTCCGATTGCAATTGAGTGCAAATTTATCGCTAAGTCTGCATTGCATGATAAACCAAAATAGAAAAACAATCTTACACCAGCAATTAATATAATATAATGCCTCTCAGCTCATTTTAGTATTCTTCAACTACACCTAAATCATCCTAACAGTCCAGAAGAAAAATTAACAGTATCATCCAAAAAATGCTCTGAAAATTTCTCGCATTAGTTCACCATTACCACGTACACCATCACAATAGCAACACAGATTCTGCAGTACACTATCTTCAAAACATTAGGTAAATTATTTAAAATTGCATTTATTCTATTCTTACAATCTTAAATCTTGATTGTAAATGGGGATATTGCCTTGGACACTTACAGTGGGACCATTTGGTGTTCCACTACCTATATGACATATTTCTGAAATCTCTTACAACCTGACTAAATTTTAGACTGGCCCTAATTTACATCATTTGCGGTCAATAAATTAAATTCTGCTTAAGTGGTGGGATTGGTCATTGAAAGGGTAAAAATAGTGTGGGAAAGGGGCAAATGCTGGTTACCAGCATTATCTTCTTTTTCCATAATGTCTTCAAAAGCCTTTTATGTCTTGTTTTCTAAGACTCAGTATTGTGCAGTAAAGGGCTGATAAATAACTTGGTATTCAACAATTTGGAAATTCATTGCTTCCAGAAATCAGTAAGATGTAAAAGGTTAGTCAGTATGCAATGCTAATGATTTCTTGTTTTGAAATGAAGTTTATCTTTAAATTGATCCATTTAGAAACTTTTAGTAATTGCAACCTAGATGTTAATATGAAGAAAATCATCTTCTTTGTATGAAAACTATCATTGTTAATAAATCAACTGCATAAATAAATTAAAATTATCTCAGGTTCATAACATAAAGGCAGAGTTATACAGTGTTGATTCAATGACTGTTAAAGACTAGTGATTTTGGTCCCATTACCCACTGTAAATTCTAATCAGAAAAAGATGCCCAAGTCAGGATTTTAGTAAAAATCTGATCGTTACTTTCTCAATAACATGGTGCAAACTAAGTATGTTAAATCCCAGAGAGTCATGGAAATGGTATCAACCCCTGGAGAACATGTTCTATCAGCAGAAAAATCCTCCGTGTACTGTCAAAGTGATTTTAGCTAAAGTCAATCTCAGAGTACTGACATGGGCGATTATTCTTCAGATTACGTTAGAATAAAAATTGTAACAAGAAATTCTGAGTAAGATTAAACAAAAATTTATCTTTTTTCTATGGAAAAATTACAGTCATAAAGAAATAGTTCAAGCACAAGTGTATATAAAAACCAAAATGTGTTTAAAACACTGTCAGTCTATGTATATTGAGAAAGGTAAAATTCATTTCAGAAAAAAAAAAAAGACCAGTTACGAAGGATCATCAGATCTGTTTGTTTTCTCATCAAAACCTTGGTTTGAATGCAAGTGCGAATAGATTTCTCACAAATAATGCAGAACAGAGTCTGACTGCTCAAATAAACATTAACTGCCACAAATAGTCATGAAGTTAATAACCTTGATAACCATTATTTTCAATAAACGAACATATTTGGATACTATTGACAGAACAATCAAGATTTCACAGAATGTTAAAAAGTAGATATTTATTTCCTGATATTCTCAGAGCTTCTTTCTCAGTTACCCCTCCCCTGCTCCACAAAAAAAAAAAAAAAACACTTTTACACCCATCCAAATTGAAAGCATTTGTACATGACAAGCTATGAAACATAAACGGTAACATTTGTCTTAGATTTTTGTTTGGCTTCAATGGTGTTTTACGCCACTTTTAACAGTATTTCAGTCATATCACTGCGACAGTTCACAATTAATGTTTCCTTGGTTTCACCAGTACTAGGCTAGGCTCTGAAGTGTCATGCCCAAGGACACTCCTGTGAAAAAAAAACCAGTGGAGCCAGTGAGGCTAAAACCTGGGGTCTCCAGGTCACGAGTCCTACACTTTACCACTGAGCCAAACAGGACCCTTTGCCTCAGAAAGAGTAGAAAACATTTTGGGAAAAAAAGAAATTATGCTCTCTACCAACATTTTCTCTTTCCACAATATTTCTAGTAAGCCCTCTCTCTTTTGGTCATTTGGATTCTGGATTATGTGGTAAAGGGTTAACTTGCATATTGTTATTTCCATATTTTTTTAACACTTTCTTTTACACTTTCATGAAAATAGTTTATATAATATAATGTATTTCTGCACTTTCAAGGTTCTAAATAGTCAAATAGTTGTTCACATAATGCACATATCTTTGTATGAAGTCTTACAGGAAATAATCAGGAGTCCTCCGTGTTACATGTGGCTCTCCACGTCGAGGAGCAGGATCAAACTGTAAGCTGAAAGATGAAGGGAAAAAGCTTAAACATAGTATAACTGATAAAAAATTTCAAAAGTTCACTGGCACTGTCAAATCAGATGAGCTAAAAATGCCATTGAAGTTTTCTTGAGGATAAGTCTATCTTGGTTTTTCTAATGACATCTGTAATTCCTGTATGTTCAATTTTTTTGTCTGTAGAGCTTCTTGAACAGTTTTAGTTACTATCGTCATTTGCAACAAGGCTTCTTCAGCCTTAAAGTTTTTTCCAGACACAAGTTTTCATGAAGAAAAATTACTAACCTTTTCTAAAACAAAGGTCATTGTTTGATCATACAGAGATGTCAAACAATTACATGGTTCTTGGTTATTCAAATACTTCGTATTTAGTAAATTTAAGCAGAGAACCAGTTAGCACTTTTTTTATTCCGAAAAACTTTATATGTAGGAACTAAAAAGGTGTAAAAATGCACATATTTGTGTGTCAAGAAAATCCCTGATAAAAACATTGAATGTCAATAATGAAGTTTTCCATAATTAAAATTTGAACACCTAATGACAGAAGGTAAAATCTGACCACAAGTTTTCATTGCATCCTGAATAAATACATTAGATGGGTAAGACGAAAATATCCAGACAAACCACCTCTAGATATTATTTTGCAGCAGAGGACCATCGTTATAAAATGAGATTTGATCCTTGTAGTGCTTAGGAAAAATCAAATGGACACCTGTATTAAAATATCAGGCTGTTTCAAAAACCGATCTCTATAAAGGAGACAGAGTAGGCGCAAGTTAGGCTGCATGTTCTGTGCAGTCTGACATTCATCTTCACTATCCCCCCAAGCAATCAAATTTGGGTTCATTGCTAACTGTCTTCATACATGCCAACAAGTTGTAGCTAAAGCAGAAGAAATGTTTAACAACGAACTACTTCTCATCACTGGCAGTCTATGAGTAAACTTACAATGAATATTTCAAAGCATCATCCAATTCCATAATGGCCGCCTGATTTCCACATCTATAACAATAATTAGGTGCACTGAAGATGGTCACTACATTTCTATCATGACACCAGTTGTAACCCTGAAAATACATGTGTCCATTTCAAATAGGAATATTGTTTGTTGCTACTTACATAGTTTTCATGCTGTATACAAGATAAGAAATTTACAGGAAAGGATTCCAGAAATAAATTATGCAAGTAAACATTTTTCTTCCCCTTGTATAAAAATTTCTTCAACGGCTTTCAAAATCTGTTTTCAATACATGTCTTTGTTTGGTTAAAAGATTCAACATTACTACACCCAAGACTGCCTCATTGATAACATGGATATCATCGTTCATTAGGTAAAGACAAAAATGCAGCTCTGTCAAGTTTTATTGTAAATATAGCACATATGAAAACTGAAAATAAAAATTCTTTCATACTAACAGTTTAGTTATACATTTTAAATCAATGAGGTTAAAACCAGAGGTGCCAGCTCTTATCCATTGTCTGAAGTTTTCATTCATTAAAGGTATCATGTAAAAACATGAAATTTACTACAGGACCATGGAGATCACCACAATGAATTTGATCAAATGTAACTAATACACATGATATATCAACAATTTTGCAGAGCAATGATTGTTACTAGCCTGTATGGTCAAGTTATGGTTTTTTAATACTTTACAGTCGTAGCATGTATGTAAACTTAACAATCTGAGTTAACAAAAGGTATATCTGGTTTTCAAAATTCAGGCTAACAGTACTTAGCTGAAACAGTTTTTTCTTCGTGCATTCTTCAAACCACTTTACTATGGACATTTTTCCATGTTTCAACTATCACTTTCATTTCTTTACTGTATGTACCTCAAATGTCCATGGAAAAAGCCTTCACTTGCCATTAAGAGGTACTTTAAGAAGCAGACTGATTTACCTCCATGACTAACTGATGGGCTCTTGACACTAGGGTTAAACCATTTGTATGATTGAATGTTTCCGATATATCCTGGCCAAATGTGTATCCTGCTCCTCTTGGAGATATACCCCAACCACCTCTGTCATCTGGATCTGACCACAACAGGTCACACATAGGCCCCTGGTGGAAACAGAAACATGAGGGCCATGATGGCCCTGAAATCGCTCACCTGAGTCTATTGACCAAACATGAACCATCTAGTTTCCCAGTGACCTAGTTTTTTTTATCAGACATTACCCATCATCAAACACTTTTGAGATATCGATAAGACAAACATTCTGACCAAGTTTCATGAGTATTGGACTGAAAATGTGGCCTCTACAGCGTACAAAAGGTTTTTCTAAGATTTCACCAAGTGACCTAGTTTTGGACCCGACAATTACCCATTATCAAATTCTTTTGAGACATCACCAAAACAAACATTCTGACCAAGTATAAAGAGTATCAGGTAGAAAATGTAGCCTCTAGAGTGTACACAAGGTTTTTCTAATATTTGACCCATTGACCTAATTTTTTACCCCACATGATTTTCAAACTCATTTAAGGTATCACCAGGACCAATATTATGAACAAGTTTTAGGAGTATCAGACTGAAAATGTGTCCTCCAGAGCATACAAAAGGTGTTTATAACATTTGACCTATTGACCCAGTTTTTGACCCAACATGACCCTTTTTCAGACTCATCCAAGATATTATAAAGGCAAACATTCCGACTAATTTTCAAGCGTGCTGGACTGAAAATCTGGCATCCAGAGCATATACAAGGCTTTTCTAAGATCTGACCTAGTTTTTAACCCCCAATTACCCATTTTCAAACTCGTCTAATGTATCATCAAGTTAAACATTCTGACCAACTTACAAGAGTTTTGGACTGAAAATGTGGCCTCTAGAGCCTACAAAGGTTTTTCTAACATTTGACCTTGTGACCTAGTTTTTGACTCCAAATGACCCATTTTCAAACTTGTCCAAGATATCATAAAGGCAAATATTCTGACCAACTTTCAAGAGTTTTGGACTGAAAATGAGGCCTGTAGAGCATACACAAGGTTTTTCTAAGATTTGACCTAGTGACCTAGTTTAAGACCCCACATGACCCATTTTCGATCTTGTCCGAGATATCATCCAGGCAAACATCCTGACCAATTTTCATGAGTATCGAACTGAAAATGTGGCCTCTAGAGCGTACAGAAGGTTTTTCTAAGATTAGACCTAGTGACCTAGTTTTTGACCTGGCCTGACACATTTTCAAACTCGTCCTAGATTTCATCAAGGCAAATATCCTGACCAACTTTCATGAGTATCTGACCGAAAATGTGGCCTCTAGAGGGTACACAAGGTAAAAAGTTGACGACGCATAACGCATGATGGACGACGGACACAGCACGATCACAATAGCTCACCATGAGCACTTTGTGCTCAGGTGAGCTAAAAAATGACATCAAGTATCTTATCTTAGTTTTCGAAAATGTAGGTTTAGTCTATGCAATCACACATTTAACTCTACTAAATGGCAAAAAGTCCAAATTGAAGCATTTGCAGACAACAAAATCAATGTGACTGAAAAATTGTAAAGATTTAATTGACTGAAATGCTGGCATTCTCTTTTTCCTACAAAGCTTTCATAGGATGTCTCTTGCAAGGTTATTAACACTCTGCATTGTGTGATAAAAGCTTTCACAACCTACTTTACCAAAAGTAAGGAATTGCATTACTGCAGGCAAATTTAGTTCATACCATTTAAAAATGTGGAAATAATATTTGTTAGTCTGTCAAACTTCAAGTTGTAGGCACAAAAATGCATATCAAAACTATAATTAAAGTATGTTAACTGCCAGAAACTATGAGTTAAAGGGGACAATTATCCCTAAGCATATTCTATTTCACAATAGTAGGTGAATTGCTTGGCAATGAATGTATTTCTTAAACTTTCTTGAAACCCTTTATCAAACAACCCTTATTTTTCACAAACACATGGAAGAGGCCTTCTAAAACAAGGATTTTCTCTTTTTCCCATGTTTTCTCCACTTCTACTGTCAAGTTCAACTTTCGAGTCACATTTATTTTGTTGGCTGCAAATGCTTTCAGTTTGAACAAGTCTAAACTTTTGTTATTTGGTAAAGAGTTAAATGATCAAAGAAACACAAACAAAGACCTACCAAAAGGCTTGCACAATTTTGTGGATACAAAAGGTTAAAACTGCAAAAATTTCAAAGTTTTACCTCATGAGGGACTTCTTGAATCCTATCTAGGGCCCTGATATGATCTAAGGTGTCTATGGACGGAGACAAACCTCCATGTAAACAGAATATCTGAAATAGAAAAAAAAGCATTTCTAATCATTAATTTTATCTATTGTCCATACTATGTCCAGTCATACATGTACTACCTGCTACTAAAAGCATCATGAAGCAGAAATCTTTTTAGGAAAAGGACATTTGTTCCTTATGATTCCTAGGAGTGGCATTCTTGAGAAGGGATGGTCCAAAATATCAAGTAAGTCATCAAATAATTCTTGGGTCATAAAATTGATTGTCTGAAAAAAATCTAAATCTTGATGTAAACTGCTCCTTTTCCATGCAATTATGCTGAAAACTGATCAACAGCAGAAAATTTTGATTCAGGTCAGCCTGCAGACAGCACATGCTGACCTGGATCAATAGCTTTTGCAGATGCATTCAATTCCTTTTTTGCAGAGCATGGCTCACATAATACTGTGGATGTTAGGCAAGTACAAAATGAATCAACTTTGAATATTGAAGTACATGTATCAAAAGGCTTTCAACTTTTTACTTCAGGCGCACCTTTTTGATCTGAAGGACAACACCACCATGAGTTATGATAGTATGGCATCAGAAAAAGAGGGAAATTTCCTACCATAGTTTCACATATTAACAAGAAAACAAGAGGACCATGATGATTGTATATAGCTCACCTGAGTACTAAGCAGTAAAGGTCTACAATGAAGATAAATACCATATATCAAAGTTCAAGGTCAAATAATTCTGACAGGGTATGTAACTGTGCAAAATGCATCTTCTACTTACAGAGAAGAAGATTTCTAAAGTTTTCCTTCTTTGTTCCTATGTTTCAAACTTGTGACCCAGGGGGCCAGGCCATTTTTGACCCCAGGGGCATCATATGAACATTCTTGGTAGAGATCCACTAAAGGTTACTACATACCAAATATCAAAACTCTGCATCTTCTAGATTCAGAGAAGAAGAATTTTAAAGTTTTCCTACTTTGTTCCTATGTTTCAAACTTGTGACCCCCGGGGCTGGAAAAGTTTTGACCCCAGGGACATCATATGAACAATCTTGGTAGAGGTCAGATAGGAGACGCTACATACCAAATATCAAAGCTCTGCACCTTCTAGTTTCAGAGAAGAAGAATTTGAAAGTTTTCCTACTTTGTTCCTATGTTTCAAACTTGTGACCCCCAGGGCTGGAAAAGTTTTGACCCCAGGGACATCATATGGACAATCTTGGTAGCGGTCCATGAGGAGATGCTATATACCAAATATCAAAGCTCTGCACCTTCTAGTTTCAGAGAAGAAGAATTTTAAAGTTTCCCTTCTTTGTTGCTATGTTTCAAACTTTTGACCCTCGGGACGGGGCCAATTTTGACCCCAGGGGCATCATATGAACAATCTTGGTAGAGGTCCACTAGGAGACGTTACATACCAAATATCAAAGCTCTGCACCTCTTAGTTTCAGAGAAGAAGATTTTTAAAGTTTTCCTTCTTTGTTTCTGTTTCAAACTTGTGACCCCCAGGGCGGGGCCAGTTTTGACCCTACAGGGCAGGTCCACTAGGAGATGCTACATACCAAATATCAAAGCTGTATGCCTTCAAGTTTCAGAGAAGAAGATTTTCAAAGATTTTTGCTGTTTTTTTCGAGTTATGGCTGAAATTCAATCTTTTGAACAACTTTGGTAGAGCTTCACTCAAGGAACATCCCTGCCAAGTTTTATCAAGATCGGCCCAGTGGTTTAGGAGGAGAAGATGTTTACAGAAATTGTGGACGACACACGACGGACGACGCACATTGGGCGATCACAAAAGCTCACCATTAACACTTTGTGCTCAGGTGATAAAGTGCTCAGGTGAGCTAAAAAGGAAACCTACCTGTCCATCAACAAGTGCTGTAAGTGGTAAATAGTCAAATAGATCTGTGAAATATTTCCAAACATTGGCATTTCCATACTTCCGTAAACATTCATCATAAAAACCATATACTTGTGTAATTTGCCTACTTTCGTGATTTCCTCTTAAGATGGTTATTCTATCCTTGTATCTGACCTGAAAATTATAAAAAACGAAAAAAAATTTCAGATTATCTATCCTACAGGCTCTTCTTGAGTAAATGTTTACAAATTACTGTATAATATATATTTCTTTTTTTTAAGCACAGTCATTTTACTTTTTTCATAAAACCAAGACATGAGTTCTGTTGTAATAACTGAGCTAATACACACTGACCACTGGTAATCTTTCACTTGTACCATGCTGTAGAACTCGATGTTTTCCAATACAAGTCACTGCCCCACTTGAGTGAAAGTCTTCATTGATTATTCCGTATGTTGCTAGACACATTATCAGGACACTGTTCAATCTAAAGTGCTCTAATGTGCTATAAAACCCCTAAAATCCCAGATGACACAATTCGAAACCAACCTCCCACCTGTGTGGCACACTCGATCATTAACTCTTACCAATCAACAAGATTTTGGCCAAGTCTAAATTGAAAGTATTTGCATCTGACAAAATAAATGTGAATCAAAAGTTGAAATTTGATTCGGAAAGGGTTGAAAACATTGTGGGAAAAGGAGTAAATGTTGGCTTCCATTATTTTCTCCTTTTCCCACAATGTTTTAGCAAACTTCTTCCATGTGGTCATAAAAGCCAGGGATTGTTACTTAAGAGTTTCCAAGAAAGTTAAAGAAAGGCATTCATTGACATTCAAAGTCTGGATTGTGTGGTAAAGAGTTAAAGTGCAAATCCACAAATTAGGCTCATTTTTCATCCATTTCTATTTTTTTCGCTCCATGAATATAATACCAAGCCTTCCAGTAAAAATTTATCAGTAATCCAACTGATGTTACAGTAAAGGTATAGTATGGTAGCCTATTATAGATTTTCATATCACAGCTTTTCTGGAGATACATGTAATAGGGTACCAGTGGTAATTGTTCTTTAAATTCTTTAAATTTGTTCTTTAAGATTTTTTTTTTTTTTTTGCACTATCAAATTCGCCACCTCATAAAAATTGGGGCCAGTAAGAGCCAACTGAGGTAGCCACATAGTACATTAGACATTTCAGTTTATTGGCCAATGTTTAAGCTTTACATAAGGTTTTAAGAAGATTTGACCTAGTGACCTACTTTTTGACTCAACATGGCCCATTTTCAAATTAATCTGAGGTATCATCCTGACCAACTTCTTAGAGCTTTGGACAGAAAATGTGACTTCATGAGCATATACACGATTATTCCAGGAATCACCCTAGTGACCTAGGGTTTGACAAGACATAACCCACTTAACTGAAATATCAAGACAAACATTCTGACCAATTGTCAGAAGTTTTGGGCTAAAAATGTAGCCTCTAGAGCATACACAAGGTTTTTCTAGGTGAACTTAAATGCAAACAGTTTAGTGATAACAATAGAATTTTTTACAGTATGGCCGCAGTTTTCTAAAATTGCCCCTAATTTCAATGTTTGTGGGCCCCCTCACAAAGTTAGATTGAACACTGTCATTGTACAAACATGTTTATTTTTATTTAAAGATGTATTGTACTTGTCAATTCTTTTCACTTAACAGTTTTATTCCAGCATGAAATTGACAATGA
Organism: Tridacna crocea; assembly: GCA_943736015.1. Taxonomy (NCBI): domain Eukaryota; kingdom Metazoa; phylum Mollusca; class Bivalvia; order Cardiida; family Cardiidae; genus Tridacna; species Tridacna crocea. The sequence continues at coordinate 25,800,155 of OX031056.1, forward strand.
TAAGATGTTCAAAGAGCTTCAAACTGTTGCCACTGCAAAACATCTTTTCTTCAAACTTCCTGATAGGGCTGACTATTGGCCTGGAAAGTGACAGTCACGATACTTTTACTATCACAGCATTAATATCATGATACTATCACTACCTTGAGAACCATATTGTTATGCATCACGATACTTTAGGGTTGTATAAAATCTTCTTTAACCCTTTAATGCATAAAAACTCATTTCTACGCATTGCTTGTAGGAGCCTTTGAAAAACAGTGGCAAAAGGTGAAATTGCTCGAGACCCAAACCTTCTGAGTAAAAATCATAGCTTCTTTGACAAGTGATAGGTGAGAAATGTGAGCTCACAGACTCATGAAACAAGTCTGTATAGGACTGACTTTTGAAATAAACTTTTGGAGTAGGAAAAATAGGCATGTATATTTACATGGAGGAGTACATGAATATGTTTCAATCATCATGTTGCAAGAAGTAATTGCTTGTAGCAGTAATTTTTCTACTTTTCATGAGGTAGTAGTGACAAAAAGTTGTGATCATGAGACAATGCAATAGGTAAACACACCAGGGTAGGATCAAAACTCCAATACAGACAATGACAACTTACCTTCAGGGCTACTAGTAGAGTAACTGTTTCTACTGAATAATAGCCTCTGTCTACATAGTCCCCCATGAACAGGTAATTTGTGTCTGGCGAGTATCCACCAATTCTAAATAATTCCATCAGATCATGAAACTGACCATGTACGTCTCCACTCACTGTGACAGGGCATTTTACTTCCTGAACATTTGACTCTTTGGATAAAATTTCTTTGGCCTGAAATACATGTAGTTATACAAACTTGGATGTAAAATTTTCGTCCCAAAATCTGAAGGGCCACCTTAAAACTGATCTTGTTAAGCCCATATTTATGCATGATACGCACAAACTAGATTATACATGAAGCTCTAAACAATACTTTTATGCGTCAAACTGACATTTAGACAGATATTTTTCACTCTCAAAGACAGGCATTTCACTGATTTCAGATATTTCAGATTTCAGAATGTAAAGACCCAGGCTCAGGGATCAAATGTGAAGCTTGAAGAGTTTTCAACTTCTTTCAAGACATCCATGGATAAAGATTTCTTTCACATTCTTCTGGCCCATTTTCGTGTTTGTTGTCCGCTATGTTTAATCCAAGATTGTGATAAATAATAGTCACAAAACCAAGCGCAAAACAAGTGAGTTTATTAGCACACCACCATGGATATATACATCTCTGACAAAGGTTACAAGTTTACTAAAATAGGTACGAGTTGACTAAAAACAAGAGGGCCATGATGGCCCTGTATCGCTCCACTGGCTTTTTAACCCTTTACCACACAAATTCAAGTGTTCATGACCATGAAAAAGAGGGCTTTCAAAAACAATGAACACTGTCAGGCAGTACAAGCAGGTTAATTCATTAGCATGAAAGGTAAAGTCCTTGGAAAAAAGCTGAATGATAGAAACCTTACTTTTAATTTATTATTCACCTCATGTGAGCATAACTATTAGCATCAAAATGAATAACACTTGAAAACAGAATATTTTCTATCAAAAAACTTAATGTCTAGCACCAATCATGTATCAATGTAGTTTGATAATCAAGGGAGGTAAATAGTACCAAAATTTCTTTCATAAAAAGAGTTATTTCCCTTGATTAATGTTTAAATTGAAGTGATCATAGTTTGAAGCCCATGTTAAACTTGTGATCCCTGGATGGAGTCAATTTTGACCTCAGACCTACAATATGAAACTATAATGTGTGGTTATAAACACGAAGATTTTTGAATCTTGCCCAATAAAAAGCCCTGTAAAACAAGTTTGCTCAATAAAAGGCCCTGAAAAATATCTGACCCTTGAGACAGGTTTATAAAGCCAATGTAAAACTTGTGAACCCTGGGGTGGGGTCAAACTTGATCCCCAAAGTTAAAATTTGGGCCCTCTTGTTAGAGGCCCATTAGATAAAGCTACATGCAAAATTTGGTAGCCCTAGGCCTTATGGCCTTATGGCTATGTAAAAGTAAATTATTAAAGTTTCCCTATATAAGCCCATGTAAAACTTGTGACCCCCTGTGACGGGGCTAAATTTGACCCCAGGGCTATAATTTGGGCACCCTTGGTAGAGACCCCCTAGATAAAGCTGCATGCAAAATTTGATAGCCCTAGCCCTTATAGCTAGGTGCGAGAAGATTTTGAAAGTATTCCCTATATAAGCCCATGTAAAATTTGTTACCCCCCGGGGTGGGGCCAATTTTGACCCCTGGGCTATAAGTTGGACATCCTCTGTAGAGGTCCACTAGATAAAGCTACATGCCAAATTTGGTAGCCCTAGGCCCCATGGCTAGGTGGAAGAAGAATTTTAAAGTTCTCCCTATATAAGCCCATGTAAAACTTGGTACCCCCGGGGCGGGGCCAATTTTGACCCCCGGGCTATAATTTAGACACTCTTGGTAGAGGTCCATTAGATAAAACAACATACCAAATTTGGTAGCCCTAGGCCCTATGCCTAGGTAGAAGAGGAGTTTTAAAGTTCTCCCTAAATAAGCCCATGTAAAACTTGTGACCCCCGGGACGGGGCCAATTTTGACCCCAGGGCTATAATTTGAAGAAACTTGGTAGAGGTCCCCTAGTGAAGCTACATGCCAAATTTGGTAGCCCTAGGCCTTACGGTTTCAGACAAGAAGATTTTCAAAGATTTTCAAATTTTTTCAGTTTTGTTGCCATGGCAACCAGAGTTTTTGAAGGAATTAAATTCTTTCAAGAAATTCCGAAGAGGACCATGGCAGGATCATTTCTGTGAAGTTCCATCAAAATTGGATGGGTAGTTTCAGAGAAGAAGATGTTTAAAGAAAAAGTTAACGCACGGACGGACGCACGACGGACAACGGGCCATGACATAAGCTCGCTGGCCTTCGGCCAGTGGAGCTAACAAGAGGGCCAAATTGGCCCTGGATGGCTCACCTGAATTTTTTAGATGACCATAGCCTATTTTTTTTTTTTGAGGAATTGAAATATTGCAACAAAATTTATAATTCTGCTAAGCAATTTTTCAAAAGGTCACCTGTAAAAGTCATTTCGAAATTTGACCATCAGTTTCAAAAAGAAAAATTTTTAAGAATTCTTCAATTCTGTATAAGAGCAAGTATCCCCCATCCACGAGAGCCATGTTTCTTGATGGATTAAAATTTACGAAAAAAACCCAAATTTTGAAAAGGGTCACCCAAAGAACATTTCGGAAAATTTCTTTTAAAATCTGACCAGGGGTTTCAGAGAAAGAGAATTTTCAAGAATTTCATCATGTCCATATAAAGCAAGTAGCCCCCATTCACAAGAGCCATGTTTCTTGACAGATCAAAATTATATGTACACTTTTTGAAAAGGGTCACCCAAGGGACATCTCTGTCAAATTATTTTAAATCTGACTTAGGGTTTCAGAGAAGAAGAATTTTCAAAAATTTCTCCATTTCCATATAGTACAAGTAGCCCCCATTCACCAGAGCCATGTTTCTTGATGGATCGAAATTTTGTGAACACTTTTTGAGAAGGGTCACCCAAGGATCATCTCTATGAAATCATTTCAAAATCTGTCCAGCCGTTTCAGAGAAGAATTTTCAAGAATTTCTCCATTTCCATATAGTGCAAGTAGCCCCCATTCACCAGAGCCATGTTTCTTGATGGATCGACATTTTGTGAACACTTTTTGAGAAGGGTCACCCAAGGATCATCTCTATGAAATCATTTCAAAATCTGTCCAGCCGTTTCAGAGAAGAATTTTCAAGAATTTCTTCATTTCCCTTTAGTGCAAGTAGCCCCCATTCACCAGAGCAATGTTTCTCGACCAATCAAAATTTCGCGAACAGTTTTTGAAATGGTCACCAAAGGAACAACTCCATGAAATTATTTCAAAATCTGACCAGCGGTTTCAGAGAAGAAGATTTTTCAAGAATTCCTTTATTTCTGTATAGTGCAAATAGCCCCCATTCACCAGAGCCACATTTTTTGATGGATCAAAATTTCACGAACAATTTTTTAAAAGGGTCACCCAAGGAACATATCTGTGAAATTATTTCAAAATCCGACCAGCAGTTTCAGAGGAGGAGATTTTTTAAGAATTCCTTCATTTCTGTATACTGCAAGTAGCCCCCATTCACCAGAGCCACATTTTTTGACGGATCAAAATTTCACGAACAATTTTTGAAAAGGGTCACCCAAGGAACATATCTGTGAAATTATTTCAAAATCCAACCAGCGGTTTCAGAGGAGAAGATTTCAAAATCCAACCAGCGGTTTCAGAGGAGAAGATTTTTAAAGAATTTGTTCATTTCTGTATAGTGCAAGTAGCCCCCATTCACCAGAGCCACATTTTTTGACAGATCAAAAAATCACGAACAAATTTTGAAAAAGGTCACCCAAGGAACATATCTGTGAAATTATTTTAAAATCCGACCGGTGGTTTCAGGAGAAGATTTTTAAAGATTTTGCTAAAAAATTCCATTTGGTTGCCATGGCAACCAGAGTTTTTGATGGAATCAAATTCTGTGAACAATTTTTAAAGAGGACCTCCCAAGGAACATTCCTGCCAAGTTTGGTCCAAATTGACCCAGCGGTTTAGGAGGAGTTGATGTTTAAATAATTGTTGACGACGCACGACGGACGAAGGACGACGCACGACGGACACCAGGTGATCCTAAAAGCTCCCCTTGAGCACGTTGAGCTCAGGTGAGCTAAAAAGGTACAAGTTATCCATAATAGGTACAAGTTGACTAAGGTACATATGTAAGAGTTGGCTTAGATATGATCAGAAAGCAACAATTTCTCCAAATAAATTTTCCCCTGGGGACAAATTCTCCTCAGAAATCGTCCCCCCTACAGTTTAGAAATGATTTCTTCAGGGGACAATTTCTCCCGACACCCTCACAAATTTAATTTGGAACGATTTCTGCAGAAAAATCATCCACAAGGGATGAATTCTCCAGAGACATTAAGACCCATTTTGGGACAATTTTTCCTGACACCAAATCATTGATGGCCGGGGACAAAAATGCAGATAGTGGTCCTACTAAGACACGCTGTACCAGAAAAATATGAATAAAAACATGCTGTAACAACATGTGCTATATATTGTATGGTTTTTTTTTTCTATGTATTTCTATATTTAAAAAAATATAATCTAACCTACCTAGCGATATTACTGCCCAATTTTTCACATTTGTCAAGTTATTTGCCAATTTTAGACATTCTTGCACGGGACCGACCAGTGCCTGTTATGCCTCACCAATTACATGAGCACCTTACGAATTTTGAGGCACAAAACAACCAAATTTCAATTATCTGCTTTATTTACTAGTTTATGTTTCATGTCTTAGAGGTTGAAGGTACATGTCAGCATCCAGCAAATATTTGAAGAGAAAAAACTCTGCTGTACTACTGAAGTTTATACAGATTTACGTTTCAACACTTTGATGAAACCTTATGGAAAAACGAGAAATTGCATATGACCATTTCTCTTCTTTTCTGATCCTGAAAAATAGGGCTTTTGAAAATATCTTGGGAAAAGGAAAAAATACTAGTACGTAAACAGTATTTTCTCCTTTTCATATTCTGTTTTCTACCGTCCAAGAACAAATTTCAATTTAGTCATCTGCAAATTTAGAACAGCCTAAAATTTTTTCGTTAGGTAAAGAGTCAATGATTTTGAGATTTTTTCATTCATTAATCCATTTTTCCATTTAGTGCTGGTGTTTTCTAGGGCTGTAACGATACAGGAGGTCACAAATACGAATACACATCACGATACAGGGGCACGAATACGAATATTTATTCATGAATATAAATTTTTTCCAGGCACAAAATGAATTACTTTTTCAATGCTTTGGAGTAAAAAAAAAAGTCACATCAATATTAATAAAGTAATGAAAAAAGCCTACCTGGCTTTAAATATTGATTTAACCCTTTCCAAAATGTTAGATTTTAGACTCTTCTCAACTGAAAGATTTTGCAGAAGACAATTTCAAATTTGATATAAATGGCAGAAAGTTCTTCAAACAGATAGAAAACACTGTGGGAAAAGGAGAAAATGCTGGTAACCACCATTTTCTTCTTACTTAAACTTGATATAAATGGCAGAAAGTTCTTCAAACAGATAGAAAACACTGTGGGAAAAGGAGAAAATGCTGGTAACCACCATTTTCTTCTTTACCAACAATATTTTCTGCTCTATCACAGACATAGATCATCAATTTAGCAAAATTCATCGTGTCTTCTGCAAATGCTCTCAATTTGGACTAGTCTAAAATTTTGTCATTTGGTAATGGGTTAATCAACTCTACTGCTTATACTATTATTTTTTTGTAGGAAACATCTAAAACATACTTTATGCACTCTCTAAATCTGTTAACTCAGCATTGATACGCCAATCATTTGTAATCTTCATACAAACTGGCTTCCTAATTAGTCTCAGCAAAAATATATACAAATATCCAAGAAATATTTTTATAAATACATATATTTGAAAAATTATACTATAACAGGGCCAAAGTGCCTATTTCTGGGCTTGACCGGTTATATTTTTCATTTAAGGATGGTGCCGGTTTGACTCCTTGTCACGTACGTTTGACAGACCGAGGCCGTTTTGACTAGGGGCCGACTTCATGTTTGGTCAGTTCGACCTATTAAAATTGATATACTTTTTCATGACTGCGTAGTCTGCATATTGTCGGGTTTTGCTTTTTTATGACTTCGCCCCCCTCCTTTACTCGTGGAAACCTGAAAAATTTCCACTCGGGGGACTTAAATTTTGCCGGTGGACTAACAATCTCGTCTGACACTTCGCGGGAAATGCGAGAGACTCCTTTACAATATGTCGCTATATTAATGTTAAACCTGTACACAATGACGACTAATAAATAAAAACTTTTTATTTCTTAAATTATTATTATTGAAATTTAGAACAATTTTTTATTGTCAAGTGTTTTTAATTCCTTTCCTAGTAGTTTACGACATATGCCATAAAGCGTCATCCAAACCTCTCAAAGTGGGAACAAGACAATTCCCCGACAAGACAGTTCCCCGACACGGCTTTTCGAGAGTTCCCCGACAAAATTGAAGACAGTTCCCCGACACTTTTGAAGACAGTTCCCCGACACTTTTATCATTAGTATAGATCTATTGAATAGGTTTTTTTTTTTAGTTTTGTTTTCTTTAAATATTTTTATAGACATTTATTTCAAATGATGGGAGTAAATTTCAACTTTGGCGGTTATTAAATTGCGTAAATATGCCCAATTAAGGAGATCGACATATTGTGATTGGACTGTTTGTTACCATGATTGGATGTTTATAATAATGATTGGTTTAATTGGCGGCAATCTTTCGAGTTTCCGTTAATTGTGTATGATTGCCGTGAAAATTGTCTTTTATGGCATGTAGTTAAGCTACAAGAACAAGCCTGCGAGGTGATTGTTGGGCTCTGAAATGCAATTTTAAGATGTATTTATAACTCGTGTAATGTATGTGCTATGAATTTCATGAATAAAGTTAAACATTGAAACCTTTTGTTGATTCTTGTTGGACTCACTGTATTAAGTGTCATATTAATTGCTACTGTCCATAAAGGCACAACATAAAGGGGATCTACATGTATTCATATTATCCATTACATTACTAGCTGGTTATTTCAGTTTCTCCGGAAGTAACAGTAATAGATGTAAAATGAAAAATGCGCCAAAGCTAGGCCTACATGTATTTCCTATCCAACACTGGGATAAGGATTTGTTTTAGTAATCAAATACACATATTCATATAACACACGTAGTAATATCCTGATCTGCACAATGGCGAAGGTATCATTTCTGAACGGCTTGATCTTCAATAATAAACTAAAAAGGAGAAATACTCTTAATTATTCACAATCCTTTCACAAGTACAATAACCCCCATTACCTTTCCTTAACAATTACAGTAAAACCTCTCCTCCCGACCACCCCGACAGTACGAGCAACCCGCTATTAAGAACGATTTTTGCCAGAACGGAATTTTTCCTTCTTCAAGATCAATGATCATAACCCCGGAAATACGAAAACCCGCTATTCCGGAATTACGACCACCGTTTTCAGTACCATTATGAATTTACCTGTGGATTTTCACCCCGAGAAACGACCGCCCGATTTCCATAACATCTCTACAAGCAGCGAATTTTCACGCGTCCGTAATCGTTAACCATAGACTGTGCTACATGTACGAATATTCTTGGGTCCGATGGAAATGACAATCAATTATCGGTCTGTTGTTTGTCCACTGACAATTGATTGTAACGTGTTTGTGTTAATTAATCAGGATGTTACGTAACATAATCAAATGACCTGTGAATGGATATGTTTAGACCATTGATATGGTTTTCACACGGCAATCAAGCGTTTATCACACGTCTCTGACCCGGATAACAAACATGTCTACATCCGGGTGACATTTATTGTTTATAGCTGACTGATGTAATTTACGACGTTTGGGTTTAGCGGTGATCGAGATGGGATTATCATTTTGAATTTGGAACTTTACATACTGTAATTATACCGTAACGAATAAGCGATTGTTAACAAGTGAACACAAAGACTGTAAAAGCAACGATTAGCAGGCCTGTTCGAATTTTCAACTCGGATGAAAACAAAGGGGGGGGGGGTCCGTATACGTCAAACGTTCAAAGATCAGCCCGTATTCGAAAATCTATGTTTTAGAATGAATTCGGCAGTTGGAGTATAAGTTTTTAAGACTACACGAAGTAAAAATGCATAAATTCTATCAGAACTAATATAAGAACCTTTAGTCTTCAGAATCATTTAGTTAATTTACAAACCTGGTTTTGATTGTTTCAAATAGGCAGTTATGAATTGACATGGATTTATTTCACAAATTTAAGGAAAAATAATACTTTTCAGTGAACATGAAAATGCTGTTGTCATTTCCATTTGTATACTTAGGCTTCCCTACGTCAAATGCATTTACTACTCATGTCATTTAGCCCTGCACAAGTCTACTCACAGCCTGGGTTTATATCAGAATGTAGGCGTGTGAAATCCGGAAATCAGACCACCCCACTAATAAGACCAAATTTTAAAAGTACCGTGAGTGGTCTTAATAGAGGAGTTTTACTGTATAGATATCGATGATAAATGTTAATGAAAATCAAGTTTGCTAATAATGAATGTGTCGGGGAACTGTCTTCAAAAGTGTCGGGGAACTGTCTTCAATTTTGTCGGGGAACTGTCTCGAAAAGTCTTGTCGGGGAACTGTCTTGAAACCCTCAAAGTTGCTTCCCTTTCGATCATCGTTTACAGATCTAGATAAAATTCAGGTTTGCTCTTCGGGGAACCCTTTGTTGAATTTTACTGAGCAGTCAGCATTCCTAACTATTTATTTGTGTTGTATTCGCCAATATTCGGTTCTCGGACTGACGAATACGATACGTATTCGCCGGGAAAAAAATATTCGGTGCACCGAATATTCGAGTGTATGGTTACAGCTCTAGTGTTTTCCATGTGGTACCGTTGCACACTGTTAAAAATTTACCCTTATCCATGTCAGATTTTAGACCCGTCCAAACTGAAACCGGTTGCAGACAACAATTCTCAACTTGATGAAAATGGCCGAGTGCTCTCCAAAAGGGTAGAAAACATGGTATGGAAAAATATGGATAGGTAAACTCGGATACATCCAATTTGTGTGCCCTAAGTCATACTTTCTCAACTCTTACACAAGCAGATTTGAATAATATCTTCCGAAAATTGTTATCACGAACCTTACAATCAATAAACTGTAAATCAATATCGAGAAAGATCTAACAGATTTTTTATCTCCCAGCATCGGAAGATCGGGCCATATAGCTTTACCCTAGGCTGCCTGTCCGTTACCTTCAGTCTGAAGGTGTCTGCTCCGATGTTATTTTTGTGACTGGTCTTCGCTAACACCTTCATATCAGCCATTTATTAAACGCTTATGGAAAAAATACGATTTTACCCTCATCTTTTCGAACGGCTCAATGCGACAAAATTTCCAATGACAGCTAATAAAATGGGCATGGATCGTTAGATAAATGATTAATCTTTAAGAGCACAAAAAATATGCTGCAAAATACCAATTAAATCAATGGGAATTTACCTTTTTTCTCAACGTAAATAACTCCAGCATAATTTGTAAACAACTAACAGAGCGACTTCCGTTAGTCAGGCATGCGCACTCAACGGAATTTGAATTTTGTACAGTCTGGTTCCCTAACCCTATACAGTCAAGTTCGATCAAGGTGCGTGTGTTTACAGCAAAATTTGCAACTAAACCGTCCTGTAGCGTGTCAGAGATACTGCGATTTCTTCCGAGACATGCGCATTGAAAAGATCACCATGTTTTGATTGCTGGTGAAGTAGGTCAACGGTTATTTACGTTGAAAAGTACAGATTTGCACAAAGGTAAGAGTTGGATATTAACTAACACCAGTTTTTTTGTAAAGGTTAATCATTTATCTAACGATCCATGCCCATTTTATTAGCTGTCATTGGAAATTTTGTCGCATACAGCTGTTCAAAAAGATGCAGGTAAAATCGTACTTTTTCCATAAGCATTTAATGAATGGCTGATATGAAGGTGTTAGCGACGGTCCTACTAAAACACGCCGTACCAGAAAAATACGCTGTACCATACGCCGTACGGATTAAAACACGCCGTACCAAAATGTGAATTATATTGTATGCTTTTTTTGGTATTTTTATATTGAAAAACTTATAATCTAACCTAAGTAGCGATATTACTTGCCAATTTTTCATATTTGTCAAGTTATTGCCAATTTTAGACATTCTTGTACGGGACCAACAGGTGCCCGTTACGCCGTACCAATTACATGAGCGCCGTACGAATTTTGAGGCACAAAACAATTAAATTAATAAGAATGTATGGTACAATATGCAATTATCTACTTATTTTCGAGTTCATGTTGTTCTATTTCATGTCTTACAGGCGTTGCAGGTACATGTCAAGCATTTATCCAGCAGATGTTTACAGAAGGGAAATAACTCTGAAGTTTATACAGAGAACTTTAGGTTAAACATCAGTTCAATGAAACCTTGTGGAAAAACGAGAAATTGCTTATGACCGTTTCTCTTCTTTTCTGATCCTGAAAAATATCGCTTTTGAAAATGTCTTGGGAAAAGGACAAAATACTAGTAACCAGTATTTTCTCCTTTTCATATAATGTTTTCTACCCTCCAAGAATAAATTTCAATTGTGTCGTCTGCAAATTTAGAACAGTCCACAAATTACAATTTTGTCGTTTGGTTAAAAGTTAATGATTGTAGAACGTGGACTGTATATTTTCATTCTTTAATCATATTCTCCATTTAGTGCTGGTTTTTCCATGCTGTATTGTTGTGCACTGTGAAATAAATTGACTTTTATCCATACGTCAAATTTTAGACCCATCCAAACTGAAACAGATTGCAGACGACAATTTTAAACTTGATGAAAATGGCGGAGAGTTCTCCAAAAGGATAGAAAATACGGTATGGAAAAATAAGGATATGTGAACTTAGATACATCCAATTTGTGTGCCCTAAATAACACTTTCTCAACCCTCACATGTACAGATTTGAATGATATCTTCGGAAACCCTTGCAATCAATAAACTGTAAATTAATATTGAGATAGATCTTAACTATTCTATTTTTTATGTCCCGGCATCGGAAGATTGGGGCCATATAACTTTACCCTTGTCCGCCTGTCCGTCTGCACAAACGGGAGCATTAGTGTTTCACAAACATGTGTTCTTTTTCTTTTGTCTCGGTGATTTTTTACCAATAAACAATGTAAAGAAATTTGACTGGCAAATGTTGACTGATTGATTTTATGGTGATTTATACCACTTTAAGTACATTATTCCACTGCGGAAGCTCATATATTCATGTATTTCCTGTTTTTACCAGTACTACGCAAGGAACCTGAATTTTTTTGCCCCAGGAAATACTTGAGAAAGAACCCATTTTCGCGTCATTTTTTATTTATTGAGAAAGGGGATGATGAGGGTAACGTCTTTTCCCGTTTACTTCAATGTGTTGGCACTGAGAAGGGCCGTTTTTAAGACAATTTTTTGCAAACACAAATTTCTGTGAAATTGGTGGCCTTAGCAAGGGCTGTTGGTGTTTGGAAGGGTCGTTGTTGGTTGGCCCTTAGAAGGGCCGTTTTCTTACAGTCACACATTTAAGGAAACATGGCTTTGTTATACCCAATCTGTTTCCACATGCAGCGATGTTTCCACCTGTTAAGCGGAACAGCTTAATCCCTTCTTGGAGGTATTTCTTCACATTAAGTGTGATGATGACTTGCGAGCCCTTCTTCAGTAGGTCTTGGAAGCGGCGAACTGAATGTACTGGCGATTCATTGTCCTCAAGACTTTTTCTTTTATGTGTTCGTAGGCTTGTAATGTAGTGCCTTCAGAGCAGTATTCAATCCGTTTTGGTCATATCTATTTTGGTCATTTAAACCTTTCCCAGACAACCCTTTTTTTTTTTAAGTGTCTGCAGTATAAATCTTTTGAAAACACTGTGAAGACAAGAAATTGCTCTTGTGTTCTAACCTTTTGGAGAACTTCCCACCTTTTTCACCAAGTTTTAAATTGTCGTCTGCAAACTAGTTCAGTTTGGAAGAGTCTAAAATTTGTTTGGAAAAGGGTTAATTCATTCGCAGTGGGATAAAATGGAATCTAGTTTAAAATAATAACAGTGAAAAAAACTAAAAACAAAAAGACTCATGGTAGAACCAAGTCCACGTCGTTGAGTCTGGAAACATTTTTAAGGGCTAAAAGTTCTATGTACAACCATTTAATCTTAACCAAACGACAATTTTCAAATGGTCCAAATTTGCTGACGACACAATTGAAATTTGTTAAGGGAGGGTTACCAACATTTTCTTCTTTTCCCAAAATATTTACAATAACCTTATTTTTCAGGACCAGCAATTTCTTATTTTTTCACAAGGTTTCATTAAAGTAATGAAACGGAAAGTTCTCTGTAAAAACTTCCTCAGTACCACAGAGTTATTTCCCTTCTGTAAATATCTGCTGGATGCTTGACGTGTACCTACAACCTCTGTAAGACATGAAATAAAACAACACGAACCCGTAAATAAGTAGATAATTGCATATTGTACCATACATTCTTATCAATTTGGTTGTTTTGTGCCTCAAAATTCGTACGGCGGTCAAGTAATTAGTACGGCGTAACGGGCACCTGTTGGTCCCGTACAAGAATGTCTAAAATTGGCAATAACTTGACAAATATGAAAAATTGGGCAGTAATATCGCTTCTTAGGTTAGATTATATGTTTTTCAATATAAAAATACCAAAAAAAGCATACAATATAAGTCACATTTTGGTACGGCGTGATTTAATCCGTACGGCGTATTTTTCTGGTACGGCGTGTTTTAGTAGGACCCGTTAGCGAAGACCAGTCACAAAAATAGAATCGGAGCAGACACCTTCAGACTGAAGGTACCTGTCCGTCTGCAAAATTTAAACAGGGGCATTAGTGTTTCACAGACATGTGTTCGTTTTCTTTTGCCTCTGTGATTTTTTACCAATAAACAATGTAAAGAAATTTGTTCCCGTGCAAGAATGTCTAAAATTAGCAAATACAAATATTGAAAAATAGGCAGTAATATCGCTAGATAGGTTAAGATTATTGTTTTTTCTTATAGTTTTTACAAAAAAAAAATTGCACATTTCGATATGGCATGTTTTAATCTGTAGGGTATATGGTATTGAGTATTTTTCTGGTGCTTCCTGTTTTTTGTAGTCTTCAGTGAGTGTGAAAAACGGGTGCGTGGAAATACCGAAATACACCTTATACCGGAATACACCAAAATACACCGAAATACACATGGAAATACCGGAATACACTTTATTTACTGAATAGATCTGAGAAATGTACTCTTAAAGTTATAATTATTTATCAATGTTCATTTTTGTTGAATAGTATGTCCAAATAATTCAATATATTTGCGAATTTGTGACTTTTGTTTGGTTTGTGAGAACACTGCCGTACCGAAATACACCACAAAGTCGTGCAATACGGTAAGTATGTTACACCCAAAGAAATCAAAATACACTTTAGTAACCAAATTATATCGAGAAAAATACATGTTAACATGTTTAATTAGGAATTTCTAAACTAGCAATCACACCATAATATTATGTGCCAAAAAGTTCATTACTTGAAAATTTATGAATTACCGAAATACACCCCTTATCGAAATATACTCAAATACACTGAAATGCACCTTTCACCGAATTATACCCAAATACACCAAAATACACTTGGAAATACCGAAATACACTGTATACACCTATAAGATCTGAGAAAAATACAAAAATAAAGTTAATAGTATTTATCAGTGTTCATCTTTGTTAAATATTATGTCCAAATAATTCATTAGGTTTGCGAATTTGTGACTTTTTTTTTGAGTTTGTGAGAACACTGTCGTACCGAAATGCACCATAGAGTTGTACAATACAGTAAGTATGTTACACCAACATAAACCAAAATACACTTTAGTAACCAGATTATACCGAAAAATGCATGTTTACATGTTTAATTTAAAATTAGGAATTTGTAAATTAGTAATCACATGATAATATATTGTCCCAAAAAGTTCATTATTTGCAAATATATCTGAATACTGGAATACACCCCTTATTAACCCTTATCCTGCTGTTCGCGACCATGGATACTTTTTCTGAGAGTGTAGAGCAAGATCAGCCTGCACATACGTGCAGTCTGATCTTACTCTACATCCTCCGCTGCATTATCTGTAGTCATATAAGCCCAGCAAAATGCCCGTACATTTAGCAAAATGTTTTTGTGTGATCGTCAACAGTTTTTATTTGGCAGGATAGGGTTTAAAATAAACAAAAATAATCTTTATTTACTGAATTATATCCGAAAATGATACACTTAAATTTAGTATTAATGTTCATCAGATTTAGATGTTTTGTCTGTCTAAAAATCATTGTTTTTGCGAATGTATTGAAAGACAACTGGTACAGAAATATACCAAAATACACTTTTTATACCGAATTATATCCGAGAAATGCACTGTTGTACCAGAATGCACCACAGAATTTTGCAATATGGTAAGTACATTATATCAAAATAAAGCAAAATATACTTTATTTAATAAATTATACCTGAGAAAAACACATTCTTTGGTTAGGAAATTGTAATATGGTCAGCACATACTGAATTAATTTTTTTTCCCAAAAAGTTCATTATTTGTGAATTTATGAATACCGAAATACACCTTATACCAAAATATACCAAAATACACTGAACTACCCTTTATCAACTAGCAAAAACTTCCTGGTTTTCACGTCGGTCTGTGGGATTGAAAGATTTGAAACATTCTTATCACAGGAGCAAATCTTGGAAACCAGATTTTTCTCCTTTTCCCACATTATTTTCTATCCTAGCACAGGCAATAACTATTATTCAAGCTACCTATGATCGGTCGTCTCCAAATGTTTTCAGCTTGATCTAGTCCAAATGTTTGTTTTGTGGTTATGATACATGTTAAGTCTTCAGCCACTTATGGACTGGTCGAAATTAAAAGAAATTGAAGCTGTCACACAAATAATGAATCCATTCTGATACGTTAGGAACAATGTTGTAAAAAGAGAAAATTCTCCATTTTACGACTCAGAGGGCTGACATTGCTAAATGGTTTTGGGAACATCTCTATTTGTCTTTGATCAGAGTAATACGAAATTTGAGGGAAATCAACATACCGAATTACGCTAAATAATTCTGTTTGTTGATTTCGATCGTGATCAACTATTAACGAGAAAAAGGAATATTCTACAATACTTTCAAAAGCCGTTTATATTTCATGGTGGGCATTGGGTATTATTCTGTAAGTTAATCTTTATAAATGTCAGATTTTAAAAGATAAAGAAACATCTGTGAAATGAATTTAGTCTTTATTGTGAATAAATAGATACTGGTAGATTAATATTTCATTTTTCATATCATCACATACATCAGGCACTTAGGAACCATTTCCAGCTGGGGACAGGAGGGGCTAACTTCGAAATACTGAGATTGTTTTGCGTGGTTGTTGCACTGTGCTACGGGCCTTTAGATGATTAAATATACATCTATGAGTCTTTATTGTGAACAAACATATATATCAATATTTTATTTTTCAGATCATTACATACATGATTAAAGTACAGATAAGCAAACTACAGAAATTCTAGACTCTTTCAAAGTGAATGCCTGTTTAGAGACAAATATCAGCTTTAAAATTGGTCGGAAAAGGGTCAAGATCGACTCATTACGTGAAAACGAGAAAATGATGGTTACCATCATATACTCCTTTTCCATAAATATTTTCAGAAGGCTTACTTGCTGTGATCGTTAACACTCAGGATTGTGCGGTATAGGATTAGAAATATATACATAAAAGTTTTCATAGCATAATGTATTTTGTAGGCCCTATACGTGTAAAACCTATAAACATATTTTATTTCAACAAAAAGAAATGGGGTTGGACCACAAGTTCTTTCAACTTAAAATCGGTCCTTCCCCTACAATAGATTCAATACAAATTCTGCAATGGCTTAATAAAAAAAAAAACACACACACACATGCACATGCTCATGCATCACACACACAGGCAGAAAGAGAGAGAGAGAGAGAGAGAGAGAGAGAGAGTTCGGTGTTCATAAATTTGCAAATAATGAACTATTCGGGACATATTATTAACCCTTTTCCAAACAAGCCATTGTTTTTAAGTGTCTGCAGTACAAGTCTTTTGAAAATACTGTGGGAAAAAAAGAAATTGCTAGTAAAAAGCAATTTCTCCTTTTCCTACAGTGCTTTCTGCCCGTTTGGATAATTTTCTGCCATTGTTATGAAAGTTAAAATTGTCGTCTGCAAACGTTTGGAAGAGTCTAAAATTTGTCGTTTGGGAAAGGGTTAACAAGTGATTACTAATTTACAATTTCCTAATTAAACATGTATTTTTCTCGGTATAATGGTTACTAAAGTGTATTTGATATATTTCGGTGTAATATACTTACCATATTGCACAACTCTATGGTGTATTTTGGTACGACAGTGTTCTCGCATACAAAAAAAAAGTCACAAATTCGCGAACATTATGAATTAATTGGATATAATATTTAACAAAGATGAACACTGATAAATACTAATAACTTAAAGTATTTTTCTCAGATCTATTCGGTATATAGAATGTATTCCAGTATTTCCATATGTATTTCGGAGTATTTGGGTTTATTCCGGTATAAGGTGTATTTCGGTGTCTTGTGGTTTATTGCGACAAGGGGGATGTATTTCGGTATTCCAAAATTTGCAAATAATGAACTTATTGGGACAAAATATTATCATGTGATGACTAATTTACAAATTCCTTAGAACTAAACATGTAAAAATGTATTTTTCTCGGTATAATTTGGTTATTAAAGTGTATTTTGGTTTATTTGGGTGTAACGAGGATACAGCTGTGGTGTATTTCGGTACGACAGTGTTCTCACATACCAAAAAACAGTCACAAATTCGCAAACCTAATGAATTATTTGGACATAATAGTTAACAAAGATGATCACTGTTAAATACTAATAACTTTAAGGGTATTTTTCTCCGATCTATTAGGTTTACAAAGTGTATTTCGGTATTTCCATGTGTATTTCGGTGTATTTTGGTGTATTCCGGTATAAGGTGTATTTCGGTATTTCCATGCACCGTGTGAAAAACTCCTTTTCAACTTTGCAATGGCTCTCAAACAGCATTCTGTTTCTAAAGAAACTTTTTTTTCATCAGATCATAATGAAAACCTATTGCATTAAGAGAAAACTGAGAAGTAGGATAACATGAAGAAGAAAAAAGAAACCTTTTCACATAGTGTTTTGACTTGATTTTCTGTCAGTTGTTTGCATTCGTTCAGTTGTTCTATCCATCCGTCTAGTTCTTTCGCCGCCGCTCTTTCGTCATTCATTGTGGTATCTTTGTTTTTTTTTTCTGTTATTCTGAAATACGTAACTAGAAATACTAAAACATTAATAAATTATACTCAATTTGTCTCTTTTGGGGTATGTAACTAGGTTCAACTCTCTCCTAACAAGATGGCGTCCATAATGAAGTGATATGACGTCATGAATTTGTCGAAACATGCAGTACAGAAAGCTGAATTTCAATACATAACGTTACTGATGTGATATGACTTACATAACTGACAAAGATACTACAAATGATTATAACCCTACACACCCCTGGTTGTTAATCATAAATCTCATAAGCTTAAGCCAACCCGAAAAAGAAGGTTTCCTGAGTTACTCACCCGGGTCGAATATAACACTTCTCTACTCGAGCGACATCTACACACCGGAAAAGATGGAGGAAGATTCGGACCCAAGAAGATTCGGCACAATGCAAAAACTTGGGAAGATTCGAACCCAAGAAGGTTCCGACAACCTACGAGAAGATTCGGCCCAATGTAGAAGAAGATTTGGCCCTAAATTTGAGAACACTATATCAAAGGCGATTTTCATATCTTGTAATTATACTTGATTTTTAATTAAAGGTGGGTACTTAGAAATTTCATATCACACCAAATAAAAAAATATATATATCACTGAAATTTATATGAAAAAACAATACAAATCATCAATAATTAAGATTCATAAAATTACAAAAAAAAATTTTTTTTTTGACGGTATTCCCTTAAAAGGCTACGTAGCCTCTTAAGCTATTTTTAGATTTCGCGCCAAAAATTAAAAAAATGGATTGTGGGAATGTTAAGTGACTGGCACGTGACTAATGACACTTAAATTCCATTACATAACAAACATGTAATTATTTTTCATAATATCTTCTTCGGATGCTATGTTTGAAGCTCCGTCTGTGTATTTCCAGTCTGTAAATGAGCGAGTTGTTCATGTAAAAATAGAACGTGTTTCCCGTCGATGTCGACCTTGGCCGTAGTAAATCTCTAATTTCTCGTGTTGTCGAATGGTTTTCCACTAATGGGGTTTTCTGAATGACAATCATAAGGCTTTGGGAGTATAAGGATGATATTTTTGTATTTTTGTAAAGTTTTCGTCCCAAATTCTGAAGGGCCACCTTTAAAAGAGAATGCCCAATTTCAGGGTTACTTTAATACAGATTTTGTCCCACTTTATTGTTACGTAATGTATGTTTGCATACATATAAAGATGAAAAGAACAATTTTTTTAAGTATTTGTAAACGATCATACGGTGCATTACACAGTGTGAAGATAGTTGAAAGTATAGATTACAATATTTTTTTCACAGTTTGATGATGAATAAAATAAAGGATTGTAAATTTATGCAATTTTCACAGTTTGAAGATGTTTTTGCAGTACTTGTCATAAATCAGCGATTTGTAATATATTGATGGATTATGAATGGTATGTATTGTTTTAATAATTGTTGATATTGTCCTTTTTTTAGCTCACCTGAGCACAACGTGCTCAAGGGGAGCTTTTAGGGTCACTGGGTGTCCGTCGTCCGTCGTGCGTCGTCCGTCGTGCGTCGTGCGCCGTCAACAATTCTTTAAACATCAACTCCTCCTAAACCGCTGGGCGGATTTGGACCAAACTTGGCAGGAATCTTCCTTGGGAGGTCCTCTTTAAAAATTGTTCACAGAATTTGATTCTGTCAAAAACTCTGGTTGCCATGGCAACGAAATGGAATTTTTTAGCAAATTCTTTAAAAATCTTCTCCTCTGAAACCGCTGGTCGGATTTTGAAATTATTTCACAGATATGTTCCTTGGGTGACCCTTTTCAAAAATTGTTCGTGAAGTTTTGATCCATCAAAAATTGTGGCTCTGGTGAATGGGGGCTACTTGCACTATACAGAAATCAAGGAATTCTTTAAAAATCTTCTCCTCTGAAACCGCTGGTCAGATTTTGAAATAATTTCACAGATATGTTCCTTGGGTGACCCTTTTCAAAAATTGTTCGTGAAATTTTGATCCGTCAAAAAATGTGGCTCTGGTGAATGGGGTCTACTTGCACTATACAGAA
Organism: Tridacna crocea; assembly: GCA_943736015.1. Classification (NCBI taxonomy): domain Eukaryota; kingdom Metazoa; phylum Mollusca; class Bivalvia; order Cardiida; family Cardiidae; genus Tridacna; species Tridacna crocea. Next base: position 25,820,283 of record OX031056.1, read on the forward strand.
ATGAAGGAATTCTTAAAAAATCTTCTTCTCTGAAACCACTGGTCAGATTTTGAAATAATTTCACAGAGTTGCTCCTTGGGTTACCCTTTTCAAAAATTGTTCGCGAAATTTTGATTGGTCAAGAAGCATGGCTCTGGTGAATTGGGGCTTCTTGCACTATACAGAAATGAAGAAATTCTTAAAAATTCTTCTTCTCTGAAACAGCTGGTTAGATTTTGAAATAATTTCACAGACTTGTTCCTTGGGTGACCCTTTTCAAAAAGTGTTCGTGAAATTTTGATCCGTCAAAAAATGTGGCTCTGGTGAATGAGGGCTACTTGCACTATACAGAAATGAAGAAATTCTTAAAAATTCTTCTTCTCTGTAACAGCTAGTCAGATTTTGAAATAATTTCACAGACTTGTTCCTTGTGTGACCTTTTTCAAAATTTGTTCGCGAAATTTTGATTGGTCAAGAAACATGGCTCTGGTGATTGGGGGCTACTTGCACTATACGGAAATGAAGAAATTCTTGAAAATTCTTCTCCTCTGAAACTGCTGGTCAGATTTTGAAATAATTTCACAGAGATGTTCCTTGGGTGATCCTTTTCTAAAAGTGTTCGCGAAATTTTGATTGGCCAAGAAACACGGCTCTGGTGAATGGGGGCTACTTGCACTATATGGAAATGAAGAAATTCTTGAAAATTCTTCTTCTCTGAAACCCGTTGTCAGATTTTAAAATAATCTGACAGAGATGTTCCTTGAGTGACCCTTTTCAAAAGCTGTACATATAATTTTGATCCGTCAAGAAACATGGCTCTTGTGAATGGCTCTTGTGGATGGGGGTTACTTGCTCTTATACAGAAATGAAGAATTCTTAAAAATTTTTCTTTTTGAAACTAATGGTCAGATTTCGAAATGACTTTTACAGGTGACCTTTCGAAAATTGCTTGGCAAAATTATAAATTTGGTTCCAATGTTTCAATACCTCAACAAAAAAAAATACTATGGTCATCTCAAAAATTCAGGTGAGCGATCCAGGGCCATCTTGGCCCTCTTGTTTCTTCTTTCTTAGAGGGTAGATAAATTGGATGGTTGGTATTGTATAATGAATGTGTATCACATTCGTTATTACAACATGACGTAGAGATCATGATCAGATAACAGGTACAGTAAATACCAAACATTTTCTTAACTGAATGCTATATTACATTTTTTATTGCTATGTATGATCTTGTTATGTACCTGAAAACATTAGTAAAAAGGGTTTTTTTTTTATCTATTAAGGATAATAACCGTCCGATATCACGAATGTATTAATTTTAAATTTCCAGACTGTAAGGTATTTAACCTGACAACGCAGTCTCTTTAATAATGACACTGTAAAAGAAGAGTTTTAAAACAAAGGGGGGAATGTGTGTGTGTGTTTTTTTTTATTTTTCTCTCCTTTATATACATCGTTTTCGTATGTTCTTGGAGGTGTATAAGCATAGTTCTATAATTGAAAAATGGTCTGCAAATGATACTTTCATGATCATAGTCTGGGCCTGTAAGAAAGGGTGCATTCTGATCAGGTCTACATGTCACCTTTATAGGATCGCCAAATAACTACTTGGTTTGCCAGAAAGTCCTAATCTAGTTACTGTTTTTTAGGTTAATCACGTCTTGTCGGGATTGTGATGCTAGATCAGACTGCAGTAAATTTCGATTCGATCTTGACTGTACACCGCCTTGGTATGTCTATGCAGGGATCTTATATATATGTATATATATATATATACGAACCCCGGTCTATGTAATACTGCTTGGTTTGTTAGAAAATCTCCTGATTTAGTTCCTGTTTTTGGTTAATTACATATTCGACGCAGTGTGGGGCAAGATCAGACTGCAGTAAATTGCGATCTGATCTTAAAGACCAGATCGTAATTCTGTGTATTATGATGTTGAAGTCGAATCTTCTCACCCTCGGGGCCGAATCTTCTCACATGCTGTCCCGAATCTTCTCGAAAATCGCTGGAAGGCCGTGGGCCGAATCTTCTTGGGTCCGAATCTTCTGACATCCCACCGGAAATATCGTTGTACAACCGGAAGTGCTCTCCAGTCTTTTTCGATGATCAGCGGACATCAATGGTCGCAAAGATGTACATGGCAAACTGAAAATCAGTAACAATCCGAGTTAATAGGGAAAAACAGCTCAGAAATGGCCAACGAACAGATGACTCTACGGGCAACCCTTGCCGGCCATGGCAATTGGGTGACCCAAATAGCTACAACTCCACAATTTCCTGACATGATCTTGTCTGCTTCAAGGGGTAATATTTTAGAAATAAGGTTACGGGTAATCGTGAAAATGGGCAAAGCTAAGAAACGGGCGGAACAGATTTTTTTTCTTTTCCTATTATTTAACACAGTGGATAAATCATTAAATATATATGTGCGCATGGCTGTCCATGTAAATGAAAATTTTAAAGTAGGACTCCTGCTACCTTCAGTCTGAAAGTGTCCGCACCGATGCTATTTTTGGGACTGGTCTAAGCATTCATCTTCAGACCAACCTTTATTTAAAGTATCAGGAATGAACATGATTTTACCAGCATCTTTTCGAACGGCTCTATGGGACAAAACTTCCAATGATAGCTAATAAAATGGGGTCTACCGATAAAATGGGCATGGATTGTTAGATAAATGTAAAATCTTTACAAAAAAAATGATGTTAGTTGATATGTAACTCTTACCTTCGTGCAAATTTGTACTTTTCAATGTAATTAACTGTTGACCTACTTCACCAAATATCAAAACATGGTGATATCAATGCTCAGGTCTCGGCAGAAATCGCAGTATCTCTAGCAAGCTGCAGGATGGGTTAGTTGCGAGTTTTGCTGTAAACAAACACACCTTGAACAAACTTGGTTGTTGAGGGTTTGAGAACCAGACTGTACAAAATTTAAATTCTGTGTAATGGGCATGCCTGTTAAACGGAAGTCACCATGTTAATTGTTTACAAATTACACTGGATTTATTTACATTGGGAAAAAGGTAAATTTTCATTGATTTAATTCGTATTTTTGCAGCACCGTTTGTGTGATGTTAAAGATTTATCATTTATCTAACGATCCATATCCATGTTATTAGCTGTCAGTGGAAATTTTGTGGCATAGAGCTGTTCGAAAAGATGGGGGTTAAATCGTATTTGTTCCAGGTGCTTTAATTGCATGTTCGGCTGAAGGTGAATGTGGAGACCAGTCACAAAAATAGCATCGGAGCAGACACTTTCAGACAGAAGATAGACTCCTGCTACCTTCAGTTTGAAGGTGTCTGCTCTGATGCTTCTTTTTTTACTTGTCTTTGCATTCACCTTCAGACAAACCTTCATTTAACGTATTTGGAATTAATACGATTTTATCCGCATCTTTTCGAACGGCTCTGTGTAACAAAATTTCCAATGATATCCAATAAAATGGGCATGGATCATTAGATAAATGATTAATCTTTAACAACACACAATCTGTGCTGCAAAATACAAAAAATTAAATCAATGGAAATTTACCTTTTTTTCCCAAACCTAAATAAATCCAGTGTAATTTGTAATCAACTAACATGGTGACTTCCGTTCAACAGGCATGGGGACTCAAGGGAATTTGAATTTTCAGGGTTCCCTCTGGCTGCTTTTTTTCTTGCGCCATCACTTTCGCCAAATGAGAAAAGTTTGTGCCAAATTGAAATAATTGGAGCCAGTTGGTGCCAATCTTAAAATCAATCAATGAATATGTTTATTCAAGTATTTAGGCCTCTGACCCATATACACTCAGGGTTTTCATTTAAAGCCGATTGCCGATCAAAAACATCGGTTGAAATCGGCCTTTAATCGGTTGTATTTGCTGGATCTTTGAAAAATCGATCGCGCTGTTAATACCGAAAATATTTCACGCATTGGTAACTGTACTGCAACACCGGTTCAATTTTACAGCGAAACCAGAAACAGTTTTATGAATGTTACGCGGTCATTCATTGGATACTTGCATCCAATTATCCAATCGTAGGCCTCAATACGTTTCTCAGATCTCCATTTGGTAATCATGGGCGCCAAAGCAAAGGGAAAGAAGTCTGCAAATTGCTGTTTATTTGATTTTGGTTTTAAAAAGGCCAAATTAGACGGTGACGCCTGTTAGTAAAGTTGACATACAATTAACAATAAAGTTTAAAGTGCATGACTCAGTTTTTTTACAGACCGTTTTGCAATTTTAATCCAGAGAAGCGAGTTGTCGTCGAACTATTGTACATCGTCAATACTTTGTTTCATATTATTTTTGTCTTCGGACATTTACCATAGAAGCGAATGCATTGATTTGAGATATATGAAAGATTATTCAATTTGTTAAATGTTTTAAGGTGAATTGCGTTAAATTTTCGGAAGATTTAGAAAGTAAATTTAAATAATAAAAATGAAATGTCCTATCTCCTTTGCTCTTTGTAAAAAATCAAATAGGTATGTGTATGTCTTACTCTTAATTGGCTGTGAAGTAAGACATGTTAACATTCGTTTTCATATTTTGTTCATGTATTTTTCTCAAAACAGTATTTGGACCTCACTTGCATACTGTATATGTACAAGTGAGATCCAAATACTGTTTTAAGAGCAAATTCATGACATAATGAGAGAAAAAAACAGGGTTACCACCAAGGAGAGCTCACAAAATAGGTTTAAAAAAGCTCAGAATCGTTATTGGCCGGGGGACTTTGCCCCCCTGGTCCCCCTACCAGGGCGTTGCCCTGGACCCACAAGGGGGCCTAGGCACCCTCTTGACCCCCTGCCTGTTGTTTTTGTCAATCAATCTGTTGTTTCATTTCAAAATGAAAACCCTGTACACTTACAAAATATTCAATATTTGAATAATGAGTGACATTCTTATAATAAATGAAAACAGAGTTTAGTTTACTTCTTGTTTGCTTATCATCAATTGTATGTTTGAGTACGTATTTGTAACATGATTGACAGTTGGAACAGATCTAGATCAGAAGACACCAATATGCAGTCCTATCTAGGTCTGTTCAAACTGTCAATGAGAATTTTACTCCATGAAAAAACACAATCACAAAGGATTGGTCAGTAAGTTGTCATTTCATGGTTGTGTCAGGAGCAATAATATAAACAAGAAAACAATTGTTTTTATCTTATTGAATTACTTGTATCTATGTTGGTTGTGTAAATATATTCCAAAATACCAAAACTTAGTTTTGTTACAATGATAAATGATTATGTATTATGTTTAACTCTTTACCACACAAGAAAATTTTAGACTGGTCCAAATTGAAAGCATTTGCAGATGACAAAATAAAGGTGACTGAAAAATTGAAATTTCCTCTGGGAAGGGTAGAAAACACTGTGGGAAAAGGAGAAAATGCTGGTTACCAGCATTTTCTCCTTTTCCCACAGTGTTTTCAAAGGCTTCTTTTTCAGGGGCGTCAAAAGTAGGGATTGTGTGGTAATGGGTTAAGTACCGGTAGATCTGACATTACAATTTGAAAAACCACTGTGACAAAAGCAGAAATAGGTTATTGATAACCATTTCTTCTGTTGTAACAAATTTTTAAAGAGAGACTTTTATGAAACAGATAGAGGTCTAAATGGTACAAATCAAACAACTAAGTCAACATGAGAAAAAATGTTAAAAAAGTAGAAATTGTTCATTTAGAGAATTTTCTAGATCTAGAAAAAAAATGTTCATGAGGGAACTTTTTACATTTTGAAACATTTGTTAGTTAAAATGTTAAAAATCAAACAAGTTTTTTGAAAGGTGGGCGATTAATGCAGGAAAAACGACATAGAAAATTTTGAGGACGAAAATAACATGACCATCCGGGTTTTAGTCAGTGCCGACGTGGTTGGCATTTCGGAAACCGCTGTATATTAATTTAATACAGAATCTATCGATTCTTCTGCGATTATGATTAATTTTGACATTGAGAAATATTCACGATTTATATGGGACTCTGGTCTTCGATATTTTCACTTTCTTACAGTTTTCCCAAATTAACTGACAATAGCCGGAGGTTTGTTATCGGAAGTGTACATATATTCGGATAGTCAGGTGTAAATGTTACTGATCTGTAAAGTAATGTGCATTACGTCGAAGCAGTAATTTATTCCTGCTAACTTAACTTTATTGATGAATTAGCAGTCATTCATCCATGCAATGTGGTGAAGGGGACCGATATCAAAATGTACGGCACCCCGATAGGAGAAATATCTGCGCCAGTCATTTTCGCCAATCGGCATTTTCTTGCGCCAGATTTAAAAATCTATCGCAAATGGCGCCAAATGCGAAGCCCAGCTGGAACCCTGATTTTGCACACTCTGGTTCTCTAACCTTAAATGACCAAGTTTGTTAAAGGTGCATTTGTTTACTGCAAAATTTGCCTGCCAGAGATACTGCGATTTCTGCCAAGACATACACATTGATGATATCACCATGTTTTGATTTCTGGTGAAGTAGGTCAACGGTTATTTACGTTGAAAAGTAAGATTTGCACGAAGGTAAGAGTTAGATATTATCTAACATCATTTTTTTTTTTTTTGTAAAGATTAATCATTTATCTAATGATCCATACCCATTTTATTAGCTGTCATCGGAAATTTCGTGCATAGAGCCTTCGAAAAGATGCGGGTAAAATCATATGAATTCCAGATACTTTAAATGAAGGTTGGTCTGAAAGTGAATGCGAAGACCAGTAACGAAAATAGCATTGGACAGACACCTTCAAACTGAAGGAAGACTCCTGCTATCTTCAGTCTGAAGGTCTGCTCCGATGCTAATTTTTTGTTTCTGATCTAACTCTTAGCAGGCCCTTATATTGGACCCCTTTAAACACGTCTGAAATTAATACAATTTTACCCACATCTTTTTGAACGGCTCTATGCAACAAAATTACCAATGACAACTAATAAAATAGGCATGGATCGCTAAATTAATCTTTAACAGCACACAACATGTGCTGTAAAATACCAATTAAATTAGTGGAAAATTACCTTGTTTCCAAACGTAAATAAATCCAGTGTAATTTGTAACCAACTAACACGGCGTATTCCGTTATACAGACATGTTCGTTATGTTATGGAATTTCAGTGTTATTAGTCACTAGCATTCCCACAATGCTTTTTTTTTTTTTTTGCGGGAAATCTAAAAATAGCTTAACCCATTACCACACAATCCCTACTTTTGACGCCCCTGAGAAAGAAGCCTTTTGAAAACACTGCGGGAAAAGGAGAAAATGCTGGTAACCAGCATTTTCTCCTTTTCCCACAGTGTCTTCTACCCTTCCCAGAACAAATTTCAATTTTTCAGTCACCTTTATTTTGTTGTCTGCAAATGCTTTCAATTTGGAGCAGCCTAAATTTTCCTTGTGTGGTAAAGAGTTAAGAGGCTACGTAGCCTTTTAAGGGAATACCATAAAAAATTTTTTTTTGTCATTTTATGATTCTTAATTATTGATGATTTGTATTGTGTTTTCATTTAAATTTCAGTGATATACATATTTTTTGATTTGATTGGATGTGAAAATTCTAAATACCCACCTTTGAGAGGCTATGTAGCTTTTAAGGAAATACCACAAACAATTTTTTTTTTGTAATTTTATACTTAATTATCAATGAATTGTATTGTTTTTAATGTGGTGGGATGTGAAAATTCTAGATACCCACCTTTTTGTATGTCATTTAGAATGATTTTGTTTTGGACAAGTAAGCTTCTCAGACAGACAAGTGGATTTTTCAGATTTACTTGTCCGTGGACACACCTCTGAAAGTCATGGAGGGTTGATAAAGCTGGAGAAATCCTGATTTCACATCATTAACATCAGGATTTCTTCAGCTTTATCAGCCCTAGCTTTATCAGCCCTGGATGAGTACAATGTGGATGACACATGGTTTACACTTAATAGACTTTGCAAGCACTAAGGTCAACTTTTTATATTTGCAGACAAAAGCCTTATGGTATGGAAATTGACCAGAGAGGAAAATCGATATGGTGTCGCTGTCAGAGAGTTACGTGGACACAGTCACTTTATCAATGATGTGGTCATGTCCTCAGATGGCCAGTTTGCTCTCTCAGGTTCCTGGGATAAAACTTTGAGATTGTGGGATCTGACCTCGTAGGCCATTTTTGTTTATTTCATTGTATCATTAACCCTGTACAGCACAGCAGAATTTTAGACCTATCCAAATCGAAAGAATTTTCTTGCGATAATTTCATAGTGGCTCAAATAATGCAGTTCTTATTCTTTGATTGAGAAGGAAACTTTGTGGAAAAAGGAGAAAATGCTGGTTACCAGCATTTTCTCCTTTTCCCACAAAGTTTTCAAAAGGCCTCTGCCACAGGGTTGTTATAAGTCGTTATTGTGTGGTAAAGGCTCAGAAAACATTATAGTCCAAACTTTTCCTACTTGATAAATTATTAGGCTTGTCCATATTGAAAGTAGTTGGAAGAGAAGTTGCTGAAGAGATGAAATTCATCTTTACAAGACTTGAAAACATTGCGAAAAAAAGGAGGAAATTCTGGTGAACCGTATCCGTTGCTCAGCTGAATTGGAAGAAATGATACAAGTTATTGTCATAGCCCTTGTGTCTGTGTTGTCACTTTTTTGACATAATTTTGTAATTTAACTATTATTACTAAAGATATTTTCTTCAAATTTGGACTAATTTTGAACCACTAAAGGAGAATCTAATTCAACAGGACCAGATAACCTGCAAATTGTTGGTACTCAGCAGTACATCGTATAGCTGAGTACCATTGTCCTAACGGTGGGTAGATACAAAACCAGTTTTGTGCAAGAGATGTGGGGCAGTTATTTATAGATCGGGTGTGGTCAAGCTTCACTTCTAGAGAGACCTTTGTTGCATCAACATGTACTTCAAATTCGATATTTCTTATAGATAAAATTACATGTTTTTTTCAGTTGAAATCGGAATATCGCGATTCTAAAAAAAAAAGAATGATGTTGAACATGATGTTGAACATTCAATTACCGTATATACTCGACTATAAGACACATTTTTTTCCCTGGAATTTTGAGCTTGAAGTTGGGGGAGCGTCTTATAAGCGCATAATCAAAGGACTTTGCAAAATTTCATCTGAAGAACGTACTTACCTGCTGATCAGCACGAAGGAAAAAACACCTCACAAACGAGTCACGCTGATCTAAAGCTATAAGTGACTAAGTAATAGTTGTTTTTATCACCCATTGTGAGAAGAAATAAAAGTTTAAAACACAGTTATTGCGTTTTACTAGTTAGTTTACATTAAAAATTACTCTTTACTGAGCAGTTATTCCTCTTACTGTGTCAGTTTCAGCCAGTTCATTTATGGCCCACAAGTTCACTGTAGTACAGATAAAAGTATGGTCTACTGATTAACCCTTTCCACGATTGTAAAATTCAAAGATGAATCATTACTTTTTCAAAATCAAATGCGTTCTAATTGATAACTTTTGGCAAATCAGAATGATGTAATAAGTAACCTAACTGAGGTAAAAATTTTCACAGCGTAATTCAGATCTAAATAAAAATTAAGAAGCATTTATTAGTTGATCGTGGAGGTAAGGAGGTAAAGGGTTGTGACTGCAGTCAGACTCGGTAGTTTACAAGAAAGTACACACCTATTTTTAGAAGATTTACAGACAGATGTCAAAATTTTATAGGTTACACTACCCAGGACATCGATCGATAAATTAGTGCAGTTTACATCACTTTGGTTAACTCTTTACCGAACGACATAATCTTGGACTGGTCCAAACTGAAGGATTTGCAGACAAAAAAAGAAATTAATGCGGTTCAAAGATTAAAACTTGCTTTTGGCGGATAGAAAACTTTGTAGGAAAAGGGGAAATGCTGGTAACCATCATTTCTCCTTTTTCCACAATGATTTCAGGAGGCTTTTTTCTCGCAGTCCTGAAAACTTCAGATTGTTTGGTAAAGAGTTAACATAGCCTGAAGTTACCATAAAGGTTTTCCGATTATATAATTTAGGCTTGAATTAGCAAGCATTACAGTCTCTTTTGTGATAACTCATCATTTATGGCTAGAAAGTATCTTCGCCATACAGATATTCAATCCCTTACCATATAATTCGTGGTATCTACAACCTGGAAGAAAAAGACTGATACAACACAATGTGTTGGAAAATTGGAAATGCTGATGAAACAAAATCCTGTTTTTGAGTCTGGTACTTTTATAATATTCAAATCCTTTGGATTTGGACAGGTCCAAATTTCTTTCTCTTGGTAGAAAGTTAAATTACAACGTACTGAGCATAATACGCTCTTGAATACTTTAGTTCTTTGATTTAACTCTTTCGGTCGGCAAGATAAGTAGTCTGTGCACCCATTGATAATTAACAGTTAGAGCAAACCGTCGAAGGCCTAATTTCCCCAAAAGGATTATTTTAACAAAAAAATGTGAGTAATTTGGTCTATGCCTTACACTTTTATCACCCTTTTCTTTTTCCCATTTTAAAAAGAAATTAGATTTGAATCAATGTATGATCGGCTAAGATACAGGCTATTCATTTTTGGAATGATGCAACTGACACCCGACGATAGATCGTAATATCTGCTTGGTGTATATCCAGCTGAATAATCACAATTTTAGGACTGTTATGGTTCGTGTGAAGTCTACATGCGTCTTATAGGAGGTCATCAATGAAATCCCTGATTTTGAATCACAAAGTTGGGGGAGCGTCTTATAAGCGAAGGCGTCTTATAGTCGAGCATATACGGTACATCTGACAGTGACAAATGGGCACAGGTTTCCAGAGTTTTTTCCTGTATAAAGATAGGGTTTATCTCTGGTTCTTCCTGGGAGAGTCAGGCCAAATTCAGTTATTACCAGTTCTTTTTCAAAGCACAGTTTGTAGGTCATATTTCTTGTGTACAAACAGTAGTCCACCTTGCACATGTATATATACATGTATGTACCTATAACTATTGATGTCAATACATGTGTCTCGCCATATGCACAACATTATTGATATTGTTTTCTGGTTTGTGGACCCGTGGGGTAGGACATTTTTCTCGACTTACAAGTTTCGTTGAAAAGCAAGCACTTGCAGCTGATTGCTGGCATCCACATGTGGTGTTATTGTTAGTTGATCTGAACAGGAAGTGCTCAAGGTGAACTCTTGTGATCGTTTTGTGTCTGGTCTCCGGCATGCATTGGTTTACAAATACCTTGTGTGCACTCAAGAGGCCACATTTGAAATCTTACACCATTGAAACTTTGTCAGAATTTTGTCAAGAAATGAATGAATGGACAAGTTCAAAATTTGGTCATGTTGAGGTAAAAAGTCAGTCATTTGTCCATATCTTGGAAAAATTTTGTGTGCACTCTAAAGGCCACATTTTCAGCCTGATTGGTACCTCTGACATGCTTGAAATTTGGTTACATTGGTTAGCTCTCTGCGCCAAAAGTACAAAAACCAAGTGTAAGTAACCTAGCATGATACTCTTAAAATTGGTCAGAATGACTGTCTTGATAATATCACAGACAAGTAGGTCATGGACTAAGGCAAACCTTGTGTACAGTCCCAGGGGCCATTTTTTTAGCCATATAACCATGAATATTAGGCAGAATATTTGTCTTGATGATATCTCTGGTTTGAAATTAGGTATCCATAGTTCAAAAGTATGTCACTTGGCAAAACCTTAGGAATCCTCTTGTCAGTATACACACTCTAGCAAGATTATCACAGTTAAAGCTTATTGATTGAAAATTTAACCAGGCCTAGGCCCTTTCTGTAGGAAAATTTCATGTTTTTAATCATGTGTAATTTGTTGTCAAGAGCATGTACAGTAATTTGTTGTAAGGAAATGCTTTCAATTAGGACCAGTCTTCAATTCTGTTTTGTGATAAATGGTTAAGTGCTACATCTCTGGTGTTGCCTGCTTTTTGTTGTCTTTTAGATCAAGGAATTCTGTTAGTGTCAAAAACTGCAGTCGGACAAAAACAATGAATTCATCTTCCATACATAAAAACATTGAAAATTGTACCAGGATGGTTGATCTTTGTTTCAGTAATTTTGCCTCCTGCTGCAAGTGTTTAGTCTTGAGGTTGCCACTCCTGACTTACTGACATTTTATGACAGTTAGATCAAGTTCAGACCGCACAAAATTTGCAACCTGATCTTGGATCTATACTGTCCTATTCAGAGATATTTCTCTCCAAGAAATAAATTCCTGATTAAAATGTACAGGTTTTTATATGGCTGTCAAAGACGGGACATATTATGGGATCACTTTGCAGAGCTTTGATATTTGGTATGTAGCATCTGCTTGTGGACCTCTACCAAGATTGTTCATATGATGCCCCATGGGTCAAAACTGGCCTGGCCCCGGGGGTCACAAGTTTGAAACAGGAACAAAGAAGGAAAACTTTAAACATCTTCTCTGAAACTAGAAGGTGCAGAGCTTTGATATTTGGTATGTAGCATCTCCTAGTGGACTTCTACCAAGATTGTTCATATGATGCCCCATGGGTCAAAACTGGCCTGGCCCCGGGGGTCACAAGTTTGAAACAGGAACAAAGAAGGAAAACTTTAAGCATCTTCTCTGAAACTAGAAGGTGCAGAGCTTTGATATATGGTATGTAGCATCTCCTAGTGGACTTCTACCAAGAATGTTAATATGATGCCCCTGGGGTCACAAGTTTGAAACATAGGAACAAAGAAGGAAATCAGAATTATATTGGCCTTGAACTTTGATATTTGGTATTTATCTTCATTGTAGACCTTTACTGCTTAGTACTCAGGTAAGCGATATAGGACCATCATGGTCCTCTTTTTATAGCATATCTTGCATGGCCGCTGCATACCTTTCAAAATTTTCTGCTGTTGGCTTGAAAGTTTTATTTAACTAAACCAGCAGGATAAGTGTTAAAAGTGCTCAGCTCTAAGAAATAAGAAATAACTTTCAATATAATGATGGGTAAAAAAGTTACATCAGTGAATGGAGAAAGCCTACAAACTACAAAAATTGAAGAAATTGCCTTGATAATGTCAAATAATTTAATCTCTTTTCAAAAACAAATTGCTTTTAATACAAAAGTAGATAAGACTGAAAAAAAAAAAAATGCTGCTGATTGGCTCACCTGAGCATAAAATGATCATGGTGAGCTTTTGTGATCGCCCAATGTCCGTCATGCATCATTCATCGTCCACAATTTCTTCAAACGTCTCCTCCTCCCAAACCACAGGGCTAATTTTGATGAAACTTGGCAGGGATGTTCCTTGGTTGAAGCTCTACCATAATTGTTCAAGAGATTAAATTCCAGCCATAACTCTGGTTGCCATGGCAATCAAAAAGGAAAAAAAATAGCAAAATCTTTGAAAATCTTCTTCTCTGAAACTAGAAGGCAAAGAGCTTTGATATTTGGTATGTAGCATCTCCTAGTAGACCTCTACCAAGATTGTTCATATGATGCCCCAGGGGTCAAAACTGGCCCCACCCTGTGGGTCACAAGTCTGAAACATAGGAACAAAGAAGGAAAACTTTGAAAATCTTCTCTTAAACCAGAAGGGTCAGAGCTTTGATATTTGGTATGTAGCAGATTGTTCATATGATGCCCCTGGGGTCAAAACTGGCCCCACCTTGGGGGTCACAAGTTTGAAACATAGGAACAAAGAAGGAAAACTTTAAAATTCTTTTTCTATGAAACTAGAAGGGGCTGAGCTTTGATATTTATTAAGTAGCGTCTCCTATCACACCTCTACCAAGATTGTTCATATGATGCCCCTGGAGTCAAAACTGGCCCTGCCCCAAGTTTGAAACATAGTAACAAAGAAGGAAAACTTTAAAATATTTTTCTCTGAAACTGGATATTGTAGAGCTTTGATATTCCATTATGTAGCATCTTCTAGTGGACCTCTACCTAATATCATATGATGATCTTTTCGGAAAAGAAGAATTTTCATTGTAGACCTTTACTGCTTAGTACTCAGGTGAGCGATATAGGACCATTATCTTGTTTTCATCTTTCCTGAGACTTTCAGTACAAGAGTAAACTTAAAATTACTGTAACTTTGGTGTCTTTCCAAGGCTGAAAATGTCAGGGTTTTTTTATGCACATATATGGTTGAACTTCTTACTGATTTCAGTCAAACAACCACAAGGAAGTTCATTGGACACACAAATGATGTGATGAGTGTGGCATTCTCTGCAGATAACAGGCAAATTGTCTCTGGCTCCAGAGATAAGTCAGTGAAACTGTGGAACACATTAGGTGTCTGCAAGTACACCATCAAGGTACCTTAACACATTTTTCACTGTACAATTTTAACCCATTATTAAGCAGTCTGAATATTCAAGGGCATGGGTGGAAAAGGCCTTTCGTTACAATGTGGGAAATGAAGAAAATGCTGGTGACACCCTTTTTAGCTCGCCTGAGCATGAAATGCTCAGTAGTGCTCAAGTAACGCTTTTGTGAATGTTCTGTGTCTGTAGTGAACTGTCAGGTGGCTGAGGAGGATCATCAGTTTCTACCTTGTTTATGCACCAGAGGCCATATTTTCAGATAAATAGTCATGAAACATGGTCTGGTAAGAATGTTTGCCTTGATGATATCTTGAAAGAGTTTGAAAATGTGTCATGTGGGTTGAAAAAGTAGAGCACTAGAAAAACATTGTGTACTCTCTTGCAGTCACATGTTAAGTCCAAAACTCTTGAAACATTGTCTGAATATTTGTCATGACAGGATTTTCGTCCTTTCCTGTGGGGCCGAATTTCGGCCCCATTCCAAATCGCAAAAAAGTCTGTTTGTTCCCAATTCCATGAAATAAACTTTCCAATTAGAACTTAAAAAAAAGAAAAAAGTCTGATGTATCAGCAAGGACTTTCCCTGACACACAAATTTCACTAATGTGCGGGCACTGACCAGAGTTCAAGCAGGAGGTCGACAATCATTTTATTGTAGGTATGACTATTCTTGGGCAAATGAACTATAGACTGCGTCTGTATAATTTCAAGATTTTTAATTGGTTGATGCATTGACTCGATTATCTGGTTGTAAACTGTTCTTTACGCCGTAAAAATAGCATGTTAACTTTCAGACATCTGCCTCGTGTAATATGCAGCAAAGCAGAGTTTCGTAAAGCAAAAAACAATGAACCCAGCTCTTGAACTTAAAGTCCTGAATTAGGAACAAGTTATGAAAAATACCTGACTTAATCTAGACCACAAGTTTTTTTTTGTTTTCACAAATTTTCCAGTGGTTGTGCTTCATTTTTATCTTGGCAAAGAATCGTCTCTATAATTTGTGAGCAGAGCTTGCTGTTGGCCGAAATGTGTGCAGTTTCCTCATCACAATTCCTGATGGGTTTTCTATCAATAATCAATTATGTTGACCTCAGAAAATGATGATGTATCAATCTTTCTATATGTGTCAACCCTCACAAAAAATTGTTTTTGTACATTAGTCGCCATGGGATAAATCCACAAAAACACATGACCATAAAAGACCTCAAACCATCAGAGGCTCTTTAATAGGTCTTATTAACCTTGATAATGACTTTAGCAGCTGACTTGTATACACACACAATTTAGAAAATTAGACAGGAAATAATTCCCTGTTCATTCATCTGAAAAACATATCTTTAAAAGAGAATTGAAAAATCCAACTTAATGGGACAGCACACTCATCCAAAGAAGGAAGTTTGGGGAAAAAATAGTATTGATTCAGCAGTTTATTGTAAGGTTACACATATTAACAATCTTTTTAAATGCTTAGTCAATATCAATTTCCCCCAATTCGGCCAGGGGCTTTTTCCCAAAATGCCTGGATAAAGCCCTGCATGATGATACTCAAACCGGTTTGAAAATGGGTTATGTCTGGATCAAAAACTAAGGAAAAGGTCAGGTCTTAGAAAAACCTTGTATATTCTCTAGAGGCCACATTTTTAGTTCAGTACTCATGAATCTTGGTCAGTATGTTTGTCTTGATGATTTCTTGGATGAGTTTGTAAATGGGTCAACAACTAGGTCAACATGTCAAATCTTAGTAAAGCCTTGTGAAAGTTGTCAAGGCCACATTTTCAGTCCCAATACTAAGAATGCAGGAGTAAAAGTCTTCTGTGTTTTGACGGAATTACGCATTTTCAGGAGTCAGTCAAGTCACTTTTCCAAATTGTCTAAAACTGAGGAGAAAATAATTTGTGTGTGTGTTTAGCCCATGTACCATGATTGCATTTCAAAGAATCAAGTATTAATTTGTCCTTTTCTCATATAGATTGTATTTTCAAATACAAAACTGATGGAGTCTGATTAGGTCCTCTGTACAAAATGAGGGTAATGGAGAAAAATAATAACATGGTAACGGTAACTAAAAACTTAATTTTTTTTTTCGTAACCATATCATATATTTCATTCTATACAAGATTTTTTCAACTTTAGAATGCTAAAACTATCTCACTAAAGGATTTTGACGGTAATAAAACAGCTAAATCTCAGGATCATCTCAGGATCTCCATCCCACTGAACTCCTGGTCAGGGTGTTGCCCTGGATCCGTGGGGGGCCCTAGTGACTCAATGCACCCAGCTTTTGTGGTGAGCTTTTGTGATCGCCCAATGTCCGGCGTCCGTCGTGCGTCCTCCACGATTTATTTAAAGATCTCCTCCTCCTCAACCGCTGGGCAAATCTTGATGAAACTTGGCAGGAATGTTCCAGGGGTGAAGCTGTACCAAAGTTGTTCAAGAGATTGAATTCCACCTAGAACTCTGGTTGACATGGCAACCAAAAGGAAAAAAATAGCAAAATCTTTGAAAATCATCTTCTCTGAAACTAGAAGGCATAGAGCTTTGAAATTTGGTATGTAGCATCTCCTCGTGGACCTCTACCAAGATTGTTCATATGATGCCCCTGGAGTCAAAACTGGCCCTGCCCCGGGGGTCACTAGTTTGAAACATAGGAACAAAGAAAGAAAACTTTAAAATTCTTCTCTTCTGAAAGTAGATGGTGCCGAGCTTTGATATTTGGTATGTAGCATCTCCTAGTGGACTTCTACCAAGATTGTTCATATGATGTCCCTGGGGTCAAAACTGGCCCTGCCCCTGGGGTTACAAGTTTGAAACATAGGAACAAAGAAAGAAAACTTTAAAATTCTCTTTCTCTGAAACTAGAAGGTGCAGAGTTTTGATATTTGGTATGTAGCATCTCCTAGTGGACCTGCACCAAGATTGTACATATGATGTCCCTGGGGTCAAAACTGGCCCCGCCCCAGGGGTCACAAGTTTGAAACATAGGAATAAAGAAGGAAAACTTTAAAATTCTTCTTCTCTGTAACTAGAAGGTGCAGAGCTTTGATATGTGGTATGTAGCATCTCCTAGTGGACCTCTACCAAGACTGTTCATATGATATCCTTGGGGTCAAAACTGGCCCCTCCCTGGGGATCACAGGTTCGAAACATAGGAACAAAGAAGGAAAACTTTTTAAAAAAGTCTCTGAAACTGGAAGTTGAAGAGCTTTGATATTTTTAGCTCACCTGAGCACAACATGCTCTAGGGAAGCTTTAAGGATCACCTGGTGTGCGTCGTCCGTAGTCAACAATTCTTTAAACATCAGCTCCTCCTAAACCGCTGGGCCAATTTGGACCAAACTTGGCTTGAATTTTTCTTAGGAGGTGCTCTTTAAAACCTGTTTACAGAATTTGATTTCGAATTTGCCATGGCAACCAAATGGAATTTTTTAAGAAAGTCTTTAAAAATCTTCTTCTCTGAAACTTCTTGCCAGACTTTAAAATAATTTCACAGAGGTGTTCCTTCGGTGACCCTTTCCAAAAATTGTTCATGAAATTTTGATCCAAGAAACATGGCTCTGGTGAATGGCTATTTGCACTATACAGAAGTTCTTTAAAATTCTTCTTCTCTAAAACCGCTGGTCAGATTTTGAAATAATTTCACAGAGATGTTCCTTGGGTGACCCTTTTCAAAAGTTGTTTGTGAAATTTTGATTCGTCAAGAAATATGGCTGTGGTGAATGGGTGCTACTTGCAATTTATACGGACATGAAGAAATTCTTGAAAATTCTTCTCCTCTGAAATGGCTGGTCAGATTTTAAAATAATTTCAAAGAGATGTTCCTTGGGTGACCCTTTTCAAAAGCCGTTTGCGAAATTTAAATTCATCAAGAAACATGGCTCTGGTGGATAGGGGCTTCTTGCACTATAAGGACATGAAGAAATTCTTGAAAATTCTTCTCCTGTGAAACGGCTTGTCAGATTTTAAAACTATTTCACAGAAATATTTCTTTAATGACTCTTTTCAAAACTTGTTTTGCGAAATTTTGATCGGTCAAGAAAAACGTAGCTCTGGTGAATGGGGGCTACTTGCACTATTTAGACATGAAGAAATTCTTGAAAATTTGTCTTCTTTGAAATAGCTGGTCAGATTTTAAAACAATTTCACTGAAATGTTCCTTGAATGACTCTTTTCAAAAACTGTTCGCCAAATTCTGATAGGGCTAGAAACATGGCTCTGGTGAATGGGGGCTACTTGCACTGTACGGAAATTAAGAAACCGGTGACCTTTTGGAAATTCCTTGGCAAAATAATGATTTTGTTTCTAATGTTTCAATATCTCAAAAAAAAAAAGCTATGGTCCTCTAAAAAGTTCAGATGAGCGATCCAGGGCCATCTTGGCCCTCTTGTATGTAGCATCTTCTAAGTTTGTTCATACAATGATCCTGGGTTCCAAACTTGTCCCGCCCTGGTGGTCACAAGTCTTTGGCATTTATGAAACTTCAAACATGTTTTCCTTAGGACAGTCTTTTGATACAATTTTCTTCTGTAAGATGTGTCTCAGAAAAAGGGGTTACCTTTCACATACTGGACTTTTTGAGTCCTGATAGATCAGTCAGTAATGTTTCGAGCTGTTAATCTAGGTTTCCCAATTAAACATCCTTTGACATTTGATCAAAAGTTACTGAGACAAGTCTCATTTGTGTCTTACAAATGAGCGAATGATGTTTTAATCTGTCATTTGACCACTATTTTGACCAGGAAATTAATGCCTGGCCTTCCAAGTTAACTCAATCCCTTACCATACAGTCCTGACTTTGAATGAGAAGGGTTGTGAAAGCATTTTGGGAAAAGAAAATTTTTTTGCACGGTTACATACCCTGTCAGAATTATTTGGCATTGAACTTTGATATTTTGGTATTTATCTTCATTGTAGACCTTTACTGCTTAGTACTCGGGTGAATGATAAAGGACCATCGGACCATCGTGGTCCTCTTGTTTATGTGTGTGTAGGTGTCCTTGAGCAAGGCACTTCAAAGCCCAGCCTAGTGCTGCTGAAACCAAGGACACACATCAGTTAGCCCAACTATTATATCAATCAAGTACCGGTAACCAGTTGCTGTCTTATAACTGACAAATGGTAATTAAAGCAGCATAGAACACCATTCAATCAATGTTGTGGTCAAATATTTGCCCTGTAATTCTTTTACCAAATGACATTTCTAGACTTATCCACATTAACCCTTTCCCACACAGTGACAACTTTTAACACCCCTGAAAGATAAGGCTTTTGCAAACATGGGAAAAGGAGAAAATGCTGGTTACCAGTTTTCTTCCCTTCTACATGTTTTCTTCCCTTTTAAAGAAAAACCATTTCACATGAGCCTCATTGAAATTGTCGTCAGCAAATGCTTTCAGTTCGGACAGATCTAAAATCTTGTAAAGAGGAAAAGGTGTTTGCAGATGACAAAATTGATCATACAGTGATACATGTATGTGTTTGATATATTGTACAGAAAACATACTTAACTCTTTACAGGGTTTTCCCTCGGCTTTGAAAATTGGGGGTCATTATGACCCCCTTCCTCATTAGTTGCGGGTCATTTCATCAATTTTGGGGGTCAAAAATATGGATTTCCTCATCATCAATTTCAAACACGATTTACAATGCATTTTACCTTTAAACGCAAACTTCCAAGATTGAAAAGTCGGTCGATCATTTCTGACGGAAAGGCCGATGTCACTTTTTGACAGACCAAACATTTTCGTCTGAATCGCTGCTTGACGTGGTTGTAGGAAGCAGACGATAGAAGAATGCTACAGTTTTCTTCGTCATGACATTATTTTTCCGCTAACAGCACAGGCCGGTAATGTGTACTTTTATATACCGGAAGTCGTGTAAAATATGCAATGAAATACAGAGAACCACCACGACTTTGACTGGGCCCATATTTACAACACGTGTCCAATATACACTTCGGCAATAATGCGTAAACCAGTCTTATTCTATAAATAAATTACCGGAAAACCACATTTATCTAAAATAAACCCAGTAGTTAAAAAAGAACGGTGTTCGTCTGACATTGAAGCAAGAACAAGCTTGGAATTATGACACTTCATTCAACTTAGTACATTATTTAGATTTTGGAAAGTTGCGTCACCGATGACGCACTGTCATTTATTTTGGGGGTCATTTGAATTAAAATTGCGTCAATGACGCAGGATTTGTGCGTCATGGAAAACCCTGTCTTTACCAAACGTCAAAACTGTAGACCTGTCCAAAGTGTAAGCACTTGCAGACGACAAAATAAATGTGGCTCAAAAATTGAAATGTGTGTTGGGAAGGGTAGAAAACATTGTGGGAAAAGGAGAAAATGCTGGTAACCAGCATTTTCTCTTTTTCCAACAATGTTTTCAAAAAGATTCTTTCTTGGGGTCGTTTAAAGTCGGGATTGTGTGGTAAAGAGTTAACCCTTTATCAAACAAACCATGGTTTTTATGACCCTAGGATAGAAGCTTTTGGAAAACATTGTGGAAAAAGGAGAAAATGCTAGTATAAAGTACCATATCCTTTTCCCACAATGTTTTATGCCCTACTGAAAACAAATTTCAGTTTTTGAGTGACGTTTTGTCATCTGCAAGTGCTTTCAATTTGGACCAGTCAAATTTTGTTGTTTGCTAAAGTGTCAATCAGGATAAGGCTAAACCAAATCTTTTCCCACATTTTTTTCCAAAGCGTTTTTCCATGGATGATTGAAAATTGGAATTGTAGTAATGGATACTGATCATAGAAAGTGTTTTGAAGGCCTAGAATAATCTTTCTGTTGTTTTTTTAGGAAGAATGTCATAATGATTGGGTTAGTTGTGTTAGATTCTCACCCAATACTGCAAATCCCATTATTGTGTCAAGTAGCTGGGACAAAGTAGTGAAGGTAAGACATTTTTTATTTATTTGTTTATCCTTTTCCAAAAAATGCCCACTTCGAACAACCAAAAGAAATCATTTGAGAACATTTTGGCAAAAGGAGAAATGCTTGAAAAACATTTTTTCCCATCCCACAGGGAGTGTAATTTTTTTGAAGTTCAAATACTTTCATTTGAAAAATATTTGAATTTTCATCTCTTAATTCTTTTAAAAAACAGACAGTATCACATAACCATCAGCTGATGACTTAACTCATTAACAAACGACGACAAATTAGGCTTGTCCAGTTTGAAAGGATTTGCAGACGACAAAATAAAAGTGACTGACAATTTGAAATTTGTTTCAGGAAGGATAGATAACATTGTGGGAAAAGGAGAAAATGCTCGTTACCAACATTTTCTCCTTTTCCCACAATGTTTTCTAAAAGCTTCTTTCTCATAGCCTTCATTCCTGGTGAACGAAGATATGAAGGCTTCTCTGAAACCTCTGGTCAGATTTTAAAATAATTTCTCCGGGATGTTCTTTTGGTGACCCTTTTCAAAAAGTGTATGTGAAATTTTGATCCGCCAAGGAACATGGCTCTGGTGAATGGGGGCTACTCTCACTATATGGAAATGAAGAAATTCTTGAAAATTCTTCTCTGAAATCGATGGTTAAATTTTAAAATAATTTCACTCAAATGTTCCTTGGGTGACCCTTTTCAAAACCTGTTCACGAAATTTTGATCTGTTAAGAGACATGGCTCTGGTGAATGGGGGTTACTTGCACTATACAGAAATGAAGAAATTATTGAAAATTCTTCTTCTCTGAAAGGGCGTGTCAGATTTTAAAATAATTTCACAGAAATGTTACTTGAATGAACCTTTTCGAAAATTGTTCACTAAATTTTGATCCATCAAGAGACATTGCTCTGGTGAAAGGGGGCTACTTGCACTATACAGAAATGAAGAAATTCTTAAAAATCCTTCTTTTCTAAAACTGATGGTCAGATTTTGAAGTGACTTTTACAGGTGACCTTTTGATAATTGCTCGTCAAAATAATAATTTTGTTTCCAATATTTCAATACTTTATAAAAAAAAAATAGGCTATGGTCCTCTCAAAAATTCAGTTGAGCGATCCAGGGCCATCTTGTTTTAAACTTTGCACAGATCATTAATTTTGAATCGTCAAGGGACCCCATCAAAATGAAGAAAATCAGTCATCAGTTTAGGAAAAACAGCCATTTGATGACTTATTTTTGTTTACCCAACATAGTCCATGTTATTGGTTATATTTCTCTGAAACTTGCAGGAATGGTTTTATACAATGAATACTGAAACCCAATTAAATTCTGCTGGATTCCAAACAGCTTTGAGACACTGCTCTTCAATTTTTTGACTACTTACTCAATTCACTTTGCCTGCCGTCGGTGGGTTTTACCCTATTAACCATCCTCCCTTTTATTTTGTGTGTGTGTGTCTGTGTATGTCTCTGTGTGTATGTTGGTTTTTACCTTTTTTGCAACATAAATTGATGATGTATGCCAGATAATAAGCAGAATCATTTCTAGTAGAGTGATTCAGACCCTCAAAGGTCTCTTGTTTTATATATATATACATATTTTTTTTTTTTACTAATCTTCGTTTATAAATTGCAAATGTGTCAAAGGATGGTTTTGAATGTGTTCACCATCATAATCCTGTGTTTTTAGGACCCTTAGAAAGAGGGCTTTGGAAAACATTGTCAGAAAAGAAGAAAATGCTTGTGACATTTTCTCTTTTTCCCACAGTGTTGTCTACCCTATCCAAGACCAATTCCATCATTTTAGGCATGTTTTATTTGTTTTAACCCTTTACTCCATAGATACTCATTTTGACGTATCAATAACAGACAGCTTTTGAAAACATTGTGGGAAAAGGAGAAATTGCTCATAATGAGCAATTTCTCCTTTTCACACAATGTTTTCCTCTTAATCAGATATTTGTATCCTCATTTGTCCATATTTTGACATCATATCTTTATTTGCTGCTGAATCGAAAGAGCCTCAAATTGGCATATAAGGTAAAGAGTTATAGTGCTTTGAATCTACAGGGATCAGGAATTTTGTTAAGTAAATACTGGTAAATGAAAATTATTCACTCCTTCAACTTGACTTTTTTGTGTACATGTATATTGCAAATTGGCTTTTATCAAATGTTTTATATCAGAAACCCATTGCAGGCATAACATACATTTATATTACTGTATTATTTTTGTATTTGTCATTTTACAGGTATGGAATTTGACAAACTGCAAACTGAAGACAAACCACTATGGCCATCATGGTTATCTGAATTGTGTTACTGTGTCTCCAGATGGTTCTCTCTGTGCTTCTGGTGGAAAGGTAATTGGGTTTTTTATCAGTGTTTCTTAGACTTGTCCACATGGGAGGAATTTGAAGACATTAATATTTCATAGTATTTGACTGTGAAGGCCAAAAAGGTTTCTGGCTATCTTAATTCTTTACTAGATGAAAAGTTTTAGACTTGTCCGCATTAGTGCCCCATGCAGGTGGCTCAGTGGTGAGAATGTTGGACTCTTGACCTGGTGGTTGTGAGTTCAATACCCTGTTCAGGCAAACTTTCTTTCGGGCGTATTTTTGCCTCTCACCTCTGCTAAAGCATGTGAGAAAAGTAATCGGTGGCTTTGGAAAGAAAGTTGTCATAGTACTGGTGTGAGAAAGCCAGGAAACATATTTTTGCGTCTCTGACCACCATGATATGTCCTTAGCTGTTAAAGTATCGTTAAACCGCAATAGAACCAATGTAGAACTTGTCTGCATTGGAAAGCAATTGCATTAGATGAGGCTTGAATGATGGCTTTTGGTCTTTTAGGGTTATAAAACATGGACAGAAAGGGAGAAAATTCTGGTGCTGTTTACTATTATTTTTCCATATTCCATATGTGGGAGTAGTCTTGGGCAGTGGGCTGCAGAGCCTTAGCCTAGTACACGTAAAACCGTGGAAATTTTGGACTGTGTGAGCTGCCGCCATGATATTACTGATATAATGTTGAGTATAGCATAAAGTACCATTCAATCAATCAATTTTTCCATGTCCGATTCATTTTTCTTGAAGTGTTGATACAGTGTATCATATATCCTTTGAAAAACACTCCCACCCGTAGAGTTGTAAAACAATAGGATAGATTATAAAGGCTTAAGCTAGTGCACCCATGGCACTTCTAGTGCAGCATGAAATGAATTTTTTTTCGTAGTTGATATGGATTTATGCAGATATAATACTTCTGCACATTTTTAACTGACCAGAAATTCCTTTCATGTCCATCTTGAAATTATCTGTTCAGAAAGAGAGGAAATTATTATCTCCATTTGTAATGGAATATAGTGGAATTAGATTTATAGAAGTCCACTAGGAGATGCCACATACCAAATCTCAAAGGGAAAAAAAGGAAAAAAGTGGCTCACTTGGAGTAGTACAATAATACTCATTTTTAATAATAGCAAATTTTGTATGATATAACTGTGGAAATAGCTGTTCCCTGTTAGGGGTCTATTACCTTTATAATTCAAAGTGCATTTAGGATTTTATTTAACTCATTACCACACAATCCCGACTTTTAACGGCCCTGAGAAAGAAGCCTTTTGAAAACATTTTGGGAAAAGGAGAAAATGCTGGTAACCAGCATTTTCTCCTTTTCCCAAAATGTTTACTTCCCATCCCAAAACAAATTTCAATTTTTGAGCCAAATTTATTTTGTCGTCTGCAAATGCTTTCAATTTGGACAAGTCTACAAAATTGTCGTTTGGTAAAGAGTTAAAAAAAT
This sequence comes from Tridacna crocea, assembly GCA_943736015.1. NCBI lineage: Eukaryota > Metazoa > Mollusca > Bivalvia > Cardiida > Cardiidae > Tridacna > Tridacna crocea. The sequence continues at coordinate 25,845,267 of OX031056.1, forward strand.
TATCAGTTTTCTTCACAGTTTGTTCAGTTTTCTATGGCCATGAAGAAATGAGGTATCTCAGGTAATTCTAGTTCGTGATTCATTGTAAATTTATCAATTATTGCCATGATCACTATTCACAGCAGAAACCAGTGATTTATAGTCAGTTATTAGCTCATCTTAGCACAAAGTGCTAAAGGTGAGCTATTGTGGTCATCCTATGTCTGGCGTCCATCGTCGGTCAACAATTTCTTTAAATATCGTCTTCTCCTAAACCACCGGGCCATCTTGATGAAGTAGCAGGGATGTTCCTTGGGTGAAGCTCTAACAAATTGTTCAAGGAATTGAATTAAACTCTGATTGTCATGGCAACAAAAAGGAGAAAAAAAATCTTTGAAAATCTTCTCCAACAAAACTTGAAGGCAAGAGCTTTGATATTTGGTATGTAGGGTCACAAGTTTGAGCAGAGGAACAAAGAAGAAAAACTTTAGAAATCCTCTTCTCTGAAACTAGAAAGCGTAGAGCTTTGATATTTGGTCTGTGGCATCTCCTACTCCTTGTGGATCTCTACCTAGTTTGTTTTAATGATGCCCCAGGGGTCAAAACTGGTGCCGCCCTAGAGATCACAAGTTTAAGCATAGCAACAAAGAAGTAAAACTTTAAAAATCTTCTCCTCTGAAACACTAGATGGCATAGAGCTTTGAGATTTGGTATGTGGCATCTCCTAGTGGACTTATACCAAGTTGGCTCAAATGATGCCTTTGGGGTCAAAACTGGCCCCACCCCGGGAGACACAAGTTTGAGCATAAGAACAAAGAAGAAACACTTTAAAAATCTTGTCCTCTGAAACTTGAAGGCGTAGAGCTTTGATATTTGGTATGTAGCATCTCCTAGTGGACCTCTACCAAGCTTGATCACATGATGCCCCGTGGGTCAAAACTGGCCCCGCCGCGGGGGTTACAAGTTCAAACATAGGTGGGTCCTATATGGCTCAGTGGTAAAGTGCAGGACTCGTGATCTGGAGGTCCTGGGTTCGAGCCTCACTAACCCCACTGGGTTTTTTCCACAGGAGTGTCCTTGGGCAAGACACTTAAGAGCCTAGCCTAGTACTGGTGAAACCCAGGAAACATGAATATGTGAACTGTCGCCGAGATATGACTGAAATAACTTTGAAAGCGGCGCAAAACACCATTCAAACAAATCAAACATAGGTACAAAGAATGAAAACTTTAATATTCTTCTCAAAAAGTAAAAGGCATAGAGGACAGGGTTTTCCCTCGGCTTTGAAAATTGGGGGTCATTGTGACCCCCTTCCTCATTAGTTGTTGGTCATTTCATTAATTTTGGGGGTAAAAAATATGGATTTCCTAGTCATCAACTTGAAGCAAGCATGATTTATAATGCATTTTACATTTAAACGCCGACTTCCAAGATTGAGAAGTTGGTTGATCATTTCTTACAGAAAGGCCAATGTCACTTTTTGACGAACCAAACATTTTCGTCTGAATTGCGGCTTGATGTGGCTTGATCAGCAGCTGTAGGAAGCAGACGATAGAAGAATACTACAGTTTTCTTTGTCATGTGTTACGAGTCAGGCGTAACTAGAAAGAAGAAGCCAGCAACAAACGATAACAATTAACAGAATTTATTAACAAAAATATCAAATAAACAGTGACAATATTACAATAGTACAAAACAATACCTTAGATGTTAAATTCAGAAGACAAATTATTCCAGTCTTAATTCCAGTCTGATCCTGATCCAAACTGAATGTAATCCAAGCACACGAAGTAATCCTCACTTTAGTCTAGTCTGATCCAAATCCAAACTGAATGTAATCCAGGCACTAATTATGACACAAACACAAGATAATCCCCACTGTAGTCTGGCAATCATGTATTAACTAGTGAACACTGAGATGTAAAAAGCTGTTCCTTTTATAATAACAGGGAAACTTCCAGAAAATTCATGTTAAAATCAGTTGCATAACTTCTAGTAAACAGATTGTAACAAGGCCCGGAAACTTCCAGAGCAATATTCTACAAGAGAGTTCAGTTCTAAAAATAGTAACAGGGGAAAACCATTCAAAAATAGATACACACATGAACAAAGCTAGGAATAACTGGGTATGTACATAACACTTCCCCCCTTGAAAAGAAAAAGAAAGGTTTATGAAATAAATCTTTCTTTTTTGCAATATTATTTATATACACGTATATGACACTTTAACTGAAGTATTACAAAGGAAATAACAAACACAAATATTAATTATTTAAGACTTATGAAAATAATCAAGGTAATGAAAGTACAATTTAAAAATTGAGTTTGAACATGATTTAGGGAAAATGACTATTTGAATTTCAAACTCTTGAAAGAGCATCTGGTATAATGTTATCTTTCCCTTTTATGTGTCTTATGTCAAGATTAAACTCTTGAAGCAATAAACTCCACCTCAGTAATCTTTGATTCTTATTTTTAAGTTTGTGTAGAAAACTTAAAGGGTTATGATCACTGAATACAACAATTGATGAAGTTGAAGAGGTTAAATAAACTTCAAACTGCTGAATTGCCAGAATTAAGGCAAGACACTCTTTTTCTATGGTAGAGTAATTTTTCTGATGTTTGTTAAATTTCTTAGAAAAGTAACAAACTGGGTGATCGATACCATTATTATCTTCTTGTAAAAGAACAGCACCAATACCAACATCACTTGCATCAACAGCTAATTTGAAACATTTGTCAAAATCAGGTGCCAAGAGAACTGGTGTGCTCTTTAGTATGGCTTTCAGATGATCAAATGCATCTTGACATTTGTCATTCCATTTGAACTTTGTGCCTTTCTTAAGTAAATTTGTTAAAGGTTCAGCAATACTTGAGAAATTTTCACAGAATTTCCTATAGTAGCCAGCCATACCAAGAAATCGCATCAGCTGTCTTTTACATTTAGGCACAGGAAACTCAGAGATAGCATTGACCTTAGCTTCTAAAGGTTTAACTTGACCCTGTCCCACAAGATGTCCTAGAAATGTTACAGTAGCATGACAAAATTCAGTTTTTGCAAGATTCACAGTCAGTTTCGCTTTACTGAGTCTGTCGAAGAACTTCCTGATTCTTTGAAGGTGGTCACTCCAACTGTCTGAGTAGATGATGACGTCGTCAATATATGCATCACAGCCATCTAATCCACATATAACATTGTTTATAAGCCGCTGAAACGTTGCAGGAGAATTTTTCATCCCAAACGGCATAACTTTGTATTGGTACAGACCGTTTGGAGTAGCAAAGGCTGATACTTCTTTTGCTCTATCAGTCAGTGGAACTTGCCAGAATCCTTTTAGCAGGTCAAATTTGGTGACATATTTAGAATTTCCAACTTTGTCAATACAGTCATCAATTCTTGGTATTGGAAAAGAGTCTGTTTTTGTCACAGAGTTCACTTTACGATAGTCAGTACACATTCTATAAGTTCCATTTGATTTAGGTACTAATATACATGGTGAACTGTAATTACTCTGGCTAGGTTCAATAAAGTCATTTTCCAGTAAGTATTTTACTTCATCTTGGAGGTATTTCTGTTTCAAAGGATTCATTCTATATGGATGTTGCTTTATTGGTTTAGAATCTTCCACAATGACATCATGATAGATTTTATCTGTTCTTGTGGGGATATCAGGAAATAAATGTTCAAATCCATGTATCAACTGTTTCAGCTCTTCCTGCTGCGATGGTTCCAAGTGAGAAACTTTGTTGTCGAGGTTTCTCAAAATATCAGAATTCTCAAGTTTAGATGGACCAGGATCAGATTTATCAATAAAGTCCGAATTTACTTCAAGATCAGATACATTTGATTCTTGTGGGACAGTGTTTACAACTGTAATTGGTTTTGAAATAGAGCTATCTCTGTCAAAGTATTCCTTTAACATATTTATATGACACATTTGTTTGTTTTTACGCCTTCCTGGAGTATTAATTATATAGTTTAAATCACTTGTTTTCTTGTCAATAGTGTAGGGTCCAAAATATCTTGCCTGTAAAGGTCTGCCAGGTATTGGCAAAAGAGCAAGGACTTTGTCACCTGGTTTAAATTTTCTATCTATAACATGGTTGTCATATTTTGCTTTCATTTTGCCCTGAGACGTTTTAAGATTAGACCTAGCAACCTCACATGCCCTAGACAGTCTATTTCTGAAGTCAGAAACATACTGCAGTAAATTCAAAGGTGTTTCATCATTTGAGAGAAATTTCTCTTTCAAAAGTTTTAAAGGTCCACGAACAGAATGGCCAAAAACTAATTCAAAAGGACTGAAACCAAGAGATTCTTGTACAGATTCTCTGACTGCAAATAGTAACATATGGATGCCCTCATCCCAATCTTTTTCAGTGTCAAAGCAATATGATCTTATCATATTTTTTAATGTCTGATGAAATCTTTCTAAAGCACCTTGACTTTCAGGGTGATAGGCGGATGACCTGTATTACTTGATTCCTAATTCATGCATAACCTGTTGGAATATACCAGACATAAAATTTGACCCTTGATCAGACTGAACTGATTTTGGAAGACCAACAAATGTGAAAAATTTTATAAGAGCTTTGACTATTGACTTTGTTTTGATGTTCCTTAAAGGAATAGCTTCAGGAAAACGTGTAGAAGTACACATAATTGTTAAGAGATACTCATTTCCTGACTTGGTTCGAGGTAAAGGACCAACACAATCTATAAGTATCCTACTGAAAGGTTCATCAAAAGCAGGAATAGGTTGTAATTGAGCTTTGGGAATGGTTTGGTTGGGTTTACCTACCATTTGACATGTATGGCAAGTTTTACAATATTTAGAGACATCTGATTTGAGACCAGGCCAATAAAAATGAGTAATAATTTTGTGATAGGTCTTGTTTATACCTAAATGACCTGACATAGGACTTTCATGGGCTATACTTAGTATTTCATGACGATATGACTTTGGAACCACAATTTGGTGGTAAACAGCCCATTCATCATCAGCTGGGACATCAAATGGTCGCCATTTTCTCATAAGAATCCCATTCTTTATATAGTAACACATTGGGACCTGTGAAATTTCATCTTCAGGTAAAGCCCTAAAAATTAATTTTGAAATCTCAGGATCAGTCTGCTGTTCCTGGATAAGCTGTGACTTTGACAGCGTGTCATGACCTTGGTCAATAGACCGTGGTGGTAAATGACAAGACATTGACGAGTCTGTCTGAGTATCGGACAAACTGGGATCAAGAGACTTTTTAATCTCATTATTAAAATATTGACCGATAAAAGTATCTGTCAAGTCAATGTCAGAGTTTGAGTTTTTCAAAATGGCCTTTTTAGCCATAGCTCGGGTAACTGCACAAGAAGGATACAAGTCAGGAATTTCCTGCTCGATAGGGTCATCTGTTTGACCTATATTTGGTGTGTCAGTTACAAGTGGATTTACCACAACCTTATCTCCAGCTAAGTCATTGCCTAGCAGTAAATGGACACCTTTAAATGGTAAGGAAGGTTTAATACCAATAACCACAGGCCCAGTAACCAAATCTGATGACAAATTAACATGATGGAGAGGGATATTAACAGTTCCACACTCTACACCCTGAATAAGGACACTAGTACCGGAAGAAGTCTTCTCAGAAAAAGGCAGTATATCTGCCAAAATAAGAGATTGAGAAGCTCCTGTGTCTCTTAAAATTTTAATAGGGGTAGGTGGGCAATTATCACCTGAAAGTGATACAAAACCATTCAACATAAATGGTTCAAAAATCTCCATAGTAGAATCAGACTTGGGTTTTGTGACTATGTCAATTGTATTGGTTTTGATAGAAGACTGTGGCCTTGGCCTAAGAGTGGTGAACCCTGTTGGTTTGGCTTCATCACTTTCTAACTTCCTTTTTAATTTCAAACATTCAGAAACAAGGTGACCAGGTTTCTTACAATAGTTACAAGTGGGTCGAGATAAGGGATATTGACTTTTGGTTTCACTAGTAGAATTGGGTTTGGGTGTATTGGATTGACTGGGCACGCCAGATGAATTACCAGACGTAAATTTATTTTGGGGATGTGAGGAAGTAGGTTTTGCTTTAGCAATAAAAGAAACTTTATGTGTAAGATAGTAATTATCAGCCAGACGAGCTGCTTCTTCTAAAGTTTCAACTTGTTTTTCGTCTAAGAATGTCTTAACATCAAATTGAATACAACGTTTGAATTCTTCAACTAACATAAGTTGTCTGAGTTTATCAAAATTTTGGTCTATTTTCTTAGAACAGCACCATCTATCAAATAACTGTTCTTTGGTTCTAGCAAATTCAACATGAGTCTGGTTGGAATCTTTTTTACAATTTCTAAATTTTTGTCTATATGCTTCTGGGACCAGCTCATAACCTTTGAGAATAAGTTCTTTAACAGTCTCATAATGATGACATTGTTCAACACCTAATTGTGTATAAATTTCACGAGCTTTGCCTATCAAAACACTTTGCAAAAGCAAAGTCCAGTGCTCTTTTGGCCAATTTAAGTTTTCTGCAACTTTTTCAAAATGTAGGAAGTATTTATCAACTTCTTTTTCTTGAAAAGGAGGAACAAGCCTAATATGTTTTGTAACATCGAAATTGTATTCAATCTTTTCCTTGGGCTGATTTGCTCTTTCTTGCATTTCAATTTCCCTCATTTTTAATTGAAATTCTCTCTCTTTCTCTCTCTCTTCTCTTTCCCTTTCTCTTTCCCTCTCTCTCTCTTCCCTTTCTTCTCTCTCCCTTTCTCTTTCCCTTTCCCTTTCCTTCTCTCTTTCCTGAATTTCTAATTGTCTGATCTGAAATTTTAATTCAAGTTCTTTCGAACTTGAAACTGACTGAACGTCAACTATCAGGGAAAGAGCATTTTCATTGAAAATCTCCTCATCAACAAAATATTGTACCAAAATGTTCTTAATTTCATGTTTACGCATTGAAGATTTTATTTCAGACAATTTATAGTGCTTAGCAAGATTAAGCAAATCAGTCTTTTTACCTAAATTCAGTAACTCCACAGACGGTTCAGCCGTAAATTTATCCAAGTCAAAAGACATGTTTGTTTGTTGCTGGATTCAAGTACAAAATTGTATTATAATTACTGATTAGTAGACGAATGCGTTAGTCTTATTTTCCAATCGATGGATAGTCCAAAATGGAAAACAAATACGTTAGTCTATTTTCCAATCCCGGACGAGCCCCCAATTTCTGTTACGAGTCAGGCGTAACTAGAAAGAAGAAGCCAGCAACAAACGATAACAATTAACAGAATTTATTAACAAAAATATCAAATAAACAGTGACAATATTACAATAGTACAAAACAATACCTTAGACGTTAAATTCAGAAGACAAATTATTCCAATCTTAATTCCAGTCTGATCCTGATCCAAACTGAATGTAATCCAAGCACACGAAGTAATCCTCACTTTAGTCTAGTCTGATCCAAATCCAAACTGAATGTAATCCAGGCACTAATTATGACACAAACACAAGATAATCCCCACTGTAGTCTGGCAATCATGTATTAACTAGTGAACACTGAGATGTAAAAAGCTTTTCCTTTTATAATAACAGGGAAACTTCCAGAAAATTCATGTTAAAATCAGTTGCATAACTTCTAGTAAACAGATTGTAACAAGGCCCGGAAACTTCCAGAGCAATATTCTACAAGAGAGTTCAGTTCTAAAAATAGTAACAGGGGAAAACCATTCAAAAATAGATACACACATGAACAAAGCTAGGAATAACTGGGTATGTACATAACACATGACATAATTTTTCCGCTAATAGCACAGACCGGTAATGTGTGCTTTATATTCAGGAAGTCGTGTAAAATATGCTATGAAATATAGAGAACCCAACCACGACGTTTACTGGGCCCATATTTATGACACGTATCCAATATACATTTCGGCAATAATATGTAAACCAGTCTTATTCTATAAATAAATTACCAGAAAACCACTTTTATCTAAAATAAACCCTGTAGTTAAAAAACAAACAATGTTGGTCTGAAGCAAGAACAGACTTTATGACACTTCATTCAACTTCATACATTATTTAGATTTTGGAAAGTTGAGTCACCGATGACGCAATGTCATTTAATTCGGAGGTCATTTCAATTAAAATTGTGTCTATGACGCAGGATTTATGCGTCATTGAAAACCCGGGTTGGAAGGGGAGGGGGTCACAAACAGGAACAAAGAAAGAAAATTTTAAAATTCTATTTCTCTAAAAGTAGAAGGCATAGAGCTTTGACATTTGGCATGTAGCAATTCCTAGCGGACCTCTACCAAGTTTGTCCATATTATGCCTTTGGGGTCAAAACTGGCCCTGCCCAGCGGTCACAGATTCGAACATAGCAACAAAGAAGGAAAACTTTAAAAATCTTCTCTGAAACTTGAAGGTGCAGAGCTTTGATATTTGGTATGCGGAATCTTCTAATGGACCTCTATCAGGTTTGGTCATATGATGTCCCTGGAGTCAAAACTGGCCCTACCCCACAGGTCACGGGTGGGAACATAGGAACAAAGAAAGAAAACTTTAAATTTCTTTTTCTCTGAACTTTTTACGAAATGAAAAATTTATAGAGTGGTCCAAATTGAAAGCATTTGCAGATGACAAAATAAAACTAACTTGAAATTTGTTTTGTTAAAGGTAGAAAACATTGTGGGAAAAGGAGAAAATGCTGGTTACCATCATTTTCACCTTTTCCCACAATGTTTTCAAAAGGCCTCTGTCTCAGGGTCGTTAAAAATCGGGATTGTGTGGTAAAGGGTTAATCGGGAAGGTGTAGAGCTTTGATATTTGGTATGGTGCATCTTTGAGTGGGCCTCGACCAAGTTTTTTCCATGGATGCTGCTTTGGTCAAAACTGGCCCAGCCCTGGGGATCACAAGTTCAAACAGGGCACAGAAGGAAAATTTAATATTCTTCTTTGAAATTGGAAGGCATTGAGCTTTGATATTTGTTAGCTCACCTTAGCACAAGTTGCTAAAGGCGAGCTGTTGTGATTGCCCTATGTCTGGCGTCCAGTGTCCTTGGTCCGTCAACAATTTCTTTAAACATCTTCTAAGCCACTGGGCCAATCTTGATGAAACTTGGCAGGGATGTTCCTTTGGTTAAGCTCTACCAAAGTTGTTCATAGAACTGAATTTCACTCCTAGGCTATAGTCTAAGGTGAGCGTTCCAGGGCCAATGATCCTCTTGTTTAATTTATTACTTAAGAAGCCTGTTGTTAATTGTAACCACTTTTCTATGGTTTTACAGGATGGAAATGCTATGCTATGGGACTTGAATGAAGGAAAACATCTTTACACTTTGGATGGCGGTGGTATTGTCCATTCCTTATGTTTCAGTCCTAACAGATACTGGCTCTGTGCTGCCACTGGACCCAGTATTAAAATTTGGGTAAGCAGTAAAGCAGAAAATGCTTGTCAGGAAAATTTTCTCAAGTCGGCAGTGTTGTACCCAATGCGAATAATCGAGCAAATCTGGCTGTCTACACCTTCAATCCTGCAATTTTTGATCTTATTGGGAGACAACACTGCCAAAAGGAAATCCTAACTGAAAAATTAAAATTTGACAATGAAAATATTGCAAATGCTCCCAAGTATGCCATTCAAATTTATATAAGAAACCAAAATGTCATCAGGCCTAGAGGGATATGTGCTACTATGGAATACCTCAGATGCAACTTCAACACTTGTGTTGGTGAGCAAATGTGCATTGTGGGTTGAGTTTAAATTAATAGGAGGATTAATCCACTTACATGCATGACAGACTTATTCAAGAAGGGGCATTTAACCCTTTCCCAAACAACCCCTTGTTTTTACGTTTCTGCGGTACAAGTCTTTTGAAAACGCTGTGGGAAAAGGAGAAATTGCTCGACACGAGTAATTTCTCCTTTTCCCTCAGTGTTTTCTACCCATACGGAGAACTTTCTGCCATTTTTATCAAATTTGAAATTGTTGTCTGCAAACTCTTTTGAGTTTGGAAGAGTCTAAAATTTGTCGTTGGGAAAGGGTTAATTAATTTATATTGATGTCATGAATTGGGCTTCTCTTCACATGTTTGAATTTGTTGTAAAATAGTCACTATTGGTACTAAAGTGGTTTAAATGAAGCTGTAAATGAAGAGCAGACAGAAATGAATCTGCAGTCTGCATTATGAGCTTTCCAATTAATATTTTTCTTTTATTTATCTTTGACTGAAAATTTGCATGTTGCATACCAGGCTGTCATCCCATTTTTTAACCCTTTACCAGACGAAAACAATTTAGCCTTGTCCCAACTGAACGCATTTGAGGACGACAATTTCATAGTGGTGCAATTTTTCCTTGATAGGGTAGAAAGTATTGTGGAAAAAGGAGAAAATGCTGTTCACCAGCATTTTATCCGTTTCCCACAATGTTTTCCAAAGGCTTCTTTCCCTGGGGCATTTAAAGTCGTCATTTTCTTGTAAGGGGTTAACTATCATCCACATATCTTCATACTTAAAGGTCATAAATAAGGAATACTCCTGTCCATCTCAGATGTTTGCAGTGTTTGTAACATATTGCAGTGAATTTATGCAAGTGATATTCAGCATGTATGTTGTGGTACAATTCTGTATATCAAATATGAATGAATGAAGACAAAACAAGTGGTAAAAATTTTTTTGTCCTTTTGGAGTTTTGGGCCCGTGTGGCTCAGTGGTGAAGCGAAGGACTCATGACCAAGAGGTCCCAGGTTTGTGCTTCACCAGATCCACCTGTTTTTTTCATGGGAGTGTACATGGGAAAGACACTTCAGAGCCCTATCCTAGTACTGGTTAAACCCAGAAAATTCATGAATATGCGAGTTGTTGCAGTAGTGTGACTGAAATGGTGTTGAAAGTGACATAAAATACCATTCGATCAGCTAATTTTGTCTTTTCTATTCAGGATCTGGAAGGAAAGGTTGTTGTGGATGAACTTAAACAAGAAGTGATGAACCAGTCTGCACCACCAGATTGTACATGCCTGGCTTGGTCAGCTGATGGTCAAACCTTGTTTGCTGGATACACAGATAACATGATCCGAGTGTGGCAGGTGTCGATGGCAGCCAGATAGAGAGAAAATGGGGAAAAACAAGAACATTAAAAATTACTAAAGTCACATGCTATGTTATATCAGGAGTTCTGTAGCCTGAAGGCACAACACAGTAAATGCTGTGGAAGGAGATATTTTTTTTCTTTTTTATTGACCCTCTTGTTTTCTGTCTTCCTGTAACCCTTTACCATAGAATCCAATGTTTAACCCTTTACCACACATTCCCAAATGTTAGAGACCCTGAAAAAGAAGCCTTTTAAAAACATTATTGGAAAAGGAGAAAATGCTGGTAAGCAGCATTTTCTTCTTTTCCCACAATGTTTTTTTCCTGCCCAAAATAAATTTTAATTTTTCAGTCAGTTATTTTGTTTACGCAAATTCTCTCAATTTGGATAAGTCTAAAATTTTGTCATTTGGTAAAGGGTTTAAAACCCAATCTGAGAGACAAACACCTTCAAGAGGTTGCGGTAAAAGAAGAGCAATGCTGATAACCAATCCTGTCAGTGTTTCCTAACTTTCAGTTATTAATAGGCGATGTGTCAGTAATAAAGTAGTAATGGAGAAAATGGCTTTAACCATACTTCTTTGGAAAAAATGCTATGAAGGGAAGCTCTGATCTTTTTATTTATTTGTAGGTTTATAAGGTCCCTCTTTGTTCTAGGCATATTTGGTATGGACCTCAAAATAAATCTAATTAAGTCTTCTACTTGCTTCCACGTCATATTGGCATCAGAGACAATGAGAAGGCCAATAATATTGCCAAAACTGCTCTTGACCTGCCTGTTTCTAATCATATTGTCCCTTACATTGCAGACATTCGAAATTGGACATTCACGGTTGACACATTCGTGGTTATAAAAGATGCACCTGAATTCATTCCATGCAATCTGCCTTTTATTCACAGCATGTTCTTTTAGATTGCATTGATTTGCAGGCAATCCCAGTACTTCAATGCAGATAGTATATACATGTATATACATAACCCGTCGTGGGTCGTCAACAACTCTTTAAACATCAAATCCTCCTAAACCACTGGGCCGATTTGGACCAAACTTGGCTGGATTATTCCTTGGGAGGTCCTCTTTAAAAAGTGTTCACAGAATTTGATTCCGTCAAAAACTCTGGTTGCCATGGCAACCAAATGGAATTTTTAAAGAAATTCTTTAAAAATCTTCTCTGAAACTGCTGGCCAGATTTTAAAATGATTTCACAGGGATGTTTCCTAGGTGACCCTTTTCAAAAATTGTCCGTGAAATTTTGATCCGTCAAGAAACATGGCTCTGGTGAATGGGGGCTACTTGCACTATATAGAAATGAAGAAATTCTTAAAAATTTTCTTCTCTGAAACCGCTGGTCAGATTTTGAAATGATTTCACAGCAGTGTGCCTTGGATGACCCTTTCCTAAAAATGTTTGTGAAATTTTGATCTGTCAAGAAACATGGCTCTGGTGAATGGGGGCTACTTGCACTATATAGACATGAAGAAATTATTGAAAATTATTCTCTGAAACCGCCGGCCACATTTTTAGCTCACCTAAGCACAACATGCGCAAGGGTAGCTTTTAGGATCACCGGGTGGCCGTAGTGCGTCGTCAACAATTCTTTTAAACATCAACTCCTCATAAACAGCTGGGCCAATTTGAACCAAACTTGGCTGGAATGTTCCTTTGGAGGTCCTCTTTAAAAGTTGTTCACAGAATTTGTCAAAAACATGGATTGCCATGGCAACCAAATGGAATCTTCTAGGAAATTCTTTAAACTTTATGAAACTTCCGGCCAGATTCTAAAATGATTTCACAAAGATGTTCCTTGGGTGACCCTTTTGAAAAATTGTTCGTGAAATTTTGATCTGTCAAGAAACATGGCTCTGGTGAATAGGGGTTGCTTGCACTATAGGGAAATGAAGAAATTCTTCAAAGTACTTCTTCTCTGAAACCGCTGGTCAGATTTTGAAATAATTTCACAGAGATGTTCTATGGGTGACCCTTTTCAAAAGTTGTTCGTGAAATTTGATTCGTCAAGAAACATGGCTATGGTGAATGGGGGCTACTTGCACTATACAGAAATGAAGGATTCTTAAAAATTCTTCTTCTCTGAAACCGCTGGTCGGATTTTGAAATAACTTCACAGCAATGTTCCTTAGGTGACCCTTTTCAAACTCTGTTTACGAAATTTTGATCCGTCAAAAAACATGGCTCTGGTGAATGGGGGCTACTTGCACCTTGCACTATACAGACATGAAGAAATTCTTGAAAATTGTTCTTCACTGAAACAGCTGGTCAGATTTTAAAATAATTTCACAGAAATGTTCCTTGAATGACCCTTTTCAAAACGTGTTCGCGAAAATTTGATTCGTCAAGAAACACGGCTCTGGTGAAAGGGGGCTACTTGCACTGTACGGAAATTAAGAAATTCTTCGTTTCTGAAACTGCTGGTCAGATTTTGAAAGGAATGTTACAGGTGACCTTTCGAAAATTGCTTGGCAAAATAATGGTTTGTTTCCAGATTTTCAATACCACAAAAAAAAAAGGCTATGGTTCTCTCAAAAATTCAGGTGAGTGATCCAGGGCCATCTTTGCCCTCTTTTTTAGCTCACCTGAGCACAACGTGCTCAAGGGGAGCTTTTAGGATCACCCGGTGTCCGTCGTGCGTCAGTGCGTCGTGCGTCGTCAACAATTCTTTAAACATCAACTCCTCCTAAACTGCTGGGCAGATTTGGACCAAACTTGGCTGGAATGTTCCTTGGGAGGTCCTCTTTAAAAATTGTTCACAGAATTTGATTCCATCAAAAACTCTGGTTGCCATGGCAACCAAATGGAATTTTTTAGCAAATTCTTTAAAAATCTTCTTCTCTGAAACCGCTGGCCAGATTTTAATATAATTTCACACAAATGTTCCTTGGGTGACCCTTTTCAAAAATTGTTCGTGAAATTTTGATCCGTCAAGAAACATGGCTCTGGTGAATGGGGGCTTCTTGCACTATACAGAAATGATGAAATTCTTAAAAATTCTTCTTCTCTGAAACCGCTGGCCAGATTTTAAAATAATTTCATACAGATGTTCCTTAGGTGACCCTTTTCAAAAACTGTTCGTGAAATTTTGATCCGTCAAGAAACATGGCTCTGGTGAATGGGGGCTTCTTGCACTGTACAGAAATGAAGAAATTCTTAAAAATTATTCTTCTCTGTAACCGCTGGTCAGATTTTAAAATAATTTCACAGAGATGTTCCTTGGATGACCCTTTTCAAAAATTGTTCGCGAAATTTTGATCTGTCGAGAAACATGGCTCTGGTGAATGGGGGCTTCTTGCACTATACAGAAATAAAAAAATTCTTAAAAATTCTTCTTCTCAGAAACCGCTGGTTAGATTTTGAAATAATTCACAGACTTGTTCCTTGGGTTACCCTTTTCAAAAATTGTTCGCGAAATTTTGATTGGTCAAGAAACATGGCTCTGGTGAATGGGGGCTACTTGCACTATACGGAAATGAAGAAATTCTTGAAAATTCTTCTTCTCTGAAATGGCTGGACAGATTTTGAAATAATTTCACAGAGACGTTCCTTGGGTGACCCTTTTCTAAAATTGTTCGCAAAATTTTGATTGGCCAAGAAACATGGCTCTAGTGAATGGGGGCTACTTGCACTATATGGAAATGAAGAAATTCTTGAAAATTCTTCTTCTCTGAAACCTGTGGTCAGATTTTAAAATAATCTGACAGAGATGTTCCTTGGGGGACCCTTTCCAAAAGCTGTACATATAATTTTGATCCATCAAGAAACATGGCTCTTGTGAATGGGGGCTACTTGCACTATATGGACATGATAAAATTCTTTAAAATTCTCTTTCTCTGAAACCCCTGGTCAGATTTTGAAATTATTTCAGAGAGATGTTCCTTTGGTGACCCTTTTCAAAACTTGTTCGTAAATTTTGATCCATCAAGAAACATGGCTCTCATGGTGGGGGCTACTTGCTCTTATACAGAAATGAAGAATTCTTAAAAATTCTTCTTTTTGAAACTGATGGTCAGATTTCGAAATGACTTTTACAGGTGACCTTTTGAAAATTGCTTGGCAAAATTATAAATTTGGTTCCAATGTTTCAATACCTCAAAAAAAAAAAAGACTATGGTCATCTCAAAAATTCAGGTGAGCGATCCAGGGCCATCTTGGCCCTCTTGTAATACTGTTGGCATTGACCCAATTAATTCCTTTATTAACCTTTTACCAAATAATCCCTGAGATAGAAGCCTTTTGAAATTTTTGTGGTTAAAGGAGAAAATGCTTGTAACCAGCATTTTCTCCTTTTCCTACAATGTTTTCTACCCACCTAGAACAAATTTTAATTTTTGAGTCAAATCTGCAATTGCTTTCAATTTGGACCAGACTAAAATTTTGATTTTGGTAAAGAGTTAAAGGGATTGATGTATTATATCAGAAGTTTTGAAGCCTCTCTCGCGCTAACCTCCTCTTTGTCTTGGCCCCCATATGTAGTATCTTTCTTTTACCCATGTGAATCACCTAGCCTTACCCCGTATCCCCTTTTTGTCATGAATCTGGCTAGCATTGGCCTTTTATACTAAGGAAATAAGGTTCTTGACAACTTACTGAGACAAAACCTCTTGCTGAGAATGTTCTGATCCCATTTGAGAGTCGCACATGTTCCCAAATTTGAGTTTTTTAACCAAGTATCTTTAAGCTGAACGATTCCTGTTTATCCATCTTTTATTACAAATAATTATGCATGCTAATTGACCAAAGCAGTCTGCACGCCATCAAACATTTATTATTATCGTTGGTGCCATTTCAACATTATGCCCCACTTCAACAAAGTGGTGGTATATTACTTTGCTAATGTCGGTCAGTCAGTCCATCCGTCAGTCGGTAGACCCTTCGGTAATACCTTGTCCGGATGATAACTTGACACAAAATTGACTTAGCTTCGTCAAATTTAGCAAAGATATTTGTCTCGGAGTGTAGATGATCCCTTTTGATTTTGATGTCAATTAGTCAAAGGTCAAAGTCACAGTGACCATCAACATGTTGATATACAGACCAAACCTTATCCGGATGATAACTAGACACACAATTGACCTAGGTTCTTCATATTTGGCACAAACATCTGTCTCGGAATATAGATGACCCCAATTGATTTTGAGGTTAATTAGTTAAATGTCGGATCACGGGGATTGTCAACATGATATATAGACCAAACCTTGTCTGGATGATAACTAGACACAGAATTGACCTAGGTTCATCAAATTTGGCACATACATTTGTCTCGGAGTGTAGATGATCCTTATTGATTTTGAGGTCAATCGGTCAAGCACAGTGGCCTTCAACATGTTGATGTGTAGACCAAACCTTGTCCGGATGATTAGACACAGAATTGACATTGATTCTTAAAATTCTGCACAGACACTCGTCTGGGAGTGTAAATGATCCCTATTGATTTTGAGATTAATCCATCAAAGGTCAAGGCCACAGTGGCCGTCAACATGTTAATATATAGATCAAACCTTGTTTGGATAACTAGGCACAGAATTAACCCAGGTTCTTCAAAGACATTCGTCTTGGAGTGTAGATGACCTCTATTGATGTCAATAAGTCAAAGTCACAGTGACCGTCAACATGTTATATAGGCCAAACCTTGTCCGGATGATAACTAGACACAGAATTGACCTAGATTTTTAGCTCACCTGAGCACAAAGTGCTCATTGTAAGCTTTTGTGATCGCCCATTGTCCTTCGTCCGTCGTCCACAATTTCTTTAAACATCTCCTCCTAAACCACTTGGCCAATATTGATGAAACTTGGCAGGAGTGTTCCTTGGGTAAAGCTCTACCAAAGTTGTTCAAGAGATTGAATTCCACCCATAAATCTGGTTGCCATGGCAACCAAAAGGAAAAAAAAAGAAAAAACCTTTGAAAATCTTCTTCTCTGAAACTAGAAGGCGTAGAGCTTTGATATTTGATATGTAGCATCTCCTAGTGGACCTCTACCAAGATGTTCATATAATGGCCCTGGGGTCAAAACTGGAAGTCATAGAGCTTTGATATTTCGTATGTAGCATCTTCTAGTGGACCTCCACCAAGTTTGTTCATAAAATGCTCAGAGGGTAAAAACTCAATTTTCAAGTGTCAACTCCTTTAGATTGAGGAATTATCTCCCTTGAAGTTGAAGAGTTATTGACGAGCAAACAAATTTTTACCGTGGATAACGTTCACGTCAAAAATAAATAAAACACAAAAACAGGCCACTTTTCTTGTTTCAGTGCATTTATTGTTTTCCCGTATGCATAAAATGTGGAGAGCATGAATTAAAAGTCTTGTCACTATCAATATTCTTTGTTAGAATACGATTTTCTATGTAAACAAGGTTATTTTCAAAAATGATATAGTTCACGTCAGGATCCTTTTTATGATAAAGTTCACATCATAAGTAGCATTTCATATTAGTATAGTTCTATCATGAATACTGGTGTGATTTGAATGGAGAGAGAGAGAGAGAGAGTAAATCAAATATGCAGTATAACTTGCAGAATCATATAACATGCAGAATTTATTTAGATAACCAAATATAAATTAATACGCATTTATAAACAATTATATATAGAAATAAAGCCATTTCGGTCATCTGGGCTAAACACGAGAGAGCAAATTGGGGAATGCTCAGCTTACTATTGGACAGAATCCGCTCATTTTTTGTTAAACCATCGAAAAATTAAAATGATTGAACTATATCACCTCTAAAATCAGCTTATGAAAATATTGTGGAAAACGGAGAAAATGCTGGTTTTCTCCCCTTGAACTTTACACTTTTTTTCGTCACATCCATCTGTCTATAAAATACTAGTAACTTTGTGTTGCAAACTCCTACAGTTTTCCTACAATGGTATTGAAACTTTGCACATATACTGATCATATATCGAAGATTTGCAAGACACAATTTCCAAGTGTCAACTCCTCCTGGTTGAGGAATTATCTCCCCTTCAACTTTATACCTTTTTTTCTTCACATCCATCTGCATATGAAATACTAGTAATTTTGTATCACAAACACCTCCTACAGTTTTCCTTCAACTATATTGAAACTTTGCACATATACTGATCATATATTGAAGATTTGCAAAACGCAATTTTCAAGTGTCAAGTCATACTGGTTGAGGAATTATCTCCCCTTGAACTTTACACATTTTTTTTCTTCAAGTCCATCTGTATATGAAATACTAGAAATTTGGATCGCAAACTCCTCCTATAGTTTTCATTCAATTCTATTAGCACGACGCAATTTTCAAGTGTCAATTCCTCGTGGTTGAAGAATTATCTCCCCCTGAACATGACACTTTCTTTTCTACACATCCATCTGTCTAAAATACTAGTCACTTTGTGTTGCAAACTCCTACAGTTTTCCTACAATGGTATTGAAACTTTGCACATACATTGATTATATATGAAAGGTTTGCAAGACTCAATTTTCAAGTGTCAACTCCTTTAGATTGAGGAATTATCTCCCTTGAAGTTGACACTTTTGTTTTCTTGACATCCGTAAGTCTATGAAATAATTTTGTGTTTCAAATTTCTCCTACAGTTTTCCTTTAATTGTATTAAATGAATAAAAAGAGATCAAACTCCAAATATCATTTTGAAAAAATATTTCAATCCCGACTAGTTTCGGTTATTTCAAACCTTTATCAAGGGACATATTATTGTTTATTATTAAAGGTTGATGACATCAACGTCACATGACATCAATGGCAACGACGCCAGAAAATGGCAACGACTGGCACAAAAATATATATACATGTATATATAATATATATCTACAGCTTTAGAATATTTAACACAAACAGGATCCAAGAAGATGCAAAAAATTACAGGAAAAATGCGAATTTAAAGCTTAATATTAAAAGTACCTGTAAAAACTGTTGTGTTAAAAGAAAATAAAAGCTGTATGACACCAATACTTTGAATTTTTTACCATTTGTAAAGTTTTCATACATTCAAAACAATTTAGGTGACAAACTAAGTTTGCTTAAATGATTGACTCCATCTTTTTTTCATCATCTACATATAATTTTCCATCAGAATCAACCAAACTCGGTATAGTTTTTTTAACAGTGATTTTAGAATTCACAAATTTCCAAAATATTTTTGGATTCTCTTTCACATTTTCAGCCACTTCTTTTTCATAGCTTGATTTTGCTTCTCTCACTTTTCTACTAGATAACCTTTTGGCTTCTTCATACCTATCTTTATTTATTGTACTATTACAATATTTGTATTTTTTCCAAAGTGTCCTTTTCTTTTTTACTGCCTTGAGGACATCAGCTTTCATCAATGGCGTGTGATATTTGCTCTGACTGAAATTGCATACTGGTATGTTGTCTTTGATTATTTTGCATACTTTTTCGGCAAATTTCATCCAGGCATTTTCTACACTGTCATGTCTGAATTCTTCTTCCCAGTTAAGTTTTTCCAGATCTGTGTTTATTTTTGTATAATTATCTTTAAAATACTTGTATTTGATAATTTGTGTTTTACTATTGCTTATGTAGTATTCTATTATCAGTTTGAACTCTAATATTTCATGATCACTTTTCCCTAGAGGTGCACTATGTGTCACACCATTTATCATATTTTCTTCATTGGTCATAATTAAATCTAAAGTATTCGGTCTCACGCCATCTCTATACCGTGTGGGTGATTTAACATGTTGACAAAGAAAACAATCTCTTGTCAGTTCTAAAAACGTGTATGATAAGTGATTTTCAGTTGTGTTTGTAGTTTCGTTAACCCAATTTATTTCTTTAAAGTTAGAATCACCCATGTGTAGTACCACATCAAATTTTCTTCCATTACTCTTAGTTGTAGACAGAATATCCTTAAGTTCTGTTATGACATCAGTTTGTACAGCATTTGGACTGCGATATATACACGACACAAGTATATTTTTGTTATTGTTTGCTATTCCAATTTGGACATATTCTACATGTTGTAATGGCAACATTTCTATTTGAAATGTTTTCAGTTTTTCACTGGTGTAAATGATACAACTTCTACCAGTAAAAGTTTTCTTGAGAGGCTTATATAAATTATAACCTGGAATACACCACTCTGGAGAGTCATTACCTAAATCTATACTGTTAGGAATACCTCAGTTATAGCGATAATGTCATATTTATTAATTGTTATAATATGTTTCAATTCATCTATTTTGCCAAATAAACTATCTGCATTAGTATATAAAACATTCAAATTATTTACATGGTTAAAGTTAAAAATAAAACTGTGGTCCTATGCAGAGGTAGGGTTTGAATTACTTTTGATTTCAGTTTGAGTGTTAAAACCACCAATAATAGTGTCATCAAAATTAAGTGTTTGATTGATTTTTGCTGGATCCGGTAACAATAATTGAGAACTCTCACTGTTTTGAGATAGTTGGGGGTTAGACTGCATAATTGAGGTATTTGCTAAATTTAGGTTATCTGAGTTGTCTTCTTTTTAATATGTTTCTATCTCAACCATAGTTGGGTAACAAATGGTCTCTTCCTGATATTCATCATCAATATCATTGTTTGAAATTTTCATTTTTTTCTTCCTTTTCTCTTTGTTTAATTCCCTTTGATTCACTGATAGGTCTTTCATAATTATACATCTACTTAAACCAGTAGATTTTTTATTTTTGAAACATTATCTAATTTGGTTTTGCGGTGGGCTTTATTGTTCAGTATAACATTAGTTGCTGTTGTCTTTCCCTGTGTTTGGTTTCCCAATCTAAAAATAGTTTTAACATCTGGTTTATCAACACCAATGTGGTTACACAATTCATAGAACTTAAGTTCATCTTCCTGTTTACGGTGTATGGGATCAGAATGCCCACGTTCAGGTAAGTGAAATATAACCAAGTTAAGAGTTCTGCGTTTTTGGTCTTCAATTTCTCTCATTTCTTTCCTGACATCATCCTGTAAGGTAACTCTGATATCTTTCTTAATTTTATCTACTAGTGTCGGGTAACATCTTGTATACTCGACTTTACTTTCTGGTCAATGTTTTTAGTAATGTTCTGTAACTTATTCTCAATTTGGCTGATTCTACTGTCAGTTTTTTCCTCAACTGATTTTAGTTGGTTTGTTAAACTGGTCATACAAGGGAAATTTTGTTTATACCCATTACATGTCCATTTGAAGTTGTTTGTAGTATCCTCTTTGAGTGCTTCAGCTAATGTCTTAGAAATATTTGTACATTGAATGCAGTACCTTAATTAGCATACACTACAAGATATGTGGTCAGTGCTTTCTTTTATTGTGGTTTTACATTTTGGACACGTGTTGCTACCTATTCTAAGACGTTTTTTTAGTACTGGGTGTAGATGTACTGTAGGAGGTAGCCATTTCTCAACTTACAGATAATGACGACCCCAGTTCTTCAATTGTCAGTACTATAGTGCGGTTAGAGAAGCAGAAAGGGAAAGATAAATCCCACCTTTACTGTCTAAGATTTATCCCCCCTCACAAGTTGACCACCACTCACAAGAGACTGAATCCTGAGACCTAAGCAGAAAGGGAAAGACAAATCCCACCTTTACTGTCAAAGATTTGCCCCCCCCCCCCCCCCCCCCCCCCCTTACGACTTAACCACTACTCATAGGAGACTTAGTCCTGGTGTGAAGATTATAAAAATAAGATAAAATGAAATGATATGGCAATCCCTATTATTTCTATTTTTGTTTGATTAACCATCGGGTATAATAATACAATAATCAAGTAGACAGGGCAATCCCTATTTACTACTCTTAAGTTGAGAATGTACACTGTTTTAATACAGTTATTCTAAATTACCTGTATTAAAATACTACAAGTAGTTTGAAAAATCTTCTCCCTCCCTTCTTACGATTTATTATATCAAACAGTTTCTAGAGAGGGGAATCCTATATATATATTATTTAAGATGGGATACTACTGTTAGTTTGAAAATGTGTAGCGTATGTATTATATTGGCGTTATAAATTGTATTAAAATAAAAGGGAGACTACCTACCGCCTGTTTTGACAAATAATATGTCTTACTGAATATTATTTTCTGTCGGATGGCATGTCATTTTTAGAATAATTAAAATTAACAATTTTACCATACGAACTGATTCTAAGTCGTTACAGCTACATGAAAAATTATCGCCTGTCAAACCGATCATCTCTACAGACGTTACCGTGTTTATTCGTCCTCGGTTTTACGCTTGCTCTTTGCCGGCATTTTTTGTAAGGTGCACAGGCATATAAGGACCACAGGCATGAGGAGGAGGTTCCATGTCCCGCCTACTGCTTCTACCATTCAGGTACTGTAGCCGCAGTCATTTAGCACTACCGGAAAAAGCCAAAGCAAGGCTTTGGGTGGAGCCTGTCTCTTGTAGACCTATCTTCAGAGGTAACGATGTGAAACAGTCAGAAATAAGCCATTTCCTCTTCAATAAGGGAAGCAACTCTGACATTAGTAATTACAAAATTTTGTACGAGTTGTCTCCCATTGACCATTGGTAGTTCATTATTCTATCGCAATGGCCTTAAATTGGGAAAGAAATTCAGTTTAAAACAAAACACCAAGCACAAACGCAGGTAAAATGGAATAAATAAGCGATGGAAGGGAGCAAGAAAGTAAATAAAACAATGGACAAAAAATACATGATATAGACTAATGTTTTAACAAATATCCGTTGAAATGACATGAAGGAACCGGAAATAAACAAACACAAGGAGACGAGATAGTTTTCCTTGATTTCTTCTGATTTGACGGGTGCTTCTTGTTGTTAGTCTTACATTTCATAATCTAACACAAAAATTTGCGGCTGCGTGTATCTTCACATATATCTAAACCCTAAAACAATCCACAAAATACTGGAATCATTGATGAGTTTTATTTTCACAGTGTCCGGGTTATACATATATTCGGATAAAAGTTTGGCTTTGTAGAAGAAGCGTAAAAGTTCTGTTCTTAAAATACTTCATTTAAGTTTTGAAAAATAAGTAACACAAAAAATGGAGGAAAAGTTTGGTAAACAATTAAAGAGAAGATGACAAACTTTAGGCCTGCATCAAATTGGAAGCAATTTAGCAGACGACAAATCTAAAAGTTGGTCAAAAGATGACTTCTGTCCTTGATAGGATAGGAAAAAAGAAATGATAGGATAAACCAGAAAATGCTGGATAATAGTGTTTCATCCAATTTCTACAGTGGTTTCAAAAGAACATAGAGTTCTCAAGGATATATTTTGAAGCTGGGGACTGTGTACCTTCAGTCCGACTCTGAAGGCTTGCTCCGATGCTATTGTTGTTATTTAGTCTCTGCTGTGGAGACCAAATAACAAAAATAGCATTGGAGCAAGCATGCAACCACTAGGCTTTGTATATACCTGTAGACTGAAGGATTTCTTAGGTGTCATTTTGTAATTGGGTCTCGGAGAGGAGAAGCATTTAAAAAATGGCATCGAAGCTCCCCTTTGGATCGAATGTAAGCTTCCTTTTCTTATTGACCAACAAATCTAAAGTCAGTTCTATAACATGATATCAAACCATACTGTCAGACTGAAGAAAATATTTTGTATGTTTTGTTTTGGCCACAGGGTTCTGAAACATTGTCAGCCCATGGATACATGTAGATGATTTCTTTATGTGTAAAATACAATGTGGTTGGAATGATGAAATTTGCCATAAAAAGGGTAGAAAAACCTTGTTGGAAAAGGAGAAAATGCCATTAATTATGGTGGTTTGAAAACAATGAATAAGAGAACGTATTATGTTTGTGAAGCACGAAATAGGCACCTTATAGGTAGGCAGAGTTTATTATTCATTTTCGTGCTTTACGAAAGTTGACCAGTCGAATACAGCTATTATATATAAGCAAACAGAGGAGACCCACTAAACAATATTTAGACTCTCCCAAATTGATAGTCTGCAACCGACAATTTCAAAATTGGTACAAAGGAAACTTAATTCTCTAATAACGAAAAAAACGCTGTAGGAAAAGGAGAAATTGCTCATCAATGTTTTCGTAAGTTTCCCATTTTAGAGTAGTTAAAACAGGGAACTGAGTGGCAATGGGTTAAAATATTGCTAGTACAAAATTGAGTTTTGCGAGTAGAAAAAATGGTCACTAGCAAATTTTTGCTAGTTGAAAAAAAAAGTTAAATTTGACCCTTGGTCTTCAAAAACGATGGCTTGTTGCGTACAAGATACTTAACCAATTGCCACACAATCCCTACTTTTGACGACCCTGAGAAAGAAGCCTTTAGAAAACATTGAGGGAAAAGGAGAAAATGCTGATAATCATTACCAGCATTTTCTCCTTTTCCTACAATGTTTTCTACCCCTCACAAAACAAATTCACTTTTATCTTGTCGTCTTCAAATGCTTTCATTTGGACAAGCCTAATACATTGTCGTATAGTAATAAGTTAAATAGAAACAATGAAATTCTTTTATGGCTCAAAATGAAGTAAGATAATGAAAAGTAACCTGGCAAGCAATTACCTTTTTATCAACACCATTGTTTTGTTTTGTTGAAAAGCAGTATATCTATTCTTGGTTATTGTGTGATGCTCAGTGCCCGTAAGTAATGGTTTCATAAATGTTCAAGAAAATATGGCGGCAAGGGCCTGCCAATAAGCGTGTGAAATTTTTTACAATTCGCAAATTAAAATCTATTTGTTCTATCTGAGTATGTACAAAGAAGTAGGTCAAATGTCAGTGCATTCAGCTACCTTCCAAAAAAACCCTCTACCTCATGGGTATTTTTTTTTTACTGATACAGTGTTTGAAAGGTTTGAAAATTTCTTTTTTCATTTCAGATTTTCAGTACAGAATTGCTTGGGGAGTTAATGGTTGTCCAGTAATTTTTGCAGCACTTTAACTTCACGAACGTTCAATAAGAAACATGTGGAATACTGAAGAAACAGAATTCAGACGTCTGTCATATTATAGAACCATTGTGAAATCATTTATAAAGAAACAGAACCAGCTAGTGGTATGTCTCTCTCATAAGAAGATAACTACCATGTGTTGAAACTCAGTATTTTGATTCTGTAACAAAAGAACATGCCTAACCCTTTACCAAACAATCCCTGGTTTGTACGACCCTGAGATAGAAGCCTTTTGAACACATTATGGGAAAAGGAGAAAAGGCTGGTTACCAGCATTTTCTCTTTTTCCTACTATGTTTTCTACCCTGCTGGAAACATATTTCTGTTTTTCAATTAGGTTTTTATTTTGTCGTCTGCAAGTGCTTTCAATTTGGACCAGTCTAAAATTTTGTGGTTTGGAATAGGGTTAACTCATGATAACTGAGACTACAAAATTGTCCAGGTTAACCCTTTAACACAAATTACCAACTTTTGATTCTCCTGGAAAAGAAGCCTTTGGAAGCTGTGGGAAAAGAAGAAAATGCTGGTAACCACATATTTTCTCCTTTTCCCACAAACTTTTCTGCCTTGTCAAAGAAAATTTGCACAATTGTAACCACTTTGAAATTGTCGTCTGCAAATGCTTTCAATTTGGACAGAGGCTAAATTTTTTTTGTCTGGTAAAGGGTTAAAAGGTTTTGCATTCTGTAAATTACATATACCTTAAGTTATGAGATTCATGATTTAAAAAAGCAGAAAACACTGATAGAAAAGGAGGAAATGCTGGTATCTAAGGTTTTTCTCCTTTTCATCGTTCAATATTTTCAAATCTCAAAACCTGAAGCTAAATTCAAACTGTCCTCTTCAACTGCTTTAACCCTATATCAAGCCATCCGGACTTTTAACAATTCTGATAAAGAAGGCTTCTGAAAACGTTGTGGGAAAAGAAGAAAATGCTGGTAACCAGCGTGTTCTCTTTTTCCCACAGTGTTTCCTACCCTGCTGAAAACAAATTTCAATTTTTGAGTTTTGTTTATTTTGTTATCTGCAAATGCTTTCAGTTTGGACAAGTCTAGAATTTTGTTGTTTGGTGAAGAATTAAATTATGGATGACTGACATGGATTAATTCTTTACCACACAATCCTGACTTTTGACGACCCAGAGAAAGAAAACCTTTAAAAACCTTGTGGGAAAAGGAGAAAATGCCGGTAACCAGCATTTTCTCCTTTTCCCACAATGTTTTCTACCCTTTCCAAATGAAATTTCAGTTTTTGAGTCATGCTTATTATGTCGTCTGCAAATGCTTTCAAGTTGGACTAGTCCAAAATTTTGTCATCTGGTAAAGAGTTAAGATATATTGCAAATTAACAATTTGTGGCTAAAGTAATATTTAAGTAGGGAAAAGGCAAATAATGACTGAAAGGAAAACAGGAAACGTATTAGAGTAGGTATTCACTGAGGTTAATACCGGTAGTCTCTTTTAGCTCTTTACAATGAAAAAAGAATAAAGGATGGTCAAAACTGAAAGCATTTGCAGAAGACGAATCACATGGTGCACAGAGTAGAAAAGTTTTCTTTGAAAGGATAGAAAACATTGTGGGAAAATGAGAGAATGCTGCCTTTTAGACCAGTACATAATGAAATCATTTACAGACAACAAATTAAATGTCAACCAGATGTTGAGATATGTTTTGGAATGGATAGAAAAGATTGTGAGAAAAGCAGAAAATGCTAATTACCAGTGTTTCTCTCCCTTTTCCTCATTATTTTCTAAAGCCTTCATCCTCAGGGTTAATAAAACAGGATTATGTGGTAAAAGTTTAATACCTGCTGGTACAATTGATTGTTTTGATTGTATGGTGACTAGAGCCACTTTCAGTATTATTTCAGTTATGTCATGGTGGTCAGTTCACCTATTCATGCTTTCCTGGAGTCTCTTTTATCAGTATTCCAAACAGTTTTCTTTTCCAAACCACTGGCTGCTTTCCCACATAACCATTACCAGGACAATAGCCAGTGTTGGGAGAATGATGATTCCTGTGGCAATGACTATCAGCAGTCCCCTAAAAGAAATTGATCAAGCCAGGGATCGAGCCCACGACCTTTTGTTCCCAAGTCCTGCATGCTACCAAATGAGCTACCACGGCTTGGCTTCCCTTAGGAAAAGCTTTTGAAAAGATTATCGGAAAAGAGGAAAATGTAGATGACCTACATGTTATTTTTCCCCAAGTTTTTTTTTTAACAACTCAAAACAGTAACCATCCCTTGACCTATATTTGTCAGTTGCAAATGCTTTCAGTATTGTTTGTTAACCCTTTACCCCACAAGGCATTTCTATGGTATCTCTAACTGACCCTAAATAACAAAAAGGATGAAGCCATTTCCTATGTGTATATGACACCTTTTGATAGCATAGAAAACATTGTGGCAAAAGGTGAAATTGCTCGACACGAGCAATTTCACCTTTTGCCACAATGTTTTCCAAAGGTTGCTACAAGCAATGCATTGAAATAAGTATCTATGGAGTAAAGGGTTAAAGTATTAGCTTCAGGTACAGGAAATAGTGAGAATGTAAACACTGATTCAAATTTTTTAAACTTTACCAAACTACATAATTTTAGACTTGTCCAAAATGAAAGCTTTTGCAGACAAGAAAATAAGTGTAACTCAAAAATTGAAATTTGTTTTCAGCAGGGTAGCAAACATTGTGGGAAAAGGAAAAAATACTGGTTATCAGCATTTTCTCCTTTTCTTATAACATTTTTAAACTGCTTCTTTCACAGGGTTGTTAAAAGTTGGGATTTTGTGGTAAAGGTTTAAACAGGAATATGATTTAACTGACTTCACTTTGTTTTAATGATAATTCTTAACCCTTTACTGTACAATCCCTGGTTTTTATGACCATGAGGGAGAAGCCTTTTGAAAACATTGTGGAAAAAGGAGAAAATGCTGATAACCATTATTTTCTCCTTTTCCCACAATGTTTTCTACCCTGCTGGAAACAAATTTCAAATTTCTAGTTACAGTTATATGTTGTCGTCTGCAAGTGCTTTCAATTTGGACCAGTCTAAAATTCTGTTGTTGGTAAAGAGTAATTACACCTAGAGAACTGAATATTTTTGTGAAATACATGTATATATACATGTATATGCACAGAACTGTATTGTTAAATAAATAAGGTTCGTTTTATGAATTTCTATCTTTTTATCTTGTCATTCCTTTTACCCCATTCCACACAATCCTGAGTTTTAACAACCCCAAGTAGAGAAGGCTTTTGAAAACACTGTAGGCTTTCTAAAACATTGTAGGAAAGGAAAAAAATGTTGGTAACTAGACAGGATGCCTGAAGAAAAAGAAGGCTTTTTAATCGTTTACCACTCAATAACGACTTTTAACACCCCTTGAGGAAGAAGCCTTTTGAAAGCACTGTGGGAAAAGGAGAAAATGCTGGTAACCAGCATTTTCTCTTTTTCCCACAGTGTTTTCTACCCTATCAGGATCAAATTTCATTATTTGAGTCGCATCTAAATTGTTGTCTGCAAATACTTTCAAGTTGGGCAAGGTCAAAACTTTGCCGTCTGGGAAAGAGTTGAAATATTGGAGGTTTTTGAAAACATTGTGGGGAAAAGAAGAAAATGCTGGTGACCAGAAGAGAAGTTTTTCAGATAAAGAGATGGCTTTTGAAAACATTGTTGGAAAAGAAGAAAACGCTTGTGACCAGAAAAGGAGAATTCTTCTTCTGAGAAATCGATAGCTTTTGAAAACATTGTGGGAAAAGATGAAAATGCTCTGTAGCTCAGCTGGTAACAACTTTTGAGCAAGCATGTTGCTGGTACAAAATTCCAGCTTGCCAATTTCTCTCAGAGAATTTATGATAGTCATTGCAACAGGATACACCTATCTTGCTTCTGAATAACCCTAGATGGTTATGTGGGAAAGCAGCCAATGACTAAGGAACACCATAGTGAGAAGTGCTGGAAAAAGAAACCTGGGAGAAAATGTATAGGTGAAGTGGTTGCAGCTGTGATATCATTGAAAATATTTGAATAGTATCAACTCTTAGGCTGTTAAGTGCAACTCAAGGACCTTTTGCAGACAGTATTGATCAAGATCAGATTGCACAGAACATGTAGTCTGATCTTTGATCTACACTGTCCAATAAGAGCATGTCTAATCCTGAAAAAAATACCTTTGAAATAGCCAAATTTTGGTTTTTACTATCAGTTTGAATTTTTCATCTCAGTTACTTAGTAGGAAACTAACAAATCAGTCAAACTTTAAAAGTTCTGTACTATTTAGTATTAATAACATTTACAGATAGTGTTTGATCAAAAGTTTCTCAAAAGAAGGACTTTGCGAAGGATATGAAATTATTGTGGCAAAAGGAAAATAGCATGTAACCAGAAGTTTTCCTCAAGATTCTCATTATGTTTTCCAAAAGCTTAAACATTGTCCCTAAGTATCGGGACTGTCTTGTAAAGGGTTAAATTGCACGATAATTATTTGATTAAAATGTATAAGAAAGAGTCATATACAAGCATACTGTTTGACAAAATTTTTCATTGATTTAAATAAGCCACTGTGTAGTCTACATAATTATGTGCAGATATGATTTTCCTTGATTCATATATGACGAAAAAAAAAAATAGATAAATAGCCGTTTTTCTCAATTAGATACAGTTTAATTACAATATCGAATAATATCTTTTATCAATCAACCCAATAAATGGTGCCATAGACTCGTACTGCAAAACTATCGCAGCTGCGATTTAAAAAAAAAAAAAAGGTCTAGGGGAGAAAACTCGTACTGCCTGAGAGTAAGAGTAAAGCAAGAGTAGTCTCCCTTATAATGATCCGCCCTTCATCATTTCTCCTAGACGCTTGATGGATCAAGTACTAAACACAACACTAGGAAAAAGGTGACATGCATGTAACGTTTTTAATCTGTTTTTGATGAAGATTTCAATTAATTTTAACAAAAAAGTGTCATTGATATTGATTTTAATACAAAACACTAGAATCTAAGTTTTAAATAAGATTATTTCCTGCTTTTTCTACTTGAAAGTCGATTGGGATCACCGAGAAGGGTTTTTATCTTTGAAAATCGCCATTTGCAAAGGTATGAGGTTTGCAGACGGCATAGTTTAAAATGACGCTTCACAGAATGTACGATCTGATTCCGAGTCTACACAGTTAACTTGTTTCGTAAACCTTTCAGTGCAAAATAAATAAATTCATATTCCACCGGACGGCTCTAAACACATTCTATTAAAACTTACAAAGATTTTGTTTGTATAGGTTTAACTACACCAGCGGATGACATAGATAAAAGATCAGACTGCACGTTCTGTGCAGTCTGATCTTGATTTATGCCGTCTGCAAAAGTCTTTGCTTTCGCCTATGGCGCCGAAAGGGTTAAGCCTATTTGGATAGAGTTAAAATCTTGATCAGATACTGTAGATATAGTTCTGGTACACTGATCGAATCGTCGACACAGGTTCGATGTCTTAAGGCGCGTAAAAACGAAAACTTCAAAGTGCCATTTACAGTAAAAGTTGCCTTTACAGTCTGTGTAGATCATGATCAGACTGCACAGAACGTGCAGTCTGATCTTTGATCTACACAGTCCACTTTCCTCAGACTTTCTGTACAATTTTATGCAACTTTAAAACCTCAATTGTTCGGAAAGATTTTTTTTTTTAAACTGAAGTTATCTCTTGTTTATTTGGCGCTCTATGGGTTTGTAACGGGAATGGTTTGATATTCATTGGGATTTATTTTAACTAGACATCATCTTCCTACATTAAGCCAACTTATGTTTTGAAGTTGAGCTATAAAATGACCTTCCATATTTAGCTATATAGACTATGCCGATATCGTCATTGAATGAAAACATAGTTTTGTTTGTAAGTTTGCGTTAAGTTATCGTAGTGGTTATCATTAACTCATTAATTTCATGTACTGAACATCTATTACCTCAATGATAGCTGTTACAAAATATTGCATTTTTATTGCAGCGCGATCTTACAATGAATTCCAAATTCAAATATTGGCGGTTATAATTAACATGAAATAAACGGGAGACTACCTACCGCCTATTAAGAAAAATAATAAGTTTGACCGATTTTCTTTTTGTCTGGTGGCATTTCGTTTTTAGAACGGTTAAAATTAACAAGTTGACCACATAATTATACCTGTTGATATCCGTTACACCTAGATGAAAATTTATCGTTTGTCCAACGGATCGTCTCTACAGAAGTTACCGTGTTTATTCGTCCTCGGTTTTATGCTTGCTCTTGGCTGGCATTTTTTGTAAGGTGCACAGGCATATAAGGACCAGAGACAGGAAGAGGAGGTTCCATGTCCCGCCTACTGCACGTACAATGCACATACTATAGCCGCAGTAATTTAGCACCTCCGGAAGTAGCCAAAGCGAGGTTTGGGGCGGAGTCTTTGTTTTGTAGGCCTACCATTCAATGGTATGCACGTACTCACAACGCGAAGCAGTCAGAAATAAGCCTTTTCCTCTCCGATAAGGGAGGCAACTGTAGCATTACTAATTACAAAATCTTGTACGAGTTGTTTCCCTTTGACTATTAGTCGTTCATCATTCTCTTGCAAGACCCATATATTTTGAATGAATATCAGCCCAGAATAAAAAGCAAAGCAAAAGCGCAGATAAAATGGACGGAAATAAGCGATAGTAGCAATAAATTAAACAAACTGATGAGAAAAAGCAATGTAAATTGCATGGTGTCACAAACAAAAATTGATGCGAAAGGAACAAACCGGAAATAGCAAATAAGCTTGGTAGAGAAGATATGATACTAGTTCCATGATTTCTTTAGGATTCTACGTGTGCCAATGGTTGTTAGTTGAATGTTTCTTTTTTTCAAGTAAACACGTGTATATCTTTGCACATGAACCATATCAAACTCAAAGGCAATGAAACAGTAAACATGAACGAGATTCATCTGTTCAGTATCCGGATTGTAGATATATTCGGATAAAAGTTTGAATTGTGAGAAAAACTTGAAATTTATTCAATACAACACTTTACGTTAGTTGAAAACAAAATAAAGAAAATAGCATAATTGAGAGAGGCTAGTATAAATACAGTTGTAAAAACTTGTTTCTATCGAATGGCAGTCATTTGAACATCCAGTAATTTCGACATCCAGTCATTTCGTCAAATTTTGGTCATTTCAATTCCCGATGGAAAAATGTTTGCAAACTTTGGTCATATCGACTTCCTATTTTTTAGAGCACTTTTTAAACTCGACTTTTTATTATCAAGTTACTTTAATTTATTTTAAATGTGTCACATCAGTGTAATTTTGTGTTGGTGTGTGACCAAAACATGTTTTCAAATAACTTTATTCAAGGGGAATTACTGCGAGTATGGGTATATTTGCAGTCCCGTATATTTGTACAATTCTATGTATTCTACTCAGCCTTCTTAATAGAGATTAATATGCAGTATAATATTTATCACACCTTCACCTGTCTTTAACTGTGTTTGACTTCACATTTTTATCGATCGGAATAAATCATAATTAATGAAAATCCTACAAAATATAACAAATGCCCAGACTAGACCACCTAAAAAAAGATTAAGAAAACATATATCCTTCACACATTCAAGATAAAAATGTATCTACATACAGTACGTCCATTTTACCGAATCTGCAATTTACAGAAACCCTAGGCCTTTTACATCCAGCACAGCAGAGTTTTTTTGTCATGCAGTGAGGTAACCTTTGAAAGCATTGTGTCAGTGAGAGTTTTTAATAAGAGCAAACCGCAATGCAGACTTTTTGAGCCATTTGGACCACATGCCAAACGATAAGTTAAAGAATGTTTGATTAATAATTGAGTTCTTCGTAAACCCTTTACCACACAATCCCAACTTGTAACAACCCTGAAAAAGAAGCATTTTGAAAACATTTTGGGAAAAGGAGAAAATGCTGGTAAGTACAAACTACTTCTATATAAACTACCAAAAAAATGAGAAATTTTTGTACACCCCACAAAATGAATATTTTCGGGGTTGTACTTGAATCATCCGCTTTGTCTGTGTATCTGTCTGTTTGTCTGTCCATCTGTGTACAAAATACCAGTAATTTTTGGACATCCCAAACTCCTCCTAAAGTTTTCCTTCAACTGTATTGAAACTTTGCACATATATTAATCATAATTATATCAAAGATTTGCAAGATGCACTTTTCAAGTGTCAACTCTTCTTAGCTGGAGAATTATCTCCCCTTGAATTTGACACTTTTTTTCTGTCAAAGGGCTGGCAGGGGTATCGAGTCACATTAAGTCACAGCTCTAGTTCAACTTGCTGAAATAAAAAGGAATTGCAGACAACAAATGAAATGTAGTTCAAGCAATGAGATTTGTCTCTGACAGTCAAAAACAAATTGGGAATGTAGTTCAAAAATAGGTTAAGTGTTTGATAGAAAAAATTATTTGTTGGAAACGGAGAAAATGCTAGTTCCCAATATTTTCTCATTTCCACATTATTTTCAAAATACATTTTCCTGGAGGTATATAATCAAGGGTTAATGAACTTTTCTTTCCATCTTTGTAGTGTAAATATGGAAGGGAGGTGCAAAACGCAGAAACTAGTTTACCTCGTTGGAGAAGAGAGAAATCAAAAACCATAATATTTTTTGGGAAGAAGTTGTGAAGTATTTAACGAAAAAGTGGGGCAAGAGTCTTCCACCATCCACACTCAGTTTTTTTCTTTAAAAAACAAAGAGAAATGGACCAGTGGTTTGGAACATTACAGGGTTTAGACTAGCACACCAAAACACATGAACTTGGATGAGAGCCTTTATCGTTGGTACTCAGACTTAAGTTCAAGAAATATTGTTGTAACTGGTAATACGCTTGTCAAAAAGGCGAAGAAACTCGGCTGTGAGCTGGGTATTCAGGATTTATCTTATTCCAATGGATGGCCGGCCAGATTTAAGAAATGCCATAGTATTAAAGCATGCAAACCTAAATATAAGGATGTTTTTCATGTCCAACCCAAGTTTTTACTGGTTTTAATTCTTTATCTCCACCAAATTCCTGTTGACTTTTGTTTTCACCAGCAATTTATCCTTTTCTCACGCTATTTTTTACTCTTTACAAAACAAATATCAAATTTTTAGTCACCGTTGTCATCTGCAAATGCTTTTGATTTCGACAAACCTAAAATATTGTCGTTTGGTAATGAGTTAACTCTTTATTTCAACCAAAATCCTATTGATTTTTTACAAGATGAAAACCTTTTAGACCCAAACCAAAAGCATTTACAGACAAAGGTGAAAAAATATTGCAGGAGAAGGAGAAATGTTGTGTATTTTGTATTTTCACCATCTTTTCTGTAGTTCTGTTTTTCTCGGGGATCAGCTCACCTGGGCAGCTCAGTGGTCAGCAAACTTGTGACCTGGCTGTGGCGAGTTTGATATTCACTGAGGCAAACTTTCTTTCTTGCCTCTTACAGCTGATGCATGTGAGAATGTAGCGAGTGATCCTGAAAGAAAGTTATGTCAGTACAGATGTGAGAAAAGTTATGTCAGTACAGATGTGAGAAAGCCAGGAAATACATGCATAGGAGCACTGACTGCTATGATGTGACCTCAGCTGTTAAAATGGCAATTAAATCCAATTCAATCAATCAATCAATCAGTCATGAGAATTGGAGGTATAAAGCTTTTGAAAAGATTATGGGAAAAGAGGAAAATGTAGATGACCTACATGTTGTTTTTCCCCAAGTTTTTTTTTCCACAACTCAAAACAGTAAGCATCCCTTGACCTATATTTGTCAGTTGCAAATGCTTTCAGTACTGTTTGTTAAAGTATTAGCTTCAGGTGCAGGAAATAGTTAGATGTGAGAATGTAAACACTCATTTAAATTTTTAAATCTTTACCAAACTACATAATTTTATACTTGTCCAAGTTGAAAGCTTTTGCAGACAAGAAAATAAATGCAACTCAAAAATTGAAATTTGTTTTCAGCAGGGTAGCAAACATTGTGGGAAAAAGAGAAAATGCTGGTTATCAGTATTTTCTTATTTTCCCATAATGTTTTCAAACTGCTCCTTTCATAGGGTTGTTAAAAGTTGGGATTTTGTGGTAAAGGTTTAAACAGGAATATAAGTTTACTGACTTCACTTTGTTTTAATGATAATTCTTAACCCTTTACTGTGCAATCCCTGGTTTTTATGACCCTGAGGGAGAAGCCTTTTGAAAACATTGTGGGAAAAGGAGAAAATGCTGATAACCAGCATTTTCTCCTTTTCCCACGATGTTTTCTACCCTGTTGGAAACAAATTTCAAATTTCTAGTTACAGTTATATTGTCGTCTGCAAGTTCTTTCAATTTGGACCTGTCTAAAAATTTTGTCGTTGGTACAGAGTTCAGCAATTACACTCAGAATATTTTTGTAAAATACATGCATATATATACATTTATGCACAGAACTGCATTGTGAAATAAATAAGTTTTATTTGATGAATTTCTATCTTTTTATCTTGTCATTCCTTTTACCCCATTCCACACAATCCTGAGTTTTAACAACCCCAAATAGAGAAGGCTTTTGAAAACACTGTAGGCTTTCTTAAACATTGTAGGAAAAGAAAAAGAATGTTGGTAACTAGACAGGATGTCTTTGAAGAAAAAGAAGGCTTTTAACCCTTTACAACCCAATAATGACTTTTAACACGCTTGAGGAAGAAGCCCTCTGAAAGCACTGTGGGAAAAGGAGAAAATGCTGGTAACCAGTATTTTCTCTTTTTCCCACAGTGTTTTCCACCCTATCAGGATCAAATTTCATTATTTGAGTCACATTTAAATTGTTGTCTGCAAATACTTTCAAGTTGGGCAAGGTCAAAACTTTGTCATCTGGTAAAGAGTCAAAATATTGGAGATTTTTGGAAACATTGTGGGAAAAGAAGAAAATACTGGTGACCAGAAGAGAAGTCTTTCAGAGAAAGAGATGGCTTTAGAAAACATTGTTGGAAAAGAAGAAAATGCTTGTGACCAGAAAAGAAGAAGTCTTCTGAGAAAAAGACAGCTTTTGAAAACATTGTGGGAAAAGATGAAAATGCTCTGTAGCTCAGCTGGTAACAACATTTGAGTGAGCATGTTGCTGGTACAAAATTCCAGCTTTCCAATTTCTGTCGGAGAATTTATGATAGTCATTGCAACAGGATACATTCCTACTTTGCTTTTGAATAACCTGTGTATGATGCCCTAGATGGTTATGTGGGAAAGCAGGCACTGACTCAGGAACACCATAGTGAGAAGTGCTGGAAAAAGAAACCTGGGAGAAAATGTATAGGTGAAGTGGTTGCAGCTGTGATATCATTGAAAATATTTGAATAGTATCAACTCTTAGGCTGTTAAGTACAACTCAAGGACCTTTTGCAGACAGTATTGATCAAGATCAGATTGCACAGAACATGTAGTCTGATCTTTGATCTACACTGTCCAATAAGAGCATGTCTAATCCTGAAAAAAATACCTTTGAAATAGCCAAATTTTGGTTTTTACTATCAGTTTGAATTTTTCATCTCAGTGACTTAGTAGGATAAGGGTTGAATTTTAAACAAACAAATCTGCCAAACTATAAAAGTTCTGTACTATTTAGTACTAATAACATTTACAGATAGTGTTTGATCAATACTTTCTCAAAAAGAAGGACTTTGTGAAGGATATGAAATTATTGTGGCAGAAGGAAAATAGCATGTAACCAGCAGTTTTCCTCATGATTCTCATCATGTATTCCAAAAGCCTAAACAGTGTCCCTAAGTATCGGGACTGTCTTGTAAAGGGTTAAATTGCATGAGAATTATTCGACTAAAATGTATAAGAAAGAGTCATATACAAGCATACTGTTTGACAAAATTTTTCATTGATTTGAATAAGCCACTGTGTAGTCTACATAATTATGTGCAGATATGATATTCCTTGATTCATATATGGAAATATATGGGAAAAAAAAAAGATAAATAGCCATTTTTCTCAATTAGATACAGTTTAATTACAATATCGAATTATATCTTTTATCAATCAACCCAAAAAATGATGCCCATAGACTCGTACTGCAAAACTATCGCAGCTGGGATTTAAAAAAAAAAAAATATGGTCTAGGGGAGAAAACTCGTACTGCCTGAGAGTAAGAGTAAAACAAGAGTAGTCTCCCTTATAATGATCCGCCCTTCATCATTTCTCCTAGACGCTTGACGGATCAAAGTACTAAACACAACACTAGGAAAAAGGTGACATGCTTGTACAACGTTTTTAATCTGTTTTTGATGTTCAAAGACTTCAATTGATTTTAACAAAAGAGTGTCATTGATATTGATTTTAATACAAAACACCAGAATCTAAGTTTTAAATAGGCCTAAGCATATTTCCTGCTTTTTCTACTTGAAAGTCGATTGGGATCACCGAGAAGGGTTTTAATCTTTGAAAATCGCCATTTGCAAAGGTATGAGGTTTGAGGACGGCATAGTTTAAAATGACGCTTCACAGAATGTATGATCTGATTCCGAGTCTACACAATTAACTTGTTTCGTAAACCTTTCAGTGCAAAATAAATAAATTCAAATTCCAGCTGACGGCTCTAAACACATTCTATTGAAACTTACAAAGATTTTGTTCGCATAGGTTTGACTACACCAGCGGATGACATAGATAAAAGATCAGACTGCACGTTCTGTGCAGTCTGATCTTTATTTATGTCGTCTGCAAAAGTCTCTACTTTCGCCTATGGCGCCGAAAGGGTTAAGCCTATTTGGATAGAGTTAAAATCTTTATCAGATAAATATAGTTCCGGTACACTGTTCAAATCGTCGACAGAGGTTTGATGCCTAAGGCGCGTAAAAACGAAAACTTCGAAGTGTCATACATAATAAAAGTTGCCTTTACAGTCTGTGTAGATCATGATCAGACTGCACAGAACGTGCAGTCTGATCTTTGATCTACACCGTCCACTTTCCTCAGACTTTCTGTACAATTTTATGCGACTTTAAAACCTTAATCTATATTTATTTGTTTGGATAGCCTTTTTTAGACTGAAGTTATCTCTTGTTTATTTGGCGCTCTATGGGTTTGTAACGGGAATGGTTTGATATCCATTGGGATTAATTTTACTGACTAAACATTAACTTCCTACCGTGATAAGCAAACTTATGTTTTGAATTTGACCTATAAAATGACCTTCCATATTTAGCGATATATGTCGATATCGTCATTGAATGAAAACATAGAACTTTTTGTTTGTAAGTTTGCGTTAAGTTGTCGTAGTGGTTATCATAATTCATTAATTTCATTTACTGAACATTTATCACCTCAATGATATCTGTTACCAAATGTTGCATTTTTATTGTAGCGCGATCTTACATTAAATTCCAAATTCAAATATTGGCAATTATAATTAACATGAAATAAACGGGAGACTACCTGCCGCCTGTTAAGAAAAATGATAAGTTTGACATTTCTTTTTTGTGGCATGTCGTTTTTAGAACGGTTAAAATTAAGAATTTGACCTTAATATGAACTGATTGAAATTCGTTACGCCTAGATGAAAAATTATCGTTCTTCAAACGGATCGACTCTACAGACGTTACCGTGTTTATTCGTCCTCGGTTTTATGCTTGCTCTTGGCTGGCATTTTTTGTAAGGTGCACAGGCATATAAGGACCTGAGACAGAAAGAGGCGGTTTCATGTCCCGCCTTCTGCACATACTATGCGCATACTTTAGCCGCAGTAATTAAGCACCTCCGAAAGTAGCCAAAGCGAGGTTTTGGGCGGAGTCTTTGTTTTGTAGGCGTACCGTTCAATGGTATGCACGTACTCACAACGCGAAGCGGTCAGAAATAAGCATTTTCCTCTCCAATAAGGGAGACAACTGTAGCATTACTAATTACAAAATTTTGTACGAGTTGTTTCCCTTTGACCATTAGTCGTTCATCATTCTCTTGCAAGACCCTTGTATTTTGAATGACTATAAGCCCGGAACAAAAAGCCAAATAAAATTGCAGATAAAATTGACGAAAATAAGCGATAGTAGCAACAAATTAAACAAATTGAGTAGAAAAAGCAATGTAAATTGGTGTTACAAACAAAAATTGATGCGAAAGGAACAAACCGGAAATAGCAAATAAGCTTGGTAGAGAAGACATGATACTATTTCCTTGATTTCTTTACGATTCTACGGGTGCCAATGGTTGTAAGTCGCATGTTTCTTTTTTTCAAGTAAACACGTGTATATATCTTTGTATATGAACTATATCAAAGACAATAAAACAGTAAACATGAACGGGAATTATCTGCTCAGTATCCGGATTGTAGATACATTCGGATAAAAGTTTGAATTGTGAGAAAAATTTGAAATTTGTTAAATACAACACTTTACGTTAGTTGGAAAGGAAATAAAGAAAATAGCATAATTGAGAGAGGCTAGTATAAATACAGTTGTATAAACTTGTTTCTATCGAATGGCAGTCATTTGAACACCCGGTAATTTCGACATCCAGACATTTCGACAAATTTTGGTCATTTCAATTCCCGGTGGAAAAATGTTTGCAAACTTTGGTCATACCGACACCTTATTTTTTAGAGCACTTTTTAAACTCGACCTTTTATTATCAAGTTACTTTAATTTCTTTTATAGATGTCATATCATTATAATTTTTTGTGAGTGTGTGATCAAAACAGGTTTTTAACCCTTTCCCAAGCGACAAAATTTTGGACTAGACCAAATTGAAAGTATTTGCAGACGACAATTCAACTCTTGCTGAAAAGATGATTTCTGTCTACGATAGGGTAGAAAACATTGTGGGAAAAGGAGAAAATGCTGGTTACCAGCATTTTCTCCTTTTCCTACAATGTTTTCAAAAGGCTACCATTCCAGACCTGAAGATAGTTGCTGGTTACCAGCATTTTCTCATTTTCCCACAATGTGTAATTTACAGAAACCCTTTTACATCCAGCACAGCGGAGTTTTTTTGTCATGCAGTGAGGTAACCTTTGAAAGCATTGTGTCAGTGAGAGTTTTTAACAAGAGCAAACCGCAATGCGGAGTTTTTTGAAAGCATTGTGGCAGTGAGATTTTTTTTATACAAGCAAATGCCAATATAGACTTTGTGAGCCATTTGGACCACATGCCAAACGATAAGTTAAAGAATGTTTGATTAATAATTGAGTTCTTCTTGAACCCTTTACAACACAATCCCAACTTTCAACAACCCTGAAAAAGAAACCTTTTGAAGACATTTTGGGAAAAGGAGAAAATGCTGGTAAGTACAAACTACTTCTATATAAACTACAAAAAAAAATGAGAAATTCTTGTAACACCCCCTCCCCCCCCCAACAAAATGAATGTTTTTGGGGTATACTGGAATCATCCTGTTTGTCTGTGTGTCAGGCTGTGTGTCTGTTGGTCTGTGTACAAAACACCAGTAATTTTGTGTCGCAAACTCCTCCTACAGTTTTCCTTCAACTGTATTGAAACTTCAGAACATCTTTAGTAAACATCTAAAGGGACGTGCATGGTGTAATTTTGTCCAGTCGCCTCATTGTTTAGATTCTCATTAGACTCTCTCATTTGGATAACACTTGTGCTATTGGATGCCATCTTGGAAATACAAGCGAAACTCCTATCAAGTGTGCACATGGGCGCTATCGAGTGCCACAGTGGGTGCCTGCGTTCAGAACGAAAGCGCTTGAGAGCGTTCGCTCTGTTGAACGCACCTCAGGGATGTTTATAGACTGGTTACCGCCCCTGATACTACTACGTGTATAGGGACCGGTACAGGCTAATCGATACGGTTCAAATTCTGCCCGTATTAGGCGAGGTAACTGTGCAAACAGTAACTTGGAGTAGCGTCTCTTGATTCGACATTTTCAGCGGATTTGCTATAAATGCATGGAATCATTTCAACAAACAACAGCTGAATGTCTAAAATTTAATAGAAAAAATGTTATGATTATAAGAGTATTATTTGATTATTATGTTTATAATATAACATTGTCAGGTTACTCAATATATGTATCGAGCCGTTTCATTGGCCATATCAATAATCCAATCACAGGGCACGGTACATTTAGCTTGTGCCTGTTGTAATACACAGTATACAACGGTGGCCAGTTCAGGATGTTTATCTCCCTGTCCATGGGTTTACTCTGCACAGAAATCTTCCTTCGATTTTTGTGGCGTTATTTATGAAATATTTTCATTACTCAGATGATATTTGACAAAAACATAGAATTTGCCGATTCTTTGTATACCTGATATTGTCTACATTATGTCATAATACTTTATTCCTGCCTCATAATTATTGTAGTATTCAGTAAATAAAGAATATGTTTTCGGATATGAGGAATCCCTTCAGTCAAAAGTTTAAGCGCGTCCTGCACATGCGCAGAGGGTATCCGGATAAAACGTCCCACAGTCAAAACGTCCCCCCTTTGGTTAAAACGTCCCTATTTCCATTGCAAATTGGTTAAATCCAGGGTTCGAAGTAAACACTAGCAAACCCACAAAATGCAAGTGGAAAATTGATTTTGCGAGTAGATTTTACGACCACTAGCATTTTTTGCAAGTAGAAATGAAAATATGTTTGCAGGGTCCAAAAAAAAAAAACCACTTGTATAAATTTACGAGTAAGAAATGGATGAGGACTAGTGAAATATCTGGCATACTAGTCCGGTAGGACGAGTGGTGAATAGGAGATAGTAAAAGAAGTTAAGTTTTTCAGACGAATATTTAACTTACACAAGAAAAATCGGCCATTCAGTTATTGAATAAGCAAATCAAGGATAATTAGGAAATCAAAATTTGAACAGAACATTTATAAAACGTGCTGGTCCTGCCCACCCCCACCACCCCACCCCCCCCCCCACACACACATAAAGACCGGTTTCAAGTCAGCCAAATGATATAACCCGGAACCTTTCATGCCAAACAAAAATAATGGAATATGCTTTGAGTGGACCTAATTCAATATGAGCGATTTTGCTAATTACTGAAACGAACGATATTAAGATTAACGCAAATACTTTCCCGATACCACTTAGAAAAACTTCTTTTGGCTTTATTGATTTCTGTAAAATAGCCAGATAACTGATATCGGTTTTTAAGACCTGGTATTTACGGTTCATTGTAACGTAACCGTTTCATCTGAAAAGAAAAATAACAAACTGTCAGAGTCCAATTTTGAAAGGTTTTTCTTGTCGGATGAGTGTAGATTGAAGCAAGACCTTTTTTTTTTTCAAGGTCACTTATCCTACATGACGAGCGCCTTTTCTGGAAATTTTTGGACCCTGGTTTGCTGACCATAATGACCAAGTTGTGACTGGTTTGCATTTTATAGGCTACTATGACGACAATCCTAATCTTAGCTCTTAACTTTTTTAATCATGTTAAACAATTTATTCATGAAAGAAAAATAGTACAATAATAATGATTTGTAACAATAAAGTCAATAGAAAAATCAAGTGTGGTTAAATTTCATTTTATAAAAAACATCAAGAGAACCAGCTACCAGCAAGGAAAACATACTTTTAATACTATTGAAAAGACTGAAATGATGATTATTTGCTTCTGTTGTTTTTAATGGTGTTAAGAAATGTTTTACTCTCATTGTCGTTAAGACTTCAGATTGTTTGGATAAAGGTTAAATTGAAACTCTACACATAAATATCAGTTAGAATGCTGTAGACAGGGAGGCATGTTAGCCAGTCCAGGAGGCGTTTTAGCATGTCGATTAAACATTTGTGTATATAGAGAGAGAACAGGGGCCTTAAAGGTGGCCCTTCAGAATTTGGGACGAAAATTTTACAAAAATACAAAAATATTGTCCTTTTACTCCCAAAGCCATCGTCATTCGTAAAACTCCAGTA
The DNA here is from genome assembly GCA_943736015.1 of Tridacna crocea. NCBI lineage: Eukaryota > Metazoa > Mollusca > Bivalvia > Cardiida > Cardiidae > Tridacna > Tridacna crocea. Next base: position 25,888,121 of record OX031056.1, read on the forward strand.
GTTGAAAACCATCCGATAACACAAGAAATTAGAGATTTACTATGGCCAAGGTCGACATCGCCAGGAAACACATTCTATTTTTACATGAACAACTGGCTCATTTACATACTGGAAATACACAGATGAAGCTTCAAACATAGCGTCAGAAGAAGATATTATGAAAAATAATTACATGTTTGTTTTGGAATTTAAGCATCATAAGTCACGTGCCAGTCACTCAACATTCCCACAATGCATTTTTTTTATTTTTGGCGCGAAATCTAAAAATAGCTTAAGAGGCTACGTAGCCTTTTAAGGGAATAACACCCAAAAAAGGTTTTTTGGTAATTTTATGATTCTTAATTATTGATGATTTGTATTCTTTTTTCATATAGATTTCAGTGATGTATATATTTTTTGATTTTGGTGTGATGTGAAAATTCTAAGTACCCACCTTTAACCCTTAGCCTACATCATATAAAATCTTGAATTGAACAAAGCAGCAACAAACGACATTTTACTACAGCTCTAATGGTATGTGTGGTCTATAAAAGCGCTACTGGAAGGCAAGACGGTTTGTTACCGGCCTTTCCTATTTCTTTACTCAAAAAACTTTTCTTCAGTGTCGTTAAAACATGGGATTGTTTAAAGGGCAGCCTGGGTTCAGTCCAATCATTTTCTCCTTTTTTATATCGTGACATTACTTTGTCAAAAATGGACATCATTAAAAAAAAGGTGGGGGATAAAATAAATCGAACCATAACCCAGGCAGTGTAAAGGGTTAGATGTAAAACCAAATTTGTCACACTTAATAGTAATATAGCTGACGAAAGAGTTGCCTCTGAAAACGTAAACTGACCGTTCGATCAATTCTGTAGCAAAACAAATGATTGCAAAGTGCAGGAAAAACGTAAATGATAATTACTGCAGTTATTTTCTGTTCTTCCCACGTGGCATGGCATTTGATTTTTAGATATAACTCTTTACAAAACGACCAAATTATGGACTAAACCAAACTAAAAGCATTTACGGGCGTACGTACACGACTAACTACATTAATTTTGCTCAAATGATAATTTTCTTTCTCTGATATTATAGGAATATTGTGGGAAAAAGAAGCAAATGCTGTTTACCAGTATTTTCTCATTGTCCAGCAATGTTTTCAAAAACCTCTTTCATAGTTATTAACCCATTACCACACAATCCCTACTTTTGACGCCCCTGAGAAAGGAGCCCTTAAAAAATATTGTGGGAAAAGGAGGAAATGCTGGTAACCAGCATTTTCTCCCTTTCCCACAATTTTTTCTACCCTTCACAAAACAATTTGCAAATTTGCAGGCACTTTTATTTTGTCGTCTGCAAATGTTTTCAAGTTAGACAAACCTAAAATTTTGTTGTTTGGTAATGAGTTAAAGCTTGGGATCGCAGTACTTGTTCCTTTAGAACAGGGATCTTATATATAAGATCCCTGTTTAGAATGGACATATTTTTTAACGCATTTTTTTTTTTTATTTATAAGTTTTAATAAATATATTTCATAGCTATATATTTTTGTATATATAATATCTTCCAATCAATTATGTTATCCTTTATTTTACCTGTATCTTCTTTAGTTCAATAGATCTACTGGACTATTTAAGTACTCATTAGTAATACGATTGCATTATGGCCTATCGAATTCGGTTTCAAGACAGTTCCCTGACAAGACAGTTCCCCGACACAGCTTTTCGAGACAGTTCCCTGACAAAATTGAAGGCAGTTCCACGACACTTTTGAAGACAGTTCCCCGACAAATTCATTATTAGCAAACTTGATTTTCATCAACATTTATCATCGATATCTACAACTTTTAAGGAAAGGAAATGGGGGTCTTGTACTTGTGGAAGAATTGTGAATAATTGAGAGTATTTCTCCTTTTTAGTTTATTATTGATGATCACTCAGTTCGGAAACGATATACCTTCACCGTTATGCAGATCGGAATATTATTAGGTGTGTTATATGAATATGTGTATTTGATAACTAAAACAAATCGTTATCCCAGTGTTAGATTTGAAATACATGTAGGCCTAGGTTTAGAGCATGTTTTACATCTCTTACTGTTACTTCCGGAGAAACTGAAATAACCCGCTAGTAATGTAATGGATAATATGAATGTAGATCCCCTTTATGTTGTGCCTTTATGGACAGTAGTAATATGACAGTTATACAGTCCAGCGAGAATCAACAAGAACTTTCAATGTTTAACTTTATTCAAGAAATTTATGGCACACACATTACACGAGTTATACATGTTAAAAATGCATTTCAAAACCCAATACTCACGTCACATACTCGTTCTTGTAGCTGAACTACATGCCATTTAAGACAGTTTACACGGCAATCATACATAATTAACGGAAACTCGAAAGCTTCCCGCCAATTAAACCAATCATTATTACGAACACCCAATCATAGCAACAAACAGTCCAATAACAATATATCGACCTCCTTAATTGGGCATACTATGATACGCAATTTAATAACCACCAAAGTTGAAATTTACTTCCTTTACTTTAAATAAATGTCTATAAAAAAAAATTTTAAGAAGAAAAACCCAAACCTATTCAATATACTAATAATAAAAGTGTCGGGGAACTGTCTTCAAAAGTGTCGGGGAACTGTCTTCAATTTTGTCGGGGAACTGTCTCGAAAAACCGTGTCGGGGAACTGTCTTGTCGGGGAATTGTCTTGTTCCCTCGAATTCCATGAATTCTGAAAGATTTCTTGAAACAAATGGCAACTGCGAAATTATTTTTTCGCCGTGCTTTTACCCATTTTGCTGCATATTTGCAGCAACTGTTTTACTTGTTATATATAGACCTTTATTTGAGAAAATCCAATTGGGTGTATGGGTGGGCCCACTCTCTTGCACTCCGGATCATTACATTCACCTCTGTAGTGGGCTCAGAAAGTATTCCGTCATTACGTCATATTTTTGTCACATGACCATAACTCAAAATGGCTACGCAAACGCCGGTAAAAGAAAGACCAATATCGATAGTTTCGTGTGCTGTTCAAACAGCATGGGACCAATCAGACTTAGTGATAGGAAATGAACAATAGAGGGATTTTCTGAAAAGCCTAAATATCTCAAAAGGACGATTACTTGATTTTTAATCGTACAAACTTAGATCCAGCGGTGTGTCAAATCAGTTGTCATCATTCAAGGGCGTAGCCATTTTTGTTAAAATCGGAGTAAGATTCTGAAAAGTGAAGAGGCTCGAAAAAAATAGTTCCATTTTATACAGGTAAATTCATCAGTTTGAACGCACCTATAATGTATCCAGAATCATATTTCCTTTGTCTCACTTACAATTTTACATATGAAACAGCTAAACAGTAACGAAACATCTTTTCCTCAGTTTGACAAGATTCTTGTCATTTAGCCCATCGCAGAGATGTATGTGAGGTAACGAACGACAACTCTGCTCGGAGATTGGGGTGGGCCGAGACGAGTTGACAACCGTGTACTGCTACCTTTCCTAGGAACGGACTCTGTTTGATTACGTATAGATAAAAAAGTCTTCTTCGGTTGAGGCGATTTAAGATATACATCCATAAATAGAAAGAGTAATTATTTGCTGGTTGTTTATCTCCAGCTGCAAAAAATCCTATAATTTTGTGCTTCAAGTGATCATTTGTGTAACCTTTTTTACTTAAAAAATATAAGGCGTCGAAAGAATATTTTCATTGGTCTAGTCTGTTACGAGAACGAAATATCTGTCGCCCAATTCAACAAACAAACATGTCAAAATCGACCTTGTGAAAGTACATCCCAACCGTGCAAACTATACATACGTTGCTTAAGTCAATAAAATCAGGTATGCAATCTATTTTTTGGTTCGAATAGACGTACTCTTTGCCCCAATATAACATTGCAGACAACTTGCCAGAAAAATAACACAGCCTAAGACGAATGCTGGAGAAATCGTCCCTTGGAGAAATCGTCCCCAAATTGCTTGGGACGATTTCTCAGGAGAAACCGTCCCCAAATTCAATTTTTGAGAAATCGTCCCCATATTAAAAGCTCATATCACAGGAATTTGACATTCCAAAACCAAAATAAATGATAGAAAATGAAGAAAAATATCTCCCCTAATTAATATAAACACAAGGAATGCAACGTCATGATTACCATCACCAGCACAAGAAGGCCTTTCCCACCCAAATTTACCCACGAAACAAACATTGATCATAATTTCCTCTAGCCTAGTGATAGACAACACTAAAATGTACCTGCAACATTTGGCGATTCCTCAGTAGACACCTTTTAACTGGAGATATCTGTCGTTTTACTTTTTTTTTTGACAGTTTCTATCCTTCGAGGAGGCCATTCGCCGTCCCAGGAAAGGCCAGGAAGTGTAATTTCGGATTAGGAATTACAGGGTGTTCCATCGGCTTTGAAAATTGGTATTCACAAGACGGTCGTTGGCCTTCATCAAGAGAGTATAAAATCGGGGTCGAAATTATTGCCAAGGGTTTATATAGTGAAATCTTCTTTACTAAGCATTTTAGCAGTGTCTTAGGCCTAAGGGGTTTTGTGTTTTAAACCATTCCCAAATATTGTAATGTTTGGTAGGAAGGGATCTTACGTAGGCCTATCAGCCAGTGGAGCGATATGTACAGGAATGTTGTGGAACATATCCAGTAAGGGAAGAAACATTTGAGTTTCATTGGAGAGGAGGAGGAGGAACTTGATAAAAAAAAATCCTTGCCCCAGTCAAAGTAGGGGGAAAAATTAGCCGGATCACCTACCCTCAATGGTCACAACTATCGGCACAATTTGTAATATCTTTTGAATATTGAGATAAAAGGTAACTGGATCGAAGGACCACCAAAAATAAAAAAGACGGCTTTGTAATACGGCAAACAAAATTTCCGGTCCTCAAAACTGTATTCCCCCTTTAAAAAAGTCAATATTTTTTTCCAAAATGCAATAGTAAAAGTAGTGGTGTCCGTGGCTGTGAGGTAGAGCGTCGGCCATGTAACCTAAGGGTCCTGAGTTCGATACCCGGGAGCGGGTGTCAAGTTTGGGATTTTTCATTGGCCCACACATTCGGTGCAAGTACTGGTATAGTTCCCAGGAAGCAGAATTGAGAGAGATTAGTATAAGTTGTAAGAACTTGTTTCTCAATCGATGTAAAATAAATATGTTTAAACTAAAAGTACTTTCAGTAGTCCCATTTTCTGTTGTGCGGATAGTGGTGCTTAACAGCATGACTGTCGTGCGAATAAGAATGGTTATCGGCACAGTGAATGTAGTCCGGATAGTTTCGGCCAAAAATCTTAAGTATCATGTGATGTCCATAAATATATCTTAAAAATGAAAAAAACTACAGTAATATGTAATTCAAAAGTATGCTTCCTCAAACCTGGTCCTACCTGGGAATCCCGTGATGTCAGCGAATGGCCTCCTCGACAGAGGCCATTTAAAAACATTGTTGAAAAATAAGAAAATTATGGTAATCAACATTTTCTTCTTTTCTTGCAATATTTTCTACCCCACGGAAGACAAACCTCTTTCAATTTGAGCCAGGCTAACATTTTGTTGTCCAACGAAGAATTGAGATTCGCAAGAAAACTTCTCCCTTGCTCCACAAAACTTCTTGAATTCTCAGGAGGGAGAAGTCACTTCTCCCTAAATTTCTTGGCTAGCTTGATCCCCGATATAGAAGCTCTGTTGATATTTCGTCATTTCTCCTTGCAGGTTCCTGCTATGAGTGGTGAAAAATTGGAAAGTATTGCTGCTCACCCGAAGGCAGCAGGAGGGGTGTGGTGGGCCATAAATAACAACAAATACCTTGATAATTTAGATACAACTATAACAAAATGTCGAGAATTTCAGATTGAGTTTATGAAATGTGCACGCACAACTGGTGTCCAAAGCTCTCCAATTCAATGTCCTGAACAGTATGAGGACCTGAGGGAATGTATATCATCTGAGAAAAGGGTAATTTTGATTTGATATTTTACCTAGCTTACCTTAGTGCTCAAAGTGAGCACTTGTGATCATGCTATGTTTGTTGCATGTCATGGATCATCAAGGCATATCCAGAACTTTACCTTTTGCACACTCATGAGGCCACATTTGCAGTTGGATATGAAAGTCTGAATGTTTGTAGTGATGACATTTCAAACAAATGCAAAACTCAGATGTTAGGTCACTGAGGCAGATCTTACAAAACCATGTGCGTACTCTAGAGGCAACATGCTTAGTACAATACTTATGCAAATAGGGCAGAATATTAAATTTTACTTTGATACTGTAACATACAAATATAGTATTGGGTCATGTCAAGTCGAAAAGTAGATAATCAAATTAAATCATGGAATATCCTTTTTTTGCACTGCAGAGGCAATATTTTCAGTCAAATACAAATGAAAATTCAGCCAGAATGTTTGTCTGGATGATATCGTGGAGGAGTTTTAAAAAGTGTCAAGTTGGTTGGAAAAATAGGTTTTTGGATAAAATCACAAACAAAACCTTGTTTGCATTGTAGAGACCACAGTTTGAGTTCAATCCCCAGAAAAACTGCTTATTTTGTTTTTATTAGCTCACCGGAGCATGAATTGGCTCATGGTTAGCTTTTGTGATCGCTCAGTGTCCGTCATACGATGTGAGTCGTCCACAATTTCTTCAAACATCTCCTCCTCCTAAACCGATGGGCCAATCTTGATGAAACTTGGCAGGGATGTTCCTTGGGTGAAGCTGTACCAAAGTTGTTCAAGAGATTGAATTCCACACATAACGCTGGTTGCCATGGCAACCAAAAGGAAAAAAATAGCAAAATCTTTGAAAATCTTCTTCTCTGAAACTAGAAGGCATAGAGCTTTGAAATTTGGTTTGTAGCATCTCTTAATGGACTTCTACCAAGATTGTCCATATTATGGCCCTGCCCCGGGGGTGACAAGTTTGAAACATAGGAACAAAGAAGGAAAACTTTAAAATTCTTCTCTGAAACTAGGTGGTACAGAGCTTTGATATTTGGTATGTAGCATCTCCTAGTGGACCTCTACCAAGATTATTCAAATGATGTCCCTTGGGTCAAAACTGGCCCTGCCCCGGGGGTCACAAGTTTGAAACATAGGAACAAAGAAGGAAAACTTTAAAATTCTTCTTCTCTGAAAGTAGAATGTGCAGAGCTTTGATATTTGGTATGTAGCATCTCCTAGTGGACCTCTACTAAGATTTTTCATATGATGTCCCTGGGGTCAAAACTGGCCCAACTCCGGGGGTCACAAGTTTGAAACATAAGATCAAAAATACAAAACTTTAAAATTCTTTTTCTCTGAAATTAGAAGGTGCAGAGCTTTGATATTTGATATGTAGCATTTCCTGGTGGACCTCTACCAAGATTGTTCATATGATGCCCCTTGGGTCAAAACTGGCCCTGCCCCGGGGTGTCACAAGTCTGAAACATAGGAACCAAGAAGAAAAAATTTAAATTTCTTCTTCGCTGACACTAGAAGATGTAGAGCTTTGATATTTGGTTTGTAGCATCTCCTAGTGGACCTCTACCAAGATTGTTCATATGATGTCCCTGGGGTCAAAACTGGCCCCGCCCCGGGGGTCAGAAGGTTAAAACATAGAAATAAAGAAGGAAAACTTTAAGTTTGTTCTTCTCTGAAACTAGAAGGTGTAGAGCTTTGATATTTGGTAAGTAGGACCACCTAGTGGATTTCAAAACTGGCCCCACCCTGGGGGTCACATGTTCGAAACATAGGAACAAAGAAGGAAAACTTTAAAATTATTCTTCTATGAAACTAGAAGGCGTAGAGCTTTGATATTTGGGATGCAGCATCTCTTAGTGGACTTCTACAAGGTTTCTTCATATGATGCCCCTGGGGTCAAAACTTGCTCTGCCCCAGGGGTCACAAGTTTGAAACATAGGAACAAAGAAGGAAAACTTTAAAATTCTACTTCTCTGAAACTAGAAGGTGTAGAGCTTTGATATTTTGTAAGTAGCATCTCCTAGTGGAGCTCTACCAAGTTTCTTCTTAGGATGCCCAGGGATCACAAGTTTGATTTTACAGCTTAGTACTCAGGTGAGCGATATAGGACCATCATGGTCCTGTTGTTGATCTTACCTTTAAAATGTTAGATTGCGTTGACTTTCACCCAGTTTGTTAAAAATATTTCAAAAGTTTGAAAAATCTTTTTGATTCTGTCAGTGTTGAATCTATTATCACTTTCATAAAGGGAGATTGACATTTACAATAAACTGTGATACTTAATGTTGAGCTTCTTACCCATCTTTTTACAACATTGTTTACTTCTTTAATATTCAGTTTGCATCTCCTTAATGGGAGGATTAGCTCTCTTGGGGGCATCTTATCTCATTGGAGACAGAACCTCTTTAACTGTTTACCATATAAGATAATTTTAGACTTGTCCAAATTGAAAGCTTTTACAGACGACAACATAAATGTGACTCAAAAACGAATATTCATTTTTGAAAGGTTAGAAAGCATAATGGGAAAGGAGAAAATGTGGTTATGAGGCATTTTCTCCTTTACCTATAATGTTTTCTGAAGGCTTCTTTATCAGGGTCGTTAAAAGTAGGGATTGTGTGGTAAAGGGTTAATGGGAGTATATTGATCCCATTGGAGGCTCCAGTCTTTACCAGTTTTAATGTCATTTCCAAGAAAAAGCAATATTATCAGTCTTACCTTTTAACCTAAAACTGTTGAGTAGGCAGGGAATGCCCAGCCACTCAATATCATATTTTATGCACATTATAAATGACACATATTTCTTTTTCATTTAAAACTGCTTTTTATCAATCCAACATAATTACATTGACTTCAAACCTTTTTATTACATTCTTAAATCTTATCATATACATATAAAAGTTTTGAGTATATAGGGATTGCCCTGTAACTCGATAATGCCCTTTATGCATACTTCTTTATTCAGTTCTTATCATTTGAAACTTTTGAGTATACATATAGGGATTACTCTGTAACTCAATAATGCCCTCTATGCATATTTCTTAATTCAATTCTATTTTTGTCATTAAGGTATTCAGACTCTATTCAGTTTAACTCTTTACCACACAACAAAATTTTAGACTGTCCAAATTGAAAGCATTTGCAGACGACAAAATAAATGTAACTCAAACATTAAAATTTGTTTTCAACAGGATAGAAAACATTGTGGGAAAAGGAGAAAATGCTGGTTACCAGCATTTTCTCCTTTTCATACAATGTTTTCAAAGGGCTTCTTTCCCAGGGTCGTTAAAAGTCGGGATTGTGTGGTAAAGAGTTAAACAACTCCACTTTTATTATCTTTTAACACAGATATGCGCGCTAAATGACCAAAACTGTCCATGCGCCATAAACCAACATTCATTCATTCAGTCTTACCTTTAACATGTTTGAGAATGGAATACAATTTGCAAAAAGGTAGGTCACAGGGACAAAAAGAAAAAAAAATTGTGTGCACTCTAGGGGCCACATTTTCATTCCAACATTGCTGAAATACTTCAGAATGTTCAACTTGATGATATCTTAGATAAGGTTAAAAATTGTTCATGTCAGGATAAAAGGTTATTCACATGGACAAGTCCTAAGAAAAGTCTTGTGTCCACTTTTGAGGCCACATTTTTAGTCCACAAGTGTTGAAATCCTGGATCACTTTCCTCAGGTAAGTGCTTTATGTTCAGTGACGCTCTTTTTGAGGCACAAAAGTCTCAGAAAGAACAGAGAACCCTTGAATTGTATGGTCCGGAAATCAAGTGAAAAATTTTATTGTGAAGATCAGAATACAGATATGTTTTTACCTGATCTTGGTCACATCTGCAGAGATCACCATAGCATCTGAAATCCAAGAGTTGCTGACTTCTGGGCCAAAAATACATGAGCCAAATTGAAATGTTAAAGAGTCAAATGGAACAGACTTGTGCTTGAAGTATTCATATGTTTTTTCCCAAAACAGAAGAAGCAGAAAGACCAAACAAGAGGGCCAAGATGGCCCTGGATCGCTCACCTGAATTTTTGAGAGGACCATTGCCAATTTTTTTTTTCATAATCTAATCACCTATTTCAGAGAAGAAGAATTTTTAAGAATTTCTTCATGTCTGTATAGTGTAAATAGCCCACAGCCATCACAGCCATGTTTCTTGATGGATCAAAATTTCTCGAGCAATTTTTGAAAGAGTCAGCTAAGAAACATTTTTGTGAAATTATATCAAAATCTTACCAGCCCTTTGAGAAAAGGATAATTTTAAAGAATTTCTTCATGGCCATTTATTGCAAGTAGCCCCCATTCACCAGAGCCATGTTTATCGACGGATCAAAATTTTGCGAACAACTTTTGAAAAGGGTCATCCAAGGAACATCTCTGTGAAATTATTTTAAAATCTGACGAGCGTTATAGAGAAGGATTTTTAAGAATTCCTTCATTTCTGTATAGTGCACGTAACCCCCATTCACCAGAGCCATGTTTCTTGACAGATCAAAATTTCACGAACAATTTTTGAAAAGGGTCACCCAAGGAACATCTCTGTGAAATTATTTTAAAATCTGACCAGCGGTTTCAGAAAAGGTTTTTAAAGAATTTCCTAGAAAATTGCATTTGGTTGCCATGGCAACCAGAGTTTTTGATGGAATCAAATGCTGTGAATAATTTGTAAAGAGGACTTCCCAAGGAACATTCCAGCAAAGTTTGGTCCAAATTGGCCCAGCGGTTTAGGAGGAGTTGACGGTTAAAGAATTGTTGACAACGCACGGCGGACGACGCACGATGGACAACGGGTGATCCTAAAAGCTCCCCTTCAGCATGTTGTGCTCAGATGAGCTAAACAAGAGGACCATGATGGTCCTATTTTGCTCACCTGAGTACTAAGCAGCAAAGGTCTACAGTAAAGATGAATATCAAATATCAAGGTCTAAGGCCAACTGATAATGAAACAAGACCAGCAAATTTGACGCAATTTGACTTGAGAATTTGAAGTTCCGTTCCAAACACGCAAGAAATACTGTAAGAATGAAGATCAAAGTGGAATTACACAAAAAATCGCGCTAGGTAGAGTTATTGTTCTTGCGCACTGTACTCCATAATATTGCAAAAAACATGTATACCAAGTTTGAAATTGTTCTGACGTGAGATGACAAAGTTATATTCCAGACAGGCACTGTATGCTGTACAAAAGACATTCAAAGGGAAATAACTCAAAGACAGCAAGAGGTAGAGTTACAATTCTTGTGCACTGCACTTCCAAATATTGCAACAAATAATCATACCGAAGTTCAAGTCATTCCTACTAAAGATGACAAAGTTTTGCTCTGGACAAGCAAGAAATGCTATGAAAATGAAGTTCAAAGGGGAAATAATCAAAATTCAAGCTAGGAAGTGTTATGGTTCTTGTTCACTGCACTCCATATAAATTTACAACGATCATGCATATCAAATTTGAAGATGTTCAGGCTATAGATGACAAAGTTATATTCCTGACAAGCAGAAAATGCTGTAAAAATGACAATCAAAAGGAAATAACTTAGACAGTATAAGGCAGAGTTATGGATCTTTCACACTGCACTCTGCATTATTACAACAGACACAAATGCCGAGTTTTAAGTCAATCAGACTGAAGATGACAAAGTTACGCTTTGGATTAAGAACTATTGTAAAGAACTTAATAATTCAAGGGCAAATAACTCCAGTTGTTTGCATCCGATTACACCCATTATTGAACTCATCCGAGATGTTATGGTCATATATATTTTGACTAAGTTTGATACTGATTGCTTGACTTTTCTAGATGCTAGACCGTAAAAAAATCAAATATAATAATTTTTCTAATTTGAGGGCAAATAACTCGCGTTGTTCCAGCCTGACTACACTCATAGTCACACTTATCCAAGATCTTGTGGTCATGTATATTTTGACCAAGTTTGGTGCTGATTGGTTAATAATTGTAGATTCCAGAATGTAAACTAAGTCAAATATAGCAATTTTTCTAATTCAAGAGCAAAAAACTCCAGTCATTCTGGTACGATTAGACCCAAAATAGAACTCGTCCATGATTTTATGGTTATATATATTTTGGCCAAGTTTACAGCTGATTGGTTAAAAATTGTAGATGCTAGAGAGTAAACAAAGTGCAATATAGCAATTTTTCTTATTTAAGGGCAAATAACTCGAGATGTTCTGGTTCGATTGGGCCTATAATCGAACTCATCCAAGATCTTATGATCATATTATTATATTTTTACCAAGTTTGGTGCGGATTGGTTGATATTTGTAGATGCTAGAGGGTAAACAAAATGAAATATAGCAATTTTTTTCCAATTCAAGGGCAAATAACTCCAGATTTTAAGTCCGATTACACCCAAAATCAAACTCATCTGGCCATATATATACTTTGACCAAGTTTGGTGCTGATCGGTTGATATTTGTAGATGCTAGAGTGTAAACAAGAAGACGCCGACGGATGGTGAGCGATCACAATAGCTCACTCTGAGCACTTCGTGCTCAGGTGAGCTAAAAACCTACATTTCTGTACTTCTTTTTTAGCCTTCACACTTCTTGTTTAGCCTTCACCACACAAGCCCAGCATGTAATGACCCTTAACAGCACTCCTTGACTTGTTCCAATACTTCACCATTCATGGTGAAAAAATTTCTTTTCTGCTAGTAAAGTTAAAGAAATTTTTCTGTCGAAGAAGATGTACTCTTTGTACAAAAAGACATTAATACTAGTTACTGGTATGAATGGTATTCCAATGGACCTGCTGGTATTCATTGACATCATCATAGTTTGTGAAAAAGATGAATATTTGTGGGACTAGATTTTACGATCTATGCAAAATTTTATACCTTACCGACTTCTTTCAGTGTAATATTTCTGTTTTCAGGTAAATGAATGGCTCATTTATTCAAGTAAAAATGATGAAATTGCTGGTAATCATCGTATTTTCCTACTTAATGTTTTCTACCCTATCAAAGACAAATTCTATCATTGGAGTCGCCTTGAATTTGTTGTTTGCAAATGCGTCGAATAATGACTAGTCTAAAAACTTGTTGTTTTGCAAAGTTTTACCAAACAATAATTTTTTGGACCAGACCAAATTGGAAGTATTTGCAGATGGCAAATTAAATGTTGCTTTAATGTTGATCTAGCCATTTGACAGGGTAGAAAACAATAACGGTAACTGGCGTTTTTAGCTCACCTGAGCACAAAGTGCTCAGAGTGAGCTATGAGGGGTGATCAGAAAGAACGTGGACCAGTGTCGGTATCGGAATATTGTTATAAAAAGCAACTTGGGGTGTTCACTATTTTTTAAAAGAACCTCCTCTGAAATCTATGCACTTGTTCATTCTTGATTTCCATGAGCGAAGCATGTGCAGGAAGGCATCACATGAAAATACCATCATGGACCCGGTTTTAGCCAGGGCTAGCTCCTCTCTGCTCTTGTAGTGCATGCCACATAGAGAATCTTTCAAAACAGGTATTAGTCAGAGAACATGTTGAGTAAGGACTAAATTATACGAAGCATTGCTAAGTTTTTCCATGATTACCTTTTGCAAAGTTTCCAGTACAAGTGTGGCTCTGTGAGCTAGGGGGTTTTTTTGGTGTAAAGTGACGTCACCCTGCAGGACTTATGACTAAGTTTTTCGTACCATGTACATGTATTTGAAATTCATGTGAATAGTGTGAGCATAAAACTCACTATTGACTGTAGTATGTATAGATACAATATGATTTATAAGAAAAACAGGGGAACAGAGATACTTGATATAGATAACTTTGCCAAGTGACTTAGAAAGGTTAGCTATACCAGCGGAAGGCTATGTTGAATGTTTCAAAACACTGCTTTGTTGTTTATATTCAGTGTCGTTATGGTGTGCCTATCTTTCATAGCATGTTATTATATGATCAGTAAAGTTTGACCCCTCTACCCTAATGCATTCAGGAATTTCTTTAAAGATTTCGATCCCAACCGCAATTTTCTCGAGCGTCAGTTGCCGAGGTGCCCGCATTGTGCAATTACGCTACATTCCAAGATTCCCTGTCAAAATGTGGTGGAAACTAAATCTATATGAAAGGTTAAATGTATAAGCTATTTTCCTGACAGCATCTCGGCGATCTTGTTTTGCATTCTGCTCTACAGCCGTTATGGTTTTGTCTGTGACTGATGTTGATAAACGGCCAGATTCAGGGACATCTTTTACAGTATTGCATCCTTGTCTAAGCCAGTCCGATCAATGTAAAAATATCAGAGTTCTTTAGCACAGAGTCCCCTTTAACTGGTTCTAAATCCCTTTTGATTTCGGAAAAACACTTTGCGAGTTCGATGTAAAACTTTGTGAATACTCCCAGCTCAATTAAAACGTCGTCCGATATTTTAATCCGCTAATGCGGTATATGACCTCATTAAGATGACGTCATACTTTACCTACCTGAATATGACGACATTTGAAAGCTTGGGCCAGTTTCCAGAGAATTGGTGCTCATCTATGCAAAATCTTTTAATTCTATGTTTAGTAGTTTTCAGAAGAACGAGGTAGTCCACGATCTTTTTGATCATATGATGCCCATGGGGTCAAAACTGGCCCGCCCCGGGAGTCACAAGTTTGAAACATAGGAACAAAGATGGAAAACTTTAAAATTTTTCTTTTCTGAAACTAGAAGGTGCAAAGCTTTGATATTTGGGATGTAGCATCTCCTATTGGACCTCTACCAAGATTGTTCTTTGATGCCCTTGGGGTCAAAACTGGCCCCGCCCCGGGGGTCACAAGTTTTAAACATAGAGGAACAAAGAAGGAAAACTTTAAAAATCTTCTTCTGTGAAACTAGAAGGTCCAAAGCTTTGATATTTGGTATGTAGCATCTCTTTGTGGATCTCTACCAAGATTGTTCATGTGATGCCCCTGGGGTCCAAACTGGCCCGGCCCCCTGGGGTCACAAGTTTGAAACGGACCAACAAAGAAGGAAAACTTGAAAATTCTTCTTCTCTGAAACTAGAAGGTGCAGAGTTTTGATATGTGGTATATAGCATCTCCTAGTGGATCTCTACCAAGAATGTTCATATGATGCCCCTGGGTTCCAAACTGGCCTGGCCTGGCCTGGCCCCACCCTGGGGGTCACAAGTTTGAAACATAGTAACAAAGAAGTAAAACTTTAAAATTCTTCTTTTCTGAAACTAGAAGATGCAGAGCTTTGATATTTGGTATGTAGCATTTTTTTCGTGGATTTCTACCAAGAATGTTCATATGATGCCCCTAGGGTCAAAACTGGCCCCGCCCCGGGAGGGGGGGGTCACATGTTTGAAACATAGGAACAAAGAAGGAAAACTTTAAAATTCTTCCTCTCTAAAACTAGAAAGTGCAGAGCTTTGATATTTCGTGTGTAGCATCTCTTAGTAGACCTCTACCAAGATTTATGATACGATGACCCTGGGGTCCTAACTAGCCCAGTCCCGGGGGTCACAAGTTTGAAACATAGGAACAAAGAAGGAAATCTCTGAAACAAGATGGAGTACAGCTTTGATATTTGGTATGTAGCATCATTCTGCTAGGTTACCTCTACCAAGTTTAATCAAATGATGTCCCTTGGGTCCAAACTGGCCCGGCCCCGGGGTTCACAAGTTCAAAACGAAGGAACAAAGAAGGAAAACTTTAAAAAAAAATTCTCTGAAACTGGAAGTCATAGAGCTTTGATTTTTCATATGTAGCATCTTCTAGTGGACCTCTACCAAATATGATACGATGATCCAAACTGGCCCCGCCCTGGTGGTCACAAGTTTGAACATGGGAACAAAGAAGGAAAACTTTGAAATTACATATTCTGAAAGAAAATGGAAACTTCTTACATGTATTTCTTATGATAGTCTCACAAAAACTATATGTTACCTGTTTTCATCAAATGTTGTGTCATTGAAAAAGGGGGCTTGGTATAAATTTTCAGTGTGGACCAATATATCTTTCACTACAGGATGAAATGCAATTAAACTTCATCTTGCTAAGCGACAGATAGTAGTTATTTGATTTTAATTCATGAAACGACATGTTATCAAAAAAGGGGACTAAAATTAATGTATAATTTCATTACAGACCAATTACAGTCAGTTTGCCCATCCATCCACCTTCACGGATATTTTCTAAAGTCCTTAGCATTTATGAAATTTCAAACATGTTTTCCTTAGGATAGTCTTTTGATATAATTTTCTTCTGTAAGATGTGTCACAGAAAAAGGGGTTACCTTTCACATCCTGGACTTGTTGAGCTCCCATAGATCAGTCAGTAATTTTGTGAGCTGTTAGTCTAGGGTTCCCAGTTTGCACTGGCTTGATTACTGTCCTAGCCAACATCTTTTGACATTTAATCAAAAGTTACTGACACAATTCTCATTTGTGTCTTACCAATGAGCGAATGATGTTTTAATCTGTCATTTTACCACCATTTTGACCAGGAAATTAATGCCTGGTCTTCCAAGTCAATTCAATCCCTTACCATACAATCCTGATTTTCAATGACCCCAAATAAGAAAGGTTGTGAAAGCATTTTCGGAAAAGAAGAATATGCTTTTTGCATAGTTACATACCCTGTCAGAATTATTTGACCTTGAACTTTGATATTTGGTATTTATCTTCATTGTAGACCTTTACTGCTTAGTACTTGGGTGAGTGATATAGGACCATCATTGTCCTCTTGTTACAGTATTTCTTGCTTGTATGGAATGGAACTTCAAAGTTTCAAGTTAAATTGCAACAATTTACTGCTCTTGTTTCATTATCATTTCACCTTGAACCTTGTTGTTTGGTATTTATCTTTGTAGATTATTTTTAGACCTGTGCTGCTTGGTACTCAGGTGAGCGATATAGGACCATCATGGTCCTCTTGTCTCCTTTTCCCACATTGTTTACTATAGGCTTCTTCCCCAGGGTCGTTAAAATTCTGGATTGTGTGGTAAAGAGTTAAAAGGCAGTGGACTGGAGTGATACTAGCATGGTCATCATAGCCCTCTTTTTGTTCTGATTTCAGGATTTGAGACTTTCTTTCATTCGAGCAGAGAGATTGCGACAAAAAAGACCTGCTGTTGAACCAATGCCAACATATGCAGCTAAACACGGTGATTATACAATGAATACAGAAAACTTTGCTGAAGATTATTATTAATTTTTTTATTTCCACAAGTACCCACAAGACAGGTTTTATCGGAAAAAACAATGTTTTGGGATATTGATGACCCAGGCTTGTCAGGAAAACCTAATAAATTGTAAATTTAATTAACTTTTTCTTTGCTGTAATTTGCATTGAAATACATGTAAATCTTTTCTGGAGACTTTGTTTTTTTCTTCTTGAGAGAAAGGAAAGGTGGAAATAATTATGATAATACATGAACATAAATGACACTTGTGTGTGTGTGAGAGGAAAATCTTGAATAGGTATCAAAAGATATTAATATTCAATACCAGAGGTAACCTAGTAGATTTTGCAAATAGCGTAGATGAAGATCAGAACCCACCAAGTACCCTTTATCAAAATGATATTTGTAAATACACTCATCGTTTTAGCTCACCTGAGCACAACATGCTCAAGGTGAGCTTTTAGGATCACCTTGTGTCCGTCATGTGTCTTCCTTCTTGCATCGTCAAGAATTCTTTAAACATCAACTCCTCCTAAACCGCTGGGCCAATTTGGAACAAACTTGGCCGGAATGTTCCTTTGGAGGTCCTCTTTGAAAATTGTTCCATGGCAACAAAATGGATTTTTTTGGAAAATTCTTTAAAAATCTTCATTCCTGAAACCGTTTGCCAGATTTTGAAAAAAAATCACAGAGATGTTCCTTGGGTGACCTTTTTCAAAAACTGTTCGCGAAATTTTGATCCGTCAAGAAACATGGCTCTGGTGAATGGGGGCTACTTGCACTATAGACTCAGTCTCATGAAGAATTGCCAATTCGATAGTAAAAACTCAAGTTTTCAACTGTCACGGATTGTGATTTTTGTCATTCCTTTACTTCAGGTTACATCTTCTTGGGTCATATAAAAGAAAATATTCTTTTGAAATCTTGGTAAAAGGACACTGTTTTTGAGTTTCAAATATGCATGTGATGCAAAAATTGAAATTTCTTAGAATAGTACCATCTATTTTCAAAACCATCAAATTGGCAGATAACATTGCTGAAAAGTGTTTTCTTTTGTTTTTACTTGATTTGTAATGGATTAAAATACATGAATAAGAAAACAAACATTGATCGTCTTTATTATTTCTTTTATAAAAAAATGAAGCAAACTACCAGCTAAATAACCTGAAATTTATTAGATTTAAATACCTTTTTACAAAACTGGGCCTATATAGAATTAAAAATGTGGAAAAAACTGAAATATTTATGAGCAAACAAATTTCGCCCCTTAAGAAATTTTCTGCTTGTCTCTGTCCATGTGGTGAAAATTTTACGTCTGGTTGAGTGCTAGTGACTTCAAATGAATATTTAGGGTCGCAGTGGTTGAAAAAAGAGCACAGAACAGTTACCTTCAATGGGGATAGGGTCTCGTAGATTAGGTCTCGTAAATTATGAAATAAAATTATCTGGAAATGCAAATTATTGGTTTGGCATGCAATTAAGAAGTGGCATACTTTGAACGGTACCGATATACTTTTTAATACCTAATCAATGCATGGTTGTAGATAAAGCTATGCTATTATAGACCCACCAATTTATATTCATACATGTTCTCAGGACTCGTAGATTAGGAATTCATTTTTCCGTTGAAGTGTTCAAGTTTTAGCTTCTCTTCATGCTCGTATCCACGATAAGCTGAGCTCAAAGTGATACTTTTCATAGAAGAATGATTACTTTTGAACATTTAAGCCTAATATTACTGGATTTTAATGATATTTTGTGACATCAATTTTTGTATAAAATATGGACTCGTAGATTATGTCCGATTTGGAGACAGTTCAAAAAGCAACATCAAAAATCACAACGCAAATCCTAGTCGATATATTTTACATTAACATGTGATATGAGATCATACATCTTGTAAATAGTTTACATTTTATGGTAATTGATTGCTTTTTTGGTAAAAATCATGGGCCTTTAAAATGGGAATTTGTCATGGCGACATCACATTTTCATAGACTAAGGTAGACAGAATCGATATATTTTTCGATCCAAGTTGAAATTTTAAAATTGAAATATCCTTGAAATATCATCAATTGACTATACTTATAGCCAAACATAATCTTTAGACAAATGGAAAGACGTTAAACATTCTAGAGAACTTTAAATCATGGCGACGTTAATTGGCAAATCTTCGTGAGACTGAGTCTATAGGGAAATGAAGAAATTCTTAAAAATTCTTCATCTCTGAAACCGCTGGTCATATTTTGAAATAATTTCACAGAGATGTTCCTTGGATGACCCTTTTCCAAATTTGTTCGTGAAATTTTGATTCGTCAAGAGACATGGCTCTGGTGAATTGGGGCTACTTGCACTATAGGGAAATGAAGAAATTCTTAAAATTTTTTCTTCTATCGAACATGTGGTAAGATTTTGAAATAATTTCACAGAGATGTTCCTTGGATGACCCTTTTCAAAAATTGGTCGTGAAATTTTGATCCGACAAGAAACATGGTTCTGGTGAATGGGAGCTACTTGCACTATAGGGAAATGAAGAAATTCTTAAAAATTCTTCTTCTCTCGAACAGTTGGTCAGATTTTGAAATAATTTCACAGAGATGTTCCTTGGGTGACCCTTTTCAAAAATTGGCAGTGAAATTTTCATTCGTCAAGAAACATGGCTCTGGTGAATGGGGGCTACTTGCACTGTACTGAAATTAAGAAACTCCTAAAAATCCTTCTTTTCTGAAACTGCTGGTCAGACTTTGAAAGGAATTTAAAATTGCTTTGCAAACTAATGAGTTTGTTTCCAGTGTTTCAATACCTTAAAAAAATGGCTATGGTCCTCTTAAAAAATTCAGGTGAGCGATCCAGGGCCATCTTGGCCCTCTTGTTAAAAGATTTACTTTTGATTTGCATTTTCACTGGATGTGGAATATTCCCTTTCTACCACACTATCCCGAGTTTAAATGACCCTGGAAAAAACCTCTGAAAACTGCTTGCGAAAAAAGGAGAAAATGTTGGTGCCTACCCTTTTCTTCTCTTCTTTAGACAAATCAATTTAGGGTCATATTTACTTGTCATCTGTAAGAACTTTAAATTTTGAATTTATATCCTTTGAAAAACAAATCCGATCATTTCAATCTCACCACAAGATGCTAATTTTCACAGCTCTAAAGAAACCGACTTTTGCAAAAAAAAATGTAGGAAAAGGAGAAAATGTTTGTAACTAGCATTTTTTTCCATTTCCCACATTTTTTAGCTCACCTGAGCACGAAGTGCCCATGGTGAGCTTTTGTGATCGCCCAATGTCCGTCGTCCACAATTTCTTTAAACATCTTCTCCTCCTAAACCACTGGGCCAATCTTGATGAAACTTGGCAGGGATGTTCCTTGGGTGAAGCTCTACCAATTTTGTTCAAGAGATTGAATTCCAGCCATAATTCTGGCTGCCATGGCAACCAAAAGGAAAAAACAATAGCAAAATCTTTGAAAATCTTTTTCTCTGAAACTAGAAGGCGTAGAGCTTTGATAAGTGGTATGTAGCATCACCTTGTGGACCTCTACCAAGATTGTTCATATGATGACCCTGGGGCCAAAACTGGACCCCCCCCGTGGGTCACAAGTTTGAAACTTAGAAACATAGAAGGAAAACTTTAAAAAACGTCTTCTCTGAAACTAGAAGGCGTAGAGCTTTGATATTTGGTATGTAGCATCTCCTAGTGGACCTCTACCAAGACTGTTCATATGATGCCCCTGGGGTCCAAACTGGTCCCGCCCCAGGGGTCCCAAGTTCGTATTATAGGAACAAAGAAGGAAAACTTCAAAATTCTTTTTCTCTGAAACTAGACGGCGTAGAGCTTTGATATTTGGTATGTAGCATCTCCTAGTGGACCTCTACCAAGATTGTTCATATGATGCCTCTAGGGTCAAAACTGGTCCCGCCCCAGGGGTCACAAGTTTGTATTATAGGAACAAAGAAGGAAAACTTAAAAATTCTTCTTCTTTGAAACTAGAAGGCGCAGAGCTTTGATATTTGGTATGTAGCATCTTCTAGTGGACTTCTACCAAGATTGATCATATGATGCCCCTTGGGTTAAAACTGGTCCACCCCGTGAGTCACGAGTTTGAAACTTAGGAACAAATAAGGAATACTTTAAGTTTCTTCTTCTCTGAAACTAGAAGGTGCAGAGCTTTGATATATGGTATGTAGCATCTCCTAGTGCACCTCTACCAAGATTATTCATACCATGCCCCTTGGGTCAAAACTGGTCCCGCCGTGGGGGTCACAATTTCGAAACTTAGAAACAAAGAAGGAAAACTTTAAAAATCTTCTTCTCTGAATCTAGAAGGCTTAGAGCTTCATTATTTGGTATGTAGCATCTCGTAGTAGAATTCTACAAAGTGCCTTCATACTATGTCCCTGGGGTCAAAACTTGCCCTGCCCCGGGGGTCACAAGTTTGAAACATAGGAACAAAGAAGGAAAACTTTAAAATTCTACTTCTCTGAAAGTAGAAGGCGTAGAGCTTTGATATTTTGTAAGTAGCATCTCCTTGTGGACCTCTACCAAGTTTTTCTTAGGATGACCTTGGGGTCAAAACTGGCCCTGCTCAGGGGTCACAAGTTTGATTTTACAGTTTGGTACTCAGGTGAGCGATAAAGGACCATATATGGTCCTCTTGTTGAAATCCACTGGCCGAAGGCCAGTAGGCTTATGTCATGGCCTGATGTCTGTCGTATGTCCGTCGTATGAACTCTTTCACCATTTTGTAACATTTTTGGTTTGTCCAAATCGGAAAAACTT
Source organism: Tridacna crocea (assembly GCA_943736015.1). NCBI lineage: Eukaryota > Metazoa > Mollusca > Bivalvia > Cardiida > Cardiidae > Tridacna > Tridacna crocea. The sequence goes on from OX031056.1 coordinate 25,910,016, forward strand.
GCAGACAACAAATTTAACGTGACACAAAGACTGAAATTTGTTCTTTTGAAAACATGGCTGGAAAAGGGGGAATATCTCTTTACAGCCTTTTCTCCTTTTCTGTCAATATTTTCAAAACCTTTCTTTCTAACAGTCATCAAACTTGGGGTTGTGAAGGAAAGGAATTAAAAATGTATGACATAAAATTTCTCTGTTCAACATGGTGTTCGAAATGTTTTCATGATTGACCCTCTACTAAAAAATCCTCAGTTTCCTTAATCCTCAAACAGGTGTGAAGAAAGTAAAGCATTGTAGGAAGTAGAAAAGGCTAGTGACCTATATTTTCTCCTTTTCCTTCATCATTTTCTACCATTTTAAAGACAGATTTCATCAAGCTACTGTACACAAATGTTTACAAGACAGACAAATCATTCTAAAACTACTGTCTAATGAAGGATTAAGCAAAAATCTGTATTGATTGTCAATATTTCACAAAAACAAATTGACTGTGCCCCTATTCACAAATTTGGTAGAAACTCGAGACAGTTATGGTATAACCAGACCCCTTATCGCATAACTCCTAGTCTTAAAAACCCTGAGAATGAAAAATTTTGAAAACCTGGCAACGAGCATTTCCTCCGTTTCCACATCTTCGAAAGCCAAGGGTGACAGTCCACTACGTCACTCTACCCTTGGCGGATCAAGCTTGATTTCGACATTCCAGTGATACGCATTTTCATTGGTTGCAGCCAGCTGTAACTGCATGAAAGAAATCACTCGGAGCATTTCATCTTTGATTATGATAAAAATAGAACAAGGTTGCGACCTTTCGAATAAAAATAGGTTAACATGTTTACCTCCGTGGATGTGTGCATGATCTGTAATGATTTATGACCGAAAAAAAAGACAAACAATATTTACAGAAAGTTTCAGTGTGACCAATCAATTATCTGAGGTTTTAGGCTATATTCTAGCACCTGACGATGGAAGGTCGAAGTATGTTAGTGGTTATTGCTTCATGTTGAATTATTGTATTCGTAAGCAGTTTGTAAAACAATATTTTTTTGGCTCTCAGGAATGAGATGTAAAAGTGGGTAATAACAAGCATCCAATAGGGGGCGTATCTCAGGAATATTGAAATCGGGCTCAATCTGCCAAGGTAAGATCCACACAGTGAGCGTAACCTTGGCTCGCGATGATGCCTTTTCCACAGTGGTGTCTAACCTTTTGGCAACAAATGAAAAAAAAAAAAGAAACTTTGCAGAGGGGCACATATACCTACGAAGGGGCATGCCATATCTAGAATGCCTAAAGAAATCTAAATTTTAAGAGTCACTGGCACAACTAGACATCATAGTTGTGGAATAGTTGTGGATTCATTGTGGAAAGCTTTGCCTAATTCCAATGAATAGACAAGAAATTGCTAAAGGGCACACAGGAATGGACAGACAGACAACAGGGGCCACATGACCATTTGGGCGTAGAATTATTTCACTCACACATATTTTGTCTTCTGCAAATTTATATTGTCAGTTTGGATAAGTCCAAAGTTTATTGGTGGTAAAAAGATACCGAGGTAAATAAGATGTATTAGTCGTTCACTGATATAGTAAATGACTCGTATAAAGTAAAGATTATGACTCCGGCAAAATGGCAGTCCCATGCATTTTCATTATTAACTCTTTACCACACAATCACTTTTAACGACCCTGAGAAAGCAACCTTCTGAAAACATTTTGGGAAAGGGAGAAAATGCTGGTAATCAGCATTTTCTCCTTTTCCCACATTGCTCTACCCATCCCAAAACTAACTTCAGTTTTTCAGTCTCTTTTAATTTTTTGGCGTCTGCAATACTTTCAATTTGGACTAGTCTAAAAAATTGTCATTTGGTAAAGAGTTAATTATCCTATGCAAGGCATCATATGATTATGAATCCATGAAAACAATTAAGCCTACCAAACTGCTGAAATATGAGGCTGACTATATAGTCCTTGACACCTAGAAAATTGACCAATACCACGTCTTGCTCTCTGCACAGATACCCGAAACGCTCTTTTTACTTGTCATTGCTCATTTACATTGACAGAATATTTCCAAAGATCTTTGCAGTTGCTTATTTCTGTAATACTTTTAAAACAATAACAACCGCAATGCTCAAATCGGGCAAATACCTAACAATAAAGCTAAAGTCTTCAACAACCATGTACATTATGTTTATTTTTTCAGCCATTCAACTACTAAATAATCAACTTTAACTCTTTACCACACAATCCCAACATTTAACGACCATGAAAAAGAAACATGTACAAATCATTGTGAAACAAGAGAGCCAAGATGGCCCTGGATCGCTCACCTTAATGTTTGAGAGTATCATAGCATATTTTTAGCTCACTTGAGCACAAGGATCACCCGGTGTCCGTCGTGCGTCGTCAACAATTCTTTAAACATCACCTCCTCCTAAACCGCTGGGTCAATTTGGACCATACTTGGCTGGAATGCTCCTTGGGAGGTCTTCTTTAAAAATTTGATTCTTTTAAAAACTCTAGTGACCATAGCTACCAAACGGAATTTCCTAAAAATCTTATATCTATGAAACTGCTGGCCAGATTTTAAAATAATTTTACAGAGATGTTCCTTGGATGACCCTTTTCAAAATTGTCAACAAAATTTTGATCCGTCAAGAAACATGGCTCTTGTGAATAGGTGCAACTTGCATTATACAGAAATCAAGAAATTCTCAAAAATTCTCCTTCGCTGAAACAGCTGGTCAGATTTTGAAATAATTTCACAGGGATGTTCTTTGGGTGACCTTTTTAAAAGTGTTCGTGAAATTTTGGTAGGTCAAGAAACATGGCTCTGGTGAATGGGGGCTACTTGCACTATACGGAAATTAAGAAACTCTTAACAAGAGGGCTATTGGCCCTGGAACGTTCACCTTAGACTATAGCTTAAGAGTGAAATTCAATTCTTTTAACAACTTTGGTAGAGCTTCACCAAAGGAAGATCCCTGCCAAGTTTCATCAAGATTGGCCAAGTGGCTTAGGAGAAAAGGATGTTTATGGAAATTGTTGATGGACGATGTACGACGGACGTCATACCCCGGACATAGGGCGATCACAATAGCTCACCTTTAGCACTTTGTGCTTAGGTGAGGTAACAAATATCAAAGCTCTACAACTTCCAGTTTCAAAGAGGAATTTTAAATTTTCCTGCTTTGTCCTATACTCGAACTTGTGATCCCAGGTGCAGGGCCAGTTTTGACCAAAGAGTCATCCATGGAACAAATTTGGTAGAGGTCCATTAAAAGATGCTATATTTCAAATATCAAAGCTGTACACCTTCCTGTTTAAGAGAAAAAGACATTTAAAGTTTTCCTTCTTTGTTCCTATGTTCCAACCTGTGACCTCCGGGCCAGGGCCAGTTTTGACTCCAGGGACATCATATGACCCAACTTGGTAGAGGTCCACTAGAAGATTCTGCATACCAAATATCAAAGCTCTGCACCTTCAAGTGTCAAAGAAGATTTTTAAAGCTTATGTTCTTTGTTGCTATGTTCAAACCTGTGATCCCCGGGGCAGGGCCAGTTTTGACCCAAAGAGCATAATATGAACAAACTTGGTAAAGGTCCACAAGGAATTGCCATGTGCCAAATATCAAAGCTCTATGCCTTCTAGTTTTAGAGAAGAAGAATTTTAAAATGTTCTTTCTTTGTTCCCATGTTTGAACGTGTGACCCCCGGGGCAGGACCAGCTTTGACCCTAGGGGCATCATATGAATAAACTTGATAGAGGTCCACAAGGAATTGCTACATATGAAATATGAAAGCTCTACGCCATCAAGTTTCAGAGAAGAAAATTTTTAAAGTTTTCCTTCTTTGTTCCCGTGTTCGAAATTGTGACTCCCGGGGCTGGGCCAGTTTTGACCCCAAGGGAATCATATGAACAAACTTTGTAGAGGTCCACTAGGAGATGCTACATACCAAATATCAAAGCTCTATATGGCTTTTTGTTTTTGAGAAGAAGGATATTAAAGATTTCATTCTTCGTACATATGTTTGAACTTGCAACCCCTAGGGCGGGTCCAGTTTTGGCCTCAGGGGCATCATTTGAGCAAACCTGATTTCCTTCTTTGTTCCTATGCTCAAACTTGTGGCCCCGGGGTGGGGCCGGTTTTGATCCCAGTGGCATCATTTGAATAACTTGTTAGAGGTCCAGTTTTTAAAGTTTTTCTTCTTTGTTCCTATGTTCAAACTTTTGTCCCCCGGGGTGGGGCCAGTTTTGACCCCAGGGACATCATTTGAACAAACTTGGTAAAGGTCCACTTAAACTTTAAAAATCTTCATCTCTGAAAGTAGAAAGCGTAGAGATTTGATATTTGGTCTGTGGCATCTCCTAGTGGGCCTCTACCTAGTTTATTCAAATGATGCCCCTGGGGTCAAAACTGACCCCGCCCTGCGGGTCATAAGTTTGAGCACAGGAACAAAGACGGAAACTTTAAAAATCTTCTCCTCTCAAACTTGAAAGCGTAGAGCTTTGATATTTGGTATGTAGCATCTCCTAGTGGACGTCTACCAAGTTTGTTCAAATGATGGCTCTGGGGACAAAACTTATCCCACTCCGGGGACACAAGTTCGAACATAGGAACAAAGAAGAAAAACTTTAAAAATCTTTCCCTCTGATACTAAACGGCGTAGAGCTTTGATATGTAGCATATCCTAGTGGTCCTCTACCAAGTTTTTTCAAATGATGCCCCTGGGGCCAAAATTGGCCCAGCCATGGGGGTCACAAGTTTGAGCATAGGAACAAAGAAGGAAAACTTTAAAAATCTTCTCCGACGAAACTTAAAGGCGTAGAGCTTTGATATTTGGTATGTAACATCTCCTAGTGGATCGGAGCTCTACTAAGTTTCTTCACTTTATGCCCCTGGGGTCAAAACTGGCCCCACCCCTGGGGGTAAATGTCAAGCATAGGAACAAAGATTGAGAACTTTAATATTCTTCTTCTCAAAAACTGAAAGGCATAGAGCTTTGATATTTGGTATGTAGCATCTCCCTGCAGACTCTTACCATGTTTATTCATATAAAGCCTTTGGGATTAAAACTGGCCTAGCCACGGGGATCGTAAGTTCGAACACAGGAACAAAAAGGAAAACTTAAAAACTTTCTTCTCCGAAACTTGATGGCGTAGAGCCTTGATATAGAGCTATAGTCTCAGGTGAACGCCTCTGGGCCAATAGCCCCTCTTGTTCTCCTTTTTAGCTCACCTGAACACGGCGTGCTCAAGGGGAGCTTTTAACATCACCCGGAGTCCGTCGTCCGTCGTGCGTCATCAACAATTTAAACATCAATTCCTCCTAAACCGCTGGGCCAATTTGGACCAAACTTGGCTGGAATGTTCCTTTGGAGGTCCACTTTAAAAAGTGTTCACAGAATTTAATTCCATCAAAAATTCTGGTAGCTATGGCTACCAAATGGAATTTTCTTAGAAATTCTTTAAAAGTCCTTCTCTTAAACCGCAGGCAAGATATTGTAATAACTTCAAAGAAATGTTCCATGTGTGACACTTTTCAAAAATTGCTCGCAAAATTTTGATCCGTCAAGACACATGGCTCTCGTGCTACTTGTTTTATAGGGAAATGAAGAAATTCTTAAAAATTCTTCTTGTCTGAAACCGCTAGTCAGATTTTGAAATACATGTAATTTGAGAGAGATGTTCCTTGGGTAACCCATTTTAAAAATTGTTTGCTAAATTTTGATTCGTCAAGAAACATGGCTCGGTTGGTCAGATTTTGAAATGATTTCACAGAGATGTTGCTCGCGTGACCGTTTTTAGCTCACCTGTGCACGACGTGCTCAAGGGGAGGAGAGCTTTCAGGATCACCCGGGTTCCGTCGTCCGTCGTCTGTTGTTAAGAATTCTTTAAACATCAACTCCTCCTAAACCACTGGGCCAATTTGGACCAAACTTGTCTGGAATGTTCCATGTGAGGGCTTCTTTAAAATTTATTCACAGAATTTGATTCTTTCAAAAACTCTGGTTACCATGGCAACTAAATGTAATTTTCTAAGAAATTCTTTAATAATCTCTGAAACCACTGGCCAGATTTTAAAATAGTTTCACAGAGATGTTTCTTTGGTGACCCCTTTCAAAAAGTGTGAGCGAAATTTTAATCCGTCAAGAAACATGGCTCTGGTGAATGGTGGCTACTTGTACTATACAGAAATGAAGAAATTCTTAATTTTTTTTTCTTTACTGAGACCACTGGTCAGATTTTGTAATAATTTCACAGGGATGTTGTTTGCGTAACCCTTTTTAAAAATTTGGCTGTGAAATTTTGATTCGTCAAGAAACATGGCTCTGGTGCATGGCGCTATTTGCACCACATGGAAATGAAGAAATTCTTGAAAATTCTTCTTTTCTGAAACCCGTGGTCAAATTTTAAAATAATTTCACAGCAATGTTCCTTTGGTGACCCTTTTCAAAGATTGTTTGCGAAATTTTGATTCGTCAAGAAACACATCTTCGCAAGCCAAGGTTACATCACTACGTGGATCTTACCTTGGCTGATTGAGCCCGATTTCGAGATTCCTGCGGTGCGCCCTCTATTTGATGCTGGTTATTACCCCCCTTTAGATATTATTTCTAAAAGCCAATGAAAATTTTAATATTGTTTAACGAATACACATGAAGCGATAAGCAGACATCCACGTGGGTTTCCGTGTTTAGGTATACATGTATCTTCTATTCAAAAGGTAGCGACTTTATTCTATTTTTATCAAAGATGGAATGCTACGAGCGTATGCTAAAGCGTATCGGGGGAATGTAAAAATCAAGCTCGATCCGCCAAGGATAGCGTAGCGTAGTGAATTGTCAGCCTTGGCTTGCTAAAATGCAAGAAACAAAGCTCAGGTGAATGGGGGCAAGTTGCACTATATGGACATGAAGGAATTTTTGAAAATTCTTCTCTCTCTGAAACTGATGGTCAAATTTTAAAATAATTTCACAGAAATGTTCCTTAAATGACCCTTTTCAAATTTTCAAATATTGCTTGCGAAATTTTGATAGAATTAAAAAAACTCTTAAAAATTCTTCTTTTCTGAAGTGCTGGTCAGATTTTGAAATGACTTTTACAGGTGACCTTTTGAAAATTGCTTGGCAAAATAATGACTATTGTTTCAAAATACCTAAAAAATGACAATGGTCCTCTCAAAAATTAAGGTGAGCAATCCAGGGCCATCTTGGCCCTCTTGTTAAAATTTGTTCGTTAAATTTTTATTCAAGAAACATGGCTCTGGTGAATTTGGGCTACTTGCACTATATGGAAATGAAGGTCTTCTTGAAAATTCTTCTTCTCTGAAACCCGTTATCAGATTTCGAAATAATTTCACAGCAACTTTCCTTGGGTGACCCTTTTCAAAAACTGTTTGCAAGAATTTGATCCGTCAAGAAACATGGATCTCGTGAATTGGGGGCTACTTGCACTTTACGGACATGAAGAAATTCTTGACAATTCTTCTTCTGTCGAACGGCTGGTCAGATTTTTAAACTATTTCATAGAATTGTTCCATGAGTGACGCTTTTCAAAAATTGATCGCGAAATTTTGATAGGTTAAGAATCATGGCTCTGGTGAATTGGGGCTAGTTGCACTGTCCGGAAATTAAGAAACTCTTAAAAATTCTTCTCTACTGAAACTGCTGGTCAGATTTTGAAATGACTTTTACAGGTGACCTTTTGAAAATTGGTTGTCAAAATAACGATTTTGTTTCAATACCTCAAAGAAAAGTTTGGTATGGTCCTCTAAAAAATTCAGCTGAGCGATCCAGGGCCATCTTGTATTTTTTTCACACAGAAGAATTTTGAAGTTTTCACCATTTGTTCATATGTTTGAACTTGTAACCCCGGGGTGGGGCCAGTTTTGACTCCAGGGGCATCATGTGAACAAACTTGGTAGATGTTCACTAGGAGATGCTACATACCAAATATCAAAGCTGTACGCCTTCAAGTTTCAGAGGAGAAGATTTTTAAAGTTTTCCTTCCTTGTTCCCATGGTCAAACTCGTGACCCCCATGGCGGGGTCAGTTTTGAACCCAGGGGCATCATTTAAACAAACTAGGTAAAGGTCCACTAGGAGATGCCACATATCAAATATTAAAGCTCTACGGTTTCTAGTTTTAGAGAGGAAGATTTTTAAAGTTTTCCTTCATTGTTCCTATGCTCAAACTTGTGATCCCCGGAGTAGGGCCAGTTTTGACCACAGAGGCATCATTTGAACAAATGTGGTAGAGTTCCACTAGGAGATGCTACATACCAAATACTATAGCTCTATGCCTTCAAGTTTTAGAGGAGATTTTTAAAGTTTTCTTTCTTTGTTCCCATGCGCAAACTTATGACCCTCGGGGTGGGACCAGTTTTGACCCCAGGGACATCATTTGAAAAAACTTGGTAGAGGTCCACTAGGAGATACCACATACCAAATATCAAAGCTCTACGCCTTCTAATTTCAGAGAAGATTTTCTAAGATTTTGTATTTTTTCTTTTTGGTTGCCATGGCAACCAGAGTTATGGGTGGAATTCAATTCTTTGAACAATTTTGATAGAACTTCACCCAAGGAACATCCCTGCCAAGTTTCATCAAGATCGGCCTAGGAAAAGAAGGTGTTTAAAGAAATTGCTGACGGACGCTGGATGAAGGACGACGACCGACGGGCGATCATATTAGCTTACCTTTAGCACTTTGTGCTAAGGTGTGCTAAAAATTGACTGAGGTTGGAGAAGAAGGTAGGAGAGCACTCTCAGTCAGGTTCCTTTATCTCTGCCAAACTAAGCCCTTGTTTTTATGATCGTACTTAAAATTTCTCTTGAAAACATTGTGGGAAATTGACAAAATGCTCGTAACAAGTGTTTCCTTCTTTCTTAGCAATGTTTTCTAGTTTTTCCACAACTCATAAAATGAGCTGAACTATCTCGGTTTAACTTTAATGCTTTCCATATAAAGTATTCCTTAATGTGTTGATTGTGAAACTACAAATTACCAATCATCGAAACTTTTATATTTTGCCATTAATGTTTTGGATTTATGACTACTGGCATGTATACAATTAGGAACTGTTTTACTTCAAAAATTTTGCACCAAAACCTGTATCAACACATAACCATAATATATAGGAAACCTATTCAAAGTCCATGATATAGTTATTGATTGGTGGCAACAAGGTCATCCTCCCATCCATTTATGCAGAAATAGAGAGAAAAACAAAAGTGCGAGAAAACGAAAGAGGCAAAAAGATTAGGAATAAATGCTTACATATTTACAAAGTTTTTATTCTGAAAAAAATGTAGAGACTTTAAACGGTAAATCAACACCTAACAAATGTTATCATTCTGATTAAAATAATTACTGGCTACAGTTTCATGAAAGTCTGCATAGAGTATCTCAATAGTACCTGTGAATAAACTCAAACAAATTATTTAACTCTTTACTACATGACAATACTTGAGACTTGTCCAAATTGAAAGCACTTTCAGACAACATTTTACAACATAAATTTCACTGGAAAGATAGTAAACATTGTTGAAAAAAGAGACTAGTTGTTGCCAGCATTTTCTCCTTATGTATGTTTTCAAAAAAGCTCTCTTTCTCACGTAAGGTTTATAAAATATGGGAACGTGCAGTAAAGGGTTACTTCATCATCCCCTGCTTCCCTCACATTGGACCTAAACACCTAAAAATTGAGACAAAAGGAGAAAAATCTTTCCAATTTTCTCTTTTAGGCAAAATAATTATCAGCTCTTTATCAAACAACAAAAGTCTAGACTTGTCCAAATTAAGAGCACAAACAAAATAAATGGGAATCAGAAATTGGAACTTGCTATGGAAAGGGTAGAAATCATTGTGGGAAAATGCTGCTTACCAGCATTTTCTCCTTTTCCAGAAATGTTTAAAAAAGGCCTTTTTCTCAACCCTTAACTTAACCCTTAGTTAAACAACAAGTCCAAATTAATTACTACCTACAGATGACAAAAAAATCAAATTTGGCTCATACAATAAAATTTGCCTTTGACACAGTACAAAATATTGTGGGAAAAGGAGAGAACAATGTTTTTCTCCTTTTCCCACAGTGTTTTTAAAAGTCTCTTACTCTACGGTTTTTAAAACAAAGGATTGTGTGGTAAAGGGTAAATACTGTAAACCAAAAAACAGAACTGCAAAAACACCCCAGATACTGATAGAATTATTTACCCGATTTCTAAACAAGGTGTTTGCTATGCATAAAAAGACAACACTCGTACACATACTTGAATGGAAAAGTTACTCACACTCTTTATCCATATTTACAGGTTCCATGCAATAACAACAGCGCTGCATGCAGTGCTTACTCTTGGCTACAGTTGATTTTACTTAAGTGACCAATATAAGTTGAAAAATATTTCAAAAGTATTTTGAGTGTAACATTTCTTTCTGGTTGGGGTTCTCATTTTGATAGTAACAACTTGCCCATATTTTAAGTAAATATCACCCGTGATGAGATAGATGTTAATAATTGTCAAAGTTTTCAAGGGCCATCACACAGACAATGACTGTTTTAAGCCTTTACCACACAACAACAACTTTTGACAACCCTAGAAGCCTTTTGAAAACATTGTGAGAGAAGGAGAAAATGCTTGTAACAATCATTTTCTCCTTTTCCCTCAATGTTTTCTTCCATTCCAAATCAAATTTCGATTCTTCAGTCATATTTACTTTGTTGTCTACAAATGCTTTCAATTTGGACCAGTCTATAAACTTGTTGTTTGGTACAGAGTTAAGACAACACATATAACTGAAAATAAATTGCATACGAGCCATGCTCAGGTAAAACAGGCTTAACCCTTTACCAAACGACAAAATTTTAGATCTTTCCTAATTGAAAGCATGGCTCAAAAATTAAAACTTGATCTTAGAGGAGTAGAAAACATTGTGGGAAAAGGAGAAAATGCTGGTTACCAGCATTTTCTCCTTTTCCCACAATGTTTTCAGAAGGCTTCTTCCTCAAAGTCATAAAAAAGGGATTGTTTGGTAAAGAGTTAATGCATCTTCCTACTGCATTATACTAAGCAAATTATCACATAATCATAGCTCTATAACTTCCATTTTGTCTAATATCTGACTGGATCTGTTGGTAGAAAGCTCCTTTGACACGCAGAAACATGGCCAATGACAAAAAGTTTTCATCAATATCAAGTCTGTGCAGACTGACATGAGTCGACACTATTTACACATGCAGTGACCCATTACCACATAATCCCTACTTTTGATGCCCCTGAGAGAGAAGCCTTTATAAAACATTGAGGGAAAAGGAGAAAATGCTGGTAACCAGCATTTTTCCTTTACCCACAATTTTTTCTACCCTTCACAAAACAAATTTCAAATTTTCAAATTGGTACGGAGTTAAAACCCCTTTTTTATCAAGCATGGCTCAGATGAAGAATTATACAGAGAAGATCTCACGAAAAAAAAAAGCATAGATCAAGATCAAACAATGTAGTAAATGGCAATGTTTGTGTCTTTCCTACTGCCTGAAAATGTCAGTTGCATTATCCCCCCAGCAAACAATCCTGTGTTTTCATTACCTCAAGAATGTAAGTTGCTAGAAGCATCGTTGGACAAGCGAAAATGCTAGCAGCCAACATTTTCTCTTAATTCAAAAGGGTTTTCTATCATTTAACTCATTACCACACAATACCTACTTTTGACGCCCCTGAGAAAGAAGCCTTTTGAAAACACTGTGGGAAAAGGAGAAAATGCTGGTAACCACCATTTTCTCCTTTTCCCACAGTGTTTTCTACCCTTCCCAGAACAGATTTCAATTTTTCAGTCACCTTTATTCTGTGGTCTGCAAATGCTTTCAATCTGGACCAGTCTAAAATTTTCTCGTGTGGTAAAGAGTTAAAAGACTAATTCCATCACTTGGGACACATTAAGGTCATATCTAAAATATTGCCACTGCTAAAGATTTTTTATTCTTCAAAAAGAAAATAGCACAGCTGTCATACATTGTGCAATGAGGTAAGAAGAAACCACTATCCTTTTACGCCTCATATGAGGTTGTTACGGAATTATTGAAACAATGTACATGAATGTTTTGAGAGAAAATCTTAACATAATTATGCACATAAAATTTTTCATAGAGGTGAATTAATCTTAAATTAGTTGAAAGACTTGAATGTAATCAGTACTAGTTTAACTTAATAATTGTATATCATCTAAAATAGACAAAAGGTGTGAGTAAGCAGAGCTCACTGTAAACACAAGTTCAATTAAGTCACACGTGAATAAGAGCTCGAATGATATGAAAATCACAGACGAAAAATTAGTTAAAATAATGCCATATACATTATGTTATTCTATCAACTTTAAAGTAAAGTTTCATAAAGTTTATATAATAGATAAATAAGTTTTGACCATTTTCCAGAAGTTTGTGCCACCAAAGAAACAGCTACTAAATGGTTAACAACATAAAGGCAGAGCAGCAAGTATACGAAAAGTTTTGCATCAAGCTCCTATCGAAACAATAGAAGATGTTTGACATGACAAGGGGCCAGAGAGGCATGGCTCTTGTTTATCTGTGGCATAACCGTTGTGTAAAAGATGCATCACAAAAGGAGGCAGGGGCCAACAATTATCGGCATCATTCCACATGTCAAGTCGCAGTTGAGGTACAGGATTCAATAATTCTGTGAATTAAAGACTGAGACACTAAATGAAATAGAGGATATTTGTTTTTTTCGGTGAAAGATCGAAATTTATTTCATTGAGTGAACACCATCGGTAATAAATTTCGATCTTACACTGAAAAAAAAAAACCCAAATATTCTATTTATTTCATGCTTTTCACCCTTTCTGGGAGGCACTTTATCAAAATCCAGTACAGTTCTTTTCCGTTATTCCCCGTGGCGTACCCCTCCCACATAGCAACACATTACAATATTACGTCAAACCTGCGAAATGTAAGGTAAATGACGTCATGAAAGAGTGAAACATGCCATAATGTTAATAGGGTGTCACTTTCAAAATGCTGACGTCCTATTTACATTACTACATGTTTCACTTTATTACATGTCATTCCTTTTAAAAATAAACACCATTTCATCTAACTCCACAAGTCGCTGCAACCACAGCTCCAGTCCAAGTGAGGGGGTATAATTCCAAAAGGCCTTGACCCTTATTTAGAAGACCTAGGGGCCAGATATTTGGCATGTATAAAGAAATAAGGTATATGTCATCAGTGATGAGGTATTTGGTGGGTAAGTCTTATCATTCACATGTTATAAGCATTTGTCTCAGTAACTTCCAAGTCCTCATACAAACACATTTTTAATTTCAGTTCTTTTTTTGTAAAAACAAACAATATAACTTGTATGGAAAAAGAAAGAAACAAAGATTTAATTCCTTCTTCTTCCAACATTGAAAAAAGATAAATATAAAATTGCATCACAATATCTTTAATTTTTCATTCTATGTTAACATATTTTTATGTCTCATTCTTAGAATACAGAAACTTTAAGTACATGTATCTTTATTAATTCATTTCAATCATTAAAATTTGTCTTATTGTATCAAACTGGTTTCAACATTTCAGAAAACAATATCTACTATGTTATTCTCAATCCAAAACAAAAACATCAAACAATCTATTCTCTGTGAAAGGGGGGGGGGGGGGCTTAATACCTTTTGCAAAAACTCTTGTCCTAGGTCAGCCTGGCAGTCTGCAAAGGCTGACCTGGACCAAAACATTTTTTTATCAATCATTTTTCTGCATGTTTAAGTTGTTGGACGAAATGTATTCTATAGATCCATGACCTGCTGTTAACTCTTTACCAACAAACTTTGGACTAGTCAAAATTGAAAGCATTTGCAGACGAGACAATAACTGAATCAAAAACTGAAATTTTATTTGGAAAGGGTTGAAAAGGGTTGAAAACATTGTGGGAAAAGGAGAAAATGCTGGTTACCAGCATTTTCTCCTTTTCCCACAATGTTTTCAAAGGCTTTCTTTCTCAGGGTGTTTCAAAGTCGGGATTGTGTGGTAAAGAATTAAATGCATCAAGGAGATGCATTATGCCCCCATACGTCAGAGTATGACTCATTTGAAAATGAATATAGCGTATGTTATAAGTACCAGTAAAATTTGTTTTAATGAGACACTTACAAAGGGAGTATACATAATATTGGTTTCTGTAAAGAAATGACATAAAAATAGAAGACAATCATGCCCTAAAATTTTCCCCTTGTCTGCATGTCTTACTGGTTTAAACTTTTTCACTACATTTATGTGTACTCTTTAGTAACAACAACATTTTAACTCATGCAAATGAAAACTTTCACAGACACTTAATTTAATTAGGCTTAACTGAATGACTCCATCTTTCAAAAGCAGAAGGAGGGAAAAGGAGAAAATGCTGATTACAGGCATTTTTCTCCTTTTCCTACAGTATCTTCAGAAAGACTTCCTCTGGATCTTTTGATTTAAATTTCCTTGATAAAGAGTATGCTGATGATACTGGTATAAACATCCAAGTGGAATAGAACCATATCCTTAATCGCTAATTTCTTGGCCTTGCATTGTGGGAGATCCTTTTCACTGGTTTGCAACAGCACTGTATGGAGGAGGTTTTTGCTGTTTAAAACAGAAAAAATAAACAGAAGTAAGAACCTTTCAAAGTATTGTGTGTTAACTCTTTACCACACAACCCCAACTTTTAAAGACACTGAGACAGAAAGCCTTGAAAAAAAATCTGAAAAAAGGAGAAAATGCTGGTAAGCAGCATCTTCTCCTTTGCCCATCATGTTTTCTACCCTTTCCAAATCAAATTTCAATTTCTGATTCACATTTATTGGGTCGTCAGCAGTGCTTTCAACAAATATAGCACTGTAACATGAAAATTCTACTTTTGTGAAGACTGATCGTTAATTCAACTATTATACTCCTTTCCTTCAAACACTTGTAGCTTGTATGATTTCTAATAGTTTTAAGCTTGTAAGCCTATACCATAATAGGTTACATAAACTTCATAGTTATTAAGATTTACAAAATTGGCGGATATTTTCAGTCTGTATCAAACAAATACTTGTTGCAATTTCAAAACTTATTTGACTACAACTGTTTGTTTGGTATCAAAGTCTGTTTTCAACACCTCTTTTAACAGTTTTCAGATGTGTAACAATGCTGTCTCACCAACTTAACTCTTTACCAAATGACAAAATTTTAGACTGGTCCAAATTGAAAGGATAAATTTTGCAGATGACAAAATCAACATGACTCAGAAATTAAAACTTGCTTTAGAAAGGGTACAAAACATTGTAGGGAAAGGAGAAAATGCTGGTTACCAGCATTTTCTTCTTTTTCTACTTTGTTTTCAAAAGGATTTTTTTCTCAGGGTCGTTAAAAGTCGGGATTGTGTGGTAAAGGGTTAAATGCTTCTTGTGTTAAAACAGCTTAAGCTTAGGACTATGGATTGCCTTGATTGGGCACAATGCTGCACAACCAGTGCTGACATCTATGGTAAAACCTACAGGACCTTGAAACTAAACCTTCACTCATTAACACACAACCCTGACTTTTAACGACCTGGAGAAAAAAACCTTTAGAAAACATTGTGAGAAAAGGAGAAAATGCTGGTAACCAGCATTTTCTCCTTTTCCCACAATGTTTTCTTCCCATCCCAAAACAAATTTCAATTTTTCAGTCACAATAATTTTGTTGTCTGAAAATGTTTCCAATTTGGATTAGTCTAAAATTATGTCATTTGGTAAAGAGTTAAACTTTAACCCATTACCACACAATCCCTACTTTTGACGACCCTGAGAAAGAAGCCTTTTGAAAACACTGTGGGAAAAGGATTATTTTGTTGTCTGCAAATGCTTTCAGTTTGGACCAGTCTAAACTTTTCTTGTGTGGTAAAGAGTTAAATAGCCTGAAAAATGCATACGCTATGAAACAATGACAATATTTTACCATGTAACTAGGAGCTGAAGGGGGCACTGCACTGTAAACTGGGGGGTGTACATAGTCCTGACGTACTCCTGTTGTCACCACGGTCCCGTATGTTGGCTGGGGGTCCACAACCATGTATCCAATCTGTGCCCTTTGCCGACGCCTCCTCACACAAACCCAAATGCAACAGGTCATAATCAGTACGAACACCATAAACCAAACAAACCAAAACCCTGAAATGAGTTGGCATTGTCTCAATAACATAACCCATTACCACATATTCCATACTTTTGACACCCCTTGAAAAGAAGCCTTTAGAAAACATTGGGGGAAAAGGAGAAAATGCTGGTAACCAGCATTTTCTCCTTTCCCACCATGTTTTCTACCCTTCACAAAACAATTTTCAAATTTTCAGTCACTTTTATCTTGTCATCTGCAACTGCTTTCGATTTGGGCAAACCTAAAATTTTGTTGGTTGGTAATGGGTTAACCACACAACTTTAAAGACTCCTGTCATACTAAAGAAGGCACTGACAACTTGACTAAGATTAGATGCCAAAAATAAGACATCTTATGATTATCTAGAATTGTTATCAAAAGAGAAAAAAAGATATTGCAGAATAAAAATGTATATATTGTCAGTACATATATGTAACTCTTTGCCAAATTTGAAAGCATTAAATTTTGTAGACCACAAAATAAAATGTGACTCGAAGCTGCATATGACAAGGTACAAAACAACGTGGGAAAAGTCTGTCCATTCTTTGAACTTGGACTGTTGTAGGATTATTCTAAAATGTTTGTCTGCTAAAGTGTTAATTCTTTACCATTCAAAACTGAGTTTAAGGACCCTGAAGATAGGCCTTTTGAAAATCTTGTCTGAGAAGGAGACAATGCTAGTAACCAATGTCTTCTCCTTCTCAATAAAGTTTTCAACTTTTTCACATTCAACAACCATCATCTCAGCTAAATATATTATGTTGTTTGCATATGTTCTTAATTTGGGCTAGGCTAAAATTTTGTCATTTGGTAAACAGTTAATAATCACTTACACCAGTAGCCATAAACACTGTACCAACAGCATTCATCTTTGTTTATTCCGCAACAGTATGCTCCAGAACCTGTGAAATAGATGTCAATAATGTTAAAAAAACATTACAAGCATACAGCGATGCTCTCACCACTAAATTACATGTCAATATAAATGTTCAAACAAACATTACAAGAATACAGCCATGACCTCATCACTAAATTACATTTCAATATAAACATTCAAACAAACTTTACAAGAATACAGTGATGATCTCATCACTAAATTACATGTCAATATAAACGTTCAAACAAACTTTACGAGAATACAGTTAAGAAACTTAGATATTAGATATTTAGCTACCTAACAAACTTGTGAGCTCTAAACCTTATGTTTTTGAACAAGATAATTTTCAATATTTTTCAGCTTCTTACCATTGCAATCACAGTTTTCAATCACAGTTTTCAAAGGAATCAAATTCTTTTAACTCTTTACCAAACAACAAAATTTTAAGACTGGTCCAAATTGAAAGCACTTGCAGACAACAAAGTTAATGTGACTGAAAAGTTGAAACTTGTTCTATGAGGGTAGAAAACATTGTGGGAAAGGGAAAAAATGCTGGTTACCAGCATTTCCTCCTTTTTCCACTATATTTTCAAAAGGCTTCTTTTCCAGGGTTGTGAAAACCAAGGATTGTTTGGGAAAGGGTTGAAAGCTCTAAACGCGGATCAAAACATATTCATTTCTGTGAAGTTTGGTCAAAATTGGATGGGTAGTTTCATAGAAGATGTTTCAAAAAAAATTAACTCATATATGAATGGATGCACATACACCTGGCACAGGACCATGACATTAAGATCGCCAGCCTTTGGCTAGTAGAGCTAAACAAATCCTCATATTTGAGGACTGTGGATCCATATATTCCAATAATCAACTAAATCGTAGAGTACAATGGTTCTAAAACACAGAGAAAATAGATCGTAGTCAACAACATCAACAACACAGCACAATGGGCAGACAGACCCAGGCATGCATGCCAGGGCCATGATATAAGATCACCTCACTTCAGCAAATGAAGCTAACCAAGTCCTTATAAATAAATTATAATTGTGGATCCATAAAATCCAAAAAAATCAACTGAATCATAAAGAACAATGGGCCTTAACCCTTTACCAAACAACGGAATTTTAGACTGGTCCAAATTGAAAGCACCTGCAGACTACAAAATAAACATAACTCAAAAATTGCAATTTGTTTCCAGCAGGTAGAAAACATTGTTGGAAAAGGAGAAAATGCTGGTAACCAGCATTTTCTCCTTTCCCCACAATGTTTTCAAAAGGCTTCTATCTCAGTGTCGTACAAGCCAGGGATTGTTTGGTAAAGGGTTAAACATGGAGAAAATTTGAGCAAATGCAAAATTTTGATCCTGGTCACCCTGCATGACGTGCACAGGCTGACCTTAGTCCACATCTCTTTTTCAGATACACTTAACTCCTTTTCACAAAGCAAGGATCAAATATACAGTAGATTCTTCATAACTTTTCCTGGTAAACTTACCATAGCAGTCTATCTTTGAATAATCACTTCTGCATGTTATGTATGGTTTTGAGCTCTGCAATACAAAAAAACAGTCATTATACCAGTATAACACTGAGGAATTGAACACATTCATTCTTTCCCAAGCTATATTGAAGATATGAAGAAACTACATGTATATGCAAGTTTCATGAAAATCTAACAACAAATGCCAACTTTATTGCATAAACAAGAAACATAGATTTTCAACATTAAACATAATTTATCTATTTGGCTACTTTTCTATAAATGATTTTCAGATTCTTTTTCAAAACCAATCGGGTTAAAGCTATGGATTAAATAAACAAAATGCATAAATTGGAAATGACCTTTTTCTAGATGTACTTACATAATTAACCCTTTACAACACTACACCGATTTTAAACTACCCTGAGGAAGAACGGTAACCAGTATTTTCTCCTTTTATCACAATGTTTTCTACCCTATCAAACAACAATTGCATCATTTGAGAAACACTGAAATTATCATCTGCAAATGTTTTTAAATTTGGACAGATCTAAAATTCCATTTTGTGGTGAAGGGTTCAGTGCTTAAGTTTCAATCTGAGGCTTGTAATTATGATGGGAATGCTAAAGCTATATATATATTAAAACTAGCTTGCATGCATCCAGCATGCCACTCTAAAAAAAAATCTGAAAAAAGGCTTAAATAGTGGTATGGTCTTACTTAATGACGCAAAATGTTCAGCTGGAATGAAATGGATACAAAAAAGCAAGAGTATCCTGCTTCCCAATTTCTGCAATCCAAATAGAGAAACCTGATCATTTGTTTAAACTCCGTTTTCCCAAACTGATATCCTTTAAAGAAACATCTCAACTTTTCATCCAGTTTTTTTTTTTTTTCATAAGTGTTCTCTTTATTATATGAAACTGTAATCATTCTTGTATCGTCATGCCACCCTTGGACAGATGGTTGCAAGGTTGCACCAATTGCAACAGATAGAAAATGCATTTCATTTTATGGAGGCTATCCCAAAACATTATAATCACATTTCCAGTTTAAGTCAAAGACAGATCCCCGGCATTTCTTTATACCATACAGCTTAAATTTATATCAATTTTCATCTACATTTACGTGGCAAACTATATTCTACAAACTGTAAAGTTTTACGTTATACAGCATTGATTTTCTCTTGAGCGATAAAGTTGTACCTTTAACTCATTACCAAACAACAAAATTTAAGGTTTGTCCAAATCAAAAGTATTTCCAGACGACGAAATAAAAGCAACTGAAAATTCTAAATTTGTTTAGTGAAGGTAGAAAACATTGTGGGAAAAAGAGAAAACACTGACAACCATCATTTTCTCCTTTTCAGACAATGTTTTCTTCAGTCTTCTTTGCCAGGGTCATCAAAAGTAGGGATTGTGTGGTAATGGGTTAAGTTGATAAAGTAGCAGGGTTTTCCATGACGCACAAATCCTGCGTCATTGACCTAATTTTAAATCAAATGACCCCCAAAATATATAACAGTGCGTCATCTGTGACGCAACTTTCCAAAATCTAAATAATGAACGAAGTTGAATGAAGCTTCATAATTCCAAGTCTGTTCTTTCAATGTCAGACGAACACCATACTTTTTTTAACTACAGGGTTTATTTTAGATAAAAGTTGTTTTCCAGTAATCTATTTATAGAATAAGACTGGTTTACGCATTATTGTTGAAATGTACATAGGACACCTGTCTTAAACATGGGCCCAGTCAAAGTCGTGGTTGGGTTCTCTGTATTTCATTGCATATTTTACACGACTTCCGGTATACAAAAATACACATTACCGGTCTGTGCTGTTAACTGAAAAATAATGTCATGCCGAAGAAAACTAGCATTCTTCTATCGTCTGCTTCCTAAAACTGCCGATCGAGCCACGTCAAGCAGCGATTCAGACGAAAATGTTTGGATTGTCAAAAAGTGACATCGGCCTTTCCGTCAGAAATGATCTTCCGACTTTTCAATCTTGGAAGTTGGCTTTTGAAGGTAAAATGCATTATAAATCGTGTTTGAAGTTGATGACAAGGAAATCCATATTTTTGGCCCCCAAAATTAATGAAATGACCCTCAACTAATGAGGAAGGGGGTCAAAATGACCCCCAATTTTCAAAGCCGAGGGAAAACCCTGAGTATGTATACAAAAAGTTGAATTTAAACTGTAAGTAATGCCTGGGTTCCAGTCTCTTCTTTTTTCCTTTGTCCCGCATGCAGACATTCTTTTGTCAAAATAGATGGCCTGGTATCATTCAAAATCAATTAAAGACTGCTTTACCTTATCTCACAGAAGGTTAAAACAGATAATGACTGAAATCGGTTTTCAAACATAAATGACTGAAAAAAGATACCTTTTTGTGTCCCCAGGTGGTATTACTAGGACAAATTGACAGTTCTATTGACAGTTAATACCAGGTTTAACCCTTATAGTGCCATAGTCCTTGGTTCCTGCTGGGATTCACATTTTGCACCATTTGTGATAGATTTTTAAAAGTGGTGCAAGAAAATGCCAGCAACAACGTTAACTTTGCTCTCACTTGTGTATGTTTTGATCTGAATCACTCGAGCACTGAACTGCTACATTCGTTCCCTGTAATTGGTCAGACTATATCAAACCCCTGTCATTCAACCGTTCATCAAAAGTCTTTCACCTAATCCAACTTAGAAAGTAGCTACAGTCTTGGCATACATATCTTTATATTGTTTTTCCACAGTACATGTAGGTAAGAAAAATTAGCAAGCTCGGTCAAATCCAAGATACTTCATATAAGGATAGGCTAAATGAAATGGGAATCTGACGTAAACTTGCCAGCTTGATTTGTGGCCTGGTGAATCAAAACTGTTTATTTCAATATCTTTGGGCCTGGGTGCAAAACAATGAAGACGACAGAGCCTAAAATGGCTACGTCATATAGGCCATTTTGAAAAAGTAATGTGTTTCTACATAAAAAAAAAAAATATTGACATACGGTAACCACACTTTAGCTATTTATTATGCATTTCTAGATTTTTTCTTAACCCTTTACCCCATACAGCATTTCTATTGTATCTCTAATTGACCCTAAATTACAGCAAGGATGATGCCATTTCTTATGTGTATATGACAACTTTTGATAGTGTAGAAAACATTGTGGCAAAAGGTGAAATTGCTTGTCATGAGCAATTTCACTTTTTGCCACAATGTTTTTCCAAAGGCTCCTACAAGCAATACGAAGAAATGAGTATCTATGGAGTAAAGGGAATGTGAATTCAAATATGATCAATTCTGTAAAAATAGAAGTTGGGCATGCCAGAAAATTTTATGAACGTAACTAATGTATGACACATAACCATTGTGTGAGTCTTGGGTATAATGGTAGCCCACAAAAAAAAGGACAGCATAATACTGAGTAATGAAAACATGAGCATGAAACATTCATCCGAACTACATATATCCGGCTACTATACAAGTTACTATTCATTTTTTTTCTTGTCAGAATATATCGGTTTTGACATAATTTTGACTTAAAGCTTGTGTGCCGAGCATCATGGAGTACAATTAGGCTCTGGTTTGGTACAAAATTCTGTGCTTTAATAAACGATCCCTGCTTGAAAGGAAATTTAGGGAAAGAAAACTTTGGAAAATAATAAGGAAGTTGGTAAAATAATTTCATAACAACTGAAAGTAAAGTGTCAACCAAAATATACCTCAATAGAATTTAAGGTTACTATTTACCTGCACTTCTTCAATCTTTAATGCACAAATTATTCCAATAAGTGTTGCAAGAGAGAAGTCCATCCTTGTATTTCTCAAGTGATGTTGCGTCAATGAAGATGGTCGCAACTCATGTGATTTCCGGGTTAAAGTCCTTAAACGAGGTAGAAGGTATATTTAGGTTAGTACTTTCCATGTTGCCCAACCGTCTCTGTGGCGCAATCGGTTAGCGCGTTCGGCTGTTAACCGAAAGGTTGGTGGTTCGAGCCCACCCAGGGACGAGGTTTTTTGATATTTTTTTTTTTTAGCCCTCCCGACTGAAGGGCAGCTGAGGCATGGTTCCTTATTCAGGTCGTCTTGCTGTCCATCTGTTAGTCTTTTCTTCGATAAAGAGTGGTAGGATTTCCGTGAAATTTTACAGTTTGTAACATCGATGTAGCCTAATTCCTATTAATTTCTATTAATTAATATGGCTATCAGTAAGGGAATTTCGAAAATTGAATTATTTGTGATCTGGTCTTTTATGATACTTGCACAGTTTATAATCATCACACAGTAGCTTCAATCCTCTTGAATTTCCCTTCTACGCGATATATAGTCCGCATTTGTTATCCGATTTTCATGCAACTTACACAGATGGAAACTTTCATTTCCTGTGTACGCGATATAGTCCAGAACTTGCACAGATCATTTGCATCATCAAGGGATATTAAGTCATATTCAAAATGAAGAAAATCCATTGATCCATTGATCAGTTTACGTAAAGCATCCATTTGATGAATTAGTCTTGCCACTCATTTCAGCACCACAAAGTCCACATTATCGGTCATAATTCTTTGAAAATTGCAGGATTGTCCGCACAAGGTCAGTGAGTCGCGCTTAGCAGCCTAGAAATTAATTCAAACCCACTGTTGCAGCTGCATGGATCAATTGTAAATATCCTCAAAAGGTGAAAATTTGTTGACTTATTGATTTCAAAGATAAGGTATATCACAAGAATTTTACATTCTATGATCAAAGCAGATCTATATGATTAGATATTAAGAGAGAAAAAAAAACCTTATATAAAAACAAACACGGGAAAATTTTTGTCCATATCTAAGTATATAACGGTTACCATGATAAAAGAATTTCAAAGTCCTGTTGGTATACATATGATACCTATTCACTATAACCATTCTTCAGAAAGTTCTTAGTCTTATTCTCCAGAATTTTCGAAATTTGAAAGTAACATGACTTCTGATTGGCTAAACCATTTGGTTTAGCTTTTTAACATAGAGACAAATCTAGAGAATAAGACCAAGAACATTCTTAAGAATAGTTGGTGAATGGGGACCCAGGTTATCTCATGAAAATTGGAGGTTCTGTGATCAGAAGGAAGTAATTTAGATTCAATCCAACCCGGCGACACAGGATGCGGTCACAGCAGAGAAAATCGCGGTCAAATCACTAGTGTAGGTTAGGAAAGGCTAAACGAGCAATCTCTGTGTTATGAACGGCAAAGGACCCCATTAAAAAGACAAAAACAAATAATCTCACGATACCAATCCAAGATCAGTCTATGCCAGATGATTTTGATCTATGGTGGGTGGAAAAGAACTCACTAATAGAGTAGGAATAACATCAGTGCATCAATTTTACCCATTCATTTAGTTTGAAAAGGCATGCAGAGCTAGAGAAAAATCAGTACATGAATTTGTAACTTTCAACTTAGGTCGCGGACTTTTTTTGTACCTACGTGGGCATTGTGCGTAGAGAGCGCTACGGCCTTGATGTCCGTCATTTAATTGATTCCGGAGACCAGCCTGCGTAGCTCATGTGGTCTAAAACGTCAGGAAGTCTTAGGTAACTTGAGGGTGTGGGTTCGAGCCCAACGGCTTCTATATATATATATATATATATATATATAAAAAACTATGAGACGTTAAACCGAGGTCCTTTGTGGCAGTGCTTTACACCCAGCACGTTAAAGAACGAGGCGTAACTTCGGATGGTTTCGCCTTTTATCTTGCACTATCCCCCCATACAAAACTGTTAGTCTTCAGGGGGCGTCGCCCATTATCAGCAACCGATATCCACGATAAACAAAAGAAAATTCAATGAAATTCAATTTATACTGGAGAGCAAAACTTGAAAAGAATTTCTGAGACATCATTAGCACAATGGTCTCACGTCTAAGAACACCGTGATAATGAAGACGAACAGTTGGGCCATTCACAATATGTACAGGCTATTGTTAACCCTTTTCCAAACCGGCGATCACGTGTTGAACGACCGTAGAGAAGTCAGTATTTGAAAGCGTTGTTGTAAGAAAAGAAAACGTTAAAATGAAGGTGCCCTGGTGTTGCGCCATGACGAACTGCTCCTGAGTCGTAGTGCCCAAAGGTAGCTCAGTTTAAAACTTTGACAGAAAAATCAATCAGTTAATCAAGGGTATTTCAGTTTTAACTTGGTGTTCCATGGCATCTATCTATGCGTTGCTGAAGTTTCTTTGACTATTTTATTTCAGTCAAATTCTTTCACTATATATACTGCTGCATTATAACATACATACACATATGGAGCCAGAAAAGTGTTCAGCAATGAAACAGAAACAGGTACTCTAGTTATGACTTTATCAATCCTGACACAATTTAAGTCAACTAGGGATTCGAACTTACAAACCATATACAAGTATTTCAAGCTTTGTGTGTTACAAAGCTCTCTTCTCGGTCGCTTTGGAAAGAAAGTTGTGTGAGAAAGCCAGGAAACATATGTGCGTCACCGACCGCCATGTTATGACCTGTTAAGAGACGAGTCTACCATACCCCTTTGTATAGTCTCAGTGCCGTAAAAAAGAACAATTGTAAATTTTGCCATGACGAATTGTTGGTTGGTCTTTAAGCCATCTTGTATCACCTATCAACCGTTCAGCAGGTGCGCTACTCATCGATTGGATTAGAACAGCCAGAACATGTTCTGAAGAACACTTCACAGTGTTCCGAAACACTCCATTGACCCAGAACATATTCGGAGTGTTCGGTATTCTAATCCGATCGAGGTGAAGCGCACCTGCTGAACGGTTGCTAGGTGATACAATGGCTGAAAGACGGACAATTCTTCATGGCAAAATTTGCAGTTGTCCTTTTTTACGATATGAATGCCATAAATAGAGGCATAGTAGACTCGTTTCTACACTCTCTCTGCAGCTAATCATATCCTCTACTTACACTGCTCTGACAGTAGCTCTTGCCAATCATGCCAATGTACTTTCATTTCGTTATGGTTCAGAATAATGTTCCGAACGTGCTTCATTCAGAACATATTTCCAGAACAGTGTTTTGTGTTCTGAACAATTTCTTTCGCACGTTCCAGAACAGCATTCCAGAACACAGAGCATTGTGCCAGAACAGGTGAAAGGAAAACGCCCTATATACAGTACACTCCTCGCGGATTTTGCTATTTTCGCTGTCCGCGATGGATTTAGCGCGGACCCAACGCGGCGATTTTACAACACAGGTGAACGCGGACTAACCCGGAGCGCTGTTTAAACGCGGCGATCCCTGGCGGACCGCGGCGGTCTGATTACGCAATTAAAACGACGCGATGACTCCGCCGCGATCAGACAGGTAAGTTTCTTTTCAGTGTAGCAAATGATTCAAGAATGAATGAAGTTACGCACCATTTTACTCTTTTACAAAGTCATATTACACGTATGTATCTCCACGAGCATTTTTTATATCAGAAAGAAAAAAGACGATAAGCAGTCATCATTGCCAAGCAAATTATTCAACGGGCACTGAATTAATAGGTTATAGAATCGAAACACATAAATCTTTAACCACACATCATGAGTTTAAAGTGCCTTGCAGAACTGAAGGGTTGCGAAAACATTGTAGGAAAAAATGAATAGGCCGGCAACCAGCATTTTCTCTTATGCAATGTTTATCTACCTTGTCAAACACTCTTCGACAATATATATTACGAGTGATGTTCATATTTCCTGAACTCTCTACCAAACGACAAAATTTGTCCAAATTGAATAAAACATTTGCAGGCGAAATTTTGAATCTAACTCAAAATATAAAACGTGTTTTTTGTTAGGTGAGACCATTGCGGGAAAAGGAAGAAAATGCTGGTTTGAGGCAAAATGACAGCGCCGGTGTAATGCAGAGAAATGACCCCCATTACAAAATGACCTATGGTTATTTCTCAACGTAGAATAATGACCCATGGGTCATTTTTCTACGTCGAGAAATGACCCATATTCCTCTACGTCGAGAAATGACCAGGAGGACATTTTGTAATGGGGGTCATTTTTCTGCATTACACCGGCATGTACCGTCAAGGAGAAATAGTTCACGAGCGGCTCTTAGGCCTATGAGGTCTTGACTCTTGAGCTTATTTTTTTTTTTCTACCAGCGATAACGATCACTAGCAAACAAAATGTTAATTTTTACAAATTGATAAAGTTATCTCCACATGTTCGTTACAAAATTAGATGAATGAATCTCGTAGGACTGAATACATAAAATCAAAGTCCCTGGTTCCTCCGTGAGGGTTTTGGTTAAAAATCAACTCTTTACAAAGTCACAAAATTTTCCAAAACTGAAAGCATATGCAGACGACGACTAAAAGTAGCAATGTGATAGAAAACCTTCTGGGACAAGGAGAAGTTGCTGGCTGCGATCACTGTTTTCTCTCCTCACAATGAAGACTTCTTCCCAATGAGTAGATAAAATCATTACATGTATATAGTGTTGAGCACTATTCTCAACATGATTTCAGCCAGCTCAAGGCTGCCAGCTAGTGCATCTGCATCTCTTTTCCACACTTTGTAAAATTATTTTTCAAGACGATGAAGACACTAATGTCTGCTCTAAACACAAATCGTAGCAAAATGCTCAGTTGTCAGAGAAGAATGAATCTTTTCGTAATGACCAATATCAATCCTCGAAACCAGTTTTGCTGATCTTGGATCCCGCGTCATAAGCCCGCATTACTAGCCAACTTTCAAGATTGGATATCACGTTCTTAAATATCATGGGAGAGAACTTGCAGATCAGCGGGAAAAGGGTTCGGTTTGTAAACTAAATTTTAGCGTGTTAATCCTTTCCCAAACGACAAAATTTTAGACTGGTCCAAATTGAAAGCACTTGCAGACGACAAAATTTATGTTACTCAAAAAGCAAAATTTGTTTCCAGCAGGGAAGAAAATATTATGGGAAGAGGGGGAAATGCTGGTTACCAGCATTTTCTCCTTTTCTCATGATGTTTTCAAAAGGTTTCTCTCTCAGGGCCGTAAAAACCCAGCGATTGTTTGGCAAAGGCTTAAACTTTCAAAAGTGTTAAGGGATACAAGGGTTTAATTAACAAAAGACGCGTGCATTTTGCAAAATAAAGATTATCAATCCCCATATTTGGCTGATCTTGTTCTAAAGTTGGAAGATGGGTAAACTCGACCTTTATCCATTCAACAGACGACAAAATATTAAACTCATCCATATTAAAAGCATTTTTGCTGAAATGAGAGAAGTTGTCTTAAAAAGGTTGGGATACTTTGTGGGAAAATGTTGTTAACATTTTTCCTTTACCCACTTAGTTTATTGTCATGGGACCGTTCAGACTGGGTCTTGTGTTGTAATAGGTTAACCAGTTCGGAAAAAAAATATCTGTGCAATGTAAGTGGTTGTGCTTGTCTCCATGTACATGTGATAAAATGAAGAGTATATGATAATTGTTTTCGTTCTTGAAGACTGGTATATTTATGATTACGGCCTATTATCTTATTTTTTCCTACGAGACAACATTCCGTCATGTTCTAAAAAATAAAGGGTTGGGATTTCATACACAAATGACACGTGTTAACTCTTTACCAGACCTCCAGATTTTACCCATATCCAATTCTATAACATTTGCAGATTACCAAATGAAATTCAAACAACCAAACTTGTCTTTTGGGTGAAGACGTTGTCGGAAGAGAAGCAGCTGCTGATATCAGCACATTTTCTTCTCCCACTATGGTTTCTCGATGCTCTTGAAACTTGGACCATGATTATTTGGTAAAGGGTTAACAATAAACGGACAACCCCCCGCCGGTTTTTATTGCCAAATTTGGTTGTCGGGGTGTAATATAAGCTTTAACCCTTAGTCCATACAGCAATAAATAAATGGAGCTGAAACGTATGTGTAGAAGACGACGATTATGAACTTTTCACTATTGTTTTGAGTTAGAACATGTCTTAGAATATCAGAGTAAAAAGTTAAATTGCTAGTCACCTGCATTCTCCTTTTTCCTCAATGTTTTCAAAAGCCGAATAGTATTATTCGGTAAACGCTTAACGCACCGATTGCAGCTTTAATTCCTTTCAGTATCGTTTACAGACGATGTAGATGAAGATCGTGCTGCACTATCTCTTACAACTATGCACTGTGAGCTTTTCTAGCCGAGACAAGATTAAAAGCTTTCAATTCTTTGTTATTTGTATGGTGGAGTTATTTTTTGTATTATGTTAGGATAAACTCGGGTAATGCCTGAATCAGCAATCTAAGGAGCCCAGGTAAAAAGGTTTTGAAAACAATGTTGGAAAAGGAGAAAATTCTGTAAAGCAATATACCACCATAGTTCCAAGATATTGTCTACTTTTCAAAGAGAAACATAATCATAAATATGATACACAGTAAATTTCTCATCTGCAAATGCATACAAATTGAACAAGTCTGAAAATTTGTCGCCTTATTCAGATGTAGGATACGGATAACATAGGTTTCAACCTAAAGGTATGGAAAATATTCCGAGGATGACAATCTGTGTATTATGTCCGAATGCAAGTTGCAGGCAGACCAAATCATGTCAAAATCAGGCAAAAAGTAAACTTAAGACTTGCCAACTTTTAACCTAATTTTTGTATTAATATCCAGCGACAAACAGTTGGCACAACCAGGGATCTTATATACAAGATCCCTGGCACACATGCAATAACAGATTATCATCTTCATAATTTTCACTCTTTTAAATGCATTTTAACACCAGCTTTGTTTACTTCGGCAAACATTATTACCTACAGCACTCGAATGCAGTCAAAACAAGTGGTACTCATTTAAAGTGCCTGTTACGATTTTTACAGACATCGTGGATTGAGATCAGACAACGCATCACGCAATGTCTGATCTTTAATAGATCACTGTCCGCATACTATAGTGTCAGAGTTACCCAAACAGCCTGATTCTACAATTTATTTATGCAACTCTTGGCTACGGTTGATGTCGATTCCATTTGAGCCATGCTCTGTGAACAAATTGGTTTGTTGTGTCTACAAACAGTATCAACTCCGGTAACCCTGCACAGAACGTACAGACTTACCTGTGTCGAAACATTTTGCTCTTTGGTCAATTTTCAGCATGTTATTCTACCTCATGACTCGGTCGATTGTTAAATAAATGGATCCATGTTTTGTGATGGCTTGCTTGGTGCGTCACGGATATGCATTAGAACCATTTTTCACAGAGTATGGCTCATTCAGTTTGCACTCAACGAGAAAATAACTCATTGTATGGTTGTTTTCGTAGGTCAGCCGATTACCAGTTCGAAGGTAGACGGCTTCATTATGATGGTTAATAAATGCATAAATTAATTTATAATATCTGGTTATCTAAATAAATTCTGGATGTTATAAGATTCTGCAAGTTATACGGCATATTTGATTTACTCTCTCTCTCTCTCTCTCTCTCTCTCTCCTTTCAAATCAAACCAGTATTCATGATAGAACTATTTTAATATGAAAAGCAACTTATAACGTGAACTGTATCATAAAAAAAATCCTGACGTGAACTATAATATTTTAGTGTAATGGTAATTTTCTCTTTAGTTGTTACAATTTCTATTGACATATTAATGTCATATATAGTTTTTTTTCCAAAAATGATGATGAAATAGAAATAATATTGAATTCACTCCTTTTAGTAGACATTTTAACCCATTTCCTTCCTCTTTAATTGCCTGTTTAACATATTTATTTTATATCGATTGAGAAACGAGTTAATCTCTCTCGAATCTGCCTTCTGGGAACTTGAATATAATAAAAAAAAAAAGTCTTTCATATGCCTTCTGGGAACTTGAATAAAATAAAAAAGTCTTTCATAATCTCAGACAGTTAAGTTCCAAGATATGAACGCATGACGTTTTCTGATCTTGGTCTTCTCTGCAAAAGCAGTTTTATGCTGAAAGGTTTGAGATGCCGAAGAGAACCCCAGTCTCGTTTTCGAAAACTACCAAAGTGCCGAAAGTTAACCCATTACCACACAATCCCTACTCCCGAGAAACAAGCTTTTAGAAAACATTGTGGGAAAAGGAGAAAATGCTGTTAACCAGTATTGCTTCCTTTTCCCATAATGTTTTCTACCCTTCACAAAACAAATTTCAAATTTTCTGCCACTTTTATTTTGTCGTCTGAAAATGCTTTAGATTTGGTCAAACCTCAAATTTTGTCATTTGGTAATGAGTTAAATCTGTTGCGGTATGTCGAGATATTCTAGCCGGGATAACCTTCAGGTCCAAAAGATTACACTATGTTCAGCAAAGTTGATGGGATGGGATCCGCCAATATCTAGGCCTAATGGCAGCAAAATGACGAGGGGGAGATGTAACCGTTTTTTCGGTTTTAAAAAATAACTTTGGTGAAAAAAAAGGAGAAAATATTCCGAACATTTTAAGCGACATATTTCTAGACATTCGCTGCTATGACGATCTTATAGAAAATTAAACAGATCTATAGTTATTTTGACTTACCAAATGAAGTGGTAATCCATCATAGGAATCTAAGTCGTAAATAGTTAAGAAGGGTTAGATAAGGTCGTATAAAAAAGTGTCAGTCGGTTTAGTATGACACGTGCATATGGAACTAACAACTGGGACAGTACTTCACACTGCCGGAGTGCTATACCCAACATCAAAGGAATACCGAGTTAACCCTTGCCTCTCCTTTGTGTTAAGTTTGCATATATTATTTTACCCTTTATCAAAGGACAAAAGTTTAGACTGGTCCAAATTGAATGCACTTGCAGACGGACAAAATACATTTTACTCAAAAATTGAAATTTGTTTCTAGCAGAGTAGAAAACATTGTGGGAAAATATGAGAAAATTTTGGTTACCAGCATTTTCTCCTTAGCCTACAATGTTTTCAAAATGCTTCTACCTCAGCGTCTTAAAAAAAAAGGGAATGTTTTTGTAAAGGTTTAAAAGGTAACGAAAAGAGCGGGTTTTTATTCAACCCTTTCCCAAACAAGCCTTTGTTTGTACGTGTCTGCAGTACATGTCTTTTGCAAACAATGTGGGAAAAGGAGAAATTGCTCGTAACGAGCAATTTCTCCTTTTCCCACAGTGTTTTCTGCCCGTTCAGATAATTTTCTGCCATTGTTATAAAAGTTAAAATTGTCGTCTGCAAACTCTTTCAGTTTGGAAGAGTCTAAAATTTGTCATTTGAGAAAGGGTTAAGAGAACAAGAGGATCATTTTAGTTCAGAATGTGGACCGATGTTTTGTTTTTCTGACGATCCTGCCTGCATTTTGAAAAAGCTGAATATATGTACAGTTCTATTCGTTACCCTTTGGTTTCCTTACATCCAGAGACTGAGAAAATGAGGATAAACAGTGTGATAATATACACGTACAGGGTAGCATAATTTTTTCATTTTTTTTGGGTTTCTTTTTTTTTTTCAAATTAAATTACAGATTATGTTATGGATTTTCGGCGCTCTATGGCTTAAGTTATTAATTGGGATTCCAGTCGGAGTTTTTCCTCTTTTAAGGACACGCTTGTGAGTCACAAACAATCAAGAAGTAGTAACTTTGGTTTTCGGTGTTTGGAATCCAGCATGAAATTGCACTTTTAATCCGAAATTCGAAATTTCATATCGCTAACACTAAATATGGGATAGGCCTACAAATTTGTAACTTAGCGAATCGCTGATTAAAATGATATATAACGTTTCGTGGCATCCTAACTTAAGTAATCCCTGTTGGCAAAGCTTATATCCGCATTTAAAGGTACGAAAATGTTGCGGTCGTAATGGAAGAATTAGTTTCTGGTTCCCAAAACAGTGGGGAAAATTACAGATATTTATGTATAAAAATTTACAGTCATCCTGGAGAATTTTCCCCCGCGATCCCTCGCACAGTCGCCGCGATCCACCGCGTTTACCTCCTGCTGTGAAGTTGCCCGATATTTTCTGAGGCCGCGGTGACACGTCCGCCGCGTTTCCGCGGCCGATACCTGTACAGCAGATTTGCCGCGGACAAATTGGTCCATCGCGGCTCGCGGACTTGAGCAAAATCCGCGAGGAGTGTACTGTATATATACTGGGGACCTTCAAAGCAATCGCTGTTGTCGTTTCGGGTTTTAAATAAGGACAAATACCTTAAGTTTTTCTATATCTTACACCACGTATATTGGTAATTTTTCTATGTTTATACGCAACTGAGCCATTCTACAAACTTTCAGGTTTTAACTCTTTACCACCCGAGAAAATGTTAGACCGGTCCAAATTGAAAGCATTTGCAGACGACAAAATAAAAGTGACTCAAAATAGAAATTCGTTCTGGGAACGGTAGAAAACACTGGGAAAAGGAGAAAATGCTGGTTACCCGCATTTTATCCTTTTCCAACAGTGTTTTCAAAAGGCTTCTTTCTCCGGGGCGTCAAAAGTAGGGATTGTGTGGTAATGGGTTAAATTAAGTGATTTTTTTCTTTCCAGCTGCTAGGATTTGTCTTTAACATGTGGAGAATTTACAAGTAGTGAAAAGTTTCGATTCAGGTCAGCCTTCGAGTACTACGCAGGCTATGAAATAGCCTTCATCACGCGAAAAAGGGCATTTGGACATTTACGAAAAGCGTCGTCTCGTAACTGCCTGCTAACCCGAGACGGCACTTCACAACAATAAGATTTTGACCTACAGTAGACATGCACAAAATAGTAAATAACATAAAAGCGGAAAGTGTCGTTTCAAATTAGCCTGCACGGACTGTGCAGGCTGATCCAAGATGACATTTTACGCAAATGTCCGAATGCCCCTTTTCTCGTGTTGCAGGCCAAATGAATCAACAGTTTAGCATACCCTTGTAACCATCATGGCTCAGCTTTTTTTTCATTTGTGTGTTTGATCTGTTTTACTTATTACTTCTTGCTTTTCAAACACAAGTAATTATCTGGGTATGGCCTAAAACACTTGGACCAAAACGGATGTCAAACGGTTGAGTAGTTCAACCGTTCATGTACAGTACTCCCCTACACAGACTAACACGTTGTTTAACGTCTTTTTCATCACTATTACAGTTATGTCACGGCAGTCAGAGCGCCTACCCATGCTTTCCTGGAGTTTTTGTCACCATTGCTTCGAACAATTTTTTTCCCATCGTAAATCCTTATACAAAAGATAAGGAAGGCTGTCGCATTAATGCAATAAATTGTTATGAATGTCTTTCAACCAAAATAAATTACATGTATATATATATCTTACATTATTTTCTTACTCTTCCTCGTCGCTTGGTTTTATTTACTGACACAAATACCCAACTAACGTGCGAAGGATGAACATTATTTTGGAGTCGAAAAAAATGTGACTTAAACCTCTTTTGTGGGTATAGATAGGAATTACCCTAGCGACAAAAATCATCTGTGAGCCTGTGTATTGCAGAGGAATGACCCTCCACTACAAAATGACCCGTGGATCATTTGTCTACGTAGAGGAATAGCCCAGGTCATTATTCTAAGTAGAGAAATGACCCCATGGGTCATTTCTCCACGTAGAGGAATAACCCAGGTCATTCCTCTACGTTGTAAAATGACTTCTTGGGTCATTTCTTACGTAGAGGAATGACCAGGGTCATTTTGTAGGGGAGGGCCATTTCTCTGCAACATTGGTCAGTGACATAAAAGGTAATGAGTATAGACTAGGAATACCGCCACTTTAGCTGTATGTCCGGAACGTTGAGGATTGTCAATATTTACCAACGGTTTATCGAATCAGCTGCGCCTATATTAAGGGCTCTATAATAGCGACTGATAGTAAATAATGTAAAACTGATCGCGCTTTCTACAAAAACTGACGTATCCGTGCGCTTTTATCTATAAACAGAAATATGTGGTTCTCTTGTGCTCGTATGAAAATTAAACATATTTTCATTTTAGGACTGACTTTAACCCTCGCTTGTTATCTCTTACTTTCGAGAGAGCGCACATCGATTTTTTTGACAACAGAACCCGAGACGTTAATCCCGCCAGTTAAAATCAAAGCAAGTGATGCTTTTGCGGACAATTTGGAGGCGCGAAATTTAAAAGAATTATCTGTAAGTGACAAATTCGGGCTCGGCAAGAAAGTAAAAGAAAGTGAGATTGATTCAAATGAGGAGGATGAAGAATATGCAGATAATGAAGGAGGATCAGTTAATGTATACGTGGTAGAAGAACATCACGAAGGTCTGTCTGTCTTTTTGTCTGTCTTTTTGTCTGTGTCTGTCTGTCTGTTATAGCGACTCATGAATTGAAATTTGTTTTTCAAAAGGGTAGAAAACATTTTGGGAAAAGGAGAAAATGCTGGTTACCAGCATTTATTTTAAGCTCAGAATGTTTTCATTAGGCTTCTTTCACAGAGTTGTGAAAATCAGGGATTGTTAGGTAAAGGGTTAAACAGAAAAGTATATGAAAACCTCGCTATAATATTGAACTCCGGTGTAAAATCTACGATACAGGGTACGTACATGTACATATACACATACTGGTATTCTTTAGATATGACTCCAATAGTTTATAATAGTTCAAATGCCGCCTGGTTTCAATGAAGATCCGAAAATACCCCGTGTAACTACTTCCTGTTAGATTATCTGTTTGGGTAATATTCTTCGTTTTGGATGATCATGTTACATCTTAGGTCAAACACGCAGCAGAAAACAAAGAAATCACTTCAGTATGAAATAGATGATTTGATAAATCAAGTTTTACCCTTTGCCATGCATTTGAATGGAATGCACTTGCAGAAGACCAGAACCCCAGATAAAGAGAGCGATTTTGATTTTAAAATTGAATATATTAATTATTCTCCACTAAACCCTATGATGTGGGTACTCATTAGAATCGTCTCATCGAGACGATTCTAATGAGTACCCACAACATAGGGTTTAAAATAGAAATAATGGATTTAAAATACCACTACTCCCTCTAATCTGGAGGTCTGAAAAGATCAAATCAAATGTTACTCAAGTTACTTTAACCCTTTCCCAAACGACAAACTTTTGGACTAGACCAAATTGAAAGCATTTGCAGACGACAATTCAGCTTTTGCTGAAAAGATGATTTCTGTCTATGATAGGGTAGAAAACTTTGTGGGAAAAGGAGAAAATGCTGGTTACCAGCATTTTCTCCTTTTCCCACAATGTTTTCAAAAGGCTACCATTCCAGACCCGTAAAAACCAGGGATTGTTTGGGAAAGGGTTAAATATAATTTATTTTATAAGTTGAAACGGGGTTGGGCCGCAAGTTCTCACAACTTCGAAATGGCCCTTTTCCTGTGGCTCAAGTTAATGGTTTTGTTTTTGAAAGAGTAGAAACATTGTAGGAGAAGGAGAAATTGCTAGATTCCAGCATTTTCTCCTTTTCGAACAATGTTTTAAAAGTCTTCTCCTTTAGGATCGTTTAAACCAGCGTGGGAAAATACAGTTTAATGTATACAAAACATACGGAAATATTGTTGCAAAATGAGAAATCGTTCGATACAAGCAATTTCTTTCGAAGCCACAATGTCGATTGATTGATTGATTGATTGATTGATTGATTGATTAATTGATTGATTGATGGGTGGATGGATGGATGGATGGATAGGTGGATGGATGGATGGATGGATGGATGGATAGGTGGATGGATGGATGGATGGATAGAGAGATGGATAGATAGATGGATGGATGGATGGGTTTGGAGAGAGTGAACGAATCAGTGTTCTAGTATTAAAGAAATCGTCCAACAATATATCGATCATATCATGGTGACGAAGATTCACTTTCTAAGCGGGAGAGGGATTGGGGCGGGTCAGTCGGTAATGCAATGGTGTCCTCGGGACATCGACTCCCAGCACAGTCACATCCGAGGACCTGTGTTAGTCACTGCGACTGGGCTCATTTTCTTGTCACCGATGGACATTGTTTGGACGATTTGTATGTGGGAAAGCAGCCAGCTGCTCAAAAGCAACAGATGTACGACCAAATGGTGACGAAACTTTCAGAAATTCATAGACAGGATTAATTACCAACCTCACGTGACTGAAGACATGTTAAAACAGTATTAAGAAATCAAACAATTGAACACTTATCAATGTGCTTATGGGGGTTCATCAGTATTCGACAGGGATTTTGATAAACCTTGCCCAACATGCTTCCCATTAAAACAAAACCGGGTACAGTTGGTGAAGATCTTGCCCAGTACCTCTGGATCATAAGTTCAACACCTTTACTCCTGAGTGGGTGACATACATGCAAGTGCTTACTATATCGAGAGCTGAAAAATCGAGTGCAGTGGTAAAGTTAGTAATTTAAACAAACACGGCAGATTACTGCAACTGTCAAAAGGCAGAGAGAAAACCAATTATCTTCTCAGCTGTTTATGCCTTTCACGTTCTTTGATAGAAAACGAGGGGAAAAAAGACAACATAAATCGCCTATAGGAGGCTAACGTCACATTTGATATGCCCAAATGGATAATATTCATTGGAATTCACCGCACAATCTTTTCGGTTAACCTAAAATATACTGGGGGACAAGTTGTGCAGGTTTTTTATGAAGAATTAAGATTTACGGAAATAAAGAATTCATAATACATGTATAACATCCAACCTGCATGCTGCAAAACGCGACTCGGGGACCTTTTGCGAACATTGTAGATTAAGATCAGACTGCACAGGACGTGCAATATGATCTTGTATTTACACTGTCCGATATTTTCCCTCATCGAATTGGTTTTTACTGTTGGTTTCGAATTTTATATAGCAGGATAAGGGTTGAATTCAAGACTAGTTCTAAGAATGTCTCTCCGCCAATCAAGTGACTGGACTTTGACTTTAGTACTAGAACTATATTAGGAATTTATATTTTC
This sequence comes from Tridacna crocea, assembly GCA_943736015.1. Taxonomy (NCBI): domain Eukaryota; kingdom Metazoa; phylum Mollusca; class Bivalvia; order Cardiida; family Cardiidae; genus Tridacna; species Tridacna crocea. Next base: position 25,947,384 of record OX031056.1, read on the forward strand.
GTTATTTATGAGCCGTGCTCTGTGAAAAGGGAACTTAATGCATCTGCGAAAAGTTTCGGCCCAGGTCAGCCTGCGCAGTCCGCGCAGGCTGACCTGGGCCGAAACTTTTCGCTATTGGTCGATTTTCTGTTTGTCAAAGTAGCAGTCTACCTCATAATTAAGTCGAATATTCTAAAGGTGGCTCTTATGTATCCATAATTATGTCATGACTTGGGACAGTGTCGTGTATAACGGAGATGCATTAAGCCCCCTTTTGCCACAATATGGCTCATATTCTATGAACCCCGTAATCAAAAAGATCACAAGACTGGGTGTAGAACTGAATATAAGCTGCTTTTTGTGGAAAAAAAAGAGAATTTAATTCATTTATGTAATGCATAAAACAAAGCAAGTTGTCGCATAATTTGGATCCTATTTGACTAAAACTGGCTTAATCATGAGGTAGCGTATTTTTGACAAGCAAAAATATTACCTACAGAAAAAGGTGTATGACGCAGGTCAGCATGGAGCAAGCCCCTGCATTGAAAACATTTATGAGAAAAAAGTCGATGACTTTATTCTTGATTTGTAAACAGTAACTTTTCTTGTTTTTCAAGAGTCGAAGAATATTTTATGTATTACTCTCAGACGGCATCGGTGTCTTTCTAAGGTTAACTGACTTCATAACAGGAAACAGGTATTACAAACACTGGATCAGTTCAAAACATTCAAATAGGGAATACCAGGGACGAAGCAGTCACTGGTAATTTTCCAATCAAATGTGCAAATGGCGCTGTGGTAGAGTGGTCATAACCACTCTGCTATCTTCCATGCGGATCAAGTTCGAGTCACGGGATAAACTTTTTTTTTTAATCAAGCGTTTGTTTTTTAAGGTAAACCAATGATTATATTATTTTTTTTATATATATATGATAGTGAATATATGTACTTGTAATTAGTTTTCTGATTCATATTTAATTGACATCACATGAGATTGCACGATGATCCTTGTGATATTTGGGAAAATTGAACCAAAATAATAAAAAAAAAAATCTTGCAAAGGAAATGACGCTAGAAATAGCTTAGTGTTTTAGACTTCTAAGATGACTAAAGCCACAAACTGCTGGCTACTAGTTTTCTTCCTGTTTCAGGGCTTTGACGGTAGAGAAATCTTCCCTATAGTTGGGAACCTAACCTTCTCTGAAGCTCGACTAGACCAAGATTTAATTTGGAGAATTATTGAAAAAAAAATAACGATTGAGAAATAAAGCAATCTAAGTCAAAAAGTAACAGCATGCTTGCGGTCTTGGTATAGGATAAATATGTTTTTTTTTAGGCAGACATTGCAGTTGATAAAGCCTTTGAGCAGTGAATAATTGTGGTCAGAGACAAGGAAGCAATACTGAATGTTAAGAGGCTCGGGGTACCGATACGGCCAGTGAAAATGAAAAGATACAGACACTGCTGGTGAACGGGATGAGAGTTGCGCACTTCTCATTGTATGTTATATCAATCATATAAAAATGTGTTTTAAAACAAGAAAAAATGAAATGAATAACATATAGTTACAACAAAAGAATATCACTGACAAAAAGGTATACACGTCAAAAAAAGGGAAGAAAATATGAAAAAAGGGGGGACACACACACACAAAAAGACTATCAAACAAGAAAAAGAAAAGAAAGGAGAAAACAGACAAAAATAATCCCCCTAAATTAAAAAAAAAAAGTGAATTATACAGCTCGAACCAGGATATCCGGCTCGATCAACAGGGATCTTTCCATTACACCACTGATCACTTTAAAAACTCAATAAGATTTTAAAACTTTTAAACCTTTTGAATGTATACCTATTAGTTGAAATTATTGGATAATTTACATGTTCTTCCCGTATAGGAAGATAGAATGCTATGAATTACTGTAAACAAAGGCCAAGGTTATCGCGTTCTATTAATACCATAATGGAGTGCAACACGCGAAAAGGGTCATTCGGACATCTGCGTAAAGTGTCGTCTCGGATCAGCCTGCGCAGTCCGCGCAGGCTAATCCGAGACGGCACTTTCCGTTTTAATGCCATTTTCTGTTTTGCGCATGTCTATTGTAGCACAAAATCTAATGTAGTCGTAAAGTGCCGTCTCGGATTAGCCTGCGCGGACTGCGCAGGCTGATCCGAGACGACACTTTACGCAGATGTCCGAATGTCCCTTTTCGTGTGTTGCACACCATATATAATCGAACTTAAAATATCTTTTGTTGTTGTGCGTACTTTTATTCAATGAATTTCTTTATCGATCATTGTGAATTCTCTACCTATCAAATTTCTGTCTTCTTCTTTTTGAGTATTAACAAATGTCTGTAAATCAAATGAGATATTATGAAAGATTCTTCATAATACCAACCCACGATTGTTGCATAAATTTCTAATTTTTCCCATAATCGTTTTAGCTGCTTTTTTTTAATCAAAGGAGGCCTTTCTTAGACCGTACTGTATAGAACGAACAGCCTTATCTTTCATTCGTCTAAGAAAGCTTTATATTTTGTAAAATATTTCCGTCAATATAATATTGAAATTCGATGAAAGTATTGTCCATATTTACAAGTTATAGTTAATAATAGGAAGATGGGTGGGTGTCGAGGGTGAAGGTTAAGTCAATACCCGCTAGCATACATCGCAAATTAAATTCATTAAATTCTAAATATTCTAAAAACGGACTTCTCGACGTAGAAAAAACTATACATGCTGTTCGAAATGACATATTAAATCCGTGTGGTTTGATTTATTGCACTGGTTTTCTTGACAGAATGTAATATTTTCCATTGAAAACCGAGCTTTTCCGTCCCACAAGATAAGCCTTTCAGGCCTAAAGAACTACCTTGTATCCATTTTAGACAGTGTATATTGATATGTATAAAAGGTACATGCTGATCAGTGGTCTACAGTGTCCGTTATGCCACCCACCCTAGAAGCAGTCCTGGAATAGTGGAGTTAGTTTTTTCACTGTGGATAAATATTTGCCTTTTTTTTTCAACATTGTACGGCTGGAGATTTTAACCCATTACCACACAATCTCGACTTTTAATGGCCCTGTGACAGAAACTTTTGAAAACATTGTAGGAAAAGCAGAAAATGCTGGTAACCAGCATTTTCTCCTTTTCCCACAATTTTGTCTACTCTTCCTAACCCTAGTTTAATTTTTTCAGTCACATTTATTTTGTCGCCTGCAAATCCCCCCCCCCCCCCTTTTTTTTTTAATTTGGACCAGTCTAAAATTTTGTTGTATGTTGATAAGAGTTAAATTCACGGTCTCGGGTCTTTTGGTTTCCCTTTCGGGCGCTCCGGACATAATCATCTCTTTCCCCAAACTTCGCCCTTCAGATTACAGAGGGGATTGAAATTTATTAACCCATTACCACACAATCCCTACTTTTGACGCCCCTGAGAAAGAAACTTTTTGAAAACACTGTGGGAAAAGGAGAAAATGCTGGTAACCAGCATTTTCTCCTTTTCCCACAGTGTTTTTTCTACCCTTTCCAGAACAAATTTCTATTTTTCAGTCGCCTTTATTTTGTTGTCTGCAAATGCTTTCAATTTGGACCAGTCTAAAATTTTTTTGTGTGGTAATGAGTTAAACTCAAATGCCTGGAACCTGGATATGAGTCGTGCTCTATAACAAGGAGGTTTAATGCATCTGCAAAAGGTATCGACCTAGGTCACCTTGCTCAGTGCATGCATGCTGACCATCATCGAAATTAGAGGTCAATATTCTGCACGCCAAATGACGGTTCTACCTCATGATTAAGTCGTCTTTTACACGAAACGAACTTTATTGATCCAAAATTGCAATCTTCGAGCAGAGTTGTCGTTCGTTACCTCACATACATCTCTGCGATGGGCTAAATGACAAGAATATTGTCAAACCGAGGAAAAGATGTTTTATTACTGTTTAACTGTTTCGTGTGTAAAATTATAAGGTAGATATAGGAAATATGATTCTGGACACATTAAAATGGAACTATTTTTTCCAGCCTCTTTACCTTTAAGAATCTTACGCCAAGTTTAACAAAAATGGCTGTGCCAATGAATGATGACAACAGTTTTGACACACCGATAAATCTTAGGTTATAAGATTAAAAAACAAGTTATGGTCATTTAAAAGACATTTAAGCTTTTCAGAAAATCTGTCTTTTTCACATTTCCTACCACATAGTCTGATTGGCCGTATGCTGTTTCAACAGCACACAAAGTAATCGATATTGGTCTTTCTTTCACCGGCGTTTGTGTCGCCATTTTGAGTTCTGGTCATGTGACAAAAGTATTACGTAATGACGGACTACTTTCTAAGCCCACCACAGAGGTGAATAAAATGATCCGGAGTGCACGAGAGTGCCAAAATTGTATGAAGACTTGTTGGGGGGGGGGGCATTACAATAGATATTGGTATAGATCTACATGCATTTATGTATGCCGGATTTTCCCGTGTTCGATGTCCGTGTTTGTAATTGCGATATAGGATGTGTGCACTAATTTACCGGAAAGTAAGTCTAGTAGGTTTTCATTTATTCTTACAATAGGATACGGTGTAATGCAGAGAAATGACCCCCATTACAAAATGACCCACGGTTCATTTCTCGACGTAGAAAAATGACCCGGGTCAATATTCTACATCGAGAAATGACCCATGGGTCATTCCTCTACATCGAGAAATGACCGTGGGTCATTTTGTAATGGGGGTCATTTCTCTGCATTACACCGGCATAAGTATCATGTATTAAAGTTCCCGTAAAGTTAAAAAAATAGGTAATTTTCACCGGTTATAACTCGAAATTACATCGGATAACCCGCCACAACACACATATATATTAAGATCGGAGAAATCTCGAACGTGTCAGTTACTGCATTGGTTGCCGTGATATACTTGTGCGAAATGCATGGAGAAGCCCGTCGATTTCAGGGACGCCACTGATCTTGACAACCTTCGTTATCGTTCGTGTATATTCAGACCAAGTCTTTGAGAACGTCACGTGATAACACTGGATCTAATTAGTGCTATGACGTAGTACACAGGACTAAATTGTTTTCACCTCCAATAGCTCTATTATTACAACAGAGAGTAAAATTGCTCATTTTGAACCAGTTTTTTGTTTTAGACGTGGTAAACTCTTCCTGGATTGATGATAAATGAATAAGCGATTATCAGCCTGTGTATTCGTTTCTGTTTACAATGTCCATAAACTTAATTACAGTTTTCAAGCCTAGAATGGGGAAAAAACATCTTGTGAATGAGTTTTGTTTCAACGCCTTGAATGATCACGTGGTGTTTACATCACTATTACGTCACTACGGCGATTTACGACGAAAAGCTGGCTTATCGTCGGAGATCGTCATTGTAAACGAACATGTCAGATAATGCAGCTTGGTTAGAAATGTTCTAGTATCAGTTCTTTTTTTTTTTCTGCCATTGACTGGAACTTTTACGACCCGCACAAATACATATCGTCAAAGTCATAATAATCGCCATATTTTTACATGGTAAAAATGAAATTTGCTATTATTTTACAGAGGTTCTTTATTCATTTGGACTTTAGTGTCAGTTTAACTGAGTTTTATCACAAGTATCCTCCCCTGTTTTCAGTGCAGTTTAGCCATTACAAATATTTCATCAACACACATTACAAATACTAAAAATTTCATATCTTCACATTGCTGCAAATGTCACTTGTATAAAGCATAGCTTCCACCACCCTCTCGTTTTCAAAATAGGAATGTTCAACATAAATTTCCCTATGCGTTCAATTGTGTTTGTGCATTTTCTCTTGAGATACAGTTTTATCACATAACTTCTCTTGTTTCCAAAATAATATAACCATCACGAATTTTCTTGATTCACACACGTGTGAGATAAGAAAATAGTGTTGTATTTCGTTAAGACTCGTAATTATACACCTCAATTTTCGAATAATTGCTGATCTAGCTACGTACCGAGTGAAATTAACTACCAAAATTGGTAATCATGATAGGCTAGAGTTGTTGGTTCAATCACTTTTAGATTCTTAAAAACAAATTTGATCTATGTAAGTTTCTTTGAAACCATTTAAGGTTATTAATGTACATGTACTTGTCAAAGAACCGACTAGGCTTCATGTAAATTTTATTACACATTATACATGTATGCCTATGCTTTAACACGTTGTCGAATACATGTATATGTATATTCCACCAAAAAAAGTAGACTCGATTAATATAATTTTATCTCAAACACCAAATCATGTTTACAAGATCCCGTATATGTGATAAAATAAACGAACCTGATATTCTTTTGCGTTTGAGATTAAATTTATTAAATGAATTTTACATTTTTTTTTTATTTTTTTTCTTAACCGAGCCTTTACCGAACTTAAGATAAGGGTTATTATGGAAGTGACAAATCTACCGATGTCATTAATTAATAATGAGAGAAAAGGTGTATAGGTTCCTCTTTGAAAGGGTCCTTGTAGACTATGCATGTTTTCCCCCCCCCCCCCCCCCCCAAAAGTATCTGTCTCTGTCTTTAAGGATGGTGTGCCAGAGATTTGCACACTATGATCTTCTAATAAATGAAAACTTAAACATCAAATTTATTCCCAAAGGAAAAGGTAGAGTATACTTCGTCCCACAATGAAAGAAAATTTATACGAAAAAGTCCATTATGTCCTGTCTATATCCCTATTACCCATGATTCTTTTAATGTCGCAGCCTCATTGGCTTTAAAGAGACACGCTGTTATACTGAGACAGAGGTTCAGTTCCTTTTTCCAAGAAAAAAAGAAACAAAGAAAGAGCAGTCATCACGAAAAATGCTGGTAACCAGTCACACCACCCTAAATTATATATTTTACTGAACAGATAACTGCCATGAAAACTGTCTTTATATGGCGAATAATTTCACCCTTTCTCTAATCCACCATTTATTAACTAAATGGCTTATGTACATAATGATTAAAATACCTCATTTCGACTATCACCGTGGGAGCTTAATCTACGTCGGGATTACAGAGAGCCGCTTTGAACATTTCCATCAATAGTTTCGAAATACATGTATATTACATTTTTCTTTAACCCATTACCACGCAATCCCTACTTTTGACGACCCTGAGAAAGAAGCCTTCGGAAAACATTTATGGGAAAAGGAGAAAATGCTGGTAACCACTATTTTCTCCTTTTCCCACAATGTTTTCTACTCTTCACAAAACAAATTTCACATTTTCAGTCACTTTTATTTTGTCGTCTGCAAATGCTTTCCATTTGGACAAGCCAAAATATTGTCGTTTGGTAATGAGTTAAAGGGACCTATTTAGCTTTTCTCCTTTCAATAAAAACAAAGCTCCTTACAAGTAGAAATAGTTTTCTGTGCAATAGTGTACTGTTTCATTCAGCCTAAGGTTCAACCGTTCGGGCTTTTAGATGGAGGAATTGGTGACTTTTCTGCGCATTTCATCGGAGATTGACCTTTTTGCCATGACGCATCACTTTCCTGTACAAGTAAAATGTCAACACGTAGTGAGCATTGCTCAAAACTTTGCACCTTAGAAGCAGCAAGCTAAAGGAAAATAGCCATAAATACGTTTGTGGAGAAATAAAGACTGTCTTTTGACTTCAGGTTTTCTTAAAATATGATAATTTCAAACAGGAAAAATAATTTTAAGAAAATAGTAACCGTTTACAGCAAATTTTAAAGTATCGTTTCTAATCATATACTAAGGAAAATCCTATATTTGCGCAGGGCTTTCAGGGACTCTAACAAAAAGAAGAAAATCAAAGTGTTGAGATTGCTGAAGTGGTATTTGTCAAGGAACCCACTGTGTAGAATTAATAATTTGAAAGAAAAAGAAAAATATTGTTCAAATATTTGCTTGAGAGTCGACGAACAAAGCAAATGACTACCTTTTTGGTCCAAGGGAGAGTGCACATGACAAAGTTTGGATTATTCGTGTATTGGTAGATTCCCTTTGATCATTAGGTAGAATAAGGAGTAACGTCCCTTGACAGTAAGATATATGATGGATAGAGAAAAGAAAAAACCCATGTGAACATATCAAATGAAATTCAGTTTGTACCTGCAAACTATGATTTTGAAATATCTTTACATTTAATATTTAAAGCCCATCATTACAATAAGTTATTTCGGTCTATGAATATTCATGCACAATAAAATGGAGCAACTCGCAATCATAGGATGAACAAGCCATGGAACGAACTTGTTTTGGAACGAAAAAGCCCAGGACCAAGCGATCGGTAGACAAATCATTATCTCCCGCTAGATGGCATTCTATAAATACTGATTTATCTAGTTTGGGCATTCTGGGTACAGAGCCGAACCACTTTCCTACGCGACAACCGTTACTTTGAATTTCAAACTAAAATAAAGGTTTACTCAATAAAACGCTACCTCGTACAATTCAATCGGCTATGATTGGAAGTTTAGAGGAATCTGGAGCTAAAGCAGGTCTCATTTCTCTTCAAACGTATTGATAAAAGCTATTTTCTACATTGCTACTTTATAGAATTTAATATTACAGTCAGCCCGCTTTTGGGGCTAGTGATGCGTCATATAAGAAAGTCAAATCTTCGAAGAATATGACATGCGCAGACAACGGTAGACAAATTTTGTATCATAGCATCAATGGAAGGCTATGACGGAGTGAATCTATTTTCAATCAAAAATTAGTATGTCCACAATCGATGGTCTTACCCAACTAATTTTAACATGCCATTTCCCGTTGCATATCTGAGTGCTACTGAAAACCGCAAAATCCTATGTAACTTGAGTTGAATTGGGTTTATTTCCTTCGGCTTTGCACAAAATACGATTCATGTTTTCAAGATTTAATATTGAACTCATAGTGGTATTGTCTCGGACAAATACCACAAAAATGTCTCCACAATTTTGGCTAGTCGCGGCGCTATGCTTCAGGGTCTATAGAGGGTGTGTTTATATATGACCGGTGTATACGTCGTATGCTATCTAATGTCTGGATTAATCGTACCACTCGCTGTTATGTTGAATAAAGATAGATCTAAATTTTATTCTTAAATTCGTTGCATCGATTGTTATTTCGAAAAGTAGTCAAAATCTGTATTCAGAATGCTCAAATAGAATATGAGGTCATCATATTGAATCGAATACAAATGATCGACACCCCTTAATGACCATGTGACATTCCAACAAGTCTTTGCAAAACTCAGGTCTGAATTTAAAAAAAATACGAGCCAATATAGTCCATTAGGGAAACACCACTCATTTTTTTCTTATATTTGTCTTCTTTACTGATGATTTGCCAGCTATAGCCTTATCTGTTTCAGTGATAAATAATTTCCCAAGTCTGGTTAGATTAAAGATCTGAGTATCTCTATTTATAATCGCGATAACCTTATAACCGTCTGCAAACCACTCCATGCGTCTTGCAGGACACCGGTTTTGGAAGTCTTTGACAAAAAGGACAAATCGCTTGTACCTATCAAGAGTTTTTTCCTCATATGCCATATTTGTAACAATGTATCAAAACTCCAGACATAATTTGGTTATCTACAATTTTCCGAAGTCCTTCACTACAAGTTCGTTTCAGGAGGTTTTGTGTGTGTGTAAATTAAGATATACATAAAGTGGCAGAACAGACAAGATAATCTTTATTAAAGAAAGATAAGCCCCTGTCAAAGATAAAACGGTAATATTGTTTTATGTCCCGTGTGCATTATCTTCCTTTCTGAGGGGATAATCTACTAGAGAGGAACTTAATTTGACAGAAAAGACAGGAACTTTAATGGAAATATGTAATATTACAAACTTGAAATGTTTATGCAGCCATTTTTGCGTAGTCAGCATTAGCTCTTAACTACACGACAAAATTTTAAATAAATCCAATTTATAGGTATTTCCAGACAACAACTTTAATATGGCACATGGAAGATGTCTGTGAAAGGGTTGAAAACATTATGGAAAATGGAGAAAAGCTGATTATCAGCATTTTCTCCTTTTTCCACAATGTCATGGAAATCGTCCTCCAGTCAAGGTCGTTAAAACTCGGAGTTGTGTGGTAAGGCTTAACATACATCTAATGTTACATTTACACAAGGCGTTTTTTAAAACTTCAAATGAAAGTTATTAGTAAATTTTGGTGTCATTATCGCGATGGCATTTTGAAATAATATAACTTGGGCATACTGGTACAGAATCGGTCTACGTTTCAAGAAACCAATCGATGCTGCGAATTTCAAAGTAAAACATTACTATATTTACCCAATACAACGCTACCTGGTACGACTCATTCAGCCATTTTTAGCTATAACTTAAGCACAACTCAATTATAAGCACATCCCCTGTAAGTTTGGGGAAAAAAGCCCCGGTATAAGGCCTTTTTGGTTAAACAAAAATATTTGTGTTGTCAAAGTCTGTGGATAAAGCGTGCACAAATCTAAGTGTTCCCCATGTTTCTTTGAAACTGATTATAAAGAAGTGAATTTAACTACATGAATTGTATTTTTATTTTCGATTATTTTTCTCGTTTGAACCATTATATTTTCACGGAATTTGGAGGAGGCTTGATTTTTTTCCTTAGACGTATAATTTATTGTCGTTTTTCCAATTGCTACACTTTTAGCGACAGGGTTTAGTTTCTATGCACCGCGTTTTAATATATATTTAGCCTGCACAGAAAAGTGTAGGGTGATAGCAGACAGTAGAGCCTTCGCAGTACATGTATATGACATACACAATGATGCTGGGGTAGCAATGCTAAACTTAGTAAGAGTAGCTGACTAATAAAATAACAGAATGATCATCACGTTGAAAAAATCTTATTAACAATTTGATCCCATGACTTTGAATAGCAGTCAGTGCTTTGAAAAGAGTGTGTTTAGCAATGTACAGATAAAGAAGCTTCAGGACAGTGTGGATACTATATGCACTACATGTCGTGATGTATGAATGCGGCTCTAGACACCAAACAACCAGATCAAGTATTACTTTGGTGCCACTTGTAAAAGTTCCTGAAATACGTAAAATAGTCAATGTTCTAATGGGATAAAACCCATGTCTAAATGGCAAATATACCGATCAATGATAAATACCGTGTGTCGTTCGAAGGCTCTACTAACTTGCGTCACATTTGGCAACCATATCGAGAGAAAGTATTTCTTTTGCGTCAACAGGCTAACCGTCTCACGATACGTCATGACATAACGATTTGGCCGGTAAGACAAGAAGTCAGCACAAAACGTGGAAAACATTTATATCTACCTTTATGTAGGTATAGATATAGATTGGAAGAAATATAACATGCAGTGTGGTCTTAGATCGGGGATATAATAGTGCCTAAGCATCATGCGATTGTGTACCACCATTATTTTTTTCAATGAGCGATATTCCGGGGAAAAAAATGACTGGGAGAGTCTGGAAGGAACTAAAACTGAAAGAAAAACCTGTTGGTAGAGGGTCTGTAACACTTAAGAAATATTTCAGTGGTAGATCTAGCGGAATTTAACTATTCTGGGAGTGGGGTTATGAGGAAAGGGTTTTCTGCGATAGGCACTGGTTTCCTGATGATATATTCAATAGAATAAATGATCAGTCATATCGGTCATCCAGCAAGGTTAAAGTGTCTCTATTTCAAGAATACTTAATACCTGTTTGCATAAAAATATGTTGAAAAATATACGCCACATACGTGAAAACCTACTATAACTTTATTATACTTGTAATTCCTACAACAAGGTAACAAAGTCCTGCCGCAATTAACCCTTTTACGGGCCCCTTTTCGTACGGGGCATAGTTCAGAATCAGACAGCACAGAATGTGCAATCTAATGTTAGATTTGTATCGCCCGCTTGATGAAAACCTTTAAGGAAAAGGCACTCTAGAAACGGGATTCGTGCAGCATCACCTCTAATCACCAAAATCGTGCAGATTCGGCTAAGTCCGAGTTAATCCGTAACCGGCCGATCGATTACGGATTACCCGAGTCTTAGCCGAATCTTTATTTTTTTCCGCCATGAAACTTCTCAATACTGGTCAATTTTCTGTATGTCCATGGACTAGTTTACCTCACGATTAAGTTGGTTGTTAAACCCTTTACCTCACATGCCAATTTGAGGCTCTTCCATTTCAGCAGCAAATAAAGATATAATGTCAAAAATATGGGTAAACGAGGATACAAATATCTGACTGAGTGAAAACATGGTGGGAAAAGGAGAAATTGCTCGTGACGAGCAATTTCTCTTTTTCCTACAATGTTTTCAAATGCTGTCTGGTGTTGATAAGTCAAAATGAGTATCTATGGAGTAAAGGGTCAAAAAAGTGTCTATTATGGATCCATAATTACCTGACGGCTTGCACGGGGTATAATGCAACGCGGAGAATTATTAATCTATTACCACACAATCCGTACTTTCGACGACCCTGAGAAAGAAGCCTTTACAAAACATTGTGGAAAAAGGAAAAAATGCTGGTAACCAGCATTTTCTCCTAATCCCACAATGTTTTCTACCCTTCACAAAACAAATTCAAAATTTTCAGTCACTTTTATGTTGTCGTCTACAAATGCTTTCGATTTGGACATACCTAAAATTTTGTCGTCAGGTAATGAGTTAAGCCCTTTTTTGTAAAGAGCATGGCTCGAATATGTTTTCTCCTTAGTTTCAATGGATCGTAATTTCAACCGTGCCCTAACAAAAGAGGGTTTAATGCAGGTCTGTTAAGACCATAGGCCTCTGGAACTCCTTTGGTCTATAAAGAGATAAAGAAATTTTCATTATCGGACACTGTTACTATAAATAGCACAACGGGGGATTCCCTATCTATTGTTTATAATAAGTCTTTTAAGATACATCACAGAGGGTATCCCCAATGCACTATTTATAGTAACGGTGTTGATTAAAGTTTGTAAATAGGCCTATAGCGTGTGATACAAAGGCGCCGCACAAATGTGCTATGAATGTTCAATGATCGACCAAGGACAATTTTAGTGTTCTGAGATAGACTAATAGAGCTTCAAAGGCCTGTGGTTAATACCAAGCAAGTCATGACATAATTATGGATCCATAATCTCCATTTTGACTAAATGCAAGCTGAATCATAAGAAAGAATGGTTCTGGGACACGCAGAAAATTAACCAAAAGCAAAAGTTTCGAGTTTGGACTATGCAGGCTGACCTAGGTCGATACTTTTTTGAAAAATACATTTAACCCTCTTTTCAAAAAGCATCGACCATATATATGTGGCGCTAAGCAGGATGATTTTATATTATGTGCATTACATGACATTTCACATACATCTGTATGCTCACAAGCAAGAAAACGACAAAAAAGACAAGTAGGACATCGTTCAAGGAAATTTAACCCCCAAGCTGCTACGTGTGACTCTTTCAGTTTTTGCGGACAGTGTAGATAAAGGTCAGACTGCACAGAACGTGGAGCCTGGTCTTAGATCTATACACTCTACAATAAAGAGATATTTTCTCCCAAAAGAAATAACCAAAGAAAAAGCAACATTTGAGTATTTACTATCTACGTATAAGTTTCATTTTACTTATTTAGGGAACTCAGGGTTAAAAAACAAGAGCAAAAATCATTGCATGCAATGACAGCGAAAGTTTAACCCTTCCGCTTCTAAGCACGACTTATTGACCTTTTGCAGACAGTATAGATCAAGATCAGACTGCACAAAACGTGCATTCTGATCTTAGATCTACACTGTCCGAAAGGGAGATATCATTCCGTAAAGCGTACCTTTGAGATGGCAGTTTTTGGGTTTTTAACATCAAACTGAAAATTTCATTTTGATTGTTCAGCAGGATGAAGGTGGATACGAAAAATAATGATCCAAGAGGAAGATAAAGAAAGAGGTCGAGGAGGACTCTATATTCTACCTTTTCCTGTTCTTGAAACACTTGATAAATAGTTAGGGCTAAATGTACAAACAATGAACATGTACGGAAGAATCTCATTTGCAAAATCCTAAACGATATCGATTGTGGCAAACGTGGACGGAAGCAGGTTCAATTGTCCTGTAAAGCGGCAATCTCCAAGGAGAGTTGTCGTTCGTTACTCTCACCATACATCTCTTCAATGGGCTAAATGACAAGAATCTTGTCAAACCGAGAAAAAAATATTTTGTTACTATTTTACTGTTTCATGTGTAACATTATAAAGTAGACAAAGGAAAGGAAATATGATTCCGGATACATTATAGGTGCATTCAAACTGATGAATTTACCTGTATACAATGGAACTATTTTTTTCGAGCTTCTTTGCTAAACAGAATCTTACGCCAGTTTTAACAAAAATGGCTGCGCCCATGAATGATGACAACAGTTTTGACTCACCGATGGATCTTATTTCATAAGATTAAAAAACAAGTTATGGTCCTTTAAAAAAGACATTTAAGCTTTTCAGAAAAATCCATCTTTTTCACGTTTCCTACTGCTTAGTCTGATTGACCGTATGCTGTTTGAACATCACACAAAGTAATCGAAATTGGTCTTTCTTTCACCGGCGTTTGTGTCGCCATTTTGAGTTCTGGTCATGTGACAGAAGTATCACGTAATGACTGTCTACTTTCCGAGCCCACTACAGAGGTGAATGTGAATGATCCGGAGTGCAAGAGAATGGTATAGGGGCGAGAAGGAAGGTTAACTTGAGTCGTGCTTTGTGAAATAGAGGTTTAACTCTTTACCAAACGACAATATTTTAGAATGGTCCAAATTGAAAGCATGTGCAGACGACAACAAATAAACGTAACTCAAAAAGTGAAATTTGTGTCCAGCAGGGTTACCAGCATTTTCTCCTTTTCCCACAATGTTTTCTACCCTGCTTGAAACAAGTTTCAATCTTAATATTAAATGCATACTGTCATAATGGCCATAATTTAAACCCCGTTTTCCAAGACTGCGAGTTGATATTTTAAAAAAATGATCGTATAACAAGGTAGGATGACCACTTTTCTTAAAGAAAATAATTATCATAACAGCGAAAAGTATCAATTCTGATCAGACTGCGCAGTTTGCGCAGTCTGACCAGGGTTGACACTTAATTTCGCTGTTCCCAGAAGGTCCCTTTTTTTCGTGATGGGTCACATTTTTTATTGCCATATTGAAGACAGTGAAAATGATAGACAGGAAGAATAAAATGATACAATATGCACAAAAAGAAAGTGACAGAAAAACATGCCGTCTCTATTGAATTGAAGAGGGCCACAAACATACGGGCATCTATAGATGGCACGAGGCAGAGATTAGAAAAAATAATGAAGCCTCTTTCTGTCAAAATCTTTATTTGATTCCGAGTGGTCTATCAGTAAAGATTAGAGGAAACGGAAATTTTTCACCATGCTTCGATCCCTATTATGGGGCAATCCCAGGAATTTAAAATCATAAATAGAGCTGTGCACGCGATTCTTTCATCAAAACAGTTCTTTGACTGGAACAGTTGTGCAAGACGCTGGCGTGGTGTAATTACAGTTTAGCCTTTATCCTATTGGATAAACCCTTAGGCGAAAAGGGGCATTCGGACATTTGCGTAAAGTGTCGTCTCGGATCAGCCTGCGCAGTGTGCAAAGCTAATCCGAAACGACACGCTCCGTTTTCATGTAATTTTCTGTTTTGCGCAAGTCTACTATACTTCAAAATCTAATGTAGTCTTAAAGTGCCATCTAGAATAGGCTGATCCGAGACGACACTTTACGCAAATATCCGAGTGCCCCTTTTTGCGTGTTGCACGCCATTTTGGCTTGAAAGTTGCGTTTAATTTATAGCAGAATAAGGGATCAAGCATGGTATGAAAACAAGACAGAATTCTGGTAACGAGCATTGTTTCCCTTTTAGTTTTAACAAATTAATTTTACGTCGACTGAGCAGCAAATTTTCACAACTTATACTATAGTATTAAAAACCTTATTGATGCTATTTCATTTTTGTTTTTGGGAAAAATATTACGTTATCGGATGGTGTTGTCTGCTCTTGATCTAAATTGGCAGCAAAGGGTCTGTGAGTCGCAGCCTAAGTGTTGATAAACTTGCCTTTGCCAGGGGTTTGTAAGTCGGGATTGTGTGCTTTAACCCTTTCCCAAACAATCCCTGGTTTTTACGGGTCTGGAATAGTAGTCATTTGAAAACGTTGTGGGAAAAGGAGAAAATGCTGGTAACCAGCATTTTCTCCTTTTCCCACAATGTTTTCTACCCTATCATAGACAGAAATCATCATTCCAGCAAGAGTTGAATTGTCGTCTGCAAATGCTTTCAATTTGGTCTAGTCCAAAAGTTTGTCGTTTGGGAAAGGGTTAACAAGTGGTTGATCATAGTATCACTATACGCAGACAATTTTCGTTGTCGTCTTGCAGCAAGCCTCATAGGCAGCACATACACAGGAGGTGGGGTGGGGGTGAGGTTGGGGGTGGGTGCTGTGGCTCAATGTCAACCTCGTATAAGCCCCTCCTTTTTATCGGGCAGGAGACCAAATAAGGATGCTTGGTAGGTTTAGATATTTCTATTTATTAACAATATCTTTGTTTTCATATTTTAAATTTTCAACCAAAAGAACAAAGGGGGATTTAGGTATCATCATGGCTTCAAAGTTGACAAGCTTCTCAAAACTATTTTTAGCAAGGGGAAGGACAGGAAATGGGGGTTCTAACCCAACCTTTCCCCACCCCCATCTTTCCACGGTACTGACAGCGGACCACATGTACAAGAGGTTGTCACGAGGCGATCTGTGCTCGTTAAGAGCGTTTTCTTCTTGTTTTCCTAGTCCTGATACATGTTAATCATCCATTTAATAGGAATTTTTTCGTGTCGTCTGAGGCAAATTGTTTCACAAGGGTAATGAATCTGACGCCACAAGGACAACACTACGTGTGCAAGTGGAATGAACACAACATTTTGTCGGTATGATAGTGTTATCTCAAGTCGGCCCATTAACTGTTCACGAAACGACGAAAATTTTACAACGGTCCAAAATTGAGAGCACACTTTTGAAGACGACAACTTGAATATGGTCAAAATGCAGAAACTTTTGTGTCGGAGCATAGAAAGCAGTGTGTGAAAAAGAGAAAATGCTGGTTACCAGCATTTTCTCCTTTTCCCGCGATGCTTTCAAAGGGTTTCATCTTCAGGACCGTTGGTATACGGGATAGGGTAATAAAGGGTTAACCATTAGGAGAGTGTCAAATAAATGAGCACATTACTCCAACAGCCGTCACTTTTTTTCCTTTGAAGGCAGACAACTTATGCAAACGATTTGACAAATTGAGACACTGCTCATGGGAGCATTATTTCCTTTTTGAACAGACATTGTTTGTGTGTATAGCAATATCTCAAGCCCTAATTCGCGATGGCTCCGTTTTTGTCAAGATTCCATTTCTCTAGTTCATCTGTCGCCACTTTGTGAAATGAGTTACCCTGTACCATATAGTCTCGAGATTTAGCAAAAGCTGAGAAAGATGGCTCTTTGTAACATTGTAGAAAAAGATGGAAATAGTGGTTACCATTTTCCACAACCTTTTCGACAATTTCAAAAACATTATATAGTTCTTTTTACCATATTTGACTTGTCGTCTGCAAATACTTTCAATTCGGATTACCATTATACTATGCGGTCTTGAAAAGTTAAAAAGTTTAGCGACAGAAATAACACATTTCAGATTCAAGGCGTCTCGTGATTATCCCCCAAAAATGTAACTGATAAGAGGGGTATTATAACAAGTCAAGAATTAAAACTCTCGCCTTTTTTGTGTGTAAAAGTTTTTAATGCTGAAGAGCCGTACTTCGGTTATTTTACGGAGACAATTGCGCATATTTACGCATTTCTGCGGTTCTTTTATGAGCCAGTTACGTGTATTCCAAAGGATTTGCTGTTTGCCCAAAGAAACGAAGTCAAAACTAGGTCTATGTAAAGCTTTGACAAGCGGGGTACAACGCTTGGTTTATCCGTGGATTACCACTGAAGCGCTGATCCCTGTATATTCTTCTTTCAATTTCAGTTTCAATTTGCTCAAAGCAACACGTTCCTTAACTCTTTCCCAGATGACAAAATTTTGGCCTTGTCCATATTGAAAGCACCTGCAGATGGCAATTTCATTGTGACTCGAAGGTGTAATTTTACTTTGAGTGGGAAGAAAACATTGAGGGAAAAGGAGGAAATGCTGGTAACCAGCATTTTCTCTTTTTTCCCACAATGCTTTCAAAATGCTTCTTTCCCCAAGGGTGTAAAAAGTCAGGATTGTGTGGTAAAGAATTGATGCTTTAGTGTCTTTACCAGACTCTACGATCAAAAATAAGCGAATACACGCTTTTAGAACTTATCTACCAACATATCTACAGGTTGTGCACTTTTAAGGCAGACGAGTTTTATCTTCCAAAACGGCATTAAAAACTTTCGAAATAATTTTTGAGAAAAGGAGAAATATCAACCAACAAGCAATTTATCCGCCGAGCATACTTTACATTTCATAAAAAAAGGTATTTTCCCTTCAAAAATTTCCATCTTCTGTCACGTGTTTTAGAATTGAATCATCAATCAATCGGCTGATAAAAGAACTGCACTATGCACAATACAATTTTTGATATTCAGCTTTTTCAGTGAAGATAAAACAAAATACAGATGTACTAATAAATTTTTACCTAATTTGTACCTACATGTATTATCTTTTCAACCCATTTACCAAGTTTCACGTGTCTTTCCAAAAATCCTAATTCATCGTTGATTCGAATCGTTTTCATTTGTAATATATAATTTGTTTTCTTTTTTTTTTTTCCAGAATTATACAAAGATCAAACTATATGAGTCATGCATACTAGAAAGGGGTTTAGACCATCTGCAAAATGTAATTCAGATCGACGTCTTTAGTCCACAAAGTCTGAAACCGTTTGCTATTTGTCATTTTTTAGCATGCCCAGGGAACAGTCTACCTTATAGTTTACTTGGTTGTTTTTTTAAGGTGAAGGGGGGTTTAGGCCTATAGATCCATAATTATGTGATGAACTACTCGGGATACATGTATATTGTATCAGGGAGATGCATTAAGTCTAATTTTCACTGTATATTTATCAGATATGACAAGATACGTATGTTTTCTAGCTGATTCAATAGATATACTGGTCCTTTAAAGTGCAGATTTATTAACCTATTACGAAAAGTTTCGATTTAGGTCAGCCTGCACGGACTGCGCAGGCTGACCTGAGGCGATATTTTTCGCAGATGAATTAAGCCCCCTTTTCACAGAGCAGGTCTCATATCAAAATGCCACAGAATGCTAGAAGTGTTTATGACTTGACCTTAGAACCATTTAGCTGTCTTCTAGCGATAAGACTATTTGCCTTGTTGTCGTAGATTTTATTGCATTATCTCACATCTTGCTAGGGGTAACATGAATCGACTTTTTTTAACAGTATGTACCAAGATCAGACTACACTATGAATAGATTATCACGTGACAGACATTTACATTGCGAAATAATTCTAGACCTCTGTCCAGATTGACAGCATTTGCAGTAGACGATTTAAATATGGTTTAAGTTATACGGTTTTCCTTATATGGACAGAAATCAATGTGGGAAAAGGAGAAAATACTGATTATCAGCATTGTTTACTTTTCGCACAATGTTTTTAGCTCGTAGAGACACGGGGAAGTTTTGCAAAGGATTTGATTGTCAATGTGACGTTTAAACTGTAATTAATGTTGATCGAGTCTTGAACCGGAAGTGTAAGGCCGCTTTACCGTCCACAAAATGAATTACGTCATCGAAAAGTAAATCGGTAACGTTATTTACGGATAGGTTTTTAAGTTAGTAGGAAACAAAAGATAATGTATACTATATAAAATTTGTTTCATTCTAGCTTCATGAATTGGCAATATTGGAAGCATCCGATTACGACACATTAAATGTGGCTCGAATTATGGAATAAGTCATTGAAAATGAGGGTACAATACATGATGTAAAAGAAGAAAATGGAGGTTGACAATCATGGGGAAGTCTGGTCCTTTCACAAACAGAAAATTGACCGATAGCGAAAAGTTTCGGCCAAGGTCAGCCTGCGCGGACTGCGCAGGCTGACCTGGGCCGTAACTTTTCGCAGATGCATTAAACCCCCTTTTCACAGAGCACGGCTCTGTTAATATAGTCACCCTCGGTGCAACGTATTGTTGTCCGGCCTATTTTATGAGTCCATATTTTTCATCAATCTCTCCTCCATATCGCTTGCTTTGCTCCATCTCGACTCCATAATCCAATTAATTTTACCGATGATAACGATCCGGTCCATTATTCTATTCTCGGAGGCCAATCCGGTGATTATTCCCGTCTAGCATTTCTTCCCGATGTAAAGACCAGAACCAATGGCAGGAAATGTCATAAATTGCCATTAGTTTACGTGAAACTGTAAGTCGGGTTGTTATCGAAATCAATTACACCGCGCCATGATCACATGTAGCCTACTTGACGACTTGCCTTCCGATTATGAGTTGTTAAAGACCGTTGTCTGCGTATGTCATATTCTTCGAAGATTCGACCTGTCTTATATCACTCGTCACAACTCGGCCGATTCCGTACCTATTTACATCTATGATGGCTTCCATCACCCGGATGGTCTTATTTGACGCACTACTCTCCCCACTATATGGGGGAATCTAGTAATACGCGCTAGAAGGTAGTAATAGAGAAAATGGCTTTTATCAATATGTTTGAGGAGAAATCAGGCCTGTTTTAACTCCATAGTTCTCTAAACTGCTGATCATAGGTGAGTGAATAGCACGAGGTAGCGTTTTATTGAGTAAACGTTTATTTTAGTTTGAAATTCAAAGTAACGGCTGTCGCGTAGAAAAGTAGTCCGGTTCTGTACCCAGGATACCCAAATTAGATAGATGTGTACGTCTATTTGTAGAAGGCCATCTGGCAGGAAATAATGGTTATAGACTGGGACCTTTTGGCAAATGGAGAAAGTAGGGCCTACATTTATGTAAATGTGACTCCTTACAAAATTTAAAAATATATATATATTTTTTGGCTATGCCATATTGAAAGCACTTGCATACAAATAATTGGATGTCGCTAAACCGGTGATTTCGGTCTTTGATGGGATGAATTACCAGTTGTTTGTGCTTTTCTCACAATGACCTTAAAAGCCTTCTTCCTTAACGTGGTTATAGACTGTTTTGAAAAAGATAGTTCAAATTACAAGCAGTGATATTTCGGTGAAAATTAACGTACAAAAAATTAACCATAAGGCTTCTAAACGCGACTCACTGACCATTTTGCAGAAAGTGTAGATCAAGATCAGCCTGCACAGAACGTGCAGTCTGATCTTGGATCTGCACTGTCCGATAAGGAGATATATTTCTCCAAAAGATAGCTTTGAAATAGCAAAGTTTGAGTTTTTGCTATTGGCTTGAAAAGTTTATGTTAGTTATTTAGTAGGATACAAGTCAATACATATCGCCATTTTACAGTTAGGACGCCTTGTGGGCGGATGTTTATTCATTATCAAAAATACGACGGGTCCTCACATCGTAACTCATAAAAAACCAGGGGGTCATTCTTTGATATAAAGTGCCGGCTTTTTTACAGCTCCACCCACAACCTCAAAAGGTTACCATTTTGTAATACCAAGCCGTTGCAATGACTACAGTTCATTTCGGAGAAAATAGCTTATTCCTCGAATGACATGTTGATTCCAGCAGATGTATTGTGATCGCATGAAACAAAAGTAATGTGTATACAAAAACAGTATGATATTATGTATTATCTAATTTCACGCAAGAAAGGACTGGGTACCATTTCTTTATAACTTCATCATCATTGTCGGAGCATGAAAAAGAAAATCTTGTTTTTCATGTACAAGAAAGGGGTTAAATACGTGGGAAAACTGGAACTGTCACAAAATGGACGAATAAGTTATACAACCACCAGCACTATGTCAATTAAAAAGCACAATCACAGAGGGAATGGAAATGATTTTCAAAGCAAGGATCAGTCTTGTGTTGACCTTTGACCCATTTGGCATAAAAAGAACACCTTCTTAGAGCATTTGCAACACTTGTATAAAGTTTCATGATCATAGGTCAAATGTTTTTTGAGTTAGTGCACAACAACAACAGCAAAGTTCATCAGTGACCTTGACCTTCTACCTATATAACCTCAAAACAAAAGGGAATTTCCTTACGTCAAGAGCAACCCTTGTTTAAAGTTTCTAGGCCCTAGATCAAACAGCTATTGAGTTAGAGCAAAGAAAAGATTTTCGTACAATGTTCTCCCAAAACAATAGGACGTTTCCTTGTGTCATGAGCATTACTTTGACCCTTTAGAGACCCAACAACAATAGGGCACTTCCTTGGGTCAACCTTGTATAAAGGTTAAAGGTACTAGATCGAACAGCTTTTAAGTTAGATCACGGAAACCCAAAATTCTACTGACGGACGGACGGACAGACTGACAGACCGGCATCAAAAAGGGTATAAAGAGATAATCAACATACAAAAACTCTCCCTGTCTCTTCTGGAATCTGTGCCATGCATGCTGATATGCTGAGAAAGAAAGAAAGAAGTCTCAATTTTACATGACACACGTTAAATCATACGTTAGTTACAGATCATTGATAGAGATAGACTTTCGTTATGACTTGTTGGGATGGATATTAGATGTTAAACCATCCAGAAATAATTAGGTCCTGATTTTCATCCCCGATACAGGAATACAGAGAGCAAAGATTGTGTCCTTTTCATTCGGGAAAGTAATTCCTGATAGTTTCTTTCGGTGATTTTGCGGATGTGTAAATAAAGATCCGTTTTTACTAAAGTTTTATATAAGAATTACAGAGTTCAAGATGTTGAGAAATGATAACCCAGAAACACTAACGCAAGATTCTAGATTTACATTTGTTTTCAATATGAAAGCCCTCTAATTGTTCTATATTACCTTTCAAGGTAAAAAGCATCTTAGGAATAATTAAGTCGGCATTTGCCGAGCGATCCGACTTGATCCATTGACAATCTATGCCATATTCAGTCCGATTATCATTAACGAAAGCACTTAGTGATAGCGATTATTTACATAAATTACTTGCGATGACGATCATCAACGAAAAATGCCTATAAACTATGATGTTTGAAAAATGCCCAGAAATCTGGTCTTTACGGTCAGCACTATAACTACCGAGAAAACCCTGTCATACCTATCATGTAAGAGAAATCTGGCCATTACGATCAGCACGAAAACTACTAAGAAAACCGAGTCATATTTATGATGTAAGAAAAATGCCAAGAAATCTGGCCATGACGATCAGCACGATAACTAACGAGGAGACTGTGTCATAAATATCATTAAGAAAAATGCCAAGAAATCTGACCATGACGATCAGCTCTATAAATGCCGAGAAAGTCTAGTCCTAAGGATCATGGGCGGATCATTCCTAGAGAAATGTTTTAAAACAATCATGTACGAA
The DNA here is from genome assembly GCA_943736015.1 of Tridacna crocea. Taxonomy (NCBI): domain Eukaryota; kingdom Metazoa; phylum Mollusca; class Bivalvia; order Cardiida; family Cardiidae; genus Tridacna; species Tridacna crocea. Next base: position 25,970,820 of record OX031056.1, read on the forward strand.
AATATCCAGATCTCTGGCTATGACGATCAATATGATGAATGCCGAGAAAATCTTATCCTAACGATCATGGACGGATCATGCCTAGAAAACCCTTCCATAACTATCATATAAGTATAATTCCGAGAAATCTGGTAATTACGATGAGTATGAAAAATGCCGAGAAAATCTGGTCATAACTAACATGTATGGAAAATATCGTTCAACGTAGTACAGTTTGGGCGATGCCCTGTGCAAAAAGGGCTCAATGCATCTGCAAAAAGTATCGTTCCAGATCAGCGTGCGCAATCCGCGCAGGCTGATCTGAGTCGAACACTTTTGCTATCCGTCTATTTTCTACCTATCAAAGGCATGTTCTACCCCAGGATTAAGCAAATAATTTTTTTAGATCCATGATTATGTGACTAATTGCTTGGTATTTTATATCACAGAGATGCTTTAAGCCTTCTTTTCACACAGCATGGCACTTTTTAATATAGACTTTGTTCATAAATACAACTTAAAGCTTTCCCAGCGAGTTTACACTGTAAAACGTCGACGATAATTTTTAGCTAATGAAGATTTATCAGCGTGATAGGCGTTGATGTTTAATGCACTCCAGTGTAATTTGGGAGAAAAAACTTTCATATGCAATATCAATAAAATATTTCCATTGTTCAACATGAAATTCAAATATGGTTTTATTTCCCCGTTATGACTGTTATCAAATTTCAGCGTGTTTTATTGTACTAGAAAAGTGTGAAACATAGAAAAAAAAAAGAATATCATGTCGACGTCTGGCATGATTAACAGTAGAATATATCAGCTATCCAAACATCGATATTTCGAATTGATAATTATTCGAGGAATCGAATAAAACGGATTTGTACCGTACAGAAAGCAATCGCTTTGATTGTTTATCTAGCAATAAACGCTACTGCTGCAATACCTTTTCCGGGGAAACCTCGTAAAACCTCGTAACTACAGCTTGTTTCAAGCTGTAGTTACAAGGTTTTTGAGGTACAACGACAATTATTAAGTTATAAGAGGATATAAAGACTATGGGCTGATTCTAGTTACCAGTTTTTTTAGTAACATTTCGATGTTAGATAGAATGTCCTATAAACTTGATCAGTCTTTGAAGTAAAACATGTATGATAAAACCGTTTTTGATTATGTCTACCATAAAACACTTTATTTCAGCCATCATGAAAAAGAGTATTGATATTTCTCTGCGATTTTTTACGAAAAATTATGTGAATTGATCATTTGGAATAATTTCCTTGACACTGAAGAGGTCTGAAAGTCCAGCTGGTGGGCCCGTATTCACCAACCATTCTTAAGAAAGTTCTTTGTCCTATTTTCCAGTATTTTATACATTTGTAAGTAACACAACATCTGATTGGCTAAACCATTCGGTTTAGCCTATCAGACGTTTTGTTAGTTACAAATTTAGAAAACCTTGGAGTATAAAAGAGAGAATATCTAATAATGAATTCCTGGGTAAAAGATGGGCATTAAAGGGCCTATTATTATTATCATTATTATTATTATGTTATTATTTTAATTCTATATTTCAAAGATATACCTATGGATATTAGATATATTTTTTCTCTTTGAAATAATATGAATGAATGAATGAATATCTCTATTGACTTATACATGTTGTACATAGTCAGTCACAACCAAATTAATTTCAAAATGCCCCACGTGATACAATTTTCTCTCTTTCTCTCTCTCCCTCATTCTCATTCATACGGTCATATTCAATGAAAAGTGCATCTTTTACCTTTTAAAATCGGGATAGTCATTTATACAAATGGGTAACTCTGTCTACTCTTATTACAATTAGATATGACGTCGTCAAACTGATTTCAATACAAATCCTTAAAATTGACGAATGTTATTGACTACCTGATAACTCCACAAGTTTGGTAATACAAGTATTTTGAATTTATTTATGCCCCTGCAATGGGTAGGTTTGGCTAAAACCGTGGAAAAAAGTTCAGTATCAACAATGTAAAAGTTTCCTAAATAAAATAAAAGTAATCTATCAAGCTGATAAACAAGGTTTGTGTGTGTTTGAGGGAGAGAAGGAGTCAGAGAGAGAGAGAGAGAGAGAGAGAGAGAGAGAGAGAGACTGATCGACTCTGTGCTGTAATGGAACTTTTTTTCATTTCAGTGCTTCCATATTGGTACAAGGCAGCGACCAGTGGCATCATCCCAAAAACTGGAAACACACTGGTAAGTTCAAGACTAAACCTGCAGGAAAAGACGACCAATGAAACGAAAACGAACAAGACTAATACTTTTAAGGCCGAGCTCTGAAAGAGCGGCAAAGCATACGGCTTGCAACCAAAACCTGAGAGAGAGAGAGAGAGAGAGAGACAGACAGACAGACAGACAGACAGAGATGAGAGACAGAAAGACAGAGACAGAGAGAGAGACAGAGAAAAAGAGACAGAGACAGAGAGACAGGAAGAAAGAGACAGAGAGACCGAGAAAGAGGCAGAGACAGAGACAGAGATTCTATACTGTCCTACATGGTTAAGTTATTTCTGCTTATTCAATAGATGAGTTGTATTAGACTTTTCAGCGTTAAACTCACTGCATGAAATTTCTAATAATAGAGTGTCATCTTGAGCATTAACTCTTTACTAAACGATAAAATTTTAGACTTTTCTATTCAATAGGCTTCTATTTCATGGTCGTAAAAACCAGTGATTGTTTGGGAAAGGGTTAAACAAGTGAAAACTGGGTAGTAAGTGGCTGAGAAAGACAGGTGTACCATTTCTTGCGTGAGACAGCCAGAAAGTACATGCACTGGCCGTCGTGATATCACTTAAGTTGTTAAAACGTCTTTAAACACCAGTAAAAAACAAAGATATCGTCGGTCTACCTCAAAAACCTCGTAACTACAGCTTGAATCAAGCTGTAGTTACGAGGTTTTTGACTTAAACCGACAACATGAGCATTAAACACTATACATGTACCATTAAAAAAACACAGTAAGTTTTATTACTGTATCGTTACAAAATACGAGATGCTACAAAGTATCACACATTGTATATGTAGATGAAAGACCAGACTGTGCCGTGTTTTGCTGCCTGATATTGATCTAAACTGTCCACACAAGCTACTTAAGAGACAATTGGCGCCAAGGCGGATTATCAGTGGTACAAAATATCAGGGAGAAATTATTGCACCCTTTTCTCTTAGTCTTTAATCAGCTCTTAACCTAACGATGAATTTTTAGAATGGTCCAAATTAGAAGCGTTTGCAGACGTCAAAATGAAAGTGACTGAAAATTGAAATGTTTATCGAAGAGGAGCCGATTACCTGCATTTCTCCTTTTCCCACAATGTTTTCTGAAGGCTTCTTCCTCAGGGTCGTCATAAGTAGGGATTGTGTGGTTATGGGTTAACCCTTTCCCAAATAAGCCCCTTTTTTACGTGTCTGCAGTACAAGTCTTTTGAAAACAATGTGGAAAAAGGAGAAATTGCTCGTAACGAGCAATTTCTCCTTTTCCCACAGTGTTTTCTCCCCATTTTTGGAGACCTTTCTGCCATTTTCATCAAATTTGAAATTGTCCTCTGCAAACTTTTTGAGTTTGGAAGAGTCTAACATTTGTCGTTTGGGAAAGGGCTACGAGTGAAATATTGATTGATCAAACATAGATTTTTTTCATAAAAACATGACGTAACTTATGAATTTTTTAAAGTAACAATAGCTGCTAAAGGTCAGAGTTGAACGACCGAGTCAGGGTTTAATGACCCCGGAAAATAGGACTTTTGAAAACATCGTGGAAAGTTGAAAAAGTAGAAAATGCTGATAACCAGTATTTTCTATTCTTACACAATGTTTTATACTTCTGAAAAAAAATCCAAATTTGAGAATTATCTATGTTCTTGTCTTTAAATGCTTTGAATTTGGACAAGTTTTTTTTTTTCTTTTTCGTCTGTTGAAGGGTTAATCGAAATTCTATTGTATAATCTATCTTGCAGATTCATTTTGACGGACACAGTGATATGGCCCCTCCTGTCTACGTACATGGTTACCCATTCTTTACCTGGCCATCACCTTCCCAGGTGAAATATCTGTTGCAATCGAACGACGCCTTCATACAGGTAATTTCCTATTCATTTACCCCACCCTCACTTTTACCGGTCTTAGAAGTTTAAGCTTCCCTTAAAATTAACGCATTACCACACAATGACGAGTTTTAATGACCCCCGGGAAAGAAGCCTTTTGAACACATCGTGGGAAAAGGAGAAAATGCTGGTAACCAGCATTTTCTCCTTTTCCCACAATGTTTTTTTACTCTTCACAAAACAAATTTCAAATTTTCAGTCACTTTTATTTTGTTGTTTGCAAATGCTTTCGATTTGGACAAGCCTAAAATATTGCCGTTTGGTAATGAGTTAAAACTAGAATATCCTCACCCTTCTGGACATTGTCGATCTAAGATCAGACTGCACATTCTGTGCAGTCTGACATTGGATCTACGTTGTCCGCAAAAGTGCTTTGAGTAATGCTGGTAAAGTTTTTTCGTCATCCCTTTTCGCTTCATTTCTTGCCATGCATCTTCTGTGGTTCGGGTAGATTGAATACGCGTTTACCTATCGCCCATATGGGCGACGACCCAAGAAGGCTGTTAGTATTGTTATGGGGCTAGTGCATGTACAGGACGAGAATTGCGTCTGGTTCTCTTACGCGCTCGGTGTTTAGCACCGCGACAGGGGACCTCGGTTTAACCTTTCATCCGAAAGACTATTGGTAATTTTAGATGGCCAGCCGTGGGGATCGAACCCACACTCTCGAGGGACTCGGAACATCATGTTCACGAGTCATATGCTTTACCTGTTGAGCTATTCCAGCTGGTCAGTGTCGTTCAGTATTCAAGGAGTAGAGGTTTTATCGGGTAACAATGGTTGGTTCCCGTAAAGCCGGTGTAATGCAGAGAAATGGCCTTCCCCTACAAAATGACCCATGGGTCATTTCTCTACGAAGAAGAATGACTCATGGGTCATTTCTCTACGCAGGGGAATGACCCGGGTCAATAATTTACGTATAGAGAAATGGCTCTCTGGGGTCATTTCTCTACGAAGAATTATGACCCGGGTCATTCGTCTTCATAGAGAAATGACTCTCTGGGGTCATTTCTCTACGTAGATTAATGACCTGGTTCATTTTGTAGGGGAGGGTCATTTCTCTGCATTACACCGGTTTTGATCACGTGGGATTTTTCCTTAGACAAGATGCTGTAGAGCTCCCGGTGAAATTGATATTGATACAGCACGCGTTCTTTATTTGACCCTCAAAAAGTCGACGTGAATATTTAATAGACAGTAGGACGAAACGTGCGTGTTTATTAATATGTTACAGGTTGTTTGGTCTTTCCTCGTCCTTTACCCTTACAGAACTTACCCGACATAATGAACCATTCACCGAACAATCCCACATTTAAATGACCCTCAGGAGATCATTATTTATTATTGTTGGAAAAGAAGAAAACGCTGATATCAGGCATTTCTCTTTATTTTTTCCCCTCAACGTTTCAACCCTTTCCCAAACGACAAATTTTGGATTCTTCCAAACTGAAAGAGTTTGCAGACGACAATTTCAGATTTTAAGAAAAAGGCAGAAAGTTCTCGACAAGGGTAGAAAACACTGTGGGAAAAGGAGAAATTGCTCGTTACGAGCAAGCAATTTCTCCTTTCCTCGCAGTATTTTCAAAGGACTTTTACTGCAGATACGTAATAACCAGGGTTGTTTCGGAAAGGGTTAAATCCGCTTTTGAATCAATTATCATACATTTCACATTTAAAAGTAATCCTGTCCAAAAACTTTCAGCTTGCACCAGTCTACAATTTTAACGACTCTGAGAAAAGGAGCTATTGGAAAACATTGTTGAAAAAGGACAAAATACTGGAAACGAGCATTTTCTTATTTTCCCCACAGTGTTTTCTATCTTTACAGAATAAAATTTCACTTTTGAAGTCACGTTTACTTTATCGTCTGCAAATGCTTTGAAATTGGAAAAGTGTACAATTTTGTCGTCAGGGAAAAGAGTTAATTAAAGTATAGGGTTTTACGACATCAAGCATATTGTAATATTTGCGCAACCAGTATCATGGGTATCATAAACACGTTCATCAAACACGGCCACAAAACAAGGCCCACGTTGAAATTACATGCACAATTCAATATCCTACCCTTTGTCTAATAGAGAGCTTTTCTGAAATTCGTCATAAAAAAAATAAACCACGTCTATTTCCTTTTTCGTTTTTTTTTTATTTCGCTTCATTTACAAAACCATGACGAAACAGACCGTGTATCAGAACAATTTCGCAAGGATTTCGACTGCAAATTCTGTGATAGTCTGCTTTTTAAACTCACAACTATTGGGGAGATCTGATAACCTCCCCGATAAAGTATAAAGTGTTAGAAGAGAGAGAGAGAGAGAGAGAGAGAGAGAGAGAGAGAGAGAGGAAGGAAGGGAGAGAGGGAGGAGTTGTTACTGAGAACAAAGGACACGAACGATGAAAAAGAATTTCTGTAGATTTTGTACAATATACTGTTCATAGGAAGATGAATACGCAAATGAAAATAGATAAAACAATCACGAACAATTATCAGTTATAGTATGGTCACCACCTTGGGAGTATATACCAATTAAACCCTTTCTTTGAAAATAAAGATGAAAAGAATCCAGTTTACTGTTTACTAGACTTACCCTCTTCACAGAATGAAAAGTTAATAACCTCATAAAATAAATGATGTTAAAAAATACATGTGACTAATGATAAGGAAACAGACGATGTAATGCAGACAAGCCGAGAAATGGCTGTTAAATGACTTAAATCAAGCTGCAAGCGAAATAATAGCCAAAACAAAAAAGTGAAAACTGTCTTAATGTCAAACGACCTCTCCTCTCGTAACCATGGTTTTAACCCTTGTCCCGCTATATAAGAGATTTTAAACTTTTTAGCCGATAGTAAAACGCTAACGTTTGTCAGTTTAACCCATTACCACACAATCCCTACTTTTGACGCCCAAGAGAAAGAGGCCTTTAGAAAACATTTTGGGAAAAGGAGAAAATGCTGGTAACCAGCATTTTCTCCTTTTTCCAAAATGTTTTCTATCCTTCACAAAACGAATCTCAAATTTTCAGTCACTTTTATTTTGTTGTCTGCAAATACTTTCGATTTGGACAAGCCTAAAATATTGTCGTTTGGTAATGAGTTAAAGATATTTTTAGGTGTAAAAAATATGTCATTTCCTTATCGGACAGTGTAGATCAAGATCAGACTGCACGTTTTGTGCAGTCTGATCTTGATCTACACTGTCCGCAAGAGGTCAGTGAGTCGTGCTTAGGAACTAAAGGGTTAAAAGTCCGTCGCAGCTGCTGAATCCTTTACAAAACGACAACATGTAAGACAGGCCAAAGTTTTATATATTTGCAGACGGACAAGTAAGTATATAAATACAGTCCCTACGACTGAATTTGTTTATGAAAGGATAAAAAAAAATGTTTTCCTACAGAAAAACCTCTCCCATAAAAGCCCGTTAATTTCGGTAAATGATTCAATGCTCGTGAAAAATGAATTAACTCTTCAAATAGAGTTGTCTATTTAAAAAAAAAAAAAATGCATATGTTAAGATCAGTTGGATCAAATGATGAAATTTGTTTTGACACCCATAAAAATGATGTGGGCAGAATGTAACACCTCTGGATGTTGGCAGATTCTCTTTTGCCAAAAGTATTTTCAAAAGCCTCCTATCCCTGCGTTTAACCCTTTACTCCATAGATACTCATTTGTACGCATTGCTTGTAGGAGCCTTTTGAAAACACTGTGGCAAAAGGTGAAATTGCTCGTGACGAGCAATTTCACCTTTTGTCACAATGTTTTCTGTGCTATCAGAATGTGTCATATTCACATAAGAAACAGCTTCATCCTTGCTGTTATTTAGGGTCAATTTAAGATACCTTAGAAATGCCTAATGGGGTAAAAGGTTAAGAGTTACTCTGCTCAATAGGTTAACTGAAACTTTCAAACCAATAGTAACGCGTTTCAAACCAATAGTAAAATCTCAAATATTCCTATTTCAAAGGTGTTCTTTCGAGGGAAATATACTAGTAACTCCATATCGGACAGTGCAGATTCAAGATCAGACACTACATCTCGTGCAGTCTGATCTTGTTCTACAATATCCGCAAAATGTCCTTGAGTCGCGCATAGTAGCCGAAGGATTAAAAAGCAGGGATCATTTTCGGTACAGGGTTTTTAACCCTGTACATTGTGCAGAATTTTTACTCATCAATGTTTTCAAACGCTTTTCCATCAGAGTCGTGTAAATATTGGATCATATTGCTAAAGTGTTATGCTCTTTAAAAACGGCACAGTTTCAAACTTATCAAATTCAAAGCGTGCACAGACAACAAATTCACTGTTTCACGAATATCTGCGTTTTGTCTTTGAAAAAGTAGAAGGCAGAGTGTGAAGTGGAGAAAATACTGCTCAAAGCCTTCTTTCTCAGGGTCGAAAACTCGGGATTGTTTGGGAGAGGGTTAAATCCCACAGTGCATAAAGCTATCAAAGCAACAATAGCTACCAACATAGCCATTCATAAAACTATAAACAGAAAGCTCGACGATCCAACAGATAAATATTTATCTCATCTCGACCTCAAAGAGCCATTATGCATCTGCTTATTCAAATTTAATCCGACACACAAAGTTTTGTATTGATTACAGTAGCACATTTATTTATCTTCACACGGTAAGCCTACATTAAAATTGATGGTAACCATCGAACACTGCATTTAGATTTAGTTCATTTTTTCCATTTCTCGATCGTTAGAAAACTGAATACGTTCATTCAGTGAAAAGGCACACTTCCTGGCGTTTGAATAACAGACTGGCCACTCTCCATTGGTTATTCCATCTATACTCATAACAAAAAGTTTAGTCAATAGCCGAAGATGATAGGATCAATTAATAGACACTTTGGAGAAGTAAACAAGCAATGCATTTCTGAAATCATTTAAATTTCTACTTTAATTTCATCCACGTTACAACAATTTTGAAAAGGCCGTAAGACGTTAAGCGTCACTGACGTCAAACATGGGTCGAACACGGAATTCTGGACAATGTCAGTAGCGGTTGTGCCCTCCTGCTTTGTTGATGATTGCCTGACAGCGCCTCCGCATGCTGTTGATTAGCCGTCTGATGACCTGGAGAGGGATGTTCAGCCATTCCTGATGTTGCCCTCGTTCCAGATCCCATAGGTTGTTGACGTCATTACGTTGACGTACCTCGCGGCCAAGATGGTCCCAGAGCTGCTCTGTTGGGGATAAATCCGGGGATCTGGACGGCCAATCGAGCATCCGGACATTGTTCTGCCTCAGGAAATCTTGGGTGACCCTAGCAGTGTGAGGCCTAGCGTTATCATGCTGTAGAACGTCAGCGTTGCCCTGACGGAGATATGGCAAAATCACTGGCTCGAGGTACTGTCACGCTATCCAATAGCTGTCAGGTTACCGTTGACTGTTACCAGTTGTGCAGCCCCTGAGCATGATATACCACCACATGTCATCACGCTTCCGCCCCTAAACCGATCTCGCTCTACAATGTTTGGAACGTGAAAACCTTTTCCCCTTTGCCTCCTTACCCGACGTCTTCCGTCAGCTGCCTGAAGATTGAATCTTGATTCATCGGTGAACACCACCCTGGCCCATTGCTGTCTTGTCCAAGCAAGGTGTGCCCGAGCCCAATCCAGACGAGCACGGCGGTGATGTTGCGCTAACGGCATTCCAACTAACGGACGTCTGCTCCTAATTACCGCAGCTCTGAGGCGATTACGAAAAGTGCCGAACGAAACCTTTGTTCCTGTTGCAGCTTAGAAGGAGGCAGCCCAATGTGTTCGTCAAAAAATGATTACGTCGCGACGACGTCACCAGGTACCGGTCTTCAAATTGTGTGGTTTTCTTCGGTCTTTCAGATCGCGGTCTGTCTTTTACGCTGTCCGTTTGTCTGTACCTGGACAGGAGACGGTAAATGAAAATGGCGTGCAACATGGTTAACACTCGATCCACCGTTGAGCATACCGACAGCGCCGAGCCTGGCGTTCAACGTCAAGCTAGGGCGCCGTCCCATGACGAAGTTTTTGAAATTTCCTTTCAGACTTTTGCGTGCCTACGACCCTACGTGTTGTACCACTGGAAGAAGTACACTCAGTGACACTAGACTGTGCAAGCACGTAGTGCACGTAGGTTTTGATGTCTACGTGGAAAGCCAACGAAGTTTAAGAGTACACAATAAAATTACAGAAGAGTGAGAGGCTCGAGCGCACGGCACAATATAAAAATGCCATTATAAATTGCTACTACAGATTGTGTAGCAGATATCGCAATACGAAAATACTGACTAAACTTTTTGTTTTGAGTATATTTTCAATCATTATCTTCCGCTAGATGGCATTCTACAAATACTCATCTATCTAATTTGGGCATTCTGGGAACAGAACCGGACTACTTTTCTACGCGACAACCGTTACTTTGAATTTCATACTAAAATAAACCTTAACTCAATAAAATGCTACCTGGTGCGATTCATTCAGCTATGATCAGCATGTTAGAGAAATCTAGAGCTAAAACAGGCGTAACTTTTCTTCAAACGCATTGATAAAAGCCATTTTCTCCATTGCAACTTTATAGCACGTATTACTGCAATCTCGGGGAGAGTGATCAATGTGTGTCGGGGAGAGTGATCAATGTGTGTCAAATAAAACAAATCGAATCTTCGAAGAATATGACATGCGCAGACAACGATTTTCAATAGCTCAGATATGACGTCACCGCACTGATATGATTACGGGTCCATCGGCGCCTGATACTGATCATAAGACATTTAAGGCACGATCTCTAGAATACTTTTTAACTCTTTACCAATGATAAAATTGTAGACTAGTCCAAATTGGAAGCATTTGCAGACCACAAAATTAATGTGGCTAAAAAACTGAAATTTGCGTTAACATGGTGGGAAGAGGAGAAAACACTGGTAACCTGCATTTTTCCCTTTTTCCACGTTGTTTTCAGAGGGTGTCTTTCTCCGGGTCGTGAAAACCAGGCATTGTTTGGGAAAAGGTTAAAAAAAGACTACGTTGCCTATTAAGAAAACAGATATTCGTGTACAAAAGAAATATTTAAATATTTTCATTTATTTCTTCTTTACCAATGATTTGCAGGCAGCTATCATACTCAGACGAATCATTTGTGAAGTGTGCCGAGACCGATAAAAATCTGAAAAGCTTTCTATCATCTTTAATTTAGCTGTTTGTAAATCTTTAGAAGCCCCTAATTACATGAGCTGTCACCGTGGTAAAACAGACATAATATTGAAAACGGTATATAACACCACACGTGACATGCTATTCCTCATTTTGCCTGGTTAATACATAGAGGATATTTGTTTTTTTCGGTGTAAGATCGAAATTGTTCACGAGATGAAATAAATTTCGATCTTACACCGAAAAAAACAAATATTCTATTTATTTTATGCTTTTAACCCTTTCTGGGAGGAGCTTTATCAAAATTCAGTACAGTTCTTGTGCGTACCCCTCCCGCATAGCAACGTTACGTCAAGCGCGTGAAATGTAAGGTATATGACGTCATATTTCCCATCTGGTTGTTAGGCACGCGCAATTTACCTAGGCAACAAGAACATGAAAATCGGTATTTTCACTGGTGGTACCAGTGTAAGATCGAAAAATATTTTCACTGCCATTTCTCGATATCCTACCGGAAAGCATTTAGTTACATGAGGCTGAAGAGGAAACTTTTACGTAACCTTTAGAAATTTGTGACCCATCATGCAAAAAGGGACCATCTGGGAATTCTGTACATCAATTAGATGAAAACAGATCAACGATAGTGCAGGTCAGTTTAAGTTGATAATTCAGAAATGATTGTATAACAAGGTACAGTGACCACTTTTTATGTATACAGAAAATGTTACTAAAGCGAAAAGTGTCATTCTTTATCAGCCAGCGCCATCCTAGCCGTCTGACCAGAATTGACACTTTTCACAGTTCCCAGAAGGTCCCTTTTTGCATGACGGGTCACATTTGTTTCAGAGCTTTTCACTGATTATGTTTTTCTTTTCTGCAGGCAGGTGTGATGGCGGGATTAATCAATAGGCTAATATGGGTGTGGCCGAAGTGGGATGTAGAAAATCACGAGGAGCAATACTTGAAGGTGCCCGTCAGACTTGGGTGGTTTTACCCTGACAAAGAAACGGATGAGCAGTCATTTTGCATGTGTGCCACATTAAATCATACATATATATGTCGATCTATGACTGATTTCGGGATGGGTAACGACGATAACGGATTTGAAATGCCGACAAGTCAGTGTAGAATAAAGCAGACTCTTATCTTTGAAGAAGTCTCTGAAGCCTACGCTGTGGAGTATTTCCGAGAGATGTTTTCATTGGATAATTCTGATCACGTGCTCCTAGACATCGACGAGGATTATTATGGCTGCACCTACGCCGTTATGCCGTTACTGAACGCAAACGTTTCTTTAAAGGTTTTGAAACAAATAAACAAAAGGGCTTCCGCGTTATTCTGTCCAAAAACTACCGTTCAAGATCACAATACTGATAGATTATTGTTCATTGTTATTGATTTACTCCGTCAATATAAACAGTGCTCGACAGACATGAAGCTAAAACACCTGGATTCATGTAAGAATCTCACCGATCAATACATCAGATCTTACTTCGCATCGGAATTGATCAGAAAGAATGATTCATCTTTTATAAACCTGTGTAAATTAACATTTACCACCTTGCCAAGGCTTTTAAATAGTATTCTACAGGTTTTTAACAAACTTAGTAATAGACAGTTGGAAACACTGCAAGTAGTAGGCTTCTGCTCCTCTACTTCACCCAAAACATACCTAAACGAAGACGGTTTTACAATATGTATGGGCGCTAATACGCCAGCCAGTACTGCAGTTTTAATCCATTCCCCGACAGTAATTGAAAATCGCCAACGTTCCAAAACGCTACAGAATATTCTAAATAGTATTCACACTTTTTCACCGAAGGTTATAACCGTTGCTCGATCAATGAGAGACGGCTATACACCGAAAGAGTATTTTGAAGATATAGAAAAAGATGTGCTATCTATTTTAAAAGCAAGGTTTAACAACGATATCAGTATTCACTACGACAAAGATCTCCTAGGCGGAGTACAGGGTTGGCCAGCAAGACGACGTGCTTTGGCGCAACAGAGAGGTCCCAACACTCTTCATTAGTATGCAAAAATTTTAACTGAGCCATGCCCTGTGACAAGGGGGCTAAATGCATTTGCGAAAAGCATCGACCCATGTCAGCCTGCGCAATCCGCGCATGCTGACATGGGCCGAAACCTTTCGCTATATTTAAATATTCTGCATGTCGAAGGGCCATTCTACCTCATTATTCATAAAAAATGGATTTTATGGATCTGTAATCAGGTGATGACTTGCTTGGTACAACGTTTCAAGCAGATGCATTAAGCCCCCTTTTGCTAGAGCATGGCCCATAGATTAAATATTCCATAACATTCTATGCATGGATGAAGTGGGGGGGGGGGGCAGAGAAAGAGAGAGCAAGTAACACGATGAATAAATAAATTCCCTATCAATGGAAATGTAATCTTTCTGAGAACTTTATTTTTATCCTGTATTTTCTTTAAGTGGACTCATTTATTTATGAATTTTCACTTATATCTGTTAACCCTTTACTCCATAGATAATCATTTCCACACATTGCTTGTAGGAGTCTTTGGAAAACATTGTGGCAAAAGGTGTAATTGCTCGTGATGTTTTCTATGCTATCAAAAGGTGTCATGTACACATACGAAACGGCTTCATCCTTGCTGTTATTTAGAATCAATCAGAGATACTATAGAAATACCTTATGGGGTAAAGGGTTAAGTATTTAGCTTTTACTATGTCTATACATTTACATGTATTAGATTATCTTTGCTATATAATTTCTGCTTGCCGTTTTACTGTCATGCTGTTTGTTTGCATAGTTTGACTGTTTTAACTTTACGCTGACTTTTTACAGTATTAAATTTTGAGTATTATATCGATTCTATGGTATCTAATGCCCATTTCACGTTTTCAACATAATGTCAGTTACATTGCAGAGACCTGAGTACCTATTCATCTTTTCCTGGTGTTTCTTTTTCCTGCATTATGCGCCTGGCTGCTTCAGTATTATAATGGTAACAACTAAAATAATTACAGTTTTCCTGGGCACGTATTCACCAACCATTCATAGAAACATTCTTATCTTCAAAATTTTCTACCTATCATGTAACAGTGAAGTTTGATAATCAAGGGAGGTAAATAGTAACAAACTTTACAGCTGTTATAACTGGAGTTATTTCCCTTGATCACCACTCTCGTAGTTACAGTAAAGTCCTTCATATAAAACCCTGTGATCCCCGGGGTGGGGCCTATTTTGAACTTATGTCTAAAATTTTAACAAGTTAGGAAGAGGTATATTTGAAAGAGCTAAATGAGGTATACTAGACAGAGCTAAATGCCATATGGGGTATCCTAAGTCTTATGTTTTAAGACTGTGAAAACATCTGGGAAAACAGAAAAATATGGAATAGAGATTTTTTTTTCAGTGAAAGATTGAAATTTATTTCATGGAATGAATACTGTTGGTAATGTTTTCATGAGTGGGTCATGATATAACCATATAAGGTTCAAGAGATGAAATAAATTTCGATCTTTCACACATACAAAAAATGTTCTATTCATTTTATGCTCCCTACCATCTTTTGCTGGGTCTAAATCAAAAGCCAGTAAAGTTTTTTTTCCATAATTCCCCAGGGCCTACCCCCGCACATGGGACAGTATTAAAATGAAAATGTATTTACCAGTTCACATAAAAAAAAACAGTTCTTCGGCAGAGACCGAAATTGTTTATTTTTAGAGAATATCATGTTCAATGACATAAATTCTTTACCAGGCAACAGAATTTTGGACTTGACCAAATTGAAAGCATTTGCAAATGCCAGATTAAATGTTGCTTAATGGTGATCTCTGCATCTGAAAGGGTAGAAAACATTGTGGAAAAGGAGAAAATGCTGCTTACCAGCATTTTCTCCTTTTCCCACTGTTTTTTAAAAGGCTTCTTTCCAAGGGTCGCTAAAACCTGGAATTGTTTAGTAAAGGATCAAAAGAGCGACAAAAGTCCATTTTCAAATTAATATTTATTTAACCCCTAATCTTCTGATTGCCAAACGTATCCCTCCACATCAGTCGATAGTGTCAGCGTTGTTCATCATGTACTAGTATTTAGAATCAAAGTGACACAACAAAAAAAAATTAATCAACTAAAATATAAAACCTGAATTCAACAGCAGTAATAAACATTTTGAAAAGGAGGATTTTTCTTAAGCACTTTAATAACTGTCTGGAAAAAGATCTGATGTCTTTGAAATGGTAATGTTATAAACATGGTGCAAAAAAAAAAAGTCTGAGTAGTTCCATACAGCTTGCTATAAAATCAGTCTACAGTATTTTGCATATGTCTTGGGACACCAAAAGAATTGGGACACCATCAACAATCGCGAAAATACTTATTTTTTATGACCCAAAGATTTGGGACATACTAAAAATTGCACAGCAAGATCGGTTATTTTTTGTTCCCAAAAATTGGGACGGTGAATATCTATTAAAAAAAAAAGAAAAAAATTCTTTCAATCCATTTGATATCCTTTGTGTGCAAATATTTATTTCTCCTAGTTTTACTTCTACACATGTATTATCGTAAGCATGCATCCAATCCCTCCCGATTTCAGTGACACCAGATTCAAGACAAAAACCCCAACCACCTGACAGTTTAATTCAAGCCCCAATTAAAAAGGAAATCTGACGCAAGTGTAAAAAAGGTGTGATAAACTTCTATTCAAGATCCATAACGTGTATAACATGTGAACATCCGAAGTTGACAGAGTTGATACCCATGTATTTCACGGTCAATCAAGTTCTGTTTTTTATAAATAAAAATCACGGTACACACTTTTGCCCAAAGTTTATTGATCAAAGATCATAGAACCAATCAAATTTGAGAATGGTCCGAGCAGGTACTTGCCAGAGTGGAATGAACATCATTCAACTCACATACATGTAAGTTTAGGATCGCAATTAGGATTTTATTTTGCTTTTGTAGATAAATTCACAACATATTTTACCTGCCTCACTAAGGCCAGCAATTTGGTCACTCCAGACCTCCAAAAACATGTCCATGGAAACATTAACATGAGTTTATACAATGCATATGATTTCATATTGAATTCATTATCTAAGAATGACATTATATGTGGAAACATAAAAGTGGTACAAGAATCAATAATCAACCAATGCTTTCACAATCTTAGGTAATTCAACAAACAAGGTTTCTTTTTACCCCACAGTTCTGTCTTCATGTACTCTGTGGAGATATTATAGACATTACTTTAAATGAGAATATACCAATGGTTTATAAGACTGTTTGGTTTCACTTATGCCACAACTCTTTCTCAACCTTGACAAAGGACGCAGTACTTGAGAAGTATTTGGCATTTGCTTCCTGGACTTTCTTCTCCGCAGCTTGGGGGTTGACTATTTCTAGACCCTGTTCAAACAAAAACATTATTTTTTTTCTAACAAAACATTGGTCCCATCCCATGATTAGTGAAGTCCACCTTTGGACTTACAAATCCATAGAGCAAGTACTTATCAGGTTTCTAAGAAGCAATTACTAAGACTGAGTAATTCAAATTTGAGAGTTTATTTCAAAATCACTTCAAAATAGATACAGATAGGAATGAACTATGGGAAGTCTGTAGGGCAGAGTATGCCTCTCCTTACCTTGCCTTTTCTGCTAGAGGAGGTACTGCCAGATCTGGACATGTATTCATGAACCATTCTAAAGAATATTCTAGGTCTTATTCTTCAGAGCTTTCTAAATTTGGAAGTAACACAACTTCTGATTGGCTAAACCAGTGTTACTTTCAAATTCAGTAAATATTGGAGGATAAGACCAAGACTGATTCTATGAATCAATGATGAATACGAACCCAGTTGAGCTCCATTACTCATGTTTATGATGTATGCATTTTAATTTGCAAGAGCAGCAAATACAGGCACCAGCACTTGGCAGTTCCTTTGAGAAATTAATTGATTTTCATTCAGTCAATTTCTTAAGTTGAAAAAGGGACATAACTGTGTCAAAAATATTTTGATGGTTACCTGTCCCTGCTTTAAAGGTTCCAGTTTTTTATAGTTAACAACTAGTCCAAGTATCAAGTAAAATTTCTTCGGTACTTACAAACAAAATGTTAACTTTTTGAATGGCATTGACACAAACAATATGGATGAAACAAGGCTATGAAAATACTAACCAAACAAGAGCACAGCATCCAATGCTCCCTGAAAGTTCTTTTTCAAGTGAGAAAGGAACAAAGCTGTTTCAAAAGCAGACAATAATTGCTTTTACAAAAAGGGGTCTAATGAAGCTCCCTGATGCATTAACTCTTATCCTGCTATTTACCTCAATTTAAACTTTTGCTTCCGTAGTAAAATTCAAAATATTGCTATTTCAAAGTTACGTTTTTGGGAAATAATATCTCTTTATCAGACAATGTAGATCCAAGATCAGACATTCTCTGCAGTCTGATCTTAATCTATACAGTCTGCAAAAGGTCAGTGAGTTGCGCTTGGCAGCCTAAGGGTTAAACCAGCAAGTCATCACATTTTCTGGATTTATAAAATTCATTGTGTTCAAGAAGCAACTGAATCATGAGTTCGACTGGTCCATGGATATGAAAGAAATTAACAGAATGCACAATTTTTCAACCAATGTCAGCTGGTGCAGACTTACACTGGGTAGAAACATTTTGAAAAACCATTTAACCCACGTTTTACAGAGCTTGATATATGTTTTGAGAATAGCCTGTCTTTCTGGCACTGGTTACCCCTTTGATGGTTTACAACTAGCCCAATTTTGAAGTCAATAAATAGAGGATCTTGAATGAGTGATTAAGTATTACAATTTTTGTCGAACAAGTTAACTAAACTTATATGACCCAAACCTTGGTGAGCATCAAATGCATTTCAGTCAAGAGTTTGATAAAAATGGTAATACATACATACAAAAGTGATATTCTATTTATCACATAAAACAAATGACAGACACAAAAAATATCACTTTAAGCCTCTATTCCATTCACGGGTCCATGTTTAAAGCAGCTTACTCTCAAATGTGTATATACACAACTAGATAGTTTTGTGCTATTTATACCAAAAGAAGAGTGAAATTGTTCATAGAGGGGTTAAGTCAATCTATTTCCACAATTTCAAAGACTTTTGCTGCATTTTTTTGTTTTTGTCAAACATGAAAATTAAAAAACTTTCCATGCATGTACGTCTTAGTAACAGTAACATTATTTTTCCCAAAAACAGCGTAACAGCATAAATTCCCACTCAAACTGAGGTAAGTATCTCTGGCTTCACTCACTTGTGATCGAAAAATGACCAGAACCGGGAGCCAAACAATAATACACAAGCGTATTTTCAAAAATAAGTCATGGGTTTAATGCACTGACAGAGGAGGTTTTATGTGATAAATACAGTTATACAAGAGATATTGAAACTGTCAAACATGTTGCAAAACAACAATCACAAAGATGACATCAGGCTAATGATGATTTCTAGATGTTTTAAAAACAGAAGAGCTAACCAGACAAGAATCTTACCTGTAATGGTGTAAACGCAACACTTGAAGCAGTTCCAGACACCTGCTTCTTGACAGTGGTGCTCCCTCCCCATGTTTGCTTTTCTTTTGAGATCTTCTGCTGCAGTGTTTTGGATATTCTTGCTTTTGTTTTAGAATCTACCACTGGACCTCTAATTCGTCCACTCTTTGACTTCCCAAGAGTTCCAAGTGAGAAACCAAGATCCTCTTGATATGCATCTTCTTCTATCTATGATTTTTAGAAGAAAAGAAACTCAAACCTTTATCATGTGACAAAATTCAGAATTGTCCGAATTGTAAGCATTGCAGATGATAAATCAATACATCTAAAGTGATTGGATTCATCTTAGAAATGTAAGGTTAGCAGCATTTTCTCCTCTTCCCACAATGTTTTGACAAGCTGTCCCTCTCAGGGTCATCAAAACTTTGGATTGTGTGGCAAAAGTTTACAGATGAAAAACTTACAGTTAATCTAAGAATGTTTGATAAGAATATCTTTAAAAACTTTATTTAATCCTTTAACAAACAATCCCTGATTTTTACTGCCCTAAGATAGATGCCTTTTGAAAACAGTGTGGGAAAAGGAGAAAATGCTGGTAACCAGCATTTTCTTCTTTTCCTACAATGTTTTCTTCCCTGCTGGAAATAAGTTTCAATTTTTGAGTTACTTTTATTTTGTAGTCTACAAGTGCTTTGAATTTGGACCAGTCTACAATTTTGTCTTTTGGTAAAGAGTTAAGTAGTGCAGAATTATGATCTGACCACATGTTAACCAGTCTGAAATAGTTCTCTACTATCAGCAAAAGAATATTATGTTGCCTTTTGCATGCAAAGAAATTTCTCTGTAAAATACAACAAAACTTTAGACTTGTCCAAATTGAAAGCAATTGAAGACAACAAATGGAGTGCAACACGCGAAAAAGTGCATTCGGACATTTGCGTAAAGTGTCGTCCCGGATTAGCCTGCGCAGTCCGCGCAGGCTAATCTGAGACGGCACTTTACGACTATATTAGATTTTGTGCTAGAGTAAACTTGCGTAAAACAGAAAATCACATAAAATCGGAAAGTGTCGTTTCGGATTAGCCTGTGCGGACGGCACAGGCTGATCCGAGACGACACTTTACGCAAATGTCCGAATGACCCTTTTCTCGTGTTGCAAGCCAAATGAAACATGGTGAAAAATGATGGGATTTGTCTTATGTAAAAGAAGAAAAGCATTATGAGAAAAAGCAGAAAAGACAGGTTACCAGCATCTTCTCCTTTTTTCTACCATGTTTTTAAATCTGTTTTCCTACAGGGTTGTCCAAACATTGGATTTGTTTGGTAAACAGCTAAACAGGGTCTAAACTTGTCTTTTATACATAAAGTTATACTGAAAGAGCACCCTAGGTGCAAAATCATTGTGTACCCATTCATCTCATTGGCAGTTTCTAGACATACCCCTTAACCCTTAATTCTTTATCAAATGACAACATTTTAGATTGGTCCAAAATGAAAGCACTCGCAGATGACAAACTAACTGTAAATCAAAAACTGAAACTTGTTTCATGGAGGGTAGAAAACATTGTGGAAAAAGAGAGAAAATACTGGTTACCAGCATTTTCTCCATTCCTAACAATGTTTCCAGAAGGCTTCTCCCTCTAGGTTGTAAAAACCAGGGATTGTTTGGTAAAGGGTAAAGAATAGTTGGTGCAGAGAAGTCCTAATTTCATTGAACTCACCTCTGCAAAATTCATTCTGTTAGCAGCTTTTCTCATTTCTGATAAACCAAGTCTTTCCTTCATTTTTCTAGCCCTATACAAAAAGTTTTTTTGTCATTACATTAGAAAAACACTTCTAATCTCTTGAAACAAGGTAACATGGTATCTTCAACACGAAAAAAAAAAAAAGATTACATATTGTACTATCAATATAAATGAAGATCTAACACATAAATGCATTTGAAACATACTGGCAAGAAGAGCAATTACACATTACAAAACAAAAAAATTTACAAAAAGCCACAATACCTGTAATTCTTTCACCCATTACCGCACAATCACTACTTTTGACGACCATGAGAAAGAAGCCTTTGGAAAACATTGTGGGAAAAGGAGAAAATGCTGGTAACCAGCATTTTCTCCTTTTTCCCACAATGTTTTCTACCCTTCACAAAACAAATTTCACATTTCTAGTCACTCTTATTTTGTTGTCTGCAAATGCTTTCGACTTGGACAAGCCCAAAATATTGTCATTTGGTAATGAGTAAACAAACAATTCCATGTTCTGATAACCCTGAGGATAAAGGCTTTTAAAACATTGTTCACAAAATTAATGCTGGATACCTGGACTTTACTTTTTTCATCACAATATACTCTATCCTATCACAGACAAACTCTATCATTTGAGTCAAATCAAACTACAAAAATTTAGACTGGTCCAAATTGAAAGGATTTGCAGACAACAAGTTAAATGTAACTGAAACGATAATTTTTATTTTTGATCAGGTAAAAAACAATGTGGGAAAAGGAGAAAATGCTGGTTATCAGCATTTTGTTCGTTTCTCACAATGTTTTGAAAAGCCGTCTCTTACAGGGTCGTTAACCCATTACCGCACAATCCCTACTTTTGACACCCCTGAGAGAGAAGCCTTTTGAAAACACTGTGGAAAAAGGAGAATATGCTGGTTCTCCTTTTCCCACCATGTTTTCTACCCTTCCCATTACAAATTTCAATTTTTAAGTCACCTTCATTTTGTCCTCTGCAAATGCTTTCATTTTGGACCACTCTAAAATTTTCTCGTGTGGTAAAGAGTTAAAACTCGGGATTGTGCAATAATGGATATATTTAACCCTTTCCCAAATGATAAACTTTTGGACTAGACCAAATTGAAAGCATTTGCAGATGACAATTCAACTCTTGCTGTAAAGATGATTTCTGTCTATGATAGGGTAGAAAACATTGTGAGAAAAGAAGAAAATGCTGGTTACCAGCATTTTCTTCTTTTCCCACAATGTTTTCAAAAGGCTACTATTCCAGACCCGTAAAAACCAGGGATTGTTTGGGAAAGGGTAATGTCATGTTCTGACAAAAGGGGGCTTACTACATCTTTGTGTCCATGATAACAAGTAACCCTCAAATATATATGGATCCATAATATCCACTTATTAACACCTAGCTTAATAATGAGATGGACTGGTCCTTGTGCATGCAGAAAATTGACGATTAGCCAAATGTTTTGTTTCAGGTCAGACTGCGTGGATGGCGCAGGCTGACCTGGGTCGATGCTTTTCACAGATGCATTAAGCCCTCTTTGTCACAATGGTATTGAATCAGAAAAAGAAAACAGTGAGAACATTGAAACAGAAATGTGAGGAGTACTAAATATTTACCTTCTTCCTCCACGTTTTTTCCTTGGGAGATCAATTGGTGCAGGGAGAGCTTTAACCTTTTTGACTGGTGGTGGTTCTTGCAGTTTATCTAATTTACCTTCGATGTCTGCCCTAAGACTGTCACCAACACGACCATCCTGACTCTCGTGGAAGCTGTCAACTCTAGCAGCCAAAGCACACTTAGCAGACACTAGTCTAGCTGCTTTCTTTTTCAAATCCTAGATAAACAAATAAGGATAACAAAAAATGGTAATGGAGTTTCATTCAAATGAAAGGAATTTGAGAAAAATATCACTATTATCAACTCATATTCAAGTTGCATTACAGAAGCCAAAGCATACACCCATGTTTTGCTTTCTTCTTTTCCCATACTAATTTCAAAAGCTTTCTCTCTCCGGGTCGTTTAAAATCGGAATTATGTGGTCAAGAGTTAAAACAGCTCTGTATGAGGACAAAGTTACAAGTATCTTCTGCATTCTACAAAGTTTATTTAAATGATGTTTAATACTACAGTAAATAGAATGAAAGTTTACAGGCACACATTCTATTGTGTGTTTTCCTGGATTTCAATAGTATGAGGTCAAAGTATTGCAACATTTTGCCAAAGTACACACTAGCATAGTCAGTACTGGAGAAAGGATTGAACCCAAAGCCAGCCTCTTTATTAAAAATCAAACATTTGTACCACTGGGGCATAGCTGACCCTCATTCATTTACTAGTTAAAGGCTGCAAAATAATTGAGCAATAATTGACAAGTTTCGGCTCAACAACTGTCTTCATGATAACCTATTTGGGGATACAAATTAACCCATTACCACACAATCCCCACTTTTGACGACCCTGAGAAAGAAGCCTTTAGAAAACCCTGTGGAAAAAGGAGAAAATGCTGGTAACCAGCATTTTCTCCTTTTCCAGCAATGTTTTCTATTCTTCACAAAACAAACTTCAAATTCCAGTCAATTCTGTTTGTCCAAGGACCAGTCTACCTCAAGATTGTGATGGTGTTAAGAAAAGTGGCTGATATAGATCCAAATGAATGTGATGGTTTGCTTGTTACAGTGAATGATGGGGATGCATTAGGCCCCTTTTTATCGCTGTACAGATTAAACACTGCAGACTTACAGATGGTGACTTTGCAACAAGCTCACAGTCATAGATATAGCCTTGATGTGCCTGCATGGATGAAGCTGAAAAACCAGCTAAAAGACGTCTTTGTGCACCCAGCAACATTACATTACATGCTGGCATCTTTGAAAGATTTGTCAAACCACCTGCCACACCTGATATTAGGAAATAAATCATTGTAATTAACCCTTTACCACACAACCCCGACTTTTAACGACCCTAATAAAGAAGCCTTTTGAAAACATTGTGAGAAAAGGAGAAAATGCTGGTAACCAGCATTTTCTCCTTTTCCCACAACGTTTTCTACCCTTCCCAGAACAAATTTCAATTTTTCAGTCACATTTAATTTGTCATCTGCAAATGCTTTCAATTCCGACTAGTCTAAAATTTTCTCGTGTGGTAAAGAGTTAACATTAAAACTATCCAGTGTTTTGACAATTCAAATGGAAAGAACAAAAACACTTCCAATCTCTTCAAACATGGTAACATGGCACACTCAACAAGGAAAAAAGATATAAAAGATTACATTTTGTACTATCCATACAAATGAAGATCTAAGACATAAATGCATGAATACAATGTGAGAAAATGAGACTGAGTAAATGCTGGTTGTACATCAATTTCTCCGTTTTTCAGTATGTTTTCAAATGCTTTCTATTCTAGATTAGCAAAACTAGGGACTGATTGGTAAAAGACTAATATATTGTAAATCTAGAAAAAAGTGTTTGCCAGCACTAAGAAAAATGTCTTTTTCCCCCACAAGTTTTCACATGGTGGTATATGTCAAAATATGTCCAGTCCACACTGTGGGTCTGACAAAGTACAAATATTCCGATACATTTTGCAGATGACTTTTTTTTGTCTTGCATCAAATCATGTGTGAACACTGCAGAAATTTGAGAAATTTCTTACAACAAGCTACATGTTTATATCTTTTGGCCATAATCTTTTCTATAAGTCATAATTGCTGTTGACTACATGTATTCAGATTTTAAAAAGATTTAACCCATTACCACACAATCCCTACTTTTGACAACCCTAAGAAAGAAGCCTTAAGGAAATATTGTGGGAAAAGGAGAAAATTCTGATAACAAGCATTTTGTCCTTTTTCAAAAATTTTTGTACCCTTCACAAAACAAAGTTCACATTTTCAGTTACTTTTATTTTGCCGTCTGCAAATGCTTTTGATTTGGACAAGCCCAAAATTTTGTCGTTCAATAATGAGTTAAGAGTTTTGGCTACAAATACCTGTTTAATAGTAACAGGTCAAAAAATTACTCATTATATGGCTTGCAACACGCGAAAAGGGACTTTCTGACATTTGCGTAAAGTGCCGTCTCGGATCAGCCAGCGCAGGCTAATCCAAGATGGCACTTCACGTCTTCACTATATTTTGTCCTTCAGTAGACTTCTGCAAAACAGAAAAAAATCATATAAACGGAAAGTGCCATCTCGGATTAGCCTGCACGGGCTGCGCAGGCTGATCCGAGACGGCACTTAACGCAGATGTTCTAATGTCCCTTTTCGCATGTTGCAAGCCATATGAAAATTGAAACCTTACCCATAATTTTTGCAGCAATGGATGCACCAACAATGATAGAAAGGTTTGGGGCAATGAACGTCATCCGAGATTCAACATATTCATGGATCTTCCCTTTAAAGTCACACAGTTCCATAGCCTTGAATTTTTTTTTTAGAAAATAAAGCAGTTAGTTGAAACATACCTAAACTCTTTGTGTTTCGTTACATATTATTTTTTAAACAAATACAGTGTGAATAGACGCACAAAACTGCTTTAACTCTTCAGAAGATAAAAGAATCTTAGACAGGTCAAAAATTTGTTTTGCGGGGGTATGAAAATATATATATTTCAGATTGTGTATACTTGATTTATAGAATGTATATACATGCAAAGTATCAAGTCTCAAGTTCTTCTCAATCTATGTCATGGCCCCTTGAAAATATGTCACCTTACTTCAATTCAATTCAAAATACTTTGTTTGGCTTAAATCTTCAGGTTAAAAGATATAATTATTATGAGCAATTAACAATTTATGATAATTCATTGTGACAGCGAGATGTGACAGTAGGGGAAGTCTGAATGTGCAGATAGAATAAAGTTCTTCTAAGAGACACTACTGAAAATATTAAAAGCATGTCTTCACTTTTCATTTCAAAACACCTACTGTCTCAATAATTTCTTAACAAGCGTCAAATTTGCACAATTGATTTGAAAACACCCCCTCCCCCACCCCCTTGAAAAAATGGCTTGGTTTCCAGAAGATGGAGACACAAAAATTGTGGTGATAAAACTTAATGAAATCATTGTGGGAAAACAAGCATTTCCTACAATTTCCGCAATATATATACTAAAATGCTGGTAATAAGCATCTCATACTATTTCCACAACATATATTCTTTCTAACCTGTATGAGATAAATCCCACAATATGAGCATTTGCAGCAACAAATCAAGTATTTCTAAAATGATGTTAATTTTCTCTTAGGAGGTCGACTAAATAACTGAATACCAGTACAAAGAACTAATGATCTGAACTTATTTAAAGAATGATAACAAAAAGACTACCATATCACATGCTTCCATGACAATTTTCATTTCATCATCTGTCAGTGACGACCTGTTAAAAAACAGTTCAATTTTACTGTGATAGTACCATGGATATAGACAAATACACAAATAAGCCAAGTTTTGTAAAAAGGTTGTTTAACCCTTTACTAAACAACAAAACTTTAGACTAGCCCAAATTGAAAGCACTTGCACACAACAAAATAAGCATGACTCAAAAATTGATTTTTTTTTCCAGAAGAGTAGAAAAAACTTTGTGGGAAAAGGGGAAATGTTGGTTAACAGCATTTTCTCCTTTTCCTACAGTGTTTTCTAATGGCTCTTTCTCGGAACTGTGTGGTAAAGGGTTAATGTGTCTCAGTCATGTATTCTACCATGCAGGTTAATCATGTTCTTATGGATCTATAAAATTCATTTTTTTCTAACAATCATCTGAATCATGGAGTAGAATAATCCTTTGACATGCAGATAATTAACTACAGCAAAAAGTGTGAACCAAAGTCAACCTGTGCAGGCTTACATGGATAGATACCTTTATCAGATGCATTAAAGGTGGCCCTTCAGATTTTGGGACGAAAATTTTACAAAAAAATCATCCTTGTACTCCCAAAGCCTTATAGTTTTCATTCATTAAACTCTGGTAGTTGAAAACCATCCGACAGCCAGATAAATTAGAGATTTACTATGGCCCAGGTCGACTTTGAAGGGAAACACTGTTTAGTTTCACATGAGCAACTAGCTCATTTACATACCGAAATATACAGAAGAAGCTTCAAACATAGCATCCAAAGTTCTAGACATTTTGTAAAATAATTACATGTAAGTTACGTTATGGAATATAATAGTCATAAGTCGAGTGAAAGTCACTTAACATTCCAACAGTGCTTTTTAGATTTTGGCGGGAAATCTAAAAATAGCCTTTTAAGGGAATACCATCAAAAAAAAAATTTTTTTTTGTAATTTTTTTTATTCTTAATTACTGATGATTTGTATTGTTTTTTTCATATAAATTTCAGTGACATATATATTTATTAAGTTGGTGTGATGTGAAAATTCTAAATACCAACCTTTAAGCCTCTTTTTTACACAGCATGGTTCATACTGTACGCTTAAAAACTAATTATTCTTCTTCACAGAAAAAGCAACAGCCCTGTTTCTCAAAAGGACTCTAATACTATTGGAAATTCATCTTCCATTTCTACAACTGCATGTCTTTTTGAAGATTTTAGTAGATACAGTAAGTCTAAAAATAACGTGAACAGTGACCTATTATATACCAAGTCTCTACTTCAAAGAAAAATCTAAACTGAAATACTAAACAGTGACCATGATATAACTTTAAAAAGGTTGAAAGTGGTATTAAATGCAATTTAAACAATAAATCAATCATTAGTCTCAGGTGCACAAAATCTAAGTGATACAACTAACATGTACATGTATCTTAATTATGCACAGATGGCACTACTGATTCCCTCTGTACATGTGTAATAAGTGCTAACATTACAAATTTAAAATCTTTGACTTACCCTTGTGTTGTGGATGCTGTAACACTAACAACCATTATAGTAGCCGGGGTTAGTATATCTTGTAGTGCTAAACTGTTCTTACTGTTTTCTAGTATGTTGTTTCCAAGTTCCTATAATATTCAGTTTAAAAGTAATCTTTCACATTGGCATGAAGTTGCTTTACAGGATAGTTTAGGGCAGGGTTAGATCTCACAGAGTGCTGTCTGATCGTGGATCTACAGTGTCCTAAAATTTGGAAAATAGCCTTGAAATTTAACAAGCAGTCTCCTTCCTTCACTGAAAATCTTCACTTCATTTCATGTTATAAGCAGCAGGACTTACTCTAAATAAGAATTTTTTGTTAATGAATCTTAAAAATTGTGGACTATGATCTTGATCTACGATTTTCATACAACCAGTGATTGTAGTTACTGATAGTGCTTCATACAACTTCACAATTACTTATCTGTCATACGGATAACTGGTATTTTATATAACCTAAAATAGTTTTTAGGTTAAATGACAGCTCACCTATTCATGTGTTTCCTGGATCAATGAGCCCTGAGTTTGGCCTTGGCAACGCTTACTCTAGTTTATGTACCATAGTAACATTTACCACTAAAAGCAGCACAACACCAGTGTGATTTAAGGATCTCTATGTCAGAGAAGGGTAGACATGGCAGAGCAAGGAGCTGATATTTCATATCCTACCTGTTGATAACATTTTTGTTCTAAAATAAAATGTAACAGAACTCTCTCATATTATTACCGTAACTTTTTTGAAACATACTGTTTACATAAAAAAGCCGAATCAGTCTGTCAATTGAAAGCCATCAATCGTTAGAATTAAAGTCAATGACTTATTGCTTAATCAGCAAAGACATGACAAATAGAGAATAGACAGTTCTTGGATTGGGTCTACTTCAGAGAAAACTCTAAATACTGAAAAACACCAAAAAAATCTACTTGTCAAACTGAAAACAACAAGTCACAGTTACACATGTGCAACGATAGTTTGAAAGTTAGATTAATATACATGTAATGTGCATGTATACAGTAGAACAATAAAATTAAGATTACATGTATGTCGTATGTCCAAATCTATCTTAACACAATCAAAACATTTTAACAGGTTTGCACAGTAACAAAATTAAATTATAGCAGCTATATTCAAATTCTCATTATATATACAGAACATACCATAAAAATAACAGTAAAAGAAGGATACTAATAAAATGAATTCAAGAACCAAAAAAGAAACAACAATAATGACAACTGTAACTTTTACATTTTGTCACATATATATATTTCCGATACCACTGAGAATTTTTTGGAGATATCAAAATCAAAATTAACTTTTAGGTCTGACAGTCAGATTACCAGATTATAATGACATATTTGATATACTGTCATTTCTTACCTTCACAGTTCTGACATACTGTAGTGGATCATTGACAAGTGATTCTAGTTCAGGAAACCTTTTCAAATAATTATCTCTTGTGAATTTGTGTATCACATCTGAAAAAGTCATCATCAAACATCTTAAGTCTTTGCAAGATGAGGTAATTTTGGTCTGCTAAAATTGAAAGAGTTTGCATTAATCATGAAGATCTATTTCAATGATATACAGCATCAAAGAAGTTGTGCATTAGATAAGTCTTAAAGGTGGCCCTTCAGATTTTGGGAGGAAAATTTTACAAAAATGCAAAAAAAAAAATCCTTATACACCCAAAGCTTTTTAATTTTAATTCATAAATCCCCAGTAGTCGAAAACCATCCAACAACACGAGAAATTAGGGATTTACTACGGCCCAGGTTGACACCAACATGAGACAAAGTCATTCTATTTTTAGATGATCAATTTGCTCATCTACAAACAGGAATACACAGACTAAGTTTCAAACATAGCATCTGAAGAGGACATTATGGAAAATAATTATTACATGTTTGTTATGTAATGGAATTTAAGCGTTATGAGTCACATGCCAGTCACTTGGCATTCCCACAATGCTTTATTGATTTTTGGCACGAAATCTAAAAATAGCTTAAGAGGCTAAGTAGCCTTTTAAGGGAACACCATCAAAAAATGTTTTTTTTTCGTAATTTCATGAATCTTAATTATTGATTATTTGTATTATCTTTTCAAATGAATTTCAGTGATATATATATTTTTCTATTTGGTGAGATGTAAAAAATTCTAAATACCCACCTTTAACCCTTTCCTGGACAAAAAATTCTAGACTTGCTGAAATTGAAAAAAATGTGGAAAACATACTGAATGTGTCTCTTAAAATTTGTACAACACTGTGGATAAATAGGAAATGCTGGTTACCAGCTTTTTCTCCTTTTCAAAAGCCATTCTCATTAGGGTCATTGACACTCTGTGTATAAGGATTAAACTCTATTTCTTGTGAACTTCTACTGTAAAGGATCATTTGAAAAACAGTTATAGGAAATGATTGGCAAACAAACAGTTAAAAGGCTGTTCATAAAGACAGCACTGACTTACTTATTTCATTGTCTATTTCTGCTGTCAAATTATTAGCTTTGACAATGAGCTGGTACTCTGGGTCATATTCTACTGGACCAGATACTGAAATATAACAGTTTTTTTTTATATTCAGCTGTTTTCTTAAAACAGGTACATCAGTTCTTTCATTGCATACACAGTATCTAAAGCATTCAATACTGTTTTTTTTTTTTTTTAACTCTTTATCACACAATCCTGACTTTTAACAAACCTGAGAAAGAAGCCTTTCAAAAACATTGTAAGAAAAGATCAAAATGCTGATAACCAGCATTTTCTCCTTTTCCCGCAATGTTTTCTATCCTTCCCAAAACACACTTCAATTTCTAAGCCACTTTGTCATCTGCAAGTGCTTTCAATTTTGACCAGTCTAAATTTTTTTGTCTTTTGGTAAAGGGTTTATGTATCTTTAGATAGGTTGATGCTTTCAAGAAAAGTTAAATAAAAGAAAATATACAAAATATTTTTTTCGAAAGGAAAGTGCATGTAAGAAGCAATTTTCCTGTGACACAAAGCTTTAGAGGATGTTGTGGAAAATAGAGAGAGTGCCTATATCCTCATTTTGCACACAATCTTTTCTTCTTTTCACCGACAAATCCTATTATTTGTGTAATATTCTCCATAATGTCTGCAAATGCTTTCTTTTTGGACAAGATCAGAACTTTGCTGCTTGGTAAAGAATTAAGAACCTAGGGTTGAAACCTCACAGCCTGTCTTTGCGAGCATTAAGTAAATAAAAAGTCATCAACTGTACATCAAAGAGTTGGGCTGAAATACACTTATAAGCTCAAAATATTCTCTGATGAAAAAAAGATCTTATTTGAAAATGAATTGGCAGTGTAGAACTTTTTTAGAAAGTTATTTAACCCTTTCCCAAACAAGCCCTGATTTTTACGTGTCTGCAGTAAAAGTCTTTTGAAAACACTGTGGGAAAAGGTGAAATTGCTCGTAAGGAGCAATTTCTCCTTTTCCCACAGTGTTTTCTACCCTTTTTGAGAACTTTCTGCCATTTTCTCCAAATCTAAAATTGTTGTCTGCAAACTTTTTCGGTTTGAAAGGGTACAAAATTTATTGTTTGGGAAAGGGTTAAAAGTCCTTTAGTGCTGTTTCAGCTAGAATACTAGTATATCACAAAAATATATCAAATCAAACTGATCCAAATTTAGTCTGCTCTTTATCTACACTGCACAGGCGTATTTCTGCTTGGCAGTTCTGGGGTTGAATGTTACCTGATTCTTTTCTCTTTTGTTTAGCATACATCTCTACTTTTCTAACAACATCTGCAAGCTGTAAAATAGAGAAATGAACATGCTAAGTGTATGATACTTTGTCAATCTTATTAACTTCTTTCCCAAACAAAGAAATTTATCTCTTTAAGAAACAGATTACATGTACTTAGATCTACTACAGATCACTGCACAGGACATACACAGCAAACTTTAGAATGAATCAAAAACACAAAAATCTATTCCTCTCTCCCCACTGTTAATAAAAAAAAACAAAAATGTGAGAAAAGGAGCAATGGATTGTAGTTAGTGTTTGCTATTTCAATAAGTCTTTCCTTTGTCTACAGTAACATCATTGTCTGCAGCATGTTTATTTCATATATTTATTTCAAGAGGTAAGAAGTAATCAATGTCCTAAAATAAACAGAATATGGTGTCTGTAGTTGTGAGGTAAAGCGTCGGCGTCATGATCAAAAGGTCCCGAGTTCAATCCCCTGGAACGGGTATCAACTTCGGGATTTTTCATTGGCCCACACATTCGGCGCGAGTACTGGTGTAGTTCCCAGGAAGCAGAATCAAGAGAGATTAGCGTAAGTTGTAAGAACTTAAAGAATGTACTAAACTAAACTTTGATCATTATCTGCCATTGTTGTGTGATTCCCTTTTTGATATTAAACAACTTGTCCCAATATGAAATAAATATCTTCAGCATTAAATAACAAAGGTGTTATAACATGCCAAAGTTTTTGAAAGGCATTGACAATATCTCAACATTTTCTTCAAAACAGTGGAGATAAAAAAATCAAACTAGATTTTGCATAGAAAACAGTTGAAAAGAAAGAGACACAAAAATGTTAGATTTTTTTTCCATGAGGTATTTCCTGCCCCTCTACCCTTTACCAAACAGTCTTGAGTTTTAATGACCCAAACAAAGACAAATTTCATAAAATGGTGAGAAAACCACAATCATGTTATTCCAACATCAAAGCTGAGACTTTTTACAGAACATAAAATACAGTTTCTTTGTGCCTTCAAAGCTAATACTATATATTTTAGAAGTATCTATTAGTCTTTATTTCAGCTCAAATACATGCATCTCATGCGGAAAAAAATATCCCACATGACAAAAAAAAACCTGTATCTTCTTACTGTGAAATACATTTCAAAATATGGTATGATGACAGAATGATGATGAAACTCTCATGCAGTATATGTATATGCATTAATCTGGAATTTAACCCTTTCCCAAACGACAAATTTTTGGACTAGACCAAAGTGGAAGCATTTGCAGACGACAATTCAATTCTTGCTGAAAAGATGATTTCTGTCTATGATAGGGTAGAAAACATTGTGGGAAAAGGAGAAAATGCTGGTTACCAGCATTTTCTCCTTTTCTCACAATGTTTTCAAAAGGCTATTATTTCAGACCCGTAAAAACCAGAGATTGTTTGGGAAAGGGTTAATTGGTCAACATTTTATGCTGTAATATTCACCACAATTTATAAAAACAAAGTTACTGGCTACTACACTACAGCACTATTTGTTTTATTTTGTTAACTCTTCTCAATCTAAATGTCCTCCATTTGCAACATTTTGTTGCTGAAAGGTGTAGCTGAAAAAGTTTTGATATCCCGCTCCACCTGCAGTATAACACAATATCAAATTTTCTCCATTGTCCATTTTCTGTGCAAGTCATATTCTTCAAAGATTCAACCTGTCTTATACGAGGGACACATTTTAAGTTTGTAGAAAAGGGCGGTCTTGAAATATCAAAATTTTATTGGTCTAAGACCTTCGAAATATGCCCTATCTGCCTCCACTCACATTTTACACCGATTTTCCCAATTCCGGAACGCCACCCGGTAGTCCTCTTTAGGTATATGTTGCAGACACTGGTAGACTGCACTGCCTATACCACAACGGGATTCAAAACAGTGCCCTGCCAGCATTTCCTTTAGTCTTGGGAACAACCAAAAGTCACAGGGGACAGGTCAGGGCTGGATGATCTAAGACATCGAGCCCAAATTCTTTCAGATATTCCTGTACCGTAGTAGATTTATGGGCCGGTGCATTATCATGGAGTTATTTGATCCCGCAGACACCGGTGCGCGGTCTGCGTTTCTGATAGAAATCAACAAGTTAAGTAAGTGACAGAAATACCTTTCAGGACTGGAATTTGAAGGACTGGACCTTTCGAATCAAAGAATATCACATACAACATGCAATTTGATGTTTTGCAACGGCGCGCAATGACAGGTCTGTTGCCCTCAGATGAAACCCAAACCTTATTTTTAGCCTTAGAATCGGGTTGAAAATGATAGATCCAGGTTTCGTCACCTGTAACTATCTCTTCCAAACGATTTGGGTCACATTTATCATATTTTTCTATAACTTGCAAGTCTAACCCAACTTTGTTTCTGCTCGTCAGTGAGCAAATGGGGCACCCAGCGCGCGCAGATCTTACGTAGCCCAAGTTGTTCATGTAAGATCTTCAAAACACTTGACAAATGAATGCCACTTAATTCTTCTATCTCTTGCACGGTATAACGTGCGTCTTCCTCAATTAACGTTTTCACTGTAGCAACATTCTTTTCCGTCAAAACGGAAACCAGCCTACCCACCCAAGGGTCATTTTCAATTGACTCCCGGCCATCATTAAAACTACATACCCACTTGCAAACTGTAGCATATTTTAAAGCACCATTCCCATAAACCTTTTGCAAATCAGCATGAATTTCTGTTGGCTGCAGTCCGAGCTGTGCTTGAATCTTACAATATACCCTCTGTTCAGAGATTTTTCCATCCATTTTGAATGCTATATTTTACAATAGTGTACAAAACCATGTGTTGAAAATACCCAGCGTAGCGTGCACGTGGACCTTGTGTGCTGCATACTGTGACACCTTTCCAGAGAGGAATGATTACGCAAGTTCTGTGTAAAAAATCCTGCAACTTCATAATCGCGTTAAAAATTTATAGGCTTACTCTACGAATTTAAAAAGTGTCCCTCGTATGATGCATCACTCCCCCCAATATTGGGGGGACTGCAGTAATACGCTCTATAAAGTAGCAATGGAGAAAATGGCTTATATCAATACATTCGAGGAGAAATCAGGCCTGTTTTAGCTCAAGATTTCTCTATACTGCTGATGATAGCAGAATGAATCACATCAAGTAGCATTTTATTGAGTAAACATTTATTTTAATCTGAAATTCAAAGTAACTGCTGTTGCATAGAAAGGTAGTCCAGTTCTGTACCCAGGATGCCTAAATTAGATAGATATGTATTTGTAAAATGCCCCCTAGTGGGAGATAATGAATTTCTTAACTTGCATGAATCAAATTCAAGCGCTATGAAAGTTACTATAACATAATGTTCCGTACGTTTTTCACTGTGAAAAATCTAAGAAGGTTCCTTTCAAGACTTTTTCAGGTATACATACTTCTTGACTGTCCCTTAGTTTTGCAATATTTCTGACTGAGTTTTTTCTCCCAATATCTGTTTGCATTGAAACATCATCCACATCTGCTAGTTCACCAATTTGATCTTCATCTTCATCATCATCTAGTCTATCTCCATCTTCTTCAAAGTCTGCCAGAAGTTCATCAGCCAGAGACATCTTTATTCAACTTTATACACTGAAGAAGTTACAAAGCATTCACCTTATTTCTATTATTCGGTACGTATAAGTTATACTGTACCTGAAAGTGATTTGAAAGACAGGGAGATGAAAATGTATTTACCATTCCTTTGACAACAAAATTCTAGACTACTGAACTTATGGTATTTGGAAAAAACAAAAAAAAAGAACTTGAACATGACTCAAACAGCCCAATTATCTTCGGAATATTATAAGATACTGAGGAAAAAGGAAACAAATTCTAGTTACCAGCATTTTCTCCTGATCTTACAATCTTTTTAAAAGCTTTCTTCCACACAAGATTGTTTGATTGTTTTGATGTTTCATAATGACAATTACCTTCAGTCTGAAAGTTTGCTCCAATGCTATTTTTGTTATTTGTCCGTAGGCCTCTTTAAATACACCTGGAATTAATGCGATTTTAACGGCATTTTTTTAAACTGCTATATGCAACAAAATTTCCAATGACAGCAAATAAAGTGGGCATGATTCATTAGATAAATTATTAATCTTTAACATCACACAAACTGTGCTGCAAAGTACTATTATTAAATCCATGGAAATTTACCTTTTTTCCCAACGTAAATAAATCCAGTGTAATTTATAAATAACTTACATGGCAACTTCATTAAACAGACATGTGCACTCAACTGATTTTGAATTTTGTACAGTCTTGTTCTCTAACCCTAATGACCATTTTCGTAGGTGCCTTTGGCAACTGTGGAATTCTCAAATGAACCGTCCTGTAGCGTGTCAGAGTCTCAGAGATACTGCAATTTCTGCCAAGACATGTGCATTGATGATGTCACCACTTTTTTATTTCTGGTGGAATAAGGTCAATGGTTATTTACGTTGAAAAGTACAGGTCTGCACTAAGGTAAGATTTAGATTTTAACAACCATCATTTTTTTTATAATGATAAAGATTAATCATTTATCTCACGATCCATGCCCATTTCATTAACTGTAATTGGAAATTTTGTCACATTGAGCCATTTAAAAAGATGCTTGTAAAATCGAATTAATTCCAGAGTTTAAAGAGGACTGCGGGGAAGGTTTCCTGAGACAGATAAAAATGGCCGAGGCTATCCGCATGACGGTCGTGCCTATAATGGAGATTATCGGCACGACGGTCGTGCCGATAACCATTCTTATTCCCACGACAGTCGTGCTGTAAAGCACCACTATCCGCACGACAGAAAATGGACTACTGACAGTACTTTAACTATTGTGTTTGGGAAAAAAATATTCATTTTTTTAACCCTTTACCAAACAATCCCTGGTTTTAACGACCCTGAGACAGAAGCCTTCTGAAAACATTGTGGGAAAAGGAGACAATGCTGGTAAACAGCGTTATCTCCTTTTCCCACAATGTTTTCTGCCCCGCTGGAAACAAATTTCAATTTCTGAATTGCGTTTATTTTGCTGCCTGCAAGTTCTTTCAACTTGGACCAGACTTAAATTTTGTTGTTTGGGAAAGGGTGAAGGGGGGATAGGGTTTTCAGTACTGGAAATTTTGTTTGCCATATTACAGTACTGGAAATTTTGTTTGCCATATTACAAAGCCATCTTTTTTTCATTTTCGGCAGCCCTTCGATCCAGTTACTTTTTTTCTCAAAATTCTAAAGATATCACCGATTGTGCGGATAGTTGTGACCATTGAGGGTAGGTGATCTGGCTAATTTTTCCCCTACTTTGACTGGGTCCGGGATCTTTTTTTTTTCCCAAGTTCCTCCACCTCCTCTCCAATGAAACTCAAATGTTTCTTCCTTTACTGGATTTGTTCCACAACACTCCTATACACATTGCTCCACTGGCTGATAGGCCTACGTAAGATCCCTTCACACCAAACATTACAATACTTGGGAATAGTCTAAAACATTAGACCCCTTAGGCCTAAGATAGGGCTAAAATGAATAGTAACAAGAAGATTTCACTATATAAACCCTTGGCAATAATTTCGACCCTGGGGCTATGATTTACATGCTCTTGATGAGGGCCAACGACCGTCATGCAAATACCGGGCCTTATTGGCACGACCATTGTGCCGATAAACATTCCTTATCGGCATGACCGTCGTGCGAATACTGGACCTTATCGGCACGAGCGTCGTGCCGATAGACACTTCCAATAAAAAATAGCATCAGAGCAAACTTTCAGACTGAAGGTGAATGACAATAAACTAGTGTTTAAATATATTGCATACTAGTAGTCTTTTCACAAAAAATGAAATATTTTCTAATACCTCTTAGTAAATTTGAGCATTTTAGATTTGGAACTTGTACGTAGCCCTGGATGCTTTCCCCCAAAACAATTTGAGGCCATGAGAGATTTCGAAGATGATGTTTCCACGGGACGTAGTGCATATAACTGTCCCCAAAGACGGTGCTATTTTTTGACAGGCACTGTATATCAAAGGTCCCAATACGAATTAAAAAAAAGACACCATAGTGTCTCATTATTGACTATTGAGACTATCATACCAGGGACGATTTTATGACGCAAACGATCTGTATACGAATCAATTGATATCGCTAATTTAGTGGCTAAATCTAATTTTTGGTCGCCTTTATAAATTCATTATCTTCTTTATAAACACATGACTAGAGTAAAATGCTTTAAAACTAGAAAACGGAACTGCTTTACCTTCTTCCACGCCTTCACTGTATAGGGGTTCAAATTGCCAGGGTACGCTATCACTCTTTAACCTGGTACCCTGTCGGAGCTGGTTTCTACTCGGTTTCGCCATAAATTAGTTTCGCTCCATACCAATTCGATCTTCCTGTTTCGCCCTTGTTTTCCTCTTCTCATTCAATCATTTGTCATTAGTTTCATTTTTCTACTTGGTAAAAAAATGGGGGCATAGATAAAGATAAGCTAATGCCTGTACATTTGTAGCCGCTTTTACCTTAGTGATCATTTTCAAAGATTCAACTATAGGGGCGTGAAAAGTCATTTTTGATAATCACGGTGTTCAAATTTTATAAAAACCTGCAAAGTAGATAAGTCAACTGTCATATGACTGTGCCAATATCTTGTAACATTTGTTCAAAACATCAGTTCTTATGATGGTTTTTTCATTTTATGTTGTTTTAAACCTAAAACCCTACGATAGAATTTTAATAAACGACTTAGGTCTGCATTTCAGACAAGAACAGAACAAAGAATTGAGGATCTCGAATTTCTGGAAAAAAGTTAGACTGACACTTCTGCAAAAGATAAAAGTGAGCAAATCACCTGGTGCGTATGTGATTTACCCTGAGATAATTAAAGAAACAGCAATCCAACTGGTAAAGCCCGGTCTAAAAATTATCTTCCAAGAATCCATAAAAAATACCGGCTCTATAGTTCTAAAGGCATGGAAAGCAGCCCTCATAATTCCCTTACATGAAAAGATTCAAAGGTAGGTCCGCCAAACTACAGACCTATCAGTTTAACACCAATGATTGGTAATATTATGGAAACTATTATCAGAAATAAATTAATGGAACTCATAGAAATTGATAACCTATTTACCAAAGAAAAGCACGGTTTTCGTAAAGGCAGATCATGCACAACTCAGTTATTGGAAGTACTTGAAGACTAGACAGCCAATATAGATGGAAAACAAGATACAGATGTTAATTACATTGACTTTCTAAAGGCCTTCGATACATTACCGCACAAAAGACTATCAACTTTACTATATTGTTATGGTATACAAGAAAAACTACTGAATTGGGTACAAAATTTTCTGAGCAACATCGAAGGGAAAGTGACGTGATACTTTTACATGGGGAAGAATGTAGTTCTTCCTGCGTCACCAAAGGTATACCCCAGAGTAATGTGTTGGGACCAATACTTTTTTCTGTGAGCATTAATGATCTTTCGGGTGTTTTAAGTAACACCACGAAGTTTTTTGCCGATGATACAAAATTATTTTCTGCAAATGATTCACTAGAGAAGGATAAATTACTGCAATAGGATATAAATAAATTGAGTAAATGATAGATACCCGGCTATTAAAATTTAACAAAAATAAATGTAAACACACCTTGGAAAACAACTTTCAAACGAACTGCAGACTTAAAAATGAGTCTATAAATAATGAATATAAGGAAAAGGATCTGGGGATAATTACTGATAACGAACTCAAGTTCCAAGAGTATATTGGCACACAATTAAAAAAAGCAGCAAACAAAATCCATGGCATTATAAACATGTATTTCAATACTGAGATAAAGAAAAGTTGATGACACGATATAAAAGACTTATAACACCACACTTAGAACATGAGTCAAATGTTTGGTCAGTGCTATTTAAAAAAGGACGATGTACTTGAGAACGTGCAGCGTAGAGCAACGAAATTAGTCAAGAATAATGAAGATTTGGATTATCCATCAAGACTTCGACGGTGAGGCCTATCTACTTTACATCATAGAACAATACGTCAAGAATTGGTGGAAACATACAAGATCCTTAACCCATTACCACACAATCCCTACTTTTTACGACCCTGAGAAAGAGGCCTTTAGAAAACATTGTGAGAAAAGGAGAAAATACTGGTAACCAGCATTTTCTCCTTTTCCCACAATGTTTTCTCGC
Source organism: Tridacna crocea (assembly GCA_943736015.1). NCBI lineage: Eukaryota > Metazoa > Mollusca > Bivalvia > Cardiida > Cardiidae > Tridacna > Tridacna crocea. The sequence continues at coordinate 26,010,173 of OX031056.1, forward strand.
CTTCACGAAACAAATTTCAAATTCTCACTTTTATTTTGTCGCCAAATGCTTTCAATTTGGACAAACCTAAAATTGTATCGTTTGGCAATGAGTTAATAGATATGACGACATGGAATCTGGGCATTTCTTACAACAAGGGGTCATTCATACAAAATCTACAAAAAGCAGTATATCTCAAAACCAAGAGGGATTTTTTTTCACGATAATTGATACTTAGAGTAAATTACCAGATGAAGTGCTGCAAGCTAAAAATGTAAACCATTTTAACTCTTACCAAACGACAAAATTTTAGGTTTGTCCAAATCGAAAGCATCTGCAGATGACAAAATAAAAGTGACTGAAAATTTGAAATTTGTTTTGTCCAGGGTAGAAAACTTTGTGGGAAAAGAGAAAAGGCTGGTTACCAGCATTTTCTCCTTTTCCCACAATGTTTTCTTAAGGCTTCTTTCTCAGGGGCGTCAAGAGTAGGGATCGTGTGGTAACGGATTAAAGGTTTTTAAACAGCCACTGGACCATTTTTAGGCCAAGGAATCCCTTTCAAAGGATTCCCTTGCCTATAGCTATCGATAGCTGCCTTTTCAGACAAAATGTTGAACGGTGTGTCCACTCTATATCGCGGAGTCCGCTAAAACAACTAGTTTCCCAAGTATATACAGAGATTGCTTATCACACGGTGTGAATGCTTTCCTTTCCTCAAAGCTTTCATTTATTTTAAGTTTACACCAACATACAAGTACGCGGAAGCGGACATAAATAGAAATATCTGTGAAGATCGATCAAGATCAAAGAGGCAAAGCCTAAGGTGATCTGAAGAAAAAGGTAAAAAAAAAAGTAGGGGGTATAAGACACAAACGCAAATCGTCTTTTCGAGGGATTTTTTTTTATGACTATGATTTTCAGATTTGGTGAAGATTACTTTTTCAGTTCGCTGAAGCTAGAAATAGTCTCAATTTACTCTGAAAAGTTTATAGGTCTATTTATTATCTTTCCCCCCCCCCCCCCACTTTCTTGAGCAAAGAGCAGCAGGTCAACCGAAACTTGTACCTTTAATCTCGTTTATATGCTCTCCAAGTTTACTAAAAATGTGCTCTTAATCTTTATCTAACAACTACGTGCTGTCCAGACCAAGAAAAAGAATGCTTTAGAAAACATTGCGGGAAAAGGAGAAAATGCTGGTATCCAGCAATTTCTCTTTTTCCCACGATGTTCCTGTCCAAAGACAAGTCTTGTCATTAGAGACACGTCTAGATTGTCGTCTGCAAATAATTCAATTTGAGCGTCTCTAAAATTTTATCGTATGGTAAAGGGAAAAGTGTATCTTCAACCCCTATCTGTCGCTCATCAACGAGCGTTTTATATAATATTATATCGACTGTACGTGATGGGAAGTAACACGTACAGTTTTCTCAACTCCACCAAATGTTCTTCTGCAGATTTTACAGATTGGGATCAAACAGCACAGGACGCACACTCTGATCTTTGATCGACACAGTCCAACTTGATGTTAGGTTTCTGAACTGCCTAATTTCGCAATATTTGGGTTTATATTGCTGTCAATGCGTCAAAGATTAATGATACATCTAGCAGCGTACATTAAGGTTGAAATATGTAAGATAATTATACTGGGCAAAATAGGTCTAAGTACCTTTTTTTTTTAATTGTACAAGCAAAGTCGTAAACATCATTTAACTATCCTTTTGAACAAGCATCAAAACTGTACAAGGTTTTGGTTCTGCACAGGGTTATTTGGTGAACGCTTAAGAAAGCGTTTCGTGGGGTCAATGAACGCTTCCATATGGCCTGCTACTCGCGATTTGCGTAAAGTGTCGTCTCGGATTATCCGAAACGATACTTTCCATTATCTCCCGCTAGATGGCTTTCTATAAATACTCATCTATCTAATTTGGGCATCCTGGGTACAGAACACTTTCCTAAGCGACAAACGCTACTTTGAATTTCAAACTAAAATAAGCGTTTACTCAATAAAACGCTACCAAGTGCAATTTGCTCAGCTATGATTAGCATTTTAGAGAAATCTGGAGCTAAAGCAGGTCTCATTTCTCCTCAAACGTATTGATAAACGCTATTTTCTACATTGCTACTTTATAGAGCGTAACATTATAGTCTGCTCGCTTTCGGGGCTATAGTGATGCGTCATAGAAGACAGTCGAATCTTCGAAGAATATGACATGAGCAGACAACGCGATAGTTTCCCATCTTGATGAAATTTTCTGTTTTACCCAAGTCTACTATTGCTCAAAATCTGATGTAGCCGTACAGTGTCGTCTAGGATTAGCCTGTGCGGACTGCACAGGCTGATCCGAAACGACACTTTACGCAAATTATGTCCGAATGCCCATTTTCGCGTGTTGCCAGCCATGTATAGTGTATTCATTGAATCGCAAGATGTCGCAATGACATGATATATATTGTATAACAAACTGAATGAAGAGGATATCATAATCATGCTTGCATCGTTCTCTACCGATGTAAGTTAACCTTTGAGAGCTGTGCAATTAAATTCAAGATCAGTAGTACAAGACGAATTGCAATCTGACTCTGGATCAGTTTTGTCCGATGCTTGCGAAGTAAATCTGCCAGTTACCGGCACACATAAGCACAGCTGAAAAAAAAACCTTCAATTTGAGTACATTTTCCTTCTCGTTTCTTTCATTCTTCCTTTCGCAAAATTTCTTCCAACAAAAAAAAATGTGATTTTATATATTTGGTCTGCAATCAAAAAGGGACATTTGGACATCTGGATAAAGTGTCGTATCGGATCAGCATGCGCTGTCTGCGCAGGCTAATCAGAGACGGCACTTTACGATTTACGACTACATGTACATTTGATTTTGTTTAACGACGTTTGGTATAAATGTTCACGCGCAGCCATACTGCGCATGTGTATTTCTCACAGATAGTAAAACTATCAGCGCCATTGTGTATTTTTTCACACAAATGGCAGTAGTAACAGCGGACCGGCGGTGCACTTTTACAAGTCGAACATTCTATAGATGGTACCAGTACGGTTGCACCAGCAATAGTATTCAATGGTCGAAATAAAATGAGAAAGTTTTCATCAAAACGAACGCTTATTTGTCGTGGAAAAAGGAAAGTTTTACGCAATGTCAGCTATCCAACGGGGAAAATGATAGAGCTTCTGACGTTTTCCTGACAATGGCAGGCCATTTGTCATGCTATCCTTTCAGGAATAAGGTGATAGAATCAAAACTGGCCTGCCAGTGTAAGGATGATATGACTGGTAAAGAACTAGCTGGGAAAAAAGTCCAGTTACACAGCAAACAATGAAACAGGCAGAAAATTGAAGCTGTTGAAGTATACCTATTTCTTGAAGTATAGCTATTTCCTCTTTGAAAAATACTATGGGAAAAGGAGAAATTTCTTCTACTGAATAATGTTTCCTTTTTCCATCTTGTCTGCCGAGCTTTTATCCCATTTTTTCCACAGACATTTGGCCATAATCATGTATGCAAATTTATAAAAAAAAAAAAAGAACTACATGTAGATAATGAAGGGTTTGATATGAATTTTAGGTATATAGGCTATGTTCATTTTTTGAAGGAGTATAGGATCCAAAATTGATGTGGGAAAAGGAAAAATCGCTTTTAATGAGCATGAGAAATTTCTTCTTTCCCTCTATGTCTGCTGAGCTTCCATTATAATTATAGTTTTCTTTGGGAAAAAATAACTTTCAACGTGACCTTCATCCCCGTTTCCTGGGGAAAGAAGCACGGGTAGGTGCCAATTTTATTTTTTCTTATTGTCAAGATTTATAAGTTCTATGATTGTGGAAATTTAGAAAAAAATCTGTCTGTCAGAAAGTATGTTTTTATTGAAGATTAACCCTTAACCTGGTCAAATTATCTCCCCTTTTCACTCAATGGTCTATATATATAATGCATATTGGTACATTTACCATGCTCAGAACCAGGCTTTTTCTTGTTTTTTGTGCAAAACTGACTTATTTTTCTTTAAAGTGATGTATATTTGCATATTCTTCTGGTAATTTTCCTGTTTAATTGACTATTAAACGAAAGTGTGTTAAATCCAGTATATGCTGAATTTTGGAACTGTATATACCTTTTTCAAAAGCGAATTTCTCAGAAATGAGCACGGGTACCCCCCTTTTTTTCCATTGTAATCCAAAAGAGACATGATGAACTTTGTATGTGCAAAGTTTAAAAAAAATCTGTCCGTTGGAAGAATTTGTCATAAACGTCTTTAACATTAGACCACATGAATTTGACATTCTGTAACCAAAATAAATGATAAAAATGAAAAAAAGATCTCCCCTATATAATATAAACACAAGGAACGCAACGTCTCGATTGCTGGCGCTAGCACCCGACTGCTTTTCCCAACCAAAATCACTCACGAAACAAACATTGATCATAATCTCATTTAGCCTAGCGATAGACAAGACAATAATGTACCTGCGTCATCCGGCGATACCTCAGTAGACACCTTTCAACCAGAGATATCCGTCATGTTTTACAGCTCTATCAGGACATTTTGATTTATCCAGGTAGCCATTCGCTGACGTCACAAGAAGTGCAAGGAAGCGTATTTTCGTATTACTTATTACTATTATTTTTTTCGTTTTTAAGATACTTATGGACATCAAATGATACTAAAGATTCTAGAAAAATCTTTAGTATCAAGTGATGTCCATAAGTATCTTAAAAACGAAAAAAATAATAGTAATATGTAATACGAAAATACGCTACCTGCTACTTTCTGTGACGTCAGCGAATGGCTACCCGGATAAATCAAAATGTCCCGATAGAGCTGTAAAACATGATAGCTATGACGGATATCTCTGGTTGAAAGGTGTTTATTGAGGTATCGCCGGATGACGCAGGTACATTATTGTCTTGTCTATCGCTAGGCTAAATGAGATTATGATCAATGTTTGTTTCGTGGGTGATTTTGGTTGGGAAAGGCTGTCGGGTGTTAGCGCCAGCCAACGAGACGTTGCGTTCCTTGTGTTTATATTATATAGGGGTGATTTTTTTTCATGTTTTATCATTTATTTTGGTTATAGAATGTCAAATTCCTGTGATTAGACTTACGTGAAACAGAAAATCACACACGGTCGAAAAGTTCGTTTCTCAGACTGCGCAGACTGATTCGAGACGAAACTTTATGCAAATGTCCGAATGTTCCTTTTCGCGTTTTGCAGTTCGTATAGTGTGAAGGATTGTTAGGGTTCAGATAAATCAAGTTCAGCACGCATGGAAACATCTTGCACTGGTATCGTATTTCCATTTCGCTCTGTATGTAAACGATAGGGTCACACATGCATGTTTCTATCTCAGTCGTTTAAATATTTTTACGTGTCAAGAAATCTTTCAGACTATTCAAAACTTTACACATAAGCTGTTGAAACTAAACTGCACCCAATCCCACTCGCTGCACTTCCAAACAGAACAGGACCACTTTAGTTTAGTTGTAACCGTCATAATCTGTCATACCATGATGCACCATGCTGTGGGATTTACATACAGAAAATTCAAATCTGTCCAAAAAAAATTAAGCTTTGAGATAAACAACAGCACGTCGGTTTACTTTAAAAATCTCGTAACTACAACTTGTTTCAAGCTGTAGTTACGAGGTTTTTTAAGTAACACGGCGGGGAATCACATGACACAACAACAACAACAATGACCGTTATTTGAAAAAAATCCCCGACTTCAGGTAAGAAAATCTTCAATAATTCCGTTAATACATGACCGATTGGAATTTGGTTTGAAGCAGAGAAGGCGGAAGGACTCCAGGGATTTGCTTGATGTGTTAGATTTTTTAAACAACACCTGATAAAAAAGTTATTGACGAGCAAACAAATTATCCAGGGTAAAACATTTGTTTGCTTAACCCTTTACTACACAATCCCTACTTTTAACACTCCTGTGGAAGAAGCCATTTGAAAACATTGTGGGTAGCCAGCATTTTCTCCGTTTCCCACAATGTTTCCTTACCTTCCGAAAACATATTTGAATTTTTCAGTCACATTCATTTTGTCGTCTGCAAATGCTTTCAATTTGGACTAGGCTAAAGAGTTGAAAAGATTATTTCAGACCCAGGCTAATCTGACCTCGATAAAAGGCTGATGATTATTTATAAAAATATTATTCAGATACCAGAAAATCAATCTAATAGCATGTAACTGAAATGTACAGAAACTATGTGCATTTAATATCAATCTGAAAAAAAAGGGGGGGTTATATAAACAAGTTAGTTTAAAGTTTACATGTGAGTATTTAGATACTTCACATCGCAACAAATTAAAGAAAAATATATATCACTGAAATTAAATGAAAAAAAGAATACAAATCATCAATAATTAAGAATCATAAAATTACAAAAACATAATTTTTGATGGTATTCCCTTAAAAGGCTACGTAACCTCTTAAGCTATTTTTAGATTTCGCGCCAAAATAAAAAAGCATTGTGGGAATGTTAAGTGACTGGCATGTGACTAATGAATCTTAAATTCCATAACATAACAAACATGTAATTATTTTCCATAATGTATTCTTCAGACGCTATATGTTTAAAGCTTCGAATCGTCTGTGTATTTCCGGTATGTAAATGAGCGAGTTGCTGATGTAATAATAGATCGTGTCTCCCGTCGGCCATAGTAAATCTCTAATTTCTATTATTATCAGATGGTTTTTAATAACTGGGGTTTTACGAAAGAAAATTATAAGACTTTGGGAGTATGAGGATGATTTTTTGTACTTTTGTTAAATTTTCGTCCCAGAATCTGAAGGGCCACCTTTAACCCATTAAATTTATTGACATGGGTAACGAGAGTCGCTTTTGATTGCGGAAAAGATAAAGATCAGGTGTACAAAACGCTGAATCTGAAAATAGAACCACTTCGAGCGCTTTACTATTCTGACACAAACAATGAAGAATGAATAATATTATATATAGAATCCCAGTAGAATCGTCGAAAATAAACCGGCAGCCTAAATGAAGCTTATTGTCTGGCTTCATTTAGAGACTTTAACATATGACCTTGGCTGTTAAAGTGGTGTTAAACCCTAATACAACCAAGACTTTAACGCTTTACCAAAAGACAATATTTTAGGCATGTCCAAATACAAAGCATCATTTTCTCCTTTTCCCATAATGTTTTCTAGAGGCTTTTTTCTCGGGGTCATCAAAAGAATGGATTGTGTGGTAATGGGTTAAGGTGCTGTTGCGCATAATGTAGATCAAGATTAGAGTGCACATTGTCTGCCATTTCTTTAAGTTTTTTTTTTCTTTCTAAACTGCTTTTAACATGCAAATATTCAGGTTTTACAGCTCACTGAAAATTTCTATTTACGTTCTTTTTTTCAGCAGTGGAAAGGTCGAGCAAGAAATCTATTTTTAGCGTCATGCCTCTGTAATCATTTAAAGTATCTGCCCATTAAAATCTATTTTTAGATTTGCAAACGGGTTCTACAATTTTCATAAATGACAAACAGCTGATGGAAAGGAAAACTTGTGATCTTTTACATATTATATCTAATTACAAGATGTATATGAAAAACATAATTGAAAACTGATCGATTGCCCATCACATCGTTCGTTCTCCGATACATGTATCGTTTTGTGGAGGTACATGTAGAGTATCTCGATTTGTATATGTACAGGAAAAGATTAATCGTTCAACCGTTTATTAAACGTTTCGGTCTGACTATTTTTAAATGATACCCAGATAAATATATGCACGAAGTAACGATACAAACAAACCAAACTAAAAATGAGCCTTGCTCTGTAAAAAGGAGATGTAATACATCTGCGAAAAGTTTCAATCCGCACAGGCTGACCTGAACTGAAACTTTTCGCCATGGGTTAATTATTGTCCGAATTTCCTATGGTTATTTGAATGGTTCAATCAATATGTACTATATCCCGCCCGGGTGGCTCAGTGGTGAGTGAGTCGGACTCATGACCTGGTGGTTGTAAGTTCGATACCCGGTTGGGGCGAACTTACTCTCCGGCGTATTTTCGCCTTACACCTCTGCTGAAGTATGTGAGAAAAGTAGACGGTGGCTTTGGAAAGGAATTAGTGTAAATACCGGTGTGAGAAAGCCAGGAAACATATCTGCGTCACCGACCGCCATGATATGACCTTAGCTGTTAAAGTGGCGTTAAACCCCAATACAACCAACCAACAAATTAATATATGTACTATACAAGTTTGAGTTACTCATTAATTATCGTATAAGTACTATCTTCTTTCTTTCTCAACAGTTTTGTAAAACGGTAGATATTGGCTTTTTTTATATTCTATGGAGTTTTTATTGTACACATCACATGACCACAGGTATGGTAAAATCATATGTAATATTACAAGATACATGTATATGTATACGTAATAAAGTATGTCTATGTCTATGTTATTTGAATGGTTCAATCAAGGCATAATAATTGTAATTTTCCATTAAGCAAATAAATCTAAGCAGCAGAAAAAAAAATATTTTGTTAAAAAAGAAAGAAGACTGCTGAATAAGATCATGCGACTTGAAAAAGCAACACTGAGAGGGCCAAATGACCGTCATGCAAAGCGGAATTATGAGGTTTCTCCGCGTCGGCTTTTTTACTTGTTTGTTTACATGTACCAAAATGTATTGAAATTAAAAGCCAATAAACTACTTACAAACATCGATGCTGACCTCTCCTGGCTTCTTTTTATTAAGAAGCCAACTTGTTTACACCCTGTGTCTCACTAGCACTGTAGGTTGGCCATACTGATATTAGAACCATGCCAATAGACACACCCACGTGACAAGCACCGGAAATAGGGTTTGAACAAGGTTTCGTTGAATATGACTTTAACGCCTTATCTGGACGAACCCCGAATGAGTTGGTATACATTCAAGTTCAAAGCAAACATGGCAATTCTGTAACCTTTCGCCACATAATCCCGTTCTTTACCTTGAGGGTTTTTGAAAATATTATGTGGAAGAGGCAATAGTGGTAAGCAGCATTTTCTCCTTCTCCCACAGTTTTTTCACCCAGTCAGTAACTTTCATTCAGTCGAATATAATTTTTCATTAACCCTTCTTTACAAACCTCAGTGTTTTCAGGATCTTGAAGCTGAAAGGAAAAAACATTGTGAGAAAACGATGGAAACTACTTCGATGTACATGTAGTCAAATATGAAATATAGTCAAATATATTTTTCGTCTACAAACGATTTTAATTTTGTCCTCTGGTTAACCGTTAGGCTGCTAAGCGCGACTCACTGACCTTTTACGGACAGTGTAGATCAAGATCAGACTGCACAGAATGTGTGATTTACAATGTCCGAGACAGATATATTTTCCCCCGAAAAATTTCTTTTAAAATAGACACATTTGGGTTTACACTGTCTGCTAAAATCATTCATTCCACTTATTTAGCAAGACAAACTGAGGATAGATAATCAACTGGTTATTTTTGACATGAAAAATATCTCACGAGGATGCATTGTTAGGCGTTGAAAAAACGAATGCGCAGCGCGAATATTTTTCAACGCCCTACGACGCATCCGAGTGAGATATTTTTCATATCAAAAATAACCAGTTGATTATTCTATTTATTGTATACCTTATTAACATTATCATTTTTTTAAATCTTTTGTTTGAAAGTCAAAATCAATACTTTGGATAGAGAGAAGAAATAAGAGACATAGTGCGGATGAATACATAATTTAAAAGAACAAAACGAGACTGAGAAAAGTAGTTGGATTGTCTGGTTAAAAATATAGAACTTACAATTAACACTATCTGTAAGTGCTTAATGGAAAAAAGTAGTTCTTAAATTACGGCAGGAAATGAAAGTTGATATCGTCACTAGTGATGATATCAAAATTTATTACACTGGGAAATTCCATGATTTTACTGCTAGGTATATAAGAAGGGTTAATTATTTACTCTTTACCGGAAAAAAAAAAATTGGACAGGGCCAAATTGACAGCATTAACCCATTACCACACAATCCCTACTTTTGACGCCCTGTAGAAAGAAACCTTTAGAAAAAAATATGGGAAAAGGAGAAAATGCTGATAACCAGCATTTTCTCCTTTTCCCACTATGTTTTCTACCCTTCACAAAACAAATTTCAAATTCTCAGTGACTTTTATTTTGTTGTCTGCAAATGCTTTCAATTTGGACTAGCCTAAAATATTGTGGTTTGGTAATGAGTTAACAGAAAAAAAATGAAGTGACCGAAGAATTGAAAATTGTTTCAGAAAGGATAGAAAAAATTGTGGGAAAAGAAGAAAATGCTGGTTATCAGTATTTTCTCCTTTCCCACATCGTTTTCTGAAGCCTTTTTTCTCTGAATCGTGAAAACCCGGGATTGGTTGATAGCGACTAATAATATGTAGCATACTGCGAAAAGTTACGCATATTTGCTTCAGTAGTAGTTATCTATCAATCTGGAACTTGTGGCACAACTGGGCTTCCATACGCATAAAAAAAAACATACACGCCGATTTGTATCAACAAAGAGGCACTGACACCATTAAAATAATAATGGGAGCAACTCGTTACGGTTAGCCGGGCATCGTGACTGGCCATAGTGTTCCCGTGTCGGATCGAGAAGGGATATGTTAGTTTTCAATATTTTCTTTTTTTTCCCTATATTTCCCACTACACGTAGATTTTACATTCTCTTGGATTTTTAAAACGGAGAACTGTATGGCCAGAAAATGTACGTAGCATATTTTTTTCTCTTGTAAAGTAACTTTCGTTATGATTTATTTCATTTTACTCGTGATTTATGAGCAAACAGATCTAGACATATTGTTCATTACTTTTACATGATTTTTTTTTGTAATAATTGACCAGAGCTATTATTCAGCTAAATTCTTTACCTCTTAAGATATCCGTGGATGAAAAAAAACACCCGATTTCAGCGTAGGGAGACAGAGAGGTGGTTCCTTTTCTAGATGGACAGTAAACAAGTGGAGTTTTTAGTTTGAATAAATAATTTTCAGGGCTTCTTTAAGTTACTTGAATCAGTGATCACATGGAAGACAGTCTTAATATACATTTTCTCTGTGTCATTTTAACCCTTCTTTTCCGAGGAGACGATATCGCTATAGGCAGTAATGTGATGTAATATATATGAGAGAGAGAAGCTACTTTGTGCCTATAATCTTTATCCTGTTAAAAAATGAAATTCCAAATCATTCGATGGTAACCCAATACTGCCGTTTGAAACATGTTTTGGGGAATGATATCTCCGTTATCGGACAGTGTAGATTTAAGATCAGACTGTACGTCCTGTGCAGCCTGATCTTGAGATATCCTGTCCGCAAAAGAGATCAGTGATTCGCGCTAAGCAGCATAAGGGTTTTGACAACGACAAATTTTAGTTTTAACCCATTGCCAAACGACAATATTTTAGACTGGTCCAAATCAAAGGAATTTATAGACGACAAAATAAAAGTGACCGAAAAATTAAAAATTGTTTTGTGAATGGTAGAAAACATTTTGGGAAAAGGAGAAAATGCTGGTTACCAGCATTTTCTCCTTTTCCCACAATGTTTTCAAAGGCTTCTTTCTCAGGGGCGTCAAAAGTAGGGATTATGTGGTAATGGGTTAACAAAACGACAAATTTAGTCTTAAGTCCGCTAAGCACGAGTCAATGTACTTGAATTTTGCTAGTGTAGATGAAGGTTAGACTGCACAGTCCGTGCAGTCTGAACTTATATCTACATTGTACGATACGGTTAGAACAAAGAACTGTAAACGCGCCGGTGTAATGTAGAGAAATGACCTTCACCTACAAAATGACCCTTGGGTCATTTGTAGGGAGCGTCATTTCTCTGCCTTAGACCTGGATTATTTTTGGTCTTCCTATTCGCTGGATATCCTCTAAGAATTCATTCGGTAGCGAAAATGGGCTAATATAATTATGTGTTAATGGCACTGTGAACTTTTGGCATAGTACCATAAAACGCCCCGCCATAAATCGCGAAAACCCATGAAAATCAAAATTATGTGTCAAAAACTTGCAAGTGTTTTATGTATTCATTTCATATACATCAAATACAATATTTTTCAACGGAATGAAGCTGAAAATTTTATTAATTTTCTTCTTTTAACTCAAAAAAACAATGCCACATGTAATCATTGACTGTATAGCAGGAATGTAGGACGTTTTGGCCACGGACGTTTTGGCCAGGACGTTTTGGCCAGGACGTTTTGGCCACGGACGTTTTGGCCACATATAGTGAAAAAATGGACGTTTTGGCCAAAATAATTTTATATGTACTTTTTATGTAAAATAAAGCTAAAATTTTTTTTTTTATTATTTGATCAATTGTTTAGACTTTTGTTGAACTTTTGTTGAAATTTGGTAATAAATTTTAGAGTTTTACAGTTTTATTTATTCCTTTGAAGTAAAGGAAAACATCAACAATTTAATGTTTTTAAATTATCTTCAATTTTCAAGTTTTGTCTTTTGATTGACAAACAGTTTGATTGACTAATTGCTTATTAATGATACTTTCTTGCATTTAATGTTGTTATTATTAGAAGTGTAAAGAGTTTCATTGTTCTTGTCTTTTAACACTAATGAATCTGTAGATCACACCACACTTTAATCATCTATTTCAATATGGAAGGATTAACTGTGTTATGAAATCATTGTAAGAAAAAAAGAAATTGCTCAGAATGAGGATTTCTCTTTTTCCTCCAATGTTTTCTATCATATAAGAAAAAGAATTAAATACTTCATTTGAAATTAAACATCTTTATTTTAAAGCTTAAAATTGTGTCTGAGTTGTAAAATAAATTTAGGTTCGTGTTTTATTTCTTTTGTCTCATTTTATATTTTTATAATGTACTACCAAACCTTCTACACAATTGTCCATGGCCATCAGTATATAAGTACTTATTAAAGATTGAAAAGACACAGATACAAAGTCTTGAAACCATCTGTTATAATAAAAAATTGCAATAAAGGTCTAAAATGTTGATCAAATAAGTAAATTAAATATGTTTGTAGCTTTAATATCTATAATAAGTACATATATAATAGATTTGGCCAAAACGTCCGTTTTTTCAATATAGGTGGCCAAAACGTCCGTGGCCAAAACGTCCTGGCCAAAACGTCCTGGCCAAAACGTCCGTGGCCAAAACGTCCGTCCTCCGTATAGCAGCGGGGCTTTTTACGGTGTTTCCACTAAATGTTAAAGACAGATTACATCAACTGAGTCGCTTTGAATATGTCGTCTGCAAAATAATTTCAATATGGCCATTTCTCTCTGTGTGCAATTTATATGAATATATCCCCTTTGAAAGTTTGTTTCTGAAATTCAAACAAGTGAAATTCAATTCGTGCAAGGTGAAAAACAAGAACGCAGTCTGTAGGAGGTGTATTTGTACGTGACTTCGGTAGATCTAGATCTCGAGCCAAAAAGAACACATACTCCATTTACCATTTACCAAACAATCCCTGGTTTTTTACCACCCTGAGGGAGAAGCCTTTTGAAAACATTGAGGGAAAAGGAGAAAATGCTGGTAACCAGCATTTTCTCCTTTTCCCGCAATGTTTTCTACTGAAGCTACTCTTCTAAAGTCAAGTTTTTTGAGTCACGTTTATTTTTGAGTCACGTTTATTTTTCGTCTGCAAATGCTTTCAGTTTGGACAAGTCTGAAAGTTTGTCGTTTGGTAAAGAGTTAATTAGCATGTGTATAGGAAGTACTAATGCCCGACTATTATTGCAGACTTCCTATAGGTCAGCCATTGACCCCTGTCCTACTAAAGAAGTAGAACGAATTTTTTTAGCCGATAGTCAGAGTTCCAGATATGAGGGAATGATGGTATTGTAATTCCTTTATTTCTCTTCCAAACCCTATGTTGTGGGTACTCATTAGAATCGTCTTGATGCAACGATTCTAATGAGTACCCATAAAATAGGGTTAAGTGGAGAATTATTAATATTTTCAAATTTGAAATCAAAATCATGATGACTCTGTCTATCTGGAGCTCTGGATAGTAACAACTCAAAATTTTGCTATTTCTAGGATATTTTTAGTGGACAAGATGTCCTGACCGGAAGTGTAAATTAAAGGTATGACTGCACGTTCTGCTCAGTCTGATCTTGATCTACACTGTCTGCGATAGGCCAGTTAGTCTCGCTTAGCAGCTTAAGGATATAGCAAAATCTAGCTTTGAACATAATTTCAGTTAATTCATGCATGGCGCCAAATGCACATTATATGCATTAACCCATTTACCACACTATCACTTCTTTTGACGACCCTGAAAAAGAAGCCTTTAGAAAACTTTGTGGGAAAAAGAGAAAATGCTGGTAACCAGCATTTTCTCCTTTTCCCACAATGTTTTCTACCCTTCACAATAAATTTTAAAATTTTCAGTCACTTTTATGTTGTCGTCTGCAATTGCTTTCGATTTGGACAAATCTAAAATTTTTGGCCATGAGTTAATCCCTAGAATTTCGTATGCATGCCAGTACCCTACAAAACATTATTTACAAGTCACTTGCTACTGTCTTGCCTAAAACGTCGTCGAAAAAATGTTCCGGGGGTGAGAAGAGTGTGGTTCGGTTTAACTCATCACCTATTGACAAAATTTTAGGTGTGTCCAGATCGAAAGCATTTGCAGACGACAAAATAAAAGTGACCGAAAATTTGATTTGTGTGTGTGTGTGTTTTTTTTTTCAGTGTCGTAGGGATTGTGTGGTAATGGGTTAAAGCCGGTTATTGCCTCCTTATCTTCACTTTCTTTTTTATATAGTTGAAAATTAAAGTTTTCGTTAAGTAGTGGAATACAGGGAGACGCAAAAAAGTGTGAAATTAGGAACTAGTGCAGGAAAAGGATTATTAGTACCATGTCCGTGTACAAAGTTGTGAATAAACGCCGTGAATATCAGCGGTAGTAGCCCATGTGAATTGATGTAATTATCCCCTCCCCCCTCCCTCGGAGGCCTGCAATTTTTACCAATCGCAAGTTATCGATTACCGATTCGAGATTAATGCCTTTAAGTACGTCAAAAGCAAGTATATATACAATTATGACAAAAAATCGGATTTGAAGGGAGGGGGGGGGGGGGGGCGGCGGGGGTTATGCGCAATGTTTTCAAAAGGCTTCTATCTCGGGGTCGTAAAAACAGTGTCTTCTCATTTGGCCCACATTTTGAAAAATGTACGAGTTAGGGGTGATATAACCCAGTACCACACAATCCCTACTTTTGACACCCCTGAGAAAGAAGCCTTTTGAAAACACTGTAGGAAAAGGAGAAAATGCTGGTAACCAGCATTTTCTCCTTTTCCCACAGTGTTTTCTCCCCTTAACAGAACAAATTTCAATATTTCAGTCACCTTTATTTTTTTTTGTCTGCAAATGCTTTCAATTTGAACCAGTCTAAAATTTTGTTGTGTGGTAGAGATAACCGAGGGTGTAAGGGTAAGTGTGGATATATTCTGTATCAAACAGAGTAATTTGGTAGGCTATAGTTTGTAACATAGAACATATTTAAAAAAAAAAAGCCCTTTTCATGCGAACTTTTTTTTACCAAATTTCAGATCTCGAGCTAAAAACAAAGAACACATACTTCATTTACCATTTACCAAACAATCCCTTGTTTTTAACACCCTGAGGGAGAAGCCTTTTGAAAACATTGAGGGAAAAGGAGAAAATGCTGGTAACCAACATTTTCTCCTTTTTCCACAATGTATTCTAACCTATGAATGACAATTTTTATCATTTGGGTCATGTAGAATTGGTGTCTTAATTCCAGGGATTAAAAACGTTTTAACCCTTTACCCAATAAGGCATTTCTTTTGTATCTCTAATTGACCCTAAATAACAGCAAGAATGAAGCCGTTTCTTATGTGTATATGACACCTTTTGACAGCATAGAGAACATGGTGACAAAAGATGAAATTGCTCGTCACGAGCAATTTCACCTTTTGCCACAATGTTTTCCAAAGGCTCCTACAAGCAATGTGTAGAAATGAGTATCTATGGAGTAAAGGGTTGAAGACATCTCATTTCCTTTATACAATTAAAAAAAAGGTATTACATGTTTTGCGGTGTAAATAAATAAGACATAAATCAAAATTTGGATTTTTTCATACATAATTTGCATATACAAGTAAAAAATGGTATTGATACAGACTACAGTTGTAAAATTGCTGGAGGCAAGATTTATATGTACCCGTACCTGTACTAATTACCATTTGTCCCTTTCTATATTTTGGTCTATGTTTGTTCAAATACAATTTTTGCCTCGTTAAAATTGTTTTCATGTACATTTACCTCTTGTTTTCCGTCTGGTCCAAAATTTGTCGTTTGGGAAAGGGTTAACCGGAAATGGTTTACTCTAAAAGATATCAGATATTTTATAAACCCAAAGAATATACCGGAAATTTGTTTTAACTATGCTTGGTATTTGTCATTTCCCCTTTTTGTATGATTTGTATACTTGGGAGAATAAAAGATTTGTCTTGTCTTGTCTTGTCTTGTAAAAGGTACAGAGTGAATACATGTATAGGTATTGTATTATAATTGTATTGTATTGGTCTAAAATCAAAATGTGGGACAAATAGGACTAAACCGTAAAAACTAGGGATTGTTTGATAAAGGGCATTTGCAGTCGACAAAATAAAGGTGGATGAAAATTTGAAATTTGAAATTTGTTGTGGGAAGGGTAGAAAACACTGTGGGAAAAGGAGAAAAAGCATTTTCTCTTTTTCCCACAGTTTTTTTTTTTTTTTCTTTCAAAAGGCTTCTTTCTCAGAGCGTCAAAAGTAGGGATTGTGTGGTAATGGGTTAAAGTGCTGAATAAATACAAGAGATATTTTTGAATAGGACAAACATCTGAAATATTGCTGTACCAAGGGTTTTTTTTGCCAGAGTATAAAACAAAAAATGGACAATGTAGATCAAGATCAGACTGCACGTTCTGTGCAGTCTGATCTTGATCTACACTGTCCACAAAAACAAGTTAAGTTGGTTCCAGCACTTTTAGGGTTAACATACTTGTAATGATACTATTACCTCTTCACCTCTTTTTCCATAATGCACTTTATAATTTTCTTATAATTGAAAATATACCATGTATATTCGTGTTCTGCCTTTGTAGAGGGCAATGAAACAGTTTATTATATACCTAGCAATGAAATCCTGGAATTTCCCAGTGTAATAATTTTGATATCATCACCAGTGACGCTATCAACTTTCACTTTCACTTCATGCCGTAATTTAGGAACTACTTTTTTTCCTTTAAGCACTTATAGATAGTGTTTATTGTAAGTTTTGTGAAGTCTCGTTTTGTTCTTTAAATAATGTATTCATCCGCACTATGTGCCTGATTGCTTCTCTCTATCCAAAGTATTGATATCGACTTTCAAACGAAAAATTAACTGTAATAATGTCAATAAGGTCTATAATAAATAGAATAATCAACTGGGTTTTTTTGTTATGAAAAATATCTCACTCGGATGCGTCGTAAGGCGTTAAAAAAAACTCGTGCTTCGCACTCGTTTCAACGCCCAACAACGCATCCTCGTGAGGTATTTTTCATATAAAAAAATAACTAGTTGATTATCCTATATATCATGTTTTTGCCAAATAAGGGACTTGACTATAGAATAACGAATAACCTATATATCATTTAAGACGGAACAAAGTTTTCCGATAAACATTGTCACGCCCCAAGGGTAGAAGTTATTCACAGTTTTTAAAATATTTAAAATAAAGCCTAATAAAAAAGAAACAAATACGTATATTTCTTCATGTATTGGCTATGAATTGTCACAGTTTAATGCCAAATAAAGCTTATGTTATGTTATGTGTTATGTTATGTGTAACGGGTCTCCAGACCCTACATAAAAAATGCTATAGACCCTAAAACTTTTATGCATGAATTGAAAAAAAAATGTCGGACGTAATTTCGGTACATGGTTCATTAAGAGCTCGAGATAAGGGGAGTGACGGCATACTTTATCTGCAATTCTCTTCCAAACCCTATGTTGTGGGTACTCATCAGAATCGTCTCGATGAAACGATTCTAATGAGTGCCCATAACGTAGGGTTTAGTGGAGAATAACTAATATTTTCACGTGAAACCAAAACCACGGATCCGAATCACATTAAACTCTACCACTCAATCCCTTCTTTAACGACCCTGAGAAAGAAGCTTATATGTAAAATGCTGGTAACCAGCATTTCCTCCTTTTTCTGCCATATTTTCTACCCTATCAAAGTCATAAAATCACCATAGGACATAGACTTAATTTGTTGTCTGAAGATGCTTTGAATTTGGTTCAGTCAAAATTTTGTCGTTTGGTAAAGAGCTAATTTATCGTTAAAACTTTCAATATTTAGACAAATCTGAAACTCTGTCTTTTGGTTAAGAGGTTAACAACAAGAATATAGTAGGCCTTTGGCAAAATGAACAATTCTTCATTTTGGGACAGCCCATTTAAGAAATTTACATACCATCTTTTTGTGATGAGAACACAACAACAATTAAAGGAATACTTGTATTTGCAAGATATGGCCTGTAGCACCCGAAAAATGGTACTCGGACATATGCGTAAAGTGTCCGCGCGAGCCAATTCGAGACCCTTTCCGTCCTTAGATAATTTTGAAAATATTTCTCTTTCGCTCATGTCTTCTGTAGTACAAAATCGAATGTAGTTGTAACGTGTCGTCTCGGATTAGCCTGCGCGGACTGCGCAGGCTGATCCGAGACGTCACTTTACGCAAATTTCGGAATGCCCTTTTTCTTGGGTTGCAGCCCAATTATGCAAATGACATAATTGTTGGAATTAACTTAATTTCCAAATCTCAAAATTTTGAAGTTGTAATAAACGTATACATTCATGTGTAGTGTACGGCAGATGCCTAATTGCAGGAATGAATTTTTTTTGTGGTCGAGATTCTACATGCAAGAAAAATAGATTTTTACCCCACGTTCACAGGCCTCAAATTCTAAATTGTTCCCGCCCAGTTTCATCTCTGTTCTACATTTTAGGTACACACATCACGCGTAGACCTTATCGTTTATTGCAACTCTGGAAAAACGTGTGTATTGAGATAAGCATCGCAGAGAACGCGTATATGAGGGCTGTTCTATAAATTCGTGGAATTTTTTTGTATTTAGAGCTAGAACTCAGGCTTGCCTATAACAGAGTGAACGTATTGTAAACCCGCTGTTAAAATTTTGCAGTTTTAAAACATTTGTAACGAATTATGCGCAACTATAGGAACCCATGTAAAGCGCAGTTCCTGACTCCGATTTTTTCCGATTTCAAACTTAAGCCTACTGTTTTGTGTGAAACAAACATTTTAAATAGTATGAAAATGACGCCAATTATACAGATATTGAAATGACATCATGGCGTCATTTCCGCAAAATAACATAGTCTGTGTAGATCATGATAAAGAGAACTAGATCTGAAACCGTAAGCGTGCATGTAAGATGTGTCCCTTGCATGCCCCTAAGTTAAGCAAAGGAGATGATTTTTGTAATAAGCGATTTTATATTGATTTAAATTGTGATAAACAAGGGGCATTTCTTGTACTAAGAGGCAAAGTATTCCATTTCCGAATTGTATGTGGTAAAAAAGAAGAGCTGTAGGGTTGGTCCCTGGCATGTACATATCTGATACTCCCTAGAGTGTATCTTCCAGGGTCGCTTTGATCACGACCAGGAATAAGGTTTGACAGGTACGCTGGTGATAGACCATTTAACATTTTGTGGAGCAAAATTAGTCTATGTTTACGCCTTCTTGCTGCTAGTGTTTCCCTCTTAAGATGGTATAGAAGTTTCTGGATGTTCAGTATTTAATAGCACCAGTAACAATTCTTGCTGCTTCGTTTGTACTGCCTCAATATCATTTTTAAGGGCGTCTGTGCAGTTATCCCGGACAATGTTTGAGTGTTCTAGGAGAAATTCAATAAAAGAGAAGTACATTCGTTCGAGGCTAGCCTATTTAAGAATTTTCATCATTCCAATTGTCTGCCAAGCTTTTTTAAGTATAAAAGATACATGAGATGACCAATGTAGGTCTTCAGAAAAGGTGACACCAAGATGCGTACATGATGCACTTTTAATAGCCACATTAGACCTATTTGTGTAGATGGGACGGTATTCTAGTTTCTTTCGTTTCCTTGAGAATATAACCAACTCCGTTTTTGAAGGGTTAAAAGAGACTAGCCAGTTTTTAGACCAGACATGAATAGCGTCAATGTCTGTGATAAGAGCTGTCTTTGCCTGAACAGGTGTTTCCACAATTACATACGAACTGGTATCGTCAGTAAAGAGACGAATGTTAGTGTTGATTTGGGACACTATGTCGTTTATGTAAATTAGGACTAATATAAGCCCTAGAATGGAGCCCTGGGGGACACCAGCACTGATTCTAGACCAATTTGATGAAACGTTTGAGCAGACAACACAACACGTTGTTTCCATGATGTTAAGAAAGAAGAAAACCATTAAAGGAGAGGTCCACAGATACCAAGTGGGGACAGTTTGTGGAGGAGGCCTCTGTGCCACACTCGATCAAACACTTCGGAGATGTCGCAAAACACGGCGCGTCTCCCTAGTTCCATTTTTACATAAGAATTCCACGAATTTAACAAACATCCCTCGTAATCGTGAAACTTTAGCTTAAGTGGGAAATAAAGTCGTTACACGTATGTTTACATGAAACTTGATATGCAAATAAAAATGGGGTTTTCAGTTTTGTGTTTTCTGCAACTTCCTATCATACTACGTTAACGCATAACAACATCCTTGCCCTTTTACGTCCCTGATGTGGATAGCTGAACACTATTGGGAAAATGGGAAAAAACGCTGATACCTAGTATGAAGCAATTGCTCCTTTTTCCACAATGTTACATTGTTTGGTGAAAAGGGATACGACACTTTCTGTTCTTGTTTTATTTTCTGTTTTGCGCCAGTCTAATGTAGGACAAAGTCGCAAAGTGCCTTCTCGGATTAGCCTGTGCGGACTGCGTAGGCTTATCCGAAACGGCACTTTACGCAAACGTCCGAATGTCTCTTTTTCGCGTGTTGCAAGCCATATAGGACACTGTTTGCTTAACTCTCTTTAACTCATCACCAAACGACAAAATGTTCGGCTTGTCCAAATCAAAAGCATTTGCAGACGACAAAATAAAAGTGACTGGAAATTTGTTTTGCAAAGGGTAGAAAACATTGTGGGAACAGGAGAAAATGCTGGTTACCAGCATTTTCTCCTTTTCCCACAATGTTTTCTAAAGGCTTCTTTCTCAGGATCGTCAAAAGTATGGATTGTGTGGTAATGGGTTAACAGACAACAGAATTGCAGAATGCAAAAGACGACAAAATTACCGTCTGATATTGGTGAAACACTGTCCGATTGATTCGGTAGTTTTTCCGGGTTTTTTTTTTCAATTTTGAAATAACAACATCCGAGTTTTTATTATTGAATGGAAATTTCTGTTCCAATAACTTGGCAGCGAAAGGAATAACGGCGGTCAAAACGGTAAACAAAGTGGGCGTTAAATTCATTTGAATTTAACTCATTACCAAACGACACACTTTTAGGTTTGTCCAAACCGAAAGCATTTGCAGACGACAAAATAAAAGTGACTGCAGATTTGAAATTTGTTTTATGAAGGGTAGAAAACCTTGTGGAAAAAGGAGAAAATGCTGGTTACCAGCATTTTCTCCTTTTCCCACAATGTTTTCTAAGGGCTTCTTTGTCAGGGTCGTCAAAAGTAGGGATTGGGTGGTAATAGGTTAAATCATGCAATTTAGAAATAATAAAATTTTTGTGATTGTGAAAATGACATTATGTTATTATACGGTCGGTTTGAGAGTTAGCCGCTGGCAGAGAAATTAATTTCAATACAAGGTTAAAACCTGCCTGGTCACTCTGTCTTTTTGTTTACTTTTTGCTTGATGTTAAAACTCATGTTTCTACCAGCGACTACTATTTGATTGATTAATTGATTGATTGATTTTATGGTGTTTAACGCCGTTTTCAACAATATTTAAGTTTTATCGTGGCGGCCAGTGCACCTATCCATGCTTTCTTGGAGTCTCCTTTACTAGTACTCCGCTTTCTTTCCAAACCACTAGCTGCTTTCCCACATAACCGACTGAGCTTGGCGAAGAATACTTGGACTGACAACAAAACAACAGATTATTATTTATCAGTCTATAGTTGACGTGGCAAATCAAAGGACTGAAAATCCTGAAAAGCGGATTTGTTGAACAGTTTTAAGCTATGATTAGATGTAGATTCAACATCAGGCCTTATAATCTCTGTAGTCTGAACTTAGATTATAATACAGTTTCAAATAAAGAACCAGATGTTACACTTAATTATAAAAGAAGCAGCTGTCATAATACATTTAAATTCAAATAAGAACACTTTAAAGAATGGAAAATATTGTGGAGATGACAGGCTGTGATCTTGTGGTCAGATCATATGTTAGTCACTGACCAAAAAAAAAAAAAAAAATCAGGCAAAAAGTAATCAGAAGACAGCAGGTATAATCAGAAGACAGCTACCTGGCAGGTTTTTGAAATTAACTTCTCTGTCAGCGACTAACACTTGGACGGACCGTACTATGACAATTGTCATCTTTATATCAATTTCCATACTTTTAAATTGTATGATAAAGATTGAAATGCATTTAAAAACCCGCTGTGTTTATATTTGGCCTTTATAATTTCTTTAGTAACTTAAGTTCATTTTAATACTATCATATAAACCATAACAGACCTACACATAATATGCAAATCGGGCTTCACATTCTTGGGTCTATTTCTATTCAGTCAAAAAATGCAGGTGTGGATAAGCACATTGCAAAAAGTAGACTCTAATCTCTCATATTGAAAGAAACAGTTATGGTACGATGGGAGTTTGAAATTTTGTCTGATAATGTTAGTTTTCTTCAAACATATAGATCTAGATTTGTTTTTGAAGTTTTGAGCTATGTCCTAGTGACTTTGACAGTCATACATGTATTACATAATTGAGCCAACACAGGGACATGTGCAAAAAAAAAGTATTATGAGATACTTGAAATTCAATATTAACACTGGTAGAAAGGCAATCATTACAGGCCAATGCAGTTTTGGGTGAATCCATTTTCATTGTGCAAAGCAAAAAGTTAAAATCATCATTCATAACCCGGCAGAACATACTAGCAGTCAAGATTTTTTTCCTTCCCCCAAAAATGGATCAAGATACCCACAGTGTGACTGTGACTAGCAAAGTAAAAATTGATTCGACCAAAATGAAACTTTTATGTTGCTGTAAAAATCCAAACATTGCTATTTCAAAGTTTTTTTTTTTTTTTTTTTTGAGGGGGGGAATACCTTCTTGCCTAGCAGCATCTAGATCAAGATCAAACTGCATGTTTTGTGCAAAGTGTCTTTGACTAGCACTTAGTGGCTCAATGATTAAAAGAATTCTGTCCCTCTATAAAACTTTCAAACTATACTATAGACATACTTTCATTCTAAGGTTTGAATTACTAGTGTTTACCTGAAGCACAGGGTTTTTTTTTTTATTTAGTTTGAGCAGCAGCAGTTCCTCATAAAAATTTATATAATGCAAAAAATGGAAATATTCTGAATATGCTCTGTACATGTACTTCAAATACTAGTACCAGTCATCAATAATATATCAGGGAATTTAAATCTACGTGTCCAAACAGTAAAAGGTATAGATGAGTTCTGTGGATTCTTTATCATAAATCTATCTGCAAATTCTGCATTCCCAATCTTAATTATTCTGCTGCATGAAAGGCAACAAAGTAAAATGCAAGCGTATTAGAAGGACTTTTATAGCTTGATAACAATTGCAAGTCTCTGAGGCTTCAAGTCTAGGATATTAGGTTAAGTTAGTAGATGTCTAGTTCATTGAGAAGGACACGAATTATCAGTATAAATTCTTGTCACGGGTCAAGTTGTGAATGAATGTCTCTTCCATGAAAGCGAGGCCAGTCTATGTAAACAATGTTAATACGCAAATGGCAATATCAAACAAAAAAGCTTTGTTTAAGTATTAATAGCATTTTCAACTGACTTTTAGTTCTGAACAAATTTCAATAACGAAACCATACATAATATGTATGAATTGCTTTAAGTCAGAGCTGAATATCAATTGTATATAGATCTACGTTATTTGCCTCTTCATCAGCCATGCAAAAGTGAAAGTGACCGAGCATGCGTCATTACACATGATGTATTTGGTTCCGGTCAAAACGATCACAGTAAGCGGATTTGCTATAGCAAATTCGCTAAAATGCCCCAGGGTCAAAACTGGCCCCCACCCTGGGGGACACAAGTTTGAGCATAAGAACAAAGAAGGAAAACTTTAAAAATCTTCTCCTCTAAAACTTGAAGGCGTAGAGCTTTCATTTTTGGCGAGAAATTGTATTATTTGTAATGGCTCAGTGGTGAGCGTGTCAGACTCATGATCTGGTGGTTGTGAGCTCGATACCCGGTTGAGGCGAACTTTTTTCCGGGTATTTTCGCCTCTCATCTCTGCTGAATCATGTGAAAAAAGTAGTCGGTGGCTTTGGAAAGAAAGTTGAATTAGTACTGGTGTGAGAAAGCCAGGAAACACATGTACGTGCAGCGTCACCGACCGCCATGATATGACCTCAGCTGTCAAAGTGGCGTTAAATCGCAATACAATCAACAAGTATACTGGTATTTGTAACGTGGTACGTCCGGGTTCGATACTAATGCACTAACCACAAAAGCATTGCAATTTTCATTGAATGTCCTTCTGCAAGATACTTTCAGAGCCCTAGCCATATACTGGTAGAATCCAGGATATCGTGAAATACTAGTATGACCTGTCGCTGTTATATGACTGTGGTTATGTTGAAAGCGGCGTAAAACACCAGTTTATCAGTCATTTATTTATTATTTCATTCTAATAACTGGCCTACACAGCATGCGTTTTCTCTTCTCACCAAAAGCTTTCTTGAGGTTGATTGATTGAAGTTTTGGTGTTCAACGCACTTTTCAACATTATTTCAGTTATATCACAGCTGCCAGTGCACCTATCCATGCTTTCATGGAGTCTCTTTTACCAGCACTCCGTGGAGTTTTCTTTCCAAGCCATAAGCTGCTTTCCCACATAATCATCGTCGAAACAATGGTCAGTGGTGGGAGAGGGATGAATCCTGTCGCAGTGACTATCATCAATCCTCGGAAAGAAATCGGCCGAGCCAGGGATCGAACCCACGCAACGTTAGAAAACATCTTGTCATGGGGAGGATGGGGGGGTTAAACTTGGCTTTAGCATTGAGTAACGGACACAAAACTTTTAGCGTAAAGTAACAGATGCGAAATGTAGCCGATAAAGCTCTGTTCAGAAGAAACATTTCATTAAAATTTGATAACACAATTACATGTGTTCTCTATTTATTCAACAGGTCAGGCGAGTGTCTTGATATTCTTGTTTGCCGGTCCAACAATAAATTATTCAGAAGGCAATTTTACACATACATGAGGAAAGCAAAACAAACTGCAAATCATCAGTTTACTTAAAAAAACTTCGTAACTACAGCTTGTTTCAAGCTGTAGTTACGGGGTTTTTGAAGTAAACCGACGACATGTTCTGTATTCCCTTAGAGCGTCTTTCAGATCCAAAGTTGCCCTTGCAGTCAATGCAGATCAAGAGCAGACTGCTTTAAGCGTTCAGTCTGGTCTTCGATATACACTGTCTACTTTGCTGGATATTCTCAAGAAATTGAGTTTGAGATTTTATCTTCTTCGGTCTTATTGCGAAATTTAAAATGTCTTTTGGGGGAAAACCATTTACCAAACAATCCCTGGTTTTTAAGACCCTGAGATAGAAGCCTTTAGAAAATATTTAAGGAAAAGGAGAAAATGCCAGCATTTTCTTCTTTCCCCACATTTTTTTTCTACCCTGTTGGAAACAAATTCCAATTTTTGAAATACGTTTATTTTGTCGTCTGCTAAGTGCTTTCAATTTGGACCTGTGTAACATTTTGCCGTTTGGTAAAGAGTTGATCGGAAATCTTTGGCTTAAACCATATGGCTGTGTCCTGCTCTGTGAAAAGGGGACTTAATGCATCTACAAAAAAAAAAAAGTAATGATACTGCTATCGACTAGTGTCAGGTTTTGCAGTCCACATTGTTTTCAAAAGCTTTCTTTGTCAAGAGTCGTTAAAACCGGAAATGTTTTGTATAGGATTGTAAAGGTACAGACTATAACGTTACCACTGAAAGGCGTTTTACTTTATTTCATGCCTTTCGGTAAGCTGCTATAAAGCAAATGATCACATAGTAATGGATATCCATAAAATCCGTTTTGTCTCGAAACCGACTGTGTGTGGAGATAAAACGGTCCTGTGACATGCTGCAAGTTTACAGAGAACAAAAAAAGTTTCGACATCATCGGTAATACATTCACGAATGGCGAAGCTTACCTTTTGGCTCGGTGAAAGTAGTACAATAATATTCATTTTTAATCTTAGCAAATTTTGTAGGATAATATTATAGTGGAAATAGCCGTTTTCTATTTCGGGTCTACTACGTTAACTCATTACCAAACGACAATATTTTAGACTGGTCCAACTTGAAAGTATTTGCAGACGACAAAATAAAAGTGACTGAAAATTTGAAATTTGTTTTGTGAAGGGTAGAAAACATTGTGGGAAAAGGAGAAAATGCTGGTTACCAGCATTTTCTCCTTTTCTTACAATGTTTTCTAAAGGCTTCTTTCTCAGGGACGTCAAAAGTAGGGATTGTATGGTAATGGGTTAATGGCCTCACTTACATACGGACGGCAAAAATCCAAGATCAGACTGAAATTGATGATTTAGGGCCATGCTCTGGAAAAGTGGGGTTAGCTCATTTGGCCTGCAACACGCAAAAAGGGGGTATTCGGGCATTTGAGGTAGTTGAGGAATCTTGAACATGTTGAAATCGATGTCATCTTTAGGTATTTTTGATTGGCTGTTTGTAAGCATCCATGTTATTTATCTAACTTTTGCCAAACGACAAATTTTTAGACTTTTCCAAATTGAAAGCATTTGCAGACGACAAAATAACTGTGATACAAAAAATGAAACTTGTGTTTGCATGGATAGAAAAAACTTGTAAAAGGAGAGAACGCCACTTACAAGCATTGTTTTCCTTTTCCCACTTTAGTTTCAAAAGGCGTTTCTATTGGTTTGACATAAAATGTAATGAAAATGGAGAAAATGCTGGTTATCAGTATTTTCTCCTTTTTCCATAATATTTTCTAAGGGCTTTTTGCTCAGGGTCAGTATAGAGCAAATTTTGGTAAGTTATACAGAGAAGCAATTCTGTTTCTTGTCTTTGCAGGGCAGCAACCGTACTAAAGAGGCATCAGACACTGGTGCTTATTTCTCTGATTGGACTGGTGTCTATACTGAATAGCGTCTTTATCGTGCATGGTACGTATTTTTTTTTTATTACTTTTGAAGCTTGGCTGAGAAGCTCCGTGTGAAAATCATCTTCGCGAGCCAAGGTTACGATCTTTTCGTGGATCTTATCTTGGCTGATTGAGCCCGATTTCGAGATTCTTGGGATGAGCCCTCCATTGGATGATGGTTATTAACCCCCTTTAGTTCATATTTCTAAAAGCAAATGAATACACATGAAGCGATAAGCAGACATCCATGTGGGTTTTCATGTTTACCTTTTATTCGAAAGGTAGCGACCTTGTTCTATTTTTATGAAAGATGAAATGCTATGAGCGATTTCATTCGTTGCAGTTAGAGCTGGCTGCATCCAATGAAAAAGCATATCGGGAGAATGTAAAAATCAAGCTCGATCCGCCAAGGGTAGAGTAGCGTATTGAATCGTCAGCCTTGGCTTGCGAAGATGTGTGAAAATGGGCCGTAATACATTGTACCAAGTAAGTCGCCGTATAATATAAATTAACTTTGTTTGACTCTTTACTCCATAGATACTCATTTTGACGTATCAACAACAGACAGCTTTTGAAAACATTGTAGGAAAAGGAGAAATTGCTCGATACGAGTAATTTCTCCTTTTCCTGCAATGTTTTCGACTCAGTCAGATATTTATATCCTCATTTGTCCATATTTTTGACATCATATCTTTATTTGCTGCTGAAATGGAAGAGCCTCAAATTGGCATGTGAGGTAAAGGGCTAATGCAGGTTTTACTTTTGCGGTAGAATGATCCTGTGACGTGCAGAAAAAAAAAATCTCCATTACGAAAATGTACGACTCTGATGTCAGTCAGCAAGGAAAGAGCAGGTGTCTGTGAAGGAGCGCATGACTCGATACGATTTAAAAATGCATTTAACCCACAATTCACCATCTTGGCAAGCCAAGGGTGACGAATCAATACGCTACTCTACCCTTGGCGGATCGAGCTTGATTTTTACATTCCTGCAATACGCATTTTCATTGGATGCAGCAAGCTCTAACTGTAACGAATGAAATCGCTCGTAGCATTTCATCTTTGATCAAAACAGAATAAGGTCCTGATCTTTCGAATAGACGGTAAACATGGAAACCCACGTGGATGTCTGCTTACCGCTTCATGTTGAATGTATTGGTAAGCGGTTTGTGAAACGACATTTCATTGGCTTTCAGAAATATGATGTAAAGGGGGGTAATTACCAGCATCCAATGGAGGGCGCATCGCAGGGATCTCGAAATTGGGCTCAATCAGCCAAGGTAAGATCCACGTAGTGATCGTAACCTTGGCTCGCGAAGATGACAATTCACGGATTGCTCAAATGTTTCACAAATCTGATCGTTGGTTCTTTGTTCACTGCCTGCAAAACCTGATTCTATCGATTTAGAGGTTAGAAAATGATTTATTGGTATAGCAAGACCGCGCTTAAACCCTTTTACAAACGGCATCATTTTAGACTAGTACCCATTCAATTTCAAATCACTTACAGACAACAAAATAAACGTAACTCAAAAATTGAAATTTGTTTCGAGCAGCGTAGAAAACATTGTGGGAAAAGGAGAAAATGCTGGTTACCAGCATTTTCTCCTTTTCCCATAATGTCACAAGTTTCAAGAGGCTTCTATCTCAGGGTCGTAAGAACCAGGGATTGTTTGGTAAAGGGTTTAAAAAAAATAACAAAAACGTTTTAATGGAAAGCCAATATTTTTATGCAAATAGCAGGAATTTACAACCACGGGTATCTTCTATATTTAAAACAACTTGAATGGTTTTACCCTTAAACCGCAACGTAAAAAGGGGTATTTCTTCAGTCAATTAAAAAAAACCAAGATGATGCGGTTTAAAAGCTATTGCCGACAACATACAATTCCTAAACAAGAACAGACTAAACTTTATGCACAGTCTAATCTTAATCTGCACTGTCAAAGAAAAAAAAGACGCTTTTTTGACCAGGTCCGTTTTACATACATACATACATACATATCTTTGCGTTGAATATGTACATATTCGTAGCATTATGATTGATAACAACATATATTACACAAAGTATGTAGGACATGGAACATTTGAAAGGAAGAAAATAGGAGAAATAGATGTTAACAGAGAAGGGATATGTTCTATTTCTGAATGGTTTTAGAAGGGTCTATATTTTCCGTTACTGAAGATCAATTGAATTCAATTGTATACTTGTACAGTTTACCCCATTTATCGCTATAAATTACTTCAAGCCATTTCTTGTCACAGCTTTTAACCCTTTAAATGCTGAACCTAATTCTGCTCCTCCCGTTTGAGGACATAGTAGATAAAGATCAGACTGCACAGAATGTGCAATCTGATTTCGGACCTCCATTTCATGATACGACGAGAGTTTTATGGGGAGTGAAATTTTTAAACCGCGCTATTATTTTTTTTTTAATTTTACAGTTGGCTGAAGTTTTTAATTAACTCATTTGGTCGTGGAAGGGTTGGACTTTACACTTCATTTGTTCATAATGAAACTACCCTGACGGGGGTACCTACATGACATAACATTTATTCAGCATAAAACAGCACTTGCATGGTTACAGCTTACAACATATTAAACAAATTTATACCCACATGCGCAGAAAACAAAGACATGAATAGAACGTTATTATCTGAGAAGTATGAAATAATTTACTATATCAATACAACATTTGCAGAAATCAAAAGAAGTATGGTTCCAGTGATTAAATTTGTCATTGAATGGGTACAAAAAAATGACGTTTACCAGCATTTTCTTCTTTTCCCAAAACTATTTTCCAATACGGTTCCTTCCCTCGGGTGGTTAAAATAGGGTATTGTGTTGTGCCGTGTAATTATTCTACATTAAAATCGCCTTCAGGTTTTTTGTATGCTTGAATGAAAGCACTGTAGATTCGATGGAAGATATTATCATATTTTTGTCAATACAGTGAAAAAATTTACATGTAAAGGAGCAGTTGTTTGTACAAGGTATATTTTAATACAGTGTTATCTAAGGAAGGATGTCTAATCGTAGAAGACAGAACGAGACTTTACAACCTGCTTTTAAAGTGGCGTGGAAAAGCGAGTTATTGCTTGCAAAAGACAGTTCCTCATTATCACATTTTTTTCTACAGTAGATAAATGGAAAAGGTTCTATAAATATTTCTCCTTCTGACACACCATACCACATATAGCCCTTAATCGCCCGTCCGTCTGTTAGCAAGTATTTGTGAAACCACATCTTCGAAAGCCAAGGCTGACGATTCACTACGCTACTCTACCCTTGTCGGATCGAGCTTGATTTTTACATTCACCCGATACGCTTTTTCATTGGATGCAGCCAGCTCTTACTGCAACGAATGAAATCGCTCGTAGCATTTCATCATTGATAAAAATAGAATAAGGTAGCGACATTTGGAATAGAAGGTAAGCATGGAAACCCACGTGGATGTCTGCTTATCGCTTCATGTTGAATGTTTGTATTCGTGAGCGGGTTGTAAAACGATATTTCATTGGCTTTCAGAAATATGATGTAAAGGAGGGTAATAACCAGCATCCAATAGAGGGCGCATCGAAAGAATCTCGAAATCGGGCTCAATCAGCCAAGGTAAGATCCACGTAGTGATCGTAACCTTGGCTCGCGAAGATGGTGAATCCATCGTCTCCAACAGTTTTCATCTGAATTCTGCGCAACTTGTAAAATACTCTCCGTTACATGTGACTTTTTTTTTATTATACTGCAAAGAAATTTTTCGTGATCTGATTGGATAATATGCCCAGGTCAGCTCCCGCGGTCTGCACAGGCTGACCTTGGTCGATACTTGTTTTGCAGATGCGTTAAGCCCCATTTTCACATGACATTGGTCAATATTTTGTCTTCCATAAATGCTTTAAAAGGAATATATGGAGTGCAACACGCGAAAAAGGTCATTCGGACATTTGCGTAAAGTGTCGTCTCTGATCAGCATGTGCAGTCTTCACAGCCTAATCCGAAACGACATTTTCCGATTTTATGTGATTTTCTGTTTAACGCAAGTCTACTGTAGCACAAAATCTACTGTAGTCGTAAAGTGCCGTCTCGGATTAGCCTGCGCGGACTGCGCAGGCTAATCCGGGACGACACTTTACGCAAATGTCCGAATGCACCTTTTCATGTGTTGCACTCCATATAGTCTGAACTTCTGTCGCAAGGGTAAACGATCGATATGGGAATCACCTTTTCATAAATGGGAACTGAATCAGTAACTTAAAAAGCTATTCCTGCACAGATTGCGGTTTATTAATGTGTTTTATACTGTCTCTAGTTACATGAGCAATTTTCTGTGAAAAGGAGGTTTAATGCTTCGGAAAAAATATCGAAACAGGCCAATCGGCCTGGGTCAAAACTTTTTGCTAATTATCAACTTTCTTCATGTCAAAGGACCAATTAAACTCATGATTAATTCGATTTTTAGACCAAGTAGATTTCATGGATCAATAATTATGTGATGACTCTCTTAACCC
Organism: Tridacna crocea; assembly: GCA_943736015.1. Lineage (NCBI taxonomy): Eukaryota > Metazoa > Mollusca > Bivalvia > Cardiida > Cardiidae > Tridacna > Tridacna crocea. The sequence continues at coordinate 26,042,115 of OX031056.1, forward strand.
TTTACTCCACGGATACTCATTTTGACGTATCAACAACAGACAGCTTTTAGAAAACATTGTGGGAAAAGGAGAAATTGCTCGGAACGAGCAATTTCTCCATTTCCCACAATGTTTTTCACTCAATCAGATATTTGTATCCTCATTTGTCAATATTTTTGACATCATATCTTTATTTGCTTCTGAAATGGAAGAACCTCAAATTGGCCTATCAGGTAAAGGGTTAACACAGTACAGTACATGTCAGAGATACCGCATGGTGATTAAACCCCCATCTCAGAGCATGACTCATATAATTGTGCTGCAACACGCAAAAAGGGGCATTCGGATATTTGTGTAAAGTGTCGTCTCGAATCAGCCTTTGCAGTCCGCCCAGGCCAATCCGAAAAGACAATTTCCGTTTTTATGTGACTTTCTGTTTGCACAAGTGTACTGTAGCACAAAATCTAACGTAATCGTAAAGTGCCGTCTCGGATGAGCCTGCGCGGACTGCGCAGGCTGATCCGAGACGACACTTTACGCAAATGTCCGAATGACCCTTTTCATGTGTTGCAGGCCATATATGTGACCCATCATGCATAAAGGGACAACCTAGGAATTCCGCACATCAACTAGATGAAAACAGATCAAAGATAGTACAAGCCAATTTAAGTTGATAGTTCAAAAAATGATTGTATAATAAGGCAGAATGACCACTTGTCATACAGAAAATACCACAAAAGCGAAAAATGTCGACCCTGGTCAGCCTAAGCGGATTGCGCAGGCTGACCAGATTTGACACTTTTCGCAGTACCCAGAGTGTCCCTTTTTGCGTGACGGGTCACATAACTATATTAAGGTCTTAAATATAGGAAAATAGTAATGAAAGCGCTCAGTGTTGCGCCTCCGCTACGCCTCCTGCCTTTTCCTTTACGGTGAATGATTAGACTGACTAAATCGCTTTCTTAAGCACAATGTAGCTCTGTACTTTTCAACGATTCGTTAAAAATAAATCTTGCGTATTGCAGAGTGGCTTTTGAAAACAAACTGAAAAGAAAAACGAAACCCGCATTTGCTCCTTTCCCACTGTTTTCTACCTTTATCAAAAACAAATTTCACCACTTGAGCAACAGTAGATGTGTCGTCTTCAAATCGACATGTACAAAATAAATTGCCGTTTTGTAAATATTTTATATGCACCTTTTTATCTCGATGAAACCCCAAGTCACAGTCGCTGCGCAGTAATCCGAGAGGAACAAGTAATCCTGAAGTTAACAGATCGAAGTCAAGCTTGGTCACCGAGAATTCTATATAATTTGCAACACAGGAAAAGGGGCATTTGGACAATAGCATAAAGTGTCGTGTCGGATCAGCCTGTGCACTCCGTGCAGGCTCAATCCAAGTCCACACTTTCCGTTTTTAATTAAATTTTCTGTCTTGCGCAAGTCTACTGTAGCACAGAATCTATTGTAGTCGTAAAGAGCCGTCTCAGATTAGCCTGCGCGGACTGCGCAGGCTGATCCGAGACGACACTTTACGCAAATATCTGAATGACCCTATCGCGTGTTGCAAGCCCTATGAGGGTGGGTGAAAGTCATTGCGAAAGGAAACATCTTTTTCCTCAACGCGTAGAATCATTTCGATTTTTGTATACAATGGAAAGCACCAATGATGCCTTGGAAAATGTAAATACATGTAGTTTCAATTTAATCCAGCCTTAAGTAATGTTGTCTGATATTTAATTCAATATATTAGCGCACAATCTCATGTTTAAACGACGCTAGGAAAGACAGGTTTGAAGAATAGTGTGGAAAAAGCAGAAAACGCTTGTAAACAGCTGTTTGATCCCCTCTTTTGAAACAGTTTCTAAAATTCTTGTTCACTGTTTTATGTAGTCTGCAGAAGAAGTCCCGGATGTCAGCGTGTGTTGAAGAGTTAACTTCTATTTGATTACCGGTGACATCTGCCTGGATAATGTTCGATAGATTACCTATGGATCTCATTCTCTTTAGCTTTTACAAACCAATAAAACTATGGACCGAACCAAATTGAAAGGATAATGTTATGCAGGCGACAAAATATACGTGACTCAAAAATTGAAACTTGACTTCAGAAGAGCAGAAAACATTGTGGACGATGGAGAAAATGCTGGTTACCAGCATTTTCTTCTTTTCCCACATGTTTTAAGAGGGTTTCTTCTTCAGGGTGGTAAAAACCAGGGATTGTCTGGTACAGGGTTAAGGGGTGGGTGGGTGAAACTTCTATACTGATTTTCAGTGTTTGATATATACTACTCAACTTTTGCTTGGGATCAAAACCAAAATATCGTTTATTTTTTCGAATGGGCAAATCCGTTTTTTTCGCCTTCCACAATGTTTGAAAGAACTTTATTCGGTCTATTTGATATTGATTTCCTTTACTATTACCATAGATGAAATGAACTTGTTTTGTTTGAATGAATTTGATTTGGAGAAAAATATTCATTTTTTGTTTTGATCCACAGCAAAAGTTGAGTAGTATATATGTACGGGAACAAAGTGTATGGAACTCGGGCTCAGCTCGGCTGTACATGAAATTTCGAAGTTGTAAAATGTAATTTGATCAACCTTATGGAGTCACCTCTGAACTTTAGAGTTATTCTTTGTCTTTATCTACTAACTAAACTCTTGATTTCAAACGCAGTTGACTATGGACTGAAGTTTTATAAACCCAGACACAGCAGGCTTGATTTAGTATTTCCAAATACGTAGATATCACACAAAGGGCAAACACCTAAAGAAAATCATTCGTCGCTTTTTCAAGTTCTTTTCCATATGAAATGCAGGGAAAACTTTAACCCATTACCACACAATCCCTACTTTTGACGCCCATGAGAAAGAAACTTTTAGAAAACATTGTTGGAAAAGGAGAAAATGCTGGTAACCAGGATTTTCTCCTTTTCCCACAATCTTTTATACCCTTCACAAAACAAATTTCAAATTTTCAGTCACTTTTATTTTGTCGTCTGCAAATGCTTTCGATTTTGACCGGTCTAAAATATTGTCGTTTGGTAATGGGCTAAGCCGAATGATACCATATAAAAACAGCTGCACCTTATCCTTTTTCCGAACGTTTCAAACGCTGTCAAATTGAGGCTTAGGGAGAAAAAATGATTTTTTTTTAAATGGGTCAATAGTTAGAGATTGAAAAGTAGTCTGTCTGCCTTGTTTGTTTTGAAACATTGCTCTCAGAGGGCCATTTCTCCATAAACCAGATCTTATAGTCTACGTTATGGATCCTTATTTGATATGGATATTTTTAAAGCTGCCTTCGGAAATTTGGTACAGGCCGGAATGAATTAATCCTTTACCAAACAACATTTCAGACTGGTCCAAATTGAAAGCACTTGCAGGCTACAAAATAAACGTAACTCAAAAAATTTCCAGCAGGTTAGAAAACATTAAAAACGCTGGTTAAAAATGTTTTCGAAAGCTTTATCTTCCAGGGATCTTATAAATCGTCATTGTGTGGTAAAGGGTTAAATCAACGAATTTTCAAGTGTCGGGCAATGCGACTGGTCAGAAAATCGTACGAAACAAGAGTTAGCTTGTAGCCTTACGTTCTGCGAAGTGTGATCTTGGCCTGAAGCGTTGCCTACTCTACGCAGGGTTCTTATATACTTATGTATATAAGATCCCTGTTCTACGTAAGGTTTAGTTATTTGTTTTTTATTTAGAATTTAGCTATTGAAAGGTATATTTTAGATTGTGAACATTCAGTTTTTGGAGGTTTTTTTTCCAATCAATCAATCAATCAATCAATCAAGTTTATTGTTCGTTCAATTCATACATACTTGATACACGAACAAAGAGCACAGTTTACATACATATAAACTTACAGAAAGTGACGGGGAAAAATAGGTTAGAAAACTTGGGGGCCATAACCTTGGTCAGAATGAGAAATAGACTTTTGGGCTCGAAAAGATAATGTAAAGGGCCTTATGATAGGTCAGTTCGTTTTACACCCCACTCCCACCCCCAGTGACGTAGTTTCATTGATAAGTTAGGTAAATAAACAAATGTGCACATGATAGACAGTTTTTGTGGCATTTGTAGAAGACAATGCCACTATGAGATCAATAATAAACGTTCAAAACTGAATTCTGAAGAACATGTATGGTGTTTTGTTCAAAACCGAAGGAAATAAACCCAATTAAACTCATTTTTTCTAGACAAACGGGTTTTTTTCAAAAGCACTCAGATATATAATTGGAAGTGGCAGATTGAAATAAACTGCAAAAGGCCATCGATCGTTGAAATACTTTTTTTTATTGAAAATAGCTTCATCTCTTCATAGCCCTTTACTGGCGGCGCAATGATATGTACAAAATTTGTCTTCTATTCACTTTGCTTCAAAGGGTTTTTTGTTCCAAAAACAGTTCGTCCCTGGGCTTATTCGTCCCATGATTGCACGCTACTCATTTGATTGTGCATGAATATTTTCAGGTTGAAAACTTAATTGTAATGTTGGGAATTAGACCCTGACGGCCAAAGACATCTCAAAATCATAGTATCCATGTATCAATTTAATTGAATTTAATGTACATGTATATTGCAGTCACATGCTGGGCTAACTCTCAATCTATGCGTTGTAAAAACTACTTTCATTTTGTTAAAAAAACAATTTTTGTCTCTTAACCGTACGTTCAACCTTGATTTGTCCGGTCCTTTACATAAATTTTCATTTACGCAAGAAGTCGAAAGAATATCTATGGATTTGTTGATAACTGAATGGTTAACAACACTGAATAGTACTACCGATACATCCGGAACGGGTCGTAACAAATTACGCACATATAGAACTTTTATACAATACAATACAAATAAATTTATTATTATACTTCTCTTGTACAAACATGTACAAAAAGAGGAAATGATAATTACAAACAACAAATACGTAACTTTCACATGGTCAATTCATGCATGCATGCATGTTGCGTCCCATCGGGAAAGCCTGCATGGCTGTATAAGCAAACATTTAACTCTTTACCAAACGACAGTATTTAGGACTAGTCCAAATTGAAAGCATTTGCAGAAGACAAAATAATTGTGAATAAAAAAATGAAATTTGATTTGGGAAGAGTAGAAAAACATTTAAATACGAATTTAAAAAAGAAGAATATTGTAAATCGATTCTACCGCCAAGTCATAGATCAGCGCTTTGTAAATTTAGGTGTGGGGTAGCTCCTATACGAATAGAATCTGGCCGCCTTGAGAACTTAAAATTTGATGAACATAAATGTCCCTTTTGTAGTGCAGTCGAGGATGAGTCACATGATTTATTAAAATGCAATGTATATAATGATCTGAGAACCAATTTATTTTTAAAAGCAGTAGAAATTCAACTGAACTTTTTACTTCTAAGCAAATCGGATCAACTAAGTCCTTTACTTCCCAATCAATATCTGATAAAATTTTGTGCCAAAACCTGCCTAGACATTCTAAGGTCATTTTCTGTCAGTAATTAACAATATTTTTTATCTCCGGGTTTTTTTAAAATCAATAATTACTTAGACAAGATTTAGCTGCTGATTTATAACAAATATCCCAGAATACGATCCGAACGATCCGAAGACTACACCACCCAACTAGCTAAAAACTGTAATTTTTAAATACATTTTAAAAATTGTGTTTAATAGTAAAATCCGCAACTGAATTTTATCACTCATGTAGAATATGTAGAATATTTTATGCACTGTTTTTATGATAGTCTCTTATAATTCTATATAGAATTGTCATGTACATGTACTTCCATGTCTTTTACATCAGTTGTAAATATTGTTGTACATGAATGAGGCTTTAATAAAGATTATAATTATTATTATTATATATATACAGTATAGCAGATAGGCTAATTAAATCGTGCTGTCATGAATGTTTCTCTCAATAAAATTTCGGAAAAAAACATTTTAATCGTATATTTCTGTCGATGATAAATTCTCGGTAAGTAATTTAAAGATGCTTGAAGGAATTTACACACAGATATATAAAGCGGAGGATTACCAGTACAACGGACAATTTAACAGATTTACATGTTTAAACAAAAATTTGAACTCAAATGCAAAAGGAAAAAAATTAACAAATCTCCATTCTGCCACAGAATTATATAATTACAGATACTGATGGCTTTCGTTTGGCTAGTAAATTCATCTCAGCACCATACAAAATTAAATAACACTGAATTACAAATCTTTCGAAAGATTTATAGATTGTCTGATTCAACAGAGAGGTTTAAGTTAATGAAAATTTTCAATATCAGGTTAAGGGAAAAAAAGAGTTGTTTGATGATTTTAAGATGCGTTAAGTGTTTGTCAATCAAGAAATTGTTAATATCATTGACGATAGTTTATCTTTTGACAAAAGGTGGTCAAATTGATAAGAGCGGCAAATTGCTTTGCAATCAAACACTCTTCCCATCATTTAACAGTATACCAAAAAACCTTTTGTGCTAAAGTGCAGATGTGCTAATCTACTCAAGTCTTCACCAAATGACAAAATTTTAGAACAATCCAACCTCGAAAATTTGTACAAGAACAGAATAAAAAATAGGCAAAATTTGTAGACAACAAAAGAAATGATTCGAAAATTGAATTTTTTTTTTTTGAAAGAGCACAAAACACTGTCAAACTTTGTCATCTCAGGTCACAACGACTTCAAACTTGGTATACATGTTTGTTTCAATATTACGGAGTACAGTGCGCAAGAACAATAATTCTACCTAGAGTGAATTTTGAGTAATTCCACTTTGATCTTCAATTGTACAAAATTTCTTGATTGTCGGAACTGAACTTCGAAGTCTCAAGTCAAGTTTCGACTATTCGCTGCTTTCGTTTCATCGTCATATGGCCTTGAGTGTTGATGTTTGGTATTTTTTTTTTTATTTAAACCTTTGTTTCTTGGTACTCAGGTGAGCGATATAGGACCGTCAAGGTCCTCTTGTAAGTATTTTACATAGGTCTATTTTCACCTTTGTTTTCAGTTTTTCTCTTTCAGAAGGGAAAACATTATTTAATTAATCCATTTTCCATAGCTCATCAGAGCTCTTTACATTAGCATAATTCAAACTTGTCTATAGCCTCTGCGTGATCTCATGTCAACGGTACACGTTCGCAAAGCACATATTTTAAAGTTTTTCTTAAATTCAAACGTAAAAAATACAAAATAGATGAAGAGTGTCGCATCCCTCCAACGTTAACAGTCGTTTATTTGTGAGCCGAAATACCAGACTACAACAATGCACATAGGGTAGAATAAATGCGATGACCTGATTGGTCAAATATCGATTTCCACGGATCCATGTATTTGGCCGAGCCTCGGAATCAAATCAACGATCCTTGGGTCTCAAGCCCTTTACCTTACCATGATCCGTATTTGCCAGTCATTTGAAGATAACACAACTTCTGATTGGCTCATTTTCGTTTAATAAAAAATATAGGGAAGACATATTCTGATTGGCTAAAATATTTGGTTCAACCAATCAGAAGTCGTGTTTCTTCCAAATTTTTTTAAAAAAAAACTTGAAGCATAAGACTAAAAACGTTTTTAAGAATGGTTGGTTGACCCATTTCCACACAATCCCTACTTTTTGACAACCCTGAGAAAGAAAGCTTTTGAAAATATAGTGGGAAAAGGAGAAAATGCTGGTACCCAGCATTTTCTCCTTTTCCTACAATGTTTTCTATCCTTCCCAAATCAAATTTCAATTTTTGACTCACATTTATTTTATCGCCTGCAAATGCTTTCAATTTGGGACCGTCCAAAATTTTGTCGTTTGGTAATGAGTTAATATGGGCCCAGCTTACCTACTGGGCTCAGCTAAAAAAAAGTCAGGGCTATGAAAGAGTCTTGCTTTTATCACTCGTACACACACATGCTCAAAAAACAGCATTTTTAGGTTCACTGGTCCTTGTGAGATACATTTGAATACGTCGTTAAGAACAAAAACCGATTTGTTGGAGGAGGAATTTATGAATTCAACAATCAAATCTACGTTTTTCTTGCTGAACAAATATTGAACTTTATGCTCTATTTGTTTTTGTAAGCGATTCAGCGCTCCTTTCCTTATTGATTATTGAATTCCGACATAATAATCACAATATCTTTTTTTCATACAGGATTGAGTCAATTAGTACTGCTATTTTATTTAACTCTGTGCCAATATTCTTTTTTACCCTTTCCCAAACCACAAATTTTTGGACTAGACCAAATTGAAAGCAATTGCTGACGACAATTCAACTCTTGCTGAAAAGATGATCTCTATCTATGACAAGGTAGGAAACATTGTGGGAAAAGGAGAAAATGCTGGTTACCAGCATTTTCTCCTTTTCCCACAATGTTTTCAAAATGCTACTATTCCAGACCCGTAAAAACCAGGGATTGTTTGGGAAAGGGTAAAAATGATCACGAACACTGATCTGCTAAAACCCGAGGAAAAAGGTTTTCTATCGGTTATTACTCTATTAAAAAGAAGCAAAGAGACAAATCTTAAGAAGAAAACATTTATTTCGGATGACACTTTCGCCTCGCATTTTATCTCCATACTGTGGAGCTTCGTAAGTGTCTTTTGTCAGACACATTTTTATGTTATTATAACGACATACCACTTCGTTAAAATGAAAGATTATTTCGTCATAAAGAAATTCTGTTTCTTGAAAAGAAAAGATAATTCGTTATCTCAAAACAGTAGTTTTACAAAGCGAAATAACATACACATACAGATATTTTATTTAGACTTGTACTTGTACATAGTCTACTTCACATACAATTAGGCCTACAGAACAAATCACGTGAATTAAAGAAAGAGGAAAAGGGTTATTTGAAAAAAAATCAAATATACATGCAGACATGCAAACAAAAAATCACAGTTGCTAACAGTAACACCTATGGCTGTCCGACAGACTGTATGACGAAGTGTACTGACTTGACAATAAGAAAGAAATGTGGCATAATCGGACAAGAACACTTCTGTCAAATGAAATGGCCTGCTGCAATACTCGAAAAAGGTCATTCGGACATTTGCGTAAAGTATCGTCTGGGATCAGTCTGGGCAGTCTGCGCAGGCTATTCTGAAACGACACTTTCCGTGTTTTGTGTAATTTTCTGTTTTGCACGAGTCTACTGTAGCACAAAATCTAATGTAGTCGTAAAGTGCCGTCTGGGATTAGACTGCGCGGGCTGTGCAGGCTGATCTGAGACGACACTTTATACAGTTATCCGAATATCCCTTTTCGAATGTTGCAAGCCAAATAACGTTAATCGTATGAAGGACAACCTAGTCTGTTAATCCTGGTTTTTACGACCCTGAAATAGAGGTCTTTTGAAAACATTGTGGGAAAAGGAGAAAATGCTGGTAACCAGCATTTTCTCCTTTTCCCACAATGTTTTCTATCCTGTTGGAAACACATTTCAATTTGTCTGCAAGTGCTTTCAATTTGAACCAATCTAACATTTTGTCGTTTGGGAAAGGGTTAAACCAGTTGATAGCATACATGGTCCATACTCACCGTTCTTTAGAACATTCTTATTCTTGTTATCCCCTGCCGAAGGCGAAGGAATAAACGTTTTGGCGTTGTCCGTCCGTCTGTCCGACCATCCGTTCGTCCTTCACTTCGAGCAGATATCTTCTAAAATCTTTGACGAAAATTGATGAAATTTCACGAACGTGTTCCATATGATAGTCCACAGATATGATTTTCTTTTTATTTCATAGATAATGGGAGCATGATTAATATTTCCAATATCTCTTGAAGTACTGGACAAAAAACCATTACCTATTTTATGTTCCAAGCAAACCAGGTCTTTTTCGGCGAAGGATATCAGTTCAGCGATAAAATTTACTCTCAAGACTTTTCGAAATTTGAAAGTAACACAAATTCTGATTGGGTAACCGTTTTGGTTTTGCCAATCAGAACTTGCGTTGATTTCTAAATCTAGAATAAGACAAAGTATATTCATATAAATGGTTGGTAGACACGGGCCCAGGTTTTGAGATCGTAAGGGGTCGGGGGAGGGGTTGGGGGAGGGGAAAGGGGGTGGAGGGTTCCGTTGTTGAAATGCCCAACCCTGCCAGTTTCCTTTTTGAGAATTGATAATCGTCGTTGCGACAGGGTTCATTTCTCTGTCAAACCTGATAACTGTTCTGATTATACAATGTGGAAAAGCAGCCGGTGAATTAAGAAGAATATAAGCGAAGTAAAGGTATAAATCCAGGAAAACATGCAGGGATACGTAGGCGCACTGACAGCCATGATATGATTTAACCCATTACCACAAAATCCCTACTTTTGACGACCCTGAGAAAGAAGCCTATAGAAAACATTGTGGGAAAAGGAGAAAATGCTGGTAACCAGCATTTTCTCCTTTTCCCACAATATTTTCTACCCTTCACAGAACAAATGTCAATTTTTCAGTCACTTTTATTTTGTCGTCTTCAAATGCTTATAGCCAATCAAATATCGTTTTACAAACCGCTTACGCATACAACAATTCAACATGAAGCAATAACCATAAGCGCATTTCGACATTCCATGGTCATGTGCTGGGATATAGCCTAAAACATCTGATAATTGATTGATCACATTGAAACTTTATGTAGATATTGTTCGTCTATGTTTTCTTCGGTAATAAATCATTACAGATCCTGCACACATGATCCCCAGGGGTATTCATATTTACCTTCTATTTTTATCGCAACCTTGTTCTATTTTTATCAAAGATGAAATGCTACGAGCGATTTGATTCGATGCAGTTAAAGCTAGCTGCTACCAATGAAAATGCGTATCGGATGATTGTCGAAATCAAGCTCAATCTGCCAAGGGTAGAGTAGCGTAGTGGATCGTAACCCTTGGCTTGAGAAGATGGGGGTTGTGTGGTAAAGGGAATTTAAATGATGTTGATGCCAGTATAAAGGATACGTAAATAAAAAATAAATTTCTTCTTTTTTTTTTCAGAATACAGACAAACCTACAAAAATGTGTCAAGTTCGGCACGTAAGCCGGAACCTATTGTAATTGCCCGCCAGGTGAGAATATAGTACATGCCCCGACAATTACCATTACCCAGCTCTGACAATTACCATTACCCTGCACTGACAATTAGCATTACCCTTCACTGACAAGTAGCATTACCCTGCACTGACAAGTAGTATTACCCTGCCCTGACAATTACCATTACCCTACACTGACAATTATCATTACCCTGTACTGACAATTACCATTACCCTGCACTGACAGTTACCATTACCCTGCTCTGACAATTACCATTACCCTGCACTGACAATTACCATTACCCTGCTCTGACAGTTACCATTACCCTGCACTGACAATTACCATTACCCTGCTCTGACAGTTACCATTACCCTGCACTGACAATTACCATTACCCTGCACTGACAAGTAGCATTACCCTAACTTTTAAGTCTTTACCAAACAACAGAATTTTAGACTCGTCCAAATTGGAAGCATTTGCAGACGACAGTGTCAATGTGGGTTAAATTATGGAATTCGTCTATGATATGATAGAAAACATTGAGGAAAAGGAGAAAATGCTGGTTACCAGCATTTTCTCCTTTTCCCACAATGTTTTAAAAAAATGTTCTTGGTCAGGGTGATTATAAGTCGGGATTGTGTGGTAAAGAGTTAATCTTGTGAAATTCGAAGTATTTGCAGACAACAGATTGAAAGTCTAATAGTGTCCAAATAATGAAATGTGGATTTTTTGAAATGGTACAAAACTTGTTGAGAAAGAAAAGGAGAGACAAGAATATGTGCTAATCATCTACATTTGCACCTTTTCCCGCGATGTTTTCAAAAGCCTATCCACTCTATGTCGTTAAGATGCGTATTTGTTTTGTTCGGTGTTAATTTTGCAATATGTAAATATAAGTGTGTAAGTCAGCATTCTATTCTACGATTGCAGACGAGACGCAAGGTCCACAATATTGTAGAACCATAAACCTTCACAAAGTCACAATGTACACCCACCCCTGATATCATAAAAAAAAACCTCTGGATTTAGTAACCCACTAACCTGGGGGTTCTTGGTTCAAGTCCGTCCTCATAACTGGTCGTGAAAGAGTGACCGTATGCCACTGGCGTTTGTGTTATGACGAACTTCGCCGCCTATATAATGTAATATTGTTATAAGACGCCAAATGATTGGATTCACGTCTTTAAAATGGTCGAAAAAGTGGCAGGAAAAGGAGAAAATGCTGATTACCAGCATTTTCTGTTTTTCTCGCCACGTTTCCGAAAATTCTCCTTTCCCTGTTTCGCTTTACTCGGGATAGTTTGTTACAGGGTTAATTAACCAAGCAAGGCCACCGATAATCGATTCTTGTATTCTTTATATCTATAATCAATATTATGCTGTACATAACTACTCTAGTATTTCTATAATTATACTCTAGTATTTCTAAAGATCAAACAGATTTATGAGGTCATCTAACACGGAGACAATTGGCCTGTAAGAATGCCAAACACAACTGTCATCGTCCTTATAGCGGTCAGTGTGGAACATGATTAGACTGCAAAGAAATAGAGTCTCATCTTTGACCGTTCTGTTAGTGAAACAACCTTGATATTACAATGTTTGTGTCTTTTTCACTTACCGGAAAATGACTGGCACTTTTAACACAGAACATATATTTAATTCTAGACAAGCACACAGTTGTACATTGTTACATGAACAATATCAACAAGAAATATGAAATATTACGAGATCTGGACCGAGCATTATGTACAGCGAGAGTGACATATATCTATCGCCGGTCTCCTTCGAAAACCTCGTAACTACAGTTTATTACAATCTGTAGTTACGAAGTTTTCGAAGTAAACCAACGATTGAGCAATTGTCTAAAATGCGTTTCAAATAATTCAACTTTACTATAGAAAAGTAGACGAAGTTGCCCCCCCCCCCCCAAAAAAAAAAAGAACAAGATAAATTAGGCTCAGTATGCTTTTATCTGTAAAAAAGAAGTAATGTTCTCCGTGAACCTAGTGTTCAGAAAAAAATGATGTGACTTGTTACAGTAAAGATTATGTTATGATGTGGCAAATGACAGAATTGCACTACAGATCAGCATTTTTTTTTTCGATTTGCTACAAAATTTTGAATGATTGTACTCCACGAAACGTCAACAGCACTGTAAATATAAATCATGTAAAGGATTGAACTATAAAAAAGTGTGATTCTTGTCTCGTATACGTTTAAGATAAAGTTGTAGTGCTATAACAAATAAATTAAAAAAAAAAAATAGTATATAAAGTCATAACTTAAAGCCTTAATAGCAATATAAAGTATACAAGGCGAATGTTAAAATGCAATCGAGTTTGAAAAATACCATTTAAAAGTTGGGAAATTGAAGACGACAAACTGTTATTGTACAGTGAGTCGGTCCAAGTGCTAGTAGCTGGCAGAAAAACGATATCTAAGCCCAGGTAAAGAAATAAACAAGAGATAGAGCGAACCATCTTCGCGAGCCAAGGTTACGATCACTACGTGGATCTTACCTTGGCTGATTGAGTCCGATTTCGAGATTCCTGCGATGCGCCCTCTATTGGATGCTGGTTATGACTCCCCTTTACATCATATTTCTAAAAGCCAATGAAATATCGTTTTGCAAACCGCTTTCGAATACACATGATGAAGCGTTAAGCAGACATCCACGTGGGTTTCCATGTTTACCTTCTATTCGAAAGGTAGCGACATTGTTCTATTTTTATCAAAGATGAAATGCTACGAGCGATTTCATTCGTTGCAGTTAGAGCTTGCTGCATCCACTGAAAAAGCGTATCGGGGAGTGTAAAAATCAATCTCGATCCGCCAAGGGTAGAGTAGCGTAGTGAATCGTCAGCCTTGGGTTGCGAAGATGAGAGAGAACTGGCAACTTTGACCAACTTTGAAATCATTTCTTTCTGCCAGCGCCTAAAACGTGGACCCACCGTCATATAACAGACTGTCATTCTCACAAGAATTTTCATACTTGTGAATGGTTTGTTTTCAATTTCAGTGCACCTTAACGCTGACATTGTTTACTTTTGGCCGCTATTGGGGTTTTAACTCTTTACCATTTAAAAAACGTTTTAGACGTATCCAAATTCAAAGTGTTTACAGACAGCAACATAAATGTGACTCAAAAAATGAAATTCATTTTTGAAGGGTTAGGAAACATAATGGAAAAAGGAGAAAATGCTGGTTGCCAGCATTTTCTCCTTTTACCATGATGTTTTCAAAAGGTGTCTTTCTCAAGGTCTTTAAAAGTAGGAATTGTGTGGTTAAGGGTTAAGCTACTGTTGTGGAATCGATTGGAATTGTTTCCAGGACATAATTCCAGTCGGAATTCATAACACAGGTTTTAGCAGTTTCCTATTGATGAAAATACATTAATTTATTTGCACCAAATATGGTTTCGTTATTATTTATAGATATTACAAGTTCAACAGGAGGCTCAACAGTCCAGCAAAAAGAGTCAGAACATCGCAGGCTATCGTTTGGCAAACCGTGTTTGGGAGCGCTGCAGGAACCTCACAGAACCCAAGATACCTCCCAGTGTCTCGGTATTCTCCAAGTATGGCACGTTAGATGACAAGGTACAACTTTGTGGTATCTGGAAAGTTGGAACTACTTTTATCAAGCGTCTCTTCATGATAAAGAACAATAAGAAGTATATTGGGATGTATAATCTATATGATATACCATTCGATGTGATGTATTCTCATCCAGCTCCGAACAAAATTACGAATCGAAAAGGGGGTGAGAGGTTTTTATTCGTTAGAGACCCTTATTACCGAGTATACTCAGGATACATCGACAAACTCTGGGCTCCAAATCCAGTTTTCTGGAAATTTGTGAGTATACCCGCAATAAAGCTACTGAGAAATGGAGCTACTCCGGAGAGCTTGCGTTGTGGGCATGATTTAACGTTCAAGGAATATGTGGATTATATTATATTGATGTTAAAAGATACAAAACCCGTGCTATTGAACGGTAAAAAGCTACGTCCAGATGGTCATTTCGATCTCATGCATAAAATGTGTAAACCTTGCGAAGTCAATTATACTTTTGTTGGCAAGATGGAATCTTTCCCTCAGGATTCAATGGAGCTTATAGGACGAATTGGCCTGAATAAAACTGCACAACTTTTAAAAGAGAATGGGGCGAATCTGGCTGCCATGGATGCTATAAAAGACACGGTGCATCAGCCGTATGACAAAGAGTTTCAGAAAGGTTTTGCCAATTGTATTACTAAACGAACTGCTCTAGAGAGAGCTTGGCTTAAATTACAAGCCCGTGGTCTGATCGGGCGCAAGCAGTTAAATGTTTCTGACGCAGAAAAACTTACTCATGCAGACTTTTTACAGTTGGCATTTGATGCAAGATCAGCGTCAACGTCAGAAGAGAGGAGGGAACTGAAAAATGAACTAATGAATCAAATGTTTGATACAATTACAACAGAGAAACTTGAAGGCCTGAGACAAGTGTATACCTTAGATTTCAATTTGTTTGGGTATGATGACAGACCCGATTGGTTGTTTTCAAGACCTAGAAGTCACGTTTGATGCTTTTATTTTTAGTAGGTTAAACCCGGCAAAAACTTGTTAGCTCTACTGGCTGAAAGCCAGCAGAGCCTATGTCATGGCTGGGTCCGTCCGTCCGTCCGTTAGTTTTTTTCTTGTTTACGCGATAAAGTCTGCATTTGTGGTCAGATTTTTGTGAAACGTGCACAGACTGTTTATCTTATCAATAGCTTCAACCCTATCGATTTTGAGAAAAATCCAATAAACAATATGGGAAAAGTAGCCATTTCAAGTTGAAAATTTCAAATTCTTGTTTACGCGATAAAGTCTGCATTTCTCATCAGATTTTCATGAAATTTACATAGTTTATTTACCTGATCAATAGCTTCAACCCTATTGATTTTGAGAAAAATCCAATAAACAATTTGGGAAAAGTAGCAATTTCCAGTTGAAAATTTCAAATTCTTGTTTACGCGATAAAGTCTGCATTTGTTGCTAGATTTTCATGAGACTTGCACAGTTTGTTTATCTGATCAATAGCTTCAACCCTATTGATTTTGAAAAAAAAAAACAAAAAAAAACAGTTTGGGAAAAGTAGCCATTTCAAGTTGAAAATTTCAAATTCTTGTTTACATGATAAAGTCTGCATTTGTTGTCAGATTTTCATGAAAATCACACAGTTTGTTTATCACATCAGTAGCTTCAACCCTATTGGTTTCGAAAAAAAATCCAATAAACAATATGGGAAAGGTAGTCATTTCAAGTTGAAAATTTCAAATTCTTGTTTACGTAATAAATGTGCATTTCTCATCAGATTTTCATGAAATTTACACACGATAAAGTCTGCATTTGTTGCTAGATTTTCATGAAACTTGCACAGTTTGTTTATCTGATCAATAGCTTCAACCCTATTGATTTTGAAAAAAAAAAGTTTGGGAAAAGTAGCCATTTCAAGTTGAAAATTTCAAATTCTTGTTTACATGATAAAGTCTGCATTTCTTGTCAGATTTTCATGAAAATCACACAGTTTGTTTATCACATCAGTAGCTTCAACCCTATTGGTTTTGAAAAAAATCCAATAAACAATATGGGAAAAGTAGCCATCTCAAGTTGAAAATTTCAAATTCTTGTTTACGCGATAAATGTGCATTTGTTATCAGATTTTTGTGAAACTTGCACAGTTTGTTTATCTCATCAATACCTTCAACCCTATTGATTTTGAAAAAAATCCAACAGACAGTATAGGAAAAGTAGCCATTTCAAGTTGACTGCCATTAGAGCATATTCAGGCCCTTCAGGGCCTTCTAGTGTGAATTGTTCGTGGGAAGTGAATGATGTAATATTTTAGAGAATACTTGTATTTGTAATAAAAAAGATTGAAGAATTTGAGTGTAACAGGTAAAACAAGAGAGTCGTTTACTTTTCAATACAGTTAACAAAACCCATACGAGCGAAAAGGACAACTTACGTGAGCTTTGTAATCGTTCTGTCTGTCGTCCGTAGTTCGTTATATCGTAAATTTTTACCTTGTTTAAGCTCTGGAGACCACATTTTCAGTCCAGTTCTCCTGAAACTTTGTCAAAAGTTTTGCCTTGATGATATCTCGGACAATTAAAAAAAAAACGGACAAATCAGGTCAAAAACTAGGTCACCAGGTCACATCTTAGAAGAACCTTGTGTATAATCGAGAGTTACATTTTTGATCCAGTACTCTCGAAACTCGATCAGAAATTTGTCTTGATGTTATCCCGGATGAGCTTGAAAATGTATCAGGTGTGGTAAAAAACTACAACATTGTTTACGTACCAGAGGCCACATTTTCATTCCAGTACTCATGAAACTTGGTCTGACGTGATTGAAAATTGGTCATGCCGATGTAATGCAGAGAAATCACCTTCCCTACAAAATACTATTAAGTAAATAACCTATGGGTCATTTCACTACGTAGAGGAAGACCCGGGTCATTATTCTGTGTAGAGAAATGAACATTTCCCTACATAGAATAATGACCCGGGTCATTCCTGTACGTAGTGAAATGACGCATAGGTCATTTTGTTGGGAGGATCATTTCTCTGCATTTCATTTGATTGCCGTCGCAGGGAGAATCATACATTGATGAAACATAGTACATGCGGCTTTAAATGTCTCTCTCTAGATTTGCTTTTCTTATTAACACATGTAACAAGTAATTCAATTTTACAATTGACCAAATTTACAATCAGTATTTGCAGAGGGAAAATAAGATTTGGCTCTGAAGATGGTCTTTGGCAAAGTAAAGGGTAGAAAACATTGTTTTAGGACAAAATGGCGGTAACCAGGGATTTCTTATCCAATAATTTTCTCAATACCTTTTACCTCAGGGTACTCCCATGATCACTGGAAAAAGACCAAACGTTGCAAAAACTGACATGCTATGTTCCCAGTCAAATCATATCAAATCTAATGTAGTACATGAGTTAGCAAAGTGTGCAGGAAGACACCCAGGCTTTGAGAGAATTCTGGTCTGATTAATGTTCAAAGAATTGGGTATCCTGAAGGACTGCACTCGCATTTCAAGTTTATGACGAAGTGGAGGAGTGTATACTAGAATCGCCATGGCTGTCCGTCTGTCAGTCTGTAGAGACAATTTTGTCCGGAGCATTTTTCCTACAGTTTTTCAAGTACACATAATGTTTGAGTACATATGAAATTGTGCATGTGCAATTTTCACGACCTTGCTGCCATTGGTTGCATAATTATCTCCGCTTGAACTTTTTGCCCTTTGCAAATTTTAACTTTGGATTTTTGTCCGGAGCATAACTTCCAAAGTATTGAAGCTAGGTACTTCAAACTTCACACACAGCTAGATCACATTAAGTAGAAGTGCAGTGTACAAGAACCATAACTCTATTCTTTCTACTTTTTTGAGTTATTGCCCTTTGAAAATTTTAACTCTTGGTTTTTGTACGGAGCATAACTTCCAAAGTATTGAAGGTAGTAACTCCAAATTTCACACACAGCTAGATCATATTGAAAGAGAAGTGCAGTTTACAAGAACCATTTCTCTTTACCAACTATTTTTGTGTTTTAGTTATTGCCCTTTGTAAATGTTAACTTTGGATTTTTGTCCAGGTCATAACTTCCAATGTATGGAAGCTAGTAATTTCAAACTTCACACACAGTTAGATTACAGAAAGGCAAAGTGAAGTGTACAAGAACCGTAACTCTATTTCAACTTTTTTTTTATTACTGCCCTTTGTAAATTTTAACGTTTTATTTTTGTCCGTGGCATAATTTCCAAAGTAAAAAAGCTAGATATTTCAAACTCCATACACATATAGGCCATATCAGTAAGATGTGCATGGTACAAGGACCATTAATCTATTTCCACTATTTTAAGAGTTATCCCCCTGTATAAATTTTAACTTTGGAATTTATCTGGGGTGTAACTTGCAAAGTACAAAAGCTAGTAACTTCATGTGCAATTAGGTCACATAAAGCAAAGTGCACTTTGGAAGAACCATAGGTCTATTCCCACTATTTTAAGAGTTATTTCCCTTTGTTTATTATATTTTTTTTTTGTTTTGTTTTTGGGGGCATAACTTCAAAAGCATAAAAGCTTGTGACTACAAACTTCATATACAGATAGACCATATTAACACGAAGCGCTTGCGGTGTACAGGATTCATAAGTCTATCCCTACTTGTTTGTTTTCTTTGAACTCTTTCTTTTGTACTAAATCATTCTGCATTCTGTTCCAAAGAGCACTTTTGTGACAAGGAGCTGGTGGGGGTATGATCACGTTTAGTGATAGCTGCAGTTTCAGAAATTGTTGTTCATTTCTAATATGTTACACAGGATGTCACCTTTAAACATCTGGTTGGGTGGTCACATATTTAAGGATCAGAAAATGACCACTTTATTCATGCCAATACATAATTCCATGGATGTTGACTCTTCTACAGTGAGAATCAACGGCTTCATAACAATCAAAATAACTGTTTAAAACATCTGTACAGTGCCGGATGAAACATTACCTACTTCAGACGCTTAGGATATGCCAAACCACTAAAGTAAAAGATTAATTGATGACAGTCCAAATGACAGCAGATGCAACAGGATGTATCACAAGATATGATTTGCATGGCATTTTCCATTGAAAAGAGTAGGCATCTTGTTAGCTCTTGTAGCATGGTTTCCATCAAAATTTTGCATAAAATAGTTGTTTACCTAAAAATACTGGAAAGGTATCTTTTAGATTATTTCAAAGAAAAAGCGGACATTGTGGATCCAATATCGGACTGGATGTTTCATATCGTCGGTTTAGTTCCAAAACCTCGTAACTACAACTTGTTACAAGCTGTAGTTACGAGGTTTTGGATGTAAACCAACGATATGGTCCTATCTTGATCTTCACCATCTGCAAAAGTTCTGGGTGTCATTGCACGTATTCTACAAATACAACTGAAGCGCCTCGCGATCCTAGGGGTTGAATGTTGCAATCATATCTTCCTTGCAACTGAAAAATGGTGGCATATGATTAGTAGCTCTGTATAAGCATTTCTTCTATCTACCATAATGTTTCAACATGGATTGATGCAGTTCAGCTTTTACACGCAACTAAGCAGTGTTGTGCTTTACATAAAAACCACGAAGGAAAAATAAAAAAAAAAACCACACACACACACACACATTTTAAAATACACTGAGAAAAGGAGAAAATGCTGTTAATCGACATTTTCTCATCCGACAGTGGTTACTGTCTATTTGAAGACGAATGTTATGATTTGAAATATGTTTTTTTTTTTCAAAACACGTTCAATCTGGATCAGTCTGAAACGTTGTCGTTCGTTGGAGAGGGAATTTACGTCAAAAATATTGTTCAGGTTTTTTTTTTTTTTCTCAGGGCCGCTTTTCGCAAATTAACATTGACAAGGGAAGTAACTTTGTAATGATACATATGGTTTTAATTTAAGTTATCTCCCTTAACAGAAGTTGAATCGTTCTTACCGATGACAATTTTTTTTTTCGATATTTTTAGAAAATAGCAACAAGGATATTATATAGGACAGTTTATTCAATGTAAAAGAGAAGTGGGAATAACAAAACTGCACTTCCTTTACCGCAGCAGGCCACTTTCGAAAATCTTTTGACACCAGAAAAATTCGCACGAACATGTACATAACAAAAATGCTCTTTTACTACTATGCTTTTACAAAATAAGCCATGGCGAGCCTTAATTGTTTACCTCTCAATTCCTACATTTCACGACTCTGCAAGAGAGCGTCTTTGAAACATCGTGGAAAAAAAGAGAAAATGGCAGTAATCAGTATTTTCTCCTTTTCCCAACACGTTTTCTACCCTATCACAGGTCCGTAAGAAATCGTCTATAAAAGAGCCTGTTGTTGTTGCTGTTTGTAAATGCTTGAATTCATTTGTACACATTAACTAACTCTTATCCTGTTGTATAATTAATAGCAAATTTTCACTCGATCTTAATAACCTAAATATTACTGCTTCAAAGTTTTGTTTTGGGAAATGGTATCTCCTTATCTGACAGTGTAGATCAAAGATCAGACTGCGCGTTCTGTGCAGTCTGATCTAGATCTACACTGTTCGCAAAAAGGTCAGCCAGTCGCAGCTAAAGGATTAAGCGAAAGATATGTAAACTTGATGGTCTTGCAATGCTTTTCACAGAAATGAGATGCCTTTTTTACCTCTCCTGTACAACTTTCCAAAATTCCATTCACCCCTTGACCCTGTAACCACAGGGTCCCGAGTTCGATAATTAGGAGCTAGTGTCAGCTTTCGGACATTTTTTTGGGGGGCCCACATGTTCGGTGCAAGTACCAGTGTATTTCCCAGGAATTAGAATCGAGAGAGATTTGTATAAGTTGTAGGAACTTGTTTCTAAATCGATGTAAATAAATAGGTTGAAACTAAACTATACACAAGTTTTTTTCACCGCTTCAGTTTACATTTTTGAGAAAAACTTTGTGGGAAAAGCAGACGGACATGCTTATATCAAGCTATCATTAATTTCCCGTACACTGGTTTGCGTACAGTTGAACAATTTAGTTTTATTTCCATGAGCTCCAGACAGAGGGAGTGATTTTGATTTCAAAATCGAAAATATTAAATTATTCTCCACTAAACCCCATGGTGTGGGTACCCATTAGGATCTTCTAAACGAGACGATCTTGTGTACACACACCGCACAGTTTCGAAGAGAATTAATGACTATAGAATGCTATCACTCGCTCTTATCCCGTATATATCTTAAGCCATGAATGACCTTTACATAATTCTGTACAAGCATATAGCACCTTTTACCAAATGACAAGACTTTGGACGAGTCGAAATTCAAACTCTTTACAAACAATAATGTAAACGAGGCGAAATTGGTGGTAGTATTCTTCGAAAAACAGAAAATATCGAGGTAAACGCAGACAATGCTGGTTACTAGTATTTTCTCCTGTTGCCACAATGTTCTCAAAGACCTTTTCATCGGGATAGTTATAACACGGGATTGTTAGGTAAATTGTTAATACATACGAAATATTCACTATGTACATCTTCTTTTCTAATGTTCATCACTACTTTTTCTCACCTTGGCTTGTAAACAGTGAGCTCAAACTATAATCCAAAATTAAGCCTTCATTTACTGTGAAAGACATTTGTATGGGTACGAGACGTAGAGAGCGTCTGTTTCGTATATCTTAGGTCCAGGATTTCAAAAATAGGATGAACAAGGTCAACGCTTGAAATTACGCGTACGTGTCAAGTCTCGATTTTTTTTTTTTCGCAGGAAGCAGGGAGCAGCCATCGAGAGTGAGTTATAAAAGGTGCAGAACTTGTTCCTCAATCTGTTTGAGCCATGATCTGTGAAAAGGGGGTTTAAATCATCTGCAAAAAGTATCGATTCATATCAGCCTGCGCTGTCCGCGCAGGCTGATATGAATCGAAACTTTTTGTTATTAGTCAATTTTTCTTGTACATCAAAATACCATTATAGGTCAAGATTCAATAGGTCGTTAGAAAAAAAAAATTCTTCATCCGTAGTTATGTACTGGCTTGCTTGGTGTCATCTGTCACAGAAGCGCGTTAAATGCCATTTAGCCAGAGTGGTGCACAAATAAAATATGTTTAAATGATATGTTAAAATAAATCATGTTTAAACATGTTTAACATGTTTGTCTTTCATTTAAAGTGTTCTACTTGCTGAACTGGATATTTGCCAATATTAAGAATAGATATCAGTCATTATATATATCTACATACGTCAGTATCGGTATTGTTTTACATGTATATTGGGCAAGTCAAGACAAGGTAATGGACAGACGACTGTTTCTTTGAAAGATTTGTGGAGTTTTACACTGCATGGTAATAAACAATTTCGTGTATCAATTTTTAATAAGAATAATATTATTCATACTGAAATCTTTCTTGGATAATGTGGCTATTCATAGTCTATTTATCTGAAAACCACAAGTCTTCGTAAAATTTTACACTTGTATACAAGTTTTTTGTTTCGTTTTAGGTTATAAAATGTACGCCTGAATTAAACTTCCCATGTTATAAAACTTCCGGACAATCTATATCAAGATGAAATTATCTATGAGTCTATGATCTAGGATCTACACTGTTTAATGTGTGACACATTCTGACAGAGTGATACTGAAATTTTAATATCTTGAGTTTCTCACGAACTGAAATTGTCTGTTTCGCAAAAATATCTAAGTGCTATGTCCGTAAAGGTCGTGGACATTTCAGATATTTATAAAACTAACGCAGTTCCGCGAGTTTTATTGTCTTAGTTACTTTCGACAATATTAAAGCATTATGTGTGAAAAAAAAAATCCATGATGGTGTATACCACCCATTTTTTGAAACGGTGTGAGCGTAACTAGGGGCACTCCAAACTACGTAATTGATTTTTCAATTTACTCGAGAAACCTTTGTGATTCGTCCATTTTCAAGAGTTGATAGAGTAAATGTTGAGATCTGTCTTTGAAATGGTAAAATACATTCATGTGCTGAAAATTTCATTGCGCTAATTACTTCACTTATGTGTGTAGTTAATAAAAGGTAAAATCTTGAAAGTTTAAATCGCATTTTCCCAAAATGCCTAAGCTTTTGCAACCTAAAGTAAAACCATGATACGGTATCTTAAGGCAGAATTTTTTCAATTTTTAGCTTCACATTTGTTCAAGAATTCAGATTACTACGGTGCTCCATTTGGTTGATATGAAAACAAAAATTTGGCTCTCAGTCATCTGTCAAAAATTTGTTTTTGGAAACTTCTTTGTACCTAACTGATTATTTTCCAAAAGCTACGAGAGAAAACATATTTTAAGAATATAAAGTTGCATTTCAATGGTTTTGTTCCTTGAACTCGTTTTTTTTTTTACACTTGAAAATGGTGAAGAGAGGGCAACAAATAGAACAGATTACTACCCCAGGGTCAATTTGATACATTTAAAGGCAAAGCCATGCTTATTGTATCCTTACAGCGACAAATTTTCAAAAGAAAATCTGAATTGTTGGATAGGGGAAGTATGTCGTCGAAATGGGTTAGGCTTTCGTGCATTTATTTAGTCGCCGCGCAGAAGCGCGCGACTATATTTTTAATAGTTTTTCGAGTTAGGACATGGATAGTGGGAATTTCATTTTTACAGGGGTGTTAGGTTAACAAGGAATCTTTCTACTTCGCCTTAAACGGGCTTTTTAATACATTCTTGAACTACGAAATTACAATACGATATTATTTTTGATCTGTTAATACTTACAACATCAAAAAATCCGCCCAATTATTACTTTTATTTTCGCTATTCGTGAGAAATGGACTCGTCCACATAAATGCCTTGTTTCCATTGGTCAAGGCTGTACAGTTTTCCAGTCATTTCGTACCTTGTTAATTTCGTACCTAGGTCATTTCGTACGATTTTGGTCATTTCGTACCTACTTATACTTTCTATTTTGGTCATTTCGTACAAACTTCGTACACAGGTTTAATTATCATTTTGATTATTTAGTAGATAGTTTTTCCCACTATTTGTGTGTTTTTTTGTTGAATGACCTCTGCTAAAATTGTACATTGCTGAAATTGTGCTAAATTCCGCCGAAGAACGGGTATGATGGTTATGATTGTATCTGACCATTATTAGTTAGTTCTTTCTAAGTTTAGTTTTTAAAACAAATAGTTTAGAACTCCTTTGTTTATTTCTCAACGAGCTCTGCATAAATTTAATTTGTGGAAAAAAATCTGGAGAGAGGCCCCTTTTTCGCTGTGCTGTTCATAAAGCCCGATGCAAAACCATGATTCTTTATTAACACTGTTCAAAAAACAGTATAGCACTGTTCAAAAAACAGTATAGTCTTAGACTTGTTTAAATTGAAAGTATGCCTTGCAAACTTACGTCCTCTTGAATCATACTTTCCTAGGACAGCAACATTCTAGTAACTTAGCCCTGCTTTCAACACTTTCCCAAACAAACACGGGTTATCGCATGTGTTGTCAAATTCTTTTGGAAAAACATGTTGGATAAGGAGAAATTGCTAGTTATAAGCAATTTTTTCTTTATTAAATACTTTTTCCCCACTACTAGCGAATTTTCCACCATTTTTGCAGCTTTTTAAATTGTCATCTGCCAACGCTTTGAATTTGGAAGAGTCTGATATTTGTCGTTTGGAAAAGAGTTAAGAGAGCGCTGTGCTAGGGTATTAGATACTGTAACAGAAGACAAGTTTTGATATAGGTTCACATTCACATCAATTTCATAATGTGTTAAAAAATCTGCTGATGAAAACTGACATTTACTTACTTGCCCTAGCTTTCTTGAAGCATTAAACATTTTTTTTTGCGGCGACTTTGATGCTTTGCATCAACTTTTTCTTGTATTTTCATTTATTTGTATTCAATTTAAGGCATACATCGCCCACCAGTATTGATGCAGCTGTAGTGGCATATCACCAATCAAAATAGCATTAGAAAACCCTATAACAGACTGACAGGGCATATTGCAAGAAAGAAATCCTTTATTTGATTCTACGTACATTAACAACAGACACAATGCAACGTCAATCAGGGAATGCTGAAAAAACAAAAGAATATACCAAACACCTTCCATCGGGTTTCGTTACCCACACCGAGATGAAAGCTAGGCTCGAAAGAAACACAATGCAATTTCAATCAGGAAATGCAGAAAAAACAAAAGAATATACCAAACACCTTCCATCGGGTTTCGTTACCCACACCGAGATGAAAGCTAGGCTCGAAAGAAACACAATGCAATTTCAATCAGGAAATGCAGAAAAAACAAAGGACTATACCAAACACCTTCCATCAGGTTTTGTGACCTTCCAGGGGATGAAAGCTAAACTCGAAAGACGGGAAAATAAGGTCAGCGCATTAGATCACCGAGAAATGGAAGAAAGGATGAATAAAAAGAGATCGTATCAAAACACTGCTTATTCATCTGAAAGAAAATGTTCAACACAACAAATTCAAGATACAGTGCTTTACAGGCGTGATGTAGAAAACGACAGGGGCGATGTTGTAAATGGAAAAGACGTTAGATATAAAATTTTGCTGGAAGACCCAAAGCTAGCTGTTTCTTTTCCAGGAAGGTGTGCGCCTTTTAAAGTCATCATCATGAATGTAAATTGTCCCTCTGGTCGAAGTGGTACAGAGCCGGAACGAAGACGACACATACTGCAAGCTTTAATATTAAAGTATAAACCTGATCTCCTTCTCCTTCAGGAATTCATGTGGGCGAATATAAGAGGCAGAATATGGAAAGCTTGTCAAATCCCTGACCAGTATTATTACCAAGGACATAATGAAGCTAGCATGATACACGATGAGTGTTTAGTTACAGTGGAAGATCTGAGCACTGTAATGAGACGTATATTAGAAAGTTTACAGAGGACTCCCTTGAATCAACTAACAGCAGTTTTTCCCTTGCAGTTCAACCCACTTCCAAGAATGTGCTCCAAACTTCTGCGCTCGCGTTTGGAACCGTCTTTATCTGTTATATGCATATCATGGCATGGTTTTCACAATGGATTGGTTAGAAGGAAGAAAATTGAGTATTTCAAATACCTCATAGAATTCTTCAGAAATATATACATTAAAATGAATATACCTATCTTGATTGGTGGTGACTTCAATATACCTATGCAATACATTGAAGAATATATCTCCAAACCATTTAAACTTCACAAGTACATCGCATCAAAACGAAGAAACAGAGCAGGAATAATCGACTTCTTCATTTCAACAAATGAACTCCACTTAACAAATACGACGTTTGTCGATTTAGAAACTTTGGATCCCGATAGTCATGCAACTGATATACTTGATCATGATCCAGTGTATACAGAATTGTCGAACGAAGAGTGAGACAATCAATCAATCAATCAATCAATCAATCAATCAGTCAGTCAATCAATCACTGTTGTTTATGACTCAGTGGCAGCTAAGGTGTTTTATCACACAAGACATAAGATGTAGCATATACGAAAGAGTTCAAAGATGACCCGTTTTATATCAGAATGTATTAGAACAGTTGAATGTCCTGTCGCAGCAAAAACGACAATGATGTATCAGAGGTGGTAATAAACTCTTTACAAGACTACAAAGCTTTGTGATTCGTCAATTTCCAAGAGTTGACAAAACAAATGTTGAGATCTGTTTATGAAATGGTAAAATACATTTATGTGCTAAAAGTTTCAATGCGTTAATTACTTCACTTATGTGTTTAGTTAATGAAAAGTAATTGTAATCTTGAAAATTTGAATCGTATTTTTTCCAAAATGCCTAAACTTTTACAGCTTAGAATAAAACCATGATACGGTATCTTAAGGAAGAAAATTTTCAATTTTAAGCTTCACATTTGTTCAAGAATTAAGATTACTGCGGTAGTCCGTTTGATTGGTAAGAAAACAAAGATTTGGCTCTCAGTCATCTATTGAAAATTTGTTTTTGGACATTTCTTTGTACCTTAATGATTTTGACAAATACATACATGTACTCAAAAAAAAAAAAAAACTCTGTCTCTGTGGCTATCTGTGAAAGAGTAATCGCATGTAGGCCCTTCACAGAATTACATACTCAAACAATTCTATATTTTTTTGCCTTTATGGTGAGAACTGTAAACAATATAAACATGTTTGTTAGTATTGTTGTGGAAGTTGTGTACTTAAATTTACCACTGAATCTATATAATTATGGTTGAGATTTCTGCAGGAACACATGTTTTACTGTGGTTTATTTGTGTGTGTGGCTGTCATTCTAACTGTATTCAAACTGTATAATTATGTTTCTCCTCTGTGGCTTAGACACGAAAAAAAGAAAATTAGGATAGGTTTAATATTGAACCTAAGTGGTAGTATTCAACTGACATTGGAAAGCTGGGCATTTCTCTATTTCTACAGGAGAGATACCAATAAGTAACATTGAATATATATGGAGAAATTTTGAAGAAGTTGTTTAATTTGAATGGAGTTTATCAAAACGGCAGTTTTTGTACAAGCAAAACGTACTATACCATTTATTATTGTTATCATTATTATACAAACTGTTGTTGTTGTTGTTGTTTGCTGTTGTTCTTGAATCAACATATCTTAAAATTTACTATTTTTTTGTAAATGAGTAAAATTGTTGTAGGCATTTTTTTAAGAAATTGTTTAATTTTGAATGCCTTTGATCAAAACGCTAGTTTTTATAAACACCAAATAGACTATACCACTGTTACTTTTGTTGTTGTTGAACTAGAATAACTTTCTAAAAACTGCTAATTTAAAAAAAAAAAAAAAAAAAAGGCGAAACAGAAATAAAGCCTAGCTAGTAAGCAAAACCCGTATTTTCTCTATTTAGGGCCATGTTTTCTACCCCCGCCAATAGATTTCCGACCTTCTTGGCCATAATTCACCTGTCTTTTGCATGTTTTAAAGATAGTTTATAAGCTGCTTTTCCTATCACACCAAAATGCAATGTATCAAGTTATCACTGGTCTTATAAAGAAATAAACAGGATGTCCGATTGTAAAACAAAATTCCGATGACCGTGGACGTCGAGTTTAAATATATTTGTGAAGAAAATTATATTTTCTTATAGCAAGCAGCGCACAAGAGGCGCGGTGGTGGACCGGAAGTAAACAAATTCAAATAGGGCGGACGGAAGTAAGCACAGAGACGGGTACCATGATAAATAAATGGCCAATTTTCAATGTATCACTGCATCACGTGATTTGAAACACTAATAAAGTCTACAAACGAGAACCTCGCGAGAATTAGTCAAATACGAAGGAACTCGGTGTTTTCCGTTATCTGTTTAAGCTACAGAAATTTCCGAATACAGAAATAAACATTACGGGATTCAATAAAGCAGCTGAACCATTTCGGGTGAGCCCACAGATCTATGCTTTCAAGTTTTTTCGCGCTCTTGGTTTTGAAATCTTTGTTCGCGTTTTATTTGGACGTTTTCCCTAAATTTTAAAGTCTTGTTCAGTAAAAAACTAAAGGGAAACAACCCGGCCAAGTAAGTCAACAAGGTCCGAGCAAAGATTGTTAATTTATATATAGGCCGGCAACGGTAGATATTCACGGATTGACGAGTGCGTCTTTCATTCAAAACAGAAGGTAACAAAAACTTTTTTTCTCATCGAGATCTAGAGATTACAACTGCTTGAAAGGTTACCCATATTTTTTCAGTTAAAAAAAGTCAACTCGCAGTATTGACTTTTCTTCATTTTCTTTTAACAGAGGGAATTTGGTTTGTTTTATTCTATTCGTTTTGTTATGAATTGGATCACAGGAATTTGACATTCTATAACCAAAATAAATGATAAAATATGAAAAAAAAAAATCTCCCCTATATAATATAAACACAAGGAATGCAACGTCTCGATTGCTGGCGCTAGCACCCGACAGCCTTTCCCAACCAAAATCACCCACGAAACAAACATTGATCATAATCTCCTTTAGCCTAGCGATAGACAACACAATAATGTACCTGCAACATCCGGCGATATCTCGGTAGACACCTTTCACCCAGAGATATCCGTCATGTTCTACAACTTCATCAGAAAATTTTGATTTGTCTGTGACACCATTCGCTGACATCACAAGAAGAGCCAGGAAGCGTATTTTCGTATCACTTATTACTGTTATTTTTTAGTTTTTAAGACATTTATGGACATCACATGATACTAAAGATTTTTCTAGAAGTCACTAACAAAAGTATTTGAGCGCATTCCTTTTTAAAGAAAAGATATTTGACTTTTGTGAATAGGGAAATTCCCCATCAAGCGAGGAAACTCTATAAACTTAAGCCGTATTGGACCGTTCGCGGGAATCATGTGACGTCAGCGAATGGTGTCCCAGACAAATCAAAATTTTCTGATAAAGTTGTTAAACATGACGGATATCTTCGGTTGAAAGGTGTCTTCTGAGGTATCGCCGGATGTCGCAGGTACTTTAATTTGTTGTCTATCGCTAGGCTAAAGGTGATTATGATCAATATGTGTTTCGTGGGTGATTTTGGTTGGGAGAGGCTGTCGGGTGCTTGCGCCAGCAATCGAGACGTTGCATTCCTTGTGTTTATATTATATATAGGGGAGATTTTTTTGATATTTTATCATTTATTTTGGTTATTGAATGTCAAATTCCTGTGATTGGATCTAGATGCCATTATTATCCTTGTAGTAAAATCTAAATATAATCAAACTCTGTCAGCAGTCACTTCGATGTTTTATAACAGAATAAATCTAGATTTCACTTTGCATAGAATATGATTTTTTTGTGCAATCTGTTGTTGGACCCACACTTAAAATATTTTCTAAAAGTGGGTCTCCTCTGATTTTATTTTTTTCAAGAGATTTCTACCTTTGAGGTAACTGTCTTTTCAACAGACCAATTTTTTTTTTTTTTAATGTCTTCAAACTATAGCAGTTATAAACGTGTCAAACTAGATTTTAAGCAATATTCTTGTGAAAGAAGTTTGAAAATTTACATATTCCTCGAAACAACAGTGGCCAGGGTGAGAAAAAAGACACCACCAAAATTGTCTGCATCAGGATTCAAACTAACTACCAATCAAATGATTACTTCTACAGAATGCCTTCATTGACTGAACCATTCCTAATCATGCAATTTATGGTACATGTATATGTCGGGCACGCTGAAAAGTACTAGTATTTAGAACTACCATGTTACATGGAGTCAGTTTAAACATTTGAATAAGAGAAAAAGAAAGGATATTTCCGTATGTATTTTCTCTAGAAATGATATTTTGGCCTTCTTTTTGCAGCATGATATTGCTTATAAATTTTGTAAAGTTATTTTTGACTTCCATAAGCAAAATCTGGTATTATGCCTGCCTTTTCCACTCCTGTATTAATTAGTTTTTAACAAATTTCAGCTTGCTTCATTGGGACAAAACCATCAGCTGCATAGTCATCAAAAGGCATACCAACTAAATGACCTGACAGTTAAGAGTAAATTTATGGCAAAGCAAGGGCAAAGACCTTGGAGCCACTGAAATATTTTTTGTGTTGATTGGTTTTTGTAGGTTACTGAAATTTATTTTTAGGTCAATGCAAAGAGTTTGTTCTCTTGAAGTAATGTTTGAAACGCTGCCAGTTATGCACGAGTATCCTTGAGCGAGGCACAACATAGCCACTGGTTGAAACATTACTAAATAAAGATGTTAATGACATTACGTATGCTGAATTGCCGTGGGAAGTAACATAAAAATGCATTCAAACAAACAATTACAAAGATTAAGATCTTCAAATCTAAATCTCTGAAAATTCTTAATCTTTCCTAGATCTATCTATCTTTATCCATGCATTTAAACCATTTTTATGTTATGAACTTGAATCAAGAAATACAAAAAATGTGTTGTCAAACAATGACTACATAGATATGAATTCAGTTTAAATGCCGATCAGATAATGATCAGGCCCATGGTATTTCAGTAACCTCTTTAGCCTCTTTGGCCTAATCCTTTTTGAAACTGGGACTTTTTTTGATTGATCAATTGCTTATGTAATTTCATTTCAAAGTCATTTCCGTTATATCAAGCTGATCGTTCACTTCATATAATTATTTTCCTTGGTTTTACAAGCAGTCTATGTTTGGAATGTGGCTTTACCTTTCCTTACAGGCAGAAACCGCCGTACAAGTAAAACATTATCTTGGCTTAGGATCGAACCAGGACCTTGTCCTTAAGATGGCTTTTTCATCACCCTAAGCACTAAGTTACCCAAGACAACTGACAACTCTTTGGGGACTGATCCTACATTTCCTAGAATATTTACTTAGATATTAAAAAGTTTTCTAAAAGAAAAAAATCAAGAAAATTTTACATTGATCAGATCATATTTTACGCAAGATTTCTCATTTGTGCAAATGATGACATTCAAGATGAAATAATCGTAATAGTTCTACCTATTTCTAGACATGTATAAGAACTTAATTTGCCATTTGAATAAACTCAGTAGTTTTTGACCTCACAGATTCTGAAATGAAACCTGCTTGGCCAGGAAGCTTGGCCGTTTCTCATGTGCCTGACTCATGACCTTGTGGATAAGGGTTCGATACCCGGTTTAGGCATACTACTATATTTCCAGCCTCTTTTAGCTTCTCACATCTGATTCACTTGAGAAAATAGTCAACAGCTTGAAAGAAAATTGTGTCAGTAAGTCAGTAAGGGTGAGGGATAGGAGATTCTAGAAGAAAATACCTCCAGTTACCTTCGGTCTGAAGGGTTGCTCCAATGTTATTTTTGTGATTGAACAAACAGTCACAAAAAATAATCCTCCCTCCCCCCCCCCCCTCCAATTTTATTTGTAGGCATTTGATAAGATTTAATTTTATGAAGTTAGCAAAAACTTGGTGCGCTGCTCACCTATGGGCTTTGCCTATATTCATATTATACATGTATGTAGTAGTACTTAAATATTGATGCTTTTCAAGATCTTTTTTCAGCAAAAACTGAGACATTGCTCTCCTTTGTTTAAAGAGCAGACAAGCTAAGTTTTTTTAGTCTGGGAAACAAAGTATATGTAAATGTATTGCTCCGAAATTAATGTAATAAGATACAAGTGTGAAATACGCATTGGCTTCTTGGATCATGGCCATGTTTCTAATTTCATTTAATTTCCTTAAGTTATATTATGTTGTTCAAGAAAAGATGGTCTTTTGGGTTCAACTACGTTGCTTGCTTGAAATAACATGTACACATAGAAGTCGACTGTCATGTTATCAGCGGCCCGTTTTGGACCGGCCCGTTTTGGAAGTGGGCGTTTTTTACCAACTCCTGTCATTCGATTGGTACTCCGCTTCGGTCCTCCGCAAAAGTTGGTTCCTAATTTGGGGTAATCCCAAAACAAAGTTGACAGAACAATAAGGCTGACCAGAAATGGATCTGCTGTTATCGACAGTGCTTTTTCTTGCAGCTTGTAGCTGCCTTGCTGATGCAGAATGTGGCTATAAGGTTAGTATTATCGTTTCTTTGAGTAAACATTCGATATCTTTTGTTAATGTAGTCTCATTCAATCAATGACTGAAGTCTGAATCATGAGACTAGAGTAGAGGGGAATCATATGACTTCATGGATACGCTATGAAAGTTTCTTGAAATCCAGTAAGCACTGGCCGATGATGGATGCAGGGGTGTGAAAATCTTAGAAACTTCTTCTTGTCCATCAACAAGTAAATTAAGAAAGACAACTTGTCTGCAAGTGTGACAGTGTTTTATTTGTCCAAAATGAAACGGTTTTAAATTGCGTTCAATCACGCAGTGTTAAGAAGACACTGTCATGTTTATCATATCCCATCCTTGCGATACGTGTTATAATTCACTTAAAACTGCCAGATAATTCCAAAGTCTCAGATATCTCACATTCTGTTCACATCAAAGATTTAGTTATCAAACGATCCATTTTCTCGGATTTTTACCCATCAATTGATTGCTAGTCATCAATTGTCTGGGTCTGAAATTGAGACAGTTTTCAGCAAAGAAGATAATGCCTAAATCACTGCCCATTAGTACTGAAGTAGTACCATCAGATTAAAGGCTATAGTATAGTCGTAAGAGGTGACAGGTCTTTGAATTGGTGTTAAAATGAGAGTCGTAGAGCAGTGTTTCCGTTTACGACGTAAAAGTATCTATATACGCATTAAAATCTGTTCGGACGCAAAATAAATAAGCTGATCGCGTCCTTCAGACGCAGTCAAATTTGAGTGAAGACAATAATTTAATTAGATTTCATCAACACCGAGAACAATTTGATACTGATTACAGATCTATTAAAATTTTAACTCCACCTTAACAACCTGCCATCGGAATTCCTAAATGTCTATAAATAGAACTTAGTAACAATTACGACTGTTTACCCGCGCTACGGATATACTGTCTTTCCTGGCGAACTGAGCGGGGCAACAGCCCTTGCTTAGCACTTGTATGCTGAAACAGAAAATGGCTTCCGCAGCAAAAAAAGAAAAAAACATTCTCGATCTTTCCAAGACCAATAGCTGAAAGATCCTGCCTTTAAAGATTGGTTAGTGAAAGACACTGATTATACAGATTCTTCCATTCGCATTAAGTGTTTAATTTGCTGTAAAACAAAGCAAAAAAAAAATTTCACAATAGGTTGTACGGACTTTCAGAGAAGCTCAATCGTACGACATATTTCGAGCGACGGCCACCGATGTGCTATGCAAATTAAGTCTGCGACAGGGTCCATAAAGAAGGCATTTGAAATTGCTGAAACAAAATCAAATGATTCATTAATTCATCAGCTTAGCTTTTGTGATTTGATCTTCCTTTTTATAAGGTTAACAGGCCAACCCATTAAATCTTTATAAAACAGTATTACAGTCACTTTTCTTTTGTCTTCTTCAAATGCTTTCAGTTTGGACAAGACTAAAATTTTAGACTTGTCCAAACTGAAAGCATTTGAAGAAGACAAAAGAAAAGTGACTGTAATACTGAAATTTGTCTAAAGAAGGGTAGAAAACATTGTAGGACAAGGAGAAAATGCTTGTTACAAGTATTTTCTCCTTTTCCCACACTATTTTCAAAGGCCTTCTTACTCATGGTTATTGATATTCAGGATTGTGCGGACTCCTGAAAGGTTACCTTCCATTAAGAGTCATTCAGGATAGTATTTCAAAACTTCTATTCTCAGAAAACAACTATGTGGAAAGGGAGAAAAAAATCTTGTGAAGAGCAAGGTTTTTTCCCGTCTTCATTCTATCCCCCAACCAAAGTGTCTTCATTAAAATGATGATTTACAGAAGAAAAATTGGGACTCAGAAGAAAGTCAATGGGACTCAACTTTTTCAGTGGCACTGAGTCCCAGGGACTCAGTAAAATTTTATTCAAACGGAAACACTGGTAGAGTGAATTATCATATGGGTTGCTAATACATAAGTAATGACTAATGTCCTTAGAAGGCCTTAAGGGTGGCCCTTGAGATTTTGGGACAAAAAAATTACGAAAATACAAGAGAATAATCTTTATACTCCCAAAGCCTTATAATTTTCATTCATAAAACCCCAATAGTCGAAAACCACCTGACAACAAGAGCAATTAGAGATATACTACAGCCCAGGTCGACGCCTACGGGAAAGAGGGTCTATTTTTGCATGAGCAAATTGCTCATATACATACTGGAAATACACAGATGAAGATTCAAACATAGCGTCCGAAGAGGACACTATGGAAAATAATTACATGTTTGTTATGTTATGGAATTCAAGTCATTAGTCACAGTTTTTTTTTTTTTTGTAATATTATGATTCTTAATTTTGTAATATTATGATTCTTAATTATTGATGAGTTGTATTGTTTTTTGACATAAATTTCAGTGATATATATTTTTTTTAATTTGGTGTGATGTGAAAAACATTAATACCTACCTTTAAGAAATGGATAAGTTAAGTATTAAATGGGACACAGCGCAAGCTAGAGAATCACACCCACCCATAGTTATATGTCCTTAGTGTATAGCACAACCAGAGAGGACCTAGGTTTTTGCATCTCATCGTAACCCATTACCACACAATCCCTACTTTTGACGCCCCTGAAGAAGCCTTTAGAAAACACTGTAGGAAAAGGAGAAAATGCTGGTAACCAGCATTTTCTCCTTTTCCCACAGTGTTTTCTACCCTTCCGAGATCAAATTTTAATTTTTCAGTCACCTTTATTTTGTCGTCTGCAAATGCTTTCAATTTGAACCAGTCTAAAATTTTGTCGTGTGGTAAAGAGTTAAAGGATATAAATTATCTTATTTTATTACAAAGTCTATATGTTAAGTTTTTCTGGCAGAGCTGCAATCCTGTTAAAGATGACATGGTCAATGTACATTTGGTCCCTCACACACATGATGATGTTGGCTGGCTGAAAACAGTGGATCAGTACTTCTATGGAGGTAAACTTAGATCTACTCTCTTTCAACTCTATTTTCTCCTGAAACAAGATAGCAGCAGAAAATGATTTTAAGCCTTCAAGCATGGAAAAATGGGATGGACCTTTTTGACCTCCTTTTTCCACAGTAATCTTTCTTAGATTCATTAAAACAAGGGTTTGCATGGTAAAGGGTCAATCATTTCCCAAATGAAAATTTAAATCTTTACCATGCAATCCCGATTTTTTTAACGACCCTGAGAAAGAAGTCTATAGAAAATATTGTGAGAACAGGAGAAAATGCTGGTAATCAGCATTTTCTTACAATATTTTCTACCCTTTCAAAGACAAAAATCATCATACTAACAAGATTTTTTGTTTTCTGCATATGTGTTGAATTTGGTCAAGTCCAAAAAGTTGTCATTTGGTGAAGAGTTAAAGACCCTATGAAATGAAAGGTATTAACTCATAGACAAAAATTTCAAAAATGATATAAATGAGCCGAATTTCCCTGGTTGGATAGAAAAGATTATTGGAAAGAAGAAACTGCTGGTTACCGGTATTTCTTCTTTTGCTATAATGTTTTTAAACTCTTTACCACATGAG
This sequence comes from Tridacna crocea, assembly GCA_943736015.1. Taxonomy (NCBI): domain Eukaryota; kingdom Metazoa; phylum Mollusca; class Bivalvia; order Cardiida; family Cardiidae; genus Tridacna; species Tridacna crocea. The sequence continues at coordinate 26,078,646 of OX031056.1, forward strand.
AAAATTTTTGACTGGTTCAAATTGAAAGCATTTGCATACGACAAAATAAAGGTGACTGAAAAATTGAAATTTGTTCTGGGAAGGGTAGAAAACACTGTGGGAAAAGGAGAAAATGCTGGTTACCAGCATTTTCTCCTTTTCCCACAGAGCTTTCAAAAGGCTTCTTCCTCAGGGGCGTCAAAAGTAGGGATTGTGTGGTAATGGGGTTAAACCCTTCTTTCTTGGGGTTATGAAAACATTATCAAAGAGTTAATTTGTCATCCGAAAATTATTGCAATATGAACAAAATGAAGAAAATTTGTTGTTTTTGAAAGTTTTAAATGGATAACATCAGTAAGAGTTGATAATTGAGCAAATTTTGATAATGAGATTATCTGTTGCAATGTCATCAGAAGTAGGTTATGTATGAGTACATTTGTACCTGGGTGGTGTTTTTGTTTCAAACTCATGGAGTGCATTACGAGCTATTTGTAATTATGATATTTGAATATGTCACAAATGACAAATGACAAGAAAATGAAAAGTTACTAGTATTGTTTGAATGATTTGTAAAACACTATATGAAAAGAAGTTCAAAAATGTAGTTGTTGTAACATGCCACTGCTCCTTTGTCGAGATTGCTTTCCTCTTAACTCTTTACCAAACAACAATATTTTAGGTTTGTCCAAATCGAAAGCATTTGCAGACAACAAAATAAAAGTGACTAAAAATTTGAAATTTGGCTTGTGAAGGTTACCAGCATTTTCTCCTTTTCCCGCAATGTTTTCATAAACGTTCTTTCTCAGGGTCGTGAAAAGTAAGGATTGTGTGGTAATGGGTTAACTCTTTACCAAATGACAAGTTTTTAGATTTGTCCAAATTGAAAGCATTTACCAGCATTTTCTCCTTTTCCCACAGTGTTTTCAAAAGGCCTCTTTCTCAGGGGCGTCAAAAGTAGGGATTGTGTGGTAATGGGTTAAAATATGATTGTGTGGTACATGGTTTATAACTCTGAAGAAGGTTATTTGAAGAAGTTGTGGGATGAGAAGAAAATTGTGTTTTACCTTATACTTAAATAATTTCATACATTTTGAGTTATATAGAATCTGTTCTTTGCAAGTACTTCTAATTTTGACATGTCTAAAACAGTCTGTCTGGTAAAGAGTTAATTGGTAGTATCTATAAGTGCTTAATCACATGAAGGAAAGAGGTTGACTGGCTGATAACAGAAGTACAGTTTATCAAATTAAACCCTTGTTAGACTAAATAAATGAAAATGGATATTCCCTATCTGTACCAGGGCTGTAGAGCTTTCAGTTTTAGAGCTTTTTGTGCAGGAAGTTCTTCCAAAGAAGTGGACAGTGTAGATCCAAGCTCAGTCTGCACATTCTGTGAATGTCTGATCCTATTTTCAGTACTGTAAGTGTCTGTATTTGTTTGTGGCAACTCGGCATTAGTTAGCCAACAATTCTGTTGGCCCGATTCAAACACAGTTAGTTGCCTTTTGAAACAGAGTCCAATGAACCCTTTCCCAAACAATCTCTGGTTTTAACGCCCCTGAAAAAGAAGTCTTTTGAAAACACTGTGGGAAAAGGAGAAAATGCTGGTAACCAACATTTTCTCCATTTCCCACAATGTTTTCTGCCTTACTGGAAACAAACTTTAATTTTTTACTTGCGTTTTTGTCATCTGCAACTGCTTTGACTTTGGACCAGTCTAAAATTTTGTTGTTTGGGAAAGGGTTGGAAACTTCCTTGTTTACTATTAGTAATCAACACCAATAAAGATTTACTATGCAAATACATGAACAGTAAGCAATCATTAAAAGGTCTTTGTAAACAGAGGTATTGCTCATTATGTGGAATGGTTTCTTCTTGTGCATGGTATTTTCAAAAGCGGTCTGCAAAAGCAGCCGCAGGCTTATCTAATTTGCTTACATCATTGCTTGCCCATTAGACTTTTCATATCAAGAGCCCATGAACTGTTGTATCATATCATTCATTGGTATATTTTTTGCAGAACAGTAAGCACAGTGTCAAACATACTAGCTCAGTCAGTCTATGACATAAAAGTTGAGTAATCCATTGTTAGTGAGTTTGAGTCCAAGGATTGGCGAAATTATTTTCCAGGTCAGCATTGGTGGAAGTTATTGCAAGAGGACGTATTTCTCTGTCATCAATGAAAATGAGCCATTCTCTGTGAAACGGGGGCTAAATGCATCTGCAAAAAATATCATGTGCAGGCTGACATGGGTTGAAGCTTTTTGCTATAAAATTTGTTAATTTTACACCTGTTCGAAGACCATTCCACTGCTATTTTCAGTATTGTCTTACTAAATGCATTTTATGGATGCATACTTATGTAATATCTTGGAATATTGCACTATAGAGTGCATTAACTCATTACCAAACGACTATATTTTAGGCTTGTCCAAATCGAAAGCATTTGCAGACGACAAAATAAAAGTGACTGAAAATTCAAAATTTGTTTTGTGAAGAGTAGAAAACATTGTGGGAAAAGGAGAAAATGCTGGTTACCTACATTTTCTCCCTTTTCCACAATGTTTTCTGAAGGCTTCTTTCTCAGGGTCATCAAAAGGAGGGATTGAGTGGTAATGGGTTAAGCCCCCTGTTGCCTGAGCATAGTTCATTTATTATTTTACAAAGATAATTGGAAGGCAGCAAAGCCTGAAATTTTCTGTATACTGATAGTAAAACTATTGTTTTAACTCTTTGGTAGCGAACTCTATTTTAGACTTGCCATGCAGGAAAACATTTAGACTTGCCAGGAGGGAAAACATTATACAGACCACCTGACCAATAAAGGATTTCAACCCTTTACTCATCTGTAAATATTGTGTAATATCCACATATTGTAAAGCTTTTTTGGCAATCTGAAAGCTTTCCTCTTGTAATATGAGAGTTGCGACCCGTCGACTCACAAACTCATCAGTAAACATTATGAAGCATCTATGTTTTGTAAAGGCTGTTCAGCCAGTCTCAGGAGTCATTGTCTTTAAAAACGAGAGTTAGGGGTGGTAGACCTTAACTCATTACCACACAATCCCTACTTTTGATGCCCCTGAGAAAGAAGCCTGTAGAAAACATTGTGGGAAAAGGAGAAAATGCTGGTAAGCAGCATTTTCTCCTTTTCCCTCAATGTTTTCTACCTTTCATAAAACAGATTTCAAACTTTCAGTCACTTTTAGTTTAGCGTCTGCAAATGCTTTCGATTTGGACAAACCTGAAATTTTGTCGAATGGTAATGAGTTAAATGTGGCTAAAGTTATTTGATTTTCAAAAGAGGAAAAAGTTGTGAGAAAAGGAGAAATATGCAACATAAACTATTTTCTCTTTTTTTCCCCCAATATGTTTCAAAAGCCTTCTTTAGTGGCTTTTACGGACATCTGGGATCATCCATGTTGAATGAGTGTATAAAATTGTTTGTATTGATTTATCATTGCAGCTAAGAATGACATACAAAATGCTGGAGTACAATATGTTCTGGACTCTGTCATACCTGAACTGCAGGCTGATCCCACAAAGAGATTTATTTATGTTGAAATAGCCTTCTTTGCAAGATGGTGGGATGAACAGAACAATGTCACAAAAGAGCTAGTTAAAAGTCTTGTAGACAACGGTAAGGCAAACTGTTATGATTTATCAACACAGATTTCTTGATTCCAGTTTCATACATACCTTTACAAAGAGACAAGCCCTGTAGTACAATTGATGGCATTCATGACTTGAAACCACGGTTCACATGTTCGAATCCACAGTTTGAGGAATTTCTTTCTGAGGTAAATCATAACCAAAAAACAAAATTTTAGGTTTTTTCCTAATCGAAAGCATTTGAAGAGGACAAAATGAGAGTGACTGAAAATTCGAAATTTGTTTTGTGAAGGGTAGAAAACATTGTGGGAAAAGGAGAAAATGCTGGTTACTAGCATTTTCTCCTTTTCTCACAATGTTTTCTAAAGGCCTCTTTCAAAAGTAGGATGTGTGTGGTAAAGGGTTGGTGACATTTTTCATTCCTTTCTCAGTGCAGATCATTATTTTGATGACGGTTATGTGGAAGAGCAGCTAATGGCTTGAGAAGAGTATTTCTGGAAATAGTGGTAAAAGAAACTCTGGGAAAGCATAGATAGGTGCACTGGCTGTTGCAACATATCTGAAATGATAATGAAAACCATATTAAACACGAAACAAATACAAAGTAGAAAAAAACCCACTGCAAATGCAACTTCTGATTCCATTGCAGTCAACATTTTGGAAAAAATTGTAAGAGGAATGGGAATACAATAAAGAAGTATTATTTTTCCATTGACATTTTATGTTACATATCTAAAACAACATTTTCTTTGTGTAATTTGGAAAAGCTTAGGATTGGTCTAGAATACCTTTACAAAGATAAGTGAAGATAAAGGCTTTAGAAAAATTCAAGAGAGGTCAGTCATACGTACAGTATGAACCTGTCCATGTTTGTAGATATAGAAAATATTATTGTGCTACATGGCTTAAGTCTTTACCACACAATCCCGACTTTTAAAGGCCCTGAGAAAGAAAGCCTTAGAAAACAGCATTTTCTCCTTTTTCCCACATTTTTTTTCCACCCTGTCCAAATCAACTTCCAATTTTTTATTCACCTTTATGTTTTTGTCTGCAAATGCATTCAATTTGGACTGGTCCAATTTTTTTTCGTTTTGTAAAGAGTTAATGATGACTTTTTTAAAGGTGGGTATCTAGAATTTTCACGTCCCACTAAATTAAAAAAATGTATATATCACTGAAATTTATATGAAAAACAATACAAATCATCAATAATTAAGAATCATAGAATTACAAAAAAAATTTTTTTTGGTGGTACATGTATTCCCTTAAAAGGCTATGTAGCCTCTTAAGCTGTTTTTAGATTTCCCGCCAAAAATTTTAAAAAAGCATTGTGGGAATGTTAAGTGACTGGCACGTGACTAATGACTCTGAAATTCCATAAAATGACAAACATGTAATTATTTTCCATAATGTCTTCTTCGGACGCTATGTTTGAAGCTTCGTCTGTATATTTTCGGCGTGTAAATGAGCGAATTGCTATATAAAAATAGACCGTGTTTCCCGTCCGCATTGAACTGGGCTCTAGTGAATCTCTAATTTCTCATGTTATCGGATGGTTTTCGACTGCTCGGGTGTTATGAATGAAAATGATAAGGCTTTTGGAGTATAAGGATTATTTTTTTGTATTCTTGTTAAATTTTTGTCCCAAAATCTGAAGGGCCACCTTTAAAAGAGAAGTGTGGTCATTTAACTCTTTACCAGATGACAAAATTTTGAACTCACACAACTTGAATGCATTTTCAAGCAGTAAAATCAATGCAACTCAGAAACTGAAATTTGTGTCTAGAAGTGTAGAAAACATTGTGGGAAAAGGAGAAAATGCTGGTCACCATTTCTTTTTACCACACCTTACATCTGCTTTACTTTCATGTTCTGTGCACATCTTACAATAACAAGGACAATAACAATGGCCTGATACCCATACCTAAATTGTTAGTTGTCGAAAGTTCTTAATATAGAAAAGGAAAAAAAATGATCCTGCTGGACCCAGGCTACTTAGTATCCAAAGAAGAGGTTTCAATTAAGAAATACTACAGAGTGAGGTAAATCAGGTAAATCTTTCTGAGGATGATTAAAATGCAGGAATGTGTTGGAATGGTAAAACCCAAAGATTTTTCCGTTTTTCACCCTTGAAGCAACATTTTAGGTTCACTTGAGTTCATCCTCGGTGGCTGGTGTATGAATGACGAGGCTTCAACTCATTATCAAGCAATCATCGACCAACATACTCTTGGATTTGATTTTCTGAAGAAAAACTTTGGATCATGTGGCCGTCCAAGGGTTGCTTGGCAAATTGACCCGTTTGGTCACTCGAGGGAACAGGCTTCACTGTTTGCACAGGTTAATTAAATTTCTTTTTTCTACTTTAGCACATCATTGTCTTCTGTACTTCATAACATTGAGAATGTATCATGAATATTCATTTTTCTGCATTGCTTAACTCATTACCAAATGACAATATTTCAGGCTAGTCCAAATTGAAAGCATTTGCAGAAGACAAAAGAAAAGTGACTGAAATTTTGAAATTTGTTTTGTGAAGGATGAAGGGTAGGAAACATTATGGGAAAAGGAGAAAATGCTGATTACCAGCATTTTCTCCTTTTCCCACAATGTTTTCTAAAGGCTTCTTTCTCAGGGTTGTCAAAAGTAGGGGTTGTGTGGTAATGGGTTGATATGTAATAAAATATATGCCTGATAATGAAATTGGGTTTTTGCAGTGTAAGAATTACTGGTTTTATTGACTCAGAACAGATAGTCTTTTCAAAGTAGCAATAATATTTGTAGAGATGTTACCATATAAGACTATATTTTGATGTTACAGGGTTTTTATTTTGCCCCCTAAGTATTGATTTGCCTTTTTAGATGGGATTTGATGGTTTGTTTTTTGGTCGCCTTGACTACCAAGACAAAAATAATCGACTCAACCATTCGACCATGGAAATGATGTGGCATGGAAGTGCTAATCTTGGTAAGTCAACACCTTTGAAACATGCACCTAAATGTCTTTTAACCTTTTGAAGTAGAATCATTAATTCATCTCCTCAAAAACTTTTGTTTTCACCTTTGCAAAGTGAATGTTTCCAGGGGAATACTAGCATCAGACAGTCTGTCGGGTTGTCTGTGGACATGCTTATGGTTCAGTTCTTGTGATGAAATTTCTCCATCTATTAAGATGTCTTTGTAATGAAATTCTGAAGAATTAAGACCAAAAAACTCTAGAGTTGCAAGACAATCTGAACTTTAAAGAGTTTTTAAGCATCTATGCTTATAATCATTTGCTTGAAATTTCTCTTTTCAATATATTGAACAACAAAATAAATGTGACTGAATAATGGAATTTGGTTTAGGAAGGGTAGAAAACATTGTAGGAAAAGGAGAAAAATGCTGGTTACCACCATTTTCTCCTTTTCCCACAATGTTTTGTGAAGGCTTCTTTCTCAGGGTCGTTAAAACTAGGGATAGCCTGATTGTTAACCCTTTACCAAATAAGTAGTTTTCATGACCGCGAGAAAGAGGCTGTTTGAAAACATTGTGGGAAAAGGAGTAAATGCTAGTAAAAATGGTGGTAACCAGCATTTTCTCCTAATTGCGCAATGTTTCTGCCCTGTCATAAGAATATAAGCACTTATACCAATTTCAAATTAGTTGTCTGCAAAAATGAATTCTTTTAAGGGGTCTAAAATTTGTGTTTTTCGAAAGGGTTGATGTGACCCAGATGATTGCATTTTCCCTCAGGAAGGTAGAAAATATTGTCTGAACCCATTCCCATACGACAAATTTTTGGACTAGAACAAATTGAAAGCATTTGCAGACGACAATTCAACTCCTGCTGAAAAGATGATTTCTGTCTATGATAGGGTAGAAAACATTGTGGGAAAAGGAGAAAATGCTGGTTACCAGCATTTTCTCCTTTTCCCACAATGTTTTTAAAAGGCTTCTATCTCAGGGTCGTAAAAACCGGGGATTGTTTGGGAAAGGGTTAAAAGAAGAATATGCTAGTTACCCTCTTTTTTTGAGAGTATAATTTGACCCTTTGCCACACACTACACAACTCTATGCTATAATAACCCAGAAGAGGAAGCTTTTTGAAAACTCATGGTAAGCGGCATTTTCTTCGTTGCCATTTCAATAGATAAGAATATTACCAGTTTTGAGAAGTCTAGGTTTTGTTGTTTGGTAAAGAGTGAAATTGTTAAGCATGGTTTTTAAGACATTACTCAATTTTTCAATAGGTGAGAAGGCAGACCTGTTTACAGGTGCCCTCTACAATGGCTATGGACCTCCAAATGGATTTAATTGGGACCAGTTCAGTCAAGATGCACCAATTATGGTTTGTTATCTCATTCTTGATATTATATGTGTGGTGATCAAGCTTCAAATTTTTTAATATCTTCATTTGTCACTGTATTTATTTGCTTTACCTATATGGAGTAGTATGGTCAAAGACAATATATAATGCTTATGCTTGGAAAAGCACCTTTTGCCTCCCACAAGCAATGCCATATTTTAGCTGTAATTTCTTTAGCTCATTACCAGACAACATTATTTTAGACTTGTCCTAATCAAAAGCATTTGCAGACGACGAAATGAAAGTGACCGAAATTTTAAAATTTGTTATGTGACGGGTAGAAAACATTGTGGGAAAAGGAAAAAAATGTTGGTTACTAGCATTTTCTCCATTTCCCACAATGTTTTCAAAAGGATCCTTTTCCAGGAGCGTCAAAAGTAGGGATTGTGTGGTAATGGGTTAAATACCGAGGTGACAAAAGCCATATTTTTCTGATAATCTTTACCATCTGGAATTTTAAGAACCTGGACTAGGGAGGCCTTTAAAAACTGTATGTGAAAAGGAGCTGTAGTTGATTTGTCATCTGGAAGAACTCTCGGTATGGAGAAACCATGGTCTTGTGCTCTGGTAAAGAGTTAACCCTTTACCCCATAAGGCATTTCTATGGTATCTCTAATTGACCTTAAATAACAGCAAGGATGAAGTCGTTTCTTATGTGTATATGACACCTTTTGATAGCATAGAAAACATTGTGGCAAAAGGTGAGATTGCTCATCAAGAGCAATTTCACCTTTTGCCACAATGTTTTCTAAAGGCTCCTACAAGCAATGAGTATCTATGGAATAAAGGGTTGATATTGAATAGATCTTATTGTCAGCTCTTTATCTAATGACAAAATTTTGTATGAGAGCAAGCTGAAATCATTTACAGACTACAAAATAATTGTGGCATAAATGATTTCTGTCATTTTCTCCTTTTCCAACAATGTTTACTGTCTTTTCAAGGAGGCATTTTAGCCACATTTTATTTAATATCTACAAAATGCTCTCAATATGGAGTCCCTGACCAGTCTGAAATTGTAGTTGTCTACTACAAAGTTTTAGCTAGTTGTGAGACATTGTATTGGTTAGGTGACACTGTACTTTCAATTCAATTTGATTTTGATCTATAGGTCTACTGTCAGTAGAATTATCTGCAGAATGAAATCATGGAATGGACTTATGGTAGTACCCCATTATGGCATAACACCAACTTTTAACAATCCTGAAAGAGAAAGCTTTTGAAAACATGGTGGAATAAGGAGAAAATGCTGGTATTGGTAACTAGCATTTTCTTATTTTCCCACAGTGTTTTCTACCTCCTCAAGGACAAATTGTGTCATTTGAGCCACTTTTAATTTGTCATCTGAAGATGCTTTCAATTTGGAGAAGTCTTAAATTTCATTGTGTGGTAGAGTTGATACATGTGTGATTTTCTGACAGGATGATAAGCGTCTTCATGATTACAATGTGGATGAAAGGGTAGGAGATTTTGTGAAAGCTGTCACAGATCAGGTGAGCCAACAATCATTAGAGCCATACTCTATAAAAAAAAAGGACTTAATGTATCTGTGAAAAGTATTGATTCAGATCAGCCTGTGCAGTTTGTGCAAGCTGATCTGGACTGACACTTTTCGTTATTGTTCAATTTTCTGTATATCCAAGGATCAGTTTGTGCAATGATTCATTGGTTGTTAAAATGTGGCTATTATAGACCTGTAATTACGTCATTGCTATGTGATCACATGCTTAGTCTCAGGTGTCACAGATCCATCAAGCCCCCTTTTTGCAGAGCACAGCTTTTTTACGTAACCCTGCAAAAGAAGGCTTTGAGAACATTTTGGGTTAGTGAAAAAATGCTTATACAAGCATATCATAATGGTTAGTCTATAATGTCAACAAACACATTTTATGTATAGATATTCATTAGACTATGAGGAAGGAGTATTGACCTGTCATGCTAGTTCTGAACGCTTATATTGATTCACTACATAATAGATTGATTGATTAGTTGGTCTTTTAGGCCACTTTTAACATTCTCACCTATTCATGCATACCCTGGGTTTCACCAGTCCTAGACAAGAACTATGAAGTGTCTTTCCCAAAGGACACTCCCAGGAAAGACCCAGTGCTTCCACTGAGGCTTAAAATCAGCAGTCAAATCAGAAGTCTTAAGGTTATAAGTCCTACATTTCACCACTGAGCCGCTGTACTTGAAAAGAGAAAATAATAGAAACTACTATAAAGAGTCCCTCATCCCTAATTCATTCAATGTCTTAAACACAAAATTTCAGACTGGTCCAAATTGAAAGCATTTTGCAAACTGCAACATAAACATAGCTCAAAAATTGAAATTTGTTTTCAACAGGAAAGAAAACATTGGGGGAAGAAGAGAAAATGCTGGTTACCAGCATTTTCTCCATGTCCGACAATTTTTTTAAAAGATTTCTATCTCGGTGTCCTTAAAACCATAGATTGTTTGGTAAAAGATTAAGGGATCAGAGAGAAAGACTCTTATGTAACATTTTAAATGACTTAGTTAGTCAGAACATCTCTAAAACTGTGAAAAAATGTCAACCATTCTATGTTGATTTAAGTAGGTAGTGTGCAGTATGATTTCAGTCTGTATTGGCAATGAAATACCAGATGTTGTCTGTAGCATGTTTAATTCACTGCTGGCAAAACTTTGGTTCATTTGAATCTTTCAGGCCAAGCACTTTGCGACCAATCATATTGTGATGACGATGGGGTCCGACTTCCAGTATCAGAATGCCAACCATTGGTATAAAAATATGGACAAACTCATCAAATATACCAACAAACTGGTTTGAAAACTTTTTAATCTAAGAGCATACCACAAATAAAAATAGAAAAAAAAAATCTCATAGTTACTTGAAACACATGTATTTCTACCAAAAGTTTTTTTCAGAGCCTTTAATTGCCAAATTGAGGAAAGTTATATTTTTGTAGTAATTGCTTTTAATTATGATTTAAAAGAGGTAATTGATTATTTACCGCATGTAAACAGGTGGTTGCAGGTTCGATACCCAGTTGAGGCAAACTTGTACAACTCATTACCAATCGACAAAATTTTAGGTTTGTCCAAATCAAAAGCATTTGCAGGCAATAGAATAAAAGTGACTTAAAATTTGAAATTTGTTTTATGAAGGGTAGAAAACATTGTGGGAAAAGGAGAAAATGCTGTTTACCAGCATTTTCTCCTTTTCCCACAATGTTTTCTAAAGGCTTCTTTCTCAGGGTCGTCGAAAGTAGGGGTTGTCTGATAATGGGTTTACTCTCACCTCTGATGCATGTGAGAAAAGTGGTCAGTGGTTTGGAATGAAAGTTGTGTCAGTACTGGTGTAAGACAGCTGGGAAACACATGGGTAGGTGCACTGACCGCTGTAATGACCTAAGCTGCTAAAACAGCATTAATCTACATTACACACATACAGTTACATACCAGATTGTAGAAACATGTTCGTATTAAGTTTAGATTACAATTCACAACTTTATGCATGGAGCAAAATACAATCCTTTATTAAAATTTTATTTTTATAGAAAATAAAATTGTCATTAGCATATAATTATTGTACTTTGCTGTCATTTGTTGCCATCTGGTATTTCATTTCAGCAAAGTTTGAAAGGTAGTAAGATCAATGTGCTGTACTCCACTCCCTCTTGTTACCTGTATCAACTGAACCGTGCCAACAAAACCTGGACAACAAAGTCTGATGATTTTTACCCATATGTTGTCCGAGCTCATGCTGTCATGAATGGTTTCTTTACAAGCAGACCAGCTTTAAAATATTATGTGCGGAAAAGCAATAGCTTTTTACAGGTATCTAGATGCTATGTAGATATTATATCTACAGACTTGATGAAATCTCTCAACTCATCACCTACTGCAAAACTGATCAAAATTCTGCAACAGACAACTTTCAAATACATTGTGACAAGAAGTAGATTGTTCATAGTCAGCCATCCTGCGTTTACTAGTATGTTGTTACACAAAATGTTTATTATGTTGTCTGTTGATTATCTGTACTTTTGAGGATAATGCTAAAAGGGTTTGCTGTAAATTTGGTTTCTAAGATTAATGAGTTCATGTAAGGCTGTGTCAGAAGAGTTTGCCATTTACACATTTATCAATTCAGATGTGCCTTGTTTTCATTGTAATACAGCCATTTCGATGTTCCTTATCATACACATGGTTGAGATAACCACTGTTTTACATCATCATATGTGATAGCATTTATATACTTCTTTAATGCAGATATATGGGATCTGACATGAGTTAGCATTTCAGATAGAACTCTTAAGATAAAAGGTAACTAAGTGAGCCTCTGGCAAGCTTAAGAACATGTACTTAGACAAATTTAACGAGACTTTATCTCAAGTATCAAGAAATATCAATTCTTTTTATCACATAACAATATTTCATGACTTAAAGGTCAGTATAGGCAAAAGTATAGATACAAAGATGGATATTTCTATGAAAATATAGAGTTTATTTTATCAGCTTGTGGTTAATTTGGGGAAATATTTGCTGAAAAAGGGAAAGATATGCGAAAGTAACGAGTGCCATAAGGCACAGTTATTTTGCGGACCTTTCCCTATTGATGCAAATATTTCCCCATATTAACCACAAGCTGATGAAATAAATTATATATTACAATTCATCTGATTATTTTGTCAACAAATGCCACTTTTAAAACTAGTGATCTCAAGTCAATAAACCATATTTTTGGTATGAGGAAATTATTCACTGTGACAAGGAAATAATTCCCCCCAGCTTAAATGATGTCACTTTTTTACCCATAACATTTCTAAAAATAGACACATGAAATATAATATAGCAGGCTTCACAACCTAGAAAGTAGTATAAAGTGATTCAATTAATGATGTCACACAGTTCCTATCTGAAATGTGTATGATAAGAAAATAAGTAATAAGTATATTACACTAAATAGAAGGAAGACTATGTAATCAAATGTCAACCTAAAAACAGTTCTGAATTATGCCATTATGGTAAAGTGTTTATAGTATTTCAGTCCAAGTACTGGTATATTCTTGTGCCATATTTCTACAATGATGTAATATTCAAATTGATGCTCTTGATTCTGATTGAATGTAATTCTTTACCAAACGACAAAATTTTGGACTTGGAAGCACTTGCAGATGACAAACATGACTCAAATATTGAAACTGGTTTCCAGCGAGGTTGAAAACATTGTTGGAAAAGGAGAAAATGCTGGTTACCAGCATTTTCTCCTTTTCCCACAATGATTTCAAAAGGGTTCTACCTCAAGGTCTTAAAAACCCAGGATCGTTTGGGAAAGGGTTTAATTGTAGTATCATAATGATTGACATTGATCTAGCACTTCCTTTTAACAGAAATTTGCTTCATCGATTATATGCATTTACCAACATAATTCACTTGTTTTATTGGCCTATAGGAAGAAGACTTTTGAGAACTTTGTATGAAAAGGAGAAAATTGCTGGTAGCCAGGGTTTTCTCAATTTCCAACAGTGTTTACCTATATGAGGCAAACTTTATTTCTATCAATTCTTTTTGCCTCTAACCTCTGACAAATGTGAGAAAGTAGTCAGTGTCCTGAAAAAATAGTTGTGTCAGTACTGATGTGAAACAGCCAGGAAACATGTGTAGGTGCACTAAACATTGTGTTATGACCTAAGCTGTTAAAATGTCTTTAATCTTGAATTAAATCAACAGTCCAATTACCCAAGTGTTTAATCTTTTGAATGGCAGATTTGGATTGATTCTTATTTAGTTTGATGTCTGCAAATGCTTTGGATTCTCAAGTCTTGTCTTTTTTTTTAGTTGTTGTTGACTAAATCCTAAAGAAACCAAATTATCTGGCTATGGTAACAGGTATCTCTAGAAAAAATTTAGGTATTTGCAGTTTCATTTTAAAGAACTATGTCTGCAACTAAGTTGTGCTTTGGGCTCTAAGGCTTCATATGTGACGAAGGATTTCATGTTGAAAAAATATGAATGAGTTTGAAAGCATTTAAGTGTTTGAGATATCTGAACAGACTTATTACTTGATTTTGTGTCATACTGTACAAATATTTTTGTCCATAAAAACTTGACCCTTTATTTGATGAGTAATTGATAAGAAACCATTTAACTTTCAAGTGTTGACAGAGAGCTGGGTTTTGATTGGGTGGTTCAGTTGATACAGGTAAGTGCCCGATATGATTTTCCAGTAAGGTTTTACCAAGCTAAACATATGAATCATTATTATGTAGAGTCCTAACTCATGACTTTTTAAGTGAAATGGGATTTAAATTGTATCTAAGCTATTTAAATATGTAACCTCTTCTTTTGAGATGTTCATGGGACCACCTAAGTCTCCTCTTGGTAATTATTTGATTACACAATCTGATCATAGTTGGGAGATTTATTACATGCAAGAAAGCTGATTAGATATTTTGCTGTGCAATTATATTTTAGATTTACTGTAAACTAGTTTAAAGTATACTATTAGTAAAACACTTAAAGAAAAAAAAAACTGATTTATTTTGTCAGCAGTAGAGAGTACTGTGATAAGGGAGTAATTACCAAAACTTCCAAGCACAGGAGGTAAAAATCCTTTTTTTAGGTCTAACAGATCAAATAAAACTACTTTCAGCAAAGTACCAATGGTTCAAAGATCAATGTCTTGTATTCTACCCCATCTTGCTACCTGTATCAACTGAACAGAGCTGACAAAACCTGGACCACAAAATCTGATGACTTTTTTCCCTATGCTGATAAAGGGCACAGTTTTTGGACAGGATATTTTACAAGTAGGGCAGCATTGAAAGGCTATGTCAGGAAAACAAGTAGTTTTTTACAGGTATCGAATTTTTGTTTCATCCAAGAACTATGCTACATATTTCTAATATGAATGGTTGAATAAGGATAATGAACATATTCAGTGTGATAGTAAATACGACTCATCATGCCATTTCATGACTGATTTTGTCCAAATATTATTCAAAACAACTGATCACTTCTAGCTATTTCTAGATTTGTTATATTGTTTCATTTGCCTTAACTGAATAAATGCTAATGCCAGAATTAGATTTTTTTGTGGAATGCATTGATTTGGATCAGCCTACTGAAGGTGTTCTTTTGTAAATCTGCTGTATTTTGTCAGTTCTTCTCTCAGAAGGTACTGAGGTGACCAAAGAAGTATTAGAAAGTATTTAAGCCTTTATACGATTTGTTTTTTCTTGCATAGGCTTGTAAGCAGCTTACAGCTATGGCTAAAAGAGATAACACGGAAAACAGAGTGAAACTTAATGTTCTGAGTAAGTTGTGCATTGATTGTTTCCATACCCAACAGTCTGCTGCTTCTCTCAATACTTAAACCTGGGTCTGTATTCACCCAACTGTTCTGAAGAATATTCTTTGTATTAGTCTCCAAGATTTTCATCCTTTGAAAGGAACACAACATCTGATTGGCTAAGCCATTTGGTTAAGCCAATCAGATGTTGTGTTCCTATCATATTCAGCAGATTCTGAAGAATAAGACAGAGGACTCTCTTAAGAATGATTGGTGAATACAGACCCTGATCATTTGTGAAGGCACAATATGCACCGGCACCTAATGTGGACAGAATCTTTGCGCTTAGAGTGCCTTTCACCACTCTATTTGACATTGTGGCCATATTAGATAAATATTAGACAGCTGAAAACTGATCTTTGATCTACAGTATCCATTTTGCTGAGACCTTTTTTGACAAAGACAGCCTTGAAAATACTCTTCTGACAATCTTATTTTTAGAATAAAAATGCCTGTTTGGCTATATTGAGCTTTCTTTAGGTTGAAAAGATCTTGCTGTATCTAACTTATGCTTCCCATGACTTGGCTTTATTTTGTAATCATAAAACTCTGGTTATGTAATTCAGGTTGTCATTAGGTATTCTTAATAAACAGACTGTATAATCACATTTACGTGATGAAAAGGATAAGTACAATACCAAACCACAAATTTCGGCCAATGTTAGCAAACTCTTCCAATTTGAAAAGTAAACACTCATCCATTGCCGAACTAAACATGGACATGACAATATCAAAAAAGGAATTGATAACATAAATAGTGCCATTAGTCAATAGAACTTATGTCATTTTGCTTCTGCTAAGGTCACTGGTCTACAGTAAAGGCCCTTAGCCATTGACTAATACCTTAGACCAAGAAGCTGCAACTTTGCCAGTACAATAATTACTTGATGAGTAACATTATATTGCTACAGTGAACTCTGTGTAAACCTTTCCTTCTAGACAGTTATGTACTCTAACCCATACTGACAAACTTTTGAATAAAAGCACTGTTCAGTATTTCCAAAGCTACTTTGGTCACTTTAAAGAGCATAGCAGAGAAAAGCTTTATCAATCATTCTATCTTTGAGGAAATGGATGATTAAATTTAACTATTTTTTGTGTGTGTTCCAGAGGAGGCAATGGGTGTTGCTCAGCATCACGATGCAGTGTCGTAAGTCTTATTTAAGTATTACTAGTACATTATTAATTAACTACTGGATATATAGAAGTTATAGATGGAAACCGGACCATTCTATACTAGTCACATTTCTTACATCATATAGTTTACTGGTCATGATCTCGGCTTAATACTACTTGACCTCCGATCAATACAGTTGACCTCATATCAATATTGATGACCCGTGACCAATACAGAAATCCTTGAACATGATTGTTCAAAAGTTCAGTCGCGTGAGCGTCTACGCTTACTTTTAGCCAATCATGTTCAAGGAGGCGGCAAAATAAATGTAACCCAAAAATTGATACATGTATTTGTTTCCAGCAGGTTTGAAAACATTGTGGGATAAAGGAGAAAATGCTGGTTACCAGCATTTTCTCCTTTCCTCACAATGTTTTCAGAAGGCTTCTTTTTCAGGGTCGTAAAAACCAGGGATTGTTTGGTAAAGGGTTAATTAATAAAATTGTCGTTAATCAAGTGATTTTGTATTGGCCCAGTTACAGGTCCGAGGTCAGCCATATTGGCCCGAGGCCTTCAGCCAGTGTGGCTGACCTCAGACCTGTAACTGGGCCTATACGAAATCACTTGATTAATAACATTATATTATTTGATACTTTTAACCATTGCTAAAAATGTTTATGTACCAGTTGTTTGTGGTTTTGAAAACATTATTGAAACAATCTTTTTTTTCCTTACAGTGTTTCAATTTAACTCGAGCTATTATTCAACTGAGAGATGAATACAAAAAAAGGACTGCAAGACCTGTATTGTACAAGCTGAGCCACTAGACTTGGCATTACTGTCATGATAGAATTGTTTAATTCTTTACCAAACAACAAAATTTTACTTTTTTTCAGACTGAAAGCACTTGCAGACGACAGAATAAAAGTAACTCAGAAATTGAAATTTGTTTCCAGCAGGGTGGAAAACATTGTTAGACAATGCTGGTTACCAGCATTTTCTCCTTTTCCCACAATGTTTTCAAAGGCTTCTATTTAAGGGTCGTAAAAACCAGGGGTTTTTTAGCTCCACTGGCCAAAGGCCAGCGTGCTATTGTCATGGCGTTGTGTCCGTCGTGCGTCTGTTCGTCCGTGCGTCAGTCCGTAAACTTTTTCTTTAAAAAACTTCTCCTCAGAAACTACGGACTGGATTTTTACCAAATTTCACAGGAATGTTCCTTAGGTGGTCCTCTTTCAAATTCCTTCAAATAATTGTGTTCCATGGATAATTCTGGTTGCCATAGCAACCAAAGTGAAAAACCTTTAAAAATCTTCTCCTCCCAAACCGCTAATTGGATAGCATTATTTTTTTGCAGGAATGTTTCTTAGATAGAGGTCTACATAATTTAAAAAAAAAAAAGATCTGTCAAAAAACATGGCTTTTATGGGAGACTCATTTTTCTTTTATGGTATAAAGTAAAATCTTTGAAAAATCTTTCCTCTCAAACTATTCGTTTTGATTTCATTGTTGTATTGCAGGTTAGTTCCTATGGTGGTAAGTCTTTACCATACAATCCTGACTTTTAACGACCCTTAAGAAGAAGTCTTTGGAAAACACTCTTGGAAAAGGAGAAAATGCTGGTAATCAGCATTTTCTCCTTTTCCCTCAGTGTTTTCTACTTTATCAAAGAGAGAAATCATCATTTCATCAATGTTTAATCTGTTGTCTGCAAATGCTTTCAGTTTGGTCACATCCTAAATTTTGTCGTTTGGTAAAGCATTAAAGATGGTTGCTTTACCTAATCTATAATCAAGAGAACCTCTGCACTTTGATTAGTTCTGGTAAAGGTTTGTTGACCTACTGGTGACCTTGTACAAAGAGGACAGGGCTTTACTGTTGTGATAAGGCATTTTGTTATCCAATCAAACTGAACCTGCGACTTCAATAAAACAATTGCCACAATACACATTTTCTATATTTTGATGTTTCCCCACCCAAAATGGTTTGTAACAAGACCCTTTTTAACCCGTTACCACAGTCCCTACTTTTGACATCCCTGACAAAGAAGACTTTAGAAAACATTGTGGGAAAAGGAGAAAATGCTGGTAACCAGCATTTTCTCCTTTTCCCACAATGTTATCTACCCTTCACAAAACTTTCAAATTTTCAGTCACTTTTATTTTTTCATCTGCAAATGCTTTCCATTTGGATAACCCTAAAATGTTGTCATTTGGTAATGAGTTAATTATAACCAGAAGACAAAATTTTTATAACTGGTCATAATTGAAAGATGTTGCAGACAACATGATAAATCTTCAAATTATTAAAACTTGTATCAAAAAGGGTAGAAATTATTGAGTAAAACTAAGAAAATGCAGGTTACTATTATTTTCTTCTTTTCTCACAATGTTTTTCATAGCTTTTTTTCTTTAGTGACTTAAAATGCAGGAATGAATGGTAATTGTTAAAAACTTCTCTTCACCGTTACAGAAAAATCAGGCCTGTGGAGCGATACAGGCGCTCAAGCGCCTCTAGTTTGGTGAAGAATTAATGCATCTCCTGCGTTCTACTGAGCAAGTCATCATTTATTATGGTTCTGTAAAATTAATTTCATTTAACATATGACTGAGTCATGTGGTAGACAGGTCTTTTGACATGGAGATAATTGACCAATGGGAAAGGTTTAGGCCTACGTCAAACTGGACAAGCTGACCAGGATTGATACTTTTAAACTCTCTATTCTCAGAACATAGCTAATGTATTTATAACCTTTCTTAATGGCAGGGGAACAGAAAAACAAGCTGTAGCCTATGACTATGCTTTGAGGCTTGCAAAAGGAGTGGCCATGTGTGAGGTAGGTTTTCTTTTCTTTTCCAGCTTCGTTCACTATCTCCTGAAACAAATTTGTCGTAGATTCTTTTGAGAGCAACATTATAAGATATAAATGAGGGACATGAATTAAAGTTTAAGTCTTCACCGCACAATCTCAACTTTTAATGACCCTGAGAAAGAGGCCTGTTGAAAACATTGTTGGAAAAGGAGAAAATGCTGGTAACCAGCATTTTCTCCTTTTCCCACAATGTTTCCACCCTTCCCAAAACAAAGTTCAGTTTTTGAGCCATACTTATGTTGTCGTCTGCAAATGCTTTCAATTTGGACTGGTCTACAATTTTGTTGTTTGGTAAACAGTTAATGTATAAATGTAATAATGCAACAGGAAACATGTATCATAAGTAATTACTCTTTTGGTCACAATATTTTAGACTGGTTTGCTGCAGGACGAAAAACAGATGTGTGTGTAAAATGTGTGAACCCTTCACCACACAAGCACAAGTTTTAATGACTCGGAGAAAGAAATCCTTTGAAAATATCTCCTCCTTCTTCTACAATGTTTTCTATTACATCAAGGGAAAAGTTCATCATCTGAGCCAAATTTTAAGTTTCTGTTTGCAATTGCTATCAATTTAGACAATACTACATTTTTGTCATGTGATGAAGAGTTTATGTCACATTTTTATGTAACCTTTTGAATAAAGAGCAGTTACTTATTTGAATTCCTCATTGCAAACCCTTCTTTTTTCCCAAAAGAAGTATTTAATGTGTATTCAGATATCACATGCAAAGTGAACAGGGGTTGACTCAGACTATGTTAGGAATATAAAGCTCACAGGATTTAAAAATGCTTGTCCTTAATTGAATAAAAACAGTTTACAGAGTTTGGTTAGTTGTTAACTCTTCTAATACAAAGAATAACGTGTAGCATTCCAAGGTTCAACTCTTTACCACAGAATAACGACTTTTAACTACCCAGAGGAAGAAAACTTTTTGAAAACATTGTGGGAAAAGGAGAAAATGCTGGTAACCAGCATTGTCTCCTTTTCCCACAAAGTTTTCTATATACTGGTATTAACCCATTACCACACAATCCCTACTTTTGACACCCCTGAGAAAGAAGCCTTTAGAAAACATTGTGGGAAAAGGAGAAAATGCTGGTAACCAGCATTTTCTCCTTTTCCCTCAATGTTTTCTACCCGTCACAAAAAAATGTTCAAATTTTCAGCCACTTTAATTTTGTAGTCTGTAAATGCTTTCAATTTGGACAAGCCTAAAATATTGTCGTTTGGTAATGAGATTATGCAAAATTGCACGATTTGAGCCACTTTGAAGTTGTTGTTTGCAAATACTCTCAATGTGGATTGGTCTAAAACTTTGCCGTGTGGTAACAGGTTAAACCTTCATCAAACACTTCCTTGTTTTTAACAACCCAGAGGTAAATGGCATTTAAAATGCATTGTTGGAAAAGGAGAAAATGTTGTATTTTGAACTTGTGTGGTTGTCGTCTGCATCATTGGTGTTTTGTAAAACTTTGCCGTTTCACAATCTTTGTAAGTACAAAAAATATTTACTTTAACTTAAAACAAGAGGTTAATTATCAAAAGAGGAACCCAAACAAACAGGGCAGCTTATTATCATGCAGAGCTCCAGATGGAAGGAATGATTTTGATTTCAAAGTTGAAAATATCAGTTATTCTCCACTATACCCTATGTTACGGATACTCAGTAGAATCGTCTCAGTGAGATGATTCTAATGAGTACCCCTAACATAAGGTTTGGAAGAGAAATAATGGATTTAGAACACCATCACTCCATCTTATCTGGAGCTCTGATTATGTATTTTTTACACAGTTATGCCTCTTTTTTTCAGCTTAAAATTTTTATGGAAAAATCAAGCGCTTGAAGCTGAGCATGGGCACCTACATGTATTGCTATTGTTTCTTTGCCCCATAGTGTTTTGAAATATCCCTCTTTGTCAGTGTTGTTAAATTCCAGGGTTGTCTGACAAAGCTTTTATATGAACAATTAGAGTAACTGAACATATTCTTATATTTATTTCAGGATTTGATTGTTGACAGTTATATTCCCTTGCTTCAGAAAGGATGGTCGGTACCCATTCCAGAACAGAATTTTTGTAGCTTGTTGAATATCAGTGACTGTAGAATTACTGAAACAAGCAAGGAGGTGATACTGATATGGTTTATTATTATGTTAAATTGTTACCAAATGACAAAGCTTTAGGCTCATCCACAATGAAAAAATTTGCAGATAACAAATTAAATGTGGCTTAGATGGTAGGGTTTGTCTCTCAAAGGCTAAATGAACATTGTGGAAAGATAAGAAAATGCATATTACCAGCATCTCCTTTTCTCACATAACATTTCTAAAAGCATTGTCCCGTGTGGTAGTTAAAGCATATGATTCTTTGATAAAGAGCTGAAAACAAATTGAGGAAATGTCTATAGTGCACATTTTCTACTTTCGCCACAAGTCTTTTGCAAATATTTTAAGGTATTAAACTAAAGTTTATTTTGATGATCCATATATCACAAATATTTTTTCCATCGTGGTTTGCTTCAAATGTGTCAGGAATAAATGAGTACAGAAAAATCTGCAAGTGTTTTCTAAACAGTATGACGGATATAGAAATTGCTAAATTATGCACTTTCTCGCATTTGACACATTAATGTTGAACAAATGTTATTTCACAGCATGTGTTATTGTGCCTGTCCTTTTCATAGGTGACCTTTCAAGCCTTAACCATGTAATAACAAGCTTTAATCACCTGAGAATGGCACCTTTTGAAAACTGTGGTAGAAAGTATAAAATGCTGGTAACAAGCATTTCCTCTTTTTATATGCCTGAAGGGTCGTACTATGTTATGGCCTTGGTCGTCAGTCCATCTGTTAGCAATTTATGTGTACACATTCTCTTACAGTTTCATTGGAATAAATTCAAACTTACGACAATGAATTTCTGTAATATGTAGATGTGCAAATGACTCTTCTAATTTGGATTTCTGTTGGAGTTCTAGAATTTAACCCATTTCTCTTACGAGCCCCTTAGGATGTTTGTGCACAGCTCTGTGAAGCCCTTGTTTCCACTCTGTCATCAACAACCTTTTTTTGAGTCATGTCTAGTTGTCTGAATTGGGACAGGTCTAAAATTTGTTGTTTGGTAAAGAGTTAAATGGACAGATTGACATTTGTTCATAAAGGAAAGGTTTCTGGCTGTAAGTTCTACAGGTAAAGTCCTACAGGATGGTTAGTAAATATATTGCCTCTCTAAGTCTTTCTTTTCCATGTTTCAGTTTACTATGATAGTTTATAACCCCTTCAGTAAACAAAGAGATCATTGGATGAGATTGCCTGTCATTGGTAAAGCCTATAATGTCATAGGGCCAGATGGAAAGCCAGTAGAAACACAGGTGAGGTTTATTAAAGATAATAGTACTACATATTAATGTGTGCACCTTACAAATATGACATTGCACCTCTATGGTAAGGATTTATATAAACATTTTGGTGGCAAAATTAATGGCTTGTATCAAATTGTTGTTCAATATCCGACAAAATTTTTCCTTGATTTCCATCCTTGATTTTCACACCCTCTGATTGGCATCGTCGGTTGCTACTATTCAATGATTAACTGTCAGTGTAATTAAAACCGTTATTTGGTGTGTACCGTCATTAATCAATTCAATCGACAATTTGACAATTTCTAATTCCAACAAAAGGTTCGACAAGGGACGAATTAATAATATCAGTCTAAAGCCCACTTAATGATTTGATATGCAAAAGCAGAAATCACGTCAATGGAATGAAAAAATACAAAAACAGTAGATGAAATTGTTTCATGTGTTTATTATAATACATATGCCTGTAAACATGTATGTCTACTGATGGACGACATTGTACACTAACAAAGCATGTCAGCCACAGCCTATGTGCAGGAGCAGCCTATTCAACATTCTTTATTAGCTCACCTGAGCACAACGTGCACAAGGGGAGCTTTTAGGATCACCCGGTGTCCGTCGTCCGTCGTGTGTCGTCAACAATTCTTTAAACATCAACTCCTCCTAAACCGCTGGGCAGATTTGGACCAAACTTGGCAGGAATGTTCCTTGGGAGGTCCTCTTTAAAAATTGTTCACAGAATTTGATTCCATTAAAAACTCTGGTTGCCATGGCAACCAAATGGAATTTTTTAGCAAATTCTTTAAAAATCTTCTCCTCTGAAACCGCTGGTCGGATTTTGAAATAATTTCACAGAGATGTTCCTTGGGTGACCCTTTTCAAAAATTGTTCGTGAAATTTTGATTCGTCAAAAAATGTGGCTCTGGTGAATGGGGGCTTCTTGCACTATACAGAAATGAAGGAATTCTTAAAAAATCTTCTTCTCTGAAACCGCTGGTCAGATTTTGAAATAATTTCACAGAGTTGTTCCTTGGGTGACCCTTTTAAAAAATTGTTCGTGAAATTTTGATTGGTCAAGAAACATGGCTCTGGTGAATGGGGGCTTCTTGCACTATACAGAAATGAAGAAATTCTTAAAAATTCTTCTTCTCTGAAACCGCTGGTCAGATTATGAAATAATTTCACAGAGTTGTTCCTTGGGTGACCCTTTTAAAAAATTGTTCACGAAATTTTGATTGGTCAAGAAACATGGCTCTGGTAAATGGGGGCTACTTGCACTATACAGAAATGAAGAAATTCTTGAAAATTCTTCTTCTCTGAAATGGCTGGACAGATTTTGAAATAATTTCACAGAGATGTTCCTTTGGTGACCCTTTTCTAAAATTGTTCGCGAAATTTTGATTGGCCAAGAAACATGGCTGTAGTGAATGGGGGCTACTTGCACTATATGGAAATGAAGAAATTCTTGAAAATTCTTCTTCTCTGAAACCCGTGGTCAGATTTTAAAATAATCTGACAGAGATGTTCCTTGGGTGACCCTTTTCTAAATATGTTCGCGAAATTTTGATTGGCCAAGAAACATGGCTCTAGTGAATGGGGGCTACTTGCACTATATGGAAATGAAGAAATTCTTGAAAATATTTCTTCTCTGAAACCCGTGGTCAGATTTTAAAATAATCTGACAGAGATGTTCCTTGGGTGACCTTTTCCAAAAGCTGTACCTATAATTTTGATCCGTCAAGAAAGATGGCTCTTGTGAATGGGGGCTACTTGCTCTATACGGACATGATGAAATTCTTGAAAATTCTCTTTCTCTGAAACCCTTGGTCAGATTTTGAAATAATTTCAGAGAGATGTTCCTTGGGTGACCCTTTTCAAAACTTGTTCGTAAATTTTGATCCATCAAGAAACATGGCTCTCGAGGATGGGGGCTACTTGCTCTTATACAGAAATGAAGAATTCTTAAAAATTCTTCTTTTTGAAACTGATGGTCGGATTTCGAAATGACTTTTACATGTGACCTTTTGAAAATTGCTTGGCAAAATTATAAATTTGGTTCCAATGTTTCAATACCTCAAAAAAAAAAAAAAAATAGACTATGGTCATCTCAAAAAGTCAGGTGAGCGATCCAGGGCCATCTTGGCCCTCTTGTTTTTTAAATAGTAAAATTGAAAAGATTTAGCTTAAACAGTGCATCAGCTTATTGTCCGAAAAATAGGGTATTTAAATGAACAATTGAAGTAGCTGTTACAGGTATATTTTACTATCAACTTTAAATTCAATCCTTGGCCAAACAAGCTTACAGTTTTCATACCACAAAAGAGGAAAGAATATTAGAAAAGAAGAAAATGCTGCTGAAAATGAATCCCTTGCTTTTCTCACAATTCACAATTTTTTAGACTATTTCAGAAAAAAAATCCCTTATTTTATGCTATATTTAATTTGTAAAATAATTCCATCATTTAAGCGATATTCAATTTGTTGTTTGCAGATGCTTTCAAATTAGACTGGTCTTAAAGTCTGTCAACTTGGTAGAGATTTAAAGGGTTAGATTTACTTTTTGCGTGTTAGTTTATTTTAGGTTATCATTTTACAAAGATGTTATAGAATCAACTTAATTTGACAATATCTCAAAGGAATTTTAAAGTAAAATATTGGTTATTGAAACTAAAAAATGTTGATGTTTTTTTTTTATCAAAATTAAATTTCCCTTACAACTATTAGTCTTTCCAAGCAAGATGTTTATACATTTGTAACTAAACATTGTAATTAGAAAAGCTGTTAACTTTTGCATGTATTTATGTACATTAAAATGTACTAGCCATTATAATTTTAGATTATACCAATAACAAGTGAAACCAAAAAGATTCCAGAACGTAATGGGTCCATGGCTGTGAATGAACTGGTTTTCCAAGTATCAGTACCAGCTTTGGGTGTCAGCACATACTTTATAAGCATGTCAAACAGTGAGTACCTTTTATAGTTCTATTTTAGTAACTTGATACTGCACAGGCTAATTTCAGACAGACCACAAACTTTCATTATTTAACTCTTTGTGGATTGACAAAATCTCAGACTAGTCTTTAAATATAGCTGAAATTATGAGATTTGTTTTTAATATAGTAGAAAACATTGTGGCAAAAGGCCAAAATATTGGTTACCAGCATTTTTTCGTCTCCTAAGGCCAGGCCCCAGTAGCTACATGTAAGTCAGTAGTGAAAAGGATATGAAAACAAGGGGTTGCTGCTTGGCCAATTTCTTTCCGAGGATTAATGATAGTCAGTCATTCCTATCGCACCACTGACCATTGTTTCATTATGGAAAAGCAGCCAGTGGATTTGAAAGAAAATTGTGCAGAGTACTGGAATAAGTAAGTCCAGGAAAGCATGGATAGGTGCACTGACCATTGTGATATAAGTGTAATAATATTCAAAACAGCATTAATCACCATACAATTAGTCAATCTCCTTCACTGGCTGAAATAAGACCACCTATAGGGTCATTAAAGGTTTGAAAGAAAAGCAATTACGTTAAGAAGGAAAATAAAGTAGTATATTATTTAATAAGTGTGGCATTGAATTATCAAAGTACATGATTGAAGATTGGGTAAAATATCATTGCCTTTTTATTTTTTTCAGGTCGAGTTCTGAGAAAACAGCAAATGTCTGTCCTGAGAAAAATTGATGGAGGAGAGGATTTCAGCATGTCAAACAAGGTATGCTTGTTACTTAGCAAAATACAGAGTTTTCTGTAGAATAGGGATTGCTTGCTAGAAATATCTACTCTGATCAATGTATTGTACTTTCCATTATCAAACATGTCAGAATGGTTAATTTTCTCTTAGCTCTGTTATAATTACCAAAAGACAAAAGTTTATAGGCTTTTGAAGATTGAAAGCATTTGGCAGACAACAAAATAAGCTGGACTCAAAAATTGAAACTTGACTTTAGAAGAGTAGAAAACATTGTGGGAAAAGGAAAAAATGCTGGTTACCAGCATTTTCTCCTTTTCCCACAATGTTTTTAGATGGGTTCTTCCTCTTTTTACCAGCATTTTCTCCTTTTCCCACAAAGTTTTC
Organism: Tridacna crocea; assembly: GCA_943736015.1. Lineage (NCBI taxonomy): Eukaryota > Metazoa > Mollusca > Bivalvia > Cardiida > Cardiidae > Tridacna > Tridacna crocea. The sequence continues at coordinate 26,105,344 of OX031056.1, forward strand.
AGAAGGCTGCTTCCACTGGGTCGTAAAAAGCAGGGATTGTTTGGTAAAGGGTTAAATCCTTTACCAAATACCTGTGTTGCTATTTTTTCTCTGACCAGGAAAGGCCTTGAAAAGCAATTAAAGGAAAGAAGAAATGCTTGTGAGCATTTTTTACTTTTCCAAAAATGGTTTCTGTCTGTAATCGAGTCATAACATGTATGTGCTTTTCCTAAATTGGCAGCCTGTCATTTTTCTGCTATGAGACAGTTACTGAAAATACCATGGATACCTGTCAATAGGCAATATGAAATTAAAGGTGTACACAGGAAGTTTTTCTTCTTAGACTTTAAATAGGGAAATATTTTGTATTTGGATGGTCTAGATGATATTTTAAGGATATTTTGAGGAGTACACTGAAATAAGAGTTGCTGATTTTATTGATCTCTTCTTGGAGCTTAATACAGAATCTGTATGATTTGTGTAGTCGCTGGTGCAAGCAAATGGACAGTCTAACACGTTTTTTTTTTTAAGATTTGTATGAAATTTAATGGGTATTTTATATGTGTATAATGGTAAAAAAGTCATTTGCATGGTTACTGGTTGGAGATGCTAAGGGAAACTCTAATTATTTGCAATGTTTTTCTGGTAAAATGATGCTGTAGAAGTTTTGTTCCTTGTATTGAGATAAAAAGTACTTTACCTGATATCTTCTGACAAGAACATTTCTGTGAGTACATCATATTATGTCATATGTTTTAATTACTTGCTTGAATAATTTAGATTTTAATGTATTACTTGAGTTAGAGAACGGCTGAAAAACCAGAACATGCTATCAGTTACAGGTATCTGTTTTTGTCTCTTTTACAGTATCTTTCTCTTAAGTTTGATGGTAAAACTGGCAAACTAAAGAAAATGGTCAACTTGGCCACTGGTATAGACCTTGATGTCCAACAGGATATAGTGTATTACTTTGGTTACCAAGGCAACTGTTCCAAAGACATTTTCCAGGCATCTGGTGCCTACATTTTCCGTCCAAATGAAACGGAACCCAAAAGCTGGGCAGGACCTAGTGCTGCCACTCAGTTGTCAGTAAGTAGAATTTTATAGGATTTATCAAGTGTTTCTTAAAAGTAAAACAAGGTATTCATTATCTTTTAACCTTTTAATATGTAATTCTTAGTTTTAACAACCCTAAAAAAAGGAGAACTTTTAAAAACCTGGTTGGAGAAGAAGAAAATGCTGGTTACCAGCATTTTCTCCTTTTCCAGCAATGTTTTCTACCTAAACAAAGATAGAAATCATCATTTGAGTTACATTTATTTCGTCATCTGCACATGCTTTCAGTTTGGTAAAGTCCAAAATTTTGTTGTTTAGTGAAAAGTTAACCATAAGCTCCTACAGACATTTTTTTTAGTCCTGCAGCAATCTGACCTTTGACCAGTTCATACTGGCAGATGATGGGATTGCTGGTTACAATCAATTTCTCAAAATGAACAGAGATGTCTTCATATAGTTGTCAACAGCAAGTATTTCAAACACATTACCACACAATCCCTACTTTTGACGAGCCTGAGAGAGAATCCTTAAAAAAAAACGTTGAGAGAGAATCCTTAAAAAAAAACATTGTGGGAAAAGGAGCATATAGTTGTCTACAGAAAGTATGTTAAACACATTACAACACAATCCCTACTTTTGACGACCCTGAGAGAGAAGTTGATGTCTGCAAATGCTTTCGATTTGGACAAGCCTAAAATATTGTTGTTTGGTAATAATTTAGGAAGTTACATGGTTATCTCAATTAAAACTTAGAAATTGAATATGTTATTTGCGCTTTCAATTTGAGCGAGTTGAAGGATTTATCATTTGGTAAAGGGTTAAACTACAATATCTTTCCGAGATGCAGATTTGAAGGGTTATTGATTTCTAAAACATTGCTCATCTCTTGACTTTTTCCCAAACAATCCATGGTTTTTACAACTAGAAGCCTTTTGAAATCATTGTGGGAAAAGAAAAAAATACTGGTAACCAGCATTTTCTCCATTTCCCACAATGATTTCTACTCTTCATGTCAAGTTTGAATTTTTTATTAATGTTTATTTTGTTGTCTGCGAATTGGACAAGTCCAGAATTTGTCGTTTGGTAAAGAGTTCGACTTTTCTAGGAGTCTCTCATTTCAGGGCCTTACTTTATGTTCATGGTACCTGTTGTGTCTTATTGACGTACAAAGGTTGAAACTGCAAGTCTGTGTTTTTGTTTTCTTTTATATATAGGGTCCCCTTGTAAGTGAAGTATACATGTCATACAGCCCCTGGATCTCGCAGGTTATAAGAATGTACAAAGATTCTAAACATGTAGAATTAGAATGGACTGTTGGCCCCATCCCTATCAAGTGAGATATTTTGCAACTTTTACAAAGCTAGATACAACTTTATTTTTTTGTTACAGCATAGATTAAGGTTACACTGCCAGTACCATGTATTCAGATTGTTCATCTACATTGTCCTTCTTTTGATATCCTGTTAACTCTTTACTAAACAACAAAATTTTTGTAAGGACCCAAATTGAAAGTACTTGAACAATATAAATCACCTGTTGCTAAAGCAATTATTTCTCTCTTTGATAGAGTAGAGTTTAATGTGGGAAAAGGAGAAAATGCTGATTACCAGCCTTTCCTTCTTTTCCCATAATGTTTTCCAAGACTTTCCTTTGGGTGGTTTAAAGTTTGGATTCTATGGTAAACAGTTAAACCTGTTGTGCAAATATGACATCTATGTCTTTTTTTCTTCTCTCAGAATCTCTTAAACCTTATACCCTCATTTCAAATGTTTCTCCTTTGTATCAGTATGTTGTATTCAGTGTATGCTTTTCCAAAGCCAGCCTGTACAATAATTAATGAAAGCATTTATAAGCTTGTAAAGTTTTATGCTAGATTATATGCTCAGTTTTACATAAACTGCTTTAATACAAATAAAATATGTATTGTTGATATGGAAAACATTACCACACAATGACAACTATTGGCGATCCTGAGGAAAAAGCCTTTTGAAAACGTAGTGGGAAAAGAAAAAAATGCTGATAACCAGTATTTTCTCCTTTCCCCACAAAGTTTTCTACTCTATCAAAGGGAAATTGCATCATGTTAGCCACAATAAAATTGCTGTCTGCAAATGCCATGTGGTAAAGGGTTAAGGTACAGCGCCTATCCTGCACAATACTATCAAAAACTATCCATATCAGTGACATACACAACTACAATTAAAGTTATTTCTTGTCAAATTATTTAAAAACTATCTCGGTAACTTACAAAGAATACTTGAAGTAATCTTAGTAGGGTACCAGCTAACTACTTTTCAGACAACAATATCTTTACCCACAATATTGTTTTAAAAGCCTTCTTTGTCAGAACTGTAAAACCTTGGCAAAGGGTGACTATTTTGGAATACTAAAGGTTAACTCAAGCCTATAGTAATTAGGTTTTGATCAATAGCTTTGAAATGGTTTACATGTGTTGAATTGTTTCCTTGTGAGAATTTTTTTAAGTCATAAGCTACATAATGTTCCACCATAAATTTCTTCAACAGAGATAAAGCTGGAAAGGAAATAGTTGCAAGATTTGAAACTGGTTTGAACTCCCAAGGGTTGTTTTACACAGATGCCAATGGACGAGAGATACTGGAGAGAAGGTATAGCTGTAATTAATAGCTTAACTCTTTACCAAACAACAAAGTTTTTGACTTTCCTAGATTAGAAGCATTTTCAGATGACACATTGATACTCAACAGCTACACTACCATCTCCTGTTAACAAAATTTTGGACTGGACCAAGTTTAATGCATGTGCAGACTACTTGTTAAATGTTGAAATGATTGTATTTTTCTCTTAGTGTTGAAACCTTGTGGGAAAAGAAGAAAATGTCGAGCTGTTTCCCCAGGGTCATTAAAACTGAGTATTGTGCGATGAAAAGTTAACTATACTGGATCACTCCAAAGTGGTTGATACAAAAGTTGTATAATAAATACAAATCCTTTACTATGTTATGTTTTTTAATTACACACATTAGTGAAACATTTTCACTGTATAATAAGCAATATTGAATATGTCCATTCCTATTTTAGTTATTTATACATGGTCCTTTGGTTTAAACCTGTAGGAAACATAGAATGAAGTGAGTTTGGTTTAAACCTGTAGGAAACATAGAATGATATGAGTTTGGTTTAAACCTGTAGGAAACATTATAATGATGTGAGTTTGGTTTAAACCTGTAGGAAACATACAGTGATGTGAGTTTCTATCCAGATTAAAATTGGAAGGCATTGAACTTGAACATCATTGAATACTTGTTGGTACCTTAGGGGTATTCTAGCAAACAATGGAATGTAATTTCTTTTAATCCTAAAAAATCTGTTTTCAATTATTTGGTATTTAAATAGTTAACTAGTGCATGTTTCTTAGATGGTAGTTTTATATTTTCCAGTAATTCATGGTGTGTTAGACCTTTTTTGTCATAGGCTGGGAGTAAGTTGAAAGAGACCGATTTTCACAAACCTGTTCATAATATTAACCCTTGACCAAACAACAAAACTTTGGACTAGACCATATTAAAGCATTTGCAGACCACAAGTAAATCAAGTAATGATTTTTACCTTTGATCAGATAGAAATCTTTATGGGAAAAGGAGAAATGCTGTTTAAACAGCATTTTCTCCTTTTCCTACAATGTTTCAAAAGCATTCTTCTTCAGGGTCATTAAAACTTAGACTTGTTTGGTAAAGAGTTAAATAGGTAGCACCTTAGGAGACTAGTCTAATAAATTTGTAGAGCTTATAGTTATGGCCTTTGAAAATTAGTAAGTGGCTTTATTTACCTACAGCCATTTTCTATGTATTCTGGCAGTAGAACTTGGACTGGTTGTTGTTTAAGAACCCAAGTGAAATGTTAGATGTATATTTACTTGTTCAACCAAATCACAGATTTTTAGAATGGTTCCATTTGAAAGCATATACAGACACAAATTGGATATGGCAGAAAAAATGGATTTAACTTTGAAAAGGTTAATATCATTTTTGAAAAAGAATGGAATACTGTTACCAGTTCTTCACTCTCTTTCCACATTTGCTTTAACTATTTTTTCTAAGGGTTGTTAAAACTGGGGATTGTGTTGTTAAATGCTGACAAAAAAAATCGTATTTCAGACGTGATTACCGTCCCACATGGAATTTAAACCAGACAGAACCTGTCGCAGGCAATTACTATCCAATCAACAGTAGAATCTACCTCCAGGTAACTATCAACTCTTTCCCAAACAAGCCCTGGTTTTTTTGTGTCTGCAGTAAGTCTTTTGAAAACACTGTGGAAAAAGGAGAAATTGCTCATAATGAGCAATTTCTCATTTTCCCACAGTGTTTTCTACCCTTTTTGAGAACTTTCTGCCATTTTCTCCAAATCTAAAATTGTCGTCTGGAAACTCTTTTGGTTTGGAAGAGTCCAAAATTTGTCCTTTGGGAAATGGTTTATTCTCTACCAAACGACAAATTTTAGACAGGCCCAAAATAAAAGCATTTGCAAATGAAAAATTTAATTTGACTCAAAAAATGATTTTTTTGGGGAAAGAGTGGATAACATTGTGGAAAAGGGAGAGAATACTGCTTTGGAACATTTCGTCCTTTTCCCACAATTTTTCAAAAGGTTTCTTTCTCATAATCGAGAAAACAGAAGATTATTTGGTAAAGAGTTAATCTACACATATTACCAAATGATCTGGTTTTTCTATGACCCTTGGAGAAGTAGACTTGAAAACAGTGTAAAAAAAAAAGAAACAGCTTGTTACTTGTTTTTTTTTTCACAGTTTTACTTAGCTTTCCAATAGATAAACCTGTCTTTTAGCTACAGTGATTTTCAGCTTTTACCGAGACAAGTCCTATCTTTTTAGCCACACCAGTCTTGCATTCTTAAAATGCACCCAGAAAAGATTTTATTGTCTGGGTTTAAAAGAATCAGCTTATTCCAATAAACTCTTTTTCTAAGTACATATAATATTTAACCCTTTTCCCACACAAAGTTTTCTACACTTTTAAATAGCAAATTGGATTATTTAAGTCAAATTCAATTAAACCAGAAATGCTTTTAAATCAAACAGGATCAGAAGTAGTCTATGTGCTAAATATTAAGCTATAAGTAAATATAGAGCTAGTATTTTTATCAAGTATTAACCTTGTCTTTCACATTAAACTCTTTGCCAAAGAATCCCTAGTTTTTATGACCTTTGAAAGGGAGGCTTTTGAAAACATCTTGGGAAAAGGAGAAAACGCTGGTAACCAGCATTTTCTCTTTTCCCACAATGTTTTCTATCCTATCAGAGACAGGAATTGTCATTTTAGTTGCATTTAAATTGTTGTTTGCTAATGCTTTCAGTTTAGACCAGTCTGAAATTTTATTGTTTGGTAAAGAGTTAATCATTACCAACCAACAAAATTTTACATTAGTCTGAATTTAAAGCACAGTCAGCTAATTAAATTTAGGTCAGGTAATGAGAACTGTATTCAATAAGGTAGAAAATGTAGGAAAATGCTGTTAGCCAGCATTTTCTCCATCTCCCATAATGTTTTCAAAAGTAATCATGGCAAATTGTCGTAATTCTAAATTCTTCTGCAGGATAAAGCTGCTAACCAACAGTTTACTATATTAAATGATAGATCTCAGGGAGGTGGCAGTATTAAGGATGGACAGTTGGAAATCATGGTAAGTGGTAGTACTATTGCTGATTTCTAGTCTCTGAGACTAGAACAGTCGGAGGATATTTGTTTTTTCATTGAAAGGTCGGATTAATTTCATCAAGTAAACATCATCAGTAAAATTTTCATGGGTGGCATTTCTGCTCATGAAAGTATTACTGATGATGGTCACTCAGTTTGATAAATACCTATTTTTCACACACAAAAAAGAAAATCTACTATATCAGACTTGTAACTCCTTTTTAAGGGGGCTTTAATCAAAACAGTACAGTTGTTTTGTAATTCCTAATGGCATAGCTCTTCAACATAAGAATGTTTTCAGTGTTACATAAAGTGCATGAAATAGAGGGTTAATGCGCCTAAATGACTTCATATGTTCGTCTTGTTGAATGGCGCTCACAGGTTACCTTGGTAACTGGTGCACTGGAACTGCTGTCTCTGATTTCACTTGAAGAGTTACAGAAATGTTTATGGTTAATTTCACTGGTTGTGACCATGGATTATCAAACCTTATAATCCACTGTTATTTCCTAATAAATTAACAAATAGGATGAAATGTGGAATATTTGGGTTAGCTCCTCACAAAATGACAAATTTTAGACTTATTCATGTTGTAAGGGGATTGTTTGGAAAGGTATTAAAGTGGAACCTCAAGTTACAAGACAATTCTTGTATCTCAAAAAATTTAAGGGAAGGAGAGTATCATTTTTCAACACCATGTAAAACCTTGTTGCATATTAAGACTAGTGTCATCTTAGATGTTAATGCCCATTATTCCAAATGGTTTTCCAAAGTTGTTGGCTTTATGGCCATGAAAGTTTATGTTTATGCAGTAATGACCTAAATTGTTTTGTTACGCATATGCTTGATGTTTTTGTAGCTACATCGCAGATTATTGGTAGATGATCATTTTGGTGTTGGGGAGCCACTCAATGAAACAGGAGCTGATGGGGAAGGTTTAATTGTTAGAGGTAAGCTGTATATTTCATTTTATTATATACCTATAAATTTTCTAGTTTAAATGTATGTGTGGCATGTGGATAACATATTACACAGCAGAAAATACATCTGTATCTGCACCACATGAAATACAACTTCAAATAAGGTATGATTATGTATCTGGAATATGAATGTAATTACTTGCCATTTGATTGGTCAAAATCTTGGGCTGTAATATTTGTGCACCTTTCACAGTAATAAAGTTTTTGCCTGCATCAAATAATTGGTGTCAATAACTGCACTATTTTGTTAGATATGTAAAGTTTAGGTATACCGGTGATGTAGTATAATTAAGAAATAATCTTCTTTCTATCGTGGTATATCGTTCAATAAACCACAGTTGTGAGTTATGAGGCACAATAAATAATCCACAAGGGCGATAGCCCGAGTGGGTTATTCATTGCGCCTCGTAACTCACAACGTGATTTATTGAACGATATACCACGATAGAAAGAAGATTATTTCGATTCTAACTTGGCCAATTCTTAATGAAAGAAAAACAAGTTCAAACTAAGAGTAAAAACGCGGATGAAGATAATGTTCCATTGAATAACTCACTCATTGAATGACGTCACTCTACGTGGATTGTCGCAGATTTTACCACGTTTTCCTTGCACTGTGTTTATAGAGCCAGTTGCGTGTCATGTTCGAATAAAGGATAACCATGTTGTGTAGTAACTTTCCTGATTCTTGTGTGTTCTTCTTGCAACATCAAGCCCAGATTCTTTCAGATATTCCTGTGCCATCTTGGTTGACAATTGGTCTATTGCTATATACAATTTTGTCACTCTGTTTCATGCATATACAAGCACCAGGATAGCTTCTAGCCTCTACAATATGATATTCTATATTATAGTCACTTCTTTCCACATTTATTAGAGTGTCGTATGTCTGCACTCATTTAGTGCTTAACCCCTTACCAAACAATCCCTGGTTTTTACGACACTGAGATAGAAGCCTTTTGAAAACATTGTGGGAAAATGAGAAAATGCTGGTAACCAGCATTTTCTCCTTTTCCCACAATGTTTTCTACCCTGCTGGAAACAAATTTCAATTTTTAAGCTATGTTTATTTTGTCCTCTGCAAGTGCTTTTAATTTGAACCAGTCTAAAATTTTGTCGCTTGGGAAAGGGTTAATAGATGAATATGGATGCTCTCAATCTGAAGTAAAGACTGATGCTTAGATGTTATGCATGACTTATGTATACCAGTAATCTGTCATTTTTCAGTTTATTGATATTCTTTATCTTGAATAACATTTTATTGATTACAAAGGACAAAAAAGTTTTTTAGTCATCGAAGATATTTTACCAATTTACAGGTAAATTGTACATGATGATGGACACAATAGAAAACTCCCCAAAACGTCACCGAGATCTTGCCCAAAAGTTGTTTTACCAGCCAGTACCCTCATTTTCTGTGACAGAGAAAAAATATCCAGACTACATTGGATACTACAGAACTACTGTTAGTAAACCAACTAATTATGCTAATTTTTATAGTCAGCATTATATCCAGAATTCCAGATTACCAAACGTATGAACTCTTTACCAAACGACAAGTTTTTAGACTGGTCCAAGTTAAAAGCACTTGCAGATGACAAAATGAAAGTGACTGGAAATTTATATCAAAGAGGACAGAAAGCATTGTGGGGAAAGGAGAAAATGCTGGTTACCAGATTGCACAGTGAAGGAGAATGCATGGTGAAGGAGAATGCACAGTGAAGGAGAATGGTCCTTTGACATCCAGAAAATTTACCGATAGCAGGAACTGTTGACCAATATTAGCCCACGCACTCCATGCACTTTTTCACAGAGCATTAATCATATACAGCACTATTTTATGATATGGTAAATCTTTTTCAGTGGTCAGGAATGAATACAGCTCTGCCGGAAAATGTGAATTTGTTAACCTTAGAGCAGCTTAATGAACCGGGGCAGCAGAATATGACCTACTTGGTGAGACTGGAACATTTTTATGAGAAGAATGAGGACCCTGTTTTATCGCAACCAGTCAGCATTCAGTTAGAGGTCAGTAGGATCACGGATTGTTAGTTTTAATTCAAAGGCATTCAGGTTATGAGGAACTTAGCTGCCTATAAATGTAATAGTTAAGACTTCTATATTACATTATATATACTAATATATTGCATTATTAATTAACTAATGGATATACATGTATAGAAGTTATACATGGAAATCAGTCCATGGGATACTGGTCACAGTTCTTACTTTGTATGGTAAACAGGTCGTGATCCTGGCTTAATACGACTTGACCTGCAATCATTACAGTTGACCTCATATCAATATTGATGATCCACGACCAATACAGAAATCCTTAAGCGTGATTGGTCAAAAGTTCAGTCGAGTGATCAAACTATTATATATGTCTCTGAAATGGTAGAAGACATCGTTGGAAAATGAGAAAATACTGGTTACTAGCATTTTCCTCCTATACCCATCATGACTGTTTTCAACAGCTCTCTACTTAACCCTTTACCAAACAATTCCTAGTTTTTATGACCCTGAGATAGAAGGCTTTTGAAAACATTGTGGGAAAAGGAGAAAATGCTTGTAACTAGCATTTTCTCCTTTTCTCACAATGTTTTCTGCTCCTCTGTAAACAAATGTCAATTTTTGAGTTACATTTATTTTGTCATCTGCAAATGCTTTCAATTTAGACCAGTTCAAAGTTTTGTTGTTTGGTAAAAGAGTTAAATGTTATTAAAATTCTGGATCTTGTAGTAAAAGATAAGTGTCATAGTAAGAGACACACAGCCAATGTATGGAAGGTAATGTACCTGTATCATGTATGAAGATTTGAGGCAATGTATTCTTTAATCTTTCAGAACTTGTTTCAACCATTCAACATTTTACACTTAGAGGAGCTGATACTTGGTGCTAATCTACCAGTGTCGGAGTTACAGAGATTGAAATGGAAAACAACTGATGATATCCAAGCTCAGGATGATGATACTCTATATTACAGTAAGATTATTTCCATGAATGTTCCTGTTTAACTCTTTACCAAAGAACAGAATTTTAGACTGCTCCCAATTGAAAGCACTTACAGACAACAGGAAAGTGTGGATAGGTGTGCTAGCTGCAGTATGTCTGAAATATTGTTGAAAATTGGGTCAAACATCTATTTATAAAATCCTATGAATTCACAAACAGTGGTCTAGTATATTCTGTTTTTTTTTTTTTTCTTTTTCAGAGAGCTTATACAAAAGATCCAGTAAAAGAGAGGCTAGCATTCCAGAAGTCACACTCAATCCAATGGAGATTAGAACATTCCATGCTACTGTCAGTGAATTTAGCCACAACTATCAACATTAGATTTTTGTAATTAGGAAAAGAAAGCTGGGATACATTGCAATAAAGTCATAATATTTTATAATGCCCTCTGGAAATGCACAAGACAGAAAATATAATCAAGACATTAGCCCGTTACCACATGATCTCAAGTTTTAACAACTCTGAGATAGAAGAATTTATAAAACTTTGTGAAAAAAGGAGGAAATGCTAGATACCAGCATTTTATACTATTATTCAAAAACATTTTAACTATTATCTGTAAATTCCTTCAATATGGAGAAATCCAAAGTTTTGCAGTGTTGTAAAGCATAAACTCTTTACCACACAATCCCCACTTTTAACAAACCTTAGAAAAAAAGCTTTTGAAAACATTGTAGGAAAAGGAGAAAATGCAGGTAACCATGCTCAGTCGTTCAATCATTGGATTATGTGGTAATGGGTTATAAAATAAACTCTAAGATCAGTAATTGTTGTATTGTCTGCTGATATTTCTGTCTCAGCTAGTAAGATAGTAAGTTTTGGAATTAAGAATTTGGGCTGACTTGTAAATGGTATGCGAGTACCAGAATGTCCTTCAATTTTTAAGGGATTGTGTGAAACAACTGCGTGAAACACTTGTTGAACACTTTTTTCCCATATATTATTTACCTGAATGAGTATATGGCTTGTAGATAAAGTCATTTGATCGATTGTACATTGTAATAGCTGTGATAAATTGATTCTGATGTACATGTACTAGTATTTTATACTTTGTATGGTGGAAAGATATACAAATTTTATCATAGTTTTATTCATAAGATTGAAAGAAAAAGGTCTGCAGAAATATTTTTTTGCTATTTTTGATTTTCTATAGAGCAACTGGTTGGGTCCTTCATGATATACATGTACATTCCCTTTCTTGTAAACAGAGTTCTTTTCTTTTTAACCCTTTAACTGATATGCCAATTTGAGGCTCTTCTGTTTCAGCAGCAAATAAAGATATGATGTCAAAAATGTCGACAAATGAAGATACAAATATCTGATTGAGTGGAAAACATTGTGGGAAAAGGAGAAATATTATTAGTCCCCAGAAATTTGTAAGCATGATTGTAATGACCTGTCAGAGTAAGATTCTGTTAACCTTTTACCACACAATGACGACTTTTAACGCCCTGGAGAAAGAAGCCTCTTGAAAACATTGTGGGAAAAGGAGAAAATGCTGGTAACCAGCATTTAGTCTTTGTCCCACAAAGTTTTTTACCCTATCGACGCAAAATTGCACCATTTGAACCACTTTGAAGTTGTCGTCTGCAAATGCTTTCAATTTGGATACATCTGAAATTTTGCTGTGTAGTAACGGGTTAAAATGTATTAATACATTCATCGTGAAATAACATTTTACTCTTTCTCACACAGCAGAGTTTTATACTTGTCCAAGTTGAAAGCATCAGCAGACAACAAATAAAATTATTCATCCTTATGTTTTCAAAAGCATTGTTCCTCAAGGTAGTCAAAACTTAGGATTATGTGGTAAACAGTAAATGAATTCCACTGGCTTGTCATTGAATATTGATAAATGTTGTCATTCTATCTTTTGTTTTCAGGTTTATTGTTTAACATATGTTCAGACCATGTTCCTAGCATCCAGGTTTGTCTGAAACATGGTGTGCCATGAGATTTTGTATGTTTTTCCTCCTTTTACCAAGTTTAGGCAAGTCTCTTAACGGTACCTCACAGTATCCTTGACAAGCTGTTTAGGGAACCCTATATTTACATGTTTTTTGACAACCATGTACGAACCGGGATTGATGTCATTCCAAGCAGAGGAAACAGATAAGCAATCTTGTCAGACCGTGACTGCAGGGGTTGCCATGCCAGATTTTTTACTATCAAAAAATTTGCCAAAGAGTCCTGGTACTGCTGAGAAACCCAACACACCGTAGCAGAATGAGTTGATCTTTGCATTCTACTATGCCCTGATCAATACCAGTGAAAAAAGGGCCTCCACATCTAAATATAGATTGTTTCTGAGTATTGTTATTTGCTGACAAGTTCTGATGCAATCCAGTTTGGTAATTCTTTTCCTCTGTGTTGTATTACATTAATCCCAATTTTGTCCATGGTTTTCAGAAACAGGGCTGCCAGGCACATAGTGTAAACGTAGGGTTAAGGTGGAAATTCAGATGTTAGTATGTGTTATTAGAGAACTATTTTTTGCCGTTTTCCAAATTGATGGCTTTGATAATTATGCAAAAATTATGATTATAATAATAGTATCATGCAATTAAAAATGAAATTGTAAGTTAGCCGGTGTGTACCTTTGTTTACTTACTCGATATCATTGATTAAAGAAACAATCAAATGTACAATTGTATGTTAGGCATGATTTTCCTTATCATTGTTGAATAATTATAGAATTAAATTTATCTATTTTGTTAAATATTTTCATTTTTTGAATTGCTGTGTGAAATTGTTCCCTTTAAACAGAGCAATTTGTGGCTCAATGGATCTGAAGGAAAAATCCACACTTTCGTGTGCAGTTTTAGACTGGCCCTGTAGTGTAATCATACACAAGAATTAAGTATTCAGTAACTTACTGTGGAAGTCTTGATAGATGCATGCAGGAACCAAATCTCATTGCTTTAAGCCCTGGACTTCAACTGGAATTTAACCCTTTACCAGAAGACATAATTTTAGCCCAGTCCAAATGGAAAGCATTTGCGGATGACAATTTCAATGTGGCTTAAATGGCGCAATTGTTTATTGATAGAGTAGAAAACATTATGAAAATCCACACTTAAGTGTGCAGTTTTAGACTGGCCATGTAAAAGTTTAAACATATTTATTTTACATCGATTGAGAAACAAGTTCTCACAACTTATACTAATCTCTCTTGATTCTGCTTCCTGGGAGCAACACCAGTAGTTGTGCCGAATGTGCGGGCCAATGAAAAATCCCAAAGTTGACACCCACTCATGGGTATCCAACTTAGGATCCATAGGTTATGATGCCGATGCTCTACCATGGCCACGGACACAACTGGCCATGTAGTGTAATCATACACAAGAATTATTTAATTAATAACTTCAAGTGGAAGTCTTGATAGATGTATATGGGAACCACATCTCATTGTTCTAAGCCCTGTCGTTCAAGTTGAATTTTAACCCTTTACCAGACAAAATTTTAGCCCTGTCCAAATTGAAAGCATTTTCAGAAGATAATTTCCATATGGCTCAAATGGTGCAATTGTTTATTGATAGGGTGGAAAACAATGTTTTCAAAGGGCTTCTTTCCGAGGATCATCATGTCATCATTGTGTGGGAAAGGATTAAGTAAAAATCATGTTCTAGATAAAAGATTTTTGAAAGAATTCAAATCTAGGGGCTGTTACAGTAACCTTTTCAATGGTTGATTGTCTGATTCTGCAATCTACTTGTTGCATAAAGCTTAGTAAAGGGCAATAATTGAAGGGGTGGCAGAGTTAATTAAGTCCAAACTTGGCCATACTCTTTCTGGGGGTTGATTATGATCATTGCATCAAGATTCATTCTTCTCTCACCACTAAACATTGTTTCACTGACATTTGTGGGAAAGCAGCAGGTGGTTTCTAAAGAGTTTTTTGTCAAAATTACAGGGCAAAGAAGCATAAATGCACATGCAAGTCATATACAAACACAATAGTGTTGATAAAATCAATAAATGCCAATAAGCAAAGCAATGTTGTTAGTCTTTGAGAAGATATTTGAGTTTTTTCCTCTAAAATTTCTTCACAAAACAAGATTCCTGGAGCAAAGCCACGTAGATACACTTTAAGAAATCTTTAAAGAGGTTGACTGTATTGTTATTGTAGAAAGATTAGCAGTTTCAACATTGCTATTTGATTGGCTCGCATGCTCTGACATGAAAAATCAATACTGTGGGCATATTTCTTTTGCTGCTCCGAACATGTTCTAGGTCAATGGAGTATTTCGGAACACTGTGCCGTGTTCTTCAAAATATGTTCTGACTGTTCTAAATCAATCAAGGTGCAGTGCACCTGCTGAACGGTTGCTAGGTGATATAAAAATGGCTGAAAGGTGTACAACTCTTCATGGCCAAAATTGCAATATCTTCTTTATGATATGAATGCCATAAATAAGAGCATTATAGACTTCAACTTGTCTCTACTCCCTCTCCGCAGCTAATCATATCCTTCATTAACACAGGTGAGACAGTAGCTCTTGCAACAGCCATCATAGCGATGTATTTTCATTTTGATATGGTTTAGAACAAAGTTCTGAAAATACTCTATTCAGAAAATACTTCCAGAACAGTGTATGTGTTCTGAAATATTCCTTTCGCTCATTCCAGAACAGCATTTCCGAAAACAGAAGATTTTGCCAGGACAGATGAAAGGAATACTCCCTATGTGACCCTCTTGGGGCATTTTAACATTTCATCACACAATCCTGAGTTCTAACTACCCTGAGAAGGAAGGCCTTTGCACATATTGTGTAAGAGAGAGAAAACACTGATAACCAGTATTTTCTCCTTTTTCCACAATGTTTTGCCCCCTTTCATAGGTAAATCCCAGAATTCAAGCCTCGTTTTACTTTTTGACTGCAAATATTTTCAATACAGACAATAACTCAACATTTTGTTGTTTGGTGACAAGCTAGGTATGCTATGCTCAGTTGGATTGGAAAATATTGCACTAACACTATCACAGTTTGCATACATCACTTTTATTTACTGTACAACTTTTTGCCATTGACTACACAAACTACTAACAAATATAAAGCTAAATGCATGTGTATGACTAAATAACTTCATCCTTATAAGCTGTTTAATAATGATACATAAAGATAAAATTCAAATGTTACTGGAATTATCCTTTCCCCCCAAAATAATTTGGACTCTTCCACATTCAAGACACATGCAGACTAAATATTTGAAATTGGTGAGCTTATGTTCCATGATAGGATAGAGAACATTATGGGAATGGGAGAAAATGCTGCTTTTCAAAGGCTGTCTTCCATAGAGTTATCACAGGATTGTTCTGTATAGGATTAGTCATGATACAAAGTGAATCAAGAGAAATGAAATTAATTAACTCCTTATCAAACAACAAAATTTTAAACACAAGTGCAAATTGAAAGTATTTGCTGATGTCAAAATAAGTTTGAATCAAAAATTGAAATTTGATTTGGAAAGATAGAAAATATTGTGGGAAAAGGAGAAAATGCTGGTTACCAGCATTTTCTCCTTTCCCTACAATGTTTTCAAAGGCTGTCTTTCTAAGGGTCGTTAAAGTCAGGATTGTGTGGTAAAGAGTTAAGGAGTTTTTCATTCTCATGTCACAACATTTCAAATCTGCATCAGAGTGGCTTAAAAATATCTCCGGATATGAAGTTCAGAGGTAGTACAACATTATCCTTTTAACCCACAGTCTTGGATTTTAGCAACCCTAGAGAAAAAGACCTTTCAAAAAATAATAGGAAAGGAAGAAAATGCTAGTCTCCTTTTTCCACATAGTTTTCTACCCTATTAGAGAAATACAGCTGATTTGAACTAATTTAAAATTTGTTTTTTGCTGGCAGTTATTTTTAGTATGGAAGAGTTAAGAGCTTATTTGAGAAAAGAAAGCTGATGCAGATTTCTTTCTGTCCGGGCAATACATACTGCTTTTTATCAAACTTTCTACAATACACATGCTGATCTTGCTTGCCTTAAAATCATGCTTCTAGCTCAGTGTATGAAGCCTTTCTATAACAATGCATTCATTGGTCACAACATATTAACATATACACTTGACAAAAGATTCACAAATTATGTTTTGTAATAATTATAATGCAGATTTTCAAAAACATCACAAAACATTAGATCCTTTCATGTGTTTTTATTTCAAACTTTGATACAAATGTTGTAAAATTCATCTGCTGCTTTGTTTCAAACAATAAGGATTTACACAAAGATAGATGGATAGATCCTTAATGTATTATAACACCAGTTCTAGTTTTCAAAAACTCTTTGGAGAATAAGGTTATGAAAAAAAAATTTGGCAAAAAGAGCAATTACTTTTAAGAAATGTGTTTTCTTTTTATAAGCCATCAATGTTTTCCATGAAAATTAAGAAAGACAGTTTCCTGTCTTTCTTGTTCCTTTTTCAAGTGTTTCCTACATTTGTCATTTGTTGAGGCATAAAGAATTGTGTGGTAAAATGGTTGACTGATGTTAACCATGAGTTTATAAGTATGAAACAAATTATGAAATGTCTTTGCCGTATTGGAACAAAAAGGAGCAAAATATTTCTAGTTATATTCATAAAACACTGTTTGATTAAATCTTGAAATTTTCTTGCTCCTTTTTTATATTAACAGAATTCTTCTACACATTTTCGCCATTCAGTTGGTTCAGTAATGATCTTGTTTTCTTCCAGTAGGTACCAATATTTGTGTGACAAACATCAGACTGAAAAATAGAAAAGGGACCAAATAAATTGTAACTTAAAGGATATGTCCCATGCTCTGTGAAAAGGATGTATAATGCATCTGAAAAAATGTATTAACCCTTTACCAGATGATGTCAACCTTTCACAAGCAATTTCGTTGAAATGATATCCCCAGCCAAAAAAGGGTCTCAGCAAAATCAGTTATTGTACATATGTATGAAGTTTCACAAAATTCCGTCCAATGGTACCAGGAAAGACGGAAGGAAGGACAAACAGACAACGCCAAACTATATCCCTCTGCCTTTGGCAAGGGTAACAAGCCTGGGAAAGATGCCTTTTGAAAACATTGTAGGATCAGTAGAAAATGCTGGTAGCATTTTCTCCTTTTCCCCACAATGTTTTTGTACACTATGAAAGAAAAACTTCCACATTTGAGCCAAAATGACATCAATTTGCTCTCAATTTGGACTAGGTTAAAACTTTGTCATTTGCTTAAGGATTAATCTAAGTCAGTCTGCTTGACCTCTGTCAAAAAGTTTTTGCCTTTGGTCAATTTTCTGCATGTCAGTGGACCATTCTACTTCAAAATATAGCCAGTTATAAGATAAAACATATTTTATAGATCCATAATTCTGCGATAATTTGCTTGATAGTAATGCACCATTCAGGCATGGAACTGAGGCCCAAAGCAAAAATTTAAAAAAGGATGATCATCTTTTCCACGCTCTGCAAACCTGGACGCCACCATTTTGAAGGAAAAATTCTCCAGTTTTGGAGGAACGCTTTCCTCAATGGAGGTACTATTTATACACAATAGCTGTGGTGTTTTTTTACCAAAGCGTGAGTTTGGTCGTTTTCGATATGTTTTTGGTGTAATAGACAATTTCACATTGTCATCTTCACAAGAATATCCATACTTTTGTAAGGGTATGATGTATTGTAACACCTGCATCATGTTTGGCCACCTCTGGGCCTTTTAATCAGGCAGCAGAATGTTCCCAATTTGTCAATTTGTGGTCACTTTACTTACCCTGTCTAATAACTGTGAATATAAATCTTGCATGGCCTCAATTTTGCTTTCCACCAGTTTTTGCTCTTTTTTGTCCTCTGTTTCAAGCCTTTTCTTACACTGAAGAGCTTTGGCCCTTTTCGCTGAGTTTGAGTCTTGTTTCTGTAAGAACTCTTCTTTGTCCCTGAAATAATAGGGACAAGTTGTCATGGCCTTCTAAAAAATGTCAATTCTTCAAATCTTTTACCAAATTTAACCCTTTACTAAATGACAACATTTCAGACTTGTCCAAATTGAATGTATCTGCAGATGACAAAATTAACATAATACCAGCATTTTCTCCTTTTCCCACAATGTTTTCATCAGGTTTCTTCCTGGGGGTCGTAAAACCCATGGATTGTTTGGGAAAGGGGTAAAGCATTTGTAGAGGACACAACAAAATGATGATTTCAGCTGGTCACTAGCATGTTAACCTTTTCGCACAATAATTTCTAACCTTTTACACTATTTGAAAAATATTTCAGTTGCCATCTGCAAATGCTATGAATTTGGACGAGACTAAAATTTCTCCAGCTGGTAAAGGTTTAACAATCAAGTAGTGGCATGATCATTTTTTAAAACTATCAGTTACATAATACTATTTAACACAGGTCTGTAGTGTCCCATGAATGAAATATCTACAGGCAATTATGTTGACTATTTACTCTGTCAAAGAAGGCTCACTGTTGAATTGATCTTTTACAGAAATAAAGTTTAGTCAAAATTTTCAAAAGTTGTTTGATCACATGATTCCAGGTGATTGACTATTTTAGGGTTATGTTTTCAACAGAGTATTGCACAAACAATTTGTATGAATGAAAGAAGGAATGTTTATTCATGTTGCAAATACAGCTCTACTTACTTAGCATGCACATATGTTTTAAAAATTCATAAAGGGTAAATATCTTATGAAATGGCTGAAACAATATGTATTTGAAGCTGTTGTTATCAGCGAAATATCTATTTCCCAAAGTATTGTATACCTGTTAACTCTTTACCACACGAGAAAAATTTAGACTGGTCCAAAATGAAAGCATTTGCAGATGACAAAATAGAATTGACTGAAAAATTGCAATTTGTTCTGGGAAGGGTAGAAAATACTGTGGGAATAGGAGAAAATGCTGGCTACCAGCATTTTCTCCTTTTCCCACAGTTTTTTCAAAAGGCTTCTTTCTCAGGGGCGTCAAAAGTAGGGATTGTGTAGTAATGGGTTAACTCTTTCCTTTAATATAAAGCCTTTAAAAACATTGTGTAAAAATGAAAATGCTGGTAACCAGCACTTTCTCCTTTTCCCAAAATGTTTTCTTCTCTTTCCTAAATAATTTTGAATGTTTTAATCATATTCAGTTTTTGTAGTCTGCAAATGGACTATTCTACAATTTTGTTGTAATAGTAAAGAGTTAAAGGTGGCCCTTCAGATTTTGGGATGATAATTTTACAAAAATGCAAAAAAATCATCCTTATACTCCTATAGCCTTTTAATTTGCGTTCATAAAACCCCAGCAGTCGAAAACCATCCGATAACACGAGAAATTGGAGATTTATTACGGACCAGGTTGACACCAACAGGAGACACATTCTATTTTTAGATTATCAATTCTCTCATTTAAATACAGGAAAACACAGACAAAGCTTCAAACATCTGTCCGAAGAAGACATTATGGAAAATAATTATTGCATGTTTGTTATGTAATGGAATTTAAGCATTATTAGTCACTTGACATTCCCATAATGCTTTTTTGATTTTTGGCACGAAATCTAAAAATAGCTTAAGAGGCTACGTAGCTTTTTAAGGGAATAGCATAAAAAAAAATCTTTTTTTGTAATTTTATGATTCTTAATTATTGATGGTTTGTATTGTTTTTTCATATAAATTTCAATAATATATATTTCTTTTTAATTTGGTGTTATGTGAAAATTCTAAATACCCACCTTTAAGAAATCTCAGTTTAAGAACCATGTCAATTTTGTCATCTGCAGATGCTTTGAATTTGGACCAGTCCTAAATTTTTTCAAGGGTAAAGAGTTAAATAAACAAAATGCTGATGACACTTATCTGATTTTTGTTGCTTTATCAATAGATAGTAAGTGACCTACTTGTTCAGTATGTCCTGATGCTCAGCTAATACATTCATCCTGCTCTGATGTTGACAGGAAAGTTTTGCAAGTTTCTCCTGTTTGGATTGATTTGTGTCCAGCAACTTCTGTCTTCTAGCTTTCACTTCTTTATCCTGCTGCAATAAGTCCTGTATCTTGTCCTCCAGCTGGTCATTTTCCTTCTGAATCTCACTGGAATACATGTGTTACTTTTACTTATTCAAACATACTAGAAGCCTTTGAAAAATTCTTACAAATTAGGTATACTTATTCCTTCACCAGATGACCTAGTTGAGATCCAACTAAATTCGAAGGCATTTGCAGATGACAAATTCAGTGTGGCTCAAATGATGGAATTTATCTTTGAAAGGTTAGAAAACATTGTGAGAAAAGGAGAAAATGGTAGTTATCAGCATTTTCTTCTTTTCTCACACTGTTTTCAAGAGGTTCTCTCAGGGTAGCTAAAACTTGAGGCTGTTTGATAACGGTATATTATGAATTATGGTTAGATACATAATGTAAATACATGTGAAAACATGGTTGCAACTGGATTAATTACCACAAATGCAATTTTTATTACATACAGTATACATGGATCTGTATATACATATGTTGAAAAGTTTGTGGAATAATATTTGTGGTAAATACATGAACAGAAAGTTTTGCGAATTTTTCAAATTCACAAAATCATAGAAACTTTCACGTCACAAAAATTTTGACTTATACGGTTGGTCAATGCTTTAATCATAGTGTCAAATATGAAGTATCTTTCAGTTCTTAACCCTTTACCTGATATACCAATTTGAGGCTCTTTCATTTCAGCAACAAATAAAGATATGATGTCAAAAATTTGGATAAATGAGGATACAATATCTGATTGAGTGGAAAACGTGGGAAAAGGGAAAACATGGGAAAAGGAGAAATTGCTCGTTACAAGCAATTTCTCCTTTTCCAACAATGTTTTCAAAAGCTGTCTATCTTTGATACATCAAAATGAGTATCTATGGAGTAAAGGGTTAACAGAAACCAGTGTGCAGTCCAAAGCCTTGTGTCACAAAATTAATTCCAATATAGTCCAACAAAAGTTTCAGATAAATATTTATGCTCTTTTAAACAAGTTCCGTTGCATTCAACTACAACTAGAATAGGCCTGTCAATTTCACAGTATTTTCAATCTCTTTTTAAAATATGACAAAGTTATGGAATGAATCATGAAGCTATTGAACAATTAGTATTTTTTATAAGACAATTAACCTACATGTAATTCAAGAGCCATAAGAGCTTATTTTGGTTCAGAGTTTGACGCAAGTGGGAAGAGGTTCTAGTTGTTGAGTCCAGAGTGCTCAACCCATTACCATACAATCCTGACTTTTAATGACCCTGAGAAAGAAGCCATTTAAAAACATTGTGCGAAAAGGAGAAAATGCTGGTTACCTTCTTTTTCCCACACTATGAATTATCATTAATGTTCCAGAAAACCTTAACCCATTACCACACAATCCCTACTTTTGACGCCCCTGAGAAAGAAGCCTTTTGAAAACACAATGGGAAAAGGAGAAAATGCTGGTAACCAGCATTTTCTCCTTTTTCCCATAGTGTTTTCTACCCTTCCCAGAACAAATTTCAATTTTTCAGTCACCTTTATTTTGTCGTCTGCAAATGCTTTCAATTTGGACCAGTCTAAATTTTTCTCGTGTGGTAATGGGTTAACAAAACAATCCTGAGATTTGACAAATACAAGATAGAGGCAATTAAAAATATAGAAAAGGAGAAAATTATGGAAACTAGTATATTCTCTATTTCCCACAATGTTTTCTATTCTTTCAAAGAAGAATCAAATAGTATTTTTTTTCAGTTACATTATTTTGTCTTCTACCAGTGTTTTCAATTTTTCAAGTTAAGTCATTCAGTTTAGAAATAAGGAATGGCTAAGAAATTAAGATACAAAAATACAACTCTTACTTTTCTTTGTTAACACTAGAGTTTATTGCCTCTAACAATGTCAGACCTATTTCTGCACTGGCTCCACGCTGCTGATGGATCCCTATCTGTTGATGTAGCTCTCTGTTGAAAATAAGACAGCAATTAGTGCTAACTGACTGTTTTATAAGATGGTTTCTTTTTTTGCCACAATGCCTTCAAAAGTGTTCTGAAGCTTGATATTAGAGAGTCACTTCATGAGATAATGAGTTACCATATTAATTTCGTGGACAGAAAATCAGTAAAATAGAGCTATTTTTGGAAACATTCTGCCTATTGGCTGTACTCAAGCACTCTATTTGTCTCATGTATGAAACTTCAGTACAGATGTTGTGGTCAAAAGACAATCCAACTTTAGATACCAAGTCATTCAGAACATCATCTGTTTCTACAATTAAAGCATGACAACTGAAGCCGACTTATAATACCACAGAATAATAAATTGGAGTAGAATGATTAAAAAAATATACAAAAATGAAATGGGAGTAAAATAATAGATCAAAGTTTTTTTTTTCCTGTTGTGCATTTTAGTGATCTTGCAGTACCAAGTTTCCAACTTCACAGTCAGGCTGCTTTTCCACAAATATAAGGTTAACCTTTTCCAAGCAAAACAAATTAGCACTAAGTCTTAAAAAGGCAAACATATCTGAATACAACAAATTGGACCATGCCAATTCAAATGAGCTTTAATCCTCTGATTTTAGACGAAAATATTGGGGAAGACGCAGAATATTCTGGTTACCAGCATTTTCTCCTTTTCCCATCATATTTTCTCAAGTTTTCTTCCCAAGGTGCGTTTGAACTCGTTTGAAGTGAAACAACAAAAATTATTGTGAAATTCAAAGAAAAAAATACTTCAAATAAATGGCCCTGTGCATTATCACTATGCAATCGGGACTCCGTATGAGATGGAAAGGGAGCAACTATTTAATCTGAGCAATTTTTTTCTTTTTGAACGCTCTTTTTACCCTTCGATGAAAATCTTGTACTAGATTTTTCTGCTCCGGAAGAACAGAAACATGTGTCATTCAGGTAATGGATTAAATACAAGTAAGAGGCAAACCCTAGTCTCTGTCGTTTTCTGTCCTGTGTATCTCCAAGCATCTGCACTTGTTGGTTCAGGCCATCCTGCTCTGCTCTCACCTTGGTTGGTGAATGAACTATTTTTTGTGAAAGCATTTCTACTTCCTCTTTCCTTCTAAGCAGTTGGCTTTTTAACTCATCCTGAAGTGAAAATATAAATATAAAGGCAGAGAAAATGCAAAAGATGACAACAGACATTTAACAAATTCATCACAATGTGATCATTCATTCTTTGACACCCCCCCCCACCTCATGAAAGAAGGCCATGCTTTCACAAAACTACCATCACAATATATGCTGCCACATGACTGCTTTTTCAAGCAGCTAGCTAGATAGAGATCAAAGTGTTGAAATTTCTAGCACCTGCCTGGGTAGCCAAATGGATACATTGTGTTACTTTTGACCTAAAAAGGACTGATGGATGGACAGACAGATGCACAACAGACAACAGGCCATGACATAAGCCATGCTAGACTTTGTCCAGAGGAGCTAAAAAGGCCCTTTTTAGATAACACAGCTATGAATTGCAAAACCTTGTCAATAAGTGCTAGGTCACATGATGAGAAACATTTTGTGAAAATTTCATCCAAATCCCTGTAGAAATGTGGGAGCATTCACAAGAAATGAAATGAAATTTATCATGAAGCCCCTTTTTTCCATGGCACAGCTACAAATCGCAAAACCATGACAAATTTACAATATGTGATTGATCACATGATGAGAAAATTCTATGAAAATTTTATCCAAATCTGTCTGGATAAAGCTAATATATGTCGCCTTCGGCAGCATATATTCACCTTAGGTAGAGGACTTTTGAAAAAAAAAAGGAAAGAAAAAAGGGATGAATAGGAGAAATTGCTGGTATCCAGCACTACCTCCTTGAACAATATTTTTTTCAAAGTTACGAATCCCTTCTTTTGAGCTGCTTTTTAATAGCATCATCTACAACAGCAACAGTACAAAAAAAATTAAAGCCACTGCTTTTCCACAGGATATTGCCATATTAGGCAAACAAACAGCAGTCCTTTCATAAGGCAGCAACCAAGCAAGTTGCATGTACTTGATGTTGCTTAGCAGCAGAAGACATATTCTTACGAGAGACACAAACAATTCATAAAACAAGTGAAAATATTCTTGTTTTCACAGAATCTGCAGTCAAACTCTATGTAGGTGAGGCTTTTGCTTCAGATGCTGGTGAAAGTAGAGATAATACAGAATTTATGTACTGTGTTTAAACAATATTGGTCTGCTGCTAGAGGAAAGAAGCTGTCTGCAGGTGAAAATGTATTAGTTAAGACAAACTTACAGCTTTAGCAATATTCTCAGTCACTATTGTTTTGGCATCAGTTATCCCCTTCTGAGCTTGTGCTTTGGTTTGCATCAATTCATCCACTTTCATATTCCTTCTTTCTATTTCATCTTTGATCTGAAATCAATAAACATACGAAAAAATAAGATTCCTTCATCTTGACCTTTTCAGTTTTTCAACTGATAAAATTCTATTTTTGAGTATAATGAACAAAGCAAATTATCCACTCTTTTCAAAATAAAATGGTTAAATTATTTTTACTGCTACTGGTTTCACTATAGCAAGTTTGGATAAAACAAGATAGCAATGATGGCTCTGAAGTTGAAGTTGCTCAGTTGAGACCTTTGATCCAACAAGACCAATTTCCAATCACTTCAAAGAATATCAAGACAAATATTCTAACAAACTTCTATAAGTATGGACTGAACATGTGGCCTCTTGGGTGTACAGAAGCTCTCTCTCTTTGTCTCAGAAACCTACTTGTCACCCGACATGACTTATTTTCAGAATCATTGTGCATACAATTAAGACAAATATTCTGACCAACTTTCGTGAGATTTGGATTAATATCTGTCTCAGAGACCTTCATTTTAACTCATTACCAAACGACAATATTTTAGGTTCCTCCAAATGGAACAAATTTGCTGACAACAAAATCAAAGTGACTGAAAATTTGAAATTTGTTTTGTGAAGGGTAGAAAACATTGTGGGAAAAGGCGAAAATGCTGGTTACCGGTCATCAAAAGTATGGATTGTGTGGTAAGGGGTTAAACTCACAAGACTCATATTCAAACAAATTAGTGAAATTATTGAGAAAAAAACATACCAAATTCTTTTGAGTTTTGGATGAAATGTAGTCTCTAGACTGCAAAAAAAACTTTTTCCATGATTTGACCCAATCTGGTTTTGGAGCAAAGTTGTCCATTTTAAAACTAATCTGAGATACCGTCAATTCAGATTTTCTGACCTACTTACATGAGTATTAGACTAAAAACATGGCTGCAATTTCATACTTTTATTTAATGATCTGATCCAGTGACCTGATATTACACTTGAAGTGACCCATTTTCCAATTTGAACATGATATTATCAAAAAAAAATTTCTGACCACCTTTTCACATACTTGACTAAAAATGTGTACTCTGCAGTGAACTCAACCTTTTTAAAGATTTGACCTGGTGATCTGATTTTTTACCAATTTCAAACTTGTCTCAGATATTATAAAGATGTGAATTCTAACAAACTCTCATGATCATTAGACTGAAAATGTGGCCTCTAGACTTTTTTAATTCATGACATGGTGACCTACTTTGTGACCCAATGCAATCCATCTTTAATCACAAAAGCTGACTATGAGCACTTTGAGCTCAAGTGAGGATATAAAAAAATTCAAAACCAGTTTGACATCAGGCAAATAGTCTTTAGTGAAGATACTGACGGAAAATAAAGCTTACATAAATTTTGGTAAAGTAGGACTCAGAACCCTACCTTATTCAGCTCTGGCTCTTGTTCAGCTCTTCGTGCTTTTATCTGATTAATTTTCTGTTTCAACTCTTCATTTTCCTTCTGAAGACTAAAGTAACTTTCCTTTTCATTCTCCTGAAATCAAATTCTCATAATGAAATTAATCCTTACCATCTTTGATAAAAGACTGTGGGCTTATAAAAGAAACTGCTGTAAATATAAAACATTACTAACAAAACTGATCTCTATTGACACTAATTTAACAAGTCTGGGCAGAGGAGTCGGCAGCTTTTGAAAAAATTCTCTGTTATAAAAACAAGAGGGCCATGATGGCCCTGAAATCGCTCACCTGAGTTTATTGACCAAACATGCACCATCTAGTTTCCCAGTGACCTAGTTTTTTATCAGACATTACCCATCATCAAACACTTTTGAGATATCAATAAGACAAACATTCTGGCCAAGTTTCATGAGTATTGGACTGAAAATGTGGCCTCTACAGTGTACAAAAGGTTTTTCTAAGATTTCATCAA
The DNA here is from genome assembly GCA_943736015.1 of Tridacna crocea. NCBI lineage: Eukaryota > Metazoa > Mollusca > Bivalvia > Cardiida > Cardiidae > Tridacna > Tridacna crocea. The sequence continues at coordinate 26,132,292 of OX031056.1, forward strand.
GTGACCTAGTTTTGGACCCGACAAATACCCATTATCAAACTCTTTTGAGACATCACCATAACAAACATTCTGACCAAGTCTGAAGAGTATCAGGCAGAAAATGTAGCCTCTGGAGCAGGGCTCCGGAAAACCGACAAAATGCCGGTCCAGACCGATTTTTGAGTAGCCGGACCGATTAGAATTCCGAAAATATACCTATAAATCGGTCCGAGTTTTTCAAAGCAATTCATACATCTATATTCACGTATTTCACCAATTGCCAATAAAAATCCACAAAACACAGCAAGGATCCAGGGTTTTCACACATTACATCCATGTGACAAGCGTGGAGAATACCCGATAACGAGTTTACCCGCAAGGCACAGATTAGGTTTACCCGCACGTGGACTGCTGGTTCTTACGTCATATATTGTGTTCGCTGTTGGCCAATATTTTTGTTTCAGTTTCATGCTTGATCGAGCAAATGATAGCGAGTTGGCATAATGTACAATTTTTGCTTGTGAATGGGGTTTAGAACCGACAATAATTTTAAACATGTTCGAAGTATGAGGCCGTGTCTTTAAAATAAAGGTCATCAAACATTGCGTCAATTTTAATTGCCGATACTCGTGACACAAATTTGTATTACTCAAAAAAAGAGAAGCGTATTTATAAAACGAGACGAGTATGGCTGTTAGTGGTGGGCCGATGATCGACTGTAGGCGAAAGTCAGTTGGATTTGGCTTCCGATTCCGATATTCGATTGAGAAATCCCGGAATCGATTGTAGTCGGTTGCTAAGTTGGCTTGGTGCCAAAACTTGAATTCTGGTTTTTAGCGCTTGGTTTTGTGACTATTATTAATCACAATCTTGGATTAAACATAGTGGATAACAAACACTAAAATTGGCTGAAAAATGAGAAGCAAATCTTTGTCCATGAATGTCTTGACAAAAGTTGACATTTCGGCAAGCTGCCCAGAGCCCGGATTTTGACATTTGGAAATTTGAAATGACCTGTCTTTGACGGTGAAAGATATCTGCCTAAATGTCAATCTGAGCCATGAAATTATCGTCTAGAACTTCATATAAACTAGCTTGCGTGCATCTGGCATAAATATGGGTTAAACACAATCAGTATAAAATGCGAAGGACACCCGGATGATAATGAAGCTGGCGAGTCATTTATGACAAAGTAACGAAGGTGTCATTCCTCTTATCTAGTGTAAAGTGACAGCTTTTTAAGTTACTTGCTATTTAAACTGACTAAATGATGTCAAATCATGTAGTAATACTTCTCCAGAAACTAACTGTCAAGAAAAAATAGATCGCCAAAAAAGCGCGAAAACCCATGACACTACAATGAGCAGCATGGCGTCGTCCGATCAGAGGGACTTAAAACTATCTTCTTATCTTTAATAATGAATTTCAAAAGTGAATTTAGAGAAATTTCTGAATAGAGCAAATAAGTGGAAGCTAAAATTCTGTTCATGTGTGGAAATAATGTTGTTTTATGAAATGAAAATAGAGTGGGGGGGGGGCGGTAAAGAGTGGTCGTCTGCAAATATTTAAACTATTACGATCGGGTGGGGGGGGGGGGGGGGGGGCTGGACCGATTCAGATCGAAAAATTTCCTGAGCCCTGCTCTGGAGTGTACACAAGGTTTTTCTAATATTTGACCCATTGACCTAGTTTTTGACTCCACATGACCCATTTTCAAACTCATTCAAGGTATCACCAGGACAAATATTATGAACAAGTTTTAGGAGTATCAGACTGAAAATGTGTCCTCCAGAGCATACAAAAAGTGTTTATAACATTTGACCTATTGACCCAGTTTTTGACCCAACATGACCCATTTTCAAACTCATCCAAGATATTATAAAGGCAAACATTCTGACTAATTTTCAAGAGTGTTGGACTGAAAATGTGGCATCCAGAGCATATACAAGGTTTTTCTAAGATTTGACCTGGTGACCTAGTTTTTAACCCCCAATGACCCATTTTCAAACCTGTCTGAGATATCATCAAGACAAACATTCTGACCAACTTACAAGAGTTTCGGACTGAAAATGTGGCCTCTAGAGCCTACAAAAGGTTTTTCTAACATTTGACCTAGTGACCTAGTTTTTGACCCCACGTGACCCATTTTCGTTCTTGTCCGAGATATCATCCAGGCAAACATCCTGACCAACTTTCATGAGTATCCAACTGAAAATGTGGCCTCTAGAGCGTACAAAAGGTTTTTCTAAGATTTGACCTAGTGACCTAGTTTTTGACCCCACGTGACCCACTTTCGAACTCGTCCGAGATATCATCGAGACAAACATCCTGACCAACTTTCATGAGTATCCGACTGAAAATGCGGCCTCTAGAGCGTACACAAGGTTTTTCTAAGATTTGACCTGGTGACCTAGTTTTTGACCCCACGTGACCCATTTTCGAACTCGTCCGAGATATCATCGAGACAAACATCCTGACCAACTTTCATGAGTATCCGACTGAAAATGCGGCCTCTAGAGCGTACAAAAGGTTTTTCTAAGATTTGACCTGGTGACCTAGTTTTTGACCCCACGCGACCCATTTTCAAACTCGTCCGAGATATCATCGAGACAAACATCCTGACCAACTTTCATGAGTATCCGACTGAAAATGCGGCCTCTAGAGCGTACAAAAGGTTTTTCTAAGATTTGAAGTGGTGACCTAGTTTTTGACCCCACGTGACCCACTTTCGAACTCGTCCGAGATATCATCAAGACAAACATCCTGACCAACTTTCATGAGTATCCAACTGAAAATGCGGCCTCTAGAGCGTATACAAGGTTTTTCTAAGATTTGACCTGGTGACCTAGTTTTTGACCCCACGTGACCCATTTTCGAACTCTTCCGAGATATCATCCAGACAAACATCCTGACCAACTTTCATGAGTATCGGACTCAAAATGCGGCCTTTAGAGCGTACACAAGGTTTTTCTAAGATTTGACCTAGTGACCTAGTTTTTGACCCCACATGACCCATTTTCGAACTTGTCCGAGATATCATCGTGACAAACATCCTAACTTTCATGAGTATCCGACTTAAAATGTGGCCTCTAGAGCGTACACAAGGTTTTTCTAAGATTTGACCTAGTGACCTAGTTTTTGACCCCACATGACCCATTTTCGAACTCGTCCGAGATTTCATCGAGACAAACATCCTGACCAACTTTCATGAGTATCCGACCAAAACTGTGGCCTGTAGAGCGTACACAAGGTAAAAAGTTGACGACGGACGACGCACGACGGACGCCGGACACAGCACGATCACAATAGCTCACCATGAGCACTTCGTGCTCAGGTGAGCTAAAAACAGCAGTAAAAGAGAACATCTGAACTGACCAAACAGGTATAATATCTGTCCATCTGTCAAATTTTCATGCCTGTAGGAGCTATACAAATCATGTTTGCAGTAAAATTTGGATTAATTCTTTACCAAATGACAAAATTTGAACTAGTCCAAATTGAAAGCATTTGCAGACAATAAAATACATGTGACTGAAAAATGAAGATTTGATTTGGGAAGAGTAGAAAACATTCTGGGAAAAGGAGTTAATGCTGGTTACCAGCATTTTCTCCTTTTCCCACAATGTTTTCTAAAGGCTTCTTTCTCGGGATCATCAAAAGTAGGGATTGTGTGGTAATGGGTTAAGTGAGGAGATTAGTACAAAGGTAAAGATATTTTGAGCAGAAACAGTTCGGTCCATGATCTCTTTAAAACAACATTTTCTTAACCCTGTGGATGGTCAAACTTAAGATCTTTCGGAAAAGAGCGAGATTATTCAGAGCAAATAGGGCAAACCGATATACATGTAGTGTCTAAAACACTTAGGTTATGGGTTGTATCTCACAGATACAAGTTAACTCTTTACTAAATGACAAAAATTTAGATCAATCCAAATTAAAACCATTTGCAGATGACATAATAAACATGACTCAAAATTTGAAACTTGACTTTAGAAGAGCAGAAAACACTGTGGGAAAAGATCAAAATGCTGGTTACAGGCATTTTTTCCATTTTCCACAATGTTTTCAGACGGCTTCTTCTTCTTCTTAAGTGTAAAAACCAGAAATTGCTTGGTAAGGGATTACCTCTTTACCAAACAACAATGTTTTTAGACTTGTCCAAATTGAAAGCATTTGAAAAAACAAATATGTGTATAACTAAAATGATGTGATTTGTCTTTCAACAGTCAGAAAACATTCTTGGAGAAAGGTTCAGGTTCACTCAGGATTATGTGGTAAAGGGTTTAAAATATAACAAACAGAAAATCTGGCATGGGGCTGAGAAAATTGGAGAAAATGTAATATACAACTCACTGTGTCTGCCTTAATCTGTTCAATATCAGGAAGTCTCATTTCTTTGAAGCAAGCAAAATTTACAAGAGCACTACAAATTCTTTTTACTTTGTTTGGGGCTGTAAAAGAATACAAGTCTAAAAATTAATAAATAGGGCCAGGGATCTTATATACACATCAATATACCATCACTGATAGGGCTGAACAGAGCAAAAAAATATGTTCAGCTAATTTACAATAAATCCTCGAGACCTTGAAATGTGATTCTGGGTGTTCTTATCAGGTGTTTTATCGTCTGATCTTTGTTTAAGGGTTCATCTTCCTTGCAGACAGCAAGAATGACGTTGATTTTGACAGCCATATTGTTTTCATTAGAGATCAACTGGTTTAGTTTAGACCCATTTAAAGACCGACGGTATTTTAGTTAAATCGATACACAGTCCACGGTTTTGTCCTATTTTCCCTTCGTACTCAAGATTTTTCATATACTCGCTACGTAACAGTGTTGGAAGTATATATGATCATCATTACTTCTTATCGCATTTGTGCGTCCAACAGGACGCATTCCTGAAAAAATCTGCTGGTCATTTTCCTTAAAAGTGCATCAAAACGCACAAAATTGTGTCAAGGAAAATCCTGCTAATAATTTCTACCCTTTCTGACATGAATTCAATCATCTAGGCAGCTGTGTTTGCTTTCAATTTGGACCTGTGGAAGAACTTTTGGTTTGATAAATACATGTACCTCTTTACAAAACAACAAAATGCAAGACATAACAAAACAACAAAATGCAAGACTTAACCAAACTCAGAGTACTTGCAGATGATAAATAAAATCTTGTTTGAATAATTAACTTTGTCTATTTGAGGGAACAAAAAACTGTGGAAAAGGAGAAAATGCTGGTGACCAGCATTTTCTCCTTTTCCAACATTTTATTTTCCAAAATGCTTCTCTTTCAGGGCCTCTAAAATAAGGGGTTATTTCTTAGCTGGTTAAAAAGAGGTACGCAGAGCTAGGATACAAACTCACAACCCCTGCAAGTTACAAATGAGCAAAACAGGCTGGATCAGATAAAGAATGATATATTACCTGGTTTGAATATGTCTCCTGCAGTGAAGTCTGAACATTCAATGTCATGCATTACAATTTGCCTGAAAAGTAACAACAGAAACAGGAACTATACTACTTCCCATTACAGAAACAAAAATAGATCTATAACCCATTATGACAGCTGTGATTGAACCAAGAACCAATGGACTAAAAAACCTCAACTTAACTAAGTGAAGTGAGTCAAGCAAGATATTCTTTTCTTCATAAGCCCATACGCAGACAAACATATTGAAAGAAAGCAATACTTACATAGCCAAAACCAAATGCATGACAGGAATTGACTCTATATGAAGCTCAAGATGTTCAAACTCTGCAGTTAATGAGGGTTGCTGAAAAAAAGTTTGAGACAAATTTATAAATATACTCTCTCAAAAAAGAAACGCAACATCAGATTATCTTTTTGAAATATTATACCAGATATTGACAATTTATGAGTGATTTATTGACAATATGTGACAAACTGTGATATTCCAAGGTAAAAGAACTCGTGAACAAGAAGTGTGCCAATTTTTGCATTCCTGTGTAAATTATTTATATCATAAATTATGAAAATAATATATGAAGTAAATTTCCTATTTTCTGTATGTTGCGTTTCTTTTTTGAGAGAGTATATAATATCTTAATAAGTTTAAGAAATTGACATTTAAGACAGCATGTAACATCAACTCTAACACAGAGACTTATACCCTAACTGTTAAAGAGACATTTACTCACACAAGTGATATGTGAACAACAGTTATTTTCCGACGCAGCAGTGCCATAATAATTTAACTCTGGCTGCATGTATGGACTCATAACCACTGGTCCACTATTCTGTTCAGGCTCTTATATGCACATATACATGTACTTCAATTCTATAACAAAGTTTAAGACTTGCCAGTAACTAACATATTATAACACTTACTCCTTCAAGTGTAAAAAAAACTTTGCGAAAAAGGGAAGAAAAATAGGTTAGCAGCTGATTTTCCTTTTATCATGATGTCTTCAGTGTTGCACTGACACAAGCTTGTTTTGCACAAATATTCCTACTTTCAGAGGAAGATAAATCTTTAATCCCTTCGATCACATAGGTTAAAATAGGGACATTTGTAGATGGAACATATAGCAAGATCAAATAGCACTAAACATGGAGTCTGATGTTGTATCATCTAATGCTAGTGAGCAAGCAATAAACACCTTTCAGAGTTTTAGAGAATTGTATTTTCAACTGTCAAAAGAGGTTAAGCCCTGAGTACTGACATTCAAAATTAGTGACTTTCATATTTACAGTTTTCTGTAAATAGTTATACAAAATTATAGTAGAAAGAAACTGAGGGAGGAAGTTAACATCACAAACATGCCAGTGTAAATCTCGAGAAATGGATGAACAGACTTCCTGCATTCAGGTCACCATTGAAAACCTGTTTTATGGCAAAATAATAACTCACAGTACCTTTAAAAATGTGTCTTCTGGGCACTCACTTATCACACACAACAAGTGGCTGAGCATTTTCTGCCATTGTGTAGGCTGCAAAATAATATGGGTTAAAATTTTAGTTGTTTCTTTAACCCATTACCACACAATCCCTACTTTTGATAACCCAGAGAAAGAAGCCTTTAGAAAACATTGTGGGAAAAGGAGAAAATGCTGGTAACCATCATTTTTCTTCTTTTCCCACAATGTTTTCTACCTGTCACAAAACAATTTCAAATTTTCAGTCACTTTTACTTTGTCGTCTGCAAATGCTTTCAATTTGGACAAACCTAAAATTTTGTTGTTTGGTAATGAGTTAACTCTTTAACATTTCTCCTTTGTGTTCTTGAATTCTTTCCCAGTTGACAGAATATTACAAACAACAATCTGAACTGTTTAATTACATGAGGAGGCTTTTATTTGTTAAGTGTATAAAATTGTGAGAAAAGTAGAAAATGCTTGTTTGCAGCATTTCCTTTTTTCAAGAATGTTTTCAAGTGTCTTTTCTCTATTAAACATAGGGTTGTTTGGCTAATGGTTAAGAACACAGGACTTTTTTGGTTAAGGGTGAATTTTCTCTTTAAAACTTCATTATCACACAATCCTTTATACTTATGACGACCCTGAGAAACAAACCTTTGAAAAACATTGTGGGAAAAGGAGAAAATCAACAAAACAAATTTCAAATTTTCATTTGGTCGTCTATTTATGCTTTTGATTTAGACAAACCTAAAATTTTGCCGTTTGGTAAGGAGTTAAAACATAGGATTGTTTGGTAAAGGGATTAAATAATAGGATTGTTTGGTTAAGGGTTAACTAGTTCCTGAAATGCATCACACAGACTGTATGACTACAATCAAAGGATTACTTGTAAATATCTAATTCCTTACCGAATGACCTGCATTGTCATGGCTCATAGGAATTTAGTACAGATAACTGTCCCGAAAGGCGATGTTAATTTTTGACTGGTTGCCTCTGGGTACAGAGACGATCAAGACAAAACCAGTTGAAAGTTCCACACAGATTTTGTACGCAGGTTTGAACTCTCATTATTTCGCAACTATAGCACAAAACTAGATTTAAACATTCCTATTGCTTGTGTATTCAGTAGTCCTTTGTTTGAAATACAAATATGCTCATAAACAGCATTTTTTCTTTTACCACAATGTTTTCTGCCATTTCACAAGCAAAATCTTTCAGTTATATTCTGTTGTTGTAAATTACCTGAATTTGGAGGGTCTAAGTCTACAAAATGAAGTTAATTAAGAAGTTCCTGTGTTTCAAATCATCCCTTTATTTTATCTATTTGAATCCAAAAAATCTTAAAGAAATCAGAAGGAATCTCACATCAGGTTTCTTCAAGAAGCTTTCGTCTACTGGTAAATTAAACAGCTGGTTGAGTTGTAACGCAATATCAGGTATGCTCAGCTCAGGGAATGCATAAGCCATGGCTAAATCCTGAAATGACAATAATGATAAAAGCCTTAACCACTTTTGGATAAACAAGGAGGATGCTTTTCTTTTGGAAGTCTAAAACCTATTGTTTGGAACAGCATAGCTATGTAGAATTAAGGTCTACAGCCCTTAACTCATTTGTAAATATTAATATTTGCATAAAGGCTGTTTGGGCCATCTCAGCAGCTTCTGTCTTTTAATATAAGGTGTGTCAACTTGAAGTTAAATCATTTATGTTGCGATTTATGTCCATTTTCATACCTGACAAGCAGATTAAAGACACATTAAGCAGACTAAAAGACGACCAGTATGGTTCTGAAATTTCCAGATATTGTTAAAGAAGGGCTGCAGAGATATAACCAAAAATATCATCAGAGCAACCAGCATTTTCTCCTTTTCCAGCAATGTTTTCCATCCTATCCAAAGCAAATTTCAATTTTTTCGGTCACTTTTGTGTTGTCGTCTGCAAATGCTTTCAATTTGGATCAGTTCAACATTCTGTTGTTTCGTACAAAGTTAAGATGACTTATCTAATAAACCCATGTATTTGAGCCGACTATGGTGTACGGGGACGGTAGGTTCATATTACGAGACGGTTTCCTCCAAGTAATCGTCTCCATTCATTTTGGGAATGAATTGTCCAGGGGACGAATCTTTGCAATTCTTCTATCGAAATTATCTTATTTCAAATACAAGGAGTAAATTCCGAAATATCTCAATACATACAAAAAGGGAAAATCTGAGCTGTTATGTTGCCGCACTAAAATTACCTTCTTATAGTTAAAAGGATCAAATTCGTGTGAAATTATCGATGTCAAGCCACAGCAACCTTTCAAATGTAGCGCTAGTCGGCCATTAGATTAGGTTTAGACTAAACCCACCTTCGAATTCAGAGACGTATCCCACAGGATCCCTCCCACAGTTTCTTCATACCTGTGTACTTATATGTTGCCGTGCAAAATACAATGCTTCAGTCCCTCAAAAGACAAAATTCTAGTGGAAATTACACAGGAGAGGTATCAAAATAATTTCAAAGCTAAAAATGGTTTATAAAGCAACACATTTAAATACTGTTCAAATGAATGGAACCTTATACTTTTAACTCATAACCAAACGACAAAATCTTAGACTGGTCCAAATTGAAAGCATTTGCAGACGACAAAATAAACATAACTTAAAATTTGAAATTGTTTCCAGGAGGATAGAAAACATTGTGGGAAAAGGAGAAAATGCTGGTTATTAGCATTTTCTCCTTTTCCCACAATGTTTTCTAAAGGCTTCTTTCTTCGGGGCATCAAAAGTAGGGATTGTGTGGTAATGGGTTAAAAGTCATGTTTGTCTACATATAGAGCTCTACATATCTTTTAAAAGTATAACCATTCATTTGAACAGATCAAAACTGGACTAGGGCCTGAAATTGCTCTACTGGCAGTGAATTTGCTTTTGTGCTAACATACATTATGAATATGTGATGTAAATTAAAAATACAACCGGATGGTTATTTAAAAATTAAAGTCAACACACAGTCACTGGTTTCTTAAAATTGTCTCTATATCAATCAAGTAGACAGTGGAATACAGAATGTATGTGAAATGGTGAAATCATGAAACCAAATCATGATACCATAAAACTATGTATCTGAAATATACAATGAAAGCAATACTAAATACTGTACTTGTTCACAAAAATAAAGTGATACTTCCTGCAAAGTAGACATCATAAAAACAGTTTTTAACCAAACTTGTCTCAATCTACCCAAGTACCAACAACCTGGGACTTTATGTCTTATCCAAAGCATAAAGAAATGGGTTGACAGAAACATTCTTTCACTTATGTACAAAGTTAATACTGAAAAGACACTAAAAATTCTGTGGAATAAGATGTACAATTTTAAGACATTGAATTACAGCACATTACACTGTCACTTACCAATTCACAGAACTGATACAAATAGGGTTGTCTACTATCACACCAGCTCCACACTGCGCTGTAAGTTGCTGTAATAAGAAGGACGTGCAAGAATGATATTATGAATAAAACATGCAATGTTAAAACAAAGTTGTTGCCTAAATAAACCAATGCTGCCACAATGAACATGCAAAGTCAGAGAACATGAAAATGCATGATACTGTGATAATATGAACAGAAAAAAAGAAAACACACACTTGCCCACACATACAAGTGTGTTCTCAGCCAAATAAGACAGGATAAGTATATGTATGTTGAATTGAATAGTGAATAAAATGAAGTGCAACTTCTCAAAACTAAACATTTGGAATCGAAGCAAGATTTGAATGTGTTTTAGTACACCTTTTATAATACAATTCCAGCAAACTTCAAGAAATGTGACTAATAACGTGGACTTTGTTGAGTATTCAATAGAAAGTCATCAAATGGCTGCTTTTTCTGAATGGTTTACTAGATTTTCTTCACTTTTGATATAGTTCTTCCTTGATGAACCATACAAACTTTGCAAGTTTCAACAAAATTGGATCAACACTGTGAGCTTCATTGCCCAAACAAGAAATGGAAATTTTAAAATTTTCTTTTAAACTTTGAATGGCTACTTTTCCCACACTGAGTGTCAGGGGTTTTTTTTCTCCCAAAATTAATAGAGTTCAAGCAGTTTATGATACAAAGTAACTGCAAGTTAATGAAAATCCAGCCCGAAATGCTGAGTTCATCGCATTAACAAGAAATGGAAATTTTCAGCATTACATGGCTACTTTTCCACTATTGATTGTCAGATTTTTTTTACAAAATCAATAAGGTTTAAGCTATTGATAAGACAAAGCAACTGTGTAGGTTTCATGAAAATCTGACCTCAAATGCTGACTTCATTGCAAAAACTGAAGATATGGAAATTTTCATCAGCAAAAAGCTACTTTTCCCATACTGTTTGTTGGATTTTCTTTTCAAATTCAATAGGGTGCAAGCTATTTATGAGATTAACATTGAACAGTGCAAGTTTTACAAAAATCTGATAAAAAATGCTGACTTTATCGCATTAACAAGACATGGAAATTTTCAACTTGAAATGGCTACTTTTCCCATATTGTTGGTTGGATTTTTTTTCAAAATCAATAGGGCTGAAGCTATTGATAAGATAAAGAAACTGTGTAAGTTTCACTGAAATCTGAATACAAATGTAGACTTTATGGCATGAATAAGAAAAGAAAATTTCAAATTGAAATGGCTACTTTTCCCACACTATTTGTTGGAATTTTGTCAAAATCGAAAGGTTTCAAACTATTGATCAGATGTACAAACTGTGTAAGTTTCATGAAAATTTGATGAGAAATGTAGACTTTATCACGTAAACAAGAAAAAGATTAACTTAACGGATAGACAGATGCTGTTGTGATTTTATGGTCAAGGGGAAACAACTCGAACAATCTGGTATCCATTAGTTATGAAGAGTACTCTCCCTTATTGCCCCCCCAACCCTTGGAATAGTCTTTTTTTCAACTATTAGAAACAGTCACACCGAAACCTAAGAACCGGTGCAGGGTTAATTTATACCCCTACGGTCTTTCAAAAAACCCGAACCTTCTGTTGACACTTTTTCTGCTAAATTATAAAATAAGACATTCCAGCCGACTTTGAAATCCAATTTTCGCTATTTCAAAGGAGGTTTCTTTTGGAAAAAAATGTTCCGAATGGACCGTGTAGATTCAAAATCAGCCTACACATTCATTTATAAGTACATCCGAGTTACGAGCTAAGTCTGTGCTAATGGTTTCCCCGCTGGCACTTTCAGCCAAAGGCAGGATGCTGTTGCGTCATTTTAATTAAATCAATATATTGTCTCAGGGATTAGCGTTCAAATTCAAATTAATAGAGAGTGACCTCCCCTCTTACTCGGATCCCTCTTCCACTATAAAAAAAAAAAACAGAAGGGTGGTGGGGGTTTACCGCTAAACTGGAATCAACATTAATAAATCGGGAAATGCATAGCTTTCATCTCTATTTATTAGCTTGGAAGATTCATACATGTATGCTTTCACTATCTTTCCCCTGTTCCTTATGGTCAATTATCAAAGAAATGATCGGTATTTGACAATTCAGCACATATTAACGATATTTCTTAAGATTTACCGCGAAAACCTAATTGAACGAAAACATGTCGTTAGTATAAGTTTAAACATTGTACATAACATAATAAAGCTTATTTATCGTATACATTCATCAGCTGATAAATTTAATTGTAAAGACTACATTCGGATTCTGCGTCAGCTCTTACTTTGATAACCGATTTGTTACTTCCAAGTTTAAATTTCGGCGGTCGCCTTGTTTCTCACAAATGTGACAAATTACAAGGGAGACTACCACTTGTTTACAAAATACTAACCACGTCTGCAACTAGTTTTTCTATCTTTTGTATTCTGTCATGATATTTTCAGATATTTTCAGAAGTAGCAGCAACAGCAGTCCTGTCTTAAAGTATACTAGAAATAATGGCAGCTCTCCGAACATTTTTTTTTTTCTTTTTGATACCGATCGTCTTCACAAGCTGCAATGATGTTTATTCGTCTTCGGTTTTATGGTGTCCACAAATGTAAGGGAAGTAACTCTGCTATAAAATTGGATGTCACTTAATACGAGTTTTCTCCCTTTGACCACAAAATTACCCTAATTTTAGCCGGTTTTGGCCTGTGCCACACAAAACTTCCTATAGACGTAAATCAGTCTATATACATACAGAGTGGAGATTAAAGTAATTTAGTGTTCATGAAATCCAGGAAATTCTAGAAATTACCCAAATTAATATGAAAATAGGCAAAGCCTAGAAACGGGCGAAAGAGACTTTTTTCTCAGGTATATAGTAACCATAATCTGTATAACAACGATCGAATCTGTGCATATGTTTATTTGACACTGCCCAGCATTTTTATTTTTTTATTGCAGTAGATAAATGTATACTGTTTTAACTATCAAACGACAACTTCTGCACTCTTCTAAAAAAATCGTAAGTGAGACAAATGAAACAATGTCAGCCCTGAACAGGGTCGAAAACATTGTGGAAAATGGGGAGGGAAAAAAAAAAAAAACAAAAACAGCTGGTTACCAGAATTTTCTCCATTCCCCGTAAGATCCTCAGAATCCTTCTCCTTCAGTTTAGATCGGGATTATGTTGTAGAGAGTTAACTTGTGGAGAAATTTAACTCCAGATTGTCAAACAAACAAAATATAAACAACTTTAATGCATGAGAAAACACACAAGTTTCTTTATTTACTTCATTTATGTCGTTTCAACAGACGTACAAAAAAAACATTTTCATCTGAATGATTTTATCTGTCTGTGTGCATAATCAGAAAAACACAAGCGTTTTGTGTAATTGCTTTTCATTTGTAGCAGTTCTACTTTTTACTACTTATTAGAGCATCACATCCTACAGAGATCACCATCTTTTTTTCTATAAATTCTTTCTTTCTCTCTCTCTCTCTCTCTCTCTCTCTCTCTCTCTCTCTCTCTCTCTCTGCCTGTGTGTGTATATATGTGTGTGTGATGTGTGAGCATGTACAGTGTGTGTGTGTGTGTGTTTTTTTTTTTTTATGCCATTGCAGAATTAGTATTGGGGAAGGACCGATTCTAAGTTGAAAGAACTTGTGGTTCAACCCCATTTCTTCTTGCTGAATAAAATATGTTTAAACTACTAGAAAATGGTGACAGATCGATCTTCTTTGAAGAAAATAGGGAGCAAAAGTTTTGCCGTCACGGCAACCGTAAACGTCAAAAATTGGTGATGCGGCATTTTTGTACTTGTAAAAGCGCATGGTTAACGTTCCAAATTGCAGTAAAGGTTGGGAGAAAAAAAAACTGAACATTACATCTCAAATGATAAACACCTGATAAATTTATGTTTGCTAGAATTAACATACTAGCCCGTTTTATGAGATTTGTTTACTGCAGCTGACTGATTTTGGGCGTACTGTGACAGCAGCTTCCGATTTGCGAGACTGTATGCTGGTCCATACTGTAACATATTGAGAAAAGTACATTATATATTGGTTGTGACCTGCAGCAGGTAAAATTAAGATAACATAAATCAATAAGAAAATCACCTGCACATAGTTTCGTATGGACACTCGAATTAGATTTCATATCTTGTTTTAACACACACTTAATCAAATCTAGCCAGAAATAAGCTGGCATGCTTTTGGTCAAAATCTACCACAAATCGAAACCTAACTAGCGAAACATACCGATGACGAAACCATTTGGTAACGAATATTTCAATGTCGAAACGATCTAAATTGGTCTCAATGCAGTCGCTGAGTCGGCCTCTGCTGAAAGGAATAAATATTATTTAGTTAAACTGCCAACAACAGGAGTGATGTCAGACTTGAATAACTTCTTTACTACATCATCATTCAGCCTTAAACACTGTAAATGTGTCAGTGTATGTGAAAGGAAGGCACACGCCGGCTTTCTCTTCCACCACTTCATCTCCTACTACTTGAGAAATGGCTACACTGTGTTTCTACTTAGCTTGAGTCAAAGCTTTAACCACTTTAATACTGTTGGTAATAAAACAGGTATAAATCTCATTGAAGCGAAGAAGAATTCTAATTTTGTGTTTATTGAAGGGTTAAAACATTTAGGCAATGCCGTGAACTGTACTCTGAAGACAGACAGTAGCTGGAAAAGTATTGTCACTAGCACAGATGATGTTGATGTCAGGCAGTTGTATGAAATCATAAAAGCTGAAATAAACTGCTCAGGAAATTCTCAAAAACCAATTCTGATCATTGATAACTTATCGATACTTCTAGACATTGGGGTAATTTTGAAGGATTTAATTGCGTTTTTGCAGTATTTAAAAAGTTATATTTGTAGAACAAAAGGTGGATGTTTTATCACTGGTTTGAATAATGACTTTGGGTTTGATGATGATGAAACAAGTGGACTATGGAAAATGTTGCAGTATGTGTCTGATCTTACAGTGCTGGTGAATGGTTTGGAAAGTGGATACTGTCATGACGTTCATGGACAGGTTTGTAGGCATTAGAAATTCTATTATTCTACTCCCCCAATTAGGGGACTAGCTCTGATGTTCTTTTTGTGATTGTTTCTCTGCTAGCAGAGACCCAATCATAAAAATAAAATTGGAGCTAGTTGAAATTCGAAAGTTTTTGACATGGCTGTATTAAACTGTTGCCTACATATAAAACATTTAGACTTCTTTAACCCATTACCACACAATCCCTACTTTTGACGCCCCTGAAAAAGAGCCCTTTAGAAAACATTGTTGGAAAAGGAGAAAATGCTGGTTACCAGCATTTTCTCCTTTTCCCATGTTTTCTTCCCTTCACAAAACAAATTTCAAATTTTCAGTCACTTTTATTTTGTCTTCTGCAAATGCTTTCAATTTGGACAAGCCTAAAATATTGTCGATTGGTAATGAGTTAAGGGCTGAAATCCTTGAAAAAGCAATATTCCTTCTTTTGTTTTACTCTTATATGTTAAGGGTCATGTCATCCATTCAGTGCACCTCAGAAAAGTTAAATTTTTTTCTGACTGAAAATGCTAATTGAATTATAAGATTTTCCCTACAATCCCAAGGTTTATCAACCCTGACAAAAAAAGTATTTAAAAACACTTGCTAAAGGAGAAAAAACTGGTTATCTGCATTTTCTCTTTCTCCCACAATGTTTTCTGACCTTTCTGATACAAAATGCATCAGTTTTAGTACACCATTTCATCCATTGTCTGCACGGGCTTTGAAATTGGACCAGTTTGAAAATTTCGATTTTTGGTAAAGAGTTGAGGGTTAATTAGTGAAGAAATTATAAAAAAAAACAAACAACCTATGTTGTAGGTGTTGCCAGGAATTGTCAGTGAATTAAAATAAAATAGTACACATAACAAAAGTTCGGAAGGTGATCTGAATAGATACTACATGTGGAGCTCCAGATAAGAGGGAGTGATGGTATTCTAAATCTGTTATTTCTCTGTCAGACCCTTTGTTGCATGGGTACTTATTACTAGTATTAGAATGGTCTTGTTGAGATGTTTCTGGTGAGTACCCATAACATAGGGTTTTGTACAGAATGATTATTATTTTCAATATTGAAATCAAAGTCGCTCTCTCTATCTGCAGATCTGTCCATGTATACAGGTATGCTAACTCTGTACCAAACCACACAATTTTAGACTTTGAAAACATTTGTTCATGACAAATGCTGAAATGTTTCTTTGAAAGGATAGAGAAAAAAATGTGGAAAAAAGGGCAAATGCTGTTTACCAACATTTTCGCCCTTTCCAACATTGTTTTCAAAAGTCCTCTTTAGGTTCAGTAAAACCCATCGGGCCTAAAAAAATATCTGTGTTTAACCCTTTCCCAAACAATCCCTGGTTTTTACAGGTCATGAATAGAAGCCTTTTGAAAACATTGTGGGAAAAGGAGAAAATGCTGGTAACCAGCATTTTCTCCATTTCCCACAATGTTTTCTACCCTATCATATAGAAAAATCATCTTTTTAGCAACTGTTAATTCGTCATCTGCAAAATGCTTTCATTTTGGTCTGGTCCAAAATTTGCTGTTTGGGAAAGGGTTAAGGTTTCCCTTCTGTACCTAGAAAATGATGCTGATCTTCAACTTTTTATGCTACAATTGGAAAAAAGAAGAACTGTTGGGTGTGATCTCGGTACATGATCCACATGAAAAGTTTTTGGGAGAAAAAAAATTATCCCAACTTACCCTACCTACAGCATCTCCGACCAAAACCCTAAACACAGATAATTTTTTGTGAAGCCTTGTTGTTTGGTAAAGGGTTATAAATACTATTTTGAACTGGAAACATTTTGTATTTATTCTAGATTCAAGCAGAATGGCAAAGTTTGTCAGTGAGGGAGAAACCTGTAAGAAAGGAGGCACAATTCAAGCTGACGGACAAAAACTGCTTGTTGTTTGCTTCTGGGATGTCATCAGCAGTCTTGTGATGAAAGAGACATGTGATTTCATTGGGATCATTGTTGACTGGCAACAGGTTAACTCTTTACCAAATAACAACATTTCAGACCTAACCAGAATCAAAAGCATTTCCAGATGACAAATATGACAAAGAAACTAAATTTTCTCTTTGAAAGGGTAAAAAGTATGGTGGGAAAAGGAGAAAATGTTGGTCATCAGTATTCTATCCTTTTTGCAAAATTTTTTCAAAAGCTATTTCTATCAGATCTTTATAACTGGAGATTGTTTGGTAAAAGGTTAAATCATTTCCTTATGTACAAAATTTTTTAGTATTCCATATTCAAAACATCAGATATGCAGACAGTAAATAAAAAAAATGGTACAAATGTGCTTAAGTTCTATGACAGGGGTAGAACACATTAATTGAAAAGGAGAAAATGCTGATAACCAAAATTTACCCGTTTTTTCAAGAGTACTTTCAAAGCCTTCCTGCCCAGACCTTAAAACTCAGTATTGTCTGGTAAAGGGTTGTGTGTACCATACAATGTTTTGGACATGCCAACATTCAAAACGTTTGCAGACAACATATGTTGCTCGAGTGGTGGAAGCTATCTATGAAAGAAGGGCTTCTATGTCTATCTATGTTGGAAGGGCTTGCAGATTTTGCATGTGGTTCTATCTGGTGGGCCTCTACCAAATGAGCCCAAATTGTAGCCTTTGGGTCAAATTTGATCACACCAAGGGTAACAGGTTCTATGGTGGGCTTATGCGGTGAACTTTAAGAAATTTTCTTGTCACTAACCGTAAGAAATAGGGCTACCAAATTTAGTCTTGTTTCAGAGATCTCATGTTTTTTAGGGACCCTTATTTAGGATACTTTGAAAATCTTGTTTTTAAGCACACATTCTATACCTTTATTTTTTGGTATGGGACTGTATTATGTGGACCTATACCAGGATTCAAGTAATTATAGCTTTTTGGTAAAAAATGGCTTTGCCCAGGGGTCATACCTGTCTCATGGGATTTAATAGTAAAAAAATATGTCTACCAGTTTGAAACCCATTTACCAAGTATTGTAATGTTTGATTTGTAGGGTTTTTTACTTAGTATTCAGTAGAGCGATGCAGGGCTGTCATCGTCCTCTTTTTTTCCTTTTCCCACAATTATTTCAAAAGCCATCAACTCTTTACCAAACAACAAAATTTAAGACCGGTTCAAATTGAAAACGCTTGCAGACAACAAAATAAATGCAACTCAAAAATTGAGAACTGTATCCAGCAAGGTCAAAAACATTATGGAAAAAGGAGAAAATGCTGGTAACCAGTATTTTCTCCTTTTCCCACAATGTTTTCAAAAGGCTTCTATCTTAAGGTCGTAAAAAACAGGGATTGTTTAAGAAAGGGTTAATTAAATACATGAATGATTGGTTAAGGAATGACGATTTATGAGCAAAAATTGAAAAAGCCCAGAAACAACTGTTGTTTTATAAAGGTTCTCCTTTTGTCAAAGGAGTTTTGTGTCTAATTAAGTTCTGTAGATTCATCTCTGTACAAAATGATGAAATTTTATGATTGATTAAAATGAAAACCTAAACAAATGACAAATTAAATCTAGCTCAAGATGACTTTCGTCTTTGTTTTACTATAAAAAACATTGTAGGTAAACAAGAAAATGCTAGTAACCAGCATTTTCTCCTTTTTCCCAATGTTTTCTACCCTGCTGTAAACAAATTCCAATTTCTGAGTTACGTTTACATTGTCAACTGCAAATTTTGCTGTTTGGTAAAGAATTAAGGAGCCATCTTCTCTGTGGTTATCAGCCTTTTACCACACAATATGAATTTTTAGCGCCCCCTGAGGAAAAAGGCTATTGAATATACTGTTAGAAAAGGAAAAACATACTGGTAGCTAGCCGATTATCTCTTTTTCACACTGTTTTGTTCTCTATTAAAGACAAGTTCCATCAATTGAATCACAACCAAATTACCCTATGCAAATGTTTTCTGTTTGATAAAGCCTACATTTTTTGTTGATAAAGAGTCACATCACTTGATTGTTAGGAGAAAAGGTTACAAGTGCGTGCTGGTACCTTAAAGAAACAAATTATAAGAAAGTGGCCAAGTTTTTTTAACCCTTTACCAAACAGTCCCTGGTTTTAACAACCCTGAGACAGAAGTCTTTAGAAAATGTTGCCGGAAAAGGAGGAAATACTGGTATTTTCACCTTTTCCCACAATGTTTTCTACTCTTCCAAAGTCAAATTTCAATTTTTGAGTCACATTTCTTGTCTGCAAAATGGGTTCAATTTTGATTAGCCTAATTTTTTTGTTTGATAAAGAGTTAAAGGAGACTTTGGGTAGCATTATAAATGAATATCGTGACAAGAAATTGTGAGTTACATGTTGTTTAATTTTCTATTTACAGTTACCTTTAATTATCGTTGTGTGAACAAAAACAACAAATAGTACTTTCTATGCCTGTACATAAATTAACCCATTACCACACAATGCCTACTTTTGATGCCCCTGAGAAAGAAGCCTTTAGAAAACATTGTTGGAAAAGGAGAAAATGCTGGTAACCAGCATTTTCTCCTTTTTCCAAAATGTTTTTTACCCTTTTCAAAACAAATTTCAAATTTTCAGTCACTTTTATGTTGTCGTCTGCAAATGCTTTCAATTTGGACCAGTCTAAAATATTGTCGTTTTGTAATGCGTTAATACAATCTAGATTAAAGTTGAATGTGACACAGTAATGGATGAATAAGGATGAATAAAACTGAGACTAAGAACAATCATGTTATTTTTAACTAGGAGACATTTTGCCTCGTCTGACCAAACCTTTTCAATACTATTGATGAATTTTAGTCCTTTAAGCTCTGGACCTCTTTAGTTGCTTTTGCAGACAGTGGATCAGGATGCTGGTAACCAGCATTTTCTTCACCTTCCACAATGTTTTCTATCCTGTCAAAGTATGTCACTTCATTTGTACCACATGTAAATTTCTTGTGGAAGTGTTGAATTTGTCATTTGGTAAACAGTTTAAGAAGCAATATAGAAATACCATTGCCTTGTATTCCAGGAATAAGTCATGAATATTTTGTATAAAAAGCATGTGATACATATCAAATGATGGACCTGACCCACCAAAGTTGCTTTTACATGTAATGGCAGTATTGATACAATGAGAAAAGTTTGTGTCTATTAAAACATTGAGGAAATATGTGATACTTAAACATGGTGAACTTGATAATAAAGACAGGTGAAAAGTATTTACATGAAATACTCAGCAGTTCTGCATATTAATGTATTCAACCTTTTTATCATACAATTCCAACTATTATCTACTCTGACAAAGAGAGCTATCAAAAACATTGTGGGAAAAGGAGAAAATGCTGGGAACCAGCACTTTCTCCTTTTCCCACGATGTTTTTGACCCTTTTATAAAGGATTTCTATCACTTCAGCAATACTTTATTTTTTTGGCAAATGATTCAATTTGGATGTCATAACCCCTTACCAAACAATCTCTTGTTTTAATGACCCCAGGAAGAAGCCCTCTGAAAACACTGTGGGAAAAGGAGGAAATGCTGGTAACTAGCATTTTCTCCTTTTCCCACAATGTTTTTTAGTCTTCATATGTCAATTTTCAAGTCTTATTAATTTTGTCGTCTGCAAATTCTTCCAATTTTGACTAGTCAAAAATTATGTAGTTTGATAAAGATTTCAATGTTGTTGTCTGGTAAAGATAACTTATTGCCCCAGTACATGACCTTGCGCAGAAAACCTTTGATAAATTTAGTCTACAGGAACATTACTTGAATAAACAAGTTTTTCACAAAGCCACAATTTTTTTACATTGTATTTCAGACATTCTCTGTGAATCAAATTAGCAAATTGTATCAGCCTTGGTCAAAACTACTTGTTTTGTTATGGGTAAATTGTCTGCATGTCAAGGAGCATTCTATGTTTTGACTCAGCGGGGTTTTTAGGAATTGAAAAAAAAAAGTTTTAAAGAACATCCCTCGTATATTACATGTAGATACACATCACAGTTCTGAGTACTACATTTCTACTTTTGGTACAAACACAGATTTAGCTGGCTTGATGGATTAATCTCATTGATCAAGAGATATCCACTAACAAACTGGCCCTTTACAACATTCAATGACAGCACTCAGCTTGTGTAAATGTGGGAAAACGATCACTTGATTCCTTGGTATAAACCTTCTCACTTTGTTGATCAGTTTCCATTGTTTTCTACACCAATACAGTAATTTAATTTTCCTGCATATATTTCTTATCACAGTATATGCATGTTCAAAAAACTAGCATGTATTATAGATTTCAACTCTTTACCAAGCAAGACCCAGTTTTCATGACTCTGTAAAAGAGGCCTTCTGAAAACATTGCAGGAAAAGGAGAAAATGCTGGTAACCAGCATTTCTCCTTTTCTCACCATGTTTTCTACCCTTCTAAAAACAGTTTTCTATATTTGAGTGAATTGAAATTTGTTGTCTGCCAATGCTTTCAACATGGAACAGTATAAAGTTTTGTCATCTGGTAAAGACTTAACTCTTTGCCACACAATCCCGACTTTTAATGACCCTGAGAAAAAGGCCTTTTGAAAACATTGTGGGAAAAGGAGAAAATACTGGTAACCAGCATTTTCTCCTATTCCCACAATGTTTTCTACCCTTTCCAAAGCAAATTTCCATTTTTGAGTTGAAGTACTTTAGTAGTTTGCAAATGCTTTGAATTTGGACTAGCCCAAAATTTTGTTGCCTGGTAAAGAGTTAATTGATAACTCAGTGCTTCCAACAACACATATGCTCCAACTTGAAAAACATCTTTAGATCTGTTTCGAGTTTCGATAATAAAGTACAACATGACTTAAGATTTACTGTACTGTGGCAGATGGAAAATTTCATGATTAAGAGAATTTCTCATATAAGCTTGCAGCCAACCATTTCCCAAAATTTGAACATACATGTAGTAACAGCTGTATGTCTGGATATATCAGATTCCATATGTTCCAGACAAGAAAACCCCTCTGTTCAAAAAGGGATCCTATATATGTGTATATATGATCCTTGGTTCAATAAGAGGATAAGATGAATTTATGCAAGTTCAATAGTCTGTTGAAATAATAGCAGTGAATGTGCATCTTATTTCTTATTTGCATCAACATTAATGTACCTCTCCTTTTCCCACCACGATATTTTCTATTTTTCAAAAGATAATAATTAGTATACGAGGAATTTGTAATTTCTCGTCAGTTATGACCAATTTAATTATCCGTTGTCTGGCAGAGTTAAAAGGGCATGTATTGACACAGTATGTTCCTGAAAACATCAGGACAGTTTGATATTTGCCTGTTTTGATCAAGAGTTTATATATATTAATTTACAAACTTTGAATTTTTTTTCCTGCGAGTATGTCAAAATTTAGTGCTCCGACGTCTTAATCTCCTAGTAGGGCTACATAGTTGTATATCTTCCTGTTTCCCCAACATCATCATAATCCATTCTGAGTACTGCTAGAAAGATGAAACCCTCGATCATACAAAGTCCAGTTCCAGCCCAGCCTAGCATAAAGGACCATTGATATTCTGTGTCCACGCCATCTGGGTATGTGTTACGGGAGTTGTGGTCTAAATCTCGTAAAGCTATGAAGCAGATTCCACTGGCGATCCCTGCCATAGCTGAAAAATAGTTTACAAGTTGCAGTGAAAATGAGATTCAAATGTAGGATCTATTTTGAGTTGGCATTTGAGGTCAAACGACTCTAGATGAATGTTATAAGGTCTGCTTAGTGTCATTTTACTGGATGGGTTCAGTGAAAATATTAATCTCAAATGTAAAAGAATATGAGACTCTTTTCATGGAATAGTGGCGAGAATTACAGACTAGAATTTGCAATACAAACAGTTACATGTATAACGTTTTAGTGCCAAAAGAGCCAATGGTCCTCATGTCAAATGGAAACAAGCGTGTAAGCAGTGCAAATAATTGTGCGAAGTTGCTTCCCTTGGATTCATTAACACAATGCACAGTCGTGAACGACTGCCCTACCAATATTTCATGTTACAGGTTCATGCATTATTGAGTATTTTGGTCTATTTTTCAGTAAATGATTTTTTTGTAATGACAAAGAATTTGTCAGTAACTCACACTCGGCAGAACGGTTTTGAAACTATGGTTATCGACGCAGAAAATGTCTAAAGAAAATTTTGCTGAATGTCAATTTACTTTTCTGTTCCTCGTGTCGAGAAAAGCTTTGCCATGATTACAAGCAATCAGAAAAAGATCTTTTTCACTGATTTTCTCGCCCTTTCACTAATAATCAGTAAATCTCCCATGGTTTCGTAAAAGAATCAGAACTCAAGATTAACTAAAAAAAAAACTAAGTTAACTAACCTGCAAGAAGTGACATTATTGAAGCAATCAGATATAAGGATGACCGCTTGATTGTTCGGCAGTCGCCAGGCCAGAGTCCACATATAAGAGCCAAAATGGTGAACAGTTGAACTCCGGCAGCTGTGATCATCAGAGCAAGCCACGATCTTTCTAAACCTGTAACAAAAAGTTAATTTAATATATTTGTTTGAAACTTTATTTTTCGGTCTTTGAGGCCCAATAAGGACAAACCGCCACTCCTGAGTATTCATTAACCCTTTACCAAACAATCCCTGTTTTTACGACCTTGAGATAGAAGCCTTTTGAAACATTGTGGGAAAAGGAGAAAATGCTGGTAGCCAGCATTTTCTCCTTTTCACACAATGTTTTCTATCCTGTCGGAAACAAATTTAATTTTTGAGTTAGGTTGATTTTTCTCGTCTGCAAGTGCTACATATTTGTACAGACCAGTCCAAAAGTTTGTCGTTTGGCAAAGAGTTAACACAGGCGACAGCGGCTTTTGAAAACATTTTTCGGAAACCAGCATTTGCTCTCTTTCCCCACAGTGTTTTATACCTCTCAAAGAGATACATTACAATTTGTCGTTTACAATTGTTTTCAAACCGAGAAAATTCAAACAAGTCTAACTTTTTGGCACCAGGTAAGGGGTCAACAGACTGAACAACTCCATGCATGCATATGGCCATTAAAAAGAGTACCGATCAGACGTCATATTCATCAGTGATCAGTCGCATCGACAAAAGAAACGTTAAGGAAAGGCGACTCCTCATGCTACACACATGTTTTATTTTCGAGGTTAGTACGGCATTTTCTGAAGTTTTCCAAACGACATTATCTTAGACTGGTCCAAATTGAAAGTACTAGCAGACGACAAAATAAACATACATAACTCAAAAATTAAAACTTGTTTCTAGCAGGGTAGGAAAAATTGTGGGTAAAGGAGAAAATGCTGGTGTCCAGCATTTTCTCCTTTTCCCACAATGTTTTCAAAAATCTTCTTTCTCTGGGTCGTAAAAACCTGGGGCTGTTTGATAAAGGGTCAAAGCATTTAAAAGATTTGGAGAAGAAATACAGTCATTGCATACATTGGACGACTTTCTATTTCGAGAGGCAGTTTTTTACCATTGAGAACAGAACAAAACAAGACAGGCATTTATTTATTTTTTTTTACGTATACAAGTTGTACATTGTCCCGGCACATATACATATAATGAATTAAGTCACGTGAACAAATATAAACCTGAAAACACCTCAGGAAAAAAAAGAGGAAAAGAAATGGCGCTCAGAGACAGTCATTTTAGCTCTTTCGGCGTCGAGTATTTTAACTCGGCCTCTTTTGATGTTCGAAAATACAATCTAATGAAAGCCCTCTAATTTTTTTTTTTTATCTTAGCTGGGCTATGCAATTAGAAAAAAAAAAAGGTCTAAATCATACTACGTGTTCTATGCAGTCTTATCTTGATCTATGCCTTCTGCAGAAGCTCATGTTTTCGCCTACGTTGCTGAATGGGTTAACTCATTACCAAACGACAATATTATATGGACTTGTCCAAATTGAAAGCATTTGCAGACGACAAAATAAAAGTGACTGAAAATTTTAAATTTGTTTTGTGAAGGGTAGAAAACATTGTGGGAAAAGGAGAAAATGCTGGTTACCAGCATTTTCTCCTTTTCCCACAATGTTTTCAAAAGGCTTCTTTCTCAGGGGCGTCAAAAGTAGGGATTGTGTGGTAATGGGTTAAAAGGCAAAGTTGGCGTGACTTACTCAAATATCTGTAGTCATCTGAAGGCATGTTGTCCTCGGCTCTCTTTATGAGGTCTTTGTAGGTATAGATACAATCGCCCTGTCTGTCTTCCGCTGGAGCGCCTAGAAATAAATAAAACAAATTGAGCTATGCTCTGTGTAAAAGTTGTTTAACCCATTACCATACAATCCCTACTTTTGACGACCCTGAGAAAGAACCCTATAGAAAACATTGAAGGAAAAGGAGAAAATGCTGGTAACCAGCATTTTCTCATTTTCCGACAATGCTTGCTGTCCTTCACAAAATAAATTTCAATTTTCAGCCATTTTTATTTTGTCGCCTGCGAATGCTTTTAATTTGGACAAACCTAAAATTTTGTAGTTTGGTAATGAGTTAACACTACCAAACGCCGACAAAATTTCAGACTGGTCCAAATTGAAAGCATTTGCAGACGACAAAATTAATGTGGCCAAAAAATTAAAATTTGTTCTGGGAGCGTAGAAAACATCTGGAGAAAAGGAGAAAATGCTGGTAACCAGCATTTTCTCCTTTTCTCACGATGTTTTCAAAGGACTTCTTTTTGCAGGAACGTGAAAACCAGGGATTGTTTGCGAAATGGTTAATGTTTCTGCAACAGGTATTGACCTATATAGATGTCGGCCCGCGCATTCCGTAGAGGCTGACGGGGGTCGAAACATTTTATTTTGCTATCTCTATTTTTTTGTGTGCCAACGGACAACTCTACGTCATGATATCGATCGGTTCCTATTGAAAACAATCGATCTTCAGATCATGCTGCGATTAGCTTGTTATTATGCATTACGAAGCTTCATTAAAAAACACTATTTTTTCCCAAAAAGCATCAGATGAATAGTTTTCAACCACCCCTGTTCTTCCTAATTAAGTAAACTTTTTTCCGACATGCAAATTAAACCCTTTACCAAACAATCCCTGGTTTTTACAACCCAGAGGAAGTAGCCTTCTGTAAACACTGCTATGGTGGGAAAAGGAGAAAATGCTGCTAACCAGCAATGTTTTCCCACAATGTTTTCTACTCTTACAAAGTAAAGCTTTCATTTTTTTTTTTTTTTTTTTAATAACATTTATTTTGTTTTCTGCAAATGATTTCAATTTGGACCAGCGTATAATTGTGTCGTTTGGAAAAGAGTTAAACGTCAAAATGCGTTCAAGCATTTGCAGACCAAATGTCAAATGGGGCTCCCTTGATGGGCCTTGTTCTTGAAACGACAGAAATTACGTTGCTAACATGTCGTGAGCACTGATGACAAAATGCCCTTTCCCAACAAGGTTTTTTTTGTGTCCTTTCTCCTCTTGAGTATATAACATGTTAGTTAAATGGATTTTTAGATGGTCTTCGGATTAGCTTCTGAAAGTCTGGATAGCCTACTGTGCCACGATGATTAGGCTATCCATATTTATTTTTTTTTAAGCATTTCTTATGCAGTTTGTTTTACCTGGCAGGAAGCGACAACATCCGCTTGTGATATAAATCAACAATCTAAATCCGGTTAGCGATATTTCATATGGTACATTTATAATAATAATATTGCTATATGTATATGAAAAAAAAACCAATGTGGATAAAGGAGCCCAATTTAGATTTACTGCCATAAATTTCTAGTAAAACAAATCTCCATATAATTCGACATATTTTTCTTGCCAATATTATGAACTATAAGATTAAGCTTTATTTCATGCTTTCCGGTAGGATATCGAGAAATAGCAGTGAAAATATTTTTCGATCTTACACTGGTACCACCAGTGAAAATACCGATTTTCACGTTCTTGTTGCCTAGGTAAATTGCGCGTGCCTAACAACCAGATGGGAAATATGACGTCATATACCTTACATTGCTCGCGCTTGACGTAACGTTGCTATGCGGGAGGGGTACGCCATGGGAAAAAAGAGAAAAGAACTGTACTCAATTTTGATAAAGCTCCACCCAGAGAGAGTGAAAACCATGAAATAAATAGAATATTTGTATTTTTCTGTGAAAGATCGAAATTTCTTTCATCTCGTGAACACCATCGGTAATATTTTCACTCGTGGCTGCGCGTGATGAAATAAATTTCGATCTTTCACCGAAAAATACAAATATCCTCTATATATTCAGTGAATAGATAAATATTTGGCAGTCATCTCTTTACCAGACGACCAAAATGTAGACGTCAAAATTCTATGCATTTGCAGACGAAAAAAATTTAACTTTTCAAAACATTTTCTCCTTTTCCTTCAATGCCTTCAAAAGCTTTCTTTCTCATGGAAGTGTCGGGACTGTGTGGTAAAGGGTTAAATAATGAGATGGTTGTTTTGTATTACATGTAGGTGACCCCGTCAATAGAATTAAGGTGTACTAATACCGGTATGCCACTTTAAGAACCTTTGTTTTCTATTATGTATGAAATTATAGGCTTATTTCTGCAATTCTGAGAAGAGTTATCTCCTTTGAAAAACTGTATGTTGCTCTTTGCACCACATCATACGGTTTTCTGTTCAATCAGGCTTTTACTGCAAGCATTATATTATTATCTGAGCAAAATGATAAATCTATTTGAAGGGAAAACATCCATTTTTTCTCACATTTCTCTTTCTTCTTTACACACGATTTGACAAATAGCTGTTTACTTAACTCTTTACCACACCACAAAATTGAAGATTAATCCAAATTCAAAGCATTTGCAGATGACAAAATAAACGTGGCTCAAAATAAAATTTGTTATGGGAAGGGTAGAAAACATTGTTGAAAAAGGAGAAAATACTGGTTACCAGCAATTTCTCCTTTTTCAACAATGTTTTCAAAAGGCTTTTTCTGTTAGGGTCGTTAAAAGTCGGGATTGTGTGGCGATGGGTTAATTCAGTGATCAATCATATTTTAAAGTTTGGAGTTAGATGTACTGAATAAACCTTAATAGCTCTCCTAAAACAAGATAGAAGCAGGAAAAGGGGAGGGGTGGGGGATGGGGACGGAGGTGTGGCAAGGCGAATCAACACGTAGAAATTTAATTGCTGAGCGGGGAATTCGAACCACAGACTTCCATGATTCACGTCCTGTACGCTATCAACTATGCTAATAGACTCCTCGGTGCGCAAGGAAGCTACACAGTATCAAAACAAAGTTGTTTGAGAAAACCCCTAAAATATATTTTACATATATAATTCGCGTTTAACATTGAAATTAGTTTTCTCGCCTACCTAGTTGATGTAATAGATTGTTGTACGTAGTTTACTCATACTTGCTATGTATGGTATGAAAAAAGGCCATGCTTCTTTAATTGTAAACAGTTTATGAAGTCTAACTTCGCCAAGTCCCTGTCACTCAGTGGTAAGTCGCAGGTGTAGTAACCAGGTGTAAAAATCTAACTACTGTGAGTACGAACCCTGGCTTGGTCATAAATCTTTCCCCTTACAGATGAAAGTCGCCAATGCCTCATCACCAAAGTATGAATTCGTACAGTCCATTTACTTAATCCATTAACGACCATCTGAATGTGATAAACTGGTCGTTTTACATGCAGAAACATGAAATAGAAAGTTTCGACCCAGTTCAGACTGAGCGATGCATTAAACCCATTTTTCAATGAGTTTGGCTCATTTGTTTTATTTTAAATTTTGATTCGCAGCAAACGAGATTTAATAAACAATGAAGTAAAAGAAGACAATGATCGTACACGGCATTTTTTTTTCTTTTTCCTGTTCATACGTTAAATCCAAATTATTCTTTTACAAGAAGTTGTGTTCAAGCTTTTGCAGTATGTCTCTGAAAGAGTAGAAAACTTTGTGGGAAAAGGAGAAATGCTGGTTACCAACATTTTCTCCTTTTCCAACAATTTTTTCCAAGCCTTTTACCAGCAGGGTCGCTAAAATGTTTCGCATAGGGCCAATCTCTTAGATGAAATAAAAACAAGACATTTTCAACTACGGGTGAAGTCCTACTGTTATGTACATACCCAGTTATTATTAGCTTTGTTCATGTGTGTATCTATTTTTGAATGGTTTTCCCCTGTTGCTATTTTTAGAACTGAACTCTCTCTTGTAGAATATTGTGCTGGAAGTTTCCAGGCCTTTATACAATCTGATTACTAAGAATTATGCAACTGATTTTAACATGAATTTTCTGGAAGTTTCTCTGTTATTATAAAAGGAAAAGCTTTTTACATCTCAGTGTTCACTAGTTAATACATGATTGCCAGACTACAGTGGGGATTATTTTGTGTCATATAATTAGTGCTTGGATTACATTCAGTTGGATTAGGATCAGACTAGACTAAAGTGAGGATTATTTCATGTGCTTGGATTACATTCAGTTTGGATCAGGATCAGATTGGAAGTAAGACTGTAATAGTTTGTCTTCTGAATTTAACATCTAAGGTATTGTTTTGTAATATTGTCACTGTTTATTTGATATTTTTGTTAATAAATTCTGTTAATTGTTATCGTTTGTTGCTGGCTTCTTCTTTCTAGTTACGCCTGACTCGTAACAGAAATTGGGGGCTCGTCCGGGATTGGAAAATAGACTAACGGGATTGGAAACTAGACTAACGCATTCGTTTTCCTTTTGGGATTAACCATCGATTGGAAAATAAGACTAACGCATTCGTTTACTAATCAGTAATTATAATACAATTTTGTACTTGAATCCAGCAACAAACAAACATGTCTTTTGACTTAGATAAATTTACGGCTGAACCGTCTGTGGAGTTATTGAATTTGGGTAAAAAGACTGATTTGCTTAATCTTGCGAAGCACTATAAATTGTCTGAAATAAAATCTTCAATGCGTAAACATGAAATTAAGAACATTTTGGTACAATATTTTGTTGATGAGGAGATTTTCAATGAAAATGCTCTTTCCCTGATAGTTGATGTTCAGTCAGTTTCAAGTTCGAAAGAACTTGAATTAAAACTTCAGATCAGACAGTTAGAAATAGAAAGAGAAAGGGAAAGACACAGAGAAGAAAGAGAAGAGAGAGAGAAGGAGAGAGAATTTCAATTAAGAATGAGGGAAATTGAAATGCAAGAAAGAGCAAATCAGCCAAAGCAAAAGATTGAATACAATTTTGATGTTACAAAACATATTAGGCTTGTTCCTCCATTTCAAGAAAAAGAAGTTGATAAATACTTCCTACACTTTGAAAAAGTTGCAGAAAACTTAAATTGGCCAAAAGAGCACTGGACTTTGCTTCTGCAAAGTGTTTTGATAGGCAAAGCTCGTGAAATTTATACACAACTAGGTGTTGAACAATGTCATCATTATGAGACTGTTAAAGAACTTATTCTCAAAGGTTATGAGCTGGTCCCAGAAGCATACAGACAAAAATTTAGAAATTGTAAAAAAGATTCTAACCAGACTCATGTTGAATTTGCTAGAAACAAAGAACAGTTATTTGATAGATGGTGCTGTTCTAAGAAAATAGACCAAAATTTTGATAAACTCAGACAACTTATGTTAGTTGAAGAATTCAAACGTTGTATTCAATTTGATGTTAAGACATTCTTAGACGAAAAACAAGTTGAAACTTTAGAAGAAGCAGCTCGTCTGGCTGATAATTACTACCTTACACATAAAGTTTCTTTTATTGCTAAAGCAAAACCTACTTCCTCACATCCCCAAAATAAATTTACGTCTGGTAATTCATCTGGCGTGCCCAGTCAATCCAATACACCCAAACCCAATTCTACTAGTGAAACCAAAAGTCAATATCCCTTATCTCGACCCACTTGTAACTATTGTAAGAAACCTGGTCACCTTGTTTCTGAATGTTTGAAATTAAAAAGGAAGTTAGAAAGTGATGAAGCCAAACCAACAGGGCTCACCACTCTTAGACCAAGGCCACAGTCTTCTATTAAAACCAATACAATTGACATAGTCACAAAACCCAAGTCTGATTCTACTATGCAGATTTTTGAACCATTTATGTTGAATGGTTTTGTATCACTTTCAGGTGATAATTGCCCACCTACCCCTATTAAAATTTTAAGAGACACAGGAGCTTCTCAATCTCTTATTTTAGCAGATATACTGCCTTTTTCTGAGAAGACTTCTTCCGGTACTAGTGTCCTTATTCAGGGTGTAGAGTGTGGAACTGTTAATATCCCTCTCCATCATGTTAATTTGTCATCAGATTTGGTTACTGGGCCTGTGGTTATTGGTATTAAACCTTCCTTACCATTTAAAGGTGTCCATTTACTGCTAGGCAATGACTTAGCTGGAGATAAGGTTGTGGTTAATCCACTTGTAACTGACACACCAAATATAGGTCAAACAGATGACCCTATCGAGCAGGAAATTCCTGACTTGTATCCTTCTTGTGCAGTTACCCGAGCTATGGCTAAAAAGGCCATTTTGAAAAACTCAAACTCTGACATTGACTTGACAGATACTTTTATCGGTCAATATTTTAATAATGAGATTAAAAAGTCTCTTGATCCCAGTTTGTCTGATACTCAGACAGACTCGTCAATGTCTTGTCATTCACTACCACGGTCTATTGACCAAGGTCATGACACGCTGTCAGAGTCACAGCTTATC
Source organism: Tridacna crocea (assembly GCA_943736015.1). Classification (NCBI taxonomy): domain Eukaryota; kingdom Metazoa; phylum Mollusca; class Bivalvia; order Cardiida; family Cardiidae; genus Tridacna; species Tridacna crocea. The sequence goes on from OX031056.1 coordinate 26,164,246, forward strand.
CAGGAACAGCAAACTGATCCTGAGATTTCAAAATTAATTTTTAGGGCTTTACCTGAAGATGAAATTTCAGAGGTCCCAATGTGTTACTATATAAAGAATGGGATTCTTATGAGAAAATGGCGACCATTTGATGTCCCAGCTGATGATGAATGGGCTGTTTACCACCAAATTGTGGTTCCAAAGTCATATCGTCATGAAATACTAAGTATAGCCCATGAAAGTCCTATGTCAGGTCATCTAGGTATAAACAAGACCTATCACAAAATTATTAATCATTTTTATTGGCCTGGTCTCAAATCAGATGTCTCTAAATATTGTAAAACTTGCCATACATGTCAAATGGTAGGTAAACCCAACCAAACCATTCCCAAAGCTCAATTACAACCTATTCCTGCTTTTGATGAACCTTTCAGTAGGATACTTATAGATTGTGTTGGTCCTTTACCTCGAACCAAGTCAGGAAATGAGTATCTCTTAACAATTATGTGTACTTCTACACGTTTTCCTGAAGCTATTCCTTTAAGGAACATCAAAACAAAGTCAATAGTCAAAGCTCTTATAAAGTTTTTCACATTTGTTGGTCTTCCAAAATCAGTTCAGTCTGATCAAGGGTCAAATTTTATGTCTGGTATATTCCAACAGGTTATGCATGAATTAGGAATCAAGCAATACAGGTCATCCGCCTATCACCCTGAAAGTCAAGGTGCTTTAGAAAGATTTCACCAGACATTAAAAAATATGGTAAGGTCATATTGCTTTGACACTGAAAAAGATTGGGATGAGGGCATCCATTTGTTACTATTTGCAGCCAGAGAATCTGTACAAGAATCTCTTGGTTTCAGTCCTTTTGAATTAGTTTTTGGCCATTCTGTTCGTGGACCTTTAAAACTTTTGAAAGAGAAATTTCTTTCAAATGATGAAACACCTTTGAATTTACTACAGTATGTTTCTGACTTCAGAAATAGACGGTCTAGGGCATGTGAGGTAGCTAGGTCTAATCTTAAAACATCTCAGGGCAAAATGAAAGCAAGATATGACAACCATGTTATTGATAGAAAATTTAAACCAGGTGACAAAGTCCTTGCTTTTTTGCCAATACCTGGCAGACCTCTACAGGCAAGATATTTTGGACCCTACACTATTGACAAGAAAACAAGTGATTTAAACTATATAATTAATACTCCAGAAAGGCGTAAAAACAAACAAATGTGTCATGTAAATATGTTAAAGGAATACTTTGACAGAGATAGCTCTATTTCAAAACCAATTACAGTTGTAAACACTGTCCCACAAGAATCAAATGTATCTGATCTTGAAGTAAATTCGGACTTGATTGATAAATCTGATCCTGGTCCATCTAAACTTGGGAATTCTGATATTTTGAGAAACCTCGACAACAAACTTTCTCACTTGGAACCATCGCAGCAGGAAGAGCTGAAACAGTTGATACATGAATATGAACATTTATTTCCTGATATCCCCACAAGAACAGATAAAATCTATCATGATGTCATTGTGGAAGATTCTAAACCAATAAAGCAACATCCATATAGGATGAATCCTTTGAAACAGAAATACCTCCAAGATGAAGTAAAATACTTATTAGAAAATGACTTTATTGAACCTAGCCAGAGTAATTACAGTTCACCATGTATATTAGTACCCAAATCAAATGGAACTTATAGAATGTGTACTGACTATCGTAAAGTGAACTCTGTGACAAAAGCAGACTCTTTTCCAATACCAAGAATTGATGACTGTATTGACAAAGTTGGAAATTCTAAATATGTCACCAAATTTGACCTGCTAAAAGGATTCTGGCAAGTTCCACTGACTGATAGAGCAAAAGAAGTATCAGCCTTTGCTACTCCAAACGGCCTGTACCAATACAAAGTTATGCCGTTTGGGATGAAAAATTCTCCTGCAACGTTTCAGCGGCTTATAAACAATGTTATATGTGGATTAGATGGTTGTGATGCATATATTGACGATGTCATCATCTACTCAGACAGTTGGAGTGACCACCTTCAAAGAATCAGGAAGTTCTTCGACAGACTCAGTAAAGCGAAACTGACTGTGAATCTTGCAAAAACTGAATTTTGTCATGCTACTGTAACATTTCTAGGACATCTTGTGGGACAGGGTCAAGTTAAACCGTTAGAAGCTAAAGTCAATGCTATCTCTGAGTTTCCTGTGCCTAAATGTAAAAGACAGCTGATGCGATTTCTTGGTATGGCTGGCTACTATAGGAAATTCTGTAAAAATTTCTCAGGTATTGCTGAACCTTTAACAAATTTACTTAAGAAAAGCACAAAGTTCAAATGGAATGACAAATGTCAAGATGCATTTGATCGTCTGAAAGCCATATTAAAGAGCGCACCAGTTCTCTTGGCACCTGATTTTGACAAATGTTTCAAATTAGCTGTTGATGCAAGTGATGTTGGTATTGGTGCTGTTCTTTTACAAGAAGACAATAATGGTATTGATCACCCAGTTTGTTACTTTTCTAAGAAATTTAACAAACATCAGAAAAATTACTCTACCATAGAAAAAGAGTGTCTTGCTTTAATTCTGGCAATCCAGCAGTTCGAAGTTTATTTAACCTCTTCAACTTCACCAATTGTTGTATTCAGTGATCATAACCCTTTAAGTTTTCTACACAAACTTAAGAATAAGAATCAAAGATTACTGAGGTGGAGTTTATTGCTTCAAGAGTTTAATCTTGACATAAGACACATAAAAGGGAAAGATAACATTATACCAGATGCTCTTTCAAGAGTTTGACATTTCAATAGTCATTTTTCCCTAAATCAAGTTTAAACTGTTTTTTCTTTTAAATTGTAATTTCATTACCTTGATTATTTTCATTAGTCTGAAATAATTAATATTTGAGTTTGTCATTTCCTATGTAATACTTCAGTTAAAGTATCATATACATGTATATAAATAATATTGCAAAAAAGAAAGATTTATTTCATAAACCTTTCTTTTTCTTTTCAAGGGGGGAAGTGTTATGTACATACCCAGTTATTATTAGCTTTGTTCATGTGTGTATCTATTTTTGAATGGTTTTCCCCTGTTGCTATTTTTAGAACTGAACTCTCTCTTGTAGAATATTGTGCTGGAAGTTTCCAGGCCTTTATACAATCTGATTACTAAGAATTATGCAACTGATTTTAACATGAATTTTCTGGAAGTTTCTCTGTTATTATAAAAGGAAAAGCTTTTTACATCTCAGTGTTCACTAGTTAATACATGATTGCCAGACTACAGTGGGGATTATTTTGTGTCATATAATTAGTGCTTGGATTACATTCAGTTGGATTAGGATCAGACTAGACTAAAGTGAGGATTATTTCATGTGCTTGGATTACATTCAGTTTGGATCAGGATCAGATTGGAAGTAAGACTGTAATAGTTTGTCTTCTGAATTTAACATCTAAGGTATTGTTTTGTAATATTGTCACTGTTTATTTGATATTTTTGTTAATAAATTCTGTTAATTGTTATCGTTTGTTGCTGGCTTCTTCTTTCTAGTTACGCCTGACTCGTAACACTACACATTGAGTTTTTCAGGCTGCTTTCACAATACCTGACTTTATAGATCAAGATCAGACTACATAATCTGTGCTGTCTGATCTTAAAGTTCGCTTTCTACAAAAAGGGCATTTTGCCGAGCCTAGCATCTCACATAATTATCAAAAAGATAGTATTTCGATAAGTTACATCGTACATAATGAGCATTCGTAATTCAGTTACCCTTTTATAATTATGGCTTGCATCACGCGAAAAGCATCTTCGCAAGCCAAGGACACTAACTCCATTTTTGTACGATACGTACTGCCTTATTATCCTTGGCTTGCGAAGATGCGCGAAAAGGGGCATTCGAACATTTGCGTGAAGTGTCGTCTCGGGTGAGCATGCGCAATCCGTGCAGGCTAATCAGAACCGACACTTTCCGTTGTAATCTGAAATACTGATGTTAGTAGTGTCTTACACTTTACTATTCATACACACACAAAGAAACAAGAAAATCATTGAGTGTTTGTTGAAAGGTCGGTAATAATGACGAAGATCATTAAGAACTTGAACTAAACTTGACGACAGATAGAAGGGAAATAACTTCCAATTTGTCAAGTTAACATACATTTTCTAAAATTAACAACAGAAATATCTCAAGTCATTCGTCATTGATAAAATATTTGAGCTACGCTCTGGTGAAAGCCGGGTTTAACGGTTCGGCACAAAGTATCGACACATGTCGGCCTGTGCAGAAACTTTGCTACTGGTCAGTTTAGTTTAGACACATTTATTTATTTAAAAGCGATTGAGAAACAAGCTCTTACAACTTGTCTGCCCTTAACTCATGCACTTTCTTGCTCAACTTGATATTTTATGAAAGTTAGTTACGTATAGAACCCTACACATGTATTTCTGTTACATACATGTACAATTATTCTCACTCCCATATGCCTACACAGAAAGTGTTGGGTTTTTTTGTCAATTCTGTACTGCCAAATAAACAAAAATTGTAACTTTTAGTGAGTAGAAGACAAATAGCCGAATTTAATCTGTTGCGATCAGAATACCTGACACAACGGGGAATGCTGGGTGTGCCTTGTGAAAGCCTTTTGAAAAAAAAATCGCGAGAAAAAGAAAAAAAATGCTGGTAACCAGCGTGTTCTCCTTTCTGTCATATGAGCCGCAGGCAAGTTTAAAACTTTGTGTTTGGTAAAGACTTTAGGTTTTATTTAGGTGTGTAAAACTTGTAGTTTATAATTACGTTACACCTACATATTTGTTAACTTTTAACCATGTATTACGAGTATATATGACGGATCCATGTATTAATGCATAAATAGTGACTAAGGCGACGAAGCTTGAACTTTTAACTTAAAAAAAGTCGTTTCTTTCTTTTTATAAATCATCCGCTGACAACTCTTACGATATCATGATGGATGGATGACGAATTCCTTATTTTGACGATTAACTACCTGGGCATCCATTCACACATTCTGTCTGTCTGTCTCTCAAAACTTCTGTGCGAGTTCTCGAGAATATTGATGTAGTCGACAGGTTTGTTTACCGGGGGAAGGGAAGCAGATGATGACACCAAGAGCTAACAAGCATTCAACACTGTTCGGCTAATCCAGACATAAGTCCTCACATTCCACAACAAGATCCGAACCTTAAAAAAAAACAAGGTCATAAATACCATGCGGCTGAGAAATCTTGCTGGTAACCAAGACAAATACCGACAAATTCGAGATATATACCAACAGAAGTATCCGGAACATCCTCAAAACTAACTGGCTGAAGGTCATCTTTAACGAACAACTCTGGGACAGGACCAGGCATATCCGACTCCAAGATCAAGAAAAGAAAGTCAAGCCTGTATCTAACTTGTAGGCCTTTGACTGAAATCCACACGGCAAGCGGAAATTAGGTCGACCTGAACCGACAGAAGCATAGACTCAGATGCGAAAACAGCTGGAATGGCAAGGGCTGAGCCGATGAGGGCCTGCCTTAGCTGTGTTGGCTAGAGAGGTTTGTTGCAGCCCTTTGTTCCTAAAGCAATCAAGGGTTATATCTGAAAGCTAATTCCGTCGATTGCCATCGCGTTTTGGTGCAAGGCTTCTAGAGAGATTGCATTTCAATCGAAGAAATATGGCCAATGAAAATGTCCGAAGACATTTACCGGAAGCAGAAAAATAGACGAGGCCATTCAGGACTTTGGCGTTGTCTGTGCATGTCATATTCTTCGAAGGTTCGAGATGTCTGATATGAAGCATCACTCTTTCCAACGTTGGGGGTTGTATACGCGCTGTAAAGTAGCGATGGAGAAAAGGGCTTTTATTAATATGTTTGAGGAGAAATCAGGCCTGCTTTAGCTCCAGATTTCTCTACACTGCTAATCATGGCTGAATGAATCGCACCACGTTTTATCGAATTATAAACGTTTAGTTTACTTTGAAATTCAAAGTAACGGTTGTCGTGCAGAAAAGTAGTCCGGTTCTGTACCCAGAATGCCAGACAAAATTAGATAGATGCGTTGTCTGCGCATGTCATTCTCTTCGAAGATTCGACCTGTCTGCTATGAGGCATCACCCATTCCACGATACTTGAGAAAAGTAGGGCTTCCACCGAAGCTAAATCTAAGCCTGTAGGAACTCTTTTAATAAATGGCCGGTGCGTAGGTTACCTGCTAGCTGTTCATAACCGAATGAATCGCACCAGGCAGCGTTTTAGTGAGTAAACGTTTATTTTGAAATTACAAAGTAACAGAACCGCTGTTGTTTTGAAACATTAGTCCGCTTATGTACCCAGAATGCCCATATTAGATACATGTAGATGTGTATTAGACTGGTTACTGCCCCTGATACTACTACGTAATACACGGTATACAACGGTGGCCAGTTCAGATGTGTATTTGTAGGATGCCATCTAGCGGGAGATGTGTATTTTTAGAAAGCCACCTAGCGGGAGATAATGAGGACCATTGGGGCAAGGGCCAATTCATCACGTGCATCGTATTGGGCACATCAGCAGATGGCATAACTGTCGGCTAGCCGTGCTCCGTTATGACAAGTTCGAAAAGATTGGTTTCCTGCTGTCATCACTGTTGAACATGGCCGCAGTAGGGGCGGTGTAATGCAGAGAAATGACCCTCCTCTACAAAAAGACCCATGGGCCATTTCTCTACGTAGAATAGTGACCTGGGTCATTCCGCTACGTAGTTAAATGAATTTTGAGGTCATTTCTTTACGTAGAATAATGGACTGGATCACTTTGTAGGGATAGATCATTTCTCTGCACTACAGCGGCTCTATCTTCGTGTGTGGTAGAATGACTATATTCTGTAAACGAAGAAACTTAATCGTGATAAGAAGCGTAAACACCTTTTGTCTACATCAATAAAGAAACCCCAAACTGAAATGTGTTCAAAATGCTACTGTGATATAAACTATGCTCTTACAGAAACTTGATGCATAGCAAATGTTGAGAGATACTCATTGAGATATTTGCGCTTGCATCAAGCATACAATTGATAAGGAAAACTAATGTCTGTATAATAGCATACCAAGTAACAACTTAGTAACACAGTAACTTTTAATGATCAGGGCCCGTATTCACCAACCATTCTTGAGAATATTCTTAGTCTTATTCTCCAAGATTTTCTACGTTTGTAAGTAACACAACTTCTGATTGGCTAAACCGAATGGTTTAGCCAATCAGAAGTTGTGTTGCTTACAAATGTAAAAAATTAAAAAATTCTGGAGAATAAGACAAAGAACGTTCTTAAGAATGGTTGGTGAATACGGGCCAGGTAACGTTAAAGCCTTGTTTATCTAAAAACTTGATTTAATTGTCAACCCGTCAACCAATGAATGTGTCTTTTTGCAGAAATGTTTCAAGGAAATGGCCCGTGTGGTAAATCTACGAAGGTGACAAATTGTGCAATGATAGGAAAGGTTGGTTAAAATAGTTGTAAAATATATTATAAAGTTAAATCATCCAAAAGTCAAGATTCAACTTCAAGATCCACAATTTAATTTAACCGTGATAAAAAAGAACACAAAAATCTGTTCCTCGAAACCATTTATTTAACGAACATATCGTTAACTGAAGAAGTCCCGCTGAGTTCTTCTATAAGGAAGATTATCGGTTTTGGACAGGGGTTTTCAATTATCTGAAATAACAATCGATGCTTGAAGGGACTCAACCCTTGGTATACTGAACACAACATTGACATCGTACTATTTATATCAGGAAGTGAAAGATTTGGTAAAGTTATCTCTCGATGGTTACCCGGTCACTATCACCACGCCCTCTTTTCTTTAACCATCAAGCTGGATAGCGTGACCTAATGCCCCTTTGCGAAAAACCCTGATCTAGATCAGACAGCATAAAATGTACCGTTGGATCTTTGATATACAGTATCCAAATCGGTGATATCTTATAAGCAAGGAGAACTTTGAAACTGCAATAATTTAGGTCTTTAAAAAGAATTAATGGGCGGGGACTGTTACATAATATTTTATAAGACGCCTAAGCTTTGTCAGTGTCTTTAAAAGTCGGAACTGAGTGGTGAAAGGTTAACCCTATACCAAACAATCCCTGATTTTTACGACCCTGTGGTAGAAGTCTTGTGAAACATTGTGGAAAAAGGTGAAAATGCTGGTATTCAGCATTTTCTCCTTTTCCCACAATGTTTTCTACCCTGCTGGAAACAAATTTCAGTTCTTGACTTACATTTAAGTTGTCGTCTGCAAGTACTTTAAATTTAGACTTTCTCTTTCTTCATGGTTGCATTTTGTACAAAATGATAGAGTTCTGGGTTCCTGTTTGGTCAAGTAGAGGAAAATCTGAGGACCCCTGATTGAGCGTACAGGAAACACTTTTTCGTGTGGGAGTGCCCTCTGACAAGACACACCAGTGGTCTTCCTTCGAACTGGTTCAGGTATTTTAGCAATCAGTGATATCTCTCTACGCGATAGTGGTTTTCTCTGATCCACTCTGAACGATTTTTTAATACCCCATCCTCTCTCTCTCTCTCTTTCTCTCTCTCTCTCTCTCTGTTTTGCTAAATTCCAACTGTTAGCCGCACTTTCTTTTTAAATGCAAGAAGAGAAAATTCTGCCCCTTTTGTAAGAAGGTTAAAGTTCAAAGAATTCAAACTATCGAACTCTTCTTATCGGTAAAGCCAATATTTATCACCCAAATAACAAATTCAGATCAAAACAGTGGGAGTATTCAAATCACTTCAAACAGATCGATACTAACCTCACCCTGCGTTCATACGAGGTATTTTATTATTTTATGTACTGCAATGTCCGACAAATCTTTTTTCGCGGACGATGTTAATTAACTCATTACCAAACAGCAAAATTTTTGGGCTTGTCCAAATCGAAGGCATTTGCAGACGACAAAAACGTGACCGAAAATTTCAATTTTGTTTTACAAAAGGTAGAAAACATTGTGGGAAAAGGAGAAAATGCTGGTGTGGTAATGGGATAAGATCAGACTGCACAAAACGTGCAGTGTGATTTTAGATCGATATCCTCTGTCACCAAGGTCGTAAATCTCGACAAAAAATCTTTATCCAAATTAGAACAACGTATTTAGATTGAGAATAGACGGATTTATTGGCTTATCGAAACGACCCCAAGTTTTAGTGAGAATGCATACGTCTTGTACAACTGAGAATTGGCACGTACTGTGGACTAGCTCTACCCAAGTTTAAATTGAAAAAAAAGGGGCGGGGGAATACAGAGAAAGTTTTGAGGGTGTCAGAAACACTCCTTTCATATCCATGCAACTGTCGCTCCAATGCTAGAAATACAGGATTGTCTTTTTTTCAACTGCAAAGAGATAGGGACTGTTCCTAGGTAGATGGGTAAAGAGAGAGAGAGAGAATGACAGAGAGTTCTGGGCAGACTGTCAGACAGATACTTACTGATAGGTATTTCATATTTGTAACATTTCCTCCACATTCCGAGGGTATACGAAAACTCCCGCCGTATTGTCGCATTTGTAGAATCGGAGGCATCCACCTCGTACCAGAAATCGGTGACTACACTTGTCACCAATAGTCCCAGAGACACCAAAATTAATATCAACACCGTAAACAACAAACACATATGACATTTACCAATTTTAGCCATAGTTAAAACTTCACTTTTATTTCCTATGCGTTTATCTCACTCAAAAGGGCTATGTAACTCCAAGAAACAGTTCAAGAACACAACGCTGACACTGTAAATCGAAATAGAAAGAGGGTGGTGTCAATCAAATTTTGTTCTGATGGTATTTTCACGTTAGGGAGCGGTTATTCGGTAGTAAGACAGAACCGGGTTGAATCGATATATTGTATTATGTGGAGTCGCTCACCTGTGGTAAACCCTTAGCCAGAGCGGTTACTGCCCAACTTCACTTTACTTTTCATTTAAATATGTGTAAGCTCAAACCCTAGAATTTTCGGTAGAAAATGGATCTTTGCTGCCGTCGGATATAAAGATCAGACTTTATAGAAAGTGAAGTCTGATTTTGATTATACACCTCAAGCAGTTTAATCTTTGGTTGTAATATCCCATAGAATACTTTACTTGCCTCACGAAGTTGAGGAATTTGTTTAATTGGTAACAGGAGAGATTAACAAAACCATACAAACACAGGTTTTCAACCCTCTGAACACGTCTGAAATTATTCCAGAATGAATGTCTTATTTGTGTATCAGCTGAATAAAAAAGATAGCCACGTGAAAAAAAAACATGAGAAAAGGGTTAAGCATAATACAATAGCGCAAGAACGACAACCGGTTGTGGACAAGGGGTTGTCTCAAAAACTGCTAAATTTCTCCCATTTATCAATTACGGGCGTTGTTTGCACGTGTCTATGCGTGTATCCAGTATAAACCCCTGTATTAAATAATTTGTATTGAATGTTTATATGTGTATAAAACATTTATAAATCACAATTTAGGTGAGAAAAATTAAATATTATTTATGTAAAAAGGTCGTAATTATCACAATTTAAATATTATTCAGACAAATACATCTCACAGGACGTCCATGGGACAATAGAGATCGAAGAGCAGAGCTGGGAAAAACTGAAATCAGGTTTTGAGAACTTTATTCTCACTTCCTTCAACCTCTTATAAATATGAAGAAATCTTTAGATTATTTCTGATAATTAAGGTTAACATAAAACAATATTCTCCCATGGACTGTACGTATTTTAAAACTTATGTTGTGATTGAACCTTTTGCCAGCCCCGCCACAATCCCTCCGGAGGATAGCATTTGAGAGTGTCTCTTCTTGGAAATGAAAACGCGAACTCCCGAATTCTAGCACTATTGCATAATTTAAATCAAAGTACTGAAAGTACTGTAAGCCAGCGAAGCATGACTGCTTCAGGAAATTTGATCTTAGTCACATGTTGAATCAAGGGTAACAAGTGTGTAATGTTCTGTGGTTATAAATTAAATAGCTAAAAAGTTAGAGCACAGGAACTTTTGACCTATGAGACGAAAATACAATAGGGCACCCCGTTGGCTGATGGGAAACACTTGAATTAAGTTTCTTGGTCCTACATAGAATGGCTTTTCAGTTAGAGCACGAAACATACGAACGGATAGACATGGTGAAACCATTATACCTCCTCTCCTTTGTAGGTGTATGTATGCATGGGGGGGGGGGGGGGGGGGGGGTTAACAATCTATTGACAAGAACTGCAGAGTGTAATGGAACAAAGTTGGCACCTACTATTCTTACGCAGGACGGACAATCCGTATTTGTGAAATCTGGCTACCTGGAAAGTAATGCAAGTACCTTATATAATATAATGTATGGGGAATAATAAGCATCTTTCCAAGAGCCGAGATGCACATTTCTTGGAGCACCAATCAGTCAAGGAAAATGTATTTTCATACATTAAATCAAGAGGATAATTGTTAAGAAGGGCGTAGTCATTTGAAATACAAACAAGAATAATATTATGTTTCTTCTGAAAAACGTCAAAATTTAATACATCTCTGATATCTATAAAAAGAAAATAAAAATGAAAAAGTATGTCAATCATTATTTCCTACAGCCCCAGTACTTTTTGCAGTCAATCATATCATAGTTTGTTTACACCGACAGTTATTAAAAGAAGAAGCTGCATCCATAGTAACACCTTACGGACGAGTCCAAAAGCTATCATTAGATCATGTATCAGGTCGTCTTTGCATTTTTCACTATTTGTCATAACCAGCATTTTCTTCTTTTCCCATAATGTTTTCTAAAGCCTTTTTTTGTCAGTGTCGTGAAAACCAGGGATTGTTTGGTAAAGGGTTAAAGCATTTTACAAACAAGAACACAAATGTAAATGGATGACTAGATTGAAGTCTGAAATAACATGATGCCAAAAAAGAAAAGTCTTTCTTTCTGAACTCATTATGCAAATATTAAAGCAAAGACATCTGCCCCTTTGAATGTGATGTTGGCCCTCAAAGGACCATCTAAAACCAGCTGTTCATTGTCTTCATCCGTCGCAGACTGAACTAGGTCTTTGCTAACTTTCACGACACGATCATCCTCTAACAGAAGTTCGTAGTCTATGTCACCAGTGGATACTGCCACAATGGAAGCACTAGCAGTAAAAGATGAGGCATCTCCTTTCTGTTAGATACAAACAAAGTACACAAAGGGTGAAATAATTAATTTCGATTATTTTACAAGTTATTGAGTAGATTGAAGAATGTTCAAAATTTTCTGCTTTTTCCCAAGGTTTTCAAAGTATCCCATTGAGGAAAGAGGCCTTGCCCACAAAAGTTGTATTTTTCAAGGGACAGTAATTTTTTCATCGAATCTAATAAAGGTTCACACAAGGACCATCCATGTGAAATTAAGTTGAAATTCACTCAATAGTTTCTGGGGAAAAAATCAGTGCATACAATAAAAAAGAAATGATCTCCCATCCACAGAAGCCATATTTTACATCAGATTAAAATTTCTTAACTCATTACCAAACAACAATATTTTAGGCTTGACCAAATTGAAAGCACTTGCAGACGACAAAATAAAAATGATTGAAAACTTGAGCCTAAAGTTGGTATATGAGGTAAAGGGTTAATTAAAGCAGAACAATACACATTTGTGGAAAACACAGATGCCTTTGTTTCTGGCATTGTATGACCATAACATTTGTTAAAATTGAAATTGGGTTGAAATGGGGTGGTATTGGGTAGAGCTGAAGATTCTTGTTAGAAATGAGAAATAACTGATGAAAGCTCCTTTCCCTTTTGCCATAATGTTTCCTTAGCTAATTTCTTGGCATTTTCTAAAAGGTTTTTGTAAAAATCTTTCTTAATATTTTTCATGATTTGTCTGTTTAACTCTTCACCAAACGACAAAATTGTAGACTGGCACAAATTGAAAGCACTTGCAGATGTCAATATAAAAGTAACTCAAAAATTGAAATTGTTTCCAGCAGGGTGGAAAATGTTGTGGGAAAAGGAGAAAAGGCTTCCATTTCAGGGTCATAAAAACCTTGGATTGTTTGGTACAGACTTAAATGACAAAGTAAATAAATAAACAACAGAAAATTAACTAATCATAATACAGGTACCTATAATATATCAATTACAATTCTCCAATTAATGAGCAGGTATAGATAATGAGAGTCAAACTTTGAATAGGCCGGTCCAAAACCTTCAATTACATACAGTATTAAAGTTTTAAAACTGTAGAATGTGTCCTTGATATCCATAGCTTTCAAACAGCTTTAATTGTCTTCAAACTACAATGTAGATCTAAACTTGCTCCTATAATCATCTTCGTTCTAATATTACGAGGGTATCAAAGTCTAAAATTATGGCCAATTCTTCCTCTGCTTACGAAACATTGAAATAGCCCGCCATCTTCTTCATACTTGGGCCGAATCTTCTCGTATGTGGGCCGAACCTTCTGCAGTTTTCAGGTTATGCCGAATCTTCTCGGGTCCGAATCTTCTTCTACTCAGAAAAATCTTGGCCTACTGTTACAAGTTAGGCCTACTAATCGTCAGCGTAACAAATTTATGCATTTCATTCGACACTTTATTTCACAAGTCCTGAACAATCGCTTCGAACATTTTAACAAACACAGAGAGCATAAAAATGCGAGCAATAGGCATAAACCATAAGACTGTGATAACAGGAAATGTCCCGACATGTGACAAGGCCCCATTACGAATGAGAAGTCGGCCTGCATCTGCACTGTGAGAATTAGTATTATTTTCACATTCCGGGCTCATACAGGCATAATCACTGTATGGAAACTCTGTACGGGAAATTTCTTCGGTGAATTCAAGATGGCGGACACGTGTTATTGACAAAGTAAGTGTCGTTTAATTTTGGTCCAAACTTGTTTCAAATTGCATCCCCTACAACGAGTAAGGTACCAATCTAAAGAGCTTTGATTGAAAAATCAAGCGATAGTAGCTGATGAGAAATCGGGAGTGCCTCTTGTCCGTAATCCCGCGCTGAACATGATGTTTTGATGAAGTTGAAAAACTAAGCGGGAGACCGGAAGAAAACTGGCTTTATTTCGTCGAATCGAAAGCTAATGATAAAAGAATGTGCCTCGATCGGTGGGGAAATGTCATATTCTTACAAATGTACCAAAATACGTTACTTATATTAACTGATTTAGCTGTTATAAAGTTTTGAAATTTTGCATGGTGTACTCTTCGGTGCAAACCGAAACTAAACTACTGTACGGTTGGGTTATCGGAATTTCTGTACGCTTCGGTAACACACATGAAGTCAAAAATCTGTACGCTTCGGTGAAAACGATTAAGGGAGGAAAGAAGGAAATGTACGAACAACCTACGTGGGTCATTTACTTGATGTTTTTACGTTGAACTCAAAGAAACGTGATGTATAAATCCGCACATTCGTACACTAAAATGGCTCGTTATTTAGAAGCGCTGAGCAACATGAACAGAAGCATCTTGTATATATCCTCTATCATCATTTATTGATCAGGGGTCCTCCTTGGCGCAGTAGGTAATGTAGATTTTTAGTAACTTTTTGTGGATGGTGTTGGTTAGAATTCCACAACGGACACTGGTTATGTTTGTATGTCTGTTGGCGACGCATTTTTAGAGCCCAAGCCCAGTGCTGGTGAACACGTGAAGCACTTTCAGAGCAAACTTTGAGTTGATCGGACCAGAACCAGTTGGAAAGCCATATATTTAGCCCGAATCAAACAATGACACATCTCTGAGCTTTGGCTTGACTTTTCAAACACTAAGAACCGGCAGTGAAGAATGCAATACAAAACTCCTTTGCGCACTGCTTTGTAGCTATAGCTTATTTCTAATTTACATTGATATCGCTCAAGTGATCATTTGTTATTCTTTATACATTAAGAGACCTTTTAAAACAGATAATCGTATGCCTGTTATTAAATTCACATTTAAGAGTTTTGCTGTAGCACAAATTATACGTTTTTTCATTAATTGAAACCGTCAATTTTCATACATTGATAGAACTGAGAAATTCAGCCTAGAAGAACCATAGCTCTCTTTTCATTTAGGGAACAAAACCCTCTAATTTCGACCTTAATTTTCAAAATATCAAATCCTTTGACTAGAAACTCTGGATGCTTATACAACACACTCAGGCAACTCTGTCTTCATTACATCGTTTTCTGAGTTACGACCCCTTCATATCATCCTTTTGTAAGCATTTCCAAGGGACATTGTCCTTAGTCCGTAGCTTTCATTTTAAAGCTTTTATAAACTTCCACTTTTATGTTTCAGTTACACGGATGAGGAACAACTGTAGTGATATTTTTCTTCCTTCTGCTTTCAGTGTTCTACTACAGAATTATATACATGGAACTTAAAAATCTTTTGTTACATTCTGTTAATAACATGTTTTTATTTTGTTACACTCCGGTATTTAGTATACCCGAATAAAAGGTCTTTTTTCGAGGTCATCTGAATACGTTGATCAATACATTGTAGTTTTATCTGGGGATAAGTTTTTTTAGCTCACCTGAGCACGAAGTGCTCAGAGTGAGCTATTGTGATCACTCACCGTCCGTCGGCGTCCGTCGTCCGTCCGTCCGTCCGTCCGTCCGTCGTCCGTCCGTTCACATTTTCTTGTTTACACTCTAGCATCTACAAATATCAACCAATCAGGACCAAACTTGGTCAAGGTATATATGACCATAAGATCTCGGATGAGTTCGATTTTGGGTGTAATCGGACCAGAACATCTGGAGTTATTTGCCCTTGAATTAGAAAAATTGCTATATTTCACTTTGTTTACACTCTAGCATCTACAAATATCAACCAATCAGCACCAAACTTGGTCAAAGTATATATGACCATAAGATCTCGGATGAGTTCGATTTTGGGTCTAATCGGACCAGAACATCTGGAGTTATTTGCCCTTGAATTAGAAAAATTGCTGTATTTCACATTGTTTACACTCTAGCATCTACAAATATCAACCAATCAGCACCAAACTTGGTCAAAGTATATATGACCATAAGATCTCGGATGAGTTCGATTTTGGGTGTAATCGGACCAGAACATCTGGAGTTATTTGCCCTTGAATTAGAAAAATTGCTGTATTTCACTTTGTTTACACTATAGCATCTACAAATATCTACCAATCAGCACCAAACTTGGTCAGAGTATATATGACCATAAGATCTCGGATGAGTTCGATTTTGGGTGTAATCGGACCAGAAAATCTGGAGTTATTTGCCCTTGAATTAGAAAAATTGCTGTATTTCACTTTGTTTACACTCTAGCATCTACAAATATCAACCAATCAGCACCAAACTTGGTCAGAGTATATATGATTATAAGATCTCGGATGAGTTCGATTTTGGGTCTAATCGGATCAGAAAATCTGGAGTTATTTGCCCTTGAATTAGAAAAATTGCTGTATTTCACTTTGTTTACACTCTAGCATCTACAAATATCAACCAATCAGCACCAAACTTGATCAAAATATATATGACCGTTAGATCTCGGATGAGTTCGATCATGGGTCTAATCGGACCAGAACGACTGGAGTTATTTGCCCTTGAATTAGAAAAATTGCTATACTGCACTTTGTTTACTCTCTAGTATCTACAATTTTTAACCAATCAGCTGTAAACTTGGCCAAAATATATATAACCATAAGATCTTGGATCAGTTTAATTATGGGTGTAATTGGACGCAAACAACTGGAGTTATTTACCCTTGAATTAGAAAGTTCCTTATAATAGTTTTTAATCCAGAGCATAACTTTGTCATCTCCAGTCTGATTGACTTGAAACTTGACATTTGTGTTTGTTGCAATAATGCAGAGTGCAATGTGAAAGATCCATAACTCTACCTTATACTGTCTGTAAGTTATTTCCCTTTGATTGTCATTTTTACAGCATTTTCTGCTCGTCTGGAATATAACTTTGTCATCTATAGCCTGAACATCTTCAAATTTGATATGCATGATCCTTGTATATTTATGGAGTGCAGTGCACAAGAACCATAACTCTTCCTAGCTTGAATTTTGAGTTATTTCCCCTTTGAACTTCATTTTCATAGCATTTCTTGCTTGTCCGGAGCAAAACTTTGTCATCTTAAGTAGGAATGACTTGAAATTGGGTATGATTATTTGGTGCAATGTTTGGAAGTGCAGTGCACAAGAATTGTAACTCTAATTCCTGCTGTCGAGTTATTTCACTTTTAATGTCATTTTTACAGCATTTAGTGCCTGTCTGGAATATAACTTTGTCATCTCAAGTCAGAACGACTTCAAACTTGGTATGCATGTTTGTTGCAGTATTACAGAGTACAATGCGCAAGAACAATAACTCTACCTAGTGCGAACTTTATGAAATTCCACATTGATCTTCATTCTTACAGTATTTCTTGCTTGTCTGGAATGGAACTTCAAAGGCTCAAGTCAAATTGCGACAGATCGCTGCTCTTGTTTCATTATCATTTAGCCTTGAACCTTGATATTTGGTATTTATCTCTATTGTAGACCTTTGCTGCTTGGTACTCAGGTGAGCGATATAGGACCATCATGGTCCTCTTGTTTTTAAATTCACACTAATTTTAAACACTACTTTAAAATGACTCGTACTTTTCCTTTAGAAAATAGGAATAATAAAGAATTCTCTATAAAATCCTTACGAAGCCAGGAAACCCTGACGTGACTCATTTTTGGGGCATTATACGGTTTTAACATAACAAACATGATATTGAGTAAATGACACAAATTGGTTTCATGTACTTGTATAAGGAATTCTCGCTGTGCGGGAAATACAAGTAGACTGTTCTAGCAATTTTCTTCTTTTATCATTTTCACCGAAGCGTACAGATTTTTGACTTCATATTTGTTACTGAAGCGTACAGAAATTCCGATCACCCAACCGTACAGTAGTTTAGTTTCGGTTTGCACCGAAGAGTACACTATGCAAATTTTCAAAACTTTATAACAGCTAAATCAGTAAATATAAGCAATGTATTTTGGTACATTTGTAAGAATATGACATTTCCCCACCGATCGAGGTACATTCTTTTATCATTAGCTTCCTATTCGATGAAATAAAGCCAGTTTTCTTCCGGTCTCCCGCTTAGTTTTTCAACTTCATCAAAACATCATGTTCAGCGCGGGATTACGGACAAGAGGCACTCCCGTTTTCTCATCAGCTACTCTTGCTTGATTTTTCAATCAAAGCTCTTTAGATTGGTACCTTACTCGTTGTAGGGGATGCAATTTGAAACAAGTTTGGACCAAAATTAAACGACACTTACTTTGTCAATAATACGTGTCCGCCATCTTGAATTCACCGAAGAAATTTCCCGTACAGAGTTTCCATACAGTGATAATACCGTAAAACGCCCCGCCGTAAATCGCGAAAACCCATGAAAATCAAAATTATGTGTCAAAAAAATTGCAACTGGTTTATGTATTCATTTCGTATACATCAAATGCAATATTTGATTCAGTTTCTTCCTTAAACTCAAAAAACAATGCCACATGTAAGCATTGACTGTATAGCTGAGGGGCGTTTTACGGTATTATGCCTACAATGGCAATGCATAAATAATAAGGTAGAAACAAAGACAGTTAGCCCATTTTGTACCAAAACGAAACTTATGACTCACCTTAACCTTAACGGTTTAGGTTGAAATCTATTTGTCCGCTTCATCAACGTGACCTTCTTTCGTGAAAGATGCGCGTTCAATTTAGGCCTACTTCAGTTGTTTCGGTAACAGACGAGTTCGGTAACATAGGCTTATAGACTGAATTGATTGGATGTTTCGGTAACAAAGCAATTATATAGTTTTTATGTATCGTGACATTCTTCACACCCAACGCATGGATTTATTTTTTTTTCAAACCTTCGTTATTTAAAAGTGGCCCTTCAGATTTTGGGACGAAAATTTTACAAAAAAAGCAAAAAAATCATCCTTATACTCCCATAGCCTTTAATTTGCCTTCATAAAACCCCAGTAGTCGAAAACCATCCCATAACACGAGAAATTAGAGATTTATTACGGACCAGGTTGACACCAACGGGAGACACGTTCCATTTTTAGATTATCAATTCTCTCATTAAATACAGGAAAACACAGACAAAGTTTCAAACATCCGTCCAAAGAAGACATTATGGAAAACAATTATTACATTTTTGTTATGTAATGGAATTTAAGCGTTATCAGTCACGTGCCAGTCATTTGACACTCCCACAATGCTTTATTGATTTTTGGCGCGAAATCTAAAAATAGCTTAAGAGGCTACGTAGCCTTTTTAGGAAATACCATCAAAAAGAATATTTTTTTAAATTTTATGACTCTTACTTATTGATGATTTGTATTATTTTTTCATATAAATTTCAATGATATATATATTTTTTAATTTGGTGTAATTTGAAAATTCTAAATACCCACCTTTAAAACATTATTTTGTAAATTCCACTATGTTTCATTTATAACATTTTTGTTATGTACCCCATTTCATGCTGTATACGAGTATCGATCATGTGGATTGCCCATCTATCGAGCGAAAAGCGGTAGAGAGTGAAAAAATAAAAGGTTTGAACCTATGATTTATCAATGGATGAAAAGTGCAAAAGTAAAAGCCATACATTAGGTGTAAAGAACGCCACAGAACACAGACACAATAATATTTGCTTTGTTACCGAAACATCCAATCGATTTACTCTTGAAGTCTATGTTACCGAACTCTTCTGTTACCCAAACATCTGTCACCCTTTCAGCTATGACGGAAATATTATTGCGCTAAACTTTATGGCCAAACCTTTGTATTTAGATCTATAAATGAATACATGTCCAGCTTTTGTGTCTGAATTTCTCACATAAATCTATTCATTTTAAATGCAAATAGATAGATACTTGTTAAAAGTATCAAAATCCCATTAGGACTATTTGAATGGCGTAGAGTTCAGTGGTTAAGCCTCCAAGGGCAGTTTGAACTCGTTTTAGGACAGAATATTGTATGTTAACTTAAGTCCGCGAAGCTGAGAGCTTCGCTGACTAAAAAGCTTTTAATACGCGTAGTGTTTAAAAAGAAATATGGTATCCCCCGTAAAAAATCATTTATGAAAGTAAGGTTGCTGGTATGAGTAGGAAATGATTTGTGAATTGAAACAAAAGTCTCGGAACCCACTAAAACACCATGAAAGAATGTGTAAATGTCAAAAATAGTCAAAGCCCGATCTAACGAAAGCTTAATGCGCGATGAGATGGAGTATGACAGACGCAGCAAACTACGAGAAGTATTTATTTTAGACTTCATATTATTTATATGTTTATCCGTTAGGTACCACACAAACGCGACTTTCTCGGATCCTCACAATGTTTTCGACTTTTCACAGACAGCTCCTAGCTCAAGCTGCACTGGATCCACCTTGCCTTTCGTGGGAGTGTCCTGAGGCAAGACACTTCAAAGGCCCAGTCTAGTACTAGATAAACCCAAGAAACACAGGAATATGTGAGCTGTCGCCTTGATATAAATGAAATAATGTTGGAAGCAACATAAATCACCATTCAATAAATCAGTCAGTATGTTAGTACATAGGCCTACTAGTATGAGAAATACGCTTCAAATGCTGTAAAAAGGTATTATTCGCGGTGGTTTTATTTTCGCTATTATTCGCGAATGGACTCCGTCGCGATTTCAAAAATCCGCGTAAATTTGCTAACAGAAGATAAGTAATATAATGTCACGGAGAGAGGTTAGATATATAAGCACTTGGAACTTGCCTTGCTGTTGAGCTAGCTTTTACAGCGATGCGGTTTGGTGTATTTCTGTCCGTGATAGTTAAGCAACGTGCATTAGGTTAGTGCCTAGATGGGTGACCAGGTCGTTGCACGTTACAATATAAGAATCCGAGACCTAGAACTGTCCGAAATAGCATGACGATCGCACAGAAATGTCTACCGGATGGTGACATTTTGTTCAAGTCTCCCATTTTCTTAAGTATGACGTACAAACAGACTTAAGTTTCGACTTTTATTGAAAAGTAATTATCATATCATTTCATAGTTTGCTCTGTTTGAAACAGACGCGCTTCTATTTGATTTCCAATTCTCGGTCCTTTACACGTACATAATGAATAAATGTATAAGAGATATTCAGTTCATACTGTAGCCTACATTCTTATCATCAACAAAAAATCAGAATTACTTCAATGGCCTGTACGTGCAGTGTACAAAAATATCAGAGAATTTGCCTTCTGCTATCGGATCTGCTCAGCCCGCTATTTTGAAAGACAAATGACCATAATTACATTTTAATAGCATAAGCAAGATCTTGCTGAAACACTTAATCTACCAAGTGCATATCTGCGATTTACTTCAAAAACCTCGTGTACAATTATAGCTTGTTTCAAGCTTGGAACAAGCTGTAGTTACGAGGGTTTTGAAGTAAACCCACGATATATCCATAATATTAAGAATTACTTGTTCGAATCTACCACGAGTGCATATTCTGTCATAGGGCAATGTAGATCCGAGATCAGACTGCAAATTCTGTGCAGTCTGATCTTGGTTATCATTGTCCGTATAAGGTCAATGAATCGCATGTAGAAGCCTACGGGTCATTTTGACACTATTTCTTTACTACATCGTTTTGGTTGCAAGCATTGGGTTTGGGGACTGCATGCAACGATCTGAACAGCAAAAAAACAATGATGTCGACAGATGTATCATCAGTGTATAAAGTTTATTTCATGAAAACTTTACTCAGCACATTTCCCCTGCTCGCCAAAACGCTTTCCTTAACATATGAATATAAAACTTTGTTTCGAGCCTTGAAGTGACATTAATTATTCAATTTTATTATGTCTTCAGTTTTCTTCTACGCTCAAAATTCTATAAGGTTGTTACGCAACTTGCTAGCGACGACATGTACAGGCAGTGGCATGCGTGCTAATCTGCATTGTTATTGGCATTGTTACTTTTTAAAACATTTTTTTCTTTAACTTCAATTAAAAGATCTGCATTTTGATTCTTTTCATCTTTCTCCCAGCTCTTCAAACCCCGGGCAAAAAATAAGGCCGCGCACAGAAGCAACAAGGAAACGACAAGCATACCTGAAAAAAGAAAAAAAAATAGTCAATGCTATATACTTTTCTAGTTTTGTGAAAAATCAAGTTAATAAAAATGTCAAAAGGATAAGCAAGAAAGACGATCAGATTAAAGCATCACAGTACTGTAAATATTCACCAATTAATTAAAAGAACAACGCTATGATTTTTCTTTAATACCAGGAACAAATTTATAAAGAAATCAGATGTTACGTTAATAAGCTAATCATATTTTTATTAATGGAGACGTTTTGTCTTATTCAATTAGAATAAGACTAGGTCCAGAAAGGTTGTTGAATGCAGTCCCCAGACTCGCATTGTGTTATCCGATCAGAAAGTCAGTCTTAGAAGTAGTAATAAAAGGTATGCATACAAGGTCACTGACGACGAAAAATGCACGTTTTCCTGCTTAAAGGCCATAAAGAAAGACATCAATTCGCAATTATTGTCTACAGGCATTCAGGTCATTTCTTCTCAGCTCAATACATTGGTTATAGTTGTATTTACATGTACAGTATATAAAAAATAGATTAACATAAAAGTTGATGTTTGTTACCAAGCATTGCCCCATGCATTCTATATCTCTGCATCTCGATGTTATAAAAAGCACAGTATCTGCCGGAAGTAGCTGTCGCAGTTTTCCAAACAACGCATGCGCTATCAACAATGGCGCCGCCAATACTTGGTCCAGGCAACCACGCTAAGTCGAAGAAAGAAAAAATGTTCGAATTTGGATACGACAACATTGATAATTGCAGTTAAATATCACCTTAACTCGCCTTATAAATAATGCTACAATTGAAATGAACTAGTCTTTACTTGCAAGACAAGTCGAAATCTAGTGAAAATTGGTATACCCTGTTTAAGTGTTAATTAATGTAGTACTAGTATACATGAAGTCTAAAATAATCGGAGAGCCATTTTTTGTTGTCTATCAATTCCCGAGTAGTCTTTGAATCACTATAAAATGACAGCGACTATCGAAAGGTAGAAATTATGGATGATGTATCACTTAAAATGAATTGAAAAAAAGGACCATGGTGGTACTATATCGCTAACCTGAGTACTAAGCAGTACAGATCTGCAATGAAGACCAATACCAAATATCGAAGCTCAAGGCCAAATGATAATGAAAATAGAGAAATCTCACATCTTTTAAAGATGTCTAAGCCCTTAGGTTACTAAAAAATAATAACAATAATAATTGCCGGACGTAAGGCCATGTACAAACATATGAGCCCGTTACAGGGCCTGTTATGATCCCAGATGCATGTTATGTGCAAAATTTGTTGAGGTCTACAAGTTGATGCTTATATAATGTGGTATTACATACAGAGCTAGGGAAACCACTAAATGTGATTATATTGCCAACGACTCTTTGTCAAGAAATATAGATTTGTCACAGAAATACACATTGAAATATGTGCTGTGGTTTTTGAGGAATAAAGTAGCTGTGAAACCTCAGTAAAACATGATTAAAATATAGTATGTCGTCCTAATTAGTTTATATTTTTAGATGCTGGAGTGTAAACAAGGTCAAATATAACAATTTTTCTAATTCAAGGGTAGATAATGTTTTTTTTTTTTGGTCCGACTAAACCCATTATTGAACTTACCAAAATCTTATGGTCGTATATATATTTTGACTAATTTAAGTGCTGATTGGTTAATTATTGTAGATACTAGAGTGTAAACAAAGTCAATTATATCATTTTTTGTAAGTCAAAGGCAGATAACCCCAGTCATTTTAGTCCAAATATACTCATCTGAGATCTTATTGTCATATAAATTTACATTCTGACCAAGTTTGGTGCTGACTGGTTTATATTTGTAGATAGTAGGGTTTAAACAAAAAAAAAAAAAAATGTGAAGGGACAAACGGACGACGGAAAAAGACGGATAGCAATTCGTGGTCAGGTGAGCTTCACGTCATAGGTGTGATAAAAAAAACCCAAAACCGTGTGTCGAATTTTGTCCATTGTCTGGAGCTTAATGGTAAAGCGATTCCGATCTTTATAAGAAAGAGTGAGTGCATAAACAAGGCCCCTACAAGTTGGCTTCTTTACAAAAGAAGCCTGGAGAGGCCATCATCACAGTTTTCAAACTGTTTATTGGCTTTTAATTTCAATATATATTTGTTCATGTAAATAAACAAGTAAATGAGCGAGGGGCAAAAGGCGCCGCATAGAAAATTTAATGCTTAAATACGTGACAGTCATCTGACCTTCTCCCCCGTTTTCAAGTAGCATGGTCTTGTCCAGCGGTCTCCTTCCTCTTTTTGATTGAAAATCTTCTCATTTTGTTCCTCTACTTAGATTTATTTGCAAATGAAACATTACAATTATTTGGGAGGTCATTTACAACCGTAGCAAATTAACATAAAATATCTTTTCTGAAATTCGTCATATAAAAATAAACCACGTCTATTTCCTATTTCGGGTTTTTGTGATATTTGTCGAAGACAATACCACTATGAGTCCAAGATTGAATTTTGATAACCATGTATCTTATTTTGTGCAAAGCCGAAGGAAATAAACCCAGTTAAACTCATCCTTTCTCAGGCAAATGAGTTTTTCGATGGCACACAGATATGTAACTTCAAATGGCATTTTAAAATACATTGGGCGAGGCCATCGATCGTTGAGATACTTATTTTTGATTGAAAATAGCTTCTCTCGCTCATAGCCTTTTACTGGCGCAATGATACAAATTTGCCTACTGACCCTGAGCTTTTTCGTTCCAAAACCAATTCGTTCCATGGCTTGTTCGTCCTATGATTGCGCGCTACTCCATTTGATTGCTCATGAATATTTATAGATCGAAGTAATTGCTTGTGGAGTTGTAAATCAAATGTAAAAAGCTAAAGATATTTCAAAATTATAGTTTTAAGGTACATGAGTACTCTCCCTTCAACCGAAAAGGTATTCATTTGCTTTTATGGCAATATTTGAACAATATGTCTCTTTTTCTTTCAAACTATTGATTCCACTCAATGGGTTTCCTTGACAAATACCACTTCAGCGTCCTCAACACTTTGATTGATTTCGGTTTATTGACAACATCTTGACTACCTCTCAAATAAGTGTCAATGTAAACTCCTGTTGAAGTGGTCTTTCGACAGCTATATGATTCACGCCTCAAAGACGAAGATCAAACCATGATGATAATTTAGGCAGGGTCCTTGGCTGAAACAAGAAGGTGTTCATCAACAAGAAATCAACTGTGGGCTATGTTTGCTGTGTAGTTTTCAATCTCACGCTAGCGCTACAATAGCACAGAAGCCACCGCTAATGCACCTTCGAATCGTTGTCTGGTTCTTCGGTTATTTTTTAACAAAGTAATTCATGCTAATGCCTACATTCAATACCTACACATGATCGACATGACGGCTCCCGACAGCCCCACTGCCAAAGATTTCCGTTCTTCACCAGCACTCCTGAAAGATAGGTAACACATCACAATATGCTGACAGAGAAAGGCCAGTTCTCAAGACCATTTTTACAACAATTCGTTTTGAAGGTTATGTATATGATATATATATATCATGACACAAAAAAAACTTTATTGCTAGTATTGCAACTTATGGATTAAGTTAGTGCTGGCTGACATTGAACCGTAAAATACCCGATATTTATTGTGATGTTTGTGAAATTAAGTCTGAAACTTTCCACAGTTGAGTGGTTTTAAAGGCGGGCTAAAAGGTAGTCAGCTAATACAAAAACGCATGGAAAATTTACAAAACAAATCGGTTATATTTATGTTGGAAACATTGAGAGACGAAGCTTGGAAAATGTTAAGTATGCCATTATTTTGCAAAAGGTACAAGTTTACTTACCTTAGCAACACCAAGAAAAGTGGAATCGAGGCTACAGCGTTCACACCATTATATAAGAATTTCAACAAAGCATAGGCCCATAGTGTGCCACAATCTGACGAGCACAATCCCACTTCAGCCTCACCACCAAATATTTCGCTACAGTTACTAAATTCCTGGTAGAGATATCGAATAATTATTGTGTATCACATTTTGTTTCTACTTGGTATTCATTAAATTATTGCAGTTCCCGATATGAGTTACAAGGCAGCTTAGTTGTTGTTGTTGTTGTTGTTGTTGTTGTTTTTCAAAAAAAGAGTTCTTCCAATGGCAGGATCTTTGAGTATTTGGCCTGTGCTTTGACTTGCAATGTGGCTTGAATATCACCGTGATAAACACTGAGCAATTCCTGATTTAAGGATGGTGAGATGTTAATGATGCTTCTACAAAATAAATCCCAATACGTTGAAACTTAACTTAGATAGTCTAGTTATGTGACATAACTTGATGGGGGTTTCACCTCTGCTGCCTGTCATTTAGTTGAACCTACGGCAGTCTGCTTTAGGTAACCTACGACAGTCTGCTTTAGGTTTAATAGTCCTCAAGTCCTAGAGAACTGAAACATTTCGCCTTTAAAAAATACGTTGATTTTACTTTTTCATTGGGGAAGTAACTGTTGTGTCATGCAGTTTTTGTCTCTCAAGACGTGTTCAGATTTTTTATTTTCAATTGTCCGACATGTTCCCTGCCATTTGCTCCAGCTTTAAAATTGCGGTATATGAAGGAGGTCTTTTTGAAGTTCATGATTAAAGTTTAAAAGAGCTAGATCTTTACCTAGGTTACGACAGAAGTCAATTATATTTGTTACCTTTAATGTCCCAGTTGAACAACCTGCGTGGCAAGGCGAGAACCAAGATCGGCTATCACTTCCACATATTGGTAAGAACTGGGAGTCGGAACAATTACATGGTATCCTGTAAACAGATATGTCGGACTACAAATCATGCTTACTGACATTTTCATAAAATGTATTAATTGTACATTTTTCTGTCAGCAGATGCCTACCTTCAGGTCATAGGCTGTGAGTTTTGCACTAGATCTAATACTCGTATCAATGTTATACCAATCTGCAAATCTTGAATAAGCAGTTCAACGGTAATATGAATGACATGTAAATACAATAGAAAAAAGACCCGCCCGCGAAGCTCAGCGCTAAGCGTATCTGATTTGTAATCTAGTTGCTCCGGGTTCGATACCCAGTCGAGACAAGCTTTCTTTCCGGCGATTTTTCGCCTCTCACCTCTGAAACATAGACAAAAAATGTAGTTAGTGAGTTTGAGAGAAAGTTAAGCCAGTGCTAGTGTGAGAAAGCTAGGAAACACATGCGTAAGTGCAATGACCAACGTGATATGAGGAAGCTGTTATTTACAGCTCTAAACTCCAATACAAACAAATGATACCACGGCCCATATTCATGAACCATTGTTAAGAATGTTCTTAAGTAGTTGTGCCGAAAATTTAGCTGAATTTCAAAGTGATACAACTTCTGATTGGCAAAAACTATATGGTGTAGTAAATCAAAATTTGTGTTACTTTAAAATCTAGAAAGTTACTGAGAATTGGACAAAGCATATTCTTAAATACAATACCAGGAGTAACCTTGTCATCAGGCTGACTGAGATATTTACTTGGTTTCGTACTGGTCACGGTAGATGACTTAATTTTGAAACTTATTAACTTTTACCCTGTTGAAATGAATTATGAACTTACTCATTAAGTGGTCTGTCATCTGCGTATTTCAAGAGTTCCGGTTGCGAGCATCCAACAAACATCAAAAGTAATATCAATACAATGTTTGCGACAGCTATGATAATAACAAAGCCGATGATAAGAAATGGCGTAAACTTGAAACGTTTCGTGATGTATCCTCCGAGGAATGATCCTAGACTGAAAGAAACGATACTGCTGACACCTGAAAGGCAGATATTAACCCTTAGGCTGCTAAACACGACTCACTGACATTTTGCAGACAATGTAGATCAAGATTAAACAGCACGGAACGAGCAGTCTGATCTTTGATGTAAGCTTTCCGATCAGAAAAATATTTTTCTCCAAACAATAAGTTTGAAAAAGTAACATTTCGGGATTTTTTTTTATACAGGCTTTAAAGTTTCGTTTAACTTATTTAGCAAGATAATGTTTAAGAAGGCTATATATTCCTCGAAACGCGTCTCAGCTGTCGTATTTTCCGATCATTCTAAGCACAACTTTAATTTCCCGTTCCAATAATCTACCGCTTTATCTACTAAGAGAACCTTTGCAACTATCACATGGCTAGTGTCGGAATTTAAAATGCAAAACTATACGCCTAAACTGGTTTGTGAAAAATGTCCCTTGTTGTCGATATTCCTAGTCATTTACTTTGTTTGATATCTTGGTAAACTGATTTTCTGTATTCAAGTCAAAAGCTCATGTGTACGCTAATACTTGGTCGTATCAGGACCGTAGGCGAAAGGTGGGGGGGGGGGGGAGCGTTAGTTGCTTCCGCTAACGATATAGATCAGGATCCGGCTGCCATTCACTGTCATTTACTTTGCTTGATATCTTGGTAAACTGATTTCCTGTATTCAAGAAGTCAAAAGCTCATGAATGTGTACGCTAAGACTTAATCATTTCAAGACCGTAGGCAAAAGGGGGGGAGTCTTTCGCGAACGGTACAGATCAGAATCCGACTGCATGTGGACTGAACGTGCACTTTGATATTGGCTTCAACCACAAAATGAGTCAACTATTATACGAGATTAGTCAAGCAAGGTCGAAACAGAGACTCTAGATAATATCGTTAATGTCAAAGTGTTGAATCAGTTCATCGCCATATCACGAAATACGGAATCCAAAATCAGAGAATCAGTCCTACGCTGTTTTAAATAAAGTGTAAAAAATAACTAAAAAAGACGGTCTTAAACATGATATAAGTTTCACGCTGGTTTCTCCACAATGATAATCCACACATTCACGTCCAGTTTTCTGATGCAATAATTAACCAGTGCGTATATGTAATTACATGGACAGTGCATTTTTTAATGCTGGCGGACTAGTCATTATTCCATCCAAAAATATTTATGATATTCAAAAATGAATCTTTCGCGGATCAAACCAATCGCCGCTCCTTTCTAGGTGAGCTCTCCAGTCCAAGTTGGTCATAAAGATAAGTTACACATGCACGTTTATTCCTTACCAACAATGATATTAACTTTCCATCCTGGTATAGCAAACTGTGTTTCCACATACTTTGGCTCGAACCCGAAAAAAGATGCTGTAGCCAAAGCTTGGAAAGAAGCTGCTCCCAGGGTGAGCACGTAGATAGGCGATCTAACGATCTCGTATATTGTTTTGGCCGCTTCTGGAAAGAGAGATATCATTGTAGCAATCAGTCGATGATCTTACTCATCAATTTTTCTAAATTCCTGGAGTTATCATCCGATTGACTTGGAAAATATTTTCAGTGAAGCACATGTAGCTTAATGGCTAGTCTTGCAATTCAAAAGTAAACTATTCCAATGGTCCGTGAACACGTACCTATTATTGCTAAACCTAAAAGCAAAACCGTTAGCCTATCCTCTATACTTGCCGCTATGTCACATGGGGCGGTGCGTAAGGCTTTTAAAAAGGAAGTGTAGGGCTTTATCCTTCAGGGTAATTTCCCTCTTGAAAAGGAAATATAAAGCGGTATTCTTGGACTTAATTTTCTATCTCTATCACAAACCAAATTCAACTAATTCTATTGTTACATTATTGACTTCATTAATTGATTTCGCAACAGGCAGAAAAAATGCCTGATCTCCAGTATATCTGTAAGATGAGCACTTCAGAAAAATCAACAAAAAGTACTTACCAGGGCCCGTATTCACCAACCATTCTTAAGAACGTTCTTTGTCTAATTCTCCAGAATTTTCTACATTTGTAAGCAACACAACTTCTGATTGGCTAAACCATTCGGTTTAGCCAATCAGAAGTTGTGTTACTTACAAACGTAGAAAATCTTGGAGAATAAGACTAAGAATATTCTCAAGAATGGTTGGTGAATACGGGCCCTGGTCACTAAGACTTGAAGGAACACAACGTTACTTTAGAATACTAAAAATATTAAAAATATTACCATTTTCGAGTATTCTAGGTAAATATACATAAAATAACTGCAGTTACAAGATAGCTGGTTCACTTGAGCAATCCTTTTGGCAAAAATGTCTCGTCAGCAAAGAGCATAGATGAAACTACGGCGATAGAGAGAACCTATAGCTGAATAAAAAACATGTGGGCCATGATGGCCTCGTATTGCTCTACTGGCTTTTTAACCCTTTACCGCAAAAACTAAAGTGTTCATGACCCTGAAAAAGAGGGCCTTTAGTTTAAACATATTTAATTGTAATAATGAATTACAAAAGGATTGGGACGAAAGCTAACGAAAGCTTATAAAGTCCCTCTCCGAAATACAAATGGTTCATACAATAAATCCATATTTACAACAAAAAGCATACACACACACGCGCGCGCACCCACACCCACACACATACCTTAATAGTCTACTGTCTAACAGAGAGAGAGAGAGAGAGAGAGAGAGAGAGAGAGAGAGAGAGAGAGAGAGAGAGAATGGAGGTTCATGCAGTACCAGTCAAATCTTTTACTTTCTTTTATGTATAAATGAATTTGAAGAAATAATTCTTTGTTATCCCAGAAAGTTAGAGCATCACTTCCAAAGAGGAGTGTATTTAGATCTACCACACATGAAAGGTGTGAAAGAGAACGAAGTAAAACGCTTCTTTCATTTCGATATACTGGGCATTCAAAAAAATAATGTTGATTAGTTTCTATTGCACCACAGACGCAGAGAGGCGACTCAACTATATTTCGCATAAATAAATGGTGCTTGAGAGAACTACATTCATTTCTTAATCTGGCATGAATAATTTGGAAACGTCTTTTACCGACAAAGAATAACTGATTTGGAATTGGTCTATCAATATTCAAATAATTCTTAAAACTCGAAACAGACGCTAAATTTCTAATATCTTGTGGAATTGAATTCCATTCATCAACGACAGATGGAAGAAATGAGTTTTTATACAAGTTTGTCCTGCATGCAATGCTGTAAAGGTTATTAGAATTCCGAAGATTATAGTTACTTATGCTACTATTTAGTTGAGGAACAAGAGAACTTAAATATGTTGGTGCAAAGCCTTTCATCATTTTAAAGAAAAGTATAAGTTTATGCTTTAGGCTAAGGCCCAGATCAAAAAAGGGCTCTATTTTTAATTTTTTTTCAATCCATCTGGTAGAAAAATTCAAATGGTACAGTGAGTTAGGATAGCCTATTAGGGTCACTTTAAGCATGGATGCCAGATCTGAAAGTGGTGCAGATTTTTTTTATATGCTAATAAACGCGCCTACCCCAAATTTGCCAAAAACAAAAATTGAACTTTTCCTCTGTTCACAATAATGGAAAAAACAATGAAACAATGCAATCTTTTTGACAAATCTTTTGAATTTAAGATGCTCATAAAAATCCACATTTGCCTGTATGTAAGACTTTTGTTAAATCAAGTCTGACCAATTTCACATACCGTAAAACACCTAATAAATGTTCCTAGCAGAAATGAATTGAAAACAATCTCTGAATTTCAGTCTTCACCTTGAATGTGTTAATATTTCTGGCTAGATTTTTTCACAGTTTTGGCTAGAGCTACTAGGACAGACATGGAGGACCAGAATTAAGAACAGTTATGGAGTTTTAGCATTTAGCACCTCAAAAATGATCTATTTATGAGTGCAACAGTATAATTTATTGTTGCACACTAACCTTTGATTTCGTTATTTCATTATATATTCATGTCCAACCATAAGTATGCCAATACTAAGATTTGGATATTTTCATTACTTAAGTTTCTTTATTTCCTTTGTTATTTTTACTCTTCTATTCTGTTACTCTACTTCACCGATGCAATAAGGGATATGACTTGAAACAAGAGGGCCATGATGGCCCTGTATCGCTCCAGTGGCTAATGAGTGAAAACACAACAAGCCAAACATTACAAATCCGGCCAACAAGTTTCAAACTTGAAGACATACAATAGGGTAAGGCCCAGGTCAAAAAAGGCCCTATTTTTTCATCCATCTGTTACTTTAGTTCACTGATGCAATAGGGGATCTAACTTAAAACAAGAAGGCCATGATGGCCCTGTATCGCTCCACTAGCTAATAAGTGAAAACACTACAAGCCAAACATTACAACTCTGGCCAATTGGTTTTAAACTTGAAGGCATACATTTTTTTTCTATGAAGATCTACGAGAATGTTATGACCCCTTGACCCCTGGGCAAAGCCATTTTTTACCACAAAGCTATAATTACTTGAAATTTGGTGGAGGTCCGTAAGATAAAGTTCCATATTACATAATATAGGATGTGTGGTATACCAGAAGGTTTTCAAAGTTTCCTAAAATAAATGCCATGTAAAACATGAGACCCATGAAACAGGGCTAAATTTGGTAGCCCTAGGCCTTATTATGGTTCGTAAAAAGATCATTAAAAAAGTTTTCACCACAAAAGCCCAGGTAAAACCTGTGACCCCTTGGGTGGGGACAAACTTAACCCCAAGGCTATAATTTAGGCCCTCCTGGTAGAGGCCCACTATATAAAGCTACATGCAACATTTGGTAGTCCAAGGCTTTGTGGCTATGTACAAGTAGGGGTTTTCCCAATATAAGCTAATATAAAAATTGTGACCCCCGGGGCCGTGCCAAATTTGACCCCAGGGCTATAAGTTGGGTATCCTTGGACCGTGCCCACTTGATAAAGATACATGCCAAATTTGGTGGCCCAAGGCCCTATGGCCCGCCCTGGTGGCTCAGTGGTGATCGTGTCGGACTCATGACCTGATGGTTGTGAGTTCGATACCCGGTTGAGGTGAACTTTCTTTCCGACGTATTTTCCCCTCTCACGTCTGCTGAGGAATGTGAGAAAAATAGTCGGTGGCTATGGAAAGAAAGCTTAGTACTGGTGTGAGAAAACCAGGAAACACATGTGCGTCACCGACCCCCATGATATGACCTTAGCTGTTGAAGTAGTGTTAAACCCCAATGCAACCAACCATTCAACCAACCAACCAAGGCTCTATGGCTAGGGATCAGAAGGATTTTAAAATTTTACCTATATAACCCCAAATATAACTTGTGACCCCCCGGAGGGGTCAATTTTGACTCCATAGCTATTATTTGAAGGAACACTGTAGAGGTTTGCTACATAAAACTACATGCCAAGTTTGGTAGCCCTGGGCCTTATTGTTTCAGATAAGAGGATTTTCGAAGGTTTTCAATATTTTTCAGTTTTGTTGCCATGGCAGCCAGAGTTTTTAAAGGAATCAAATTCTTTCAAGAAATTCTGAAGAAGGCCACGGCAGGATCATTTCTGTTAAGTTTCATCAAAATTGGATGGGTAGTGTCAGAGAAGATGTTTGAAATATAAGTTAATGCACGCATGGACAGACGCACATAGGACACCGGGCTATGACATAAGCACGCTTGCCTTCAACAAGTGGAGCTAAATACCTCTTGATGACTTAAAGTAAACAAATGCGCAGTTCATTGAGAGTAATTGTGACGTGTGATCAATCATCAGCTTCTTTGTTTGCTGCATTGACAGTACAGCTGCTTTGTGTGTGTATATATATTTGTGTGTGTGGGGTGTAGATGTGGGTGTTTTTCTGTTTTATTCTGAAATGTCATGATGTAACGGATTTATATCCTACATAACAAATCTTAACTAGTCAACAAGACAGTATTTTGGTGCAAATGACTTTTCTTCATTTCATGTATAACTATTCAATAATTGTTTCGTTTATTTTTTCTCAAATAAAGGCACTAAGTACAAAACTTTTTTATTAACACTTTTATGTGTCTGCACTTTAACATTTTGTGTCACTGCTGTAACACATGTGTCGTTTATCATAACAATGATAAAAACTGCTCATAAAATGAAGCCGCGCCATTTAATTTAATAAAGAACATCCTGGAAACAAAACGGAAAATACAGTTACATTTTCATTTTCATTACAAACAGCTATTTACTAAATCTATATAACTTTTTCAAGGAATTAAAATAGTTGCAAAAAAATGATTTTTTCCACATATAATGTGCCAAAATTTTGTTCCAAAATACTCAATTCAAATAAACAAATATGCGTTATACAGATGGTTCGAAGTGCAATCTGACCTAAAAAATATCTAATTTTCTAAATTAGAATGGGATTTCTTTTACTTTACAATATCGTTACATGAAGGACATGTCAATGTGTTATGACTGGCATTGCATCACCGTAAACAATATTCAAGTGTGGAATATGCATTTTTCCGTGTGCAGTACATTCTACTTGTACATATAAGAAACCTTATCAAACAAAAAAAAATCCAACTTCATTTTCAAAAATCATGTCTCCTACAATCTGCCATAACTATATATTAGCTCATAGTGGGTGGGGTAGAGGATAAGCAAGACCAAAACATAAATACAATGCAGCAATTTAGTACAATAGTAAGCATTTAGTTCTCATCAAACCCTTCTATAAGAAGCCGAAACCCAAAGGTCTTAAATGATATTAAGTTGCTCATGGTTTTCAGTAAATGTATGCAAATTTGGTGGGTGGGGTAACACCAAGGCGCCCAATCTATATTTTCTCCTCCTGTAACTTAATTTTACCATTACTTATGCGCTTCACTGCCAATTAGAACTATTTGCAATCAATATACTCTGGCAGATATTGAAATTTTGTGGTTTGTACACATAAGCTTAATTCAATGCATTTTCAGTGGGTGGGGTAACAAAATGTCGTCTGAAAAAAATCTGCACCACTTTTGTTTCTGGCATCCACCCTAATTTGACTTCTATATAGCTGTACTATCACCTGGTACCAATGAAATTTTTCTACCAGATGGATTGAAAAAAAATTGAATCCAGCTGGCCAGGCCTTAGACTACTTACGCCTACGCTCACTAAGAGCATACTATTAGCATCAAAATAAATCACTCTCCCTGAAAAACAGAATATTTTCTATCAAAAAACTTAATATCTAGCACCAATCATGTACCACTGCAGTTTGATAATCAAGGGAAGTAAACGTAAAACACTTTATCCTTTACAAAAAAGAGTTATTTCCCTTGAGTAATGTTTAAATTGAAATGACTATATTTTGAAGCTCATGTTAAACTTGTGATCCCTGAATTGGAGCAAATTTCGACCCCAGGCCTATAATATGAAGAAACTTGTTAAAGGTCCATTAGATAAAGCTACATGACAAATTCAGGAGCCATGGGCCTTTTGGTTTCAGAGAAGAAGACTTAAAATTGGTGTTTTTTTTTGGTTTTGTTGCCATGGCAACCAGAGTTTTTTAAGGAATCAAATTATTTCAAGAAATTATGAAGAGGTCCATGGCAGGATAATTTCTGTGAGATTTCATCAAATTTGGACGCGTAGTTTCAGAGAAGATGTTTGAAATAAAAGTTAGAGCACGGACGTACGACGGACACCGGGCCATGACAAAAGCCCGCTGGCCTTCGGCCAGTGGAGCTAAACACTTTAAAAGATGACGCTGATTTTAATATAAGGTTGGACAAAACAATTTGTATTCAGAAATACTAAAACATAGAGCTGACGCAAATAACTTGTCGTAACCTTTGATTTCTTGATTTACATTGGATAATTTTCGTGTACGTCTAATCGATATGTCCCGTGTCTCTGAGTGTTCATTTTGCATACGTCTTGGCAAACAGATCATGGGAAACGCAATCAGGATCGACCATATTGATACGATAGTCATACCAACCCACCAAGCGCCTATAAAACGGGGGTCCGAGGACGAAATGCCAACATCTGAAATAGTTTTCACTTCATTAGTTATCACAAGTTTCGAACAGAATCTGTGTAGCAAATCGTCGGTACAGCTTGAAACAAGCTGTAGTTACGAGGTTTTTTTTAAGTAAATCGACGAAATGATACTGTTCTCATTGAAAACCTTTTAGTAACAAAATGATTGCTTTCTGAATGGCATGTCAACAACAAGAAAGACAAACAAGGACCATCGTCTGTAAAAAGAAGCCTCGCAAAATTAGAAAAGATTATTCTTTTATCAAATCGGTATTGATTTATATAAAAAGAACAATCTCGAAACAAGTTATGTGAGATTTTATTAAATACATGCAATACAACTGTATATGGCACTGTCTTTTTATTAGAGAAAACGTTTTTCTTTTTTTCGCAGTAAGATTTTTTTTATGTAGATAGGCCCTCGTTTTCTTCGAGTTTTAGACCCGTTTCCTGTCTGTTCTAAATATTTTTACAAACATTTGCTGCAAAATCATCACGCAAAAAGTAAATTTTCATTCGGTCTGTATGTAGCTATAACTCTCGATTTTGGACCTTACATGTATATACATTTATTTTTAAAAAAAAGAAAGTAGTTTAAGTGATGCTATTAAATAGGTCTATAATCTCAAGAATTCAAATACCTTGTATATTAGAATACTACAGTAAAATTGTTGCTCAATTCTCTTTTTTTTTTTCTTACCTCTGAGAGTTGCATGATAACGACTGGCTAGACTTCCAATACCGTATCCAATTGCAAGTCCAAATATGGCAACACTTGAAATTATACCTGAGTTTAACAGATAATCTGTATTAATGAAAAATAGAAGGAAAAAAAAAACACACATTGACTTGTATGGCAGTCTTACTGGCCGAAAAGTTGCCGCGCTGTTAGGTATGAACATCTCGAATAATAAAACTAGATTTTTTAGAAGTTTACAATTCTGGTCCAACTCTTTCTAGTAGGTGCAAAAAGAATAATAAATAGAGGATATTTGTTTTTTTCGGTGTAAGATCGAAATTTATTTCATCGAGTGGACACCATCGGTAATATTTTCACGAGTGGCGCAGCCACGAGTGAAAATATTACCGATGGTGTTCACGAGATGAAATAAATTTCGATCTTTCACCGAAAAAAACAAATATCCTATTTATTTTATGCTTTTAACCCTCTCTGGGAGGAGCTTTATCAAAATTCAGTACAGTTCTTTTCCCTTATTCCCCGTGGCGTACCCCTCCCGCATAGCAACGTTACGTCAAGCGTATGAAATGTAAGGTATATGACGTCATATTTCCCATCTGGTTGTTAGGCACGCGCAATTTACCTAGGCAACAAGAACGTGAAAATCGGTATTTTCACTGGTGGTACCAGTGTAAGATCGAAAAATATTTTCACTGCCATTTCTCGATATCCTACCGGAAAGCATGAAATAACAAGAGTGCTGTAATTACCATCGTTAGCAGGACTTATCTGGCAAGTATAAATCATGCTATGCAAGGGTGTATGCTTTCACCATACTAATACATGTGCATCCAATTCTAAATGTGTAACTTCTTGTTTGCTTTGCCCTTTGCCAGACACCATTTTTTAAGCTGTTCATATATCAAAGTATTTTCAGATATCAAATGAAAACATACTTCAACTGATCACAACTTTAATTCTGGTTTTACAATTCATTTATCTGCCAACGCCAGGAACTGTGAGAGGCTGTGCTTTGATACATTGTCAGACTCGTAATATCTTAATGCATTCAACCCATTACCACACAATCCTACCTTTGACGCCCCTTAGAAAGAAGCCTTTTGAAAACACTATGGGAAAAGCAGAAAATGCTGGTAACCAGCATTTTCTCCTTTCCCCACAGTGTTTTCTACCCTTCCCAGAACAAATTTCTATTTTTTAGTCACCTTTATTCTATCGTCTGCAAATGCTTTCAATTTGGACCGGTCTAAAATTTTCTTGTGTGGTAAAGAGTTAAATGGTGTGAATTAAATTTGCTCGCAGTTATAAGCACCATTCCCGCTTTCCCTTTTGCTTACGTTTTGAAGCTTAGTATTTATGCCGTGAATTGAAATTTAAAAAAAAAAACATGATAAAAAAAAAAAACTAGATATTTTCCTTCCAAGTCATACCTATACAGCTGACGAGCATGCTCAATAAATGGTGCATTAAAATCAGTCTATCTTGTGATGACGTCATACTAACTTCGAATTCTTGAAATAGACCTGTGCTATTTAACATTCGACATTCGCAAAAGTCATCGCAAACTTGTCCAAAATTCAAAGACACCTACATGTACAGAAGCTACGTTGAGCAATAATGAAGTATTACTGAAAATAGGATATTCTTACTTTTGTCTTTTTTTTATTCTGAGGATTTTCCAGATATCGACTTTTTCAATTCAGTGATAACTCGTTTCTCAAGTTTAGTTACATTATTAAAATCTAAATTGCTCCTTTTAAGATAAAAAACAATCTTAATCTTATCTTACTCGTTAAGTAAGATAGTTGTTACCTTTACAGGTAAAACTTATCTTACTTAACGATAGCGTTTGTTTTCAAACTAATATTATATATCAAGGTAAACAACGTAAAACAAACCCATATAGAACCCCGTTTTCTGTTTATCGCTGTTGTCGTCTACATATTGTGCGGAGTAAGGGTAACATGGCGCTTTTGCAGCCCCTTGAAGAACCATGGCAATATTTAGCAAAACATATGCAATGGTTCTTTTCGAAAACTCGTTGCCCATCACGGTCTCTTCTTCGTCGTCAAGCAGCTCCTCGGTCGGTAGGAAAACGTTTGAGTGAATACACAGATTTTCTCCATCTTTTCCATTCTGGTTCGATGTTAAATTATTATCGTCGAATACATTAACCGAATTATATGTAAATGCAACAAAATGAGGTAGAATCGCCACCAGGCCAGCAAAGCCATACAGCACAGTACTTGTTCCGATAACTCCTGGAATATGTGCTCGAGGAGCAAAATAACTCGCTATAACAGTACAAACAATGTAACCAACCTCCCAGATGGTAAACAGCTGTCCCGTCTCAGTACTACTGAGTCCAAAGGCCTTCTCAATGTTTGAAACTTGAGATACAAAGACTGTGTAAAAAGACCAAGTAATGAGGCTCAATATACTAAATACCCCTATAAAGCTATGTATGCTGGCGAAAGGCTGCAAACAAGTAGGACGCCATCGTCCAAGTCCACAGCTGACAATGCTTAAATCTTCAATGGTAGAATCTTCCTTTTTAACCAGGACTACAGTCATATTTATCTTTAAAAGCGATTCGGAGCGATTCTTTTTCCGTTATTTAACAACTATAACATGTCGACAAATGATAAGAGCGTAATCCACTGTACCACACCAATGTACTTAATGTACATGTAGCTTGGCAGTCAGATAGTCCATGCAGATACTGTGAGTGAACAAGCATAAATTACGTGTTTACAGGTTTTAAAGGAACGACTTCAACAATCAGGGTACGGAAGAATGGCTTTCCATTTTCTTTTTAAATATACATATACAAACGACCAACAAAAAAGAGTAACAATAAGTCCTATTCAGTCTTGGAACCAACGACCTGCTGTTGTGCTGTTTTACGTGTCTGTGTATTTCGGAGATTTAAAAAGAAAAGATTAGTATAGATGTAAATCTTATGTCAGAGTAATATTCACACTGATTTTATCAATGATACGAACCGTATTTAACAACAACTACTATCACTGTCACCTACTTCTACCACAAGTACAACAATAGCAACAACTTAAATAATAAATAGAAATAATAACAATGATTATGACGTAAATATCAAATTAACAGTAAAGAAAAAGATTGAGAAGGAGAGACGCTATCACTGAAGGGAAGCTCAATATGGGCAGAGAAACAAGTGCCTACAGTGTTGACATAGCCAGTTATTTTTGGATAGAATGTTAACATCTACTGATGTCCAACAATATATTACAGCATTGTTAATTCCTGAAGAAACAGTCTAAGAATAATGATACAAAGACTTTTAACTCATTACCAAACGACAAAATTTTACGCTTGTCCAAATCGAAAGCATTTGCAGACGACAAAATAAAAGTGATTGAAGATTTGAAATTTGTTTTGTAAAGGATATAAAACATTGTGGGATAAGGAGAAAATGCTGGTTACCCACAATGTTTCCTAAAGGTTTCTTTCTCAGGGGCGTCAAAAGTAGGGATTGTGTTGTAATGGGTTAAATTGCTCCAAAAATCTCTCACAGAAATAGTTGCAAGAGCCTGGTGTCCAAGACATTCTGAACGAGGTATACTGCTTGCTTCCAGCCATAGTAAGCGGTGGTGTTGAATTTAACCATTACTTTATAATATGAAATGTTAAACTATACAATTTCAAGTATCTAAGATGAACACCATTTTAGAAAATAAGCGTGTTGAGCCAATCACTTCTACTTAAAGCTATGTATTATTAACAGCAAAAGCCGCTGGTTCACGGGCAATACATAAGACGATAGAAAACATTAACAAAAACACGGACAACAAAGATTCTTTTCTCGGGAAGATAGAATTCAGTAAGTAACGATACTACAACTAGAATAAAATATTTTTCCCTTTGTAAAACTTGTAAAAGTTACGGATAAATTCAAAAGCCAACAGCCTTGAGTTGGTTTAAAAGCTGAAATCAATGTTCCCAAATATGGATGAGTGAATTATATATTTATCTATGAACCTATTCAATCGTCCCTAAAATTATAAATTCATATGTCACGTTGGCTTGAACATAAGAAGATACCTATTATGTTCATTGTCCCGCATAAAACAGATTCTAATGTCCAGCGTTCTGTATTTTGATCCTCACACTTTCCAAGCAGTCAGTGGCCAGATTAGCCTAGATTTAGTGTCATAGAAGTAGGTACACATTGGTTATCACCACAGATGAATGACGGTATTTAAGAAAGTTCTTTCTGAAACTGCCAAGATGGGCTCTATAGACTTCGAATCCAGTTTAGTATGTGAAATCGTTCGACATGTGATAACCCATCATCTTCGAGTTGAGTTTATATGAGCCATGCTCTGTAAAAAGGGACATAATGCATCTGCGAAAAGTATCGACCTAGATCAATCTGCGCAGTCCGCGCAGGCTAACCTGCGCCGAAACTTTTCGCTATTGGCCAATTATCTGTATGTGCAAGGAACGGTCTACCTCGGATTAAGCCGGTTGTTGAAAAGGATGGCTAGTATTGACCCCTAAGCGTTTGATGGCTTTCATGGTGCAATAAATCACAAAGATGAGATCCCCCTTTTTACAGAGCATTGCTTATATATCAAGTTGAGTACATAGCGTGCAGGATTACTGTTTTCACGCAAATAAAAAAAATCCAATCAGATTGGCAAGAACTTTGGATTCACAGCCAATCAAAGGCTAGCTTTATACTTTAAAATTAAAACAATGTTGAAAATAGAAACACGATCCATATAAAAACAGTATGTCAACTCAATAAAGCGAAAATGATGTTGCGCGAGTTCCGCCAGTCTGTAGTCTCTTCCATCCCAGTCTCTATATACTATGTTTAATCTTTTCATTGCCATTGGCGAAAACAGGGGCATTTGTGAACGATAAAGATCACGATCAGACTGCACATAATATACAGTCTGATTTCGGGTTAAAACAGTACTCTTGTTAAGTCAAGACTATCAGGAATATGAGTTTCAGTAGATTCTATTTTCAGCCATAGAATGAAACCGAGTCAAAAATTCTTGCTTGATGTAAAGTTGTTCAAAAACAAAAATGAATGTTTGATAACCAAACTAAAACATCACTCTTGAATAAAAAGCATGAAACAGCAGAACTTTTTTTTTCCAACTAAATGTACTTTTGTGGCATCTTCGGTCACCCAAGTCAAATATATGTAATGTCACATAGATCTCTTAGGAGAGGCTGTGGTAAAAATAGCACTGATAATTCTATGTGTTTTGCTTGTATTCTCTGATAGTGCCAGGCTTTCTTAAAGTTTAAAATTAAGTTGCATCCCATCAGAACTGGTCTATACGGAAGTATTTCTGTCTCTAAAAAAAAAAAAACGGGGACCTTTCATTCTGATATATATATACACGTTTACATGTAGTTATGCGAGAATTCACCGTAGAATATATGTGTTTATTTCATGCTTTCCCGTAGGATATCGAGAAATAGCAGTGAAAATATTTTTCGATCTTACACTGGCACCACCAGTGAAAATACCGATTTTCACGTTCTTGTTGGCTAGGTTAATTGAGCTTGCCTGACAACCAGAATAGAAATATGGCGTCATTTACCTTACATTTCTCGCGTTTGACATAATATTGTAATGCGTTGCTATGCGGGAGGGGTACGCCAGGGGAATAATGGAAAAGAACTGTACCGGATTTTGATACAGCTCCTCAAAGAAAGGATTAAAAGCGTGAAATAAATGGAATAATTTTTTTTCTTCGGTGAAAGATCGAAATTTATTTCATGCTTTCCGGTAGGATAACGATAAATAGCAGTGAAAATATTTTTCGATCTTACACTGGCACCACCAGTGAAAATACCGATTTTCACGTTCTTCTTGCCTACGTAAATTGCGCGTACCTCACAACCAGATGGAAATATGACGTCATATACCTTACATTTCTCGCGCTTGACGTAATATTGTAATGCGTTGCTATGCGCCCATATTTCATTCCGTGAACGTCATTGATAATATTTTCACTCGTGGCTGCGCCACTCGTGAAAATATTAACGATGGTGTTCACTCGATGAAATAATTTTCGATCTTTCACCGGATAAAAACAACTATCATCTACTTATTTCATCTTGTGAACACCATGGGTAATATTTTCACTCGTGGCTGCGTCACTCGTGAAAATATTAGGCCTACCGATGGTGTCCACTCGATGAAATAAATTTCGATCTTTCACCGAAAAAAAAAACAAATACTCTCTATGTATTGCCTATCGAAATATTAGAATAAGGCTTGCAACACGCGAAAATAGGCATTCGGATACTTGCATAGAATGTCGTCGCGGATCAGACTGCGCAGTCTTTCTTTTATGGTCATTTCTTTAATGGTCCAAACTATACAAGCAGATGTATTGTCCTTTACCGCCATCTAAATTCATTAAGCTTTTCAGCGCCATGGGCGAAAATAAGTACCTTTAGCGGTCAAGATATATCAAGGTCAGACTGAATATCGCCATGCGCGGATCCAGATATTTTTCTCATGGGGTCCCACCGAAAACGTACTCGTCTTATTGGGATTAAGCTAAATGCCTCTCTTGATTCCAGACGACACTACACATTTAATCAGGATTGTATTTTACATAAATGCTGTGCAATATCAATCCGGTCCTATTCACGAATCCGATAACCACATTTTGTCAAAATTCCAAGGGGGGGGGGGGGGGTCCGGACCCCCCCTCGCCTCTTGATCCGCGTATGATCGCAGTTTGGTCTTGGCTCTATACAGTCTGCTTGTTTAGTCAAGGTTATATGATGAAAGTCTTTCTTCGTTCAGACGGCCCCAGAGAGAGGGACTGATTTTTTTAATTTCAAAATTAGAATACCAATATTTCCCCAACTCTACCCTATGTTGTGAGTACTCATTAGAATCGTATCGATGAGACATAGGGTTTCAAAGAGAAATAATGGATTTAGAATACCATGACTACCTCATATCTAGAGCTCTGGTCGTTTCATTTTTTTTTTTTTTTTTTTCGGAGGGGGTGTGTTTAATTTCAAGCATTTTAAAAGTTCGATTTAAATTTATATGAACGCTTTCATCAGACTTACTCAGTGAGTATATAGTTTGTACTATTAGTACTGTATTTCAATTTTGAACAGTATTTTCCAAAATAATGCAGCACATGGACGTTGATGGTGGGTGAAACTTTTCACTTTTTGACTTTAGTTTTAGGCGAGTTCCATTTGTTTGGGTTTGTCATCCCTTTGGAAGCACCACCTTTCCCTTCTTTGCCAGATATCAAAGCCCTCACGGGGTCGTGGTCCATGACACCATTAGGTTGATAAGCCGTCGTATCCTCTCGTAGACTGACCCACGTGATGTCGTTCAACGATAGTTCATCCGTAATAATAAAGAAGTCGACTATTCCGGGAACAGTTCTTCGCATTGAGGCATCATAAATACAAAGGTGAAATGGTGGTTTGACTAACTGTTCTATGCTATACATATCAACTTTGAAATTACCCGCTATTAAAATTGGAAGTTTTACTTTCTCCTTGATTATTCTCAAAAACTCCATCAAAAACTCAAAATACTGCAGCCTCTGTGTGTGTTTCATTCTGACGCTATGCTCACTATTGAACTTCCCGTTCCAGGATACACAGATAAACTGAAGCTTTTCCTGTTTGATTGTCACTATCCGAGTAC
Source organism: Tridacna crocea (assembly GCA_943736015.1). NCBI lineage: Eukaryota > Metazoa > Mollusca > Bivalvia > Cardiida > Cardiidae > Tridacna > Tridacna crocea. The sequence continues at coordinate 26,208,464 of OX031056.1, forward strand.
ACATTCTTGGAAATGGATCAAAATCGGGTGGAACTATTCGCTTGAGTTTGTTGTTAGAGTGACGATGTAGTCCTTCCAAAGTATTCTGAAATTCAGATATCGGTATGTCTTGAACGTTCATTGAAGCCTGGTCGTACATTATGCTTGCTGTTTCATTACCGATAAAGATATAGTTATTCGGGAGGGGAGCTTTAATCCAAAATCTGGAAGTGATGTCTGGTAGACTGAAATCCTGAAATAAAACTAGAGTCGGTGTATACTTGTTTATAACATTATGTATAATATGTCGTCTGCGCTCAAGGACCGAGCCGTTTTTATCATCGCGACCTCTCATATTGATAGCCATGACCGTTGCTTCTCTATTGGAGCTTTTTCTGGGTACAATTTTGTTTTGAATTCTTGTTGCTTTTGGTACAACAATCATTTCCTTGAGCGACTCTTTCTCCTTTGCTTGCAAGACTTTAGTGGTTCTTTTGATGTCCTCGGAAAATTTAGATACAGCTGCTGTTGCCACGGGTTTCTTGGACTGTTGTTTAGTGTTGACTTTTTGCCATGATCTCTTTTCAGATTCAAATTTTTGTCCGGTAAATTTGGCCTGAGGATTTGCATCCCCTCGGACAATTTCAGAACATTCGATTTTATCTTCCTCGATCTTTCTCAAGCTGTCTTCATGGTTTATCTTATCAGATATTCTTAAATGCGAATTTGTTTTCGAGTCGAAAACGGTTTTGACTTCTTTATCCTCATTACGAGACCTCTTTTCCTTAACAGTTTTGACATATTTCTCTGGTAAAGGATTTTGTCCGGCGCTATTTTTTATTTTTGTGACAGAATCAGCGGCGTTCTTTGTGCAGTGTACAGAACAGTTTTTGTTGTTGTCGTCGTTATTTGGATCTGTACTAAGCTCTGTAGGTTTAACAATTTTATCTGTTTGTGCTGTTAGCTGTGTCTGGTTTTCTGTGTTCTTAGCAGATCTGCGGTCTGTTCCTGTCATACCCATTTTCTCTGTCATATAATTTCCTAGTGTTTGATTTTGGTGCAATCTTGTTGCTTTTGGTCGTGATGGTCGAGTGGCCATTTTTCTTTTAAGTGGACCGCTGATCTACTTAATATGGAACGAGATACACCAGTCCTAGCTATGCTATAAAATCATTAGATTTGGTTTAGCTCTGCTTAACATTCTGTACGCTGTAACTCCCTGGAAGTCACTCAACTACATGTCTTTCTGGGGAAGAAAATAGATAAATAAAAGTATCTTTATACTAATTTCAACTCTTTTTCAGTTATATGGAAGGAACAGCTCTCCACGTGTTTCGTCAGTACAAGACCCGTGTCATTGGCCAGATTTGCGCTAATACGCTCTGTTACGGGACCCCACTCTTTCACGCATAGCTTCGTCCCGATATAAATACAATACCTGACCGCTGCGTTGGACAGATACCTTTTTGGTACAATGGTTAAGGTATTGGTCTTTCGACGGGGAGTTCTAGGGTTCGAATCCTGCCTAGTCCCTGATATCGGCCATGTACCAGTTCATTTGTTTCTTTGTTACAGACTTTGTTCGTAAGAGAGGGGCTCGTCCAGGATTGGCCATTGAGCCATTGATCCCATTTGTTGTCCAAAAACGGACTTTCTGCTTAGTACGGCTTTGAGTCATCAATAAATGATGACTTTAAGAAGGGGTGTATTATATGAGACCACTCGTTCATGCATAGCTTCGTCCCGATTTAAATATAATACCTGACCGCTGCGTGGGAGAGATTCCTCTTTGGTTCAGTGGTTAAGGTATTGGCCTTACGTCCGGGAGTTCTAGGGTTCGAATCCTGCCCAGCCCCTGATTTCTGCCATGCATTTGTTCATTTGTTTCTTTGTTACGGTCTTTGTTCGTAAGAACTGCAACTGAAGCCATTGCTGCGTATGAAGATCGAAACCAAAACTTCTGGGTTCTGGGGATCTCCGAGAGAGATAGGGCAGCGAGTGAGACAGAGAGTGTGCAATAGAGAGAGAGAGAGAGAGAGAGAGAGATCCGAATGAAGCGAGAGGTAGCACTTAAAAGCAACATGGCAAGGAGATAACGATTGCAAACTTACATGTATATAGACAACTTACCTACTCGTCCTTTGTCACAGAGTGTATGGGTATTAAATTCTTTATTCACAATGTCATAATTATATAGATTTTGTCTTTGTAATTAACATGATCGCTAGAGTGACAAAATGTTGTAATACTATACCTACTGAACAATACGCCGATACCTGAACGACGTTTATTTTACATTGTGTGACACTGACCCTGTCTATATGGATCATGCTCTCCGTAAAGGTGTTGAATGCCTCTGCAATAGTATCGGCCATTCCATGCTAGCCTGCGTAATCCGCGCAAAAGTTTCGACCCATGTCAAGCCTGCGCAATTCGCGCAAAAGTTTCGATCCATGTCAAGCCTGAGCAATTCGCGCAAAAGTTTCGACCCATGTCAACCCTGCGCAATTGGCGCAAAAGTTTCGACCCATGTCAAGCCTGCGCAATTGGCGCAAAAGTTTCGACCCATGTCAGCCTGCGCAATCCGCGCAAAAGTTTCGATCCATGTCAGCCTGCGCAATCCGCGAAGAAGTATCGACCCATGTCAGCCTGCGCAATCCACGCGGAAGTTTCGACCCATGTCAGCCTGCGCAATCCGCGCGGAAGTTTCGACCCATGACAGCCTGCGCAATCCGCGCGGAAGTTTCGACCCATGACAGCCTGCGCAATCCGCGCGGAAGTTTCGACCCATGTCAGCCTGCGCAATCCGCGCAGAAGTTTCGACCCATGTCAGCCTGCGCAATCCGCGCAGAAGTTTCGACCCATGTCAGCCTACGCAATCCGCGCAGGCTGACAAGGGTCGGAACTTTTTTACTACTGGTCTGCCTGTCAAAGGACCATTTTATCTCGTGATTCAATAGGTTGTCAGAAAACAAAAGATATTATGGATCCATAGTTCTATTATAATAAGCTTGATATACTTCATCACTGAGATACGCTTAACCCTGTACCAAACAATCCCTGGATTTTCGACCCTGAGATAGAAGCCTTTTGAAAACATTGTGGGAAAATGAGAAAATGCTGGTAACCTACCAGCATTTCTCCTATTCCTACATCGTTTTCGACATTGCTGGAAATAGATTTCAAATTTTGAGTTACGATTATTTTGTCGTCCGCAAGTGCATTCAATTTGGACCAGTCTAAAATTCTGTCGTTTGGTAAAGAGTTAAACCCCGTTTGCCAGAGCGCTGTCCACTCATTTAAGCCTTTACCAGACGACAAAATTTGAGCCTTGTCCAAATTGAAAGCATTTGCAGACGACAAGTTACGTGTGCCTCAAATGGTGAAATTTGTCTTTGATAAGGTAGAAAACATTGTGGAAAAAGGAGAAAATGCTGGTTACCAGCATTTTCTCCTTTTCCCTCAATGTTTTCAAAAGCCTTTTTACCCGAGGGTCGTTAAAACTCGGGATTGTGCGGTAAAATGTGAACACAGTGCTACACTTACCCTGTAAATTTGTGCGAATGGTAAACAAAATCTTAGTACTTTTACAATTATGTCACGCTGACTACCCATTGGATTTCAGAAGTACTTGTCTGGGACTTGGGACTCCCTTGTTGAAGGACATGTCCATGCGACCACACTCCGGCTGGCTGGGAATCGAGCCCAGGAACTCATACTTACGATTATCCATGATCTATCACACTACCGTTGTCTGCGCATCTCATATTCTTCGAAGATTCGACTGTCTTATATGACGCATCACTACTAGCCCCGAAAGCGGGCTGACTGTAATATTACGCTCTATAAAGTAGCAATGTTGAAAAAAGCTTTTACGTATCAATACGTTTGAGGAGAAATGAGACTTGCTCTAGCAACAGATTTCTCTAAACTGGTGATCATAGTTGAGTGAATTGCACGAGGTAGCGTTTTATTGGGTAAACCTTTTTTTTTTGTTTGTTTTAAATTCAAAGTAACGGTGTCGCGTAGGAAAGTGGTTCGGCTCTGTACCCAGGATGCCCATATCAGATAGATGAGTATTTATAGAATGCCATCTAGCGGGAGATAATGATCACACTACAGAAGCCCAAAAGGATCTAAACTCCGGATATGCCTATCATAGTGCGTACATCTGAAATCAAACTTTCATTCATTCTATTCGATTTTACCTCATGACACCTAAGCTGGTTGCTCATCTAATCATTTTCGCAAAGCTGATACAGCAAGCAGAGAAAACGTTAGCTTTGCTCTATTTTTAAGGATAGAATTTGAAATACTTTACCAAACGATAAAATTTTAGACCGATCCAAATTGCAAGTATTTGCAGACGACAGAAGAATTGTGGTTGAAAAAAATGAAATTGGTTTGTTGGAAGGTAGAAAACATTCTGGGAAAAGGAGAAAATGCTGGTTACCAGTATTTTCTCCTTTTCACACAATGTTTTAAAAGATTTCTTGCATTGGGGCATACAAAGTCGGGATTGTGTGCTGAAGGATTAAAGGCAATTTCTCTTTTTCCTGCAGCAGTTTCACTTGTATTCAACCTGTACCGTTAGTGAACATCAGTTCATAAGTTTGATTGCGTTTATTTTACGAGGCTAATTCATAGTCGTATTATCAAATTCAAATTATTTGTTACTGGAGGAAAAGAATGTTGACTCTTTACCGCGTAATCTTGAGTTTTAAGGACTTTAATGAGAAAAGGCTTTCGAAAGCATTTTAGGAAAAGAAGAAGATGCTGGTAACCAGCATGTTCTTCTTTTTCCACTATGTTTTCTACTTTGTCTAAGACTTTTTTTTATCATGTAAACCAAATTAATCTTGCCATCTGAGAATGCTTTGAATTCGAACAAGTCTACAAATTTATCGTCTAGTAAAAGCTTTTAAAAAATGCTTGGCTACCAAAATGATACACCTGAGCTATGCCAGTTCAGTTTGTTCGGCCTATCGTGATCTAAGCAAAGATTGGATCGAAAAATGTTCAAAGAGAAAGAAAAGGAGGTCTAACACTTAACTTGATTTTGAGTGTCTGCTAAGACAATTTGAACCTACAGACACAATTATTGGGCTCTTGGCAAACCTAATCTGCTAGAAATAAAATTAAGTTGTAAGCGACGCCCTGTAAAAGAGGGTTAAATGCACTTTGTTACTTGCATTATAATACAGGGTGGGTCTGCATAATAACAATCATTTTATTTGTGCAAAGCGACTGCATTATGCATTAATGTCTTGAAAATGCAGAAATCATTCTCAAAAAGAGTTGTGGAAACATGTAACAGTCCGCCAGTTGAAATTTTCACAGCCAGAAAAGTAATTTTACAGTTTTAAGTCACTGAACTTTCAGTCTGACAGTTTGTCCTTGGAAAATTCGTTCCAAGTTGTCTTGGAAACAGACTAAATTAAAAAGATACAACTGTAGCTTAAAAATAGAAAGCTCCGCTGCGGATTCGGAACTTTAAAGCAATTGACTTAGAGACAACTTCTTTCCAGATTAAACATCCTTGTAAATGTGACATCGATCGTACAGCAAAGATTAGATAACTGCACTTTGCCTGTTATCATTTTCCCTACAGGTAAGCCGGGGCTTCCTACCTTTGCTTACCGTTAATCAATAAATAGTCCAGGTATACACCTGCCTCCTTTACACATATGTTCATACGCAGAGTTTCCTGATTTTTAGGATTGCAAAAAGAAAGTCATTGTAAAAATATAATCTACTTCGTTCGGTACGAAATTGAACTTAAATTTGTTTGCAGCATTGTTCACGAAAAATGGCATCCTAACAAATGTTTTGAAAGCGTTGGCAGTGCGACCTATTTTGTGTGAAGAACTACTTCCTGTGAACAGGTAAATAAGTGTTACGCGGTCATCAAATGGACGAGAATGGAGGTGGATTTTACCGATAAAATTAAAAATGTCTTCGATGTTTGTGATACTGAAGGAACGGGATATATAAAAGTTGAACATTTAAAGGATTTAGCGAGGGACCACTTTGGGGCGGACAGTGACGAGGTATAAGAATTCTGTATTCTAAATTATCATTGATTGACAGCTGGTAATGACTTATCGAAAACATAATTGACAAAACGTAAGGTGTTATTGAATTACATGTTGATACTGATGAAGAAACATTAATTCTTTACAGACGACGAAATCTTAAACAAGTCCCTATTCGAAATACGTTCATATCGCATTGTTTTTGTGGCTGTCCAAAATGATTTTGTGGTAGAATGTGTAGATAATGTGGGGAATGAAAAAAAAATATTTGTTACTAATAGTAATACTAGTAGTAGTAGCATATTTTATTATTTACTTGTTGCCACCATAATTTTGAAAGCCTACATTCGTTTTTCGCTAGGGTTATATAAACACAGAAAATCAATTTACCAGTTGGTCACAGTCATATTGGTTCATTGATTAGTTTAGTAACTGTTTTACTTACTGTTCGGAGACCATAGGTAAGCCAGGGTTTTCCCTCGGCTTTGAAAATTGGGGGTCATTGTGACCCCCTTCCTCATTAGTTGCGGGTCATTTCATTGATTTTTGGGGGGTCAAAAATATGCATTTCCTAATCATCAATTTCAAACACAATTTACAATGCATTTTACCTTTAAACGCCAACTTCCAAGATTGAAAAGTCGGTCGATCATTTCTGACAGAAAGGCTGATGCCACTTTTTGACAGACCCAAACATTTTCGTCTGAATCGCTGCTTGACGTGGCTTGATCGGCAGTTATAGGAAGCAGACGATAGAAGAATGCTACAGTTTTCTTCGTCATGACATTATTTTTCCGCTAACAGCACAGACCGGTAATGTGTACTTTTATATACCGGAAGTTGTGTAAAATATGCAATGAAATACAGAGAACCCAACTACAACTTTGACTGGGCCCATATTTACGATACGTGTCCAATATACATTTCGGCAATAATGCGTAAACCAGTCTGATTCTGTAAATAAATTACCGGAAAACCATGTTTATCTAAAATAAACCCAGTAGTTAAAAAAAGATCGGTGTTCGTCTGACATTGAAGCAAGAACAAGCTTGGAATTACGACGCTTCATTCAACTTTGTACATTATTTAGATTTTGGAAAGTTGCGTCACCGATGACGCACTGTCATTTATTTTGGGGTCATTTGAATTGAAATTGCATCAATGATGCAGGATTTGTGCGTCATGGAAAACCCTGTAAGCTATTCGCTTCTGTTGGTCCTTGTCTTCTACATTTATTTCTAAGGTCCAAGTAACAACTTTGGATAAAATTTTGAGGGTGGTGAAGCCTAGGATAAGTTTTTATTGCAAGCAATATAGATCAAGATCAGATTGTGCAAGACTACCTTCAGTCTGAAGGTGTCTGCTCCAATGCTATTGTTGTGACTGGTAATTTGAATGAAAATTGCGTCTGTGATGCAGGATTTGTGCATCATGGAAAACTTTGAACATGCCTTGAACAAATCGTATTTGTTCTAGATACTTTTAATGAACATTGGTCTGAAGGTGAATGTGAAGACCAGTCACAAAAATAGCATCGGAGCCGACACCTTCAGACTTAACCCATTACCACACAATCCCTACTTTTGACGCCCCTGAGAAAGAAGTCTTTTGAAAACACTGTAGGAAAAGGAGAAAATGCTGGTAACCAGCATTTTCTCCCTTTCCCACAGTGTTTTTTCCCCTTCCCAGAACAAATTTCTATATTTTCGTCATCTTTATTATGTCGTCTGCAAATGCTTTCAATTTGGACCAATCTAAAATTTTCTTGTGTGGTAAAGGGTTAAGGTAGTGCAAGGGTATCCGATCAAAACGTCCCACTTTTGGTTAAAACATCCCCTATTCCATTCCAAATTGGTTAAAACGTCCCCCTAAAATGTTCCTGAATATCTTAAAAAAAATAATTGCTTTAATCTTGGTTGGGTCACAGTTGATGTGTAACATTATGATGTCATAAATTTAATGTTACAGGGCTTTGCATTTTAACCCATATCCTGCTGAACCTATAGTTTTAAAGGGCAAAAAATTAATTTTCAACAAATCTTATGACATTCAACTTTATTAATATGACTTAATTCAATATTCAATACCTTAGCTGTATACTTCAATATCAGACTACACTCATGTCCATGGATCCTTTTTTACGATTTCCTATGATTTTAGCCAATTGGAATCATGATTGCTTAATGTAGGCTAAATAGAATGTTTTTATATACATGGGCTAAGGGTTAAGGCCCATATTGTCTCCATATACCAATGTTTATTCAACACCCTCAAATGCCTCGCTATCTGAAGTGTTTTGAGATAACTGATTAATTTTATTGTGTTAAGGTTTCATTTAACCCTTATCCAAACGATCCGAAATCTTATCTACCAAGAGAATGAAACATTTTCATAACATCATAAGAAAAGGACAAGTGCCAGTAATCAGCATTTTATTCTTTTCCAGTATTGTTTCCAGACAAAGTATTTTTTTCTGTTGGGAGCAAAGAAGGAAAAGAGCAATCACTGTTTGCAATGATTTGCCCATCTATAGGAACAATAGTTGACCATGTACATGTATACTAAATGAGTAAATCGGACATTCAATAAAAAGCAGCTGCAAACAATAGTTTTTTTACGGCTTTGCCGTTGTGGTGATTGCGGTCTCAGAAATTTTTACTGGAACAGGAAATCATGTATTAACGGCTTTTCCTAATTCTCACACAATGGTCGACTCCAATTTTTCAGTGTGGTTGATAATTTTCCTCTTTTATATTCTGCTAAATATACAGTCCGCTCCACATATTACGAGATCGGTTTCAATGAGATACCGCTTATAACGTAAATCTTGCTGAGTCCCGGCAGAATCCCTTCTTTTTTTCTTTTATTTTATACCGCGTAGAACGAGATCGGTTACAGCGAGATATCGGCTACAACATAAAAATAGTCAAGGCCCCCAACGTAAGTTTCCTACCTTACAACGAGGTCCATTGATAAAATACGTCATCTGCATTAGTTTGTCACCATGCAAGGCAATTATCGAATAATTATCGGACATATAATAACATTACACTATTGTCGCGTATTGGATATGTTTGCACTACACGCTAAATTGATCCGTAGGTGATTAAATGTTATCACACATTTTTTTAGCAGTTTATACATGTAGCTTATGACTGACCAGTTCTGATGGATGAAATGAAAACTTTACGCCAATTCTTTGAGTGAGAGTCGGACATTGATCAGAGCACATTTTCAGACTTAGCGAGTATTGAACAATTACTGGAGGATAAAATCAAAAGCAAAAAAAGGCTATCTAACATAACAGCATTCTTCAAATAAATGCATATTTCATTTTTAAAATGCTAACATCTGTGTAAATATCTCGTAAATTTTATACATATAATAGATTGGACAGTAAATCGACAGTTATCTGTCTTTGTATACTCTTCAAAAAGAAGGTAATTAGCTACTTCCGCTGTAAACGAAAGTAAACAGTATGAAAGTCTGTATCCTTACGTATCTTTACGATGTTTGATTTCCGATTTGGTTATAATGAGACCCGGTTACAACGAGATAATACTTCTTGCCCCTGCGATCTCGCTGTATCCGGAGTGCACTGTATTACTTTTTCAAAACATATGTGTCATGTTTTTGAAAAAAAAATAAATGTCAGAATATAAAAGGGGGGAAGTGATTGAACTGGAACCCAGGCTGTGTAAAGGGTTAGATGTTAAAACCAAATTTGTCAGACTTAATTAAGAGATATAGCTTCTGAAAAAGTTAATTGACCCTTCGATCAATACTGCAGCAAATCTAACTAATGCCAGTTGCAAGAATGTCGTATACGATAGTTACTGCAACTACAAACTTGAATTGTCCTTGCTTTCTTTCCATCTTTCACATTTTTTTTCTCTTTCTCTCATCATATAGCATTTGAAAATTACGTCTAACTCTTTACAAAACGATGAAATTTTGCACTGGAGCAAAATGAAAGTATTTTACAAGTATGCCAACATACACGAACAAATTACAATGTACTGCACTTGCTCAAATGACAGTTTTTGTTTTTGATATTGTAGAATTAATGAGCGAAAAAGAAGCAAAGGCTGTTACCTGTGTTTTCTCATTGTCTAACGCTGTTTTCAAAAGCATTCTCTTTCATATTTATTAAATCTAACATCATTCTCTTTCATATTTATTAAATCTAAGGATCATGAGGCTAAGGGTTGGTACATGCTTATCTGTGATTACCTATTAATATGTTAACATGAATCTGTGTGATGCAAAATCAGGGTTCGAATTTCATTTTTTTATCCACTTGCAAATTTTAGCAAGTAGCTTTTATTTTCACTTGCAAAATCAAAACTGAACTCGCATTTTTGTTTTTAAAGCTCAGCTTGCCTACCAATTGTAAAGAAAGAATGGCCGGTACAAACTGTTCAATTCTATTCTATTACGTAACCTGTCAACCCGAGACAACAACCATACAAAAGGAACGTTAATTGACATTAAAACCCTCATTAATTTTGGCAATCAATTCAATTTCAGTTGAATTTCTGTTCTAATGCGAGATTAAATTTCTACAAAACTTACAATGGAGGACTAGATCTATTTTGTAAATGAAAAACGGACATGTCACATCCGAATATCTGCGTGTCCGGTAACTGGTTTAGCGAGTCCACCACGTCCGACTTGTTTCTCGTTGCTATTTGTGAGTAATAATTTATCTTTTCATGAAAGATTGACAAATATTTTTGTTTCAAATCAGAGCTTGAATTCGCCTACCGTTTTTTCTGTATAAAAAACGCAAAACCCAGGGTTCCCTCTGGCTGCTTTTTTTCTTGCGCCATCACTTTCGCCAAATGAGAAAAGTTTGCGCCAAATTGAAATAATTGGAGCCAGTTGGTGCCAATCTTGAAATCAATCAATCAATATCTTTATTCAAGTATTTAGGCCTCTGGCCCATATACACTTACAAAATATTCAATTTTTGTATAATAAGTGACATCCTCATTATAAATGAAAACAGAGTTTAGTTTACTTTTTGTTTGCTTATCATCAATTGAGTAAGTATTTGTAACATGATTGACAGTTGGAACAGATCTAGATCAGAAGACACAGATATGCAGTCCTATCTAGGTCTGTTCAAACTGTCAATGAGAATTTTACTCCATGAAAAAACACAATCACAAAGGATTGGTCAATAAGTTACCACTGCATGGTTGTGTCAGGAGCAATAATATAAACAAGAAAACATTTGTTTTTATCTGATTTGATTACTTGTATCTATGTTGAATGTGTGAATATATTCCAAAACTTAGTTTTGTTAACGCTGATAAATCATTATGTATTAAGTTTAAGTACCAGTAGATCTGTCATTAAAATTTGAAAAACCACTGTGACAAAAGCAGAAATAGGTCATTGATAACCATTTCATCTGTTGTAACAAAATTTTTTAAAGAGAGACTTTTATGAAACAGATAGAGGTCTAAATGGTACAAATCAAACAACAAAGTCAACATGAGAAAAAATGTTACAAAAGTAGAAATTGTTCATTTAGAGAAATTTCTAGATCTAGAAAAAATGTTCATGAGAGAACTTTTTACATTTTGAAACATTCTTAAGTTAAAATGTTAAAAACCAAACCAGTTTTTCGAAAGGTAGGCGATTAATGCAGGAAAACGACATATAAAACTTCAAGGACGACGATAACATGACCGTCCGGGTTTTAGTCACTGCCGACGCGGTCGGCATTTCGGAAACCGCGGTATATTAATTTAACACAGAATATATCGATTCTACTGCAGTTATGATTAATTTTGATATTGAGAAATATTCACAATTTATATGGGACTCTGGTCTTCGATACTTTAACTTTCTTACAGTTTTCCCAAATTAACTGACGCTAGCCGGAAGTTTGTTATCGGAAGTGTACGTATATTCGGATAGTTTGGTGTAAATTTGTTACCGATCTGTAAAGTAACGTGCATTAGTTTATCCCTGCTAACTTGACCTTATCGATGAATTGGCGGTCATTCATCCATGCAATGCGTTGAAAGGGACCAATATCACAATGTACGGCACCCCGATAGGAGAAATATCGGCGCCAGTCATTTTCGCCAATCAGCATTTTCTTGCGCCAGTTTTAAAAATCTATCGCAAATGGCGCCAAATGCGAAGCCCAGCGGGAACCCTGAAAACCTCAGTATCGGCTGTGAGTGCAGACGAACGCACTTGCCTCACGAAACTCGGGTAACGAACGACAACTCGGAGGCTTCAATGGCGACATGTAAAATTATCGACATCCATCGAAGGGTGTTCTCAGTGCGATATGACCGATGTTTATCCAGATCAAAAAGAATTACCCTTTTTCTTTTGTATTCACATTATGAAATTTAATACATTTGGTAACTGTTCTTCAATAATTTGCACTCGTGTTTTTTTGCAAGTGCTTGAAATTTCAACTCGCATTTTCCAATTCTGGCTTGCATTTTGCGAGTAAATATATGGGAATTTCGAACCCTGAAAATGTATGTGCATACTTAGTGAATAAAATCTATCTTAAATTTCCTACTCTAAGGAATAATAACCTGTTGGGTTCTCTGTATTTCATAGCATATTTTATATGACTTCCAATAAAAGTGTGCATTACCAGTCTCTGCTGTTCGCAGAAAATAGTGTATCAATGAAGAAAACTGTTAGCATTCTTCCATTGTCTGCCTCCTACAACTGCTTAAAAATCTACAGGAAGCAGCAATTCAGCATCAATGCTTGGTCCTTCAAAAAGTGAAATTGACCTTTTCTGCAGAAATGACTAACCCACTTTTCTGTCTTGGAGTTTAAAAGTGAATTGCAGTGTAAATCCTTCTTGAAGTTGAAGACAAGAGATCTATTTATTTTGACCCCCTATGATCAGGAAATGACCCTCAGCTAATGAGGAAGGGGGTCATAAGGACCCCCAATTTTTAAAGCCAAGGGAAAACCCCTGCATGTTCTTTGATCTTGAATCAAGTAAATCTATGTTCTGTATGCTATGTACAATATATTTTGACCCTGATAGGAAATTGCCACGAAACTGCAATTTATGTATTTTGAGTTTCCTCTAAGGCATAAATGTTTACCAAATTACAAAATTGATTTGCTAGTCCAAATTCAAAGCATTTACAGACAACAAATTAGATATCATATGGCTAAAATATTGGAATTTGTCTATAATTGAATGGAAGAACAATGTTTGAAAAGGCAAAAATGCTAGTACAAACTGTATTACTATTAGCATTTTCTTTTTTCCTACTATAACGTATAGAGCCACTAATTCTAATATTAACCCTTTACCTGATATGAGGCCAATTTGAGGCCCTTACATTTCAGCAGCAAATAAAGATATGATGTCAAAAATATGGACAAATGAGGGTACAAATATCTGATTGAGTGGAAAACATTGTGGGAAAAAGAAAAATTGCTCCTAACGTACAATTTCTCCTTTTCCCACAATGTTTTCAAAAGCTGTCTGTTGTTGATATATCAAAATGAGTACCTATGGAGTAAAGGGTTAATAGATGGAAGCTGTCAAGACTGGCCAAATAGGCTTTACGAATTTGAAAATGTCAATGTTACTCGATGTCCATACCGACAAGTGGGGTTGTAATCCTTTATGCTTTTAAGTGCAGGGTTCCCACTGAGCTTCGCATTTGGTGCCATTGGCATTATATTATTTAATGAGCCACAAGAAAATGCCTATTTGCCAACATGGCTGGCGGTGACATTTTCCATATCAGAATGCTGCACATTTTGATAACTAGTCCCCTCAGCCCATTGTTTGGTTGCATGACTGACAAGTTGAAATAAATCAGCTGGGATAAGCTAAGACATTGATGTAATCCAAATTACTTTACAAATCGATATCATTTACTCCTAACTGTCTGAATACGTACACTTCCGATAATATATACTTCAGAATAGACTAAACTTTTCAGTTAACTTAGGAATGCTATAAGAAAGTTGTTGTCTTGGTTTGTACCATTAAAGGTGGCCCTTCAGATTTTGGGACCAAAATTTTACAAAAATACAAAAAAATCATCCTTATACTCCCAAAGCCTTATAGTTTTCATTCATTAAACCTCGGTAGTCGAAAACCATCCAACAACTAGCTAAATTAGATATTTATCACAGCCCAGGTCAACACTGAAGGGAGACACGGTCTATTTTTACATCAGCAGCTCGCTCATTTACATACATGTACAAGAAATATACAGACGAAGCTTCAAACATAGCATCCGAAGTTCTAGACATTATGGAAAATAATTATATGTTTATTATGAAATGGAATTTAATAGTCATTCGTCACGTGCAAGTCACTTAACATTCCCACAATGCTTTTCTGATTTTGGCGGGAAATCTAAAAATAGCTTAAGAGGCTACGTAGCCTTTTAAGGGAATACCACAATTTTTTTTTTTTGTAATTTTATAATTCTTAATTACTGATGATTTGTATTGTTTTTGGTATAAATTTCAGTGGCATGTCTATTTTTTAATTTGGTGCGATTGTGAAAATTCTAAATACCCACCTTTAACGCCTCTCTTTTTCATAAAGTCTCTCTTTAAAACTTTGTCACAAAAAGAGAAATGGTTGTCATTGGTCTATTTCTGCTTTTGTCACTTTGGTTTTATACCTGTATGTTGAAAGATCCACTTAGACTTAAAGGTGGGTATTTAGAATTTTTACATCTCACCAAATTAAAAAATATATATATCACTGAAATTCATATGAAAAACGTAAAACAAATCATCGATAATTAAGATTCATAAAATTACAAAAAAAAAATTATAGTATTCCCTTAAAAGGCTATGTAGCCTCTTAAGCTATTTTTAGATTACGCGCCAAAAATCATTAAAGCATTGTGGGAATGTCAAGTGACTGGTACGTGACTCATAGCGCTTAAATTTCCTATCATAACAAACATGTAATAATTATTTTCCATAATGTCTTCTTCGGACGCTATGTTTGAAGCTTCTTCTGTGTATTCCTGTAAGTAAATGAGCCAATTGATCATCTAAAAATAGAATGTGTCTCCTGTTGGTGTCAACCTGGGCCTTAGTAAATCTCTAATTTCTCATGTTGTTGGATGGTTATCGACTACTGGGGTTTTATGAATGAAAATTAAAAGGCTTTGGGAGTATAAGGATGATTTTTTTGCACTTTTGTAAAATTTTCGTCCCAAAATCTGAAGGACCACCTTTAAACACATAATTTTTCGTTGATAACAAAACTCATTTTTGAACTATAATCACATTAAAAGCATTGATTTGTGTGATTAAATCTGATACAAAGGAATGTTTTCTTGTTTATATTATTGCTCATAATACAATCATGCAATAATAATTTATTGACCAATTCTTGATTATGCCCGACCTAATGTACTTGCATTTTAAACTTGGCACCAACTGGCTCCAATTATTTCAGTCTGGCACAAATTTTGCTTATTTGGCAAAAGTGATGATTAGTTGTTTAGCCCCATAACCCTGGCCTTTTCACCCCTAAAACAAAAACCCTCAAATTGTTTGTATGTAAATTATATCAAAGATTTATAAATACCTTTTGGTTATTAAATTTCTCATTCATAGTTTGGTACTTTCTGTGCAGTTATGAGTCCACCAATTTAGGCAAGGTAAAATTATTGACAAACTGAAAGAATTGTTCATGTACCTTGTTGCATCATCCAAATTAGTGTTAAATGATAGAATTTGCCTTAAAGTATTTTTTTCCTTGAATAACTGAGGAAATTTACATTAGCTTTTTTTTATCTGACATTAAAAAATGGAAAAGTGTGGCAAAGAGTTAATTGAAAGTGGAAATATTTGATGACAGTTACACAGAGGCATGTTTTCTGTCAGAACTGATGATTTTATAATGACATTAAGGTCCTTGTCACTTGTAATGATCATCTCACTCTTTGCTTGCTATGACCAAATTCAGCTGTATCTATAGACAGAATAGATATAGATCAGACAGAATGCCTGACCATTGATCTATACTGTTTGTTACTTTCAGAGATTTTCTTTTTATCTAACAGCCTTGAAATTGCTACAAGATTATTTATCTTGAGACCAAGAACATATGCTTCTTTTACATTGTGGTTAAAGAGCAAGTAAAGGTTATAATATACTGATAACAACATGTCTGCATCAATGCACTCCATTTTGATTGTATTACTTGACACAGGGCACAGGTAACTTTTATAGATGCATGTATGTCTGCTGTAGTATATGTACTACAATAAGTTCAATTACTCAAATGTTATAACACAAATGTTTAAAGGAAAAAAAATATATTGTTTTTGTTTCAAGCAGTTGCTTCTTTGTTTGCGACTGTATAAGTGTTTACCATTTACCACTCAATTCCAACATACAATTGTTGGAAGAATTCATGTGGAAACATTATGGGAATCAAAGAAAATTCTAGTGATCAGTATTTTTCTCCTCTTACCATAATGTTTTCTACCTTTTGAAAGAAAAACTCTCTGTTTTAGAGTTGCATTTAATATGCAAAATGTAATGCTTCCAATTTGTACCAGGTTATAATTTTGTTGTGTGGTAAACAATTAAATACTGTACCACTAATAAGGTAGTAAGAAGAGTATACTATGTAATTGTCTTACCTATCTGTCCTTCCACCTGTATACAATTTTTGTAGTGATAACTTGATAATCACTGGAATTTAGATTTAGATACAGTCATGTTTAACCAAAAATCTCTTGCTTTATTTCAGGAGACAATTGGGATTATTCAGTTACTGGACCCAGAGGGAAAAGGAAAAGTAAACTTTCAAGATTTCTGTAAAGGTGTTCAACAAATTTTAGAAGTTCAAGGTAACATCTTAACTTTTTTTCGTTGTAAATTCTCTGTTTTCAGTGACATTACAAAGTATACAATTCAGGGACCAGGTTGCCTGTAACTTAAGGCTTTAACATTTACCATCAAAGCATCAAATTAAAATAATGAGCTTTCTCAATCAGAAAAAAGAGTCTTAATTAAGTTCCCTCAGTTACAAATTTGCTTTGTCAGAATATTACAACTAAATAGGAGACAGTGTTGATCAAACATCAGACTGCACTTTCTTATCTACATTGACTACAAGATGCAGTGTGATCTTAATTTACATTTTGTAGAAAAACAGACATAGTTCTGATTGGCACTTTAAGGTGCAAGCAGCAAGCAACTATTTTGCTAGAGGAAAAACACCAAAAGAATGAAGGAAAAATAGACAGTTTATAATAAATTGGGCTTCATCTTTTCCACATTCCTAGCTTTGCACCTGCCATTTTGTTTCATGTTCAAGAAGAGCTATGTGTATGACCCTGATAAAAGATGACTCCAGGCAAAGTCCATCTTGTAATTAAAGATGAAGAATGAATAAAATCACTGGGCACAAGTTTTGTATTATTTCATGCTTTCCGGTAGGATATCGAGAAATAGCAGTGAAAATTTTCATCGATATTACACAGAATGTGTACAACCACTGAAAATACCGATTTTCATGTTCTTATTGCCTAAGTAAATTGTGTGTACCTTAAAACCAGATGGAAATATGACATCATTTACCTTACATTTCTCAAGATTGGTGTCATATTGTAATGCGTTGCTATGCTAGAGGGGTACTACTCGGGGAATAACGGAGAAGAATTGTACTGGATTTTGATAAAGCTCCACCCAGAAAGGGTTAAAAGCACAGGGTTCGAATTTCATTTTTTTATCCACTTGCAAATTTTAGCAAGTAGGTTTTTATTTCCACTTGCAAAATTGAAATCAGACTCGCATTTTTTTTGCTTGCCTACCAAATAGTACTAATGGTAAAGAACAATTGGCCGGTACGAACTGTTCAATTCTATTCTATAACGTAACCTGTCGGGTAGAGACAACAACCGAACAAAATGAAATGTTAATTGATATTAAAAGCCTCATTTAACCATCAATACAATTCCAGTTGAATTTCTGTTCTCAAACCAAACCATTAATTACAGACGTATCAGATCCAAATATCTGCGTGTCCGGCAACTGGTTTAGCGAGTCCATCACGTCCAACTTGTTTCTCGTTGCTATTTGCTTATTTTATCTTTTCTTGAAAGATTGACAAATATTTTTGTTTTGTAATCAGAGATTGTATTCCCGTGGAGTTTTTCCTTATAAAAACGCCAAACCTCAGTATCAGCTGTGAGTGCAGACGAACGAACTTGGCTCATGAAACTTGGATAACAAACGACAACTCGGAGACTTCAATGGCATCGAAGGGTATTTTCAGGGCGACATGACCGATGTTTATCCAGAATTAGTTGATTTCTATTGCGAGATGAAATTTAGTACATTTTGTTAACTGTTCTTCAATAATTTGCACTCGCATTTTTTAGCAAGTGCTTGAAATTTCAACTCGCATTTTCCAATTCTGACTTGCATTTTGCGAGTAAATATGTGGGAATTTCGAACCGTGAAGCATGAAATAAATTGGATTTTTTTTTTCGGTGAAAGATTGAAATTTATTTTATCTCGTGAACACCATCGCCAATATTATCACGAATGACACAGCCACTCAGATGAAAATTTTACCAATGGTATTCACTTGATGAAATAAATTTAGATCTTTCAAGTTAAAAAACGAAAATATCCTCTATATCTTTTGCAGGCACTGAAGATTTATGTTAGATTGCTTGTAACATAATCAGGTTGTAAATCTTTTAAATAGGGTCCATTATTTATGAGATCTATACTTTTGGCCAAGACCAAATTTTGAACAAAACATTTGAGTTTTTTATCATATAAGTGTGTTAACCCATCACCAAACAATCCCTGGTTTTTATGACCCAGAGGAGAAAGCCCTCTGAAAACATTGTCGGAAGATGATAACCATCATTTTCTCTCAATTCACACAATGTTTTGTACTCTTTTAAAGTCAAGTTTCAATTTTTGACTTTCATTTATTTTGTCGTCTTGCTTTCAGTTTGGACAAGTCTAAAGTTTTGTCTTTTGTTGAAGAGTTATCCCTTCACCAAATAATTCCATGTTTCAATGACCAGTTGGAGGAAGTCTTTAAAGGCATCATGGGAAGGGAGATAAAGCTGGTAACCAGCGTGTTTTCCTTTTCCAACAATGTTTTATACTCTGTCAGAGACAAAGTCAATCATCTGGGCAGTATAAATAAAAAGAACTACATTTGTCTACAAATGCTTTCAATTCGGATCAGTGTAAAAAGTTTTGTTATTTGTTAAAATGTTAACCTAAAATGTTCCAATTTCTACCCAAGGAACAGGATGGCTTGTCCAAATTTTAAAACAGTTGCTGACAAAATTTAAATAAATGTAACTCAAACAAGGAAACATGTCTTTGATATGGTAGAAAATTGTAGGTGAAGAAGAAAATGCTGGTTACTAGTACATTGTATTTTGTCCTTTTCCCACAATGTTTTCCAAAGGCCTTTACCGTAGGGCTGTTGAAAGCTGAGATTGTACATTGTGGTAAAGATTAATTAATCTTTCTCCTGAGACAAAATTGTTGGATGGTCTTGACAATACATGAGTAAAGTAATGAAAATCAGCATGAATTTAAAGTTGCACACATGAATGCATGTGGAACATTTTGGTAAAAAAAAAAAGCCCTGCTCTTCACTCACAGTATTTTTGTAAGGTTTCTACTGCTGTATGATGAAGTCAATTATGATAGAAACTTTATATTTAAACATACATAATAAAAACAGTATTTTTTTCCTCTTTCACAGCTCAATCCAAGCATTCCAGTGATTTAACCCCAACCAACTCAGGAACTCATGCAGATTTTATCCATTCCTTCTTGATCACAGACCTGGCTTCAAATGAGGTATGTTTGATTTTTGTTTGTATTGTTTCTGTTAACTCTTTACCACACGAGGAAATTTTAGACTGGTCCAAATTGAAAGCATTTGCAGACGACAAAATAAAGGTGACTGAAAAATTGAAATTTGTTCTGGGAAGGGTAGAAAACACTGTGGGAAAAGGAGAAGGAGGTTACCAGCATTTTCTCCTTTTCCCTCAGTGTTTTCTAAAGGCTTCTTTCTCAGGGGCTTCAAAAGTAGGGATTGTGTGGTAAATGGGTTAAAAGACCTGAAAGACCAGAGCAAAAATATATGGGAATTCACATATTTTCTGTGTCTGGTTTGCAGAAAGGGAATAGCAGGAGCTCTAGAATGTGTTGTTAGCTTCAGCAGGGAATACAAACTGAGTTTGGAAGTTTGAGAGATTAACGTAATACAACCCAAAACTCACTGACCTAATGTATCAAACTGTCATGGTTACAGCAGCTTTTTTGGACATGTTTTTAACAGCAACTTTGTGTCTCTTGAATTAGTTTATTGTATGTATGGCTGCAGCAATAGCTTACACATATGTTGATAAGTTGAAAATACCAGTCACAGTATTACCGTAAAACGCTGTGTATACCACGCAGGCATGTATAACACGCAGGCCTTTTTCAGCATCAGATCCGAGGAAAAAAGGTTGTTCGGATGTACAACACGCATCAAAAATTGACCAAAATATCGTAACATGTGAAGCTCAGTTGCCGTCTTGAAAAATTGTAAATGGCGATACTTTATCAAAGGGAAATAACCATTTTTAATCAAAGTGGAAATGGTAATGATTCGATGTGTACTCGGGGGGATTACAAAAACATGCCAGCTTATGACATTTGCAAATTCATACATTGAACTGATGACCATATCGTAGTTAATCTCTTATTTTCTCACCTCGATCGACAAATGTGACAGGTGTGAAATAAACATAGATCTATATGATGTAAATCACGGCTTTTGTAAAAAGTAGCGATACATGAAAATATTTTAAATCATTCATTTCTTTATGAATCGTTATTTTACTCTTTTATAAATTTAGCTATTAACAGAGAATAAAAGAAATATGAGACGAATCAGACGATAACAGGTAAATCAATATTTATCATTCCCGGGTACGTTCGCCGTTGCCAAAATGGCTGATAGAATCGGGAAATTACGAATCCAAATCGACAAATTATCGGAATAAGAATGTACAAGTACATTTTCACAAAATTAAAACATAATGTCTTTCTTTTTTAATCGGTAAAAGTTGAAATGGGATGATGACGAAAGTTAAGGCTGTGGCGAGAGAACTTTACCGTTTTGTACCTACGCCACTCCCCCACCCACTCTGAACAGGTATACGACCGACTTTCAAGGAGGAAAAAAACATGGTTTTGCCTATTGTAGTGTATAACACGCAGTCCCCAGTTTGAAATTATTCAGAGCTGAAAAAAAGTGTGTGTTATACGCACCAAAACACGGTACTATTAGTTCTTTGTTGATACCCTCCTCCATCCACTTGTTTGCCCCCATTAGGGTATAAAAATGTAATCACAACAAGGCCAATCTATTTTCTTATCAAACTGAACTATATCAGCATGAATACAGTAAACTAATAATACCTATGTTATTTGATTACTTCACAAATGAAGGTTAAAGCTTGCTATTACAGTACACAATGTGTTCATTTAAGGTAAACTAGTCAACAAAAAGGAAAACTTGCAAAAGAATTTCTATTGAAGAGCACTGTCCTTATCAGTCCGAAATACAGCACATGTATTTAACATGTATTTAATGTCCATTTAAAAAATACACTGGGGTTGAAACTTACAGAATTAATGTAAAATTTTACTCCTGATTGGCTCATTGGTAGGGTATAGAATTCGTAACTGGAAGTCTTAGGTTCAGTCCTCACACAAAGCGCTGGGTAGCTTGTTTGAGTATCTATGGGGAAAATACTTACAGTATGAGCCCTAGTCAGAGTTACACTGGTGCCTCCTAGAAAAACATGACTGTTAGCTGTCACTGCGATAAAACTGAAATAATGTTAAAGCAGCATAAAACCCCTGACAGTGGCCTACACACTCACACAGACACAAGCACATACACAACTTTTGGCAAATGTAATGCTCAAGAGAGATAGGATTGAATGAGAAGTATTTTGGTAGTCGAGAAAGTGTAAGTGTTCACCAACTTTACATACAGATAGCACTAATCAAATTTTCCATTGTTCTGAGGGAATTAATTTGATTAACTCTTTACTAAACAATCGCTGGTTTTTAAGACCCCGAGATAGATGCATGTTGAAAACTTTGTGGGAAAAGGAGAAAATGCTGGTAATCAGCATTTTCTCCTTTTCCCCCAAGGTTTTCTCTCCTGCTGGAAACGAATTTCAACTGTTAAGTTTATTTTGTCGTCTGCAAGTGCTTTGAATTTTGACCTGTGTAAAATTTTGTTGATTGGTAGTGTTAATCTTACAGTGGGATGTGAATGAAACATATATTTTTAGTCTTTAAACAAAACTGTTTTACAACAATTTGAGGCTGTTTTAACCAGACTTGCTGTTTAACCCTTTACCAAACAATCTCTGGTTCTAACGAGCTAGAGGAAGAAGCCTTCTGAAAACATTTTGGGAAAAGGAGAAAATGCTGGTTACCAGCATTTTCTCCTTTTCCTACAATATTTTCTACTTCTTGTATTTTAAAGTCAAGTTTCAATTTTTGGGTCACATCTTTATTGTTGTCTGCAAATTCTTTCAATTTGGACCAGTCCAAATTTTGTCGCTTGGTAAAGGGTTAATAACATCTGCTGTTGTTTTTCCAGTATTAACCTCTTTATTAGACAGCAAAATTTGAGACTCATCCCATATTAACCCTTTACCACACAATGACGACTTCTAACGATCCTGAGGAAGAAGCCTTTTGAAAACATAGTGGGATAAGGAGAAAATGCTGCTAACCAGCATTTTCTCCTTTTCCCACAAAGTTTTCCACCCTATCAAAGCGAAATTGCAATTTTGAAATTATTGTCTGCAAATGCTTTCACTTTGGATAGGTCTAAAAATTTTAAAGTGTGGTTACCACCTAAAGGAATTTATTACAACGATTCAAATGTTTTTTAGGTTTTAGTTGTCCACTAATAGATAGAAAACATTGAGGAAAAAGGATAAATGCTGGTTACCAGCATTTCCTCCTTTTCAAACAATGTTTTCAAAAGCTTTCTTTATCAGTGTTGTTAAAAGTCAGGCTTGTGTGTTTAAGGATTAAACGTGGGCAAAACCCCTGTTTTTCAATCCCAATTTCCATACATTATTTTGTACAGGGAATTTTTCTTTGATTATACAACAGAACTGATATATGGAGTTTGAATATGTTTTTGTCTCTCTAATATAAGGATTAGTCCCAATTTTGAGACATTCCGGTGATCGTTTTTATATTTGGATATTTACTGTACACCATACCGTCTCAATTAAGTCTATCGTTAATTTTCTGGTTGCAAATGTAGAGCACTACTGACTTTTTGTTTCGTCGTTTTATCTGTATTGCAAGCGAAATGCAATTAACTTTTAGTAAATATGACCAAATACAAATTATTTAAGCATTCATTACATTATAGAGAGCTTGTAGAATTCGTTCGTAACATGTTTATCTCGGAAAAATCACCTATAAAATTTATCATCCATGACGGCCAGTTTGTATGTTTTCTGGAACGTAAACAACTCAAGTAACTGATGAAATGCATGTTTTTTTCTCATGATCAGCATTTAAATTGAAAATACTTGTATTTTAAACGAAGTAATATTGATTATGCAAGCCACAGGTATGTTTAAATCCTAGTGTTGTGCTCTATTTGAGAAATTATAAGAGTTCAAACTTGTGCACAAAATCTGTGTGAAGCTTTCAAATGATTTTGTCTTGATTGTCTCTGTACCCAGAGGCGACCAGTCAGAAAGTAACATCACCTTTGGGGACAGTTATCTGTACCTTTGAAGATTAAGCGAGTAGCAAAGTTAACTGCAAAGGAAGAGACATTCTCATTAGCTCACCTGAGCACAACGTGCTCAAGGGGAGCTTTTAGGATCACCCGGTGTCCGTCGTCTGTCGTGCGTCGTCTGTCGTCCGTCGTGCGTCGTCAACAATTCTTTAAACATCAACTCCTCCTAAACCGCTGGGCGGATTTGGGCCAAACTTGGCAGGAATGTTCCTTGGGAGGTCCTCTTTAAAAATTGTTCACAGAATTTGATTCCATTAAAAACTCTGGTTGCCATGGCAACCAAATGGAATTTTTTAGCAAATTCTTTAAAAATCTTCTCCTCTGAAACCCCTGGTCGGATTTTGAAATTATTTCACAGATATGTTCCTTGGGTGACCCTTTTCAAAAATTGTTCGTGAAATTTTGATTCGTAGAAAAATGTGGCTCTAGTGAATGGGGGCTTCTTGCACTATACAGAAATGAAGGAATTCTTTAAAAATCTTCTCCTCTGAAACCTCTGGTCAGATTTTGAAATAATTTCACAGAGATGTTCCTTGGGTGACCCTTTTCAAAAATTGTTCGTGAAATTTTGATCCGTCAAAAAATGTGGCTCTGGTGAATGGGGGCTTCTTGCACTATACAGAAATGAAGGAATTCTTAAAAAATCTTCTTCTCTGAAACCTCTGGTCAGATTTTGAAATAATTTCACAGAGTTGTTCCTTGGGTGACCCTTTTAAAAAATTGTTCGCGAAATTTTGATTGGTCAAGAAACATGGCTCTGGTGAATGGGGGCTTCTTGCACTATACAGAAATGAAGAAATTCTTAAAAATTCTTCTTCTCTGAAACCGCTGGTCAGATTATAAAATAATTTCACAGAGTTGTTCCTTGGGTGACCCTTTTAAAAAATTGTTCGCGAAATTTTGATTGGTCAAGAAACATGGCTCTGGTAAATGGGGGCTTCTTGCACTATACAGAAATGAAGAAATTCTTGAAAATTCTTCTTCTCTGAAATGGCTGGACAGATTTTGAAATAATTTTACAGAGATGTTCCTTGGGTGACCCTTTTCTAAAACTGTTCGCGAAATTTTGATTGGCCATGAAACATGGCTCTAGTGAATGGGGGCTACTTGCACTATATGGAAATAAAGAAATTCTTGAAAATTCTTCTTCTCTGAAACTCCTTGTCAGATTTCAAAATAATCTGACAGAGATGTTCCTTGGGTGACCTTTTCCAAAAGCTGTACCTATAATTTTGATCCATCAAGAAACATGGCTCTTGTGAATGGGGGCTACATGCTAGAGCTGGGGCGATATCATCGATGCATCGGTGCATCGTGATATTTTTGCTGGCGATAGTATATCGCGATACTAACTCATTGTATCGATACTTGGCGATACATTAACGTCATGTGCACAGTGTGTGCGATCACGTATAAATGTATATGAATCATGTATAAAATTGAAAATTACGCACAGATTTTCTCTGCTTTACATACAAGAACGTACAAAAAACTCGTCCTAGAAAGAATGACATTCATAAAACTTTGTAATTTGGGGAATAATTTGCAGCGAAATGTTTACAGTCACTTACTCTAGCGCAGGGTTTTCCCGGTTTTAAATATAGATGCTAATTCGGAACGTTCTAAGCCTTATCATATTATATTGTTCGTGTCCAAAAAGTTGCGGTTGTGTTTTAATCAGGTTGCCGCCTTAATATTTTTGGCACAAGGATTGATAAATAAAAAAAAGCATTCACAAGGTCGTTTGATTTTGCGGACGAATGTTAGCTGCAATTTGATTATTTGTTAGCGAAAGATGGCTCAGTTGAAATTGTTTGTTCTTTTTAAATAACAAATGAATGAGCTGCAGATCGGCAACTGTCTTCTGAAAGTGACAAGTGAATAGAGTGAGTTTCGATGCTGGAAAATTTGAAACGATGTCTGTGACGATGAAAAGTATCTCCCTAATTGTCAATATGACACATGAAGTTATGGTCTAGAGCTTCATATAACCTAGCTTTCATGCACCCGGCAGAAATATGGGCTAAACACGATCAGTATAAAATGCGAAGGACACGCGCATGATCATGAAGATGGCGAGTCATTTATGACAACGTAGTAAAGGTATTAATCCTCTTATCTAGTGTAAAGTGAGAGATTTCAAAGTTATCTGCCATTCAAAATGAGACACTGATGTCTAATCATGTAGTACTACTTCTCCAAAAATTAATTATGACGAAAACTGATCGCCAAAAAAATGTGAAAACCCATGACACTGCAATGATAAGCGTGGCATCGTCCGATCAGAGAGACTTCAAACTATCTTCTCGTCATTGATAATGAAGTTAAACAGTGAATTTACACAAATCAACGAATAAAACAATAAGTTGAAGCTAAAATTCCGTTCATGAGTGAAAAAAAAAATGTTTTAGTTAATGAAGATATTGTGGGGGTGGGGGGGAGGTTGTCTGCAAATGCTTGAAGTATGTCTATTTTTTTTTTTAATTTGCTTGGAAATTAAAATTAGAGGATCAAAATAATTGAATAAAGCAAAAAATCTAAATGGTAGTGCATTTCGGTTGAATTTTGAAGTGCAAAACACAACAGCCTTATAAACTTAATATCATGCAGACAAATTGTAACAGAATTTAAAGCAAAAAAAGGCACTCTTAGTTAAATGGAGACACCGAATGTACAACCGATAAGTAGTTGATGTGCTCTTCAGATAACAAAACAATAATCATTTGTGATTTTAACCTGATTGCCAAACACTACCAATTTGATAGATTTTGTACAGGAATTGGACAGTTCGATGGTACATGTATCTCGCTTACCTGCTTGTTTATTTTCCCAAAAGTGTTTGCACAGTTTGAGAAAAGGTTCCTAAATTGAAGAGCTTATAACTATGAACATGTACATCTATCTATAGAAAACTTGTTTGCGCATACCACATAAAAACAGTTTCTCTTATAATGGGCTGTCATTAAGTAAATCTGGACCAACACGGTATCGTGATATTGTATCGTGATACTGTGTCTGGTATCGCGATAGTATCGCGATACATTTTTCTTGGCGATACCCAGCTCTACTACATGCACTATACGGACATGATGAAATTCTTTAAAATTTTCTTTCTCTGAAACCCCTGGTCAGATTTTGAAATAATTTCAGAGAGATGTTCCTTGGGTGACCCTTTTCAAAACTTGTTCGTAAATTTTGATCCATCAAGAAACATGGCTCTCGTGGATGGGGGCTACTTGCTCTTATACAGAAATGAAGAATTCTTAAAAATTCTTCTTTTTGAAACTGATGGTCAGATTTCGAAATGACTTTTACAGGTGACCTTTTGAAAATTGCTTGGCAAAATTATAAATTTGGTTCCAATGTTTCAATACCTCAAAAAAAAAATAGACTTTGGTCATCTCAAAAATTCAGGTGAGCGATCCAGGGCCATCTTGGCCCTCTTGTGAAATAATTTCACAGATATGTTCCTTGGGTGACCCTTTTCAAAAATTGTTCGCGAAATTTTGATTGGTCAAGAAACATGGCTCTGGTGAATGGGGGCTACTTGCACTATAGGGAAATGAGGAAATTCTTAAAAAATTCTTCTTCTCTGAAACCGCTGGTCAGATTTTGAAATAATTTCACAGAGTTGTTCCTTGGGTGACCCTTTTCAAAAATTGTACGCGAAATTTTGATTGGTCAAGAAACATGGCTCTGGTGAATGGGGGCTACTTGCACTATAGGGAAATGAGGAAATTCTTAAAAAATTTTCTTCTCTGAAACCGCTGGTCAGATTTTGAAATAATTTCTCAGGGATGTTCCTTTGGTGACCCTTTTCAAAAAGTGTTTGCGAAATTTTGATTGGTCAAGAAACATGGCTCTGGTGAATGGGGGCTACTTGCACTATAGGGAAATGAAGAAATTTTTAAAAATTCTTCTTCTCTGAAACGGCGGGACAGATTTTGAAACGATTTCACAGAGATGATCCTTGGGTGACCCTTTTCAAAAACTGTTCACAAAATGTTGATTGGTCAAGAAACATGGCTCTGGTGAATGGGGGCTACTTGCACCATATGGAAATGAAGAAATTCTCAAAAATTCTTCTCTGAAACCCCTAGTCAGATTTTAAAATAATTTGACAGAGATGTTCCTTGGGTGATCCTTGCTCTTGTGAATGGGGGCTACTTGCACTATATGGACATGATGAAATTCTTGAAAATTCTCTTTCTCTGAAACCCCTGGTCAGATTTTAAAAGAAATTTTCCGAAATGTTCCTTGGGTGACCCTTTTCAAAACTTGTTCGTAAATTTTGATCCATCAAGAAACATGGCTCTCGTGGATGGGGGATAATTGCTCTTATACAGAAATGAAGAATTCTTAAAAATTCTTCTTTTTGAAACTGATGGTCAGATTTCGAAATTACTTTTACAGGTGACCTTTTGAAAATTGTTTATTAGCAAAATTATAAATTTGGTTCCAATGTTTCAATACCCCCCCAAAAAAATAGGCTATGGTCATCTCAAAAATTCAGGTGAGCGATCCAGGGCCATCTTGGCCCTCTTGTTATAGCTAAGTAGCAGAGTATTTGTATATTCTACACAGAGCAGCTACAAGCAATCATGATCTTTGAAATTGTTAAATATGTTGCTTAAACCATTACCACACAACCCCTACTTTTGACGCCCCTGAGAAAGAAGGCTTTAGAAAATATTGTGGGAAAAGGAGAAAATGCTGTATTTTCTTCTTTTCCCACAATGTTTTCTACCCTTCACAAATTTCAAATATTCAGTCACTTCTATTTTGTCTGCAAATTCTTTCAATGTGGACAAACCTAAATTTTGCCTTTTGGTAATGAGTTAACAGGGTTACATTTACAATTTTTAAATGTATTTGTAGACAGATGTTGAATGTGCATAATGATGACTCACAAAAGTAGGCAGCATTAATACAGTATAATGTTGGGATAAAATACAACAAAATGCTCCTTTGTCTTCACTGTTTTCTATGAAGGTCATGGAACAATATAGATCGATTGTATGAAACTTAGCTTCATTTCCATTGTTGTTATCTGCTGTACAACTTTTTTGGGCATGAAGTAATCCTGTGTTGTATTATTGGATGAAAAACTTCAATCCCATTAAATGTCTGTTTCCACATGGAACACCTCTTGCAGTATTAATGAACTTATCTGGAGTCAGCTTATCTTTCTAACTTCATTGCTGTGTGGATTTTAGGTCACAATGAATTACTTTTATTTGTACTACTAAATTTGTCAAATGCTACTTCTGTGAAATAAGGTCACTCAAACTTCATAGGAATTTTCAATATGAAGTCAAGATGTGCATATTATAATTTGGTTATAGTTGACTGATTTTCAAAGCAGTTATGGCCCGTTCATGAATGTTTTTGTCTGATCTATTTCTGAATGCCTTCTCCATTTCTCAATAACTATTGTAGATATTTCAGTCGAATGTCATTTGAAGTTTCAGTATGAAGCCAAGATGTACATAGTATAACTTTGTAATGATTGAATGATTTTCAAATCAGTTGTGTTCCTGAAATGAATTTTTTCTTATCCACTCAATTTCTCAAGAACTATAGTTGATGGATTTCAGTCAGACTTTATAATATAGGAAGTTTCATGACAGAGCAAAGATGTGCAAGTCATCATTTGGTAATGGTTGAATGATTTTTCAATGAGTCATGGCCCTTTCATGAATTTTTTCAAAAACTGCAAGATGGATTTCTGTCAAACTGTGAATTAAGAAAATTTCAGAATAAAGCAAAGATGTGCATGTTGTAATTTGATTATAGTGGAATGATTTTCTAGTTATTAGTTTTTGTCAGTAATTATATTATTATACTGGTTAAGTGATATTTGTTAAAAAGCAGTTATCCATAGACTTCATCAAAAGAAATCTTGGTTAGCAGAGACTGCACTGCATCATATGGGGAATGGAAGAGGAGCCAATTACATGTGCACTTCCAAAGTTTTGTTACTTTGTTTCAGTATTTATTGGCTGTGATTTTCTCTTAATGCTTTGGACAAAGCCTTTGTGCATTTCTGTGAGAAAAAAAAATTTCTTGACATGGAGCAGGTGGGGAAACTTACTTTTTAGCTCACCTGAGCACAACATGCTCAAGGGGAGCTTTTAGGGTCACTGGGTGTGCGTCGTGCGTCGTCAACAATTCTTTAAACATCAACTCCTCCTAAACCGCTGGGCCAATTTGGACCAAACTTGGCAGGAATGTTCCTTGGGAGGTCCTCTTTAAAATTTGTTCACAGAATTTGATTCCGTCAAAAACTCTGGTTGCCATGGCAACCAAATGGAATTTATTAGCAAATTCTTTAAAAATCTTCTCCTCTGAAACCGCTGGTCGGATTTTGAAATTATTTCACAGATATATTCCTTGGGTGACCCTTTTCAAAAATTGTTCGTGAAATTTTGATCCGTCAAAAATTGTGGCTCTGGTGAATGGGGGCTACTTGCACTATACAGAAATGAAGGAATTCTTTAAAAATCTTCTCTGATGAAACCGCTGGTCGGATTTTAAAATAATTTCACAGATATGTTCCTTGGGTGACCCTTTTCAAAAATTGTTCGTGAAATTTTGATCCATCAAAAAATGTGGCTCTGGTGAATGGGGGCTACTTGCACTATAGGGAAATGAAGAAATTCTTAAAAAATCTTCTCCTCTGAAACCGCTGGTCAGATTTTAAAATAATTTCACAGAGTTGTTCCTTGGGTGACCCTTTTCAAAAATTGTTCGTGAAATTTTGATCTGTCAAAAAATGTGGCTCTGGTGAATGAGGGCTACTTGCACTATATAGAAATGAAGGAATTCTTAAAAAATCTTCTGAAACCGCTGGTCAGATTTTGAAATAATTTCACAGAGTTGTTCCTTGGGTGACCCTTTTCAAAAATTGTTCGCAAAATTTTGATTGGTCAAGAAACATGGCTCTGGTGAATGGGGGCTACTTGCACTATAGGGAAATGAGGAAATTCTTAAAAATTTTTCTTCTTTGAAACCGCAGGTCAGATTCTGAAATAATTTCTCAGGGATAGTCCTTGGGTGACCCTTTTCAAAAAGTGTTTGTGAAATTTTGATTGGTCAAGAAACATGGCTCTGGTGAATGGGGGCTACTTGCACCATAGGGAAATGGAGAAATTTTTAAAAATTATTCTTCTCTGAAACAGCTGGACAGATTTTGAAACGATTTCACAGAGATGATCCTTGGGTGACCCTTTTAAAAAATTGTTCACAAAATTTTGATTGGTCAAGAAACATGGCTCTGGTGAATGGGGGCTACTTGCACTATATGGAAATGAAGAAATTCTTGAAAATTCTTCTTCTCTGAAACTCCTTGTCAGATTTTAAAATAATTTGACAGAGATGTTCTTTGGGTGATCCTTGCTGTTGTGAATGGGGGCTACTTGCACTATATGGACATGATGAAATTCTTGAAAATTCTCTTTCTCTGAAACCCCTGGTCAGATTTTAAAAGAAATTTTCCGAAATGTTCCTTGGGTGACCCTTTTCAAAACTTGTTCGTAAATTTAGATCCATTAAGAAACATGGCTCTCGTGGATGGGGGATACTTGCTCTTATACAGAAATGAAGAATTCTTAAAAATTCTTCTTTTTGAACTTGATGGTCAGATTTCGAAATTACTTTTACAGGTGACCT
Organism: Tridacna crocea; assembly: GCA_943736015.1. Lineage (NCBI taxonomy): Eukaryota > Metazoa > Mollusca > Bivalvia > Cardiida > Cardiidae > Tridacna > Tridacna crocea. The sequence continues at coordinate 26,239,979 of OX031056.1, forward strand.
TTTGAAAATTGCTTAGCAAAATTATGAAATTGGTTCCAATGTTTCAATACCTCAAAAAAAAAAATCAGCTATGGTCATCTCAAAAATTCAGGTGAGCGATCCAGGGCCATCTTGGCCCTCTTGTTTACTAAACCATTCTGCATTCATGTGCCATAGAGCTATTTAGTGACAAGGAGCTGGTGGGGGTTATGATGAAGTTTTTGTGATAGCTCTAGTTTCCCCTGTATGAGCTACCTTAATTTGTTGTTTTCCAATGGTTTTGATGTGGACAAGTCCAACATTAGTTGTGTAGTTTAATAATCTTTTTTGTGTGCGATTTGGGGCATCTTACCTTTGCTGTTCATAATTCTTACTGTGTTTCAAAAAGAAGCATGAAACATCCAAAGTTTGTATATAAAAAGAAAAGTTTGATAAGTTTTAGTAGAGTTAGACTGCACATAATTGCCTGGAAATAAAGAAGTATCTTTTCAACAAATGTGGCATAATGCTGTGCTGTACTCTGAAGCTGATATTAAAGTTTAGGTTATGACCAGATTGCAAAGAAAGAAATTCTCTAATCTTAAATCATTTAAACATATCTGGAAATGGAATATTAAGAAGCTGCTTATAAAATTTGGTGTGTCTAAAAATGCATGCAAAATTTTCTCTGGGAGTTAAAGGTCATGTTGTATAGTTTCATATGCTTAATTCAGTGCTATCAAAGAATGGCTGCTTCTGAATTGCAGATAGTTTTCTTTGTTGAGAAAAGGTGAAAGTTCATGTTACCGGCATAAACATGCCAGCAAAAAGGCTTGGAGGGTAAAAACTGAATAAATGTAACGATCACAAATTGGTATTTCTACTTTTCCTAATTATCAATGAGGAATTAAGTGAAAAGCCAGCATCAGGTATACTAAAGAAATGTCATCTTTAGATCACTGCTCAGGTACGGTGTTACTGCTGTAATTTTATCAGCTGAGTTTGCAATTAACTCATAAGGATTGAATGAAATTGAACACTCCTCGATATTGAAAGCATAATTATGCACACAACAAAGTAAGCAATGGTTTAAATGCTATAAATTCTGTTTCGAAAGAGTTGAAAAGTTTGTGCAAAAAGGAAGAAATGGTGGTAAACAGATTTTCGTCTTTTTCCATTTTTTCTTTAAAATCCTAATCCTAAGGGTGGTGAACATGGGATTGTTTGGTAACAGGAAGAATAAATCATGAACCTGCTATTACTTTAACTGACTCTACCAAACAACAAAATTTTGGACTTTTTGTCTAAACTGAAAGCATTTACAGATGTCAAAATAAATGTGAATCAAAAATTGAAATTTGATTTGCCAAGGATAGAAAACATCGTGGTAAAAGGAGTATGCTTTCAATGTAGACAGCCTAAAATTTTGTCATTTGGCACAGAATTCAGAATTTCTACTTTGTAACTCAAGACTTCACCTCTCAATCCTTAGTTTTAAGGATCCTAAGAAAAGAGCTTTTTGAAAACTTGGTAGGAAAAGGAGAAAATGCTGGTAACCAGCATTTTCTCCTTTTCCCACAATGTTTTCTACCCAAATACAAATTCCATTACTTGAGCCACATTTAAATTGATGTCTGCAAATGCTTTCAATTTTAAAAGGTCTATATTTTTGTCAGGAGGTAAAGATTTTACTTGATATATCTGTATTTTAGCTGCTCAAAGCTTCTTGGAATGTCATCATTATTGACGTAACACAGTTTCAGCTCAACTATATCGATCTAGCACATTCCAATCTCATGTGTTAATAGACAGGTGATTTTATTGAAAAACAAATTACACTTCCTTTTCATAGCAACATGTTTTTTTTATTAAAATGAGATTTTAGAACATACTTCCCCTTTCTGTTCTTTTTGGTCAAAAAGTTGATGCAGGAGCACACATCATCTCCACATGTCATTTTTTGAAGATTTGACCTGTCTGCTATGATGCGTTACCCATCCCCCAAATACCTGGGAAAAGTAGGGCTTATACAGAAGCTATTAGCCTATTACCCAAGCATGTTGGAGCTGTTTTAACTCATTACCAAATGATAAAATTTTAGGTTTGTCAAAATCGAAAGGAATTGCAGATGACAAAATAAAAGTGACTGAAAATTTGAAATTTGTTTAGTGAAGGGTAGAAGACATTGTGAGAAAAGGAGAAAATGCTGGTTACCAGCATTTTCTATTTTTTCCACAATGTTTTCTAAAGGCTTTTTTCTCAGGGGCGTCAAAAGTATGGGTTAATAAATGGCCTATGCATTATAAGCTTACATGCTGGCCGCACCAAGTACACACTGATCAACGTGAGCCGCGGACACCATGTGTTCTCGGTACACCAGATCGAATTTTTCATGGAAGAACCGGAGGTGGTGTAAGTATTTTCATTTTTATGGACCTGATTAACCTAGATAGAAATGTTGATTTACAGCAATGTCAAGACGAATGATTGATCTGTTTACACACATACTAGGGAATAATAATACCATCATATAAGCGAGCTGTGGCTTAATGAGCAACTGGGGTCTTATTGTTTTGAAGTTTGTTGCCGATTTTCGGACAAAATCCCCTAACCATTGTTCATTTTACAAGTTTGTATGATAAGATAAATGTATTCCCTAAAGGAACACAAAATTTCACTTAGAAATGTCCATCCAAAGCGAAGATATATGTTGTTGAATGGACCTGGGTAGAGGAAAATATGCTAACAAGACACCATTTTCATTTTCAGAGTATGAACATGGACACCAGATCAGAAAAAGCTTGTGGTAACTAGACACCAACCTTTAAATCATCAATATTTCTGCCTGAAACTCGATGCATGGGCTGTATACGAAGACTACTTTTGTAAACATTATGTCACTACGGTCCATTACCTGATAAAGAGCATGTTTAACGCAATTTCATTACCAGTGTAGCACTTGCTTTTTTGAAATATTTGCAATGTTACGGCAATTTACGAAGTAGACCTACGATGCTTGATCACAATTGACCGGTCATTGCCCATAATGTTGGTGCAAGACATGTTCTTTTTTTACAGCGTTTCAGTTTTATGAATGGCGTATTAACCCATTACCACGCAATCACCAGCTTTAATGTCTCTGGTAAAGATGGCTTCGAAAAACATTGTCTATAAAGAAAAACCCCTATTAACTAATACAGAGTGTACATTGTTTACCACATTTGGCCTGATTCTTAGTTTAAATAATTTTCAAATCCGCTTGGCCAACTGCCAGCGGGCTCTTAGAATGGCGTTCTACCCTTCGTACATTTGCATGCGCGTGTTTGTTGGTCTACGCGTTTATTTCTAAAATCTTTATTTAATTGACTTCTCCTCAGAAACCACCAAGTGGAAATCAACAAAATTCAATGTGGATGATTCCATAAATTTCTTTCGAGATACTTCGATCCTTTAAAAAAGATGGCTTATGTGAGAGGAGCTTATTTTGCGTGTACGGCGCGTTGTGAAAATTGTAAAATTTGTCCTCTCAAAAGAACTCAATCACGAGATTGGCATTTGGTAGCTTTCTATCACATTCCTTCAATAAATTTTGATCTGCTGAAAAACATGGCTTTTGTTGGTGGGACTTATTTTCCCTTTGTGTCATAAAGCGGAAGTACTTGCACTCTTTAAATAAATTCATCGACAATACATGCATGTAGATCTACATGTATTTCATAACGCAGATGATCACTGATAATGTTTCGTTTTATCCAATAGGCTATGCACGGTGATTATGAAATATATGATATATAAATCTTTATTGTTACAAACTTACAGAGTTCTTGGAAATGCAGCATTAGTGCTCAGAAATAGTTTTGTATGTAGCGTGTTAGGAAATTATTAGAGAGGTTAATTGCAGCCATGGCAAATTACTAAATTAAATCTTTTCTGAAATTCGTCATTTATAAAAAATAAACCACATCTATTTCCTGTTTCGGTTTTTTTATTAGCTCACCTGAGCACAACGTGCTCAAGGGGAGCTTTTAGGATCACCCGGTGTCCGTCGTCCGTCGTCCGTCGTGCGTCGTGCGTCGTGCGTCGTCCGTCGTCCGTCGTGCGTCGTCAACAATTCTTTAAACATCAACTCCTCCTAAACCGCTGGGCAGATTTGGACCAAACTTGGCAGGAATGTTCCTTGGGAGGTCCTCTTTAAAAATTGTTCACAGAATTTGATTCCATCAAAAACTCTGGTTGCCATGGCAACCAAATGGAATTTTTTAGCAAATTCTTTAAAAATCTTCTCCTCTGAAACCGCTGGTCAGATTTTGAAATAATTTCACAGATATGTTCCTTGGGTGACCCTCTTCAAAAATTGTTCGTGAAATTTTGATTAGTCAAAAAATGTGGCTCTGGTGAATGGGGGCTTCTTGCACTATACAGAAATGAAGGAATTCTTTAAAAATCTTCTCCTCTGAAACCGCTGGTCAGATTTTGAAATAATTTCACAGATATGTTCCTTGGGTGACCCTTTTCAAAAATTGTTCGTGAAATTTTGATCCGTCAAAAAATGTGGCTCTGGTGAACGGGGGCTTCTTGCACTATACAGAAATGAAGAAATTCTTAAAAAATCTTCTTCTTCGAAACCGCTGGTCAGATTTTGAAATAATTTCCCAGAGTTGTTCCTTGGGTGACCCTTTTAAAAAATAGTTCGCGAAATTTTGATTGGTCAAGAAACATGGCTCTGGTGAATGGGGGCTTCTTGCACTATACAGAAATGAAGAAATTCTTAAAAATTCTTCTTCTCCGAAACAGCTGGTCAGATTTTGAAATAATTTCACAGACTTGTTCCTTGGGTTACCCTTTTCAAAAATTGTTCGCGAAATTTTGATTGGTCAAGAAACATGGCTCTGGTGAATGGGGGCTACTTGCACTATACAGAAATGAAGAAATTCTTGAAAATTCTTCTTCTCTGAAATGGCTGGACAGATTTTGAAATAATTTCACAGAGATGTTCCTTGGGTGACCCTTTTCTAAAATTGTTTGCAAAATTTTGATTGGCCAAGAAACATAGCTCTAGTGAATGGGGGCTACTTGCACTATATGGAAATGAAGAAATTCTTGAAAATTCTTCTTCTCTGAAACCGGTGGTCAGATTTTAAAATAATCTGACAGAGATGTTCCTTGGGTGACCCTTTCCAAAAGCTGTACATATAATTTTGATCCGTCAAGAAACATGGCTCTTGTGAATGGGGGCTACTTGCACTATACGGACATGATGAAATTCTTTAAAATTCCCTCTTCTCTGAAACCCCTGGTCAGATTTTGAAATAATTTCAGAGAGATGTTCCTTGGGTGACCCTTTTCAAAACTTGTTCGTAAATTTTGATCCATCAAGAAACATGGCTCTCGTGGATGGGGGCTACTTGCTCTTATACAGAAATGAAGAATTCTTAAAAATTCTTCTTTTTGAAACTGATGGTTAGATTTCGAAATGACTTTTACAGGTGACCTTTTGAAAATTGCTTGGCAAAATTATAAATTTGGTTCCAATGTTTCAATACCTCAAAAAAAAAAATAGACTATGGTCATCTCAAAAATTCAGGTGAGCGATCCAGGGCCATCTTGGCCCTCTTGTTTCGCTTTATTTACAAAGCCATGACGAAAGAGACTGTATATCAGAACAATTACGCTCGAAGAAATAGAATTAGACAGCAAATCCCGTGGCAGTCTGCAATTTGAACTCACCACTGTTGGAGGGTCTGATGACCTGATCTCCAATAAATTTCAGCAATACGAAATACAGTAAAACCTGGCATGTTGGCCACCTGTATTAAGCAAGCAATCTGAATAAACAAGCATACATGTAGTTCCCGACAAAAAGCAATGCACAGAAATTCATCTGTATCAAGCAAGAAACTGCCTTTGGCAAGCTCTTTTGACCGTCCCTTTGGTAATTGATTAATATAGGTTGAACTGTAACTACTTCTGAGCACTAATGCTGCATTTCCAAGAACTATGTAAGTTTGTAACAATAAAAATTAATATCTCATATATCATGGTCACCCAGCATATTGGATAAAATGAAACGTTGAATTTTGTTGATTTCCACTTGGTAGTTTCTGAGGAGAAGTCAATTAAATAAAAATTTTAGAAATAAACGCGTAGACTAACAAGCGCACGCATGCAAATGTACGAAGGGTAGAACGCCATTCTAAGAGCCCGCTGGCAGTTGGCCAAGCGGATTTGAAAATTATTTAAACTAAGAATCAGGCCAAATCTGGTAAATAATGTACACTCTGTATTAGTTAATAGGAGTTTTTCTTTATAGACAATGTTTTTCGAAGCCATCTTTACCAAGGACATTAAAGCTGGTGATTGCGTGGTAATGGGTTAATACGCCATTCATAAAACTGAAACGCTGTAAAAAAAGAACATGTCTTGCACCAACATTGGAGGCAATGACTGGTCAATTGTGATCAAGCATTGTAAGTCTACTTCGTAAATTGCCGTAACATTGCAAATATATCAAAAAAGCAGTGCTACAAGTATTGAAATTGCGTTGAACATGCTCTTTATCAGGTAATGGACCGTAGTGACATAATGTTTACAAAAATAGTCTTCGTATACTGCCTATGCATTGAGTTTCAGGCAGAAATATCGATGATTTAAAGGTTGGTGTCCAGTTACCACAAGCTTTTTCTGATCTGGTGTCCATGTTCATACTCTGAAAATGAAAATGGTGTCTTGTTAGCATATTTTCCTCTACCCAGGTCCATTCAACAACATATATCTTCGCTTTGGATAGACATTTCTAAGTGAAATTTTGTGTTCCTCTAGGGAATACATTTATCTTATCATACAAACTTGTAAAATGAACAATGGTTGGGGGATTTTGTCCGAAAATCGGCAACAAACTTCAAAACAATAAGACCCCAGTTGCTCATAAAGTCACAGCTCGCTTATACGATGGTATTATTATTCCCTAGTATGTGTGTAAACAGATCAATCATTCGTCTTGACATTGCTGTAAATCAACATTTCTATCTAGGTTAATCAGGTCCATAAAAATGAAAATACTTACACCATCTCCGGTTCTTCCATGGAAAATTCGATCTGGTGTACCGAGAACACATGGTGTCCGCGGCTCACGTTGATCAGTGTGAAGTACAGATTTACTTCATTTTGAAATTCAAAGCAGTGATTGTTATATTGACAAATTGGTCCATTTTTGTACCCAGCATGACCAAATTAGATAGATGTGTATTTATAGAATGCCGTCTTGCGAAAGATAATGCAGAAGCACATAATGTCTGGTAGCCTGGCATTCAGGCCCTGCATTTAAGTCATTCTAATAGACAAGGTACACAACAAGAGCAAAGTCACAGAAATATGTGTTGTTTACTTGCCCTTCATCTGAAATACGTTAAATCAGACATTCAGAACATTGAGAACACAGAGTTTTGGTTTTGCAGTTTTACGTGATGATTTTTTTTTAATGAAAATGCTCTATTTAATGAACTGACACCAGCCTAAATATCTGGCTGTGGACTTGCATTCGACCAAGTGATGAAATTTTGTACTCTACTTTTTGGAAATCAGTGGCAGAACAAAAAAAATGTTGTTCAAATGAAGTTTGTATTTGTTACGGTTAAGATACAATATTGTGGAAAAATAAGGAAATACTGGACACCTTTTTCTCAGGTTCAATAAAGATCTGAAATGTTTGGTAAATGGTTCAATGTACATAACTTAGTTTTAATCATTTACTATCACAAGGTATGTTTTAGGTTCTTCTGACCAGGCAGAATGATTATCTTGAAAAATGCTAGACAGTGTAGATAATTATTATAGGGTTACAAAGGCAACATGATGTGCTTTGGCCAAAGTATAGATGAACATTAGACTGCACAATAATAATGCAGATATTCAACTAGAATTTATTTGAAACTTACGACCTTGGCAGGAAACAAGTTTGACATTGTTGACAAGTTAGAAGAATTTCTTTGAACTTATCCAAAGTCAAGCAATTTTGTAAATTTAGGATCACTGCTGTTATTTTCTCTTTTGTCAATTACAGTGTGTCCAAAACTGGTCATCATAAGGCTGTAAAAAATTATTTGAAACAGACTTTTTTTAAAACCTTTACCAAACAATCCCTGCAGGTTTTCAGGACCCTGAATAAGAACTCTTTTGAATACATTGTAGGAAAAGGAGAAAAAGCTGTTAATCAGTATTTTCTCTTTTTTACCCATAATGTTTTCTACCTTTCCCAAAACAAATTTCAATTTTTGAGTCACATTACTTTGTTGTCTGCAACTGCTTTCAATTTGGACCAGTCTGAAATTTTGTTTTTTGATAAACAGTTAAATGTCATTGAGCTTGGGATAGAATATTTCATCCATTACTGCACAGTCAGAAGTATTCTTGACTCTTAGAAAGAAGGAAAAGGAGAAAAAGTTTGCAATCTGAAGGTTTTCTGCCATTGTACTTTTTCACAGACAATATCACAGTTGTAGTCAAATTTAATTTGTTGTCTGCAATTATTTTGAATATGGACTAATCTAACAGACTGTTTGGTAAAGTTAACCCTTTAATACACAGTTCTGAGTTTAGACTGGCTCCATTGAAAAGGGCTTTTTATTTCATGAAGAGTGAACCCCTTACCACACAATAGAACTTTAGCCTTGTTCAAATTGAGAGTATTTGCAGACAACAATTTCAGTGTGGCTCAAACATTACAATTTTTCTTTGATTGGGTAAAAAACATTGTGGGAAAACAAGAAAATGCTGGTTACCAGCATTTTCTCCTTATCCGCACTATGTTTTCATAAGGCTTCCATCTAAGGGACATTAAAAGTTGGCATTGTGTAGTAAAGGTTTAATGATTATGTATCATGATGAAGCATTAGGTCTGGTTGACATCTTCCCAAGAGAGTTTCTGGTTGATGTGTGTTATTTACATAAAAAGGAAATACAGTGTAAGTCTGTTGTATATATATTCTGTTGACTGACAGACAGAAAAGTGTCATCAGGAAATGCTCAGGAAGCATTCTGCAGTCTGAAAATGTGTAGATTATTAGATGGCTAAAATGTACACTGGCTTGAATGATAGGCAACCAGGATTGCACCAAACAATGCTTTATTTTATTGATCCTGACAAAAAAACGTTCTTGAAAACAATTTGTTGGAAAGGGAGAAAATGCGGTCAACCAGCATTTTCTTTTCCAACATTGTTTTCTACCCACCATAATGGCTCAAATTCAGTTTGTTGGACCTCAACTGATTTTAGTTTTGATGAGTGTAAAATCGTGCTGTTTATTAAAAAGTTAAACCATGTGTTTTTCAGAACCAATGCTCCAATAGATTTTCAACAGACATTTCAAAAGTCTGCCTGGACAGTTGAAATGTCCGCCTTTGAATCCAGATGGAAAATTTTCCGCCTGGACTCTGCTTGGATTATAATTATGCCTCTTTATCTAATTCTGCCTGAACTGTATTCTTGGATTCCACCTGAACTAATTAAGATATTTCGCCTCATTTTGTTATAAAGTTTGCATGTGTTAACTTTTATTTCAAACATCTTCTTCTGTGAAACTACCCATCCAAAAATTTGATGAAACTTCACAGAAATGATCTTGCCATGGTCCGCTTCAGAATTTTTTGAAAGAATTTGATTCCTTCAAAAACTGTGGTTGCCATGGCAACATAACTGGGAAAAAAATAATGTTTTTAAAAATCTTCTTCTTTGAAACCACAAGGCCAGGGGGTACTGAATTTGGCATGTAGCTTTATCTAAAGGACCTGTAACAAGTTTCTTCATGTCATAGGCCTGGGGTAAAAATTGGCTCCATTGCAGAGATCACAAGTTTAACACGGGTTTCCATATATAGTCACTTAATCAAACACTTTTTATTAAGGATAAAGTTTGTTACTGTTTACTTCCCTTTATTATCAAGCTGCAGTGATACATGATTGGTGCCTGATATTTAAGATTTTTGATAGAAAATATTCTGTTTTCAGGAAGAGTGGTTCATTTTGATGCTGATATTTATGCTCATATGAGTGGAATATTGAATTCAAAGTAAGGCTTCTGTCATTCAGTTTTTTTTTTTTCCAAGAAAAACTTTCATGCCAATGAAGAAACCTGCATGTATTGTCTGACAATGTTCATTGTTTTCAAAAGCCCTCTCTTTCAGGCTCATGAACACTTCAAATTGTGGGGTAAAGGGAAAAAAAGCCAGTGGGGCGATACAGGGCCATCATGGCCCTCTTGTTCTTTGGCTCTAATAGACTTCAATGAAATTATGATGTTTAATGGTTAAGATCTGTTTTCCTTATTAGTAGAATGGAGGTTCTGTGAAAGAGAACAAAATTTTCCTTTGTGAATCAAGTTGTGTAATAAAGAAAATTGTGCACTATCATGGGAAGCAATTTTTTTTCAACTATAGATCTAAATATTGCTTAGATAATGTGCTGCCAAAGGCTGTTTGTTGTATAAGTTTATTCAGAATTGCTCATTGGATTGTAGCAGACTAATTTTAAACCCGTTGTATAATTATGAAAAATGTTTTGTTTTTGCCAGTGCATTAGAACATTGTCAGGAAAAAAGCTATTTTGTACATTTAACAACAAGTAGTAATTCCTCTTTTTACTCTTTATAATTTGTTGTCTGCAAATTAATGCTTTAACTTGATCCAGTCCAAACTTTTCTAATGTATCATGAAGAGTGAAGCAGTTAACCTTTTACCAAACAGCAAAAGTTTTGGGTCTGTCTAAACAGAAAGCATTAATTGCAGACAACAATATGAAAGTGGCTGAAAATTTTAGATTTATTTTGTGAAGGGTAGAAAACACTATTGGCGAAGGAGAAAATGCTGGTTACCAGGATTTTCTCCTTTTTCCACAATGTTTTCCAAATGCTTCTTTCTCAGGGTCATCAAAAGTAGGGATTGTGTGGTAATGGGTTAAGCAGGAAGCTATCACCTAATGGCAGCTATCACCTCTTTTGTTTTCTTTTTTTGAGAAATAAATAGTTGAAATAGTTTTAGTGACAACACTGGATAAATTTCGATAAGGTAGTTATATACATTATGTATTTATTTACCCTAACTCCCTGTATGGTGCTCAATTAATGGTTGCTATTGTTGACTGAATAGATTGAGATCAGGGTGAGCAGAACCTATGATATCTTATCCTTGATGTTTACTCGTCTTACTCACCTAACTTTTGCCCAGAAAAAGTACATCCTTACCTTACAAATAATCCCAAGTTTTAACTACATGTACATGAACTCAGAGGAAATAGAACTAACTTTGAAAACCTTGTTGGAAAAGGAGTAAATGTGGGTAACCAGTATTTTCTCCTTTTCCAACATGATTTGTTTTTATAATTGTTTCATGTAGAATGACTATTATTTATTTCAGAATATTCAATTTGTTGTTAGCAAATTATGCTTTCAAATTCAGAATAGACTATAAATTTGTTATTTGATTAAGAGTTAAAGTTGCTATTGTAAACTTAGCATCTAGGAAGTTTATATGATTTTAAAGCTGCATCCAACTGCATATTAACTGGCAAGTTTCATTATTGTGGAAGGGGGGCTTGAGTGACCTTCCCTCCTTGAGAGGTTTTAACCCTTTACCACACAATCCCTGGTTTTCACGGCCCTGAAAAAGAAGCCGTTTGAAAACATTGTGGAAAAAGAAGAAAATGCTGGTAACCAGCATTTTCTCCTTTTCCTACAATGTTTTTTACTCTGCTGGATAGAAATTTCAAATTTTAAATTACCTTGTTTTTGTCATCTGCAGGCGCTTTCAATTTTGATCAGTCTGAAATATTGTCATTTGGTAAAGAGTTAAAAGCCAAAGTTGGTCTTTAATTTTTGGAACAAAAATGGCTGTATTCTGCAGTATTTATAAATGAATGTCAAATATACAAGGTTTAAAAAGTAATCAGTGAAAAAAGAGTACCTTTTGAACCACAATCATATTTTATCCAATGATAGGATCACCCAAGATCAGATTGCACACTGAAGCGCAGTTTGATTTAACTCTTCACCAAATGATAAGATTCTAGACTTGTCCAAATTAACTTAGCATTTCCTGACAACAAAACAGGTATGAATCAAAGTTGAAAATTGATTTCAGAAGGGTAGAGAATCATTGTGGGAAAAGAAGGAAATGCTGGTTACCCCAGCATTTTCTCCTTTTTGCACAATGTATTGTAAAGTCGTCTCCCCTTGGGTTATGGAAACCCCAGGGTTGTTCAATAATTGGTTTAAGCTATGCAATCTTATCTTAGAGCTGTTGGGAGTGTAAATGTTATATTTACAGCTTTAAGGGCTGGCATCCATGTAAAGGATGGAGAGAGAAATTGCCAGGATGATGCCAATAAATATTTTAGTGCCAGATCCTTGTGGAATGCAATTCATTTCTCGTAGGCTTGTGTTTTCTTCTGGAAGTGCAGTGTGATGATATACAGTAGTTGTTTATGCATTCAGTTACCTCAATTAACTTTTTACCAAACAGCAGTTTTAGACAAAGTCTAAATTCAGAAAGTATTTTTGTTCAAGAGGTTAATCAACTCGACCAGATTTAGCTAAATGATGAATTTTGTTTTTTTTGGAGGGTAGGAAACATTGCATACAGGAGTCAAGAAGAAAATGCTGGTTATTAACATTTTCTTCTTTATTTGGCACTTTTATCTTTTCACAGAAAATTTCTTCTTCATTATTTTTATTTTATAAAAAAAAATTTCTTTATTTAGCTAAAGGTATTCTTGTTGCTTAAGTTGACACTGAAAACATCCATGGAAAAGTAGCAGAAAACAACATATATTTGCATTGACTACTTGGAAACAATTTAACAGTGTTTTGATGGTGTTGCCTACAGAATGAAATGAAAAAGCTATGTGTCAGTGGTTGTTTGTAAATGTTTTTCATGAAGACAATAATTTTTTCCCCATTAGAATAATAATAAAGAATTCAAATATTCATATGATAGCAAAGACATTCCTGATAGGGTTTTGGTGAATAAACATTGTGACAAATGTAGATCATTTCTTTAATTGATCATGTTAACTCTTTACCACACATGAAAATTTTAGACTCCAAACTGAAAACATCTGCAGACGACAAAATAAAGGTGACCAAGAAATTAAAATTTGGTTTGGGAAGGGTAGAAAACACTGTGGGAAAAGAAGAAAATGCTGGTTACCAGCATTTTCTCCTTTTCCCACAGTGTTTTCAAAAGGCTTCTTTCTCAGGGTCATTAAAAGTCGGGATTGTGTGGTAAAGAGTTAAACGATATCTTCATAGATGATGTTACAAATGCAGACTGTTACTGATTCATCCCAATGTTTTGTTGTTAGCCAGAAGGCATAGACTTAGTTACATGCATTGAAATATTTATCCCTTTACCAAATAATCCAGTGTTTAAATAACCATGAAAAAGGTGGCTTTTGAAAACATTGTGGGAAAAGGAAAAAGTGCAGGTATGTAAATATTTTCTTCTTTTTCCACAATGTTTTCTACCCTCACAAAAACAAGTTGTAATGCTTGAGCCATTTCCTATTTTGTGTTGAAGTGGACAAGTTTTAAAATAATTGCTTGCTGGTAAAGAGTTAAGATGCATGCATGCATTTTATTGACAATCTTTGTGTATAACGTTGAAATGCCTGAGTCGGTAAAACCTGTGCACTTACAAATCAGCCAGTGATTTACCGGAATAGGATAGATGATTGAACTTCGATAAAAACTGTACTCACAAACCACTCTAAGATTGTTCCAGTTCTTTATTTCTTGACGTAAAGCCATCATATTGGGGCAGAGAATTTCTCACAGAATGGGAAGTATTGGAATACGCTGAAAGAATTAAAACAGAAGTTGTGACAGATGGTGAATACAATACATGATACTTTTGTGGCATGGCATTTTTGGACGTTACAGACATGAAATAGTTTTAAATCTTATTTCTTGGACATTTTTGTGGCATGGCATTTTTGGACGTTACAGACATGAAATAGTTTTAAATCTTATTTCTTGGACATTATTGTGAGAGCTGTTTATCTGCTTTTGAATGGTATCATTTGATACCAAAGTAGGAGTCTCCTCATTATACTTTGATTGTTTACAGTGATGTAAAAATTTACAATGTGATCATCAGAATGTCAGAAGGATTGGATGGAAAATCAAAGGTTTACAACAGTTATTTTTGTGTGATTAGTTTATTTTTTTTGTCTCAGATTTAAGGAAAAAGAAAGCCTAACAAAATGGAGTCATATTAGTGTCTGTTTCTACCATTTTTTTTCCGAACATTTCTAACCCTTTACGACATGAAGAATTTAGACTGGTCCAAACTGAAAACATTTGTAGACAACAGATCAGTTGTGATTAGAATGGCAACAGTTCTTTAAAGTGAGTAGAAAATATGTGGGAAAGGGAGAAAATGCTGATTAACAGCATTTTCTCCTCCTCCTACAGTGTTTTCAAAAGGCTAATCTCCCTCAAGGATAAAAATTGGTATTATGTGTTAATTTTACCCATTACCACACAATCCCTACTTTTGACGACCCTGAGAAAGAAGCCTTTGGAAAGCATTGTGGTAACCAGCATTTTCTCCTTTCCCCACAAAGCTTTCTACCCAACCCAAATAAAATTTCAATTTTTAATTCACATTTATTTTGTTGTCTGTAAATACTTTCAATTTGGAGTAGTCCAAAATTTTGTCATTTGATAAAGAGTTAAAGGGTTAGTTCTTTACCAAATGACAAAATTTTAGACTTGTCCAAATTGAAAGCAATAAATTTTGTTTACAGACAACAAAATTAACATGACTCAAAATTGAAGCCAGTGACTTTAGAAGATTAGACAACATTTTGGGCAAAGGAGAATATGCTGGTTACCTGCGTTTTCTCCTTTTCCTACAATGTTTTCAGAAAGATTCTTCCTCTTGGTTGTAACAATTAGGGATTGTTTAGTAAAGAGATTTGTCTTTTTCATAAGATTTGGCTAAACCAAGCTGTTTGGCCAATCAGAGGATGTGTTACTCGCTAACTCTAGAATAGGGAATGAAATAAAGAATGGTTGGTGAATGTTTAAGAAATAATCTTCTTTCTATCGTGGTATATCGTTTAACCCTTTACTCCATAGATACTCATTTCGACGCATCGCTTGCAGGAGCGTTTGGAAAACATTGTGACAAAAGGTGAAATTGCTTGTGACGAGCAATTTCACCGTTTGTCACAATGTTTTCTATGCTATCAAAAGGTGTCATATACACATAAGAAACAGCTTCATCCTTGCTTTTATTTAGGGTCAATTAGAGATACCATAGAAATGCCTTATGGGGTAAAGGGTTAATAAACCACAGTTGTAAGTTATGCGGTGCAATAAATAATCCACGAGGGCGATAGCCTGAATGGGTTATTTATTGCGCCACATAACTCACGTCGTAGTTTATTGAACGAGATACCACGATAGAAAGAAGATTATTTCGATTCTAACATGGCCAATTCTTAGTGAAATGAAAACAAGTCCAAACTTAGTGTAAAAACGCGGATGAAGATTATGTTCCATTGAATAACTCACTCATTGAATGACGTCACTCTATATGGATTGTTGCAGATTTTACCATGTTTTCCTTGCACTGTGTTTATAGAGCCAAAGTCGGTGTCATGTTAGAATATATTATACTGACTCAGATCTTAACTCTTTACCAGACAACAAAATTATTGACTGCTCCAAACTGAAAGCATTTACAGACGACAAAATAGATAGACTAAAAAATTGAAATTCTGTTTGGGAAGGGTAGAAAACATTGTGGTAAAGAGTTAAACAGAATGCATTTATCAGTGTCAAGCTTGTTTTTGTAGTAATGTATTCAGAATCATAATCCTTTACCAAACAATCCCAGGTTTTCACGACCTTGGGAAAGAACTGCTGTAAACATTGTGGGAAAGGAGAAAATGCTTGTAACCAGCATTTTCTCCTTTTCACACAGTGTTTTCTGCTCTTCTTAAATCAAGTTTCAATTTTTCAGTCACATTTATTTTGTTGTCTTTGTTTGTTTTCAATTTGGACAAGTCTTAAATTTTATTGTTTAATAAAGAGTTAAATGGAGAATAGTGTGGTAACCACTGTTTTATATAGATATCTAGATTTCAGTGTTGTTACTATGGTAACTACAGGTAGGAAATGTTATTAGATAATTTACAAAAATTAATATGATGAGTCAGTACTGTTATCTTTATGAACTTAAAAATTTGAGAACTTTCCATAAAAGAACGAACTGTTTTGAAACATGTTGCAGAAGGCAAGAAATTGCTAAAAGGAAGGGCAGAATCTTTTTTCCACAGTGTTTTTTCCCATTACATAATTTCAGATGCACCATGGGAAAGAAGGCTTTTGAAAACATTGTGGGAAAATGAGAAAATGCTGGTACCCGGAATTTTCTCCTTTTCTCACAATCTTTTCTACCCTATCAGAGACCTAATGCTAATTTGTATCAATTCTGAAATTGTCGTCTGCAGATGCTATCAGTTTGGAAGAGTCTAAAATTTGCCGTATTGGAAAGGGTTAAATGTATATAGCTCAAAAGATGACTTCTGTCTGTGGGAAGAATACTTGCTAGAAGGAGAAAAATCTGGTTAATAGCATTTCCTCCTTTTCCAACAATACTTTAAATATCTTTCTCTTATATTAAGGACAAGTCTCTCTTATTTGCATATTTGAAGCGCATTCTGTGTTTCAGTATAGAAACTTTCTGAAATTTTATATCTTTTGGTAAAAGGTTAAGAAACATTTACTATTACCGTTACATCATTGTACTGTATCTTTCAGACCCAGGATACATCAGAAGCCAGTGCATATACCTTTAACGAATACGACACAACCACTGATGAAGACAAAGAACAGCTACTTATAGACTTTTCTACACCAGAAACTTCCCGCCGAAATTTATTCCCGTCCCGAGGTCACAGCAGTGGCCGTTCTTCAATAACAAGGTATATGATAATATTGTTTTTTTGTGCATGTATCTGCTAATATTGTACTGTTTTAAGTTCAAAGCTGTTACCTGTAGTGCAGAAAACAGGACTTAAAGGTGGCCCTTCAGATTTTGGGACGAAAGTTTTACAAAAAAGCAAAAAAGTCATCCTTATACTCCCAAAGCCTTTTGATTTTTATTCATAAAACCCCAGTATTCGAAAACCATCCGACAACACGAGAATTTGGAGATTTACTATGGCCCAGGTTGACACCTACGTGAGACACATTCTATTTTAAGATGATCAATTTGCTCATTTACATTCAGGAATACACAGACAAAGTTTCAAACATAGCATTGGAAGAAGACATTATGGAAAATAATTATTACATATTTGTTATGTAATGGAATTTAAGCATTATCAGTCACGCGCCAGTCACTGACATTCGCAAAATGCTTTATTGATTTTTAGCGCAAAATCTAAAAATACCTTAAGAGGCTACGTAGCCTTTTAAGGGAATCCCATCAAAGAAATTTTTTTTTGTCATTTTATGATTTTTAACTATTGATAATTTGTATTATTTTTTCATATGAATTTCAGGGATATATATATATTTTTCAATATGGTGAGATGTAAAAATCCTAAATACCCACCTTTAACCCTTTAACATCGTGTGGTGTCCATGGTCGTGAGGTAGAGCGTTGGCCTCAAGGTCCTGAGTTTGATACCTCAGAGCGGGTGTCAACTGTGGGATTTTTCATTGGCCCAAACATTCGGCGCAAGTACTGGTGTGTGTAGTTCCCAGGAAGCAGAATTGAGAGAGATTAGTATAAGTTGTAAGAACTTGTTTCTGAATCAATGTAAAATAAATATGTTTAAACTAAACTAACCTTACCAGACAACAAAATTTGGACTGGTCAAAATGAAAGCACTAGCAGACAACAAAATAAAGGTAACTCAGCAATTGAAATTTGTTTGCAGCAGGGTAGAAAACATCGTGGGAAAAAGAGGAAATACTGGTTACCGCATTCTATCTCAGGGCTGTAAAAACCAGGGATTATTTGGTAAAGATTTAAATCAAGTAGGTTAGGGATTCCCAGTTTTGTAACTGCAACAGGAATAACTTAGTTCCGGCCTTTCTCTGGAAAAGTCTAAAAGATTCACAAGCTACCTTCAGAAAAAAGGCTTTCACAAAAATTGCAAGAAATTTAGAAAGTGCTGGTCATCAGCATTTTTCCACTATTTGTAAGTTCTATTAAGCTTTTCAAAGAGAAATGGTATCATTTAGGACACAATTTATCTGTTGCCTGCAGATCCTTCCAAAATGAACAAGTGTAGCATTTAACAAATTGGTAAGGAGTCAAAAGGTTTTAATGTTTTACTATGGGAAAACATTTTAGACTGGTACAAATTGAAAGCATTTGCAGAGGACAAACTAACTGTGGCTAAATAATAGAATTTGACTGTGGAATGATAAAAATCATCCTGGGTAAAGGAGACTATGCGTGTTACTAGCAGGCTTCCTTTTCACGGTGGTTGGTAGAAACACTTGATTCAGTGGTAAAGGTTTTTATATCCCAGTAAAAGTTCAAGGTTTTGTTTACTTTTCATGGGTCATAGGTATCTCTTACTTCTGTAAACAGTGGAGATAGTCGGGTGTCAGCACTCTTACATCTCATATCCTGTTATCTTTGCTGAAGTGCTCAAATTGAGATATTTTGTCATTGCTTACCTGTATAGTTTATCTGCTACTCTTCCTCTATATCATAGTGTGATAAATATGACCATTTTGAAGGTTGACACTGTCTATTGTTTTATCACTCTATCAAACAATACAGAGTTTTCATGAACTGTAGGGAGAAGACTTTTGAAAACATTATGGGAAAAGGAGAAAACACTTGTATCCAGCATTTACTCCATTATCACAGTGTTTTCTGCTCTGTAAAGCAAAAATTCTATTGACAAAGCCACTCACATCGGATTATTCGGTGACAAAAGTCATCTCCTCTGCTAATCGAGACTTACGCAATGGGTGTGTGGATCAAAATAGCCACACAATGACCAAACAAGAAAAACAATGACTACACAAGTACAGCACATGTTACAGAAAAAACACAAGTTTAGGGGATATTTTCTGGATAATAAACAGTCTATTAAAGGATTTCACCACATGAGTTATAGACTTGCACCAAATAAAGCGGAAGTGCAATGCTGTAGAACCGGACAAACCATTCTTCCAGGGTATGATTGAAAAGTATGGAACATCAACATACAAGGAAAAGATCGGTCACAGATAGTATAAATAGTCTGATGCATCTAAAGTCTATCATTTGCACATCTCGGTCTGTTTTGTAGGGTGGAAATTTTTTAACATGCTAAAAACTTCCCACTGGACAGAACGGGCATCACCGGTGGAATGGACAATTAGTGGATTCACTGAATAAGAAACAAAAACGAAAAGGATATGAACCAAACATGAGTGCATATAATGATTTTTTATCCGTTACTTGTCCGTTAGTGTGACTAAACCGTAAGGTTTAGACAGCAAATTTTTTTTTTTGAAAATTCTGAAATTACTGCAAAATTATGTTTTACAATCTGATTTTCACATTCTTTGCAGGCCTATCTTTTCACACTGAAAAAGCACTTTCTGTTGTGTTGATCTTGACATTTGGTAAGCTAGGTTAAGGTGTTATTTAAATCGTGACCAGAACTCGTAATTCATAACCACATAACCAATAATAATTCAGTCATCAGGCTGTATAATTACTGTATTTAGTCTGATCCATGTAGTGATATTTTCATTTCAGTTTGCATAGTTTGCTATATGCAGGAAAAATTTCACCAGATAAAACATTTGACTTTCATTTCAGTAAAACAGACGAAGAGAATTTTGAGGATTATGGCTTAGGAGAATTGGAATCAGATTCTTCAGATAATCTCTCGTAAGTTGTACAAAATATTTAATACCCACATTATCCTTATACAAACACTTAGCTTCATTTGCACTCAATATATGCAGTGTGCATCCATGTAGATTTAATAAAATTTACGTTAACTCTTTATCACAAAGCCCTGACTTTTAATGACTGAGAAAGTAGCCTCTAGAAAACATTGTGCGAAAAGGAGAAAATACTGGTAACCAGCATTTTCTCCTTTTCCCACAATGTTTTCTATCCTTCCTATAATAAATTTCAATTTTTGAGCTACATTTAGTTTGTCATCTGCAAATGCATTCAGTTTGGTCAAGTCTAAAATTTTGTCGTTTTGTAAAGACCTTGAGGAAGAAGGCTTTTGAAAACCCCGCAGAAAAAGTAGAAAATGCTAATAATCAGCTTTTTCTCCCTTTTCCCACAATGTTTTCTACTATTTCAAACACAATGCCACCTTTTGGAACACATTCAACTTGTCATGTGCATATAATTTAGACTGGTATATGTCCACAACTTGTCTTTTAGTAAAGTGTTAGAGTCTTTGTAAGACAGTTTTCTCGGTCTTAAGAAAGGCAGAATTTCTCTTCATGTTCAAAAATTGATAGTTTATGCCAACCCCTATCAAAGGAATTGTGAAATTAAGGGCAGAGAAGAATGTGAACTAAAGGGCAGAGAAGACTAAAGCTGTTTTGTGAGTTCATTGGTATAGTTTTAAAGTATCAATAAGGACAAAAAGCTAAGTTTAAACCCTTGAAGTGGCTTTAACAGCTGTCATGTTGCCTTTGTTGCCAGCATAGATCAAGATCAGACTGCTCAAATCATTCATTCCAATCTTTGATCTATAGTTTACTCTATATGCACTGCTTACCAATCCTTGACAAGAGCAATCTAGAAACTAGAATGGTTTTAGCTTTATTTCTGAAAGTATCTGCCGGATGTATTTGGTGTTTGAATGGTTGGAGTGAAATCATTTTAGTATTTCATTGTTTGCGGCTTTGCACCATATATAATACACATTTCACATTATCTAGGACATACCCCGAAACCCAAATGCAATTGTTTTTGTTTAATTTGTCATATGCAACAATAAATGTTTTCTACATTGAAAAAGTATCATGGATGATGAAATTAATGTGTTCACATAATTATTTCATATTTTAAAATTTGACCCATGATCTCAGTATTTTAAATGTTTACTGCATATGAAACTTCTCTAAGGTAATAAACTTTTCCATTTTTAGAAAAAGTATTTTTTTGCTGAGCCAACTTGAATTTATAAATGTTTTTCAAAGCTGTAGTTACATCTTATGGAAGGGTGGCCTTCATGTATATTTAGTAATACATATATATGGGCAGAACCAAAAAGTTGCTGCTGCCAAACTTACAATGAGGAAACATACATGTACGCATATCCAGCCAATATATATTTTTTACATGTGCACCAAACTCCTTTCCTTATTTTGCCCCTGCTTTCCTGTTTCAGCTGTGATAGTTGCCATCGTGCCAGAAGAAGTCCAAGAAATCGCCATAGAGGGTAGATATTATACATTTGACTATAAATCTGTTTACCAAAGCTACTGTCTTCTGTACTCCTGCCTATCCCTTTTCTGTTGTCACTGTTCCAATATCCCTCACTCTTCATTTTAACTCCTTACCCAACGACAAAATTTAAGACTGGTCTGAATTCAAAGCCATTGTGTGAAAATGGCACAATTTTTCCTTAATAGAGCAGAAAACATTGTGGATAAAGGAGAAAATGCTGGTTACCAGCATTTTCTCCTTTTCTCACAATGTTTTCTAAAGGCTTCTTTCTCAGGGTCGTTAAAAGTCGGGATGGTGTGGTAAAGAGTTAAAGGCTAGTTCCCTTGAAGTACAGCCTTGTCAATATTTTGACTTCTGAGTTAATAAAATTGATTTTTATGAATTGACCCCAGTTACTATTAATAACTTTAAATAACCATTCCCATCCATAGTAGATTACTTCTTTTCAAAAAAAAAAAATGAGGGAAAGCAGATTTTCGTTGTATTGGTAAAGATTTTCCTTTTTCCGCAATGCATTAGTTTTTATGTCACCTGAGCTCATTGTGAGCTATTGTGATCGTGCTGTGTCTGTCCTCCGTCGTCAACTTTTTACCTTGTGTACGCTCTAGAGGCCACATTTTCAGTTCGATACTCATGAAAGTTGGTCGGGATGTTTGCCTCGATGAAATCTCGCATGAGTTTGAAAATGGGTCATGTCAGATCAGAAACTAGGTCACTAGGTAAAATCTTAGAAAAACCTTGTGTACGCTCTAGAGGCCACATTTTCAGTCTGATACTCATGAAAGTTGGTCAGGATGTTTGTCTAGATGATGTCTCGGACAAGTTCGAAAATGGGTTATGTGGGGTCAAAAACTAGGTCACTAGGTCAAATCTTAGAAAAACCTTGTTTAGCTCTAGAGGCCACATTTTAAGTCAAAAACTCTTGAAAGTTGGTCAGAATGTTTGTCTTGATGATTTTCGGACCACTAAGTCACTAGGTCAAATTTTAGAAAAAACTTGTGTATGCTCTAGAGGCCACATTTTCAGTCAGATACTCATGAAAGTTAGTCAGAATGTTTGCCTGGATGTTTTCTTGGACGAGTTTGAAAATGGGTCATGTCAAATGAAAAACTAGGTCACTAGGTCAAATCTTAAAAAAACCTTGTGCACATTCTAGAGGCCACATTTGCAGTCCAAAACTCTTGAAAGTTGGTCAGAATGTTTGTCTTGATGATATCTCAGACAAGTCTGAAAATGGTTCATGTCAGGTCAAAAACTAGGTCACTAGGTGAAATCTAAGAAAAACCTTGTGTACACTCTAGAGGCCACAATTTCAGTCCGATACTCATGAAAGTTGGTCAGGATGTTTGCCTCGATAAAATCTAGGACGAGTGTCAGTCCAAAACTCTTGAAAGTTTGTCAGAATCTTTGTCTTGATGATATCTCAGACAAGTTCGAAAATGGGTCATGTGGGGTCGAAAACTAGGTCACTAGGTCAAATCTTAGAAAAACCTTGTGTACGCTCTAGAGGCCACATTATCAGTCCAAAACTCTTGAAAGTTGGTCAGAATATTTGCCTTTATGATATCTTGGACGAGTTTGAAAATGGGTCATGTGGAGTCAGAAACTAGGTCACTAGGTCAACTGTTAGAAAAACCTTTTGTAGGCTGTAGAGGCCACATTTTCAGTCCAAAACTCTTGTAAGTTGGTCAGAATGTTTGCCTTGATGATATATTAGACGAGTTTGAAAATTGGTCATTGGGGGTTGAAAACTAGGTCACCAGGTCAAATCTTAGAAAAACCTTGTATATGCTCTGGATGCCACATTTTCAGTCCAACACTCTTGAAAATTAGTCAGAATGTTTGCCTTTATAATATCTTGGATGAGTTTTAAAATGGGTCATGTTGGATCAAAAACTGGGTCAATAAGTCAAATGTTATGAACACCTTTTGTATGCTCTGGAGGACACATTTTCAGTCTTATACTCCTAAAACTTGTTCCTAATATTTGTCCTGGTGATACCTTGAATGTGTTTGAAAATGGGTCATGTGGAGTCAAAAACTAGGTCAATGGGTCAAATATTAGAATTAGGAAAACCTTGTGTACACTCTAGAGGCTACATTTTCTGCCTGGTACTCTTCAGACTTGGTCAGAATGTTTGTTTTGGTGATGTCTCAAAAGAGTTTGATAATGGTTAATTGTCAGGTCCAAAACTAGGTCACTCTGTGAAATCTTGGAAAAACCTTTTGTACACTGTAGAGGCCACGTTTTCAGTCCAATACTCATGAAACTTTTGTCAGAATGTTTGTCTTATTGATATCTCAAAAGTGTTTGATGATGGGTAATGTCTGATAAAAAACTAGGTCACTGGGAAACTAGATGGTTCATGTTTGGTCAAAATAGACTCAGGTGAGCAATTTCAGGGCCATCATGGCCCTCTTGTTCTTTCATATTGTTATCCTTAACCACACAAAAATGACTCCAAAAAAAGGAAGGTTCAAACATTATGGAAAAAGATGAAACTGCCAGAGGCTAGCATTTTCTCATCATCTACTATGTTTTTAACCCCTTTAGATGCAAATCTCAGGAATGAGTTGCCCGTAACTTCTTTTAATTTGGGCATGTCTAAAATTTTGTGGTTTGAAAAAGAGTTTATTCAAATTGATGTGCTTTACTTTTCAAGTACATGTATATGTTATGTATTTAAATTATTGCAATGGTTATTTTTTGGCAGAAAAATGCAACCATATGAACTGTAATTTTGTAAAATGTGAGAAAGTAAATCATAGGCCTCGGGCTGTAATAAATTAAAGTGTAATCTATATTATGTAGCAGTTTGTTTTGGCTGCAGATATTCTGATAAACTTTCTGATTAAATGTTTCTTCTACTTCAATTAGCCCAGACTAATGGCTCCAAAATTATAGTAAGCAGTGTAATTGAGTTAAATACTTTTTGATTATAGCAAAAAATATAAATTTAACTTTTCAAAGCAAAACAGTCCCAATTATCAACATTTTCAGTCTGTAAAAACAACCATAAGGCTAAAATTGACTTAACCTTTTACCAAACAATCCTAGTTTTTATGACCAGGATAGAAGCCTTTTGAAAACATTCTGGGAAAAGGAGAATATGCTTGCAATTAGCATTTTCTCCTTTTCCCACAATGTTTTCTACCCTCCTAGAAACAAATTTCAATTTTTGAGTCACAATCATTTTATTGTCTGCAAGTGCTGTAATTAATTTGGACCAGTCCATAATTATGTTGTTTGGGAAAGGGTTAAGGACAGAGCTAAACAACACATATTTGCCTTGATATGGCCAACATGCCAATAGGTAGATTGTTTTTGTACTTAAGATAAAATAGTTTTAGACATTAGAGTGTCTATTTCTATCAAGTACAGATGTGGATTATGCAAAAGTTGAGTAAATGGAGCGTTTGAGGATCATCATTGATATAAAAATGGCATTTTCTTAATATGTTTGGCCCTGAAAGTTACTTACCCACAGACAAATGCCCCCCCCCCCCCCACCCCCCAAAATCTACTCGTTGGGCAGGCAAAAAGTCCCAAGTCAGGCAAGTAGGGCATTGGAATTCCAAAAACCCCTATTTACTATGTTTTCTGCAAAATTAATATTTTCAGTTTGAGCAATACTAAAGTTAGCAAGTCTGACAAAGATTTCAATAAAATGTATTTTCTGCCTTAGCTTAGGTATCTATTAATGGACACAGTTTTAGTGGTTTGGTGTTTGGTTTAATGAAAGATTTTACAAATAGTTTTAGATGTTTGCTAAAGCATCTGACTTGTCTTTAAAAGGGTAAATAAAATGCAGGAAAAGAAAACAGCGCTGGTTTCCAGTGTTGATTGCTTTTCCCTTGGTGCTTTTAACAGCTATTTTATGAGGATTGATTATAGAGGTTGAGATTGTTTGGTAAAGGTTGAAGTTCTGTCTAGCAGGCTAAGAGTAAATTTTGGGTCGCTACAGGCTTATTTAATGACTGCTTTACAGTTGAGTTACCAGTAATTGACATGGGACCCTTACCAGTCAAATGTTTTAATTTCTCTTCTCTTTATAAATCTCAGTTATTATCTTGAAACTTTTATATAGTCACAAATCTCTGTTAAGGCTTTTGGAAAATTGTAAAGTGTTAAAAGAATTAAGTTATGCTCAGCCTGCAATATTTGCTTAACTCATTACCAAACGACAATGATTTAGGCATGTCCAAATTGAAAGCATTTGCAGACATTACAATAAAAGTGACTGAAAATTTGAAATTTCTTTTGTGAAGAGCAGAAAACATTGTGGGAAAAGGAGAAAATGCTGGTTACCAGCATTTTCTCCTTTTCCCACAATGTTTTCAGAAGGCTTCTTTCTCAGGGTCGTCAAAAGTAGGGATTGTGTGGTAATGGGTTAAGTCATCATGATAATCATATACTGAAAAGATTTGTATTCAGTTGGAACAGATGCATTGCTTAACCCTTTACCACACAATCCCGACTTTTAACGACCCTGAGAAAGAAGCCTGGTAACCAGCATTTTCTCCTTTTCCCAAAATGCTTTCTACCCTTTTCCAGACCAAATTTCAACATTTCAGTCACATTTATTTTGTTGCTGCAAATGTTTTCAATTTGGACTGGTCTAAAATTTTCTTGTGTGGTAAAGAGTTAAGGCGTTATTTTCCCTATGACCAAGAAATGCTACATACAAAATATCATTTGATTTGATTTTTTTGCCATGTTTAAGATATTTCTTAAATTTTGCTACAAGAAAACAGTAAAATTTGCTGATTACAAGTACATAATTGTTTGTTTTTTTAGTGCCACTGGCCAAAAATCAGCAAACTTATGTCATTGACCTGTGTCTGTTGTACCTGTGTATGTGCATACTGTGTGCATGCATTTACTTTTATTTGAAACATCTTCATCCCTGAAACTACTCACCCAATCTTGATGAAACTTCAAAGAAATAATCCTGCCATTGCCCTCTGGTTGCCATGGCGATAAAACTGAAAAATATTAAAAATCTTTAGTAACCTTCTTGTCTGAAATCATTTGGCCTAAGGCTGGAACATTTGCAACTTTATCTCGTGAAACTTTACATGATTTCTTCAACTTACGGCCACAGGGACAAAATTGGCCTTGCCCTGGGTGGTAGGGGGAGGGGGAGGGGTTTCACAAGTTTTACATGGGCCTAAGTAGTAAAAAACTTTTTTAAAAAAATGTTTCTGTTGCTATCCATACAACAAAGGCTTCCAAATTTTGCATATAGCTTTATCTAGTAGACCTCTACAAATGTTTTTAGCTCCACTGGCCAAAGGCAAGCAGGCTTATGTCATGGCCTGGTATCCGTACACCCATCCATGGGTTAACTTTTATTTCAAATGTTTTCTCTGAACTAGCTATTCAATTTTGATGAAACTTCACAGAAAGGATTCTGCCATGGTCCTTTTTAGAATTTCTTGAAAGACTTTGATTCCTTCTAAAACTCCGGTTGCCATAGCAACAAAACTGAAAAATATTGAAAATCTTTTAGAGAATTTCTTGTCTGAAACCATATCTATCATGGACCTCTTGTTTTTATTCATTGGACAATACAAAATCTTGCCACCTTATTGTGGACCTTCATAGCAGACAGTGGAGATCTAAGATCAGACTGCACAACATACACTACTAGGCAAAACTAAATTGCTTTTGGAGACTCAGTGTAGAATGATGATTTTGGGATGTGGAATCATGACAGGGTCATTAAAACTTAGGACAGGAGTTAATACATATTAGAAGAATATGTCTCAGCCAATCAGAAGGATAATTATGAGCTACAGGACTGGTTGCCAAGATACAAATATTCTTGGACCTTTATTTAAAAATCTGAATGTAAAATTGTAATTTTGCATTTCTAACATGAGATATTAAGGTTGATTGATTTAATGGTGTTTTACACTGCTTTCAACATTCCAATCATATCTCAGCCACTGCTCACTGATTGGACAACTCACAAGTCTACATTTAGTTAATTTTGTAAAGAGTTGGGCATTTGAGGCTAAAATCAAGGACATACAGGTAAGGTATTTTTTTTTTATCCACAGTTCTACAACAATGATGAAGCAAGACTAAATAGAAGGCTGGCATTCATTGCCTTGGGCTGTTAAATCATAATTTGATGCTTGTAAATGATTATGGTCTATTTAGTAAATGATAACTTAACAACCCTTTACTAAAAGCAGAAATCCAGATAGAGGGAGTGATTTTGATTTCGTAATTGAAAATATTAGTTATTCTGTACTAAACCATGTATTATGGGCACTTATTAGAATCATCTCACTGAGAGGATTCTAATGAGTACCCACAACATAGGGTTTGAAAGAATAATAAGGGATTTAAAATGCCATCACTCCCTCTTAGCTGGAGCTCTATGAGAATTTTTTTTACAATACCTAGGAAAGTCTAAGAATACATTGTTGGAGATGGAAAAAAATTGTTAACCAGAATTTTCTTATTTTCTTAGAATGTTTTTTTACCCTTACAGAAACAAATCCTTTCATTCATGCAGTCATTTACTCTCTTGACTGTAAATGCTTTTAGCATGAGCAAGTCTAAAGCTTGGTCATCTGATTAAGACTTCAATATGTATTTTCTTGCCTCAGGGCATGAGTAAAATATCAATAAATTGTCATACATTATTTATTTGACAAATTATCTAGACATTGACCCAGGTGAATCTTTGTTGTTAAATGAACCCATAACCACAAAGTCTATATTTATATTGACCTAGTGATAACTGTCAGAAATCTTGTATAGGACAAACATGACATGGAAATGACACCCAGCTGTATAGAAAATACAGTGTGCAGGCTTATTTAATTTTCTGCTGCTGACAGGGCACTTTTTACCCCATGATTCAATTGGTTATTAAACACAAAGGATTTTTTTATCCATAGTTTTATGACTACTTGCTAAAGCATGAGCATGACATTTTAAGGATTAGAAACAAGTGTCTGCTTATTTTTTTTCAAGGATTTCAACTGGGTAGCCGATGGTAGACTGTAAAAAAGCTATATGCTACTTTAGCACCTGGTTGAACAGTGAAAGTCTTGTTATTCTTCTTAACTCTTTACCAAACAATCCTGACTTTTAACGACCCTTAGAAAGAAGCCTTTTGAAAACATTGTGGGAACAGGAGAAAATGCTGGTAACTAGCATTTTCTCCGCTTTTGACAATGTTTTGTACCCTTCCCATACAAAACAAAATTTCAGTTTTTCAGTCACATTTATTTTGTTGCCTGCAAAATTTAATGCTTTCAATCTGGACTGGTCTAAAACTTTCTCAGGTAAAGTCAGTTGAAGTAATAGTCATCTGTTTTTACCCCTAATTAATGTTAATAGGCTTGATTTTACAAGAGCACTTTCAAAGCCATCTGCTGCTTCCTGTTTCATAAGGTAGTGGTTTAAAGAGGTTACTGCCCTTTTATAAAAGGACAGACGAGAGATAAATACTTTGACATTGGAGTGACAGAAAACTATTTTTATGGACTTTTAGTGGTTTTTGATGTGATAGACTTAACAGGAGTTTTGTGCATTATGTTAAGGAAAGTGTAGGTTTAGGACAGATATTCTCTGGTACAGAGTTTGAGGCAAGTGCCTCATATTCTTTCATTTTTGTAAAATATTGCATATAGCTTTAAGACAAAAAAAAATGCTAACTTTTCGTGTACTGAATAAATGCAATTGATCTTTTAAATTTGGAAACCTACCAAGGCACATGTATTGCAATTTTAAGGTTGTTAGGGACAAAATGTTTGGCAAAGTAGACTAGTGTATAGTGTAGACCCAAGATCAATGTTTAGTGCAGTCTGGGATTGATCAACAGTCTCTGCAAAAGTAGCATTAATTTGACTCTACTTTCTTAACCCTTTACTAAACAACAAATATTCAGACTGGTCCATATTGAAAGCACTTGCAGATGGTTGCAATTTCTCTTAACTTATAAGCTCTAAATATTTGTGATCTGGTAAATTGGATCTTACAATACTTAGTATCATAGTTTGTTGACAAATTCCATACTTGCAGCATAAGCCAAAAATACATGTGCATATTTCTGTTGCATTTGTAAAGGTAATATTCAGGAAGTAATCCGTTTCATTTTTGAGTGGTTTTAACCCCCTTTTCTAAACAATCCCTGGTTTTTATGACCCTGAAGAAGCCTTTTGAAAACATTATGGGAACAGGAGAAAATGCTGGGTATCCAGCATTTTCTCCTTTTCCCACAATGTTTTCTACTCTTCTGAAGTAATTTGTTTCAATTTTTGAGTCACATTTATTTTGTCTTCTGCAAATGCTTTCAATTTGGACAAGTGTAAAATTTTGACATTTGGTAAAGAGTTAATTACTTATGTTTTACAAAAAGAGGGTCCTGTGTGGCTCAGTGGTACAGTGTAGGAATCATGACCTGAAGGCGACAGGTTGGAGCCTCACTGGCTCCACTGGATTTTTTTCACAGGAGTTTCCTTGGGCAAGACACTTCAGAGCCTAGCCTAGTACTGGTGAAACCCAGGAAACATGAATATATGAACTGTCGGCGTGATATGACTTAAATACTGTTGAAGGTGGCGTGAAACACTATTCAAACAAAAAATTTACAAAAAGATGATTGAAGGTATTGTGGTAACTTGAAACCACACTGGTTTTTAACCATATTTTGAAAGATTAGCAGTGACTCAATGAAAAAAAAACAGTTGTTGGTAACATCATCATAAAATGCAATGTATAGATCATACCAGGTTTTGTAGTCAGAGTTCAGCTCCTTACCATCATCTCTTATGTCCCTGGTGCTGACAGATTTTTAAGAATCACAACAACACAGGATCAGTTGACAAAGAGTTAACCTTTTCCCAAATGACAAACTTTTGGACTAGACTAAATTGAAAGCATTTGCAGACGACAATTCAACTCTTGCTGAAAAGATGATTTCTGTCTATGATAGGGTAGAAAACATTGTGGGAAAAGGAGAAAATGCTGGTTACCAGCATTTTCTCCTTTTCCCACAATGTTTTCAAAAGGCTACTATTCCAGACCCGTAAAAACCAGGGATTGTTTGGGAAAGGGTTAATTCAAGTTAAACCCTTTACCATGCTTTGCCGAGTTCAAATGATCTGAAAGGAGAAGGCTTTTCAAAACGTTATGTGAAAAGGAGAATATTGCTGGTAACCAGCATTTTCTTCTTTTTCCACTGTTTCTATTATTCTTTAGACAGTTTTCATCTTTTGAACCAAATTTGTCACCAAACTTCAGAAATATTTGTGTCTGAAATAGTGTAAACCTGAGAAAAAGTTCACATAAAAAAATGTTGGTGTTTTTATACACCCAAGTAATTTTTTTACTTAAGGGGGTTTACTTTTCCTGATTGCAGGAGGTCCATTTTCGCGAGCCAAGTTTATGATCACTATGTGGACCTTACCTTGGCTGATTGAGCCTGATGTGGAGATTCCTGCGATGCGCCCTCTATTGGATGCTAGTTATTATCCCCCTATACATCAAGTTTCTGAAAGGCAAATGAAATATCGTTTTACAAACTGCTTATGAATACACATGAAGCAATAAGAAGACATCCATGTGGATTTCCATGTTTACCTTTTATACAAAAGGTAGCAATCTTGTTTTATTTTTATCAAAGATGAATTGCTACGTGCGATTTCATTAATTGCAGTTAGAGCTGGCTGTATCCAATGAAAAAATGTATCTGGGGAATGTAAAAATCAAGCTCGATCCGCCAAGGGTAGAGTAGCATAGTGAATTGTCAGCCTTGGCTTGCGAAGATGCGGGAGGTCATGAAGACACTAAATTAATCTTTACCAAACTGCAAAATTTTGGACTGGTCCAAATTGAAAGCATTTGCAGATGACAAAATTAATGTCACTCCAAAATTGAAATTTGTTCTGGGATGGTCGAAAACATTGTGGGAAAAGGAGAAAATGCTGCAGCATTTTCTCCTTTTCCCACAATGTTTTCAAAAGCCTTATTTTTCAGGGCTGTAAAAACCAGGGATTGTTTGGGAAAGGGTTAAAATGTGTGAAACTATTTCCTGATTTACAACAGTATGATATTATAATCTGATTTTAATAAAAATAGACAGAGTTATCGATTTTGAAACTTGACTGTCACCTTACAGTTTGTACGACTGCTAAGAAAATTTGATTTTAATTCATCAGTGTTTTACAAGAACTTTTTATTTAGGGCATAAAAACTAAATAGATTCCTTAACTCATTACCAAACGACTCAATTTCAGACTTGTCCAAATTGAAAGAATTTGCAGAAGACAAAATAAAAGTGACTGAAATTTTGAAATCTATTTTGTGAAGGGTAGAATACATTGTGGGGAAATGGAGAAAATGCTGGTTACCAGCATTTTCTCGTCTTCCCACAATGTTTTCCAAAGGCCTCTTTCTCAGGGTTGTCAAAAGTAGGAATTTTGTAGTAATGGGTTAAATTGGATAACCAAGATTCTTATTTCACAAGCCAAACAGAGAGAACAGTAAGAAATGTATATTGAGTAATTGGTAAACACCTGACAATCTATTGACAGTCTGTTTGACTCAGTCTGATCTAGAACAGCTGCTACATTGACATGTTATGGTACAACTATGTAATAATAACATGTATGAGCAATAGAAATTTTCTTAGTTCTCCACCCATAACATCTGATCAGTCTCAAATCTGCATTCATTTCAGTTACCAATAAATATTACAGCTTAACTTTTCCCAGTCAATGAAGTATTGGACTTAACCAAATTCAAAGCATGTGCAGACAATAAATGAAACTCGAGTGATAATTTCTGTCATAGGTAGAAAACATTCAGGGAATAGGAGAATTTTTATCCCACAATATTTTCAAATGCCTTCTTTGTTCAGAGTCATTAAAGCTTGAGACTGTATGGTAAAGGGTTAGACTGTTTATTCATTGGTATTTATTTAGCCCCAAAGTGTTTGTAAAAAATCTTCAAATTTGAATCAATCTTTTACCACACAATCCTGACTTAAAAATTTAGAGTAGAAACGCTTGCAGATCATTGTGGGAAGAGGAAGAAAATGCTGATGATAAGCATTTTCTTGTTTTCCCAAAACAATTTCTGCTTTATCTAACACAAAAACCTTGATTAAGCTACTAGCTATAGTGATTTGTCAAATGCAATCTTTTCTGATATTCTGTTGGTTGGTTACGAGGTTATGGTAATATAACTACTGTATATTGTTTGATTTGATGGTTGTCAGTATGACAGAATTCATTCTATTCTCTCCACTGAAATAATGTAGACTATGCCTGTACGAGGGCAGCAACCAGTAGCTAAGAATGATTATTGAAGTTACTAAACCTAGAAACTCAAGTATGGATACACAAGCCACCATGATATGGCTGAAATACTTTGAAAGGGATGTTAACTCTTTACCACACTACAAAATTGTAGACTTGTCCAAATTGAAAGCATTTGCAGTTGACAAAATAAAGGTGACTGAAAAAAATGAAATCTATTCTGGGAATGGTAGAAAACACTGGTCACCAGCATTTTCTCCTTTTCCCACAGTGTTTTCAAAAGGCTTCTTTCTCAGGGTGTCAAAAGTAGGGATTGTGTGGCAATGGGTTAATCCTTTACTTCACAATCCCGAGTTCTGACAACTCTGAAGGGGAAAGCTTTTGAATATTAGGTCAGAAACACTTATTGTTTCACCAGCATTTTCTCCTTTTCCTACAAGGTTTTCTACCCTAAGGAACATAGAAATCATCATTTCAGCTACGTTTGATACGTCATCTGCAGATGCTGTCAATTTGGTCTAGTTTAAAGTTTTGTCATCTGTGTTGTTATTTCAAATACAAAAAAAAAAATCCCAAAGCTCTGTTAGAGATCTGATTGAGTGGACATTATTTCCTATCTTATTAAGCTTTTAGCCCTTTACCACACAATCCTAAGTTAAAACAGCCTGGAGAAAGAAGCCCTTTGAAAACATTGTGGAAAGAGAGAAAATGCTGGTAACCAGCATTTTCACCTTTTCCCACATTGTTTTCTACCCTTTTACAGACAAATCTCACCATATGAGCCATATCAAATTTATTGTCTGCAAATGCTGTCAGTTTTGACAAAAGTAAAATTTTATTGTTTTTAACACATGTACCAAAAACAAAATTTAGGCTTGTCCAAGTTCAAAGCATTTGCAGATGACAAAATAAGCATAGCTCAAAAATTGAATCTTGGCTTTAGAAGAGAATTAAACATTTTCGGAAAAGAAGAAAATTCTGGTTACCAGCATTTTCTCCTTTTCTCACAATGTTTTCAGAAGGCTTCCTTTTCAGGACCCATAAAACCAGCGATTGTTTGGTAAAGAGTTAAAGGGTTAATTCACCTTGCATTCTATACAATCTTCTGAAGAAAAATAATAAATGGGCGTAAATGTACCATAATCACATTGAGTTATCACAAACTTCATAATTACTAAATTTTTCTCATAATTTACTGGCCATGTTTAAAGAGATATACGCCCATATTTGAATTCAGATGAAAATGTAGGATGGATGACTCATGTTGTTCGTGGGTAAGTTTACCTGTAAAATCTATTTATGGAATAATGACATGCAATAAGCTTTTTGAGGTATTTTCCCCCTTTTTTGAAGTATGGAAATAATGTTTCATAGAACTTCTAGCTGTATATTTCTATTGTTCAAAATATGTTGAAATTCTGAGGAAGAAGGGTTGAACCGAAGCGAGATGACACAGTACATCTCTTGGATTTCTACCCATCCTCAGTTGATTATGTCCAATTACTGTACAAGCTATCATAGACCTGTCAGAAACTGCTTCAATTTCAGCAAAAACAGGGCTTTTTTTCCCTTCTATGATTGAGGCCGATCTTTGGTGACTTCCCAGTTGCAAAGAGCATCATTTTTTTCCCAATTGCGGCAGAAGAATTTTCCAATTTCCTGAAAGGATTTCCCAATTTTGCTGGAAAAAGTTCTCATAATACGATGCTGAAATTCCTTAAAAATTTCTCAGAAGCTATTTCGAATGACCAGACGCAAAGATCATTGTTTAGCGGTAATTGAAATTGAAAGGGGGAGGGGGTAAATAAAAGTGCTGCAGATGGTTAAGGCTGGTGTAGCCTTTTTACTTTTGGCGTCAAATGTTTGAATTCTTTGCTGTTCGATCTACACGTAAATAAATCTCAGCATATTTAGTCTCAATCTAAGGTGCCGGTTCTGTAGGGCATTGCCGATCTCCCTTTGTCTGAAGACAAAACAATTATTATCACTGCAAATGATGCAAACTCTACATCTCCAGACATAATATCCAAGCCTAGCCTTGTAACTTTCACAAATAATGATTCCTTTGTATCATATGATGGCCGAAAAGCAGTTCTTCTGAAGTATTATTTCTGGCACCCATGGGTGTACCACAGTAGTGTTTAAGGACTCTAAGCCTATATGTGCAAATGCTGTGAGATATTTGGCCAAAGTTTAAGCAGTTAAAGTTTGAATGTTTGAATTTGTTTCACTTGTTGATTAAATTGCTGCTCATTCTTTATACTGTATGTATGCACACTGCTGTTAATTTGTTTTATTGATGTATGTTGATTTTTCCCAATTTGGCCAAAATCGTGCTTGAATTTTCCAAAATGAAAGGCTAAATGCCCCTTCCCAATTTTTGGAAAAAAAGCTCTGAAAATTTTGCCCACAGGGGCTTTAACCCACTACCACACAATCCCTACTTTTGATACCCCTGAGAAAGAAGCCTTTTGAAAACATTGTGAGAAAAGGAGAAAGTGCTGGTAACCAGCATTTTCTCCTTTTCCCACAATGTGTCTACCCTTTACAAAACAAATTTCAAATTTTTAGTCACTTTTATTTTGTCGTCTGCAAATGCTTTCAATTTGGACCAGTCTAAAATATTGTCGTTTGGTAATGGGTTAAGTTTGATAAAAGAGGTATTCATCTGCCTGTGACAGTTCTATATTAAGTGTTGCCGTGACATATAAAGTGTTGCCGTCATATGGGCGTAAAAGTTGTATTAATACAGCAGTTGGATAAAGCCTTTTTTTTTTTAATTTATATATTTCAGATCTCACAAGAGAATTCCATCAGCAGCATACGCTAGGTAAGAGAACTTTAACTCTTTACCAAAAGACAAAATTTTAGCCTGGTCCACTGGCAGACAACAATATAAACGTAACTTAAAAAGTGAAATACGTTTAAAGCAAGGTAAAAAACATCATGGGAAAGGAGAAAATGCTGGTTACCAGCATTTTCTCCTTTTCCCACAATGTTTTCAAAAGGCTTCTCTCTCAGGGTCGTAAAACCAGGTATTGTTTGCCAAGAGAACTTACAATTATGAGCACAGTTAAATGTATATTACTAAGTGGTTGCTTTTTTTTTTGACGTTGTAGATTATCTTTTACCTAACAGCAACATTTTACACTTGTCCAACTTGGTAGCCATTGCAGACAACAATATAAATGGTATATAATGGATGGGGTTTGGTTCAGAAGGAGTAGAAAACTAAGTGGAAAAGGAGAAAATGCTGGTTATCAGTATTTTCCCTTTTACCACAGCATTTTCTAAAACATTTTCCTTGTAATTGTTAAATTTTTCAATTGTGTGGTGTAGTGTTAAGGTCAGATTGGATTTATTTTTAACCTCTTTATAGAAAAATCCAATTAACTGAGAAGTTTAGAATGTCGAATTGAAATCCTCTCAATCTGGATATTAAGTCTGATAGTTTGTCATTCGGTGAAAGGTTGAAATTTTACTATACAATCAAAGTCTTAATAGAGGCTTTTGAAAGTACTACATGAAGAGGAGGAAATGCTGTGACTGTTTACAAAACAACAACATTTTAGGCTACTCCTAGTTTAAAGCATTTGCAGACAACAAAACTAATGTGACTGAAAATTCAAATATGTATGGGGAAGTATAGGGCATGGGGAAGAATATGTTTTCCAAGTAACTTTACCACCATACAAACTTTTTATGCTGCATGTCTGTGCAATGCGACTTAAGTGCATAATGTGTTAATTTTACTCTTTAAAGCTGGCCCTTCAGATTTTGGGACGAAAAATTTACAAAAATGCAAAAAAATCATCCTTATACTCCCATAGCCTTTTAATTTGCGTTCATAAAACCCCAGTAGTGGAATAGTATCTGATAATACTAGAAATTAGAGATTTATTACGGACCAGGTTGACACCAACGGGAGACATGTTCTATTTTTAGATTGTGTTAAATATAGGAAAACACAGACAAAGTTTCAAACATTCGTCCGAAGAAGACATTATGGAAAATAATTATTACATGTTTGTTATGTAATGGAATTTAAGCGTTATTAGTCACGTGCCAGTCACTTGACATTCCCACAATGCTTTATAGATTTTTGGCGCGAAATCTAAATATAGCTTAAGAGGCTACGTAGCCTTTTAAGGGAATACCATCAAAAACAAATTTTCGTGCAATTTTATGATTCTTAATTATTGATGATTTGTACTGTTTTTTCATATGAATTTCAATGATATATATATATTTTTTAATTTGGTGTGATGTGAAAATTCTAAATACCCACCTTTAAGAAAGGACAACTTTTTTGAATTGCCAAAGACAAATTGAATGTGGCTTAACCCATCACCACACAATCCCTACTTTTGATGCCCCTGAGAAAGAAGCCTTTTGAAAACACTGTAGGAAAAGGAGAAAATGCTGGTAACCAGCATTTTCTCTTTTTCCCACAGTGGTTTCTACCCTTCCCAGAACAAATTTTAATTTTTCAGTCACCTTTTTTTTGTCGTCTGCAAATGCTTTCAATTTGAACCAGTCTAAATTTTTCTCGTTTGGTAGAGCTAAATGATTATTTCTGTCTTTGATAGGGTAGGAAACATTGTTAGAAAAGGAGAAAATAATGGCCATCAGCATTTTGTCCTTTTCGCACAATGTTTCAAAAGCTTTCTGTTTAAAAGTCATTAACACTTAGGTGTGTGTGGTAAAGGTAAAAAAAAGGCCAGTAGAGCAATACAGGGAAATCATGGCCCTCTTGTTTTTGTTGAGAGTCAAAATCTCTCCCTAATCTGTTTTAGCAGGACCCCCCAGCCCTATATATGAGGATTACTCTATACCGCCAAAAAAATTTTTAGACTGGTCCAAATTGAAAGCATTATGTAGATGACACAGTAAGTATTAATGAAAGGAGAGCATGAGAGCATTTTATATGTGAAAGGAAAGAAAACACTGTTAAAAAAGGGTAAAATGCTAATTTCTATCATATTCCCCTTTCCCAAAAATGTTTTCTAAAGCCCTTTTCGTCAGGATTGTTAAAAATCAGAAATATGTGGAAAAAGTGTAAGGGGGTCAAATCAATAACTGAATGTAAGTCTGTGGAAACCATTAGAAAATACTTCTTTGTGTGATACCATCCTCTATATCATTTCAGTCAATTAACTCGGGGTATTCGAAGTCCAAACGAAGATATATATGATGATATAGATGGGAGTTTCCAGGAACTTAATGACAGGGTATTTATAGATTTATACAATATTAACCCTTTACTACTTCTAGACAACAAAAGTTAAGCCAGGGGTCTATAAATTTTTTCAGAATTCTTACTTGTCCTCCTGCCATTTTGCACTCGTCCTACAGTTAGACAGAGAAGGATAGTCCACTTGCCCTCACCAAATTTCTATTAGTGTGGATGAGTGGATTTTTTCGAACCTGTAGCCCTTTTCAACTTGAAAGGAATAGCAGACAAAAATTTCAATATGGCTCAAATGGTACAGCTGTTTATTGATAGGATAGAAAACATTTTGGAAAAAGGAGAAAATGCTGGCTACCAGCATTTTCTCCTTTTCCCACAAGGTTTTCAAAAGGCTTGTTTCCAAAGGTCTTAAAAAGTCGTCATTGTGTGGTAAAAGGGTTAAGCCTTGACTGACAGGATAAGATATTCAACTTGTCCAATTTGAAAGTAGATTTAATTGCCAGCAAGAATTTTAACATGTGAAGAATTGTTACATAATATTTTTCTGTGAAAGGGTAGAATACATTGAGGAAGAAAGAAAACTTTCGGTTTCATTTATTGAAAATGTCAATCCCTTTTCTGTTTTGCAACATAGATAATTAATATGACTTAAGGTTTAGTCGAAATCTGTTAGGTATATTGATTTTGAAATAATTTCCACAACTTATACATATCAGTTTTAATGTCTGTGGCCTGGTAACCGAATCAGTACTTGTGATGTGGGAAGTTCCAATGGTTGAGCCCTCTTGTAACAGGCTTTGAATCAGTATGTGCAAGGTTGATGCTGTTCCCATACATCACTGTCGTTGTACCAAACAACAAAAATTTGGACGTGCCTAAATTGAAAGCATTTGCAGATGACAAGTCAAAGGTAGCTTAAATTATAGATATATCTTTGGCAGAGAAGAAAATATTGTGGAAAAAGGATAAAGTGCTGGTAACCAACATTTTCTCCTTTTTCTGAAATGTTTTCAAAAGATTCTTTGCACAGGGTCATTAAAACTCGGGATTCTGTGGTAAAAGTTTGATACATGAATACATATTAAGATTCATGGCAAAAAAAGCACTTGGTTATAACAAACAAGAATACATGTAGACCTACAGAAGCAGACAGCTTGAAGATGAAAAAACAAACTACTTTTTATCTGCTTTAAGTAGTTAAGTGGTATTTTGTATCATGTATATTTTTACCTTTTAGATCAAGTCTTTAGAAAAACAATTGGTGAAAGTGTCGGAGGAAAAAAAAGAAGGAGAAGATATCAAATCTCGTTTTAAAGATGAAAACAGCATTCTCATTAAAAGGTACTAAATAATGTCATGGAAGTTCTTGTTGTGATGAGATTTCTTGGTTAAGAATAAAAAGATGCATTGAATACAAGGAAGACAAACCAAAATTCTGTAATTCAAAGAACAATTCTAACTTGACGTGAATACTGCACTCTAAACACTGCAACAAAATGGTGGTGAAATCTGTGTCATTCTATACATAGAGTGACATCATTCTATATGGAGTGATATCATTCTATATGGAGCGATATCATTCAGTGTAAAGTTAATTATTCAGTGGAATATTATCTTCATCTAAGTTTGACTATTAGTTTTCCTTTCATTAAGAATATGTCATGTTAGAATTGAAATAATCTTCCTTGTTTCATGGGTTATCATTCAATAAACCATGTTGTGAGTTATGAGGCCCAATGAATAAACCACTCCAACTATGGCCCTTGTGGATAGTTAATGAACCAGGATAGAAAGAAGATTATTTCTTAATTTTACACCTATGATGCTTACGGGTTGAATATTTTCTCTAAATCCTTAGACTTCTAAGCGTGACACAGTGTGCTTAATATGACTGTGGTCAGTGTAGATCATCATTAGTCTGCATAAATGTGGAGTTTGATCTTGCGTTTACACTGTGCAATAATTACGGTGAATTTTTCATTGTATAATAACTTCAACCTTTACCAAAGAATTTCAATTTTTAACATGTCCTGAGGTAGAAAACTTTTTGAAACAAATGGAAGCTGAGAAAATACTGCATATTCTCTATTTGCAACAATGTTTTCTACCCATTCCAAGACATTCCAAGACATCTCACACATGATGTGCATTTATTTACATGATGTGCATTTAAATTTATTATTCTTTGTTGTTTGAAAGGGAGAGAATGTAGACAAAAAAAATTGTGCTTTTTTCCTCTTGGTCAAGTGTTAGTCATGTTAGAATAGGAAAAAAAAATCTTCTTTCCATTGTGGGTGGCCAATAAATAGTGCAGAGTTATAAGTTTTGAGGCACAATGAACAGTCCTATCAGGTTTTTTTTGTGTATCTTAACTCACAACTATGGTTTATTGAACAACCATGATAGAAAGATTATTTCTTAGTTTCAAATTGTCTTTTGTCTTTAATTACAAATAAGCTTATACAGAATTCATTTTTCAAACTACTGGTAAGTTTCTCTGTGTTTTTGAAGGAATCTATTAAGAAATGTTTCAAAGTAAAATAATCTTATGAAGAATAAAGTGGGAACAGTTGCCATAGTAGCAAAGAGAGAAATTTACCATCTCAGGCATTGATGTTTTTCAAGTGTTGGGAAAATAAATCAGAATGATAAGCAGTAAGCAGTAAGAAAGGATCAGATTAATCACTGAATTTACTTTTAGATAGGAGATAAAAAGACTTGATCACAGAATCACAGATATAAATGATAATAATGATGCCTATAATCTTACAGTTGAATGATTTCAGGCAAATCTTTTATCATTCTCATAAATTCAAGTTACTCAATTTTTTCACTTAATTATGAACATAATGTGTTATAATACATGTATCATATTTTTGTTGCTAACAGTGTAGTTGATAGGTGAGTATGAGTGTAGATTCTGTATAGATATTTAGTTATTCTATTGGTCTTGTATCACTTCTGTGCTGGGACTCAAAGATATGCATTCTGACATTCTTCACTGTTTCATATTGACTTAGCATTCTCAACTTATCAAGCACATAATGTTTCATTCACTGTAATCTTGGTTCTTGAGCTTGTATCACATCTCTTATCCAAATTACTTCTTTTTGAAAAAATACAGGTATTATGAACAAGGATTTTCATTATATTCACTTGACATTTAACTCATTACATCCTGCAGAAGAATGTACTTGTATCTAGGACAATCATCTTTAAATCTTTGTGGAAAAAATTGCTCAAATTGGGTAATTTTGCCATTTTACAACAGTGGTTGTGGAGGAAAGTATGTTTTAACCCTTTCCCAAACAAGCCCTTGTTTTTACGTGTCTGCAGTACAAGTATTTTGAAAACACTGTGGGAAAAGGAGAAATTGCTCGTAATGAGCAATTTCTCCTCTTCCCACAGTGTTTTCTGCCCAGTCGGATAATTTTCTGCCATTGTTATGAAAGTTAAAATTGTTGTCTGCAAACTCTTTCAGTTTGGAAGAGTCTAAAATTTGTCGTTTGGGAAAGGGTTAAACATAGACACTGATTGATGAGGATGTTTTTTAAAAGGATCACAAGCTTCTGATTTCCAAAATTGATGTAAACAATGGTAGAGTCAGAATACAGACATAATTTTGAATTCATTCATTTTAAAAGTTTGTTTATTATTATGAGTCTGATAATGTGTAACAAAACAATCAGTCCGAGGTCCACTAGTTGGCAGAAGAAGGTGTTGTTAACTCTTTAACACACAATCCCGAGTTTTAACAACCCTGAAGAAAAGAGCCTATTGAAAGCATTTTATGTAAAGGAGAAAATGCTGGTAACCAGCATTTTCTCCTTTTTCCAAAATGTTTTCTACCCTTTTGATATGATTTTTCATAGTTGAACCACATAGTTGAAACTGTTGTCTACAATTGCTTTCAATTTTGATTGGTCTAATATTTTATTGTTTGGTAAAGAGTTAAACTAGTAAATGATTTTGGCAACTTTTGCTTTAGTTTTACCATGCACTTTTTCCCCAGCCATTGGAACTTTGGCAGATTATATTGTGACACATTATCAGTCTCGGTCTCATGATATATCATATCCATACTTCTAGAAGGCATTTTATTTATCGGCATGTTGACTCAGCCTTATTTACTTTTGGCAAGTAGAGGGCCTTTTAAGTTGTCTGCTCCATATCTTGTTCAGGACTTTAACTCTTTGCCAACCAATCACGAGTTTTGAGGGCCCAAGGTAGATAGCTTTTAAAGACATTGTGGGAAAAGGACAAAATGCTGGTAAGACTAATTCTAATATTTGAGCCACATTTAACATGCCCTCTTCAAATGCTTTCAATAAGACAAATCTACATTTTGTTGTATAGTAAAAAATTAATGCATGCTGCCTGACAGTCTATGATATAAGTAGTATGGTTGAGGGATTTTTTTTTTCACTTTTTTAGAAATAAATGCCATCAAATATATTAAATTTTCACTGTATTGTCATGGTAGAACTGATCTTTTGCCATACATTTACAGAATAGAAAACAGTACTAGAAAAGTAGAAAATACTGTACCTTTCAAAAGACCTTTCCATTAGGGTTGTGTCAGAGCTAGACTGAATGGTGTAGTGCTAAATTAAAGCAATGGGCCTTTACAACATCATCATTTTCTTTCATAAAAAGTTTTTTAGGTAAATAGTGCTCTGCAAACCTTTGTGCTAGTAGCAGACAGAAGGTTTGCAAGAAATTAGTTTTTTTGTTCCTTGTTATTACTTTGTGAATAAGCTAGTTTAACTCTTTACCAAACAACAAAATTTTAGACTGCTTCAAATTGAAAGCATTTGCAGACAACAAAATAAAGGTGACTGAAAAATTGAAATTTGTTCTGGGAAGGGAAGAAAACACTGTGGGAAAAGGAGAAAATGCTGGTTACCAGCGTTTTCTCCTTTTCCTAGGCCTATGTTTTCAAAAGGCTTCTTTCTTGGGGGCGTCAAAAGTAGGGATTGTGTGGTAATGGGTTAATAGAGATGGCCAAATTCTGCTGTATAGTCAATAACTACAAAGTTATGTTAGTATTACATAGTAGTTAAAAAAAAAGCATTTGCTTGTGGTTGTGGTGCACCTCCCTCCCTTAACCCATTACCACACAATCCCTACTTTTTACGACCCTGAGAAAGAAGCCTTTTGAAAACACTGTGAGAAAAGGAGAAAATGCTGGTAACCAGCATTTTCTCCTTTTCCCACAATGTTTTCTACTCTTCACAAAACAAAGTTCAAATTTTCAGTCACTTTTATTTTGTCGTCTACAAATGCTTTCGATTTGGACAAGCCTAAAATATTGTTGTTTGGTAATGAGTTAACTGTCTATAGTTTAATTACAAGAGCATCATAATGGCTATGTCATTAGCTACTGGTGTAATTTTGATGATTTGGAATGTCAATTAGGGAGGTTTGTTGGTTAGTGTGTCAGAATACCTGACTTTTAATAATTAAAGCCTTGTTTGAGCCAAGTCCTACAGAACTTGATACAGGTATTCACCATTT
Organism: Tridacna crocea; assembly: GCA_943736015.1. Lineage (NCBI taxonomy): Eukaryota > Metazoa > Mollusca > Bivalvia > Cardiida > Cardiidae > Tridacna > Tridacna crocea. Next base: position 26,283,371 of record OX031056.1, read on the forward strand.
AGTATATATGAGCCCTTATGGTTTAGAGGTAAAACTCACTTAGACCTTTAAAGACTAAATCTTGTCTACATAAATATAGATGACACTGCCGTTGATTCTTACAATTAGTAAACAGATATTTGCCATGCTGAATATACAAAAAACTGGTCAATACATTAAGTTTATATTGTATTGTTTTTTAGCTCACCTGAGCACGAAGTGCTCAGAGTGAGCTATTGTGATCACTCACCGTCTGTCGGCGTCCGTCGTCCGTCCGTCCGTCGTCCGTCCGTCCGTCGTCCTTCCGTCCATCGTCCGTTCACATTTTCTTGTTTACACTCTAGCATCTACAAATATCAACCAATCAGCACCAAACTTGGTCAAAGTGTGTATGACCATAAGATCTCGGATGAGTTCGATTATGGGTCAAATCGGACCAGAACATCTGGAGTTATTTGCCCTTGAATTAAGAAAATTGCTATATTTCACTTCGTTTACACTCTAATATCTACAAATATCAACCAATTAGCACCAAACTTTGTCAAAATATGTATGACCATAAGATCTCAGATGAGTTTGATTATGGGTCTAATCGAACCAGAACGACCGGAGTTATTTGCCCTTGAATTAAGAAAATTGCTATATTTGACTTTGTTTTCACTCTAGCATCTACAATTTTTAACCAATCAACACCAAACTTGGAAAAAGTGTGTATGACCATAAGATCTCGGATGAGTTCGATTATGAGTCAAATCAGACCAGAACATCTGGAGTTACTTGCCCTTGAATTAAGAAAATTGCTATATTTCACTTTGTTTACACTCTAGCGTCTACAAATATCAACCAATTAGCACCAAACTTTGTCAAAATATATATGACCATAAGATCTCGGATGAGTTTGATTATGGGTCTAATTGGACCAGAACGACCGGAGTTATTTGCCCTTGAATTAAGAAAATTGCTATATTTGACTTTGTTTTCACTTTAGCATCTACAATTTTTAACGAATCGACACCAAACTTGGACAAAGTGTGTATGACCATAAGATCTCGGATGAGGTTGATTATGGGCCAAATCGGACCAGAACATCTGGAGTTATTTGCCCTTGAATTAAGAAAATAGCTATATTTCACTTTGTTTACACTCTAGCATCTACAAATATCAACCAATTAGCACCAAACTTTGTCAAAATATATATGACCATAAGATCTCGGATGGGTTTGATTATGGGTCTCATCGGACCAGAACAACCAGAGTTATTTGCCCTTGAATTAAGAAAATTGCTATGTTTGACTTTGTTTTCACTTTAGCATCTACAATTTTTAACCAATCGACACCAAACTTGGACAAAGTGTGTATGACCATAAGATCTCGGACGAGTTTGATTATGAGTCAAATCGGACCAGATTATCTGGAGTTATTTGCCCTTGAATTAAGAAAAATGCTATATTTCACTTTGTTTACACTCTAGCATCTACAAATACCAACCAGTTAGCACCAAACTTTGTCAAAATATATTTGATCATAAGATCTCGGATGAGTTTGATGATTGGTCTCATCGGACCAGAACAACTGGAGTTATCTGCCCTTGAATTAGAAAAATCGCTATATTTGACTTTTTTTTCACTTTAGCATCTACAATTACTAACCAATCAACACCAGACTTGGACAAAATATACATGACCATAAGATCTTGGATGAGTTTGATTATTGGTGTATTCAGACCAGAACAGCTGGAGTTATTTGCCCTTGAATTAAACAAATTGCTGTATTTCACTTTGTTTACACTCTAGCATCTACAAATATCAACCAATTAGTTCCAAACTTGGTCACAACATATATGACTCTAAGATCTCAGATGAGTCCGATTATGGGTGACCAGAACAAAGGGAGTTATTTGCCCTTGAATTAGAAAGTTTTTTTTAGAATAGTTCTTAGGCTGGAGCATAACTTTGTTATTTCCAGTCCAATTTACTTGAAACTTGGCATTTGTGTTTATTGCAATAAAACAGAGTGCAGTGTGAAAGAGCCATAACTCTACTTCATACTGTCTATAAGTTAATTCCCTTTGATTCAAATTTTTACAGCATTTTCTGCTTGTCTGGAATATAACTTTGTCATCTACAGCCTGAACGTCGTCAAATTTGATATGCATGATTGTTGAAAAATTATGGAGTGCACTGCACAAGAACCATAATTTCCTAGCACAAATTTTGAGTTATTCCCCCTTCATTTTTATAGCATTTCTTGCTTTGTCAGGAGCAAAACTTTGTCATCTTAAGGAGGAATGACTTGATATTTGGTATGCTTATTTGTCACAGTATTTGGAAGTGCAATGCCTAAGAATTGTAACTGTACCTTGTGCTGTCTTTAAGTTATTTCCCTTTGAATGTCATTTTTACAGCATTTAGTGCCTGCCCTGAATATAACTGTTATCTTAAGTCAGAACGACTTTGAACTTGGTATTCATGTTTTTTGCAATATTACAGAGTACAGTGCACAAGAACAATAACTCTACGTAGCAGGAATTTTGAGTAATTCCACTTTGATCTTCATTTTTACAGTATTTCTTGCTTGTATGGAATGGAACTTCAAAGTCTCAAGTTAGATTGCAACAATTTGCTGCTCCTGTTTCATTATCATTTGGCCTTGAACCTTGTTATTTGGTATATATCTTTAGTTTAGACCTGTGCTACTTGGTACTCAGGTGAGCGATATAGGACCATCATGGTCCTCTTGTTATTATTACACTTACAGGCATTTTACCGTAATAAGTAGATGATCCCAAATTGTTATACTTAATAAGACTGAAGTCAAGAATAAAGTGTGACTATCAACAAACTTTGCCTGGACATCACATTGACCCTGCTTTGACATGCCATTTTGGTTCTTCATTCTTGTTACATATTGTAATTATGAAGTCAAAATAAATTGAAGTTGTGTTTTGGGTCAACATCAAAACTAGTGTAAAAAAGTTTCAACAGCATTTCAGTGATATTTTTTATTCACAATTTTGGCAAGTAAAAGCACAGGGGGCATTTTTTCATGTAGAAATCTTTTTTGTAGTATTTTTAAGGTTGCTTAGTATAATTCTTCTTTTTTTATAGAATACACACTTTGGAGGAACAGCTCAAAGACATGGAGGTCAAATCAGAGGAAAAAGTCAGAGAGGAGCAGAGAAAAATCCAGGAAATGGCTGTAAGATATCTCTTCATTGTCTTTTTGTTTTTCTATTGATTTTTTTCTAGACTTACCAAATCCTTGTCGTTCAGTGTGAATGCATAGAGCTTAGTAAACAAAGTTTTCAATTCATATTCTTGCTCAGGCAAAATTGTTTATGAGGATTTACAAAAAAAAAAACATCGCAATGAGATTCAATACTCTCGCATTATGATACAAAACTTCAACTCTTTTTATTTTGAGAAGTAGGCAAAGACTTTTAAACTATTTTGAATGATGCTGGTGAAGTAACTATGTAACTGGATGGTTTTGGGGTTTTAGTCCGCACCAGTCTATTTTAAGGAAGCTGAATCGATCACGTGACCTGAATAGAAATCAGCTGTTTTTTGTGTCTTTGTCAGTCTGTCGAAATGGAAGTTTTCCATTGATGTTGAAAATAAATATTTGTTGATATCACTACAATAAAGAGTCTGTTTGTAATGGGTTTCAATCATTATCATCTTTATGTATCTTCTGATTGTTTTGATTGTGTTTTCGGTTGTGATCTTGTTGGTTTTATATATTATTGTGAGTCTGATGATGTGTAACAGAACAATCAGTTTGAGGTCCACTTGTTGGCAGTCCGCACCAGTCTATTTTTAGGAAGCCGAATCAATCACGTGACCTGAATAGAAATCAGCTGGTTTTTATTTAGGTCACGTGATCGATTCGGCTTCCTAAAAATAGACTGGTGCGGACTAAAACCCCAAAACCATCCAGTTACAACAAAAGCATAGATAGAAGAATTGGTAACAACAAAATAGCATGGGCACAGTGATTTTCTAAAGTTAGATAAAATAGCACATGTTTTGCAGCTCGATATTGGATCTACATTTTTGGATACTTTGTGAAATAGGATTGAAATATTGTTGTTTAGAAGGTAGGCATGTGTAACTGTAAAATTTTCAAACTTTCACCATCATTTCAAGATCAGTGGGCGGCTTGTAATCCTTTACTATATAACCTCCAGTTTTTATAACCCTGAAGTCGATGGCATTTGATAACGTTGTGGGAAAGTGAGAAAATGTTGGTAATCAATATTTTCTTCTGTGCCCACATTGCTGTCTACCCTATCAGAGGGAAATCGTCATTTGATCTATATTTAATAAGTTGTCTGGAAAAGCTTGCAATGTGCTTGAGTCCAAAATTTTGTCCTTTAACTCTGTAACAAACAGCCCAAACTTTTACTGAAGCTGAGCAAGATAGTTTTTGAAAAACACTGTTGGAAAAGGAGAAAATGCTGGTTACTAGCATTTTCTCCCATTCCCCAACGTTTTAGAACTACCCTATCAAGGACTACTTCGAGTTTTTGAGTCACTTTAATGTTGTTGTCTGCTATGCTTTCAATTTGGACTTTTCCAACATGTTTTTTGGTAAAGTATTAAAGAATTAATTTCTTCCCTCAAAGTGCATCAATATTATTTTTCTAAACTGTTTAGGCCAAACATGGTTTGGAAGAGGAAAAGATGGATTATTTGACTATGAGACTACAAACAGTGGAAACAGAAAATGACAGATTGAAGGGAGATGTTTTACGGTTAAAAAATGATAATGATCGTTTGCGAATGGTAGGTCATTTTTATATCTATTTTACACTCTTTTGTGTGGTACTTTTGAAAGTGATTTAAACTATTGGCTTGTTTTTCATGACATCTTTTTGAAATCCATCAGGTTAACTAGTTATCAAAATACTGCTTTTATCTTTCCTTCTATTTGTTCAAAATAATTATGTACCTATTTTCTACAGAAACAAAAAACTGAAAGATTTATTAAAATATATGGTTCTTTTTATTATATTTGTATATTTAGGATAAGATGGAGATAGCAGACAGATTGTCCATCATGGAAGAAGATTATAATAAGGTATCAGCAGAATACAATGACATTATGGGAAAATTTGACAGAGAAAGGGAGATAACTGGAAACGTAAGTGGTTATACTTTATGATCACATTTCTCTGGCTGGTTTGGCCTTTTTGGTATGCCATTGTAAAAGGCTCAGTTTTCACAGGAATTTCAGCACTTTGATTTGGTAACAACTATTGAACTATATAAAGTAGGTGTTACCATATCAAAGTGCTGAAATTTCTATGAAAACTTTATTGACGGCATTTCAAATTGTTTAAAAGCTCTTTACCATTCAGGTTCTGAGAGTGTATCCTTTTCAAAGTCTAAAATTGTTCAAACTTTTCAGGAAGCAAGTTAACTTCATATCTGTTTTTTTTTTACATAGATAACCTCACCAGGGGTAAGACTTGTGGTATTAGTTGTTCTGACTTTTTCTCTGGCTGCTTCTGTGTTCTGGCTATATTTTTTTCTTTTTTACTAAAAATCTAGTAAAAATAATACAAAGGGGTACAAAATCCATATTCTTTGGAGTTTGATCTTAGTTCTGTATGGTCAGCTTGTTTAGTCAAGTCTTATTAGATAAAAATCTTTCCAAGTTTCAATGGGTTGTAATTTGGATGGTCAAAGGAATTTGGTTTTATGTATGATGAAGTATTTGGCATTGAAATTATAAAGAGATAGTTTGTGAATTTAAAAAAAGAAATTACTTGAAGCTTTTCTTTTCTTCAGTCATAGTTAATTGTCTCGGCTGATTTATAGTGATAACATTGGAATTAGCCATTACCAACCAACATTATACAAATTGCTTTAACTAGAATTAGTGAACAAGAGAAAAAGAAAAAAATCTTAAGTAAAAGAAAACATCTTTTTGAAGTAGCATGAAAAATGTAATGGAGAAAGGAGGAACCAGTTCTTTCCCAAAAATATTTTCAAAAGCCATCTACAACAGGGACATAGAAAGTCTAACTTCAAATGGAAATTGATTGAAATGACATTATGTTCAGAAGATGTAGTAGAAATCTTTTCAAATGTTGTGATTAAAGGAGAAATTGTTTGACATGAGCCTCTTATTCCATCAGTGGTCTGATAATTTTCTATTCATTTGCACATTATGCATGTCTATATAAGTATGTTTATAAAGTAGGCACCTGAGGATGGTTTTTGTCCTGTATTTTGTACTATCCCCTGTAGAACTAACAGTCTTCTGGAAACATTGCCTATATTGGCAATTGGTGAATAAAGAAAAATCATACAAATGAATTGAAAATTTGCTCATGGCTGATTTTTCTGCTTACCTAACACTGTCAGGGCATAGTTTGGATGATGTAGATGTCAAATCTTATGCTCTTCTTCTCTTCTGTGATTGCTAGAGCCCCAGGGACACAGTTGTTCTACATTTACCCCATGTCCCCCATTTAGTAGTAGGCAAAGATCAGTTCGTTAATATGTGTGTGCTTTTCCCATTATTCTTTAAATACCATTTATAGTTTGTGCATGAAAAATTTAGGGAAAGGACATAAGAACATCAGTGATTTTTGTGATAGCAGAACTGCTTTTCCTGTTAAGAATTATTTTAATCAAAGTTGACTTGAAAATTCTACTCACAGTAAAGCTGATTTGGTACTCACTTGCAAAACACTTCCAATGTTTATTGGTTCACTTCATTTAAGAAATAATCTTCTTTCTATTGTGGTTTATCATTCAATAAACCACAGTTGTGAGTTATGAGGCACAGTAAATAATCCACGAGGGTGATAGCCCAAGTGGTTTATTCATTGTGCCTCATAACTCACAAAGTGGTTTATTGAACAATAAGGCATGATAGAAAGAAGATTATTTCGATTCTAACATGACTAATTCTTTATGAAAAGAAAACAAGTTCATCTTCAGAGTAAAAATGTGGATGAAGACTATGTTCTATTGAATAGCTCGCTAACTTACTTTATACAGAATGAAGTCACTGTGCATGGAATGTTGCAGATTTTACCATGCTTTCCTTGTCATTTTAGAATTTATCTAAGACATACATGTTATTGAAGTACCATATCAGACTTTATTGTGTGTTTACTTTTTGATATGTGTAATGTAGATTACTTACATAATATTGCATTTGCATAGAGGTCATGATGTGCAAGTTGATATAAAAAGGTATGTCAAGTATAATTTGCACATAAAAATTACATACTTTTGAAATTTTGATCTATTTTAGGAGCAGTCTTTAAACATTTCATCAGTATACTTTTATCTTATAGAAAGCAATAAGCAGTGACTTACAAGACTGTTAGTGTTTGATATTTCTTTCCTGTTTCAGGCAGAATTATTATTTTAACATAAATTGCCTAGTTTTTATGGTAGCAAACAAAAGGGCTTTTGAAAACTTTGTGGAAAAGGGAGAAAATACCATACTCAGTATTTTCTCTTTTTCCACCACTGTTTACTGCTTTAACCTTTCAAAGCATGGGAAAAGGAGAAAATGCTACTAAACCATTCTGTGATAAATATCTGTTTTTGTGACAAGGAACTGATGGGCAGTATAACCCTTTTTAGTGATAGCTCGTGATATTTCTAACTTATATTCTATTTGCAGTTATTAGATGAGTTACAGAAGGAGCTAGAAGATTTAAGGAAGTATAAAATCGAGTCGGAGAAGAAAACGTCTTCATTTTCAAGGTCTTCAAGCCTTTCAGAGTCAAATGGGTATTCAACTTTACAGGCAGAAATGGCAAAATTACGAGATGTAAGTGCTTTCGCTTAACTCTTTTTTTTCAAACTACATAATTTTAGACTAGTTCAAATAAAAAACATTGCCAGACAAATAACTATAATATGACTCAAAAATTGAATTTTGTTTTAGGAAGGGTAAAAAACATTTTGGAAAAAGGAGAAAATGCATTTTCTCCTTTTCCCACAATGTTTTCAGAAGGCTTCTTTCTCAGGATTGTCAAAACCCGGGATTGTTTGGTAAAGCATTACAGATACTTCTACTTCTTATTTGTTGTAAGCAAATGCTTACAACTTTGAGAACTTTAAGATTTTGTTGATTGGTAAAGATTTATACTGATTGCCTTTTGCCCCAAAATATTTTCCAACATATCAAACTGAATCTGATCATTCTCTACACATAATAAAGAACTTCGGATCCAAGCTGATTATAGGTAAAGATCAGACAGCACATTTTGTTTGGTCTGAGCTATATCTGCACTAACCACAAAGACAACTAAAGTCATGATAGGGTCTACTGAGAGAGAGTGAGATTTATATTTGTATGGTAATGGGTTAATTTAACAGAGGAGACCCAAGTGGCAAAGGTTTTATGAAATGAGGACAAGAACAGTATGATAAATGTTTTGCGGTATATAATTTAAGATCAGACTTCAAAAAAATTGACAGAGATCTGCACTGCCTGCAAGATGTTTTATCTGAAGAATGCAAAAAACTAGAATTATGTGTGTGGCCATTATTAGACTGCTAATAATGAAACTAGGAGGTATGAGTATTAGAACGTAGTCACTTAGAACAGATTTTAGTTTGTATCAGGTTAAATGAAGATCTGAACGAAGTTCTGAGTATGTTTTGATTAGAATAAATTAGAATAATGGTTTGAATATGCTTGAAAGATTGTGAAATAATGACTGATATAGGCTTTACATTATTTTGTTACTGGCAAAGCTTTATCATCGTAATAAATTTGCATGGCTAAACTACTAAGGGTAATTATTAGGGACTCTAAATACATATAAAAATTATGTACCGACCCTAAACTAGGCAATAACCCTGTGTATTAGAGTAATGTAGTATTAAACTGTTTAGTTTTGATTTTATTCTGTAAATTCTTTCTTTCTTTTCCTATTGAATTAATATTTTAAGGATACTTTTCCTCATATTTAGGAGTTGATTTTTGTCTAGACAGATGCATTCACATTACCTCCTGTAGATTCTTCTTAACCTTTTATCCAATAGGGCATTTCTATGGTATCTCCAATTGACCTTAGATAACAGCAAGGATGAAGCTGTTCCTTATGTGTATATGACACCTTTTGATAGCATAGAAAACATTGTGGCAAAAGGTGAAATTGCTTGTCACGAGCAATTTCACTTTTAGCCACAATGTTTTCCAAAGTCTCCTACAAGCAATGCATAGAAATGAGTATCTATTGAGTAAAGGGTTAACATGAGGCTGACTTATTTTGTGATGCTGTTTACTTGTTTAGTAAAGCCTTTAAGATAAAAGTATTCTATAATTCAGTGAATTGTATTTTATAGAGGTCAAGTTCATATGAGCCATGCTATGTAAAAAGGGGCTTCAATGCATTTTCTATGATGCATTATCATCACATAATTATCATAATATAAAGTCCATCTTGTATAGCAACAGACTTCATTGTGTGATAGACTGGTCCTTTACCATGCAGTACATTGACAAATAGCAAAATTCTCAACCATGGTCAGCCTGGACATTAACTGCCCAGGTCAAGTTTGTTCCTTATAGTTCCACAGATGCATTAAACCCTCTTTTTACAGAGTATGGCTCTCTTTATTATCTCCTTGAGAAAAGAATGTGTTCAAAATGATTAGTTATTTCTTTGTTTCAAGAAGTAGTACTTTGTAAAAACATTGTGACAAAAGAAAATATGGGCAGCTCCTTCAAAAATGTTTGCTTTGTGTAGCCATGAAATTGTGCAAAATTTCCTTTCATGGTAAGGATTAAAATCGAGACATAGTTGTCTAACTCAGATGTCATTGATTATATTATGGCTTGCAACACGCGAAAAGGGGCATTCGAACATTTGCATAAACTGTTGTATCGGATCAGCCTACGCAGTCTGCACAGGCTGATCCAAGATGGCACTTTACGACTATATTAGATTTTGTGCTACTGGAGACTTGCCCAGAACAGAAAAATACATAAAAACCAAAAATGTCATCTCGGATTAGGCTGTGCACACTGATTCCAGACAACACTTTATGCAAAATGTCTGAATTCCCCTTTTTGAGTGCTGGGCCATATTAAGTGCCGAGCTTTGGCTTACTGTGCTTGCTATGCAGCCATCTTTGTGGGCATTTCTGCTTGCCAAAGCTAATGTTTTGTACTAGCAGAGGTTGAAGATATTTCAGTTGCTCATGCATGTGAGGGAAATGTTTTAGTTTAACTCTATCAAATGACAAAATTTTAGACCAATCCAAATTGAAAATACATACAGATGACAAAATAAATGTAACTTTAAAACTGGAATTTGTTTTAAGCAGGGCATTTATGCTGGTTACCAGCATTTTCTCCTTTTCCTACAGTGTTTTCAAAAGGCTTCTATCTCAGGGCGGTAAAAATCAGGGATTGTTTGGGAAAGCGTTAAACTGTAGAGCTGCTGTTCTAGATAGCATTATCTCTTGAATCTGGAGCAGAAAAGGCCCTTGAAAAATAAAGAAAATTTACTTAAAATTAAATTAAAAATACTGGTACAAACATTGTGGCAAAGCAGAGTAATTTGCTCTTAATCAATGTTTCTTTTTTTCTACAATATTCTAAAAAGTCTGCATGAAGACAGAAGTGGTTTACAGGAGGTAGTGCTGAATGAGAGCTTTTTAGTTTGTCACACACCCCACTGTTTTAACAAACCTGGAGAAGAAGGCTTTTGAAAATATTGTTGGAAAAGGAGAAAATTCTGTTAAAGTACCAACACTTTCTCCTTCTCACACAATATTTTCTACCTTTTCAAGACTAAACTTATTATGTAGAGCCAAGTGAAAGTACTAGTAATACTGGTATATCATCTGCAGTTGCTTACAGGTTGGATGAGTCACTCAAACAACTTTGTTGTCTGGAGAGAAAAAGAACTTTTGACCAAAGAGTGAAATTGTAAACTAGACCAAACGGAAAGCATGTTGTAGATGACAAATTAGATATGGCTTAAACAGGATAGAAAACAATAGGAAGGGAAGAATATGGTGGCTACAAGCTTTTTGTTCATTTATACTTGTAACAATGTTTTGAAAGGCTTTTTTCTTAAGTGTCTTTTAAGTTTTTAATCCTTTACCATACAGTCCCTGGTTTTCACAGCCCTCAGAAAAAAAAGCTTTTGAAAACATTTTGGGTAAAGGAGAAAATGCTAGTAACCAGCATTTTCTCCTTTTCCCACTATGTGTTCTATCCTATTGAAGAGCAAAAGCTAATTCATACAAATTCTGAACCTATGGTCTGCAGATGCTCTCAGTTTGGAAGAGTCTAAAATATGATGTTTGGGAAAGGATTAAAACTAAGGGCGTATTCCTTTCGCTACTCTGAACATGCTCTAGGTCAATGGAGTATTGTAACAATACACTGTGCCGTGTTCCTCAGAACATGTTCTGACTGTTCTAAACCAAT